>JAWWNH010000013.1:6072500-8472500 GCA_034641385.1 Darevskia mixta
TGATGTGAATTTTAATCCGCTTTAACATTTTAACTTCTTGTATGTTTTAATGAATTGTAATTTCCCCTGATTTTATGGCGTTATCTTTTTATAAACCGTCTTGATGTTTCTTACCATGAAGTGAGGCATAAATTATATGAAGTAAATAAAAAATAAGGAGAGTGAGGAAAATTCTCAGGGACAACTCACACCCCAGCCAGCACCTCTTTAATCTCCTACCTTCGGGCAGGAGATATAGAAATATAGTCAGCCGCACCAACAGGTTAAAGAACAGTTTTTATCCGTGGGCTGTTGGGTTGCTGAATGGAAAAAAAAAATAGTGGTGCAATTGACTTCCGACAAGCACACAGAGTGCGAACAAGACTGAATGTATGGGGGGGGTCATTTAATTTCACTGCACACAGGTGGTGTAGTGACAATAAAGGTTTATTATTATTATTATTATTATTATTATTATTATTATTATTATATCCACCAAATGCATGGAAGGGGGAACATTGCTATGCTTAAGAGCCTGGTCCAACATTGCCATGCCCAATTGACCCATAGACCCCTGTGCATTGAAAGGAAGCTCTCAAAGAGGCACTTCTGAGTTTGCCCCTTCCAGCTACTTGGTGGGGCCAGTGGGACAAATCAATGTCAGCTGGTGAAGTTGCTCCTGACTGTCATGTTTACTGCATACAAGAAGACAACTAAACAGGGCCGTAGGCAACATTGCTTCCACCATATCACCCATAAAGGATATTAATCATATCCCACAATCCCAGAATGCTAGCAGCGTGCGCCCATTAGTGCATTAGCAGCATGCTTCTTAAATGTTAGTTTCTTATACTACACAACAAACCACTTTTAAAACTATGGGGCAGGGAATCCAAAGTAGTTTGTCACAGGGCATTATGTCTCTTGTCCAATTTGGGAAAGGCAATCCTGTTGAAGACACCTAAGAAAACCTCTGTTGCCCTTGGATACATTTGAAGTAATTGCCAGGCCACTGAGTTGGGTTTCACACAAAGTGACAGAGTTACCCACTTCCTGCTTGAAGAGGCACATAGATGAGGTAGCTCACAGCAAGGCAGATCCAGGTCTAAGATAGTAAGTTATTGTGGTCCCCGCCCCCTCTCTCCAGTTCAATACTTCAATAGTTAATGAAGTATTTGTTCTTAACTGGCTTCTTCTTTAAGGAGATAATGCAGTAGCTCTATGGATTGTGGACATTGTTAAATAATCAGTCGCTACAGAAGGCCACTAGATAAATGAGTTTCAGAAGTATTCTGTTCTGGTAGTAGCAAGATTTATACACATGGGTTTAGGTATACCAAATAATTGCTAAATTTAACGAGGATAAGAAATGTAGTATAAAAAAAGGACAACATTGGCAACTTTATGGCTTGTAGGGCCCTCGAGGAGGGGCATAATCATTCACCTACATAAATGTGACTGTCTGAAAATATGACTGAGCTAAATGCATAAGAATGAGTTCGCTATTAACATGGGTTATATTTTTTAACTATTACATTATTAAAGCATACTTTTTCATTTCTAATTAATGATTTATGTGTATGTAGAAGTAAAAATGAAAACACCTTCAATTGAAAGTAAACTGTTTGAAGGAACAAAAGGAATGAAAATTCAAAGATTTTCATAAAACATTCATAAAATTCACGCGTATTTTCTTTGACACTTCCATTGCAAAGAGAAAAAAAAGGTAAATTAACTTTTCATAATCTACACCCTCCAATGCGGAACTTTCAATCACTAACATTTCTGAACTCATTAAATGCTCTAGAGATATAGTAGAATGTAAGTAACTTTTGGCTTTTTAAAGTGCGTTGAACGATCTTTCACTGATATAAGTACTCATTTGATATAAGTATTGTTAAAAAAAGAAAATAATTGCCACCATATTTGGAAATGGAGCACTCAAGCCTCCAATTACGAGCTTGTTAAGTACAATGGGGGGCTAAGGAACAATGCCATTAGGATGGAGCATGTCTGTGGGCTCACCCAGCATTAAAGCCCTCTGCCAGATATAGACAAGCTCAGCCAGAAGTAGCCCTGCTCCTCCATGGAGTTTGGATCTGGTGTCCTTTCCATTGGCATAACTTAAGCCCTCCTCCCATACTTAGGATTACTCCTTTGGTCATACCCATTAATTTCCTCAACCCTTACCTGTTTCATAATTATGAACAACAGGTGTTTCAACATCTGCTTTCTGTAATGTGGTGGTGAAAGCAGAGGACTCTCTCTTCCTTCCCCATTTTTGCAGAGCAATAACAGGTCACATATCAAGATGAATTTAGTGTGTGTAAAAGGCATATATTAGTGGAAAATGTCATATATTAGAGAAAATATAAATATTAGGGGAAATGTGCTTTGCAAAAATGTGTGTTTTAGGCAAACTTGCATACAAAAAGTGTATTAGAAGAAAATGACACAAAAATGCTGATTCATTTTCATGCACACTTCTTCTTTAAAAATTTTTTTTTGCAAAGTGATACAGAAATGTGGAGAACTGAACTTAAGAAAGGAAAGGAAAAATGAGAAACCAACAGAAGCCAAAGGTGGACAGATTAAGTGGCAAGTCCTAGTTATAGCTGCAAGTCTTCCCATGGGGCAAATTGGGGGTGCAGAATGTGATTCTTAGTATGGTAGAAAAAAAAATCTTTGAGGGATGAGGAACTCTGGGTCTTTAGAATTTGTAAATAGGTGAGCACAATTGAATTTACTCCTAAATAAGCATACAATAAACACAATTGCAAGGAATTAGATTTTGACTAAGCTTTAGGAGGAGGGATGCGGGTGGCGCTGTGGGTTAAACCACAGAGCCTAGGGCTTGCCGATCAGAAGGTCAGTGGTTCGAATCCCCACGACGGGGTGAGCTCCCGTTGCCCGGTCCCTGCTCCTGCCAACTTAGCAGTTCGAAAGCACTTCAAAGTGCAAGTAGATAAATAGGTACCACTCCGGCGAGAAGGTAAACGGCATTTCTGTGCACTGCTCTGGTTCGCCAGAAGCGGCTTTGTCATGCTGGCCACATGACCCGGAAGCTGTACGCCGGCTCCCTTAGCTAATAAAGTGAGATGAGCACCACAGCCCCAGAGTCATCCGTGACTGGACCTAATGGTCAGGGGTCTTTTTACCTTTAAGCTTTAGGAGAAGCATTTCAGCAGTGGAACTGACTGCCTCAGTATGTGGTGGGCTTTCCTTCACTAGTGGTATTTAAGCAGAGGCTGGATTGGTATCTCTCAGGGATGCTGTAACCTGCTCTGTGGATTATTCATTGAGCAAGAGTGGAACGCCATGGCTTCCAAAGCCCCTTTCAGATCTACAGCTATGTACCTATGGTCAGACTGTAGTCTTGGGCATACATTCTTAGGAGTAAGTCCTATGTAATTAGAAAGTTCTACTTTAAATATAGAGAGAGTTAAGTTGCAAATTCCATGATCCAGGAAAAAAACAACAACAGGTTGCTTGGTTTTTGAAGATTTTAAATTATAGTATGGATTACAGAATTCAAAATATGCATGCAGGAAACAAAATTGGATGCTTGCTAACATGGGATTTTAAGGTCATGACAATCTACGCTGGCATAATTGCCTGATTGGCTGGTTCTATCAATCTCATTTTGACAGAGCGAGCCCCTTGCCTTGCTTTCCAGGACTTGCTCAAGGATCTTTCTGCTTGAGCAAGATACGGGCATGGTGGAGGTAAGAGCCATCTGTACGAAGCAGGGATACAAACAAGGGCCTTTCCTCACCTTCATTATGTAAATAAGCCCCACAAATCTTCAAGAAATGAGGTGTTATTATCAATCAGACATGAAATGTTTGCTGCTGTGCGGGAAGAGGAAATTGCCGGCAGACTATCTAGGATAGGCTGGAGGCAATTTCCCCATGTAAGATTTTGAAATAAAGGGCATTGAGTGCCATATATTTATAAAACCTTGGTTATGAAAGCAGGAGGGTGATGGCTGGGTATTAAGGGCGCATGAATGTTGGATATTTGAATCGTGTTCAGACTTGCACTGCTTGCTTGCCTGCCTGCCTGCCTGGACTTCTGCTCAGCTGTAAAGAGAACCTGTCCATACAGCAAGGATTAGGCACTTTTGGCTCTCCAGATTATGTTGGACCATCTTGCCAACCATTGACCATGCTGGCTGGGGCTGATGGCAGCTGGGGTCCAATAATACCGGGGGGGGGGCACAGATTTCTCATACTATCCATATAGGAGATGTAAATCTATCCCCATTCTGCCCCAAGCATACCATGCTTTTTTGTAGCATATTGAAAGACACTGGAGCATGGGTAGAGATCTTTTTTTTTTTCATCCAGAGGGCCACATTCCCTTTTGGGCAACTTTCCAGGGGTCGCATAGCAGTGGTGGGTAGGTTCAGAGGAAAAGTGGGTGGCGCAATTAATATAAGTTTTACTCCTCTCTCTGTTTCATCCAGGAAAGGAAAAAGCATTATGAGAACTCAATGACATTTCAGCCAGGCAAAAACTCAAGGAGGGTGCAATGCAGGGTCAGTAGGGGTGTGTAACATGGGAAAAATTCTAAGGGCTAAACAGAGTGGTTTGGAGGGTCCCCTTCAAACCAGCTTAAGGTTTCCTACCCCTGGTCTAGGGAACAGAGTGTGGGAGAATTCAAATGCTTTCTCAGCTGTGCACCTCACCAAATCCATGGTTTTGAAGCTAGCTATTATCTTTCAATCAAAAAATTTAGAAGCTTGGGTGTTGTTGTTTTTTATCTTGATATTGGTCATTGACTGTCATAAAACAACTTGTACTTGATCTTTCAGCCTAACATCTCACAGGGCTGTTGTGATAATAAAATGAGGCAATTGCTTGTATGCTGTTGAAGATTCATTTCTTTTTGTTCCACCCCAATGTGTGCATCAAAAACAATGAGGGGAGACTTTCTGCAGAAAGTATTTCCTTGGTATAAAGTGGCCAATGGAACTCAAGGACGTATGTAACACTGAATCCACATAAATTAGGCTTTAACTGGAAAAATAATATTAATTTTCATTATTGCTTCATCTCACAGATGAAGAAACTTCGCATGGACCTATTTTTATTCAAGAGCCATTTGATGTCATTTACTCAGTGAGTTCTGAAGATCCAGAAGTAATTTTGAACTGTACAGCTAAAGGACATCCTTTGCCAATCTACAGGTAAGGTTTTTGTTTTTGTTTTGCAACTGTTACCATTTTGAATGGCTTTGAGAAAAGGTTGATGGAATATCACTCCACTCTACATTTTTTCAAATGAAGACTCAGCAGCAAAAATGTAAGAAATTAACATTGATGTGGTGACAGACAAAAAAGAAAGAAGGTTGAACCACTTAGTTTTAATCACAATAGGCGTTTGTGATGGGAACAAGGAATTCTTGTCATAAATTCTGCCTGCAAAAATTCTCTATGCATCATCCCCATTCCTTCTCTCTCATCTCTTACTCTTTAGCTTCATTTCTCTCTCTGTAGAAAAGCATAATTTGATATGTTCATTTAACAGTAGTGAAGCGATAATGACAAGGCCCATTTACAACATTAAGCTAAATTTTCAAAAGTTATTTTAAATTCCATTTTGGTGTTCCACAAAATAACAAAAACTTACTTAAGTACAGGCATAATTGGCTATGAGTCAAATAAGTCAAGATGTGAAATACAGGGTTTATGGGATGTGGCTTCAGGGTTGTTGTTTTTTTCAGCAATGCAGGGGGAAGACAACACCTTCATGAAAAAATGGAGGGAAAGGTTTGGACTATCTTTTTAAAATCAAGTGCCAAGTCCCTGGCCCAAACCAATAACCTGGTTAGAAAACAACTCCAAAAAGAAATGTAGCAGGTCTCAGGGACCAGGAGTCTGAAGGGGAAGAGAACACAAACCCAGGTCCAGATTAATTGCCACAAGATGAACCTGCAGAGCCACTGCACCACCTGCTGGGCTCAAGGATGTGGCACTGCTTTTTCTGACTCCCAACACTCCACTGTAGAAGACCCAGGTAGATCTGAGCCTGCCCCACTGTGTCACAGTAGGAGATTACCAGAAAAGGCTGGGCCTTGCTTCTGACAACAAGGCTGTACCACCTCCTGTTCCTTTCAACTTCAGAACTCTGTGTTCCTAGAGTACTGCCTGAACCCTGCCTGGCACTCAGTTTAGGCTGGGCATTGATTGGGGGAGCAGGGCAGCAGTGGCACCAGCCCTACAGGCTTCCTTCAGAGTCCCAAATCAGCTGTCTTTACTCCAGGGGAAAGCTGGTGAATGCCTTATCCCCTTAGCAAGGAATCCTGGAACTTTTCTAACCATTAGCACCCCTGCCAAAAGCCAGAGAATATTAACTAAGTTAAGTTGCCCCACCACCTCAAAGCACTTTCTCAAAGCTATGTAGTTTCCCAGGTGGCGCTGTGGGTTAAAGCACAGAGCCTAGGGCTTGCTGATCAGAAGGTCGGCGGCAGGGGCGTAGCAACGGGGAGATGGGGGGGCGGGCCGCCCCGGGTTCCACCCCAGAGAGGGGTGACACTTTAAAAAAAAAAAAATTATTATTTTTTTCAAAAAATTATTTTTACAATTTTAACTTCATTGAAAAAAAGAGATAATAGACACACACACAACCCCCCACACCTCACAAAGTGGCACCATCAGAGGGGGGTGACACTTTTTAATTTTTTTAATTTTTTTATTTTAACTTTATTGAAAAAAAGAGATAATACACACACACACACACACACACACACACAACCCCCACACCTCACAAAGTGGCACCATCAGAGGGGGGTGACACTTTTTATTTTTATTTTTTTTTATTTTTTTACATTTTTATTATTATATTTAATTTTATTTTTATTTTAACTTTACTGGAAAAAAAGAGATAATAGACACACACACACAAAACCCCCACACCTCGCAAAGTGGCACCATCAGAGGGGGGTGACACTTTTTAATTTTTTTTAATTTTTTTTAAATTAAAGTGGTGGGGGTGACAAAAAAAATTCCGCCCCGGGTACCACCTGGGCTTGCTACGCCTCTGGTCGGCGGTTCAATTCCCTGCGACGGGGTGAGCTCCCGTTGCTAGGTCCCAGCTTCTGCCAACCTAGCAGTTCGAAAGCACGTCAAAGTGCAAGTAGATAAATAGGAACCGCTCTGGCGGGAAGGTAAACGGCGTTTCCGTGCGCTGCTCTGGTTCGCCAGAAGCGGCTTTGTCATGCTGGCCACATGACCTGGAAGCTGTACGCCGGCTCTCGGCCAATAAAGTGAGAGGAGCACCGCAACCCCAGAGTCGGACACGACTGGACCTAATGGTCAGGGGTCCCGTTACCTTTACCTTTATGTAGTTTCCTCACTCCAAGCTTTGCCCAACTATTCAATCCCTCCCTACTGCCTCACATGCTGCCATTATTATTATTATTATTATTATTATTATTATTATTATTATTAATTTTATATGCCTGCCTATCTGAATTGGTTGCCCCAGCCACTCTGGGCGGCTTCCAACCAATTAAACCATCAAACATTAAAAACTTCCTATACAGGGCTGCCTTCAGATGTCTTCTAAAGATTAGCTGGTTGTTTATTTCCTTGACTTCTGATGGGAGGGAGTTCCACAGGGCGAGCATGACTACTGAGAAGGCCCTCTGCCATTGCTTGTGACATTGAGGCAAAGAGAAAGATGAAGCCTCCCTCTGGAACAATTACTGCTGCTGCTGCTGCCTTTTTCTCTCAGCCTGTCTGCCTCACTGTATGCTGAAGAAGCTTAGGTATACATCAGCTTCACCCATCACTACCTGATTCCACCTCCAACTCAGCTGTGCTCATTTCCAACTGGCGCAGGAGCTTAGCAGTGCAACAATTGGGTCTGACCATCACCAACCCCTGACACCGTACTTTTAAACTTTGGAGGGGAAAGCCAAAACCTCCTAATGCTACTAGGTTAACATACCGGTACATGCAGTAGAATCGCTCAGAATACGCAGAAAGCGTTGCATTGGGAGGTTCCACCCCACTGTGTTTTTGCAGAGTGAGGATGAAAGTTTGTTTTCTGTGGTGATACTATACATTTAAGGAAAGCCTATTGACTGCGGCAACAATTTTTTTGCAACTTCATTTCAAAAACCCATAATGCTTAACGACCTTACCACAAAAAAATATGGCACTGAAGTGAGCACAGAGAGAATAAGTAAAAATGAATCATTAAATCCTGCATTGTACAACAAACTACAGAATAAAAGGGCTGACTAGAATGAAAACAAAACAGAAGACAAACTATAAGCATAAAGTACTGTATATATTATTACATATGAGAACTCCGCAAAAAAATTGTTCTCAGTCAAACTTGGCCTTTATGGGTGCAATCCGCATCCTGTTAGGTTAATAGATTGCTGTTTCACTACATACCAAAGACAATTAGAGGTCATCTTAGCTGGCTGAAGTCTTTTTTTCTATTGTACAAATGGGATTTGGGTGCAGAGAGCATTTTGAAGGGAAGAATTTTCAAAGAACTCTCCCACTCCCGCCCCGGCCACAAGTTTTGCTGCATGCAAAAACAACAAATTTCCTTCCACTTTGGTTGTATGAATCCACATGCCCACACCACCCATGAATTGGAGAAATTATTATTGTGGTGGATTTCTTCTGTGCCACAAAACAAAAGGGCAAAAAGCAGGGATCACATAGTTGAGGTACTCAGCCTGAAGTGCAACTGGCATGCTTACACAAGCTGACTTTTCAGGGATATTGACTTAATGTATGACTCCTTTTCTGGCAGTACTCTCCTGCTGTATTGGGGTTTATTTTGGCACATTTTTAAATTGTTTTAATGATTTGGGTTTAATTGTGTTTTACTGACCCTTGCAACCGACACATAAATAAAGTTCTCCTTCTTCTCAGTCTGGACCTGTTTCATATTGGGATTCAAAATGGTCGTGTATATGCCATACATATAAATCACATGACTCCCCCCCCCCCGGCAACCAAGAATCCTGGGAACTGTTAAGCATGCTGGGAGCTTGGCACTGTACAGGGTGAGCTATCATTCCCAGGTATCTTTGCGGAACTCATGTACTTTAAACATATAGTGTGTGCTTAGCCTAAGTCTACTCAACCACCTCAAGCCAGCCAGCCTTCCCTCCTTGTCCTGCCACCCCATTTCCTTAGCCCCCAACTCATCTGATGGTGGAGTGGGGCAGTAGTCATGATGGTAAGGTGCATGGTGCAGATCCAGGCAGCCTGTAAAATTATTTTGTAACCATTATTATTATCTAGTAGTGCCATGGGCACACTCCTGTTTGCAGCTTTCTGGGTGTAAATAAATTAAAGAAGCCTTGCATGAAGGCAGCCAGGGAGGCTTTTTTTAAACTGTCCTTGGCCACTGTTGCTCTGCCACCCTCAGGTAACTGTGTAAGGAAAAGGTATTAGGAAAGGGTTTAGGGCAGGGAAGGAGGACCTATGGCCTGGACTACATCTCCCATCATCCCTGACCAGTGCCCAAGTTAGCTAAGGGTTGATATGAGTGGGAATCCAGCAACAATCTGAAGGGTCACAGGTCCCCCCAATTCTGATTTAAGGGTTCACTGGGAATTGGGGAAACATATAGGAGGCGATAGATGGGTGTTTTGATTTATTCATGCACCTGGTAACATTATCAAAAATGGGGCAGGGTTTCAAAATTTGATATTTGGCTAAAGAGAATCCGTCTATTTCCAGTTTTTTGAGAAAACACCCTGCCCCCAAGTTCAATTCTGAATCTAGCGGAAGGCAATTCATCTCATCCATCACTAAAAATAATAAATTTTTGTGAGCAAACTGCATAAACTACAATTTATTCTTCAATACCAACCATCCATTTAGTTTAACAAGCTGAGCATCTCTCATCAGAGTGATTTTAAAGCTATTTCAATTTTGTGCTATGAAATGCTGCACTGAGGCAGTTGCCTGGTAAGATTTTAGGATCTTGTTATCCTCTGTTATGTTTTCACCTGTTTTAAATTTTAGATTGCAAGCTTCTCTGGGCAAGGATGTGTCTTGTACTCTGTAGAGCACCCCAGTATTGGTGGTATATACATTTTATATTCCATATTTAAACTTCAGGGGAAAGTCCGCCATTTTGTAGCTAAACTGGTGATAACCATGCACAAGGGAGAGGAACTGGCATCCTCAAAAAGAAAACCCTAATGCAAGGAATTTCCTCCTTTACTGCGACCTCACCAGTCCCAATATAAGATGTTGGGAACTGAACTTTGCACCTTCAGCGTGCAAAGCAGATATGAAACATATGGAGATGAAAAGCGTACAGAAATAGCCATCTCATTGTATCAATAGGTCGTTTCCAGGTTTGCACTGAGAAGTTATTTTAAATTTCTCCTGGAATAGAAATGTGAGGACTTGTATAGATATAGAAATCAATAGAAAAATCCAAGACTTTAATGTAGCTGAGTACTCCACACCTACCCACAATAAACAAACAAACCAAGAGGTAACAGCAGTGCTTTTTTCCCCTTAAAAATGTTTAAGGAAATGTTTTTCTACTCATATTGAAATACTGCCCCTCAATGAGACCAAACTTAGATTCACAAAATGATTAGGGGTATGCGTCCCCCACGTCCCCCCAGAAAAAAAGCACTGGGTAACAGCAAATCAAGGAATACTTGTTCTTTCATTGTCAGTTCTTGTTTATAATAATAATAATAAATTTTATTTATACCCCACCCTCCCCAGCCAAGACCGGGCTCAGGGTGGCTAACACCAAGTATAAAAACAATTGATTAAAATACAACTTAAAAACAAGATTAAAATGCATGTTTAGTGTGAAACATTTTAGAACACACACACACACACACAAACAAACAAACAACAACAACAACAACAACAACAACAACAAAAAACCCACCACCAAACATATTGGCACAAATTTCACAACAATTAAGTTCATTCTCCACATTACGCATTGGAATTGCCTATGGTCCTGAGTGAGAGCCCTGCTTTGTATCTCACACTGAATGCTGCAGGTCAGGCTATGAGTGGTTTATGGCAACCCTGCAGTGTTGTCAAGCAGCACTGGGCCCCTGTTGGAATTTCAACAGAAGCTGAAAAACTACAACAGTGCAATTTTATGTTTTGCTTTTACCCCACACCCCAATTGCCTGTTGGGCTGAGAGAGCAATATACAACAACCTGGCAGTGCAGTTCACCCTTATTGCAGGTTGAATAACTGTGCTAAAAGTGAGCAGCTTACAGCTGCCCCACAATAGCAGGCAGTCAGCTGCGTGCAGAAGTCTCGTACTCCATGGACTTGCATGCTTTCTGGTTACCCCTTTAAAAGTTCAAAAAAGTAAAAAATAAATTAGGCCCATGAAGTAAGACCCAAATTAGAGTAGGAACTCCTATCTTTGCTATTAACTAGTGTTTTATCAACCCCAATAGTCAGAAATTCAGGTAAAAAACAAAACATAACATAACACACCAGGGGTTCAACATTCCATGTTGTTGTTGGGGCCCACTTGTAATAAATAATAATTTCTGGGGAAAGTAAACACTCCTCCTAGCATATCTTTTAAACATAGCCTAAACCACGGTTGTCCAACCGGTTGATTGCGATTGACAGGTAGATCCCTGGATGATCACGGTCAATCGCGGTCAATCTCATGACCCTTTCTGATCACTTTTTAAAAGTATAAAATGACTATCTCCAGCCCCCTTGCTCTGTCTCTCCTTTGTGTAAAATTGTATTCTGTTTTTGTCTACTCCCGACAAATGTCAATACGGTAATAATTATAAACAACTTTTATTTGTATCCCGCCCTCCCCGGCCGAGACCGGCCTCAGGGCGTCTAACATCAAATATAAACATTGATATAACATCAAACAATAATTAAGTTTGCTTGTTCGCCTCCCCCCCGCCCTCCCCCCAACTTTGGCCTCCGCCGCCCCCGCCCCCCAAAAAAGCTCATCAACTCCATGGGTAGATTTTCCATTGCCAGTTTTTTTTATACTGGGAGTAGATTGCAGTCTCTTCGCAGTTGGATGTGCCTGGCCTAAAACAACCATGTCTATGGATTTGAAACTGAAATTGGTGGGACTTTAGGATTCTATGGCAGAAATGAGGAACACCAATAGAATCAAGATGAGTCAGAACAGTTTATTAAAAGAGAATGTATCCATGATAATAATAGTTTTTAAAAAGGTTGAATTATAAACATACAAAGACCCAAAATGCCATATTCCATATTCCACTCTAATATTCATCAAATGTATAATTTATTTCTAAATCATCAAACCTTAAATGCGTAACTTTAATGCAATGTGTTAAAATGTAAATATATCTTCTAATATATATATATTTAATATTGTTTCTATACCATAAATTATTCATCGTAATAGTAGTGAAAAGGTTTTTAATTATAGTAGTTGATGTTCTTGTTTCATATATTTAATAAAGGGAGATGATAAGGTTCTCAAATGATAAGGTTCCATTATCAAATGATAAGGTTCATTGTTCTTTGTTTACCTTTCCTTAAGTGTACCATTTCTGTTAATTTGCTCATTGTGGCAAGATATCAAACTGCATTAGACCATTCTCGTTGTATTGGAACTATTAGAACACTCCATTTAGATGCTTTGAAATCATTTTCAAATTTTTTGCTTTGCTTTTGATACCAGTTAATAGAACCCCGAAATAAATTTTATTGTTCTGATGCCACATTTTTTAAAGGTATCCTAGAAGAATTTCATAAGTATGTAGTATTCAACCATTTCTCAATGATCAGTTCTGAAAAATTCTAAAACTTCTCACATGTACATCTAATATCAGTTTTCCAATAAAACTCACATTGTTCATTGTCTAATTTTAAATTCTATTATAAACTTGAGCAAACTGGACTTTCTGCTAGATTTAGGCCAATGTCCCTCTAATTGTTCAAAGCATCCAGTTGCCTCATGTCTGGTTTATGTTCTTTCTACAGCATAGTTTGCACAAATAAAAGTAAGAAAGCTATACATTAGCATTTAAAAATCATGTCTAAAATCATTAAACTATACTGAATTACTCTTGAGCTAAGAATTAACTGAAATCGTTTCCACTTCTTGTTTTGTTTTTAATCTTAAGTAATTCACCGGAGTATGCATGATATGATTAAACCTCACCTGGCAATCATAGGCATCCATTAATAGCTTTCCTTCATTGATTGAAACATATTAATTAAGAAAAGGCCCTAACCAGGAGCTCCTTCCCTGATCTATATGCACAGTTTAATAATAATCATACTGTGTGATTAGAATGATTATGGGGGACACTGTGAAAAATTCATTTGCCGCGAATAAGCCAACAACTTTGCATCTGTGTTGAGAAACAATTATAGACCTTAATTGGGAGCCCATGTAATGATGACAGCAGTTATTTCAGTGATTGATTCTGAAATTAAAGTGAGCTGGCAAATTAAACACCAGTACATCCAGAGCTAGAAAACTGAGAAGTTTTGGGTCCAGGGCCATGTAAATTGCACATATATTGAAATAAATGGGGAGAGGAGTCAAAATGATAAGCAACTGCAGCCAACTATTACAATACAGTGGTACCTCAGGTTAAGAACTTAATTAGTTCCGGAGGTCCATTCTTAACCTGAAACCATTCTTAACCTGAGGTACCACTTTAGCTAATGGGGCCTCCCGCTGCTGCACAATTTCTGTTCTCATCCTGAGGTAAAGTTCTTAACCTGAGGTACTACTTCCGGGTTAGCGGCGTCTGTAACCCGAAGTGTTTGTAACCCAAGGTACCACTGGACTGATGTGCTGTAGATACCTGATGACTGCTTGATGCTCCAACATTCATAAATCAGTAGGGCTTTCCAGTTTCACAGTAGATTAGAGAGTGGTGTTTTTTATGAGGTCATATATCCCAGCAATTTTGTACTTGCTGTTGACCAGCTCAGACCATTTCCTTCATGAGTGATGTTTGTGGACAACAATGCATTCTAAGCTACAAAACTGGTGAGGAGTGAACGTTTAATTCAGGTTTGTTTCTAGTGGAATAAATCCAGGAAAAACACAAGCGATGGCGGAACTAATACAACCAGGCTACAGACATCCATTGACATTCCAAGGTTTCAGGAGGGAATTCGGAAAGACTTATTTAGTGTACCTCTCCTCGTCTCTTTTTTTTTTTTTTTTTTTTTTGCTACTGACAGAAAAGGAGAAACACCAGTGAGCTTCCTGCTGTAGTGGGGGCCTCTCAGCAGGTGGTCAACCAGGCCCAATCCTAATGCCACTCCTGCTGCAATAGAGCAGGGCTCCAGTTACATGGAAGAGCTAGGGGAGGGATCTGATCTCCCTTACATTTCGTGACATGTCATTTAGCTACCATTTCTAGAAGGCTACAGTTCTGTGTGCCTGTGAGAGTTGGTTGAGATGGGGAAGAAGTTGTGTGGTTATCATTAATGGTCTATAGAAGCTAGGGATGCGCCTATTACTGGGCCCTTTTTAATTTTGTGTGGCCCTAATCTTCTGTCTTGTATAGTGTGACATTGGATGATGTTAATAGCAGGGAGGACAGGTAGCAAGGAGTTGTGAAGATGATGCCCCAGTTTCAGAGGTGGTAGGCAGAGAAAAGTATGCTTGGAGTGGAATGGTTGACCTCCATCTGGGGCAGAGACCTGGATATTTGATCCCGATCCCTATTTCAGTCCTCCTACTCTCCCAGAAGTTTCTGGTATCTTACCTTTGGTTTGGTGTTATTGAATGCCAGGTCAGTCTGTAATGAGATCATTCTCATCCATGACTTGGTTGTGGATGAAGGGGCTGACCTGATGTGTATTACCAAGACTTGGATGGGTAAACCGGGTGTCCATCAGCTGTACCCATCCAGGTATTCTGTGCAGCACCTGACTAGAACAGGGAGTCAAGTGGGGTGGGGTGTTGCTATTGTCCATAGAAGCACCATTTCCACTACCAGTAAAGCTTTTGATATTGGGCTGGGTTTGATGTTGGACCAGATTAAGGAAACAGTTGTTCTATCAACCACTCTGTGGCTTAGCAGAGCACTCTGTTGCTGACCGAGCTACCTGAGGTGGTCTCTGGTATAGTGTTGGAAGACCCCAGGATGATCAGAAATAATAATACCCAGGTCAGAAGCTACACTGGCCATGCCTAGTTGTTTGGAGGATTGTGTCTGTGAATGTCAGTGGTGCCAGGAATGTGATTTTACATAAGTGATGGGAATGCTGTTTTTCTACAACAAATGGTTAATTCACGGGACATTTTTGTTCTTGTGGAAAATATGATTATCTATGAAACACAATTTATTTTGGCATTTGTAAATAGCTGTGATATGTTGCAGACACGATTCATTTTCTCTCTAACGGGCTAACAGAGACAAATCATGTTTTAAAATAACAGTGTTATCATTATTACATTATCAATCTCAAACTAGTGGTATAAAAACATTCCTTTTCTGCTTTCTTCTTGCCCTTTGAAGTATAATTTGTTCTGATTTATATCTCTGAAATCATTGCTATAAGCAAATTTATTACATCACTGGCAAAGACTGTAAAATATTTCTAGGTACCTTTTATAGTAAGAAAAGGATGTAGTCCTGTCATCCTCCTATTGCATTTGAATGTATAACTTGGTATGTATGAATAAGTTATAATTATTTTTTGTAGACATTTGGATGCTTGCCTAGGATACACCATTAAATAGAGAGGATTTTTCAAATGGTAAAATTTACAGGGGAATTTACAAGATGGATATAAAAACCAGTCTGCTGTGAAATATGGTATGATATTCTAATATTTTAACCATGGTTTTATTGTTGCAGGTAAGCTACATCACACTATTTAAAAAGGAAACCTGAATAGCCTCCGTAAATTATAAGTATAATTTGATTTTTTTTCCCTCAAAGGTGGAAGCAAAATGGCACAGATATTGATCTCACCATGAGTTATCACTACAGGCTGCTTGGAGGCAGCTTGGCAATCAATAACCCACATAAAAAACAGGATATTGGAACATACCAGTGTTTGGTCACAAATTCGTTCGGAACAATTCTGAGCAGGAAAGCAAAACTCCAGTTTGCATGTAAGTTGCATGGATATTTTATTTCCTCATCAATTTTATTTTTGCAAACAATGTATTAGGCAATTAAAACATCAATGAAATTTGCTATGAAATGATTGAACTTGCTCATCTTTCCCTTTTCATGTAGAATTCCTATATCATTCCCCAGTAAACAGCAATAATGAGACAGATATACTGGTCCTTGCAACACACAACAATTATCTACAATCGAGGGAAAGGTCAAGAAAGATGAATACAATTAGGTTTTGCTTAATAGAGCTGTTGCTATTCCCTCACCCCACCCCCACCCCCTGGGAGGCCTTTTTTCATGGTCAGATTGCTATTTGTAAGATACCTGCTCCTCACCCCACTCTAGGTTGGAAAATGAAGTAATCACAAAAGTATAATGATGTCCAGCAGAGTCACAGAAATGTCACACATGGTAATTACCTTACTGACATTTAGTTGCATTAACAGGAATATACACCTCCGCACATTTGCTTTGTAATTGGCATGCCATTGTTGCTTGCACCTAAAATATGTAGCTGTCCTTTAAGCACAGGTGTATGTGTGCCCACGCATAGTGAAAGCAATAATAAAATCCAATAGACACACTCACGCACGCACGCACACAAACACACAGAGAGATGGAAAGGATGGAAGAAATTTATGCAGCCGCATTCTTTCCTACACCAGAGAAGTATAAGCATATCTACACCTATGCAGCCAGGGAAGTCAAATAGTGCTACTGCAGACACTGGGTACTGAGTCTCCGTTCCATGAACAGAACAAGGCACTGTTCATGAAAGGAGAGCTTTGCTCATGGATGAACCTGTTCTACTTAGAGGACACGTCAGTGTCATAGCTGTCAACTTTCGGATTTGAAAATAAGGGATTTCCCCCAAAACTTTTGGATTTGAAAATAAGGGATGCCGCGAGGGCGGTGCAATGGCACCAAGTAGCCTCAGCACCCTGCGCTCCAGAGGCTGCGCGCAAACGGGTGAGCGAAAGAGCGAGTGCATAGACGGCAGGCAGGCTGGGTGTCTGGTTGGGCGTGAGGGTCTGGCTGCACAAGGCATGCAAGCTCCGCCCCCAGTCAGTCTCAGACTCCTTATTGGCAACCGAGCAACGCAGCTGAGGAGCCTCCCTGGCTGGCAGGGAGGGAGAGGAGCTGCTTCCTTTGAAATCCGGGAAATTTAAGGGATATCAACAATCCGGGATAGCAGCAGGAAACGGCATTGGAATAAGGGAGTTTCCCGCAAAAAAA
Source organism: Darevskia mixta (assembly GCA_034641385.1). Lineage (NCBI taxonomy): Eukaryota > Metazoa > Chordata > Lepidosauria > Squamata > Lacertidae > Darevskia > Darevskia mixta. Next base: position 6,089,806 of record JAWWNH010000013.1, read on the forward strand.
GGAAGGGTTGACAGCTTTGGTCAGTGTGTGGAGGTCTTCCTTGAATAGAAGGCTATTGTGTTCATGAGGGAGGGGGGACGTCCGATCCAAGCCATCGGCAGCAATCCAGCCAGACAGCCTCATCTATCAAATTGGGCATCCCCCACTGTGGAAGCCTGCAATTCTAAACACATTCAGAAGGGTGAAAGCCCCACTGAACTTGGTCACTTATGAGAAAACAACACATCGGACCGATCCGTTAGGGTTCTCCACTGTGTACGGCTTTGCCTTTTCATTCTTGCATCTTTGACGGGTGGCGGGGGGAGAGCAGCTCTTCTTCAAAAGCAGCTTGGAGAAAGTTGCACGTCGCCCACCCCCACCCCGCCGCCACCTCCCTGCCATCCTCCTTTCTCCGTCCTCCATCTGGGCTGGCTGGCGCACTAAGAGAGCAATTGTTTTTAATGCTCATTAATAAAATATCCTTCGAAAGGCAGCCTCATGGAGCTGCTTCAGACATCGGTGCTGGTATTAATTATTAATCCTTTTCTGTTCCTATTACAAATTGCCTGTCACAGAGGTCATAGAAAGGAGGCTGTAGAAATCGTGATGGTTCACAGACTTGCGCATGTGTGCAAAGGTAGTAATTCCTGTCTGTTTCTGCCATGGTCTTAGTCATTTTTCTTCCGACTGTTCAAAGGTAAAAGCAAACTGACTAATGGAAATGACTCTCAAAGTAGGAATGGAACCATCAGGACACGAAGTGCTTGGCTAACTGTCTGCTTTAATGCTCTCTGTGGAACCAGCACAGAATGAACTTCTCTACCCCCGACTCTGTGTTATCCCTTGTAGGGAAACGTACTGTCATAATTCACACTATGACTCGTGCTGCTCAGCATTATGGCTCGTTTGTGGAAACCTGGTCACGGGGATGTCAATTCCTGTGGAGACTATAATGTGTAGCCCACTTCAAAGTAGTCAAGTGGTGATAAATTTGTATTCAGGAGCTTACTCGAGAGTGCGTGTATTTATATGTGGTTGTTGTTGTTGGTGGTGGTTTCAGTCATCCTGAAGCAGGCTTCTTTTTAAACATGCGCCATGAGAAAAACCTCAAACTGGCAATAAGCTGAAAGGTTTCTTATTATGAAAGAGATTTATATGCATTTTATCAATGCATTTTGAGAAATCCTTGGGTTTGTTTTGACATATGCAATATGAGACTGAATGACTTAGTCCAAATGGGAGTCCACAATGCATTGTATCAGGGGAAACTCTTGCAGAAATATGTACATGAGTCAAAACTGCATATAAAAATGTGTTTATTAGGAGAAATTTGCATGCTGATGAATTTTCATAAAGAATAAAAAAAAACACCACCAGACTAACACGATTTTCTGCAAAATGTGAAGAATTGAATTTAAGATTGAAAAAATGAGAAACCTAGAGAACCAAAATTGACAGATCTTCCCATCCCTTCTTCTAAACAGAGGGCCTTTTCTGTAGCAGTACCCCAGTTGTGGATCTGTGATCTTGGAGACATTTAACTGGCATATTTATTACTTTTAAAAATTAATAATAATAATAATAATAATAATAAACTTATACCCTGCCCATACTACTGGATTGCCCCAGCCACTTTTTGCGGCTTTCTAAAATCTTGGATCTGTGATCTTGGAGACATTTAACTGGCATATTTATTACTTTTAAAATTAATAATAATAATAATAATAATAACAATAATAATAAACAACTTATACCCTGCCCATACTACTGGATTGCCCCAGCCACTTTTTGCGGCTTTCTAAAATCTTTTAAAAGTAATCAATATTGCGTCATCATAAAACTTAAACCAAAACCAAAACCTGGTACTTCTGTTGCTGTTTACCTGCACTGGTTTGCTTTCAGTTCATTTATTTGTATTTATTTATTTTACTTATTTAATATATTTATATCCTGCCTTTCTCCCAAGTCAGGATTCAAGGCAACGTCCAGCATTTAAAAGCACCAATTATAGAATACGAAAGAACAAAAATAAACTAGTAATAAGCAATAATTTAAAACAACAACATCACAACATAGTTGAAACCAGCAATGAAAATACAATTTATCCCGACAGCGGCCTGACAGCATCATCTGTGCCTAAGTTTCCAAAGGCCTCTGTGTACAGGAAGCTCTTGGTCTGCTGTCGGAAAGATAACAAAGAGGGAGCCATTTTAACCACTCTGCTCATTTATTGGTGATAGAGTATACTCTGAATATGGCTTACTTGGTTATAACCCATACATTCCATGAGGAAAAAGCTTATCCACTTTTGTGGATCCAGCTTCCATCTTGAGCTAGTATGGGGAGGAGAGAAGTGGCACATAAATAGAGAGGATCAATTATAAGCAAAGGAAAAACAAAAAATTATGCAGCTCTTTGTCTGTCTGTCTGTCTTTCTGTCTGAGGAAAGGAGCCTTGGACTGATTGTGCAAATTTACTGTTCATACCAGACAACATTCAAATATCTGCAGTTTGGTCCCCTCGGTTAGGGAAATCCAAGGCGATCATCCATGAATCCCTCATGTACTGTAGGCTTTAAGCCAATGGACTAGAAAGAACTGATATTAGTTTAGATAAAAGGCACAGAAGGAAGGATTTACTAATGTCTTTTGAATCAGAAGAAGCCTGGTAAAAGTATAGCTTGGAGCTAATTTCAAGTACTAGTTCCTAAACTGTTGGTTAACAGAAGCCAGGATCACAGTAACTGTCCCCTGCAGTGCAATAATGTTCAAATGCCATATAAATATATGGGGACATTGATCCCTTGCGCTGGATTAAATGATATCATCTGTGGCAGAGTCTAAGCTTCCTTAATAATCTTTATGGTCACAAGATCAAGAGAATTTATAGATGACAACTGTAGACGTTCTGCAACTAGATGTAAACTGCAATATTCAGAGCAAAATCTTCGGGTCTGCATATTTAAGAAGCTTGTGTTTTTGAAGACAGAACAACATTTCTGATGTCACATTTCCCAATTGTGTCTTTTAGTAGTGTAATTAAAAATTGTTATGTCTGCCTGAACTTTAACTTGTACATTCATCATCATGTTTGAGGGATTTGTTATAAAATTTTAATTTTAATTTTTTTATGTATTGTAGTCATAAAATACAACCACCAGAGAGCTATTTTTAAATGATATTTTAAAATAGTTAAATAATTATAATGACAGTAGTAATAATAATATTAGCATATAAGGTAAAGAATCCCTGGATAGTTAAGTCCAGTCAAAGGCGACTATGGGATGCAGTGCTCATCTTGCTTTTCAGGCCAAGGGAGCCACAGACAGTTTTCCGGGTCATGTGGTCAGCATGACTAAACCACTTCTGGCACAATGGAACACCGTGACAGAAACCAGAGCACACGGAAACACCATTTACCATATACCTTGGTACTCAAATGGCTTGGCTCCTGAACAAATTGGCTTCTGAACACCGCAAACCTGGAAGTGAGTGTTCCTGTTTGTGAACATTTTTTTGGAAGCCGAACATCCGATGCGGTTTCCGATTGAGTGCAGGAAGCTCCTGCAGCCAATCGGAAGCTGCGTTTTGGTTTTCGAATGGTTTCGGGAGTCGAACGGACTCCCGGAACAGATTAGGTTTGACAGCCAAGGGAGCACTGTACCATATTATATTTAGCATATACTATATTTACAGTCTAATAGGAGTTCAGCCTGACGATGACCAACATTTTGGGTCAGAACATCGCCCACACTCCACATATTAGCAATGGTCATCACATGCTTGAGGTGGTAGACGTTTTGTTGGCCTGGATTCCACCATAACCAGCAATCTTTCCATCGCTGTTGAACTTGACAAGCATATTGCCAAGGCAGCTAAGGCAATGGCTCATCTCTCCAAAATGGTATGGGAGAATGTGATGCTAACATTCAATACCAAGATGAAGGTCTACCAGGATTGTTTGTTGAGCACGCTGCTTTATGGAAGTGAGTTGTGGGCAACTTAAAACCAGCAGGAGTGATGCCTCAACACCTTCCACATGTGCTGCATCAGGAAGATTTTGGGTATCACATGGCAGGACAGAATCTCAAACAAAGATGTGCTCTACCAAGCCCACATTCCCAGCATGTTCACACTCCTGTCTCAGGATTCCCAAGGACATGCTTTATGGGGAGCTGACTTCAGGCACCAGACCCATTGGCAGACCAGCTTCAGATCCTTTCCCAGTCCTTTAGAAGTGGTCGAAACAAAATAAAAAACCCTTCCAGTAGCACCTTAGAGACCAACTAAGTTTGTTCTTGGTATGAGTTTTCATGTGCATGCACACTTCTTCAGATACACTGAAACTGAAGTCACCAGACCCTTATATATAGTGAGAGGGTGGGGAGGGATATTACTCAGAAGGGTGGTGGGAATGGGTGATAGGCTGATAGGTGAGGTAAACTTGTTGACGACTGTTAACGACTGCAATTGGTCTTGTAGGAAAAAGCAAGCGGTGAGATGGCTAAAAATAGCTTTGTCATGTATAATGAGATAAGAATCCAATGTCTCTATTCAGACCAGGTCTCTCCATGGTTTTAAGTTTGGTAATAAGTTGCAATTCAGCAACTTCTCTTTCCAGTCTATTTCTGAAATTCCTTTGTAATAAGACAGCTACTTTGAGATATTGTATAGAATGTCCTGGGAGATTGAAGTGTTCTCCAACTGGTTTCTCTTTAGAAGTGGTGTTATGTGGGAAGCTGCCTTATGCTAAATCAGACAACTCATTCATGTATCTCAGTATTGATTACAATGACTTGCAGTGTTTAGGATCTTTCAGTCAGGGGACATTTTCAACCCCACCTGGAGATGCCAGGGACTGAGCCTCAGACCTTTTGCATTCAATGCAGATGCCCTACCACTAAAGCAGATGCTATGCTACTATGTGGTATTGGCAGTATGCCGCCTTCAGTGAAAGCTGCTGTGTTCTAATATCACTTCAAGCTTCTGAACACTCTTCAAGAATAGCTCTGTGTAAAGCATACTTGTTACACAGTAAGCAAGTTTGAGATTGCAGAAATAAATGTGCAATATGATGACAGCGCAGCAGAGCATATGGCAAGCTTTTCTAAACTTCTCAGAGGGAAGATTTTATCAGTGTTATCCCAGTAGTGCATAAGACCTCCATTTTTGGTTTCAGCTAAATTCAGTCATACTATTTTTCTAGAAAAAGAGATGCCGGAACTCACCATGAATGCCTCCCTTGTTATTTTATAATGGCAATGGAGAGGTGCTGAAATTGAGTTCCAGTGAGTTCTGGCTGGAAAAAAGCCTGGGTCATAAGCCTTTTAATTGAGTTTGTTTTCAAGTGTTGTATTTTAGAAATGATGTGACACATACACACACACTAAAATGGATGAAATAGATAAGGGAATGTAGACTGCATAGTACGAGCTTGAAAATACTGTTGCATGCCACCCGAATCCTTACCCAGGATCTGTGTTTTCTTTGGGAATGAGGTGCAGCCGAAACTGTGGTGTCTTTATGATATTTGGTTTATTTTCACATATATACAACCTGAGCCTGCAATGGAGGGGTTCACAACATTAACATCCCAAAAGAGTCTTGTTTCTCCCATAGCCGCAGCCTTGGTTTCAAACAGAAATCAACCACTGCTATTTCTCTCTGGCTTTCCAGCTTGCTGCTTTGCTTCTCAGTCACACCACAGCAAAATTCAACTCTAAACTCGTGCTTTGTCGTTCTAACCATCTCTGAGTTGTGGGAGGGGCCTCACCCATGTCTTAATGGCCCATCACCCAGGTGATCACCTCAACACAAGAACCTAGCCTGGCTTATATTTTAACACATTCTGGACCCAGGGGTTAGAGGGTGGGCAGAAGTATACAGCCTACCCCACCAAACTCATAACAACACAATTAGAATACATAAGATATGCAAGAAGAAAATTGTCCACATATACTAGCAGGGTGTCTTACTGTCAGCTGGCTACCAGAGTTATATTGTCATCAATAACTCTTCACACAAGATGGTTTCCTACATGGACATCACTTTGATACAGCAAAACTGTTCTGTGTGAAATGGCCTTTATTGCTGAAACATCTAGAAACCAGGCTTCAGGTCAGCTGCAATCTGGATTGAAATAAACTAGGATTCCTGCACAGAAAACAGACGACCTGAAGAATGAGCACCAAAACAAAGAAGCCTCCAGTGACCTCTTTGGAACATGGAAATAAGAGCATAGGAAGCTGCCTTACACTTTGAGCACAGATATCTCAGGCAGTATTGTCTACTGGGATAGCTCAGTTGGTAGAACCTCAGACTTTTAATTTCAGGGTCATGGGTTTGAACCCCACAATGGGCAAAAGATTCCTGCGGTGAAAGGGAGCCGGACTAGATGACCCTCGTGGTCCTTTCCAACTCTACAATTCTATGATTGGCAGCAGCTCTCCTAAATGGCTCACATTTAGCATTAGATATGTTGGCATTGACATTGACCAAGGCAAAACGTATCAGGACTTGCATCATGCATGCAATCTGAAGGAGAAGGAGAAAAAGGGGGTTCTAAGGAAGACAGAGGCACTAATTTGGTACAATTGCAGATTAAAGTATATGGATACATAGGTACATAGTTGTGTGAGTAATCCAAAACTCTTATTAATGTGTAGAGTGTTGAATTGCTATGCATACCTAAAGCACAATAACTATTTTTTATAGCAAAGGTGTTAGATAAAGCAATGTTGCAGGTTTTACTCGCAGGCGTTTTTTGTTTCTTGTTAGCTTCTTTCCCTGACTACGACAGTGGCATTGTCCACAGGCATCTTGTATCTAGGGACCTGCTGTTTTCAGTATTGCCTCCTTGGTAATATAGGAAAGTGGTATTAAAAATAAATGTCATAGAGGAAATAAAAAGGCACCATTTAGATTCTGTATTCAAACTGCCAGAAATAGTAGCCATGCATTCTTGACGTCAACAATGCCAAGAAAATAGAAAGGGTCTGGGAATATTTGAACTCTAAAGTCGATTCCCCCCCCCCACTTAGTCTGAAATGCAGTTGAGAGGCACAATCTTCATGCATATTAATTTGTTGTGCATAATGTAGGCCTATTATTATGAATGAAGCTTACATAACTCAAATTTAAATGGTGTTTTTAAACGCTCAAAAATTCATTAGAATGCTAGGGATTGTTTTCATTATTGCACCACTTTTATGTAAAAGTAAGTCAATGTAAATAAATAGGTTTAAGGGAAGTATCATCATCGAGGAGCATCACAACTTCTTTTTCCACTGTCCTAAATAGCCAGGCTATATATAATTACACTGTTGTGGTTGTTGCCAATTAAAGATAGCTCAAGATTACAAAGGTTGCGAGCCTTCAAGCTAAATACAGGCTGCCAGCCATTTATAGTTGCCCACTGCAGCCTGGGGTGACAAAACCAGGAAGATTGCTAAGTACTGGCAAACCAGATTGGTGGGTCACAAGTTGTGTTCCGTTTTGGCACCTTTCATAAGCTTGCCTCCTGGGATGAGCACTGCATCCCTTGATCACTTGCTTGTGGTAACGTTCTTTCACAACCGTGCGGCGACTTGATAGCTGAAGTTAATGTACAGTAAACATGCTTCTCCATACAGAGCCAAATTTAATAATAATAATAAATTTGCACTTTGATGGGTACATAATGTTCATAAATGGGTCAGTTGTCCATTTATTTTAATGTCAAGAGTATATTGTACATTCAAATTTCCTCATTCATGGAAATCAAAGAACAGAAGGGCATTAGAGGCTCCGTAGCGACAAGACATTTGTATACCAGGTTGGTGGTGGAACACCCTCCCCAATTAAGTTTTTCCCCCTCCTTCCATTTATATTTTCTGCTGGCTCTGTTGTTCAGCTCTCTCTTTTTATATTGGGATATTTATTTGGGGGTTGTGACCAATACTAGCCCTACTCAGAGCAGACCCATTGAAATGAATGACTCAAACCCAATCATGTTCATCAATTTTAATGGATGTACTCCTGTTCATATTTTACTGCTTAAATGACTGCAAGACTCCATATAGGCTGATCTGGATGAAAGGCAGGGTAAAAGTTTGTGGGCTCCAATTCTGTACTAACTTACTCAAGAGTAAGTTCAATTGAAATCAGTGGGACTTACTTTTAAACAGATATGTGTTTTGTCTTTTTTATAGATAGCTAAAGCAAAAACAAAAAAAACCCTAGCCTTCAGTCCTCAATTCAGACATTTTTTTTTCATATGATAAGAAACAGAAGGGAAATGATGTTGATGAATGGATGGAAGTGGGGAAGAGCGGAGGCATGAAACAAAAATACCACTCATAACTATTCATGGAGGGTAAGAACAGCAGACCAAATATTATTTAAAATAACCAATTTGTCTGGGATGTGAAATGAGGTTCCTTCTAATACATGCAAATCATTCTGTCTCAGGCTCTGTCACTAATCAGAGGAAGGGATGATGGTTCCTATTTAACTCAGTTCACTTCCATTGCCACATGAAAGTCACTTGTCTGTCACCAACTGTGATTTTAGCTTGTTAATTTCAAGAGATATTGACAAGCGCTTTAATTCACATACAAGATTAATGGGCTGCATAGGGAAGCAATACCCCAGAGTCAGACAGCCCTTTCACACTTGTAAATTGTCCACATTGTAAAAAGCTTTCCCTCCTGTTGTAAACAGGGCTGGAGCTGTTAATAAAGGAGCTTTTGTTTGGCATCTCAGGGTGAGATTTCAATGGGCTAGCTTGCAGAGTAAGCAAAAACATTCCTCGCTGAGGGAGCTGCATTGAAGCCTGTTGCTAATTGCTCCTCAGGAAAGCCGATGAAGTTCCACAATAATTTCCCATCCTTTTGTCCAGGAATAAAGTGCAGTGCTGGCAAGCATGCTTGAGGAAGCTTGGATCCATACCAAGGATCAGAAGCGCTGCAAGGAACCTGGGATGCCTGAGTGCCCTGACATATTCTTTGCGGTTTAGCCACGGCAGGTGTCTCTCAGAAACCATGTTGATAATGATGACTTATAGGGAAATGAGTCACTTTCTTCAGGACTTCACTTTCCATTCTGCAAATGAGGAAATGAACTGATTATTAATGTTGAGCGATGAAGCACTGAGAATATTTTATTTCTTTATTTCCTGCCCTTTACCCAAATGTTCAAGGGCATTAAAATAGCATAGAAAACAGCTTAAAACAAGTTACAATCATAAAAATAAGATGGGTCCTAAAATATACACAGTCATACCTTGGATCTCAAATGGCTTGGCTCCTGAACAAATCGGCTCCTGAACGTTCGAAACCCAGAAGTGAGTGTTCTGGTTTTCGAATGATTTTCGGAAGCCGAACATCTGCGGTGGCTTCCAATTGGCTGCAGGATGCTCCTGGAGCCAAACGGAAGCCACACCTTGGTTTTGAATGGTTCTGGGAGTCGAACGAACTCCCAGAACACATTCTGTTCGAGAACCAAGGTACAACTGTACACCTCAAGTGTCTTCAACATACTCAGGAAGCTGTACAATGAAGTCACCAGACGCACCTCTGTGGGGAAGGAGTTCCAAAGCTTTGGGGCCACCACAGAGAATGCTTGAGCCTCTGAGGGTGGAGGGACTGCCAAAAGGGTCCTACCTTTCCTCTGAAGAGGTCACAACATTCAGAAGCCATGGACATGGAAAATGGCCCAAGTGAACATCATGGCTGAGTGCTGATTTTAAACCTTGTCTCCCAGGTTCAACACTCTAACCACTCCATTGGCTCTCATTGTGGGTGCCAGTGGGCCCAGATACTGAGTGATATTTTAATTGTCATATCTAAATATAACCTTTGGAATTTTCTAGGCAACCAAAACTCCTCTCCTTGGGTCCAGTACACCTCCAAGTATTAGGCCCGGTTTTATAGCAGAGCAACATGCAGCCTCCAAGAGTGTAGGAGTCCCAAGTCTCGTCTGGAGTGTAGAAATAAATCACAGGAAACTAGGGAGGTACTGAGCAGCATAATTCTACTCCATTTCAGCTTCACTTTCCAGTCATTGGTCTGTTCTGTCCCATTTCGTGGATTTTTTTTAAAAGAATACACAAAAAGTACATTTAAATCATAGTTATTTTTTACACATGTTTTACTGAAATATTGAAGTAAAATGCACATTTTTACCATTGCTTTTTAGTGGGAGTTGCATTCCAATAGCCAAGTGAATTTGAGAGTGTAAGATCTGGTCAATCCACTGCAAAAAAGTGGATTGATCAGATTCCTTTTCCCTAGCCCTTACCCACAGTTGCAGAAGTCACTTGATAAGCTGTTGCAGTTGATGCTGAATCATAGGCCTGGCAATGTAGAAGAGCTGAATAAATGTGTATGTGCGGAGATGGAGCTTTTGAATTGTTCAGCAAACATAAAAGCTCACTTTCCCCCTGATTATTTCATCATGTTGTTTACCTTTGAGTGCACACAAATTGCATGAGCACCAGAAAGCAATACAGCATAGCTCAGAATGTCACAACCCTGGGTTTTTTTGTGTTGTTTTTTTTAAAACTTGTAGCATATGTTTGGAAGCAGAAAATGGGAAAATCAATGCAGCTAAATCAGATCAGATATTCAGAAATGTACAAAAGCTGGGGATGCATGAATTTCTTTCCTCTTGGCTTCTCTGTCTCTGGGCCAGATGGTATCCTGCTGCGTTACACACCAGTTCTGGTCTGGAATTACTGTTAGTGCTGTTATTTCATCGCAATTTAAAGATCCCATGTATGTAGGGAAGTTGTGCTATCACAGTCATGGTAAGCTAATCCTCTACAAGAGTTTGTATACTGATCTTTACTGGTAAATTCCCATCAGGACAATTGGATGTGGTTGGGGAATTTGGAAAGGGAAATGAAGAAGCATCCATCCATCCATCCATCCATTTGTTTTAATTTGTTATGTATATATCTTGATTCCAGTCCTCCTATGAAAATGTCAAGGTGTTGGATGTTGAGTAGTCAGGTTCAAATCCTTACTCTGAAACTTAATGACTGGCCACAGACTAGTCACTTTATTTCAGGGGTACTCTTCACTTTAACATGGGGGGGGGCGATGACTCCATTTGTCTCAGGATGACTCCATTTGTCTCAGGTGGAAAAATGACTTGGACCACTCCTGCTTGTTTATTTACAGCCAGCCATTTGCAGAGCAGAAGCAATAATTTTGGGTGTCTTTTACTCTTGCTCCTGGGTTTTTCAACAATCACATTCACTATCCAAGTGAGCCACAGCCAAGTCAACTCACAATCTTTGAGCTACAGCACTTCCTGGCCTGATAAATCAGATTCAGATTATATATATATATATATATATATATATATATATATGTATGTATATGCCTCCTTCCATAATATCTCTCTTTAACAAACATGAATAATTTGACAACATTTTAAATTTTCATATGAAATTTTACCTCAGATTTGGAAGTGGTGCATGCAGAACATTACCACATGCAGGGGGGCACTAAGTGTAAACATGATAAATCAAGAAGAATAAAGTCTTCACCATGGACGAACTTCATCTCAATGTAATTTGGGGTGCCCTACTTAAGTTTTAGTTTTCGTTGCTGGCCCTCCCATCAGGCAGAGTGAGGGAGCAAATGCTATGGTGCAGAAGCAGCAGTGAGGACAATGTTGGACAACAAAGCTGTTTATACCACACAGCCTGCCTTGCTTTCCGTAGGTGCACTGGAAGTAGCTCTCCCATCTCTAGCGTTGAAATAAGATTAAACTGCCAGTCCAATTGGCTGTGATGAGGGACACCGTCTTGTCCGTCACCTCAGACAGCAAGATGGCATGGGCTAGGGTTGCCATATTTCAAAAAGTTAAAAACCAGGACACCCCAAAAGTTGTTGAGCTTTCCTTAGGAATGCCTCAACCTTGTTGAGCTTTCTTAAGACAATCCCTGACATTGTTGAGCATTTTTCTTTACAAAAACACCGAGAAAAAGGCGATTTTTTTATTGACTTGCCTAAGATCCAGGACAAAGCGCCGCCTTTTGGAAATTCCCCCGGATGTCAATTCTGTCTTTGAAATCACGGTAATGTCTGTGAAAATCCAGACGTAAGGCAGCCCTAGCATGGGCTGGCCCTGAGGCCTTTTCATGAGTGATATAACACGTATTCTACATGTAACATTCAAATATAAAACAGTCATATACAGCCTCCAGAAAGTGCTCTTAGAAAAGCAATATGTTTCATCGAGATATTGTTAGGAAGAAAACAGATAAAGGTCTCAAAGCAGTTAGATTTTTATTGATAAAATTTAATATTTTTGAAGGTTAAAGCCAGTCTCTTTATTTGCAGTGTTGGTAAAGTTCCCTTTACTGTCCAAGGTTCCAATAAATTATTGAATGTAATTTCCACCATATCCACCAGAGCTTTTCATTTTATTTTTGGTACGATTCAAAGATAGGAAAGGTTTGTTTAAAAAAGAAAAATCAATAGATAGCAATAGATTTTAAAAAAAAAAATATTTGAAAGTTAGGTGGGTCTACTACTCTACAATCATATATAAATATATTTAACTGAAGGTTTTCCTGTAATAACATATTTAACAGCATGCTTTCATCAGGAACACTCCTCTTGCAAAAGTAAGCAGGAACAGCACATTTTTCTGCAGGCCATGATCCAGTGAAGGAGCCTCACACATTATTGCAGGTATTTCTTGTTTCTGCTTAGGAAGATGAAAGAGGTCATTGCATTCCCGGATTTCAATCTTCCAAAACAGCAACAGAAATCAGTGTCCAAATGCTTCTGGGATGCAACCAGGGATGTGGACACAGTGAGCAAACTTGTAACACTTAGTTTCGCACCAAGTGGAGCAATTTACACATGTTCCTGTAAGTAATACCGTGTTTCCCCTATTTTAAGACACCATCTTATATATTTTTTCCCTCAAGAAAACGCACTATGGCTTATTTTGAGGGGATGTCTTATTTTTATTACGTAAGCCCAGCGCAGCCTTTTCCTTGGCGCCCTCCAGAACTGCGCCTATCACTATGGCTTATTTTCGGGGTACGGCTTATATTTCGCAAATGTGAAAAAATCCTACTATGGCTTATTTTATGACTACGTCTTAAAATAGGGGAAACAGGGTATTATTGTCTTGCTGGATAAGATCTCCTACCCATTACCCTATTTCCAATGTTCCACAGCTGACGCTCCCTCAGTATTATTTGAGACATGTCAATTAGTGAAAGCATTGAGCAACAACGGAGATTCCAGTTGATCATTCTTTGAATTTTCATGACGATGCTTTAATTGTTGGTCTTTGAATATCACTTTCCTATCACGTGTGTATCAGTGCCATAGAAAGCATCTTATTATAGACATTGCTCAATCATTTGCGGGAGCTTGTCATTTAGGAGTAGTTTAAAACCTCACAGAAGGAAGTTTCATAAAAGAATAAAACTATTTTGGTTTGCCCTGATTGTTCCTAACAAATCCATGTTGATTACTACTCATCACCCAGATTTTCTTTTAGTGGTTAAAAACCAAATAGGGTGTATGATTTGGTCTAATTTTGTCTCTGGTATTGAAGAACAGCTAATCAGTCTGTAATTCCTTGAGTCTTCTCCCTTTCATTTTTAAAGCCTAGATAATATATTCACTCTTCCCTAGGCTTTTCAGCTTTCACCAGCTAACACCTTCAGAATCCTTGAGTAGTTACCATTAGGCCTCACTGACTACACGGATTTTCTACATATACTGTGATATTCTTTGTTATCCTGTCATCATAAAAAAACATGGAGCAAGGCTGGCTTTATCGGTGCAAAGCTTGACACTGAAATCCCTTGGATTCCATGGATACTGATGAAATAAGGGGCAGAGGGGGATACAGCAATTTGTTAGACTTGGACCTAAATCAATGTATTGAAGCTATGCTAATAAATCAAAGGACCTATATGGCCTACAGCTTATTAAATATTAAAGCAGGATTCGGTGGAAATACAGTGGAAATACTCCTTGGTGTGTGTCATTAATGTACATGCCAGGAATCTGCATTTAAAATAGGAGAAATTATTCCATAGCCCATTGCTCTCAACTCCAGAGGCTTAGAGTAGAGCTGAGCTAAAATTTCTCAGAATACATTTTTCTGCAAAACAAAAATAAAAATGTGTTGTGCTGTTTTTGTTTCTGCTTTTTATTAGCTCCTCTAGAACAAAAAGGTCACTTTGTAGAATTTCCTTTCAATATTCACCACTATTTTGTATGTGGAGCCCCTTCAACATGACCCGGAACAATGGTAGTTCTGGGGCATTGTGCAGGCAGAAAAATTGTAGTCAGGCTACTAGTATCATTTTCCAGGGACAGTCCCAGATTTATAGAAGCCGTCCCAGTTTCTGATTTGACCCCGGAATGTCCTGCTTTTCCTTAAAGGTAAAGGTAAAGGGACCCCTGACCATTAGGTCCAGTTGTGTCCGACTCTGGGGTTGCAGCGCTCGCTCATCTCGCTTTATTGGCCGAGAGCCGGCCTACAGCTTCCGGGTCATGTGGCCAGCATGACAAAGTCACTTCTGGCGAACCAGAGCAGTGCACGGAAACGCCGTTTACCTTCCCGCCAGAGTGGTTCCTATTTATCTACTTGCACTTTGACATGCTTTCGAACTGCTAGGTGGGCAGGAGCTGGGACCGAGCAACGGGAGCTCACCCCATCGCAGGGATTTGAACTGCCGACCTTCTGATCAGCAAGCCCTAGGCTCTGTGGTTTAACCCACAGCACCACCTGGGTCCCTTTTCCTTAGGCTGTCCCTATTTTCATCAGAGAAATGTTGGACTGTATGGAGTTGTGTGACCCTTGAGCCAAGGAGATAAGTAACTGTACAACCTTTAGAAAACATTTGAAGGCAGCTCTGTATAGCAAAGGGTTTTTTAATGTTTAATGTTTTATTATGTTTCACATATGCTGGAAGCCACCCAGAGTTGGGTGTTGTTGTTGTTATGATATAACACCGGTCCTAAAAGGCCTACATTGGCTCCCAGTACATTTTCGAGCACAATTCAAAGTGTTGGTGCTGACCTTTTAAACCCAAAACGGCCTCAGCCCAGTATACCTGAAGGAGCGTCTCCACCCCCATCATCCAACCTGGACACTGAGGTCCAGCACTGAGGGCCTTCTGGCGGTTCCCTCACTGTGAGAAGTGAAGCTACAAGGAACCAGGCAGAGGGCCTTCTCGGTAGTAGCACCCGCTCTGTGGAACGCCCTCCCATCAGATGTCAAGGAAATAAGCAACTATCTGACTTTTAGAAGACATCTGAAGGCAGCCTTGTTTGGGGAAATTTTTAATATTTGATATTTTATCGCTTTATTATTATTAATATTCTGTTGGGAGCCAGCCAGAGTGGCTGGGGAAACCCAGCCAGATGGGCGGGGTATACTTATACTTATTATTATTATTATTCCATATTATCATCAGAAAAATGTTGGAGGGTATGCACAGACACACACACACACACACACACACACACACACACACACACACACACTGCTTCAAGAAACCAAGCAAAGTCCATTACCCTGAAGCAGCAATATTGTCATTTTGCATGCTATACAACTGACGAGAAAATAACAAAACAAAAAAACTCTCTTCCAGGCTTCCATAGTGGCTTATACAGAACAGTAATAAGGAAAATAATAAGCAGTGATAAAACAATGAACCTTTAAAATTAGCTGTCTTTTTTCCCTACGTACCTCTGTGGAAAATTGTCACTTTCCACAAAAATCAAACCTGAACCTGAGCATCTAAAGTCTAACCCTATTCAGATCATACTTAGCCAAACTATTTTATTCATTCACACAGAACACTATAAATCACTTCCTATTTCCAAAACTTCAAACTTTCATTCCATTTATTCAATTATTTGGGTGGAGGGCAGGGGAAGAGTTTTCCAAAGCGATTAGGAAAAGTAAGTCTGCACTATATAACAAATGTACTCATTTTTCTCCTAACCAGCTGGCCCCTCCTGCTAGGTCTGGAAAAACAACAGAGATTCCTCGGACTAGAAAATGTGCTAGAAATATCACTAAAAGAAAATAGAAAATAGCAGCTTTTTAGGACTCAGAGATTCCCAAATCCTGTTGGGTAAAATAACTCACTCATCAATCACAACCTAGGGCTTCACTCATTGGCTTAAAACAGTGAAAGGCAGGATAAGTCAGGCTGGGCCATTTCTCTGCACATTTCTCTTTCTAACTTTCTTTGTAGTGGGCTTGGAAGGAAGGAAGGAAGGAAGGAAGGAAGGAAGGAAGGAAGGAAGGAAGGAAGGAAGGAATCAAGGAAGGAAGGAAGGAAGGAATCAAGGAAGGAATCAAGGAAGGAATCAAGGAAGGAATCAAGGAATCTGGGCCCCTTGCAATTGCTCCAATTGCCCAATTATAAATCCAGGCATATTAGTAAACATAAGACAGGGAAGTAGCCTTAAGAAACAAGTCAGGAAACAAAAGAAGCATGACAGAAAGGAAGTTCTCCCTTGACTGGAAGGCATTTGTGTGTAATTAGCATCACAGGTAACAAATTGTTAATCTCCTGAACGCAGACGGTGTAGTTACTTATGGAAATCTTAACAATGGGTGCACTTTGAAATCTGCTAAGTTCATAATTTTCTGTTATATTTGCTTGGGTGAAGAACTGCATTGTCATCCATCATAACCAGTTGCATTAGTCATTGTGCTGTAATAAATCACATTGTATAAAGCAGAGCTTCTTCAAAGGAACTGATCTCCCCCACCCCCCACCCATTCCCTTTAGGAGATGTCTCTAGCTTGAAAAGTGTCTCTGCTCCTAATGCCCCCCCCCCCCATTATTCAATAATAGACTATAATTACAACAGTAATATTTAAGATTATATAATGACAAAACATTTGTGGGATGGAATCAAAAGTTCAAGAAAGCATGAAATTGCATTAATTCCAAAGAACTGTTAGTAATTATGCAAGGTGATGAATTTTGCCTTTCCCTAATTATCCATAACATGTATTAGGATGTTGTTATCTCTTTGTTTGGTGTTTAGGAAGACATGGCTATCTAATAGTCCTTCCTAAAATAAGTTAACACATTTATTGCATTAATTTTAAAACGTCACAATGGGACGTGCACCCTGCATGTAGCTTGGTTCTGTTGATTCTGTCATCATTTATTTGAATCAACCATTACTATCCTTAAATGCCCCTACATCCAAGGAGCTCAGGGCAGCATAAAAAGTGGTGCCAAGGGTGGGACGGTGGCACTGAGGTTTTTGCATGAAGTGGAAAAGTGTCCTGGGTCAGCCCTGACCATGTATTCCCACAAATGCATTTCTGTCCCACACAATGTCTCCTAACCAAGTTTTCAACCAGAGAAACAATTGGTACCACTGATCTTAGAGAGGAGGCTCTGTTGAGGGCACCACTGAAGATGGTGATCACCTCAAGCTCCTTTTGCAGTTCTGCTGGGCTGGCACCAAGTTTGAGGAGATCCAGAGTGGTGCATGCTCTAGTTATCTCCCGCTTGGACTACTGCAATGCGCTCTACGTGGGGCTACCTTTGAAGGTGACCCGGAAACTGCAATTAATCCAGAACGCGGCAGCTAGACTGGTGACTGGGAGTGGCCGCTGGGACCACATAACACCGGTCCTGAGAGAGCTACACTGGCTCCCAGTACGTTTCCGAGCACAATTCAAAGTGTTGGTGCTGACCTTTAAAGCCCTAAACGGCCTCGGTCCTGTATACCTGAAGGAGCGTCTCCACCCCCACCGTTCAGCCCGGACACTGAGATCCAGCGCCGAGGGCCTTCTGGCGGTTCCCTCACTCCGAGAAGCGAAGCTACAGGGAACCAGGCAGAGGGCCTTCTCGGTGGTGGCGCCCGCCCTGTGGAACGCCCTCCCATCAGAGGTCAAAGCAATAAACAACCACATGACCTTTAGAAAACACCTGAAGGCAGCCCTGTTCAGGGAAGCTTTTAATCTGTGATATTTTAATGTTTTGTTTTTTAATATTTGCTGGAAGCCGCCCAGGGTGGCTGGGGAGACCCAGCCAGATGGGCGGGGTACAAATAATAAATTATTATTATTATATTATTATTATCCTGGGTAAGGTACCTTATGCCAGAGACCATCTTGGTTGTGAATCCCAGAAGACCTGCTCCCTGCCTTGCAGGCCTTTTCCCGCCTCACCTGAAAGGCTGGGGCCCTGACTGACTCCAGCTACAAAAGTTGAGGCTGCTGAACAGACTCTCGGGCTGAGGTAGTTTTTAGCAGGGTTTGTTGCCAGGAGGGAGAGGAGCTGTTGTTGCTGTAATTGAGATTAATTTTTGCATCTATATTTTAGATCTTACTACGATTTATGTGGAAATTGTTCAATTTGTGTACTTTTAAAGTTTTTTTTATGGTTTACGACTACTTTTGTTACAGCACAGTCAGTGGTCATAGGTCATGGGAGTTCCAGACCAGCAATATCTGGAGAGCCAGAGATTCCCCACCCATGTCTTAGTAGAAGAAAGTTGGTATTAACAGGGAGTATGAAAAAATTACTCTTCCAAATTAAAAGCAAACAAACTTTGTTTTATCGTTTTAATGTTTTGTCATCCAATTAAGACTGAATGATAAACTCCTGGTGCTGAGGATGGGGAGGTAGAAAAGATATATTCTCTATTCTGTGGCAGATTGTTATTCCCATTAACACTAATGGAACCAACACACAGAAAAGGAAAATGTCTGTTTACGTTACATTAGAGCATTTCTTAGGATACAGTTGTTTATCACCTTAACCAAACACCTCAGCAATCACTGAGGATTTGCCCATCTTTTGATAATTGCAGTTCAAGGCAATTAGAGCGCTTCAAATTGTTGATTATTTTCTCACTTTACTACTGTTGCCATTTCTTTTATAAAAGTGTTGCTGTTTTGAATATTTAAGTTTAGCACAAGAAACCCTTTTAATGGGAGGGTTCCATTGCCAGTTTTGAACTGGCCAATGTGTGTCCTTCAAAATAAAACAAAATGCAAAGCTCATGTGTGCTTCATTTCTCGCATATACATATGCATACAAATGTCCACAAGAGTCTATATTCGCATTCTTCCTTTCAGATGCCAAATTGTAAGTGTGGCATTCAGTTTTCCACAGGGTTGTGCTGCACCTTCAAATGGTCCTTATTGCAAACACTTGAAGGGTAGTGGGGCTGAAGCAAAAATGCTTCAGAAAGGGCAAGCAGAACTTTGGGTAATGTTTTGAGGGGTCAGGATCTGTCGCTGCTCATCCCACTCAACAGTCCTCTGCCACTCCCCCCCCCTTTAACACCAGAAAGTTTCCCCTTCCCACCCCATGCCAACTACTAATCTCACTTTTCACCTTTACATCCCCATTTCTGAAGCCACATCTCATGTCTATTCTGCAGCAAATTGTGCCTTTCAACAATGGCAGAGGTTTGAGTAAAGCAGGGATGGGGTGACACTGAGGATTTTTTTAAAAAAACCAAACAAACCCATTTTAACAATGAGAAATAACACAACATTATTTCTCTAACTCCCTAACTCCCATTTCAGTTACTCATACCATGTTTAAACTCTATTCAAACATCTGCCATTTTTAAAAAAAATATCACCACTTTTCCCATTTCAGTTTCCTTCCATTCCTGCTTTCTTCAAACCTCTGCTGTTGTTTAAAACCACAATTTCCCTCTCCATTGGTCTTCACCACTGCTTGACTCAAAGTTCTCCCTCAAATATTTCATTGTATGAAGGTACTTTACTCAAACCTCTGCTGTTGTTTAGAATCACTGTTTCCTCCCCTCACTTTCCCCCATCCCTGCTTTACTCAAACTTCTGCTGTTGTTTTAATGGCTGCTATTGTTGCACAATCTTCCTTCTCTTTTGCTCCCCTCTCCTCCACCCCAAATTCATGCAAATCCAGGATTGTGATGCAACACTACAGGTCCTCTAATGGGAGCTTCACAATGATAGCTTGACATTTTTATGCAGATAGGGAGAAAATTGAAAGGTAAAACACACACACACATAATGACAAACTATGTTCAGGTTATTGTAAATGTTATATTGGGTGATATCCAACTAAGTCATATTCAGAGTAGGCCCACTGAAATTAATGCATATGACTAACATTAGGCATTTTTCAATTTTTAAGCAGCATATCCAGATATGCGCTTATCAAAAGTAATTTCTCTCAGAAGATCCCATTCTATAGAGAGACCAGATAAAGATGTCAGTCTCAATGGCAGCATTGTTCGCCATGATTTATATTTAATAAAGGGTAATTTGGAGAATGCTCTTTCTCCTTCGCACTTTGGAATGAGAAGAGTTAGATTACGCAAGAAGCTATAGTAACATTTCTGAAAGCTTCAACAAGTACCTTATTATAAACTGATCTTCAAAATCTTATTTATGGTAGTCTTAGATTCGTCACATCCCTCTGTAGTATCTAAAAAGGGACTCCTCAAAGCAAAGGCAGAAAGGCACTCCTTGGTAACAAAAAGCAGAAAGGGGGGCACACATAAATGGCAAGGTGTGAGAGTTACTGATTCCACTTCTAAAACATTAAATCTGGTTTGTGATGCACTAACTGTGTTTCTAAGGTATGTTTATTTGTGAGAAAAGGATGCTAGTGTGGCAGTTTGTTTTGAAATTCCCCCCCCCCCCCCATGAGATTTATGGAGTGGGATCTGAGCGGGGGTGACAAAGCAGGCAGCAATGCAGCGATGTTAACCGATCAATTGAAGATCAATGATAATGCAGCCCACCTCTCCAGTGTGGTGTAGTGGTTAAGAGCGGTAGACTCGTAATCTGGTGAACCGGGTTCGCGTCTCCGCTCCTCCACATGCAGCTGCTGGGTGACCTTGGGCTAGTCACACTTCTCTGAAGTCTCTCAGCCCCACTCACCTCACAGAGTGTTTGTTGTTGGGGAGGAAGGGAAAGGAGAATGTTAGCCGCTTTGAGACTCCTTCGGGTAGTGATAAAGTGGGATATCAAATCCAAACTCTTCTTCTTCTTCTTCCATGTAGAAGGCCCAGGACAATCCCCGTCCTATAAAACGGGTATGGGTCTAAAGTCCGTAACTTTGCGCCAGTGGCAAATCTGACTTCTTTGTGGCAATTTTCAGGTGCCAGGAAAGAGGTTACAACCCCTATCTCTAAATCCCTGTTCAGATAAAAGTGTACGGTGCGTGGAGAGGACAGGAGCACACATCCAAACCCCATGCCTAACCCATTGCACATTTGCCAGCTCTACTTCAGATCTTCCTGCACTGAGATGCAAGGTGTGAAGGGGTGGTGGTTCTAAAGCTGTGTACACACTCCTGTTGGCTCTGAATCCAGTGTGCTCCCACCTCTGGTTCAAGAAGCAGTGTGCGCACAATGTGAGACTCAATCCACATCCATCCTGCCGTTTACTACAAAATACTTCATTTCAATGCATTTTCCCCCAACCCAGCTTTGATACAAATAGAGTAAAACAACAAGCAGGCTACATTTTAAACCAGTAATGCGTCCACAGCCTAACTACACTCTGTCACCACCTGTGTCTCTTCTCCCTGCTTTCCGAGGGATGTCTGAATTGGGCTCAACTGTTGTTAGCATCCAGAATGCTGGCTTATGTTCTTTGTCAACTCTGGCTGCGCCTGTCTCTGACTGGAACCCCGTTGTATTGTTTTAAGAAAAGCAGTGTTCATCATGAAAGCCCTGAGTGAAATTTCCAGAGTTGGCAAGATTCAATTACACCAGCTGAACAACTTGCCTGTTCTGTCAACTTGCTTCCCAGCCTTCTCTCGCATTGTCCCCATATGGTTCAGTGTATATCAGTAATGTTCTTGTGATAATCTAATTTGGTTAACACAAGGAAACATATGTTTTCCCTGCCATAAGCATATCTTGTGCTTGCTGTGGTCTGCGAATGCTTTCCTCAGATGGTGATGACTTGCCACCCTGTGCAGCTGAGCCCTGGCATCGCCATGCTGCACGTGGAAGGATCACATTTGCACCTGAGCATTCTGCTCAGTCTACATGATACCGTTACAGACTTGACTGATTAGCCAGCGCCCTGCCAATAGCCACATGCCAGAATGAAATGATCAAAGAGAATTGCCAGGGAAAGAGGAAGGGGCAATTGGAACAGAATTGCAGCCGATAGCAAAATGCAATGTGAGCAAAGTCGATGCTCACAACGTAAGACAAATGCAGGCAAAGGAAAAGGAGAATTATGGAGAGTCAGGTGATAACTTATT
Organism: Darevskia mixta; assembly: GCA_034641385.1. Lineage (NCBI taxonomy): Eukaryota > Metazoa > Chordata > Lepidosauria > Squamata > Lacertidae > Darevskia > Darevskia mixta. The sequence goes on from JAWWNH010000013.1 coordinate 6,112,021, forward strand.
CATAGATTTCTGTGGAAAGCACAGTTAGCGAATATACCATCTGTGAAATAGAGCTGGCGTTCCTTAAATGTCTATTAGCAATTGCAATCCACTCCGAACACCTGATCTCTGCTCCATACTCCTTGATAACAACAACAAAATAAACCATTATGCTTTAATAGCTTATGTAATGTTATGTAATAGTATCATTTTAGGTAATGCAATAACAATATGAGATTGTAAATGATTATGTAGATTTTTTCTTTTTCCGGAGCCCATTACATCATTAACACTTTGGCCATTAAAAAGCTGATTAATGATTTTCAATATGCTACAAATCTGACTTTCAACTTTGCTTCCAACAGATATGTCATATTTTAGTTTGGGGGGGAGGTAATAGGAATGCACATCTTTCAATGTTGCTGTATTTTTGTAAAAAGTCGATACTACTTAATTATATGCTTTCTTCTGATACTCTTAACCTACAGTGGTTTTTCTATTTTAAAATATCAAGCTGCATTGAATACTTTTCTTTTCTGCAGGAAAGTAAAAATAAAAGATCAGTCTCTGGGTGCATTTCCTGTGTCAGTAAATTGAAGCCCAATTTTCCCAGCATGAGGAATACCAATGCCTGTTTCATGATGTGTACATCCAAAGCAATCCAATAAATGAGACCCATGTTCAGCCAATGGGCATGTGATTCTGAGACTTGTGAAATTACTGTCAGTATGTAGCCTCATTAGACTTCACACATATCCATCCCCCTGAAGTTGTTTTCAAGCAACCGTACCAGTTCGCAGTCCAGAACAAAACAATGTAAGCATGTGTTCTACCTGTTTTGTAGAAAGCCGTTTTATATGAACACTGTTCAATTTATTCCCTTAATGGAAATTTCCTTTTAATCTTTAGACACATCCAAAAGTTTTGCTTTACTAGAAGAACAAGGGCATTTGAGTTCACCAGCTCAGTTGCATCATTATCTTGGTCTGACTTGAGTTTATACATTTACTCCTGTTTTTCCTTCACTTAGTTTTTGCTTTTATTTTATTGTGGATCCAGATTGTTGATACTTATATGGAGTATGACTAAGTACTCTTGATATTAGTAGAACTAAAGTCTGGGTCCAACTCCATATAGGAGTAGTGTATTTTGATTTTCTTCAAGATTAAAATGGGCCATATAGTCCATTAGATCTGCTTATTTGAAATTTAGATTTATAATAAAATACCATATTTTTCCGTGTATAAGACTAGGTTTCCCCCCTTAAAAATAATGTCCAAAATTTGGGGGCATCTTTTGCACAGATCTTATTGTTCACCTGTTAATGGCTCGTAACTTGTTTTAGCCAGATACTGGAGAACTCTTAATACAGACCTCTATGAAGAATGGTAGTAGAGATATGGGACATAATTCTTATGGATAAGCCAGCAGCACCCCAGAAAGAACACTGTACTCTGGGGGGAAGGGACACCACAACGTTCTGTATGACATGATTTACTTTACTTGAATATGTGCAATCTATTGAACATGGCTTCCATACTTCAGCTTCTCACACGACACTGTGAAACAATACCTTTGTTTGATTTATTCTCGCCTTGATTCTAATATACTATTCTTTAACGCTGCCTCTGTACTTTGGGGTGCATGTGAGTTGGTAATGATGTTACTGTTGTTTCCTTTGTCAATAAAATGTGGTAAAAAGGAGGGGGGAGCTCATGCTCAGATTTCAGTGTGCCTTAGGAGAAATGCACTAGCATTTTCCCTGTAAAACTGGCTGAATGTTCAAAGCAGGTGGTAGAGGAAGAGGGAGAATAAAATGCTTTAAAAATATTATTTCCATAGAAAAAATAACCATATAACTGAGGATGAGCATAAACTTTAAGCATGTTAACTGTTGTATGAATACATACTGTAGCTATAATCTCCGACCCTAAGAGGCTGCACAGTGTATTTATGAGAGACTGAAACTGCTTACAGTTCAATTCAGCCACCTCTGAGTAGACAATATCTTCAAGGAGATGAGAACACAAAAATTGTAAAAAGCCACAGGATATATATTTCAGCTAATAGGAAACTTACCAGTGTGGCGCTGGCATACTTCAAATGAAACTTACCAAGACATCAGGCACTTCCCAAGAGCTAATAAGGACCTAGGCAAATCATTTTCGTGCTTATTCCTCCAAAGTCCTCCCAGTATAACCAGCAAAATGGTCTCCATGGTTTGGAAATAGAAATACCTGACAGATTTTAAATTATTTCTCTCTCCTTAAGATCTTGAAAACTTTGAAACCAAAGCAAGAAGCACCGTATCAGTCAGAGAAGGACAAGGAGTCGTTCTGCTCTGTGGACCTCCGCCACACTATGGAGGTAGTATACGACATTCTTATTGTTTTTTTTTTGTTTTTTTTACAGTATTTGCACAAATTTGTTGAATGTGCAACACATTATGGGGGCATGATTTATCCTCATGCAGATTCAGTATGCATAGGGTTCATGATCAGACCTAGGGAACCAGTCCATTACCATGCTGCAGAATATAAGGCTTCAGTAGTACAGTTCTGAAAGTTGAAATATACATATAGCTTGTAGGCTTTGCAGATACAGATACAGACAAGTATAAAGTATTTCTGTTGTTCCAGCAGTTCAAGACATAACACAGACTCCGGCTCACTTCTCAAGACTGACCTTGACAGACAGCACAAGTCCCCCGATTGATAAGCTGATGTTCCTTAATCACATATATAGCCATCACAGGACTGTTGCAACTGGCTTTGCTGACCATCCACCTGTTGGCTTATCTCAACCTTGGAGTGATTTGTGCTCGTGAAGGGAATTAACCCCTTCCTCCACGTCCAGTTCCCCCAACAAAAGCTACCCACCCCCCTCACTAATTTTTCTAAACTACAAAGCCCAACTGTTGTAATGGGGTGCGGCTCCAGCCCCTTGAACATTTTGGTTGACCTTTTCTTCAGACCAGGGGGTGGGGTAAGGGAGAAAGTGACTTACCTCAAATACCCTCTTATCGCTTTTTAATCCCCCACCAGCCATTATGGAGCATTCAGTGGGTTTTAATGTGTCAGTTTAAATTGACAGAATGCAGAGGTCTCCATAGATTGTAATAGGAAGATTTAAAATTGCTGCAGACTCCCAAACAGGAGGAATGGGTGGAAGAACTGGCCAGAGTTGATGTGCACGCAGAACTGAGGCATGTGTGTATCGAGAAGGGGTGATGCAAGATGGCTTTCCTCTGGGTTTTTATTTTCAGCTGGAACTAAGTTCCGGCACCTCTCAGGTGGGTACCATTGCCGTTATAAGAGAACAAATGAGGTATTCATTGTGAGTTCCGACACCTCTTTTTCTAGGAAAATAGCACTGCCTTTCCTCATCTTGTTTCTGTTCTCAGACATGATGCCTCTTTGAGGATCCCAGCTTCCTGTGCTAGCCCCATCCCAACACACCTTTTCAGTATTTCACATACTCCATTCCCCCCCCCCCCAGATTTTATTAACTTCCTAACTACCTTATAGGGGGAGGGATACTTTCAGAAGGGAAGCATCTTTGATAGATCCCAAATGACATGCTGTTTCTAATTATAGTCACATAATATTATAGGAAGTCAGCATAAAGTTCCAGAGAAACCACCAGTGTTTACAGACTCATTATCATACTACGCTGATGTTGCAACTGGAACATAAATAATGTTTGTAAAATGGCATTGATGATGGCAAGGAGCGGGAATGGGGAAAGAGTCGACGTTTTGAAATGAATCAGTTGGCAGAGAGTTTCGCTCGGCTCATGAATTATACATTTAATTAAGGGATGCTAAACTGCTAGATTTCAAAACTTCTGATTTACTATGTTTTATTAAAAATACAATTTCCATGCCGCTCCTGCCACTGCCGGAGCCTGATAGAAAGAGCTCAGCAGTCAGCTGTCAAACTGCAGACAGCAGGAAGGAACAATTGCGACAGAAGGTGAACAGAAGCCACTGGACAGAAGAGCAGTGAGTCAGACAGATCAGAGCTGCTGGGGGATCAAGGAGGAGGTGAGCTACCAGCACCCACTAGGAAGCAGCTACTGGGCAAAGAGGAAAAGTAAAAGTTAGCATATAAATTGTCGGTCCTCAAAGCACAGCAGTGCAAAAGAAATAAAAAGTGTAACTCCCAAAGTGGGAAGTATTTGAAGTGCAGTGGGTGTCTGTGAATGTCAACCATCTCCTGTAGTCCACATATGCTGATGCTGGTCTCTCTATGCTGGAGGAGGCATAAATTGTGGGATTGTGCAGACTCTGCATGCCTGTGATAGCCTTTAAAAAAGTACTGTATAAACCCACTTAAAATGCCCATGCAGACTATCGCCTGTCAGGTCAAAGTTTTAAAAACCAATCCATAGCTCATTGGATGGAACTGGAGAAGATGGGGTTAATTTAAACAGGGAGCCCTCTTTGGTTTTGGACTCTGAAGGGCTCTTTCTTCCTACTAGTCTGGTCAAGTGTTTTCATAACTTAATGGGGGAACGACCTGTGGTTGGCACAATGACAGCGAGAGCCCTTCATGTGGAACGTAATACTTGGGATTTGTTCATGTGGAACGTAATACTTGGGATTTGTTTTGCTTTTTTGAGTGTTAAGTATGTTCACTGTTTTCCGAATAAGAGTCCGCACAAGTGCAATAGCTTTTATAGGCTAATTGAGGCAGCATACTGAGCCTAAATCATCCACTTTTGCTTGCCTTTGTTTTCACTTGCAAATTGGCATTGCTATTTGCATATGGTGATCTAGGCAACTGTGCTGTATAGACAAAGGTCCATCAAAAGTGGGCCCCTTTCTAAATGGACTGTGGTGGGCCTGAATTTTAAGTACTGCTATCCCTATACTTCCTGTCCCACACATATTAGCCAAGATAGGGAGTGAAAAAGTTTGCCTCCTCTAGACACACCCTTTAGTCTTGAGTTGCTTAGATGAAGTCTTTCCAAAGGAAGTAGTGTAAGAAAGGGAAGGGTGAGTTTTGCCAGATTTTATAAAGTCATTCCAAAGAAAGCAGTGTGAAGACAGAAGACTTAGAATTGGAAAACAATGTTTGGAGCTTTCTCAAGGGTAATATAATCCACCCACTTGCGGTATTTGACTTCCTTAGAACTGATTCAAAATCAGTTGTTACATATAATTATCAGCTGTACTTGCAGATGTATGTGTGTCCAAGGACTGCCAGTATTATATTAACCAGGGGTCAGCAAACTTTTTCATCAGGGGGCCGGTCCACTGTCCCTCAGACCTTGTGGGGAGCCGGACTATATTTTGAAAAAATAATAATGAAAGAATTCCTATGCCCCACAAATAACCCAGAGATGCATTTTAAATAAAAGCACACGTTCTACTCATGTAAAAACATGCTGATTCCTGGACCGTCTGCAGGCTGGATTTAGAAGGCAATTGGGCCAGATCCGGCCCCCGGGCCTTAGTTTGCCTACCCATGTATTAACCCTTTGAGGATACAGTTCCTCCTATCTGATAAAAATGTATTCCATTGCAATGTACCCAGCAACTTAGAACGAGAAAGGGAAGCTGTTAAAGTAGCCCAACACATAGGCTCCTTGCCTCTGCTCTGTTATCCACATTATCCCCAGGGCTGCTCCTCTTGAACCTGCTATACTTGATGACAACTCATTCAAGTGTGTGACTCATCGCCATTAAAAACTCTTCTGTTGGAGATGAAAATGGGTGATTTGTGATGGCTCAAATCATTACTGATTTTGCATTCAACAGGTGTAGAATATGTATCTGTCAACTGATGTTCTTCCTGCCACCTAGATCCCTGGCTGGATTTTAAAATGTTCTACTATCCATGATTTGATGGTGACATCACTGCATCTACATGTTTCCCTAACCCCAAGGCACTCTCATTGCAAATGGCAAATGGCAAATGACAAAGAGAGCGGTGTTATTTCAGCATTTTATTTTCATTTAAAGGGTGGGGAGAAAACCCCTTGAACAGGGAGAGGACAATGAATAAACCAGGATGAATGAAACACTGCTTGAAGATTTACCGTTAGAGCCTTGCTTTTCTGTGTTAGTTAACTTTATCAAAAACTGAAATCACAATTTGCCTCCAATAGTGCTATCTCTCAGAGTTTTGCTAGGAAAATATGTGTAATAAGTGTTTGGTGTTTTCCAGATTTATCCTATGCTTGGATTTTCAATGATAATCCCTTATATGTTCAGGAGGACAATCGTCGATTTGTATCTCAAGAGACAGGAAATCTATACATCGCCAAAGTGGAACCTTCTGATGTGGGCAACTACACATGTGTTGTAACCAACACAGAAGCCAAACAAAGTGTTCAGGGCCCACCCACACCCCTTGTACTCCGTAGCGATGGTAAGGCTTGTTTTGCGTACAATCTCAATTAAACCAACTTAAAAATGCAGCCTGCCGACTTGTTAAGGTCGATAGAGGACTCTCTCTTGGTGATCCCACACAGAGTGAGGTTTGCAGTCGAGGTAGAATGGCCTCCTCTCATGGGTGAATCATGACTGTATGTTATTTTCATTCAGAAGACAGGTTTAGGCACTTACCCAGTATTTGCTTCTCCCACCTGCATAATTTGTGATTGTTATTAATGTTATGGTGCTTAATTAATTCTGGCGAAACTTCTGGCGAAACCAGAGCAGCGCATGGAAACGCCGTTTACCTTCCCACCGGAGCGATACCTATTTATCTACTTGCACTTTTTTTGGCCTGCTTTTGAACTGCTAGGTTGGCAGGAGATGGGACCGAGCAACGGGAGCTCACCCTGTCGCAGGGATTCGAACTGCCGACCTTCTGATCGGCAAGCCCTAGGCTCTGTGGTTTAGACCACAGCACCACCCACGTCCTTTGCATAAAGTAGAGGTGTTTGCTAAGCACATCTATATTACATGGTTAATGTGGTTGATGAGTAATACGTTGTGCAGCCTGCTGGCATACTGTTACATCTATATGATTTTTTTTTTAAGTATTTGAATATGTATTTAAAAAGAGAATAAAGCAGAAAAAAATACTCTAAATTCAATGGAAATGGGATCTATTCAGCTAGTTTTGTTGAAGAAAGGTTTAAAATGATATGCGGTGGAATGTGTGAACAATTTCATCTAATGAGGGGTATGCCCAGTTTCTCAGACGGAAACCCATTTCTCAGAGAGTTGGAATGTGAAAGGCATCCGACTTTAGGGCTGCATTTTTACAGAAATCAAGCCATCTTAGGAATTTGAAAAAGAATGTAATGTGCTGCATGACAACTGCTGAATGCTAGCTTTTTTTTCACAATATGGTTCAAAGAGGTCAAGGGGAAGTCACTTTGATTTGTAGATTTCATATTAAGCACTTGCATGGTGATGAAGTTTTCCACAGTAGCCGGTTCATTTTCTCACTGGAAGACATTTACTAGCTTCCATAAGAAGGAGTTAGGTCACAATTTTCAATGTCACACTGATAATCTGTTGTAGTAAGACAGGTCTGAGGCACAACTGGAGCGCTCCCTGTTTTGATGTTCAACAGGTGTGATGGGGGAGTATGAACCAAAGATTGAAGTGCGTTTTCCAGAAACAACACTGGCAGCAAAAGGCTCATCGGTTAAACTGGAATGCTTTGCCCTTGGAAAGTAAGGTTCTTCATTTTTTTTTTCTAAAAAAAAAAAAAAATCATAAAGCTTGTTTGCTGTAATAAAATAAGGACATTTCTCAAATAGTCAACCAAATGGGTATTGATTTGGATTTGAGTGATATCCCATGGTCACAGAAAGTTTTTTTAAATTACCTTACCTAGAAATCCTGCAGATTTGCCTTATAGAGGACAAATATACCATCTCACCAAAGCAGTAGGCTGCCCAAACACCCCTCCTGCTGTATCCCTGTTGTTAGGCTGTGGGGAATGGGTGAATTTTCCACCAAGTCATTGGTTTTTTATTTCAACTTTTAATAGGTTATTTGCAGTTTCCTGATAACCAAGCTCCTCTAGCTAAGCATTCATTCTCACAAAACTATAATATATCTTTCTGTGTGTGTGTGTGTGTGTGTGTGTACACATTTTACCAATGGTATTAAATCCTTCAGTATGAGAAACATATGCAAACTACTGCAAATGCTTCTGCTGTCCCAGTTTATGTTCCATTTATGCAAAACTGGTGGTTTTTAAACTTCAGAGTATGCTTCAACATATAAGGCTTAATTTCTGATAATTTGATCCAAATAACTACAATATGGACACTAGTTCTTCAGATCAAGGTAACTAAGCATGCATTTCATTTCCCTCCTTAAACAGGGATATCTTAGAATCATAGAATCGTAGAGTTGGAAGGGATCCCAAGAGTCATCTAGTCCAACCCCCTGCAATGCAGGAAACCCAGCTAAAGCATCCATGAAAAACATCCAAGGAATGAGAGTCCACAACTTCCCAAGGGAAACCGCTCCATCTTGAATTACAGTTTTGGAGTGAAAGTCAATACCATTAAAATCAGGGTCAGCTCTGTCATGAGACAACAGGATACTGCCTCAGGCAGTGGGTGAGGGGATGACAAATTTCCACTCCTTCTCTTCATCCTTGCCATGGCTCCTACATCTAATTTCCCCCACCTTCCCAGCACTTTACTTGTTGACTGATATGCAGCAGAAGTGACTGTTCCTTGACTTTCCCATTTTTCCTCTTCCTCACTCTGAGGAACAACTCAGAGTTCTGGATTCTTGTGTATTTCCAAGTGGAAAGTACAATGATATGTGTTGTCTCTGCATCACCTGCAAATATACGCTTACAAAACAAGCTGGGAAAGAGCTGTTAGCTTTATCCAAGGGCTAAGAAAGCTCCCAAGTGCCATTCTGAATTGTGTTGAATAGAGTCTACCCACCTCTTGTCATGACGGATGGGTATATTCTTACCATTGGGTTTTCTGAGCAGAGAAATTGTTGGCCTACACAACAGGCAGAAAGTGTGATCCGCCATTGTAGTGCAGGGAGGAATGCCCAACCCAACCATCGTGGTTGCTTGGTGCAAGGGAACTGGGAGAGGCATGTCCCTAGGCATAGGTAGCACTGCTAGCTGTAAAGGGTTGGCAGTGTGTGGTTAATGCTGTTACTTGTAGCACCCCCAGCTCCTTGAAAAAGAGGAGCAGAGGACTGTGAGAAGGAGGGATCATACAGTGACTTCTCTCAGGCCAGGAACCATCAATGGGTACCCAACAAGGTTGATGAGACCCATGCTTCTCATCACCTTTGACAGCAGTGAAGAGGCCTTATTTGGTATTTTACAAATGTGCTGTATTAATAAAGTTGTGGCCATATTCACCCATATATTGTCTCACCTCTTCATTTGGGTTTTAGGGGAAATGTGCCCATCTCTTATTCATTTTTAAAATAAGAAATAATTAGGGCAACCAGAAAATCAATTTGCTTTGTTTTTTTTTAAACATCATTGCAAATGTAGTGTCAGCTCTTCAGGTTGACCCACATTAAAGAAGAGCTTAAACTGGGGTGAGGAAACAAATTAAATTGCACATCTTTAATATGTGAAATGTTTGAAAAATAAATAAGGAAGCATTTGCTCACCAGCTAGCTTGCTTCTTTCCAATCCTCTTGGCAAAACACCACATCTGAAATGTCAGGTTCCTGTTGCGATTCCTAGATATATTTAGGTTTACTGTGACTTCTCTAGAGTATTATGACTAAATATTTTGGTCTGAAAAAAACCAATGAGCATTTTCTAGAGAGTAAATTTTCCTCATAAAAGTTTCTTCATAAGTGTTAGATGGAATATTTGGAATGAGAGTCCAGCACATAAATGCTATTTCAGCTCTGCCTTCTTCTTATTCCTTGTTATGAGGGAAAACACAAATTGTGTGCATTATCTCTTAGTGGAATTAGTTTCAAAAGCTGAAGGTCAAAGGATTAATTTAGCTTTTGCTGTCTTTTATATTATTTGACAGCAGAAGACACAATTATAGTGAAATACCTGACAGAACAAAGACCAATTAGGGAGCCGGGTGGGGGGAGAGACTTACCCAAATTACAACCACAGCAGAGTTTAGGTTTTTAAAAAGAAAGCAACTATTTGTCATAATAGACCACAGAAATCACAGCTGGAGCAGAATTTGCCAAGAAAATAGTGCAGCAACAGAGAATAAACTTGAAATTAACCCAATCCTAGGGTTTTGGTTCAGTCAAAAAACTGGACAGAACAATCCTTTGGAGGTTGGGTGGAGAGTCCAGGCTGGGTAAAATGTCCTAAGTCTTGCTGGGCGCATTGGCTAGGGTGGGAGGTCAGTGACAGCTCCCCCCACACACTTTTTTTTTACTTGGTCATTGTAGTAATTGATAACTGTAGAATTAAATATTGTATCCAGTTATTATGGGTTGGAGCGAAGACTACCTTCTAGCTTGTTGTGGTTACTTTCATTTTCCTGTGTTGTTGTGTGTTGGCCTTGCTTCTTCTGATTGCTGCCCTTCTAACTGTGTCCTAGCATAGGAGCACAGTTGCCAGCCAGGAGTATGCAGTGTGAGGAAGTCCCTTAAGTACCCTTATTCCATTAGAGCTCTTTGCAAACATGCAATTTTGCTCAGGGCTGAGACCTAAATAATCAAGCAGGAAAACTGGAAGGCTGAACCACTTAATTATTATGCCCTTTTGGAACTTATTTCCCCCACCCCATGTCAGTGTTTGGTGCCAAAAGCCACCGGCACATCTTTTCTCATCTCTGCTTTGTCTCATTTGTTTAACCAGGCATGGTCGTAATTATCTGAGCTGCAAATTTAATTTTATTGTGAAGTATCCTGAGAGGAGTGACATGAATGATGCAGCACAGATACTGTATGATTGACCGAGGGTTATTCTACATGCGCCTTCGTTTGAAGGGAGAGACAAGGTTTGCTTATTGGCTATTCCTGCGTTGTTCCAGTCAAACTGAAATTGATGCCCAGTGTGACTAGACTTGTCACTTCGTAGAAAATATTTTTCTTCTTCTCTGTTTTAATTTGGTAACTTATGGATTCCTGGGCCTGCTGCCTGTTCTGTAGGATATAAATAAAATAGTGACTGCAGCCAGTGTTCTTTCAATGCTTTGGAGCGTTCAGGCAAACGAATTATAGATTTATCTTCACTGCCATAGATGCACATTTCTGCACCGTGTCCACTTATTCATGCTGAAGTATGTCCGGGGGGGGGGGGCTTAATTATTTGTGAAGCATAACACATTTGAGATCTTGTAATTCCTTTTACACAAAGCTATGTTTGCATCAGTGGCTATGATGCCAAAAAACACCCCTTTATCTGCATCTTTTAAACGAGGAAATATGGCCTCATTAATACTATTATTAGCATAATGCAAACATCAGTACCACAGTGACATCTGCAATTATATCCAACTTGCAACCAAACCACAGATTACACCAATGCAAATGCAAAAACCAGGTCAGCCTGGGAACAGAGGGCATCATGTGCTGCGTTGTCACAAGGAACAATAAAAAAAAGTACAGTACACTAATGAAGCAAGTTATGGTAGTACAGCTGCACCACTACAAAGGAGTTGCAAAATGCCCCGTATTATTCAAAAATTACCATAGAGAAAGTATGCTATCTCCAGGAAAGTAGTGAAACATGATTCTACCCATATTGACAGTTTACGGACTGGACATGGCAGGACAATATTACAATTAAAAAAAAAAAGTCTTAAGCTAGTGCTTTAAGGCAAGAAGTAGGAAATAAAGATATACAGCTGTGCCACTCTTGCAGCTTGGTGTGGTTGGGAAAGATTTGACCAAACTGTTTAAGTGATAAAGTGGAATGTTTCGGTGGGTAAAACCGCTGCCAAAATTGGGAACAGGTTTTCGAGGAGTGTGTTGAATCCTTTCTGGAGCCAGGGGTATGCCATTTACCATTTTAAGATTTTAGAAATCGTGTCCTCCCTCAAAGAGGGCATGTGTGGCGTTGCGACCTGGCAACCAAACCCTGTGTTGTGGGTGGGTTCTATTGGATAGCCACAACACCCTATTGGTAGGTCCCTCATTGCTGGGTGCAATCAGACCAATGGGACGCTAGTCAAATGGAACGAGGGACATAAGGCCCATGCACATGTCCCTGAGCTTCTTATTTGGGCCAGTGCATCGGAACACCCTCCCACCTCTGGGCTTGCGCTTGACCTTGCTATGCCGTCGTGTGTCGCCTGTCGTTGGGACAGGGGCACGGCAGGGATTTTCCCCACTTGGCGGATTGGCTGTTGCCATTTGGGTTTCACCTGCCATGTAGCAAACCGCCACAACTTGTAAGGTTGCGGATAGGCTCTGGTTCAGGTGATAGGGGTGGCAGAACGCTCTAGCCATCCCTATGCGAATGATATTCCGTTAAAAGAATCCAGGGACTCAATGGTTTGGTCAACCCTGAGAGGGGTTGTGCCCATGCCTGAGTCCAGGGGGAAATCTGGGTGGTGGACTAGCCTGACCCCGCTTTCCGCTGTTCCAGGTGTTTACCCTAGGCTGACCTATGCTGGTGCTCTGGGTCAGCACTACCTGCCACGGTGCAGGGAGCTAGTCAAACCAGAGCCTATGCAACCACTCACTTGATGTAATCAATAAAGTTGTGGCCTAAATTCTGCCAAAAACCAAACCAAAAATTTGAGTCTTGTCTGAATTTATTTAAGGGGGAGGTTAAAGGTCTAAACACGCAAGTACTTGCAGCAGCACAAGGACTTTTGGCTACGCAACAGAATTTCCCTTCCCACTTCTCATGTGTGTGTCCCCCCCCCCATTCCTCTCCAAATATACTACATAGGGTTCAGGGACCCTCCCCCCCTTAATGTGCTTAGGGTGGCTGAACAAGACTTCACCAGCATTCATTACATTGCAATAACAATTTAGTGTTTGAAAGTTGACAGCTTGTGGGAAATTCAAGCTGAAGCTGGCCTAAATCAAAGCAGTCAAGCTTCTGGCAAGAATTCCGGTTCTGGACGTCTTAAGGGTTTGTTCTTCAAAATGGGAATCGAAATTTTCCTTTGAAATTTCTCATAAAGAAAATGGGCTGGCGTAATTGAAAAATCCTGTAAAGTTTGAATATTGCAAATATTAACTTCATGTCAAAAAGTATCCCATATGTATTTCAAGCATATTTTGCTCAGTTATATGCTTTTCCTTCCGAATCACTATTGCATCCAGTATCAGGGGGGAAACATACAATATACTGTTGTTAGCAAAGGTTATTTTTTCAGATTATATTATTAGACACAATGTATAAACACTAGAGTATGGAACTACTTGCTAATGGGTATTTGTAGAACTGAGGTAATAAAGTGGAAACTGCCCATAATTCAAACACTGTATTTTTCCAGTGTCTTTAAATTATCACATAAAACATGGACTCTTATTAAAATGAACAGTAGCAAAACCTCTCTCTTTGGATATGAAATTTTAATGTGGTCTTTTTGCAAGAGTTCTTTTTCCCCCTTGTTAAAATATTTCCACTTCTTAGTTGCAATGGATCATTGCTAAGCAGGTCTTTCATAATGAATTGAGAGTCATGTGTCGCCACAGCTTCAGAACCAAAGTCTCATTCCAAGTATGTTTACTCAGGAGTCCAACTGATTCATATAAGACATTTCCATGTAAGGGTATTAATGACTGTAACCTCTTCACATGAACCTGAGGCCAGGTGACTGCCATTATTTTCATAGTTGTTCTTGTATTGTTCTAGGAATGTATGAACAACTCTAAGAGTGCCCTTAACAAACTATAGTTCCCAGGATTCTTTGGGGGAAGCCATGACTTTTGAAAGTGGTATGATACTGCTTTAAATATATAGTGCAGATATGACCTGTGTGCATAATTTGGCTCCATCCCATTTCTGCATTAACCTGGGGTTTATTTATTTTTTATTTTTTGCAAAAATGTGCATTTAAATAACGTTTAAATAAGTATTTTTTAATTTCAAAATAAGCATTTTTAACTGTATTTTTCTCGCAAAATACATACATTGGTACCTCGGGTTAAGAACTTAATTCGTTCTGGAGGTCCGTTCTTAACCTGAAACTGTTCTTAACCTGAGGTACCACTTTAGCTAATGGGGACTCCCGCTGCTGCCACGCTACTGCCGCGCGATTTCTGTTCTCACCCTGAAGCAAAGTTCTTAATCCGAGGTACTATTTCTGGGTTAGCAGAGTCTGTAACCTGAAGCGTCTGTAACCTGAAGCTTCTGTAACCCGAGGTACCACTGTATTATGAAATGTATTTTGATTATATAGAATCAGTCAAGAACTTAACTGAAACATCTTAGAAGTGCAGATTCAGTTCTGATCTGCACATTAGTCACAGTAGATCACTTCGTCGATTCTGACCAGATGTCAGACCAGATGCTCTGAGGAAGAATGGTGGGAGCCCCCCCTCTCTCTGTGCCTGATCCTGAAGCTCCTCTGGAGCAGGAGGATAGTATCAACCTAAAGCAACGGTTTGCAGAAGGACACAGTTCGGAAACTGAAAGTTGGGCTGAGCTGGGAGAAGAACAACCAAGGGCAGAGGAACGGGAAGAGAGAGAGCTGGTTGAATCTCCCTCACTAGAAAGTGTGCAGGCCATGAGTCCTAGAGCCCGGCATCTGCATAGGGTAGCTTCTCAGAAGGCTCAGTGGTGGAGGGATCACATGATGAGGAGACGGGAAGACAGAAGTAACTAAAGGAAAGTGGGAGGAACTCAATTGGGAGCACCTGCACGGTGAGAATGGATACTGAATGTTTGTGCTGTGTTCAAGAACCTCTCTCTCGCTGCAAAAGACTGCTTTCGCTTCATGCTGTTATCTACAGAGAGGGGAAAAGTAAGCCTTGCCTGGCTACCTGACACCAGATCAGGCCAATTCATACCAAAATCCATAAAGATCAACTTCCTAAAGCATCCTTATTGATCCCACACAGCACTCTGTGGTAACAGTCTCTACCCAGAATTGCTGAGGATTGGCTAAGTGACGTAGTGTTGGCTTTGGGTTTTTCTTTGAACAGCACGGACACATTCATTGCACTTTCTTTTCTTCCCCAGCTGTTTGGAACTAAAATACAGCCTTCATGTTGTCCAAGAGAAACACAAGCTTTAGTGTCAGCATCTTGTACATTTCCTCCACACACGAAAACATGTGAACGCTGCATTTTGGGTGTGGTGTTGTGGGGCAACAGGAAGTTTGTGGAACCTGTGGATTTGGTTTCTTTTCAGCAAGATAATATTGAAAGCTGTTCAGCAATATCCTAATATTGAAAACTGTTCAGCAATATCCTAATACTCATCAGGTAAAAGGCCCCTGAATCCATCTGTTGACCCATATATAAAGGCTTCCTGTCTTTGCAGCACGCACCACAAGTTCTCATTTGCTAGCCTTCACCTGCCAAATGGGCATATCTATACACATTCAGAGAGAATCCTCTTTGTTCCTGTCTACTACAGCCTGACCTAAATATTTCTGCAGTACAAAAGATATTCTCCTCTTCATGATAAGCGGTCTACCATTTCTCTATACATTGTCACACTGGGATTATGGCTTCTGCTTGCCTCCTATTAATGCAAAGGGAACACATGGAGAGTTGCAGCAAAGATGTATGAAACTGAGTGCAGGCAGCAATGGGAATTCCAGATATTATACCACAGCAAAGTGCCCTGGTTTAGTTGGGGCCGCCCTACTCTGCAGCACAATTGATAATCCACCCCTGCCTAGAATTCCTTATCACTCTCTTGATTCTTGTATCATTTCTTGCAGCTCAGCACAAACCCATTATCCTTGGGAGAATAAAGCACAGCTAAGTGTTTAATGCAACAACTTATCTAAGTAAAGCAATGGTAATGCACACACTGCCTTTATGTGTCAGACAGCTTTAGTCTCATGGAAAAGAATAGAAATACACAGGCACACACAAAAGAAGGAAAGGGAGAAGGGAGAGGAGGAGAAAAGGACTTGTTGGGAAAGATCCCTGAGGAAGTAATTATGAGTATTTGATATGGAAAAGGAAAACAAGAGGACAGCCTCATCGCAGGACACAGTAAACCTGAGCTGACAGCCTGACAGAAGAGGCTTTTCCTCATGGAGTGCCGCCTCTAGCTTTGGTGGTTCATTGCCAACTTTGTCTTATTCCAGAAGTTACATAAAAAAAGACTGTACAGTTTGTAGAGGTTAGAAAAGTATGTAAATGGTTCATTTCTGGGTAAGTTAAGTGTAGGTGGTAAGTTCTTAATTTCCCCCCATCCTCTTCTAAAATGAGTGTTTTTAATTTATTTATTGAGAGTTCATGCTATTTTTAAACAAAAAACAAAAACACCATCAAAATCGACGATGGGTTTGGAATCAAATTCTGTATCCAGTTTTAATGAAAAGAAGTCATTTGCCCATGGCTAAAATATGTGATATTGGTTTAAAAGCCTGTAATACCCCCAAGAATGCCACCCACGATCTATATCAATCTACTACAAGTCTACTCCAATTACATCTCTTCTTTGACCTGATCAGAAAACGTTTCACAGTCATACAAGAGATGATAGAAGTTTGAAAAAGGAGTTCCAATTAGAGCAGCGCTTCTTTGGTAGGGATGCCCAAGTCTACATTAGAAATGAAAAATAACAACTGACAGTGAAGGGTTGGATGGAACACAAACTTTGCACGGATCAAGTTTCAGGCCAAGTCCCCAGGATCTCTAGTTAAAGAGTTAGCTGGGGACAGATCAAACAAACCCAATAGGTAGTACCAACAATAGCATGAAATGCTAGAATTCAAGAGGCACCATTTTATTCTTGAAAACTCTCACAGAGGGAAGAGTTTCCCTGGTCACAGAACCCGAGGACAGTTCTCCTGCCATTTTTTCACATACTGCAGTTCTTTCTAATGTTCTTCCTAATGTTTAGGTGGAATCTTCTTTCTTGTAGTTTGAATCCATTGCTCCGTGTCCGCTTCTCTGGAGCAGCAGAAAATAACCTTTCTCCCTCCTCTATATGACATCCTTTTATATATTTGAACATTCACACAAAATGTGCATGTCGGGCCTTAAAGAGCATCCCCATAAGTCCCACCAGTCCTGCTGCCTGGCAGATCACTAAAGGGTATCCTTGACCCAATAATGCCTCAGTGTCCCTGCTGTTTCTCTCCCCAACCACCTCGCAGGCCCACACTCCTTATACAAAGGTTGAAGAGCTCGGGATGAAGATCCATCAGGCCCCCCCAAATGGTCCTCCCCTCAACCTGCTCCCTTTGGGGGTCAGTCTTCCTTGAGGAAGGAGAAAAACAAATGCACACCTGCTACAAGAATAATATTCCTCCTGCTTATTGGTTTCTATCTCCATATAGCAGTGGTTCCCAATTAGCTAAGTACTGCAGAACCCGTTTTTCAAAAGCAAAGCCATGGATCTCCTGTTTTTGAAAATTTTGTTATCTCTGTGGTAGTTTTTGTTATGTGAATGGTGCCACAGACCCCCTTGGGTGGGTTACAAGCCTCCCCCCCCCCCCCGTGGTCCACAGATCACCAGTTGGGAACCACTTCTGCTATACAGTATTATTCAGGATTCAAACACTGGTAAAACCTGCAGCTGATTCCATGCAGTGGGACCCAGGCCCATGTGCCTACTTCCTACTACACATTGGAAGTGGATTGGGCAAACTCAAAGCCCCAAGTTGTTCAATAAAAGATGGAAAGCCAGACAGTGGCCACCATCTAACCAACCAACCAACACTTTTTATTGCTATTATTTACATGAATCAGAACAGTTTGTGTCGGATAGATTCGCATCACATCTGAAACTTTGCATATCTCTTTCTGTGGCAGCAGCAGCAGCAACAGCGTTATTGCCAACACTGCCTCAAAGCCTCTGTTAAAAGCTGTTCTGAAGGCATTTTCGGTCTTTCTGCTGCAGCGAAGCAGCTTATTTTCCTTTGCAGGAGCATGAAAGGCAGCCGTGAAATGCAAGACTATTAATATTTCAAAGTGTTCTGGTGACATAATAAATCAAGAAAGTGAGCCTTGTGTGTTTTCTGATGTTGCCAGAAACTCTAGAAGTATTTATAGCCATGTTCACACTTGAGTGTTTTATCATATAAAGAACATTGATCTAAATATAAATTAAAATGATAAAAAGCTATAAAAATGCAAAACAAAGCATTGCTCTCCCTAGTCGATAAAAGTTCTCCTTATTCCAGTCTCTCTAGTCCCCTCCTTCTGCTCATCACTCCTTTGCCTTTTGCTTGTAATTTATAATTCTCAGCTTCCTCTTTTAGTGTCATGTCTAATGTTCCATCGGTTTGATTTGTAGTGATCCACTCAAACAGAGTAAAGCTTTTGTTTGTTGTAAAATGCTACCAGTTCGAGGCGAGTTTGTGTGTGGTTTCCTTCGCTGCGCTATTCTCTCTGCAGATTCACATTTCTTGTTCCTGCCTGAGGGGATGGATTTGAGTTAGATTATCTTTAAGGCACCTTCAATGCTGAGCTTTGCTTCCTCTTAGACATTTCAAGTGCATCTCAGCAACAGTAGCAAGGCTTCTAGGATCTCTACTAGATCTTGTCGTTAAGCAGGCTTATTGTGAAAATAAAACAACGTGCCTCATGTGATGTTTGCAAGTGTGTGTGTGTGTGTGTGTGTGTGGAAATCCATGTATTGCAGTTTACATCTGACAAAGTAAGCTGTATCCTATCAAATCTCATGCCTGGATAACGTCAACAGTCTTTACAATTTACAGTCCTTACAATGTTAGAACCTTTTGGCAATTTGCAATTACAATGTTAAAGCTTTTTGGAAATTACTGGGTAAAAGTGGGCTTCTTGGCACAAATTTTACGTTCCCCAGCCCCCTCTGGATTCCTTCTCAAGACTGTTTTATGCAATGACTGCAAACAGCTGCTTTCCCTTCAAATAATTTACTTATTGCATTTCCATCCCACCTTTTTCTCTGAGGAGCTCAAGATGATGATGATGATGATGATGATGATGATGATAATAATAATAATAATAATAATAATAATAATAATAATAATAATTTTTATTTGTACCCCGCCCATCTGGCTGGGTCTCCCCAGCCACTCTGGGCGGCCTCCAACAGATATTAAAATACATCAAAATATCACAGGTTAAAAACTTCCCTAAACAGGGCTGCCTTCAGGTATGCACATGGTTCTCCCCATCGTCATGTAATCCCCATAACATACACTGTGAGGTTTGTTAAGCTGAGAGGCAGTGACTGGCCCAAGGTCACCCAGTGAGCTTCATGGCCAAGGGGGTGATTTGAAACCTGTATCTCCCAGATCCTAGGCCGAGACTCTAACCACTGCACCTCACAGGCTCTCAGTAGCACCAAACATTTGGAAAATAGAGCCTTGACAGATTTTAGGACTAGTTGTGTATTTCAGTTTGAAATGGAACCTTTCAGTTTGAAATGATGTGTTAATCCCACAATTATCTAAAAGTTTGGGATCATTTCAGAACAATAACTTCTTACCGTTTTTTGGTGGTTGCTGATAATTTCGAAAGTTCAAGGATTTACTTCCTCCCTTCATATAAAAAAGGATTACCTGGGCTCTTACATTGTCTAATGACTTTATATTCCTTTAGTCCAGTTCCCAGTATCATCTGGAGGAAATCTGATGGTAGCCCATTGGCTAGAAAAATCCACACATCCAAAGGAATCCTTGAAATCCCAGACTTTCAGCAAGAAGATGAAGGCTCCTACGAATGTATTGCAGGAAACATTCGGGGAAGGAATGCTGCAAAAGGCCAGCTGCTTATATATGGTGAGAAAATTGAATTATTTCCATATAGAATACCAGCATTATTGAGAAATACTACTTACACCCTTTATTTAGTCCTCACAGGAATAAAGAAAGGACAAAAATAATAAAATGACTGGTGAGCTGAATTGTAGTTCAGAATTCAGTGAATATGAAATATTGTGCACCAGTGGTAGACTAAAAATGTAGCTCATAGCATTCTAGGGCTACAAAGGTAAACACAAAGAAAAATGGAGGGGGAGAGTGGTTTCATTCATACAAAATATTAAGCGGCAGAGATAAATTATTTTGTCATCTCCTCTTCTCCCTGTTTATCCATGGCAGAGCTCCTTAACTTTGTGCCCAGCAGATTTTCAGGCTACAATTCCCATGACTCCTGACCATGGGCCATGCTGGTTGGGGGTTATGGAAGTTGAGTTCCCAGACAGATAGAGGGCAACAGGTTGGGTGGGAAAGACAGGACTAAATAAGGAAGAAGACCCCAGTGGTTTGTGGTGATGGTGGTGGGCTTTTTGGAAAAGGCACTGCCAGCACGTCCTTCTAGAAACGGGGAATGTAAACAAAGAATTAGGCAAAAAGGTGAAATATTTAGGGATATGGCTGACTGCAAGGAATCTTAATCTATTTCAAGATACAGGTAGGTAGCCATGTTGGTCTGACGCAGTCAAAATATTAAAAATATATATATTAAAAATTGTCCAGTAGCACCTTAGAGACCAACTAAGTTTGTTCTTGGTGCATGCACATGAAAGCTCATACCAAGAACAAACTTAGTTGGTCTCTAAGGTGCTACTGGACATATATATATATATATATATATATATATATATATATATATATTCAAGATAATTATATAAAGATTTGGAAAGAGATTAAGACCATGTTTCGCTCGACCTTTCTAGAAGACCGGTACAAAATGGAAATAGAAACCTTGTGGCAGTGGACCTTTTATTGGTACCTACATTAGCCACCATTCAGAGCCAGCCATGCTTAAAATAGTTCAGTGTTCAAAGCAAGGAAAAGAAGTGGATGGATTGATGATCAAGCTGGAAGAAGGAGCTGGGAAATTATTGCAGGGGGCAGGGGATTCAGAAGAACATTCATTTTTGTATTTCTATTTCCACATGCACCCCAGATTTATCTCAAGCCCCATTCCAAAGTGATTATCTACAGTCTATGGGTCAGGCTTATATTTCCATAAAGCTCCATTACTGAACATAATAGCTCAGTTTGTAGAGTATGAGACTCTTATTTTCACATGGGTTCGGGCCTGAAGTTGGGCGAAAGATTCCTGCATTACAATTCTATGATTCTATGTAACCTACTAATAAAAGTCAATGGATGTATAGGAAATCACTCTGTAATCAAACCTTTAAAATTATGCTCTTCCCTTATATTCCAAAATTATGTTGCATATGCCAGAAAGCAAAGCTAAGGTCAAATGCTTACAAACAAGATACTCTCCAATTGTGTTTCTCCATGGAAAGGAGGATCTTTCAGTAGAGGGGTAATGAGACAAAAAATGTAGGAGTAGGATGTAATTTTCATGAATCTCCCCATTCCTTCTCAGTTATTAGACTATTCCTACCTATCATGCTGTTAAAAAGATTACCCCAGCCGTATGGAGCAGATTTTGGAGGGAAGGGGGACTGCAGAGTGAAGGGAGATGAGCAAAAATCATACCCATGCCTCATTCTGCTAAAAGAAACCGCTGCTTGATCAAGGAACACATTATATCAGCAGGTGTCACAACAGGATACAACCCAGGGTATGCACACATTAAAGCCTTAAAATACAGTGAGACTGGTTTTTTGTTTTGTTTTTTACCTTGCTGCATTTCATTTTGATTTTACAAATCCTAGCACACACGTCACATATGATGTGTTTCCACTCCATCTGGTGTTGGCACTTTCAATAATCGAAATGAGTGAGTGAGACAGATTCCCCCTATTCTTGTTTGCGGAGATTAGCCTGCATCTCTCCCCCACCCCCTTCACTGCCTCCTCTTGTTTTAAAATGAATGAGATCCTAACCCACTTACAAGGGGCTGAATTTGAATTTAATGGGGCTGAATTCTAAGAAAACATGAATAATAATAATAATAATAATAATAATTTTAAAAAATATTTATACCCCGCCCTCCCCAGCCAAGACTGGGCTCAGGGCGGCTAACACCAGGCATAAAAACAATTGATTAAAATACAACTTAAAAACAGAATTAAAATACAACATTAAAGTGCAGCCTCATTTCAGTAGAAACTCAAATAAAAAACTGTTGGGGAAGAAAGCGTCAAATCTTCACCAAGGCCAACTATCCAAACTGGTCCTACGTGGGCCAGAAAAAGCCAGGGAAGTCCCCAAATAGGAGTTCCATCACAGAAGGAAAAGGAAAAAGGGGGAGGGGATCAAGTTGGATCCAGGCCAAAGGCCAGGCGGAACAACTCTGTCTTACAGGGGATGAAGGGGATTGTAGTGGGCAGGCTGCAAGTGGTAGCTGGGTAGGAAGTGGGATGCTCCTCCATGATACATCCCAGTGGACTGTGGGTAATTGTGGGTGACGTTGTGTACATGGATTCAAAGACCAGGGTGATAATGCATTAAAGTCAGAGTGAAGGTTAATGTGTGCATAAGTCTTAGCATAGGTTTCCTGGTCGCTGCCATTCCGAATTGGGTTTTAGGTTTTATTATGCTGTATATCCACGGTTAAATGTATATTTCTGTACTAATTCCTCATATAACACGTAAATGTCGCAGACAAAGTCAACAACAGAGAAATGACCACCTTCATAATGCAGAGTCTTCAACACACAACATTTCTCCTGAAGAAATATACAGTAGGCTGTTCTGAAAAGCTTATTTATTTGAATTTATGTTTTTAATTTGTCACGTGTTCCAAGGCTTTAGGGGAAAGGAGACTACAATAAAGTTACAATAATTCTGTGTTGTTGTTTTCCCCCCCCCCCATTGATAACAGCACTCCCTGAATGGAATAAAAGCATTGAGAACGCCTCTCTCTCTCTTTATGACACATTGGTTTGGGAATGTGAAGCAACTGGGAAGCCAAGCCCCTCATATAGCTGGTTTAAAAATGGCCAGCCCCTTGCATCAGAGGTAAGATCTGGGATTCATTTTGGCTTCAGCTCAAAAATTTGTAACCATTTCTGCTTTTTGTGAAGCTTTCCTGCTTTTCTCTTGTCGCTTTGAAAATCTAGCTCTCTTTTGAATCAATCAGCAACCGATTCCATTGAGTGATTCCAAATTTTAGCATGAAATAAAAACGTGAACAATATCTCACCATCCACCATTTCCACTCCATGGATTGAGGGAGAATGCCTGGTAGCACTGCAACAAAATATCTGTGTTGTACACATTTTTATCAAGCCAGATTGCAACGTCCATTCATTTGTCCATTGCTTTTTTTTTTTTTTTTACTTGTGAATGATTATTTATCAGATTGGTTATATGACTCAAAAGAAAAGCAGCTGAAAAAGATTGGGAAGTAGAGCTTCCATTTGAAATAAAATGCCTATGTTGATGTGTTTCACATTCATAAAATTTTGTGGGTGGAGAGAGAGAGAGAGAGAGAGAGAGAGAGAGAGAGAGAGAGAGAGAGAGATTCACTCTGAGGACAGCAACAGCCTGCAGGTTGAACTAAGTATGCAGAAGATATTTGCAGCAAACTCTGTGGAAGTAAAAAGTGGAGAAGTAATGGAATGTTGTTAATTAGATTGCTGTGTACCATCCATACATCCTGAGGCTGTATCCTCATCAAATTTTTAAGCTAATTTTTAAGCAAGGTTGGGATGGGTCAATACTTGAGGGAGAAGCCTCTAAGGAAAAACCAGAGTGCTGAAGAATCGGTTTTAAAAAATCAGTAGGAGTCACCCTTTCTTCAGCTACCCTACACACACTCTCTCTCTCTTTATATATATGATTGGCATCATCTTAAAGTATTAAAAAAATCCCTGCAGTTATGCACATTTGATTCTTAACACATATGCCCAGAACCAGAGCTACACACATCACGATGATCACACAGACATATTGTGCATTCAGTCCTTTCTATTAATTTCAACAGAAGGGAATGTTAGAAGTCTTTACTCAAATCCCTCCACAAATCTGACACATGGAAGAGACAGTGGGACTGAGCCAGCCAATGTTATTATCATATTTATTTATATCCCACCTTTTTCCCTGAAAGGGACTCGTTGGCTTCCAGATAAAATAGAAACAGCTTGAAAACATGGGGGAGATGGGACCAATAGTTAAAAAAACAAACATATTTGTTTGTGCATGTGTGTGTGTGTGTGTGTGTGTGTGTGTGAGAGAGAGAGAGAGAGAGAGAGAGAGAGAGAGAGAAATGCTTGCCTTGATCCCAATGCCTGCATATTCAGTGAATACAATCTCCACAAGTGAAGAGACAGGACTGTAACTCAGAGCATTTGCTTTGCATGCAGAAGGTTCAGGATCAATCCCTACCATCTCTAGGTAGTGTTGTGCGGGACTCTTGCCCAGGATCCTGCAGAACTGCAGCCTATCAGTGTAGACCAGTGTTTCCCAAACTTGGATATCCAGCTGTTTTTGGACTACAGTTCCCATCATCCCTGACCACTGGTCTTGCTAGCTAGGGGTGATGGGAATTGTAGTCCAAAAACAGCTGGAGACCCAAGTTTGGGAAACCCTGCTGTAGACAGTAATGAGCTAGATGGGCCACTGATCTGACTCGATATGTGTCAATTCCCTACATTCCTAGATTTGGAGCCTGTGGGATTAGGGTGCTCACTGGCTTGGAGACACTACTTGTGTAGAGTACAGAGAGATCAGCAGTGTGTGTGTGTGTGTGTGTGTGTGTGTGTGTGGCATTGGGTGAACATAACTGTTGTCTCATGCAAAACGATGAATTGAAAATATGCTTCGTCCTTATTTCTCGAGTGTGAAACCTGATGTAGCAATGCAGCACCATCCATGCACAAGAGGCACCCTTGATTTAGGGTGGGAAAACTACCAGAGCTTGAGCTCAGGGGCTATAGAATTCTGACTGACTGACAAAGGAGAATGAAACAGAAAACCAGGAAGATGGGAGATAGAATGGTGTATTCTAAAAGAAGCATGGCTAATAGTTTGGTTAAAAAATGTAAGAGCCTGCTGGAACAGGCCAATGGCCCATCTAGTCCAGCATCCTGTTCTCTCAGGGGCAGCCTGATGTCTGTGGGAACCCGCAAGCAGGATTCAAACACAAGAGCCCTATGCCCTCCTGCGGCCTCCAGAAGCTGGTATTCAGTTTGGATTTGATATCCCGCTTTATCACTCCCCTTAAGGAGTCTCAAAGCGGCTAACATTCTCCTTTCCCTTCCTCCCCCACAACAAACACTCTGTGAGGTGAGTGGGGCTGAGAGACTTCAAAGAAGTGTGACTAGCCCAAGGTTACCCAGCAGCTGCATGTGGAGGAGCGGGGACGCGAACCCGGTTCACCAGATTACGAGTCTACCGCTCTTAACCACTATACCACACTGGCTCTCATCGGTGCCTCTGACTGGAATACTCCATAGTGCCCAATTGGGTTGGAAATACCACTTGCTCAGATGTACATGGGAGCCCGTGAAATCAGATACGTTCAGAGTATACATCCATACTTTCACACACAAAATTGATCGCTGCATCATCAGCAGTCATAAGGCTATGTTGGCATCCAATTTCGTTGCACTTGTACAACGTTGTACTTGTACTTGTACAATGACAATAAAGAAATCTTATCTTATTGCATTCTTCAGCCAGCAAGTCTTTTAACACATATAACAAAGCTATCATAACTCAGGCCACATTCAGCAGATCCTCAAAGGATCCCCAATGCAACCTGCAGCACCCCATGCCGACTCCCTAAAATATATTGAATCATGTCAGGGGTTCACATGTACAAAGTGTTATCATACTCCCACCCAACCTTCCTGCTGATCTAGAAGCCAGGTTAAAAGGAATAATGCCTGGTATCTATGACGGAAATACAGTGTGATGCACTGGAATTATATTGGCGGCTGATTCAGTTAAAACTAACGTGTCAGTGGGCAGAACTACAGGTGTGGCCCCTGGGGGTTTGAATTTGGCAACGTTGCCATAGACGCTGTATGCACAGACATATGCTATTTCTTCACTCTAGCAGAGAAATATCTCTTTCTCCTTAAACTAAATAAAATAAAACATTTTAAAGATGGTTTTAATGGTATTAATATTGGCTTCCTTCCTTCCTTCCTTCTTTTTTTTTTTAGGAAAGATTTCAAATCGAAAATGGAACTCTTACTATAACTATGCTGAACATTTCAGACTCTGGCTTCTATCAGTGCGTTGCAGAAAACCAATACGATTCCATCTATTCCAATGCTGAGTTAAAAGTAATAGGTAAGTTAACTATTCCTTCAAAGGGGAAGACTGGAATGTTATAAACAACTAAGTTCTGAGAATGAAGGTGGGGGGAGTTATATCGGTCATGGGGGAGACAAGCCAAGAGGAAAGACCCATACACTTCAAAAGCTAAAGAATGAAAACTCATTAGTTCCTTTTCTTTGAACTGCTATGCCACATATTTCTACACCCACTTTTTAATTTAACTTATTTCTAGTTTCAGCCCCTGATTTTTCCAAACATCCTGTGAAAAAAATGTCAGTTGTCCAAGTGGGAGGCCAAGTTGCAATTGGATGCAAGCCAGACGCCTCTCCCAAGGCTGTCATTAGCTGGAAGAAAGGCACTGAAACGCTACGGCAAAGCAAAAGGTAACTCCTTTTTTTGTTTCTTTCTAAGTGATTAATGCTGGAACACTGTTTATCAAATCTTGGCAGGATCCAAGGAGCTACTGGGGCACCTGGAAGGAGCTTTCACTATTTCATTGAATTTTTTTTAGAAAAACGGATGGCTGAAATCCATGCCATGTCACAAACCCCTCAAGTATCAATAGCAATGCCATGTGACACAATGGGCTGCTGTTCATTAATAGAAAAAAAGTCTAAAGATCATTGGGTGTATCCGATGGTTGTTATTTTCTCCTGCAGGAGAAGCCTGGGGAGTAGAAGCAAAATCATTTCAAAAATGGTGAGATGATTGAAGAAACATGCTAAAATAAAGTAGAGCTGCTGGATAAGATAAATTAAATGATACAAAATGATAATCTGATTGAAGTTGACTCTAGGTAATCTGGCTGTTGCGTGTACAAGAGCATTCCATTTTTTATGTTTTTTTTATTTATTAATCTATATACCGCTTTTATGCCAAAATGGCATAAATATTTTCTAAGTTGTACGTTTGTCAGACTTACAGGGAAACATAAGCCTATTATTTTGACCTTCTAATATATTAGGTTAAGTAAATCAGGTTATTGTTTCTTCAACCCGAATCCCACTCTTTAACTGGACAATGATAATTTTACCTAATGGTCTATCTTTTGGTATCTGAGGAGAAACGTATCCCCTTTACCTACAGGGGCCAGATATACATCAGAAATACAGATTTGGAAAACTTCTGAATTCTGAGTTTGATGGCTACTAAACACAAATAAGGGCTTGCCGATCAGAAGGTCGGCGGTTCAAATCCCTGCGACGGGGTGAGCTCCCGTTGCTTGGTCCCTGCTCCTGCCAACCTAGCAGTTCGAAAGCATATCAGAGTGCAAGTAGATAAATAGGTACCGCTGCAGCGGGAAGGTAAACAGCATTTCCATGCGCTACTCTGGTTCACCAGAAGCGGCTTAGTCATGCTGGCCACATGACCCGGAAGCTGTACGCCAGCTCCCTTGGCCAGTAACGCAAGATGAGCACCGCAACCCCAGAATCAGTCACGACCAGACCTAATGGTCAGGGGTCCCTTTACCTTTAAACACAAATAGGAGCCAGGAGCTTCAGCATCAAAAGCAAAAAAGTACATCTCACATGAGGATGTGGAGGAGAGAGTTGCATGTGTCATCTCTTTTATTTCTCTTCCATGGTACATTGTCAAAAAAGACAAACAGTAGAAGCTCTTTAACTAAACCTAAGTGACTGAACTGGTGTTGTAACTGTTGCATTACACAACACTAACAAATAAAGACTATCCACTGATTGCGAACAGATGACCTATATGGGATATTAAAAGTGGTGCATAATGTTAAGCCAAAATATATTATTATCCGAAAAGTTTCACGTGCATTTGAAATGTTCTACTAGTGTATTCAGCAGACAATTCTTCTGTTGTTTGGTTCATTTAGTTTGATGATATGCATTGTTAGTAGCAAACAATCTGAATCCTAATTTTGAACTACAGGGGACTTTCATAACTTCTTGTATCACCAAATGACTCCATGTTTTAAATAGTTCAGAAAGTTGGTGGTGATCTCCTAACCATACCTCAAGCCAGGGCTTTTTTTACAGCCATTGCTCACAGGAGCTCAGGTGGGTGCCATTGCCATTCTGAGAGAACAAGAGAGAAGTTCATGGTGAGTTTGGGCCCCTGTTTTTCTAGAAAAACAGCAGTGCTTAAAGTCTATTTTATAGGGAGATTAGTTTTGATGCCTCTCAAGCCTTTCCCTCCCTCTCTTTGAAAACTTCTTGAAGAAGTTCCACATTTGATATTAATGAGGTGTAACTAGGGGCTGGATGCTCTAATTTCGAAGGGAGGTCTTGGTTCTGGTTCTGGTTCTGTAATTAATTTTAATCGGCTGGGGAATGTGCTTGATTGACAGACTTCTCAGAGGTGAGTTTTTCTATCTCAAAATAGGTAAGAGAGTTTGCAGCAATCTAAGCTGGTGTTGTGCATACTAAGAAATGAGTGTGACTTTAGAGAGACCTTAGGGATCATAATGGGCTGTTAGGCTACTGAATGAAAAGATAACAACAAGGCAGCTTGACTTTCGGGTTAGGTGGGTGTGCGTCAGTAAACGAGGGGAATTAAGACTAAAAGGTGAGTGGGGATGCTCATGTAATCTCACTGTACAAGTGGCAATAAAGTATTTCAATTCAATTTCAATGTGCCACTGTTTCCACTGTCGTTACCTTTCAGTGGTGCTAGGTGGAACCTCTGGTAGAAAATTAAATACTCCTACGCAGTAAAGTCATGCTCTCTATTATAGAATTGAATATAATAAAGACAAAGGCCATATATGTCTTGGAGAGATGTACAAAAGTCCACAGAGCAGGCTTTACACAAGAAGTCTTTTCTCATTCCCAGCTTATTAGGCTATTCCAGTGCTTCAGTTTGTCTTATGCTTTCTGTTTAGACAGATAAGAATGGTGTAGAATTGGAGGCGGAATGTAAATTTGGCAATACTTTGAAATATTTTAAATCATTTTGCAAAAATAATTTTTAAACCGGCGCTTTAGCAATCTAGGTGAATAACAGTTTTGTTGTTGTAACTCTGCATTTTGAAGCACCAGATTTAGACATTGAAGTGGTTCATACCACCAACGTTTGGCTTAGCATGTCATCTGAATCTGCTGGTTAAGCTCTCCCCTCACTAACTACAAATTCTATCCAATAACACACCTTAAGATTGTTCTTTGGCTTACAGTGTGATGCAAACCAGAGCATTGTTATTACAACCTTCTTTAAATAGTATCTGACACTGGTCATTAAAATTATAGTTTTCTCTTATGTGAAACATTAAACTGACTTCTGTTCTGAATCTCAGTTGGAATCTTCATCCCCTTTTTTTTCTCCTCACCCCCAGCACCCAAGTCGTCCTCCTACCTAAACATTGTATTACGTCCTCATCGACCAGAAAGTTCATGTCCATTTTCATTTTTTAAATAGACCTCTGTGGGCTTTGGCTTTTAGAGCTGAGACAATGCAAGATTATCAGGACAACACAAGCTTTCGAAGACAGTTTCACCATAAAAGCAAAATAAATAAAAATTGATCTCTTCTCTTGATGACGTACTTGTATTACTTAGTGGACCAATGAGATTGATTCCTCAGCTGCTAACTTTAATTAATCACTTCAGCTCTATTTCTGGCTAATGGGTGAAGTGACAGAAATCAAAGGCATAGATTTCCCTTCATGCTTCAAGTCATCACATTTTGCAGTATCTATTGAGATATGAAAATGCATGCAAAATTTCAGGCCACTCAGCAGAATTGCTTGGATATCTTTTTCTTGTTGCTTCTCACTCCAGCTGAAACCACATTAACACTATGTAGAACTAACAGGCAGCATCACTTTTGCTCTATCAGTTCCTTCTCCACTTCTCAAGATCGCGAGTTTAAAAATTTCAAGACTGTGAAAAATTTATTTGAGTGATTCCAACATTCTTATTGACTTCTTTTGCTTCTGTTAAATTCCAGTTTTGCCCATATTTTTCTACTTTGAGTGAAATGTAGTAGTATTTTTAAAATATGATTTATATTAAAATAGCAGATCTGTGTACAAATGCTTGTATTAATGTATAGTGCCATGTGACGTACCCTATCATTACACACATAGTTATTTACGACTGTAGCTATTACCCTGGTCACATAGTGATTATTCTTGATTAAATCCAGATCATTTATAGACAAGTTAAAAAGCACAAGTCCTAATACTGTTCCTTAGGGAACTTCACTTCTTACATCCTGTCATTGTAAGAACTGTTAATGTATTGCTACTTAATCACTGTTTCCCAGTCTTTAATAAGTTACTGATCCCATGAGTGCTAAGCTTACTCTTGAGTCTTTGGTGACACACTTTATTGAAAGCATTTGAAAGTCAAAATGCACAGTGTCTACTATATCACCACTATCCATATGCTTAGTAAGACCCTCAAAGATCTCCAAATGTTTAGCTAGATATGACTAGCCATTGCAGCAACCATGCTGGTTCTTCTTCAGCAAGACTTCTTCTTCTACATGCTTGGTAATTCTCTCTTTAACAATGGTTTCCACAAATTTTCTCCAAACAGATATTAAGCTAAGTGGCTTGTAATTTCTAATATCCCCCCTTTTTTATATAAAAATTGTGTTATTTGGATCACTTTCAAGTCCTCTGGTATGGAGGCTGATCTTAGGAAAAAGTTCCATATTATTTGTCTGAATATCAAAATGTGAGAAGGTGGACAAGAACATTAACAGTGAAACTGATAGGAGAGGGACAAAACATTTCTTTCTTCAAAGTAACAATAAGAAAGGTGAAGGTCTGCACTTCTCCCTTTCCTATCATTCTTAGTTCTTATTTCTTCCTTTGTTGTAACTTTCAGCTGAAAGTGACAATTTACTGGCCTCAGTTAATCAAAACTTTCATAGTTTTCCTTTGTTGGATGTGAAAGTGTATGAAACTTTTTTAATGAGTGCCCTTGCACCTTCTCAGAGCTGTGACTTCTGCACGGTCCATTGGCACCTCTGGAAAGTTCAGCACAGATTTTGCTCAAATGAAACTTTAGGCTCCATCAGCCAGCAAGTAACAGTAGCAAGCTAAATTATTAAAGAAAATGTTAAATTCCCCCATAAATAACTTCTATATATTATTTTTTTAAAAAAACCTTTTTTGATAACCACTACAACAACAAAACTAACCTGAATTCTTTCCCTTGCTCTTTACCTGCTAAAGGTTTTTGCTGAGTCCACACAGCACAGAATTCTTTTAAATGTAATTATGTGTTCATAAGTTCATGTTCATAGATATGCAGAGAAAGTCTTTATGACACTTAGATTACAGCAACAGTGATTGGGTTACAGTCATAGAGAAAGTAGGCAGCCTGGCTGACCAGGAAGGAAAAGCAATCAGATGACACAGACAATTATTCAAGGGAGTTAAAGATGGTGCCAAAAAAAAAAAAAAAAAGGATGTTGGAGAACAGAAATTAGATAGACCAAGATGCAAAAAAGAAGTAAATATATACATATAAGCATACATTAATTGTGATATAAGCGTTATATTATCCTATTATTGAAATAATTTAACTGCTCAATACATGGAGAATATGGAATGAGATTTAACTTGAGAACTGTGAAACACTTATCAAACAGAAAAAAATGGGTGTGTCCATGTCTAGTACCTACACAAAGAGAAAGCAGCTCATAGCCATATACAATATCACTTATCCCCAGCGGGCCAATGTGCAAGGTGAACAAGACCGCCCACCTCTCAGTCGCCTGACATCATCATGAAGTCAGATCAAACATTTCCCTTTATGAGACTTCCGGTCGAAGCGCCGGAGCGGACGGTCGGGGGGACATGTCGCTCTGACATTCCCCGACCGGGAAAAGGGGAGACCGCGACAGCGCAGCGGCCCCCAAAAATCCCAGGTCAAGCGTCCCGGGAGCTCAGCGGTCCGGCGGAGCTCTGAACGCCTTCCCTGCTCCAAGAGAGAGAGCGAGGGGAGGCGGAGCTCATCGGACCTGAAAACCCCGTCGGGTTGAAGCTGCGTAGACCGATCGTTCTGAGCACGCCGATTCCTCCAAGAAATAACATTTGGACATGGAGAAGTGAGTAAAAAGTAATTTGGATGCAATTAGAGAACTGCTTGGGATGCTAAACACGGAGGTCCGTCCCTTGCTATTGTGACATTAGATGCAGGAACTTTGTAACCGATGCAACTGAAGTGTAACTTTAAAGAAAAACTTTGTAACAGAGATTCAATCCCCCTGCCACCCCTGGTCTTGTGGGTTACTAGTGGAAAAAGTGGAAAAAGTGGCAGAAAATTGAATTGGAATTAAATTGGACTGTTGGATTTGAACTTGAAAATTGGATTGTTTTTGACTGAGGAAAGCTGTTTTTGACTGAGGAAACTCTCTTTAAACCTCTTAATTGTTTCACTGAAGACTTGAGTCTTTTACCATGGCTCACAATTAATGGTATTTCAGTTCACCAGCACCAATATTAGACTTGGAAACTAATGATGTTGTGATTATCTGAGATTAGTGGGTGTTTTTTTTGTGTTTTTTTTGTACAATAAAATATACAAGTAAACTGAGATTTAAAACCTAAAAGAAATGTACCCGAACTCCAGACTCCTAATATTTTACTGCATATTACTAAGTGGGTAGTTTTATTCATATCTTGAAGCTTGGCATCATGATTGGGATCCAGAGAGATTAATTTAAGAGTGCCTAAGAATTTGAGTACAACCAGTGACATTCCCCCCCCCCCTTTGAACAGTAGTCTCCCATAATAAACCCCCTTTAAAAGGCTTCCTGGATTCAATTTTGAGTTGTTATGTGGCATGAGGCTGCTGCTGTTTGAACACAAACCCAAAGCTTCCCTAGTTGTGTGGTTCTTCGAATGCTGCTCCATGAATCTAAATCAGGATCTTAATAGCTGGATATAGGAAGTCATTGTCTTCAGCTTTTAAGCTTCAGGATTTATGCTTTGTTGTGTGCTTTTTTATTTTTATGACAACACCATCTGCATGATGTGCTTTCTGTTTCGGTCTTCCTCCCTCCTTCCACGCTCCCCCTCCTCTCTCTCACACACACTTTAAGCTTCTCAATGAATCGCAAAGGAGATAATCACAAAGGATGACACATTTCATATCTACGCAGTGTTTCCCAATGACAAATATTTGTATTTTTAGTTTATACACCCCAAGGTGTGCTTAGGAAAAAAACACACCACACAAATGAAATATAATTGCCTCTTTAATTAGCAGGAATATTTTTCTCTCACTTCTTATTGTTGCTAATAATTTTATTTACTCAAATGTCTTTAATAAGCCTGTTCAAGTGGAATTTGGAATTCTGTTTTGATCCAAATTAACCTCAGGTTTAATAGTATATATTTTATTTGCAGTGAAATTGTGGCAACCTGATTTCAAAGCTCATTAAAATCTGCTCTGAGATAGGGAGAAGACTCTTTTACACATAGTTAAATGGAGTTTTATTAAATTGTGGTATTATTGCCATACAAATCACACACAGATAAGCAGAGAGATCATTAACATATTGTTACAGGCCACGCCAATATCTGCTGTGCAATGCACGATTCCAGGGGTCTTGGCATTAACCAGGGTTTCTGTTTCCTTTGGAGAAAATGAGGGGAAATGAGATGGAGAGAGTTTACAGCATTTACATCAAGAGGGGCTTGTCCTTCATCGGCATCCTAAGCACCATCCCCATGTTTCTCTTTAACAGCCCGTTCCAGCCGGCAAGCATGGCTATTGCCCGTCAGTCCCCGCATGGAGTCCTCCCAACTTCTTCCTTCTCATTCCAAGCAGCACTTGCCAAAAACAGGTCCTCCCTTTACACTTCTAGCACACCACCACCACCTCTGGTCACTGTGGCAACCTCTGTTGCTCAAGCACATTGCAAAAAACACTGTCCCCTGTTGCTTGCATCAGGCATCCTACCACAAAAGCTACTGGGCAGAGGGTCTTGTGTTTTGCTGATGGTTTACTATTATCACGGTGGACGCGGGTGGCGCTGTGGGTTAAACCACAGAGCCTAGGGTTTGCCGATCAGAAGGTCGGCAGTTCGAATCCCTGCAACGGGGTGAGCTCCCGTTGCTTGGTCCCTGCTCCTGCCAACCTAGCAGTTCGAAAGCTGCAGCGGGAAGGTAAACGGCGTTTCCATGCGCTGCTCTCGTTCGCCAGAAGCGGCTTTGTCATGCTGGCCACATGACCTGGAAGCTGTACACTGGCTCCCTCGGCCAATAACGCGAGATGAGCACCGCAAACCCAGAGTCGGTCACGACTGGACCTAATGGTCAGGGGTCCCTTTACCTTTATTTTACTATTATCAAACAAACCAGGCCGTTATCAGCCTTTCGTTTCTTGAACCACACAGCTGCCAGAGAGCCATTGTCCGACTGGCCTCATGAGGAAGCTTGCCAGGATTATTCCCAGCCCCTGCTAAACAATTTAGGATGAATTTAGGAGTTTGCTCAAATCCCAACCCTTCACTGAATGTAGATACTACAGGGGGGTCTCTCCCCCCCCAACTCAACAATATAATGAAAATCATAAGAGTCTAAGATGTATTCTAGTGACACTATTGACAAATATGTCATTAGGCAGAGCTAATTCACTTGACCTAATTCTGCTGTCAGTTCAGAAGCACGCAAATAAATTCATTTAATGATTTTAATATTCCTCTAAAGAAAACTGGAGTGACTGAGTACAATGAAATCTGCCATTGTATTTGCTTTCTTCTCTTTATTTTTTTCCATAGTTGGCCTATAGGCTGAAGCTATAATTCGGTTAAACTCTCCTTTTCACTCTTTTCTGTAAGAGTAGATGCTTTTGTGTGAATTGTTTGTAGACTTTTCTTTTATGAGATGTATTGAATGGGGTATGAACAGAAGAATGACCGAGATAAGAGAGGTGAATGAAAGCTGTGTATAGTCTTTGGCCCCTGTTCAGAGAAGTATTCACTGCAGTTTGATTCAGAAAAAAAGCATACTATTGTATCTAAAGACCAGTTCTTCCATCTAAGGGCAGCTTCACATACTGCAAATGGCTTCAGAAAACATCAGGTGTTCAGAAAACACCAGCAAATAACATATTTATTTATTTATTTATTTAACTTATTTGTAACATGCTTGCTTAATAAATTTTCATCTTCTCAGAACAGCTAACATGAGTAACAATGTGGATATCACAGATGAGCATACATATATGTATTTGACACCAGAATGTACTAGTCTGAAAAACCAGGTCCCAGAATGTGATGTTTCTGTAGGAAACACTGGAGCAGCATTAGTGTTTCCTATTGCACCCATGTCTGGATGAGCTCTGAGCTGCCTCTGAGGCAAGACTAGGTTGCCTAACGGCAGTGGACTTTTCTTCACTGGAGTGTTTTTCTATATAGCAGGGATAGGGATCTTTTGAATATTGTTGGACTGTAAATCCCATCATCCCTGACCATGTTGGCAGGACCTGCGGAGACCTGCACGGTTTTCTTCATTCTTGCTATTTAAGAATTATCTTAATTTTGTATCAGGAATTCTATAGTTGTTGTTTTTTTTAATACAGATTACATTAAACTTGTATCACTGCTTAGAACAGAGTAGAAGAAGCATAACACCAGCTAACTTCTTTGTTTAAAATCTATTAGCACATGCTGATTAGTTTCTATTTTTTGAATTTCCCATTAGCCTTACTAAACAGATCTAATGCTTTCATTTTCTGCAGATCAAGGGAATCGGTCATTAACAATATTTTGTTCAGATGAGATGCTTGGCCCATTTTTAATTAAAATGTGAACATATGATCACAGCTTGATTTCTTTCACACTTCCATTTAAATGTGTGTGTGACTCTTCCAAATGAACACAGTTGTTCTTTTTCGGAGGTGTGTTTCTGTATGAGCAAAGGTCTCTTATGTCAAAGAGAGAGAAAGAGTGTGTGTGTGTGTGTGCGCGCGCACACACACACACACACAAGGTGACTTTAGGAAAGGGAAGTAGGAAATGTCAGGCTATATTTCTTCCACATGTGGTAATGCAACGTCTAAGGAGAAGTGTTTTTACTAATAAAAGAAATACATTTATGCACAGTAATGTCAATGATAGTATATTTTCATTTGCAAAATATGAAACAGTTTAAACGTGCTTTAAATAAATAAGAAAAGATAAACATGCATTATCATACTGACTAACCTCATGTGGTAAATTCATAATGGAAATGGGACCTGAACCCAGTTGTCCAAAGTACAGTGGTACCTCGGTTTTCGAATGTAATCCATTCTGGAAGACCGTTCGAGTTCTGAAACGTTCAAAACCCAAAAACGCAATAGCCGACAGTTAGGCCTCAGGATCTTGCACTCAGCAGAAACCGCGCGGCATGTTCGACTTCCGAGGCGTGTTTGAAAACCGAAGCATTTACTTCCGGGTTTACGGCGTTCGGAAACCAAAATGTTTGTCAACCTAGCATGATGTTGCATAGTCCATATTGCATTACTAAACTAGAAGCAATGTCCGAAAGAGTAAAGGTTCTTTCATTCAATGGCTCCAGTGGAAGAAAGTGCATCCACATAACCTAAACAAGAACACAGATTCAAAATTAATATTTGCCACTAAATGAATTAAGCCTCAAATCCAAAAGCCTAAGCCCGTTTCTTTTTAGGTGTTTTTTTTTGGGGGGGGGGTGGTAAGTGTCTAGTTATAGAATAGTCATGAAAATATTATTCTCTACCACATTCTTGCCTTCCAAACATGGATCGCATATAAACTGTTTGTGACGTTTATATTTTTACCTTCCCCTTCCCCTCAGGGAATTCAGAATTGCATACAGTGTTCTTCCCCCTGTTCTTTTTATCTTCACAACGACAGTATGAGATAGGCTTGGTTGAGAGATTGCCCCAGATCAAAGCTTTAAGAATAACGTCCATTTCCACGTATCTGAAGAAGTGTGCATGCACACGAAAGCTCATACCAAGAACAAACTTAGTTTTGTTTTGACTATGACAGACCAACACGGCTACCTACCTGTAACTGGTCCATTTCCACAGTTTCCCTATTTCCAAGTACGTTTCCGAGCACAATTCAGTGTTGGTGCTGACCTTTAAAGCTCTAAACGGCCTCGGCCCAGTACACCTGAAGGAGCGTCTCCACCCCCATTGTTCTACCCGGACACTGAGGTCTAGCGCCGAGGGCCTTCTGGCGGTTTCCTCACTGCGAGAAGCCAAGTTACAGGGAACCAGGCAGAGGGCCTTCTCGGTAGTGGCACCCGCCCTGTGGAATGCCCTCCCACCAGATGTCAAAGAGAACAACAACTACCAGACTTTTAGAAGACATCTGAAGGCAGCCCTGTTTAGAGAAGCTTTTAATGTTTGATGGATTGCTGTATTTTAATATTTTGTTGGAAGCCGCCCAGAGTGGCTGGGGAAGCCCAGCCAGATGGGCATGGTATAAATAATAAATTATTATTATTATTATTATTATTATTATTATTATTATTATTATTATTATTATTATCATCATCATTACTTGGATAAGGTTTTTCCCCTCGCATTCAGACTGTAGCATGGAGGGAGATTTAACCTCATGGACCAAAAAACCTCAACCTTTCTCAGCAGCCCCATTAGGGCTGCTATTAAAATAACATACTGTCTAGTTTGGAACTAAGCAAATATTTGCATGAATATAAGCGGCAGAAGCAGACAGAACAGTAGTGTATCAGTATGCAGGACTCACCAAAAACTCAGTAGGTCTACAAGAACACATTTGGTCATATACAACATTGATAGAAAGCCTTTTCAATGCAAGTGCCTGAGTGTTCAATAGTGCTGTATTTTGCAACCACAAAAGAATCTGAATCATCAGGAAGTGTAGCCCACTGCAGAGTTCATGGTGGTTAATTATGGCAGCATGCAACACAGTATTTCCAATTTTTGGGTTTACAGTCAATGTTTACAGTTTAACAAGAGAAAGCTCCTAATTCTGGAGTAATTTTAGAACTTCTTCTGGCTGCTACCACGATGTTTTTTATTTATTAAACGTTTATTTCAGAAGCAAAGATAATGGATCTACCTCTAATTGGACCAGTTGTTTTTAAACACAAGACACTTATCTTCTCAACCTCTCAAAAGGGCGCAGGGTATCCTAAAACGTGAGTGCCCACTGTATGCCTGAATGCACGAGTCATTATAATCCACTGAGCCATGGCTTTGTAGAAGTGAGCGTAGTTAAAAACAAAATCTAAGCTAAAGTTCAGGGAATAAGTCAGCATCAGTAATCCACCTCTAAGTGGGACTGACTTCCTAAATTAAGAAAAATTTTCATTAGGGTGACTTTTCAACTCTATTAAATTTGTCAGAATGGTTTGGAATGTCTTGATAATGAAATCTTGTACCTTTGACTTCAAGATAGAACTTCCCATGTACCGGTAGTGTTCCAAAGTGAATTATGCTAGAAAAGCTATGGTGAAAATGTCGTTCTGAAGTCCTTTTTGTGAGCAAAATGTTTGTCTTGTATGGATATATATTTTGCAAAAGAAGAACTATTGGATTTTTTTTGTCCAATACTTGTCCCCAGCTAGAGTCCACCTGATCAAAGTGACAGTGGAATACACCTGGCTATAACCAACTCACCAAGGCTTTCCTCCATCCCAGAAAAACATTGGCAAGTCAGATGTGGCCCATATAAGCTCATGACAACAATACCTAAAGAACTGCCTCTCCCCCATATGAACCAACCTGGCCCCTGTGATCATCTGAGGCCCTCCTTCATGTGTCCCCTCCACAAGAGGTCAGGAGGGTGGCAACACAAAATGAGCCTTTTCTGCAGTGGCTCCCCATTTGTGGATGCTCTCCCCAGGGTGCCATCATTATGGGTGCCACACAAAAAGTTTCCTCTATAACCAGGCTATTGGCCTTTAACTATCTGTGGCCTTTTAGAAGTGGGTAGGAAATGTATTTCTTTTTCCTCTTTGTTTTAATGTATCTATGTGTGATTGTTTGCATTGGGTGGCCTAGGGCAAGATAAAGTGGCTGACAAAACAAACAAACAAACAAACAAATACGCACGCTCCACTGAGCTCAGTGGGCCTCATTCCCATTTTACTGTATGTAGGATTGTGGTGTAAGTGGCTTATCCCTAGTATAAATAAATTTGTGAGGAAAGTAGTCTAAGAAACTGGTCAGAAGATCAGGATCATTCCACATTAATGATTATTATTATTTCATAGAAAGATGAACTCAACACAATGTATAATAATAAACAAGTGTAGAAACAAAAATCACTTTCATTGGTGCAATTACTTAAGATAGCATGAAAATAGTCAGTTGGGGTTGACCTACAAAGTTGACTCAGGTTGAATATGAGCCCCTTGTTCTGCATTGATTTGCAAACACGAACTGCTCTTCTAACTTACTTATTTGCTCTTTTATCCTCTCACATACCATATCCTTCCCAGAATCAGGGCCCACCCCAATTTCCTGCTCAGCAGGCTCTTCACATCGGTCACTTTTTGTTCTTCTATCGAGCGGTCTATTCTGTGACTTCTGGCCTTTCTATAAACTCCATAGTATGAACTCGTCACATACTCTGCTGATGGAGATAGAAGATGGACAGAATGGCTGATTGTCCTTACTTTTATCTCTCGTACACTTTTTCAGCACTGGCAGTTTTGTCAGGCAGCTCACACTGTTGATTTTAAGTGTCTTGGTGCTTTTCTGTCTTTGTATTTATAGGGAAAGTTCCCCCAGGATGGGACTTCTTCTTCCTCTCCTATCCCCCCTGCATCCCCCTGTGCTCCCCCCGCACTCTACTCCAGAGGGTCCCCCATCCCTCCTGAGCAATTCTGGGAGCACACACAGGGGGCTTAGGGGGTGGAGAAGGAGAAAAAAGGGAAGCCCCATTTGGTAGAGCAGATGTCTGTTGTACAAACAGGATGTCATCACTGGGTCTCACACCCTTTCTTTTAAACTGATATTGCAAATGCCATGCAGTGTGTATTAGAAAAGGCAGTATATAAATGTTGTAACTAAAAAAAAAAGATGGAAAACAAGCTGATTATTTTGTATTCTAATTCAAATGTTTCATGCATATCTCCACGAATATTTGTATTTCGCTTTCTTAGTTTCACTTCCTTGGCATGTTTCATCCACTTCTATACAGCACCGAAGTGGACTGAACTTCCTAATTTTCTAAACATCAGGTGTCATTTCTAAGTTGAGGGACATTTGCTGTTTCCACCTCACAAACAGACTTTATTTATTTATAACATTTACATCCCACTTTTTCTCAGGGTGGTGTCCATGGTTCTCTCACTCCCCACTTTAGCCTCACAACTGTGTGAGTTAGGTTAGGCTGACAGTGGATGACTGGCTCAGGGCTTCATGGCTGAGTGAGGTTTTGAACTCTGGACTCCTGAGCCCTTGCACAAAACTCTTAACTACTACACTACACAATACTTCAATCTTTTTTTCATTCTTGGGATTGGAAAGTACCTCAAGGCTCATCTATTTCAACCCCCTACAATTCAAGAATATCAACTAAAGCATCCATGACAGATGGCTATCCAACCTCCTCTTAAAAACCTCCAAGGAAGGAGAGTCCACTACCTTCTGAGGGAGTCCATTCTACTGCTGAACAGCTCTTTCTGTCAGAAAATTCTTCCTGATGTTTAGTCTGAATCTCCTTTCTCATAATTTAAAGCCATTGGTTCAGACCCTACCCTCTAGAGCAGGAGAAAACAAGCTTGCTCCATCCTCCATGTGTCAGCCTTTGGAAGATGGCTATTATATCTCCTATCAGTCTCCTCTTATCCAGGTGACAAATACCCAGCTCCCTCTACCATTCCTCATAAGGCTTGGTTTTCCTTCTTGGTAGCCCTCCTCTACACACATTCCAGCTTGTCAACATCCTTCTTAAATTGTTGTACCCTATATTACAGAATCACAGAATCACAGAATCACAGAATCATAGAGTTGGAAGAGACCACAAGGGCCATCCAGTCCAACCCCCTGCCAAGCAGGAAACACCATCAAAGCATTCCTGACAGGTGGCTGTCAAGCCTCTGCTTAAAGACCTCCAAAGAAGGAGACTCCACCACACTCCTTGGCAGCAAATTCCATTGTCGAACAGCTCTTACTGTCAAGAAATTCTTCCTAATGTTTAGGTGGAATCTTCTTTCTTGTAGTTTGAATCCATTGCTCCGTGTCCGCTTCTCTGGAGCAGCAGAAAACAACCTTTCTCCCTCCTCTATATGACATCCTTTTATATATTTGAGCATGGCTATCATATCACCCCTTAACCGTCTCTTCTCCAGGCTAAACATACCCAGCTCCCTAAGCCGTTCCTCATAAGGCATCGTTTCCAGGCCTTTGACCATTTTGGTCAAAGAATCAGCTGTATTATATTAGTACAGCTGATTCTTCATGCCTAAGCGTTGAACCTTGCATTTGTCCCTATTGAATTTCATTTTGTTAGTTTTGGCCCAGTTTTACTTACTTGTTCTCAGTTTAGTTCTTCCTTTTATCTATGGCATCTTGTCACTCACACATTACCTATCATTGTTATTAAAATGCCTTTTATCCACTGTTTTCTCTAAGGGCCCCAGAGTCTAAACACTATCCATAATAGATTCACCAAATATGCACAGTCATTGAGCTTTTGGTTTGCTTTCAGTGTGTAGTAGTTTATGGAATATTAATAATTCTGTCCCTCCCCCTTGTTTAACCCTTATATTTTATGGCATCCCAAACATGGTATCTTCAGAGGGGAAAAGAGAAAGAAAGATTCCATAATATATTTACACCACATATGCTTTTGAATCTGTGATTCTTTCCAATGATAATATATCATTTATCTTCTTTTAATTCAATCATTTAAGCGCTAGACAACTCTACAAGGGTAACCACACAAGATTTTCAGACAATGTGAAGTGTTTGAAAAGCTCCTTTCTTTATCTATTTTAGTCACTGGATGTCACACAAAAAACTTGGGGGGGGAAGAAACCTTTATCTTGGTGGCTTGATGCAGAGCTCAGTGATGCCAATTAAAAAGTATTACTTCACTTTGAAGAGCATAGTAGACTAAAATTCTTATCTGGAAATGCCAGCATGCTGATAGCATTGTGAAATCTACCTTTCCAGCTTCTCATACAATTTGTCACTAATCTCCCATCTGATATGCTGATTCTTGGTGGCCATGTGTCCTGCTTCATGGAAGACATTCCTCTATCCAAAGGCATCCTCTTTTTCAAGTGTTGTCCGGTCCAAACCTTGTTTAATGACTAAGAAATCTAAGGAGGGAGAGCAGCAGCCTCCTCAAAGTTGCCCCATCAATAGTTAGCAAATGGAAAGCAAACTCAGCAGGCACAGAGTCTTCTCCACAATGCATTTCTGTGTATTGTATTTATACCTAACTTACAGTAATTCTTTTTAAATCTGCACCTGCATATATAAACCACTTTCAGGGTTGGTTGCTGTTGTTGTTGTTGTTATTTTCCAATCAAACGGCATATAAATTCTATGAAATTATATATATATATATATATATATATATATATATATATATATATATATATATCACATAGTTATAGAATTGGAAGGTACCCTGAGAGTCATCTAGTCCAAGTCCCTTTCAATGCAGGAATTTCAACTAAAGCATCCCTGTGGCCTGTTCTGCCCTCTGGCTTAGGGATGTATTCCCTGTTCTGGTGTGGTGTGTTTGTGGCCACCCTAAGTAGGCTAATGGTTCTGAGGGTCCCATTTATTTATTTATGCAATATAACCATATGATAATACAGATCTTTACCACTTGTGATTCCACTAGGCCAAAAGCAGCCCATCAGCCATACACAGTGCTCCACCAGGGCCTTAGTAAACCTGTTTGCTGCCTGCCTGGAACTGCACCTGGAAGACCACCGTACAAGGCTTAGCGGGTTTTGCTCACCATGGTAGGCCGCAAACTGAAGTGAGTTGGGCCTGCGTGAGCAGGTGACTGCTGTGAACAGCCAGGGCTACTTCTTCATCCAGCGGAGAAATACACATTCCTGAAAGAGGGTTCCCCTATTATCCAGAGATCCTTGATCTTTAACCAACTTTCATTACAGTACCCAAGTAACACATGCATGCAGGCTGGAACTACACTTCCATCCTTTGGAAATAGATAAAATGGTATTCTTCTTAGAGAGCTCTGCACAACTGATCACACGCCAAGTCAAATGATAGGTTGGGCACCAGCACCTAGTCTAACGTGGTTGGAGTTATTGGGAGGTATTACAGCCATAGCTGACACTGGGTCTCTAGCACCCACTTTAAAAAACAAACAAACATACAAACAAACTCCCCCAGCACTGATGCAAGAACTGGGTCTACGTGACTGGACTCACCAGCTCAGTCATGACTTTTAATTTCCCTGCAATGCACTTCCCCATTGAACATACTGGAAGCAAATCATATTTAGTGTTTAGTGCTGCACATTAGTTATAGGGCTTGGAATATCTTTCCTGCATTCATTGAAGCACAGACATTATTGCTATTATTTATTAATTTTCTATCCCACTCTTCATCCAAAGTTCACAGGTTGCTTTACAACACAAAAACACAAAATACGTAGCATCATAGCGTCATAGCAGAAGACATGTGCCAAACCAGTTCTTTTTACCATTTTGATCAATTCTCTACCTATATAAATGTATTAAAACTTAACTGAGGACGGTGTACAGTAGATTTTTAAGTTGAGTCTAGGCAGAGAAACAAAGCGGAGCTACTAAAGCAACTTCCTGATTCAGCAATGGGACCAAATAGAGGAGGGGATGCCATCATGAAAAGCAAATCCCAGGGAGTTAGCTTTTTTAAAAAAATCAAAAAAAATCTGACACCTGATCACCTCAAACTCTAAGCACAGGTGTGAGAATTCTCTTGTGTTTGACAGTTGGTTGAACACAGCCTGTGATAATTAACTCCAAATTAGTTTCTCTGGCTCTGCTCATGTTATAGTTTGCTCTTGCATTTTGCAGCTGCCACAACAATGTTATACAATGGATAGTAGTAATAATTTATTTATTTCTCTCTCTCTCTCTCTTCAGAAAAATGTGGCTTGGATTCTTTTCTTTGAGTCACTTGACTATGCCCTCTCCCATTTTAGGGCTGCAGTCAAATAAGGGGAAGGGATGGCAATTGGGTCCTCTGTGGATGAATACACAAAAAACAACCAACAACCCACAAGTATTTGGGTTTGAGTTGGAATGAGATAGCACTGTGGTGGGGTGTTGTCCATTATTACACACTCTGATGTGGTACAATAATGAGTGGGGACTATAGCGCATGAGCACTCTTACAAATCTATGCCAAACCTAATAACTTCCAGTGTGGTTTTTGATTATGGCTACAATGATTAGGGTACTAAAAAGCAGCCATCTTTCAAAATCCACACTTCTCAGAATTTTGCAGTGCAGTTCTCCAACCCAGGAATGTATACATAACTGCACACACTAGGGTAAAGATTAGACAAATGGATAGAGGAGAGGCTACTAGCCATGATGGCTATGTTCTGCCTCCACAGTTGGAAGCAGTAATGCTTCCGAATACCAGTTGCAGGAAACCGCAGGAGGGGAGAGGGCTCTTATGTTCAAATTCCACTTGTAGGTTGGCCACTTGGAGAAGTGGATGCTGGACTAGATGGGCCATTGGCCTGATCCAGCAGGCTCTTCTTATGTTCTTAAGTAATATGTGTTAAAAATGCACATATTAGTGAAAATAACATACGAAAATATATTAGGAGATATTGCTTGCAAAATGTGTATATTGGGCACAACTGGACACAATCATGTGCTTGTCAGGAGAATGTCACAGTAAAAGGCTATTGAATTTGCACGAGGACATTAAAAAATAATAGTTCAC
This sequence comes from Darevskia mixta, assembly GCA_034641385.1. Lineage (NCBI taxonomy): Eukaryota > Metazoa > Chordata > Lepidosauria > Squamata > Lacertidae > Darevskia > Darevskia mixta. The sequence continues at coordinate 6,156,954 of JAWWNH010000013.1, forward strand.
AAACTAATGTGGGGCCATGAAGAACTAAACTAGGGTAGGAAAAAATGAGAAACTGAAATTTACCGATTCACCCATCTCTAATGGTGATGCACCAAAGTTATGGCAATCATTATTTTTCGTTATTTAACTGGTCAGATTGTAAGCAATGCCAGATGACTAATAACTTGCTTTAATATTGTGAAAATTACATAGGTCACATACTTCATATTGTAAATAGTTCATTATCTGAGATCAGGAGTATTCTTCACCTGTGAGGAAACACAACATAATTAGACTTCTTTTTGTGGATTTATTCCTTCCTCAGAAGAATCTGACGCTGAGCAGAGAAGAATTCAGGCTACTGGTGTTGATAGATTATTAGTCTATTTTGGTATGCCTAATCTGTTGTGTCTAATACAGTGATGAATGATACACCGAGATGAAAATCTATCTGGATTGTGCTCAGTTTGCTGTAGACAACATCAACTATGATTAATGTCCAAATATTAAAAGTAACATTACATCATTGTTATGGCTCTTAGTGCTCAGAACAATATCCTGTTAATAACTGGTTTGTGTGGTTGTTTTCTTTCTCCCTTCTCTTCAGAATCTTTATCCTAGAGGATGGCAGCCTGAAGATATATAATGTTACCAAATCAGATGCAGGTGTATACACGTGCATAGCAATGAATCAATTTGGAGTTGCTAGGAACTCAGGGAACCTGATTGTGAAAGGTACTTTATTGTCTTCATTTGCGCTTTATGCATATTGAAAATGCACATGCATATTTGATTAACCATGCTGAGATGTCAGAGAATATAATAGTACTGTCAGAGGCACGGTTTGAACCAAATCTCCTGTCTGGAACAGGGCTGCTGAGATGCCTTTGGCAAACCGGAGGGTGCCTGGCCAAGCTGCAGGTGGTGCCAATGCTTTGATATCATTCTTAGATGGTGATACTGACAACAAATACACAATCAGTTCTCAGGCTCCAGTCTGGATATTGGTGCATTTCAAATAGGTTGCTTCTCTTCCAAACATGTGATAAAGTATAGAGAGATAGTACGGTGAAATTACAACTCGACTTCAGATTCAGAATTTAAACACCCAGCCCTACATAGGTGTTTGTGATGGGGTTTAAATAAAGAAACAAGGAGGGAAGGGTGTGCATGAGTGCATTAGCTCTGTCCTCATCCCAGTTCCCAGTGTCCCTCCATGCTCCCAAGAGATAGCTCTGCAGTGGGGAAGCCTCTTGAACTCATTGAGGCTTTTGTGCGGTGCAAAACCCTGGAAAAAAAAATGAGTTCTATAATATGTGGGATCCTCCATGGTGAATTCAGGACGGTTCCCTGATCCATATGGTCACTCTTGGACATGCAGAGCACATGGAGGAACTGGTATGAGGAGCACACACAATCCACCCTCACATATTGAAAGTTGGTGCCTGAATAGAGAATATGTCTCTTATATAACTGCATACAGTCGTACCTTGGAAGTCGAATGGAATCCGTTCCGGAAGTCCGTTCGACTTCCGAAATGTTCAAAAACAAACGCGTGGCTTCTGATTGGCTGCAGGAAGCTCCTGCAGCCAATCGGAAGCCACGGAAGTTCGCAAACTGGAACACTCACTTCCGGGTTTACGACATTCAGGAGCCAAAACTGTCAGGAATTAAGTTGTTCGACTTCCAAGGTACGACTGTATTTCTGAATTGTCTGGTAAGGTATTTGTTCTACTCAATAACATATTGGGGAGATACAATGAGCATCTGGCATCAAGAGCCCAGGAGGACAAGACAATGAGAAGTTACATTGTGATTGCTGAGCCTACCTTGTACCAGATCAGGCATCTTCTCCATGTGACCAATATATCCCGTTCTGAGTGGCTGCAGCTCTCTAGGTTCTCAGATGGAGGTCTTTCATGTTTTAATAAGAGATGTCTGGGACTGAACCTGGTACATTTTGTCTGCAGCGCATGTGTTCCACCGAGCTATGCCCCTTCCTGAACAAATCACGCTGGGGGGGGGGAGCCAGGGATGCCCATTTTCTGATGAATAGCTCCTAAATATGAGGGGTGAATCCCACAATACACAACCACCACAAATCTGCCTGCAATGGCTTTCCCGTTCATTTTAATGAAGGGAACATTGCTGCTAGAGGTGCATTCTCATGCACGGTCGGAGGCTTTTTTTCACTAATTCCCAATTCAGCCTGTTCCCCCACTCTCACACTATTCTCAAGGATGTCCCGGCCATTTGGAGCAGCTCTTTAATGGGCACAGGGGCTGCAAGGAGAAGGGGAAACAGGAGGGCGCCCCCCCCCCAGGGCAGAGTTCTACACACAGGTAGTCTGTATCCAACCCATATCAATGAAGGTTTGGGCCAACATGAGCTTTTCATCAGCTGATGCGACAAGTATCTGTGTAGCAAAATATGGAGTGCATGTGGACAGCCTTCTGTACAATAGCTTGTACTATTCAGATAGGAAGCGTAGCCATGCAAGAACTCTGCAGCTCTGTAGCTATTGGTGAACTCTGGCTGCAGATGGGCTTAAAATATATCCTGTCATCTTTGTAATGGCTGCTGTGCCTGAAGATAGGAGAGTGGGAGCAGTTCATGGCTGCCAGCTAATAGAGATTTTCCTACAGCTCAAAAGATACAGAAACATTCTTAAGGGCTTGGGTTAAGCCCCCAGTGATAAACCCATGAAAAGGTTGTTTAAGTGCCAAGAAATGACAGCTGTAGAGGGGCAACTTAAGTATTTGTGTGTGGTTTTTCCACAATCTGATCTTGTTTGGCATTTTAAAATAATTGGTTTTCTCTCTAGAAAGCTCTGCATTCTGATATTAAATTGTGACCATAACTGATGAGGAATGGGTTTTAGGGGCAAATTGCTTTAAATGTAATTATCAGTCCTCTGCAAAAAGAAAAAAAGGGTGACACTAGATAACATTAACAATGATGGTATTTTGAAGAAAAATGGAGTGGTCATTATAGCTTGTAATAACATAGTTGTGTGTCTCTCCCCACTCCCACCCACCCGCCAATATACACACTGATTAGTTTTGTTTTTATAATGTCAAAATACTTTTCCCTTGCCAGCAGCCATGTTACTGTAACGCCAGTAGTCAAGTGAACATGTTCTGCTTCCAAGGCAAAGTTCACATACCAAAACACCTACTTCCAGGTGTGAGGCGTTCTTAATCCAAGTTGTTCATAAACTAAGCTGTTCTTAAACGAAGGTACCACTGTATGCATTTATGCTTAGAATCTTTGTCTTATCCATTTGTGACTCTAGCAACTTAATGTAGCAAACATTTTACTTTTAAATAGCACATAAAAACCAGATTTAAAATGCTGTGAGAGATGTGGCATTGTGACAGTGTGCATACACGTATATTTTTGTTCAATAAAAAAAAATCCAGGCCCAGGTTATATGTACAAGCAATTCTCTGCACCCAAAGTTACTTGGATGCCTCCCAGCATTTAAAGATTCTGAAGTGTTGCATTTTTTCATATAGCGGACATGTATCCTAATTGTGAATGATGTGACAATTAATTTTTTCAAACGTAAAGAAAAGCCTTAATTTGACAATTGCAACATTTATTAAAATTCAAAATAACAACATGCTATCATAATGGTAGTGTTTGCAGGGAACATTTGTTTTGGTTCCCCTCTGGATAGGTTTTGGCTGTTCAATTATAGGCCTCATTGCTTCAGCATTATATTCAACTGAAATGTCAGAATTCCGAAAAGCATATCTAATGGGCAAATTAAGTTTATTGCTGCTTATTGAGTTGTTTATTCCTTATGATAAGAAGTCTTTATTATACCTCAACTGCGCTGAGTGCATTGTCTATTTTTCTCTTTGGAAACGGGGCACGCTCCATAATGCATGTCTGCAGTTAGTAAGCAAGACAGAGAGATAATGGGAACGTGGGAGCTTTTAAGAGGCATTTAGGAAGATTTGAGATGGAAATCTTAAGGAAAACCCCATAAAGACAACAGCTTGCATCAAGAGAAACAAACATCTTAGCATCACTCATAGCACTTGATGTGATCTGGCTAGACTGATAGACCCAGAGAGACCGAGCATCAGCCTTCTATAAAATATGCTTTTTTGTTTTGCTAAGACTGCAAGAATGCACACTTAGAGTCTGGATAATGCATGGCTGAACTGCTTAACAAAGCAGAACAATAGAACAAAATGAAACGCTGGAGCTCAATGCACACATTGCAAGGCAGCGAAGAGTAAATGTGAGAGGCTCAGTAGGGATGAGCATGATAGCTGTGCTACCTCTGTTGTTGCTTCTGTTGCCCACAACTCATGGAGGGCATCTATGTAAAGTGGGGAGTTCTCCTGTACCCATGGAACAATCATTTTCCAATTCCAGAGGGCTATGGGAACGATGATGGGGGGGGGAGGCTACTGCACACACACACACACACAAAACACCTACATGGGGCTTAGGCTTCAGCATTTTGTGGGTCCTCATATTTCCATGTTGAGGTGTACTCAGGGTGTTGGAGCCAGGTATTAAGTGGGTACGTTGTGGCAAATGATAGGTTGTGTTTCAGAATATGCTTAGATGCTTAAGAATCTCTGTAACAAAAGTACAGTTACACAAAGGCAGGAAGGAATGGCCAAGTCCATGAGTACTGTGTTTGGAATCAGGGTTGACAGAAGGGTACAATTCATGTTCATGCATTTACATGGAGCTTTCGTTGTAGTTTTTAGGTTCAGGCTGTCTTGACCAGTTCATTCAAGATCCATCCTGATTTATTTGTGCAAAGCTTATATGGTGATAGGGATGGGCTAATTTGTCAATACTGGTTCCTTCTGTTATATAACAACAAGCATTCATGCATTTGCTTGTGGGGTGTTTACAATTTCTTCCTGTTAATCATGCATCCCTCCTATACTTTTCTATACGTTGCCCCACCCCTTTCCCACCCCCTGTGTCTGTAGATGTGGATGTTTTGCACTAGGTATCAGAGCCCTTTGATCCATTTGAAATGCACTAACCTAAAATTTCACTAGGTGCTTCAGTCCTTCCTACAAAATATTGATGTAGGCGCACAGAATGACAGATTTGGAGAGAAAAGCACTGCACTTTCTAGCCTGTCCCCCAAACACATGCAGGATATATTATATCTGGATATTTTCTGACAAATCGCTTCATACTTTCTACAAGTTAGGAACAGTGGAGTCTGCTGCATACTTTTTCCATTTTTCTAAAGACCTTAACGTTATTTTTAATCATAAAAAATACATCCCTTATATCTTCATTTCACACCTCTTTCTCCCTACTAGCTACCAGTACTTAATTCATTCAGTATTTATCATCTTGACTAAGCTTGATGTTGCTTTTTTTTTGTATGCATATGATCCTCATGATTGTATAATGCTTTCATCAACAAAAGCTGTTTTTGCCTAAACTGCTTATAACAGGAAAGTTGTTATCTCTAATTTATCTGACAATCATACCAATGAGAATGGAGGGGTTCAGGAATCAAAGCTCTAACTCATTCCCTTGTCCCTTAAGCAAACTATAATTTTCGTTAATTAAGTGGCTGGGAGTGTAATCTAAATTATTTGAAAGGGTTTTCTTCTTCTTTCAACTGATGCTTCTGGGGGTAAACACAAGTCATTTGGGATCTTGGTAGTTCTTTCTAAAGTAACTGATTTTTTGTAAACTACTGATGCAACCAAGAATGACTTGTTCTGCCTTCAACAGAGAGGACTATCATTACTACTCCACCTTCCAATATGGATGTTACAGTTGGAGAAAGTGTAGTCCTGCCTTGTCAGGTATCCAAAGACCCATCTATCAAGGTTGCGTTTTCATGGTCATTCAATGGAGATGTTATAGATTTTAAAAGAAGAATGAGTCATTTTGAAAGAGCCGGAGGAGTAAGTTTTACAGACTCTTCTTCATATAATCAGTGTGAGTGTGTGTGTGTGTGTGTGTGTGTGTGTGTGTGTGTGTTTAACCATTCATAAATCACATGGGTCCCCTTGCCCTAAATGACATATTTTTGTAATATGCATTGGGAAATCCTAAAGCTATGTCTGTTTAATTTGTGGTTAGTGTTGTCGTTATGTTTTTGTCTCTGTGTTTAAAATGATGATAAATCTAAATCTGCATTACCATTTATGTCCATTGCTGAATAGTTGGTGATAAATTTGCAGTGTGTCAGCACCAACTTGTGCTGTGCTGCTCCTGCAATGGCTATGGATGATCGTCCCTCAGTCCCTTGGTTCCTATTGGACATGATTTGTTAGGGTAAGGCTCCTCAAAGTCTATAGTTAAGGCCAAATATTAAAACAGTAAGAAATAGCCACTAGGACATACATCCAAATCAGAAGGCTCCCAGCATGGTAGCTCCAACTAACAACAATCCCTAAAAGGGTTAACAACCTGTGTATCTGGAAATGTGTTTCCTACAACTGAGTCCAAGCTATGTTTCCTGACCCACCATAAGAAATGGAACATGTCCTTTCAAGTATGAGTGATAAAGACTTATTCTATTGGAAATCTTCATATACTGGGTCACAAAAATGCACCTTACATATTTCTATGGCATTGCAGCTTCCTATGGCATTTTTTCCTGATGGTTAAAAGACTTATGTTTAAGTCCTGGGTGACCAAAAAGAAGCTGCTCTCTGGGGCAAAAGACAAGGGGACACACACACACACCAGGAATTTGATGTGTGGATGGCAATTGAACGTGGAGTTGAATATTCAACACTAGTGATCTGACAACTGTCCTCACCACACCTGAGAAAAGCAGGCTAGTTAACAGGACATAGGGTAGGCTTGGTGGCAGACAAATTTTGTATTCCAGTGCCTCATTGTCACATAATACCACAGCATTAACTGCCTGGGGTGGCTGCCTCACTCTGAATAATAATAATAATAATAATAATAATAATAATAATAATAATAAATTAATTTCTACCCCGCCCACTCTGGGCGGCTTCCAACAGAAGGTTAAAAATACAAGTAAAGGTAAAGGTAAAGGTACCCCTGACTGTTAGGTCCAGTCGCGGACGACTCTGGGGTTGCGGCGCTCATCTCGCTCTATAGGCCGAGGGAGCCGGCGTTTGTCTGAAGACAGCACGGAAACGCTGTTTACCTTCCCGCTGGAGCGGTACTTATTTATCTATTTGCACTTTGACGTGCTTTTGAACTGCTAGGTTGGCAGTCATATAGTTGTTTATTTCTTTGACATCTGATAGTAGTGCTCATGAAGTCTCCCAGTTCTGGTATCCTCACACCATTTCTTTATATGGATGCAACTATTTATTTTTGCTTTCAATGCTTGCTTTATATGTGAAGGTGCATTAAAGGCATGTAAATGAAATAAACAGATGATAGCAGTATATGCTTGGACTTTAAAACTACATATTTTATTAATGCTTTGCAAATTACAGAAATGTCCACTATAGAAAATGCATTAGTTGTGTATTTCTCCTCTTCTTATCTCAAGGAATCAGTAGGGGACCTTATGATAAGAAACATCCAGTTAAATCATTCTGGGAAATACAGATGCACAGTACAAACAGCTATGGACAACCTATCTGAAACGGCAGAAATTATTGTAAGGGGTAAGTCTATTATCTATAAAGTGCCAGCTAACTGTAACACAGAGAATGATATGATATGCATCAGCATCAGAGAAGAGGTTGAATGAAATGTAAATAACTTATGATCTACAGCTCAGATATGTTTCTTACCACCATATATTCCCATCAGAGTAAAATTTGCCCGGTGGGCATCTAAGCAACTCAGATGCAAGCGCCAGCAGACATTATTTCTTCCTCACACTTTTTTCACTCTCTAAAAATCTAGGATATATATGTCTATAGCATATCATAGCTGTTAAACCGAATCCATTATTTGCTCAATAATCTTGTTAGAGGAGAATGCTTAGTTTGTGCATCCTATATCATAAACAAATATATACCTCTAAGGTATGTTTGGATCTCACACTTTCTTCATTTCAGTGCCTGCTTAAAAAATGTATTAGTTTTTCCAGGCATCTGTAGTATACTCAATTTTAGTTAATCTTATTATTATTAGAAGTGTGAAAACGACACTGTGTTTTAAAAGCTTGGTGGTTGTGATTTGAATATTTTCCTGCTCTTTTCGTTTCTTATCATTGGATTCAGGTGTTTTTTTTAATTTTGCAGGAACTGGTCTTGTGTGCATCTCATCCTGATGAAGGGCAGGTTAGAAATACAGGGTGGTATTCAACAAAGTTTTACTCAGAGTAGACCCATTCATATTAATGGATATGATGAACTTAGGCCCATTAATTCCAGTAGATCTGCTCAGAGAATAACATTGTAAGGGGTGGTGTTTGCCTAGTATATGTGCTTTATAGGTTGACTTCAGACTTCTCAAGAGTTGCTCTCACATGACACTCCTACTGGAGGTAGAAGCTAATAAAAATAGGAAAAGAAGTTTGGGTTTGGGAGTTGGTGGCCTTTGGGGCCAGAGATGGCAGAGAACTATTCTGGATTATTAAGAAAGTCAAGAGAGAAGTCTTTTGTGTAGTTTAGATGGTAATCTAGGAGGAATGGCTTGGGGGTTGAACCAGCAGGTTACTTCACTTCTGATTTCTAAAAATATCTCTAATCAATCTAGTAGTGAATATCAAATGCACAACAGAGCCCTAAAGAGCCGCACCATTTCAAAGTATTCTGCTAAAGTAAATGTGCATTTTCATTCCTTTTTTAATAAGGCACTCCAGGTCCTCCCAAAGATGTTAACATTGAACATGTTTCCAGTACAACGGCAGTGCTAAACTGGAGACAAGGAACAGATAATAATAGTCCAGTTCAAATATACACTATTCAGATAAGGACCCCTTTTTCAGTTGGGTGGCAAGCAGCTTCAACAGGTATACAGCCACATTTCTGACTTACATTCTATGCTATAGTTTCACATTCTTCCATCGCTAATCATTTTTCGCTTTTATGTTTAGTTCCTGAAGTTATTAATGGAAGGACCCACACGGCAACAGTGGTTGATCTAAATCCTTGGGTTGAATATGAATTCCGCGTTGTGGCTGGCAATAGTATTGGGATTGGAGAACCAAGCACACCATCTGAGCTACTAAAAACTAAAGCATCCAGTAGGTTTCCTGAAATTGTGTTGATGGGTTGAGAAACTCCTTAAAAAATGTAACTGTTCATTTCAAAAGTAAGCCATAATGGCTCTCCTCTACTGCTCAGTGATGTTGGCTTTGGAGATTCAAATGTTACATTCTTGTGTATTAGTGTATCCCTGTTATCAGCTAAAAATTGGCTTGCAATTCAAAATATTGTGAGTGGAGTTTGTTTTTTGTTTGTTTGTTTCTTTTTGCGGAAGGGTGGTGTCCAGGAACAATGGAAGGGTGTTTGACAGTAGCCTCTCCTCCCTCTGATATCTTATTCTGAAGGGGTTCCCAACTGATTCCCAAGAGTCCAGGTGTGAAGGAAGAATGGCTGGATGCATCACCCCTTCCTGCCGATTAACTTTTACTTCCTTAGGCATCAGTCATGGGAGTTGTTGTTGTTGTTGTTCAGTCGTTCAGTCGTGTCCGACTCTTCGTGACCCCATGGACCAGAGCACGCCAGGCACGCCTATCCTTCACTGCCTCTCGCAGTTTGGCCAAACTCATGTTAGTAGCTTCGAGAACGTTGTCTTTGTCCATGGAGTTTTCTTGGCAGGGATACTGGAGTGGCTTGCCAGTTCCTTCTCCAGGTGGATCACGTTTGGTCCAAACTCTCCACTACGACCTGTCCATCTTGACCTGTCCATAGCTTCCCTGAGTAATTCAAGCCCCTTCGCCACGACAAGGCAGTGATCCATGAAGGGAGTAAGCCCCATTAAATGCAGAAGTCAGAAGGCAGTTCATCCCTGTTTTAATGATGCACAGAGTTTTTTATTGCTAAGTACTGGGAAAGCATAATTCTGTCACTGTACAATGAATGGATAAGGAAAGTTGTTTCTTATTATGCTGCACAGACTATTTTATACACTGTAGAATTCAAAACTATAGGGTTTACAAAGTTCCTTTAAACTTTGACCTTTCATAGACAGCTTCATGTGGCTTCGATATCCCCTCATTAGGACTGTCAAAATTTGTAGAGTAGACGATACAGAAATAGAACAGAGGCACTGGTGTTGTGTACAGGTTAAAGTATTGAACCAAAGAGTCCTGCAGATTTGGATAAACTCTACTCACTTCACTACTCAGATGCCCCATAGGCAAATGAGAAACGTTTCTGTTGTGCAGCTGGCTGCTAAGATTCTATATTACTAATTAAAATCATCCTCAGAGTAACAGGTGTGGCAAATAAAGAGCAATGAAAGGGTGAATGAGAAAGTCTGTCTTATAAGGTCTACATTCCCAGCTAAAACTCGATCGAGCATTTGTAGATTCCTGGAGGCAAATGAGCCACTGCTCATTTCATTAAAATGGAGCTGAGAATTAATTGCGCTTCTGCCGATGCAGTTAACCGTAAATTTTCATCTGCTTCTCAACTATGACCCAGTTGAGGCTTTGTTGAGCAGTAGTATAAATTTCTTTCCCATGCAAATACAGTAAATACTGAACTCATTTAACACAAGCACTAATTGAGCATTAACTGGTTCATGGAACAGTGGAATGTTAGTTGAGCTTGGCTTGAAAGTCTCTTTTTAATTCTTCATTTAGTTAACCACCCCATTTCCTTTTCCTTCTTAAACTTTTGCAGATCTAACACAAATCATTTGAAGTGAACGGCAGCAACGAAAAAGGATAATGGCTGCCTCCCATTCCCAAAATAATGTGTTATTTTCATGAATATGGCATATCTGAAAATAAAATAACTCAACAAAACAAGAAGTCAACGATCCTGTGTAGATTGCTAGTTGAGTCTATTATGGTCAGCCTACTACTAATTTAAAGTACTTAGTGGCTTACCATGTAGACCATTCCTGTGCCACTGCACATATCTAAGCCACTGCCAGCTTATCTCAAGATCCACTATAATGAGATGATCTATACAGGCACATTAGTTTTATCCCTAATCCACTCCCCAAATGTTGAGGGAACCCATAGCCCAGTTGAGAACTTATCTGTAGTTCAGCCATGGTTGGTTTTAGAACTTATCTGCATTGGTCCAGAGAGCAATGGAACCATTGCCAACCATGATGTTAAACCTCACTATGGACTTTGGATCTCATGTATTGATTTCTCTTTTCATATGGTCATTCAAAGAAGGATTTACAAAATTATGAATGCCTTTTTAATTTGGCAAATTTGTGATGTTTTTGTTTTTGCTTTACCTTCTTAGTTCCTACAGCGGCACCAGCAAATGTGAGTGGAGGTGGAGGAAGCCGGTCTGAGCTCGTCATAACATGGGAGGTAATTTGCAAATCAGCCTCAGCTCTTCAATATAATGAAGGGAGATTACAATACAGGTGTAGCAAAAGCAGGTTTGTTGCACCACTGGTAGCAATTTAGAGAAGTAAACTGTGAGCAGCACGTTATAAAGATGTTTAGAAGTCATCTGTCACCCTCTTATCATCATTATGCAGAAGGCAGCTTAACACTCTAATCTGTTTGGGTATTTTGCACATTAAACATTCCACACAGTTTTGTTTGCATGTCTCTTGCTGTTGTTTTCTCCCATTTGGAATATTATGCTGCCAAGGCATACCCTGTCATGCATAAAAGGAGACATGGCCTTTCAGTATCAAATACCACTCAGTGTATGTTTAGAAGGCAAAATCAAATACCCAAAGGATAATTCATGCTGAAGGAAATAAGTTCAGCTGAAATCACTGAGACGTAGTTCCAACTAAGAGTGGCTTTGGAGGTAACTGGAGAAGTTCCCAAACCAAATGCACAATCACTTCTGCAGTCCATAGGTGGATATCCTTTCAGTGTTCAAATGGGAATTGCCACAGGCTATACAAAGGATGTGGGCACTCCCCACATTACAAGGTACATGAATTACTGTTCATTTGGCCCAAAACTGGTCTGACTATATGCATGCATGTCTTTTATTTATTTATTGGATTTCTCACCTGCCCTTTCTTACCCAGGGTGGGTTATGACAACATAATACACAATTATACAAAAAAAGATAAAGTGGTTGTCATTATACAGTGAGTAACGCCATTCCATATTGAGCAGAATAGTGTTCCTTGAACAAAACAGGTTTATAAAATTATGTGTGGCGTTGGAAAAGGGATAAGGTTATGTTTTTCTTCCTCTCTCACCATACTGAGAACACAGGGTTGTGTGTGAAGACCCCCAAGACCTCCCAAAGAAAGACACAGTTGACACCAATATTAATTTTAGGTTATTGGCATAGTTTTGGCCACAACTTTATTGATTACAGAATGTGAGTGGTTTGCTTAGGCATTGGTTCGACTAGCTGTACCTACACCTCTGGCAGGGCAGCACTGACAACTGGACACTCGCAGAAGTCAGTAAGGGTAAACAGACTGGGGGAGCATTGGTCTTACCACAGATGCAACCTCACCCCAAAATGCTCCCAGGGGCTCTGGCGTGGCCCTAACCCCTGGAAGGGGATCGGACAAAAGCATGGCGAGCACATGGATTCATTTAACGGAATACACTATTGCACATTGGGAGGGGCAGGTGTGACAACCTCCCCTCCACCACACCTTGAACCAATGTCTAACCGCCAAACCTTACAAAGTTGTGACGATTTGCTACGCGGCAGGTGAAACCCAAGTGGTACCAGCCAATCAGCCAAATGGGAAAATTCCTACCGGGCCCCTGTCCCAAAAACAGACAACCCACGACGGCATAGCAAGGTCATAATGAACCCTAAATATAGGGAGGGCGGGCGGGTGATCCAATGCAAGAGGTGAGAAGAGGAAGCTCAACACAACGTGCAGCAGTACGTATAGGTCCCTCAGTTAATGCATGAAATGATCCCATTGGCCAGAATTACCCCAGCAACTGAGGGACCACCAATCGGGTTGTTGTGGCTATCCAATCGCTCCCACCCACAACAGCAGTGAGGTCAGTCCTGATGATCTCACCGCAACACGTGCTCTCTGGGAGGAGGACACGATTTATCACGTAAGTTTGAATGGTGGGAGTTTTTCTGTATAGACAAATGAAAGTACTTCTTCAAACGGCACATAACTAAACTATAGATTTCAAAATGGCAAGTTGATCAACTTGGGTGACTTTAAAAGGGGATTTAACCAAATTAATTGAGGCTAGGGTCACCAGTGGTTACTAGTCACGCTCATGGTTTGTGTGTGAATACCAGTTGCTGGGGAGCACAAGACAGGAGAGTCCTGTAGCCATCGTGTTCTGGCTATGGGAACCTCATAAGCCTCTGGTTGCTTCTGAAATAGGATGGTGGCCTAGGCAGACCTTTGGGGTGGATCCAGTAGGGCTCTTCTTATGTCAAGTTTTTAAGCCAGAAAATTGACTAAACTAAATATAGTAAATGGAGGTGATAAATATTTGAGTTTCCAACCTAAGAGGTTCTTTCTGCAAGTATTTTTTCCCCAAAGTTAAAGAAAAAGAACACTCTTCATTGCAAAAGGTGTAAATTGGCACAAATAAAGTGACAAACTTTTTCTTTTTCTGTTCGTAGTTCACTTATGCTGCCCTCACTCTCAGAATTTACTTCACAAAGATGGGTATGGCAAGAGTCCAGTGCATCATTTGAGCTGTGTTCTTTTAACAAACAGCTGCATTACACCCCACTTTCTGAGAGAAAATGTTTTTCTGTCAGCATGTGACAGGGAACTTGTAAAATGTGCTAGTCCTTTATTCCCATTGACTTGACAACTGACAGTTGCTTTCTGTGCATCACTCCAGAAAAAGAGACCAGGAACAAAGAGAGTATTTTGACTTATTAGGGAGAGAAAGGAAAAGAGCTTAGGCAGGAAGATGGACTTTTGGGGTTTCAGAAAGATTTCCAGAAATGACAAAAAAAGACTCTCTCTCTCTTTAGCATTCAGTAACTTTTGTACCTTTCGGTTTAAAGGAATATGAATACCGAAAAACTGTGCCACATGCATTTCTTTTATCATATTTCTCTAACTGCTTTATGCCAGAAGAGAAAAGTGACTCAGAGCACATGCAAGTTTAAAAAATGCTGCACATTAATTGGATTTTAACACTTGAGTTTTTATTTTGCAAAACAGAAAACCACAATTCTGCTTTACTGGGATTAATTGATCAACCAGCCAGGATAAATTCAATATTACAGGGTCATCTCCCTAAAATTAAATAATCCAGCAAGTAGTATGAGATATTTTGGTAGATGGGCAGATGATAGATATGCACATTTCCTGTCTCTCTCTAATATCAATCACAGCTATATATTGCAAGTCTGAACAAAGAACAGCAGCAAAAATACCACAAAGCTGTGATTACTTTTCTGGTATGTCCAGAAAATAAATAAATATTACTGCTGTATACCCACTTCTTGTCACAAGGGTAAACAGTGAATTCTAAGAACAATTTAAAAAACAAAACAAAAACATTCTATCTATGCATTTACCTGTAGCTACTTCCATCCATATCCAATTCACAATGGCATAGTATTGGTACTTTCTTGCTGTGATAATCCAATCTCAGTGCTTTATTGTATCATTGTATATTGATCCCCATGAATATACCTTCCTATTATGCAGTGTCTATATGAACCCGAAAGATGATTAGTTCCTCTAATTTATTTTGGGATTCACCAACTTAGTTGGCTTTTAATGTTCTTCCTCTACCTTTGAAGCAGTGGTTCCTTTGAAGGGGTTATGGGTATGATGTTTTACTAAAGAGCACAGATGCAGCCTTAATGGCTCAAATATTCTACCAGTGTTTATTTTTCCATAAAGTATGTATAAGGAAAAGGACACCCTCATGAAAATTATATCAACATAGTGCATATTTTATCCATTTGGTTTATTAATAGAAATATTGTTATGGCCATACTTACAGATAGAAACATGGCAATGTTGAAACTATAGAATGTTGAAACTACAAAAAAATAATACTGGTTATATTCTGGTGACACACACTAAACTTACATGCACATCTCAGGGCACTATGATCTGGGAAATGGCAAAGGGAAAAAGATAAACCCTTTCCCCAGAACTGCCAATTTGGACCGCATTCCCATGTGAGCTTTTAGTAAAATAGAAATACCAGGAGGTCCATTCATGAATCTAGTGTAAAGCAAACTTTGTGAGAAGCTAGTGGCAAGAACTAGGGTTGGCAGTGGCTGAGCAAAGAGAGGACAAGTTTTGGCTTCTGGTGTCTCGGGGCATGAATGAATCAAGATCAACACTAGATGCCACTATATGGGCGCAACGTTGGGTGGATCACTACGAGGAACTTTATGGAAAACAGGGCATTCACTCGATGCTGAGGTGACCATCGACCAGTCGGGTTTTCCTGAGTGGCAAGTGGTGACCCCTGTAGAGATACAGGGTAGATAATTGATTACCTGTGCTTAGATTATGTGAAAAGACTTCAATTTCTTTCGGAGGAGAGATTCCCCGCTATGTCACACACAGAACAGAAACAGACCAAATGTTGGAAGGACGGTATCCAATGCCTCTTGTCCCAATACCAGTTACAAGATTTTCAGGTGACTATGAAGATGGACAAGAGGCACTTAAGAGATTGTCTCTTTAGGTCTAATGCAGAAAGGAATCTAACCATGATGGCTTCTACCAAGAGTTTGCCATGGTTCCCACTTATTAAAACGGAGCATACCCGGGTCAGTTAACTGTCAAACTTCCCACTTGCCGTGCTTAGAATCGCTTTCACAGAATTACGATTCCAATTGATGCCCTCGGCGGTGTTGGATGGATGCTACAGCAAAGTACATTATGAAGAGAGACTTTGTCTGTGTGGGCAACCCTGTGTGGAGGACCTGTGCCACTATTTATTGCAGTACCTGTTATATATAGACCCAAGAGACCAATTCATAAAACCCCTGTTTCCGAATGGAACTCACTTGAATAGGGTGGAAGGGGTGAAATGGCTGCCGAGCGATACTGATGACTTTGTAACTTATAAAGTAGCACTCTATGTGTTGGCAGCTAAGAAGATCAGGAGGAAAGAACTAGATAAAATAGTGGTCAACTGCAAAGGGGATTCAGATATTTAATTTGGCACATTTTACTAGAGAATCTTCTGCTATTCTATTTTATGCAACAAACAATCTTAGTAGTTTTGACCGTAGTTTATATTGTATGTGTGGTGCCTGATGATTTTTATGGTTATTGCTGTTTTTTCTTTTGTTATTTTTCTGAATGATGCCATGGCCTATGGCTAGCACAATAAAAGTCTATGATGATGATGAATCTAGTGTGCCTCACGTAGCATGGCCCAAAGTTGCATTCACCAAGTTGGTGTACACTTATATAGCAATAGTTGCTTCCATTCTGTTGTAATTCTTTAAAAATTAGCAATTCAGCACTCCAAAGTGTGTGTAGGATGGTGGAAAATCAAAAGCAAACTAAGATGATAATGAAATGAGTCTAATTTTTAAAATGTACTGCATGCTTTTAATGCTGCTGATTAGGTCTTTTGTTTCTAAATTGATTGCCTCAATTGATTTATTTTTATTGTTATTTTCAATATTACATTGACTGATGGAGAAAACATTATTATCTTCTTGGAAGCACAGTCAACCAAATCAATACAACTAAAATATACTGATAGAGAGAAGATTCAATTAAAACAGCATATACAGTGCTTGCAAGTGGTTATTGATTGATTTTTATGCCTCTTGCAGTCAGTTCCTGAGGAACTACAATACGGGGAAGGTTTTGGCTACATTATTATGTTCCGGCCTCTGGGCTCTGCAAGCTGGACAAAGGCAGTGGTTGCCTCAGTGGAGGCATCCAAATACATCTATAGAAATGAAAGCATCACACCCCTATTCCCTTTTGAAGTGAAAGTGGGAGTCTTCAATCATGAAGGAGTAGGCACGCTGAGCCCAATATATATTGTGTATTCTGGAGAAGACGGTAAGCAAAATCATCCATGTCTTACCATTTATGACATTGTTGGGTCTTCTTACTTTGGTGTAACTGATATCCGAACCATATTGTGAAGTGTTTGACATCACATCCTAGACAGTGGCATGGATGCATTGCTGTGCAATAATGTCATAGTGGTTCAATAGCTAAATTCACTACATCATAAGAAGTTGGTTGCCACAGGATGTCTTTAGTTGTGAGAGATCAGTCTTTTCAAAATTTCTACAGATTTATAATCCCCTCTGTTTATTTTTCATTATAACAACTTGGTATTACATTGTGCCCTCTAAAATGTGTGTTTTCTGTGCCACTATTGCTCTCCCAGAGCCACAGATAGCACCAACTGGAACCATTGTACAAAGTTTCTCAGCCTCAGAAATAGAAGTCTCTTGGAATCCTGTTGTGTGGAACAGACATACTGGAAGGGTTCTTGGCTATGAGGTGGGACACTTCATATTAGATTTTTGTAGTCAAATATAGCTGGTTCATTCATATATAGATATATATTACCTTACCCTTCCGTTCCTTTTTCTTTTTGCCCCACCGTTCCCTAGGTTCTACTGTAACCTTTTCTGTTCACTTGCTGTATGCCAACATTTCATGTCCATTCTTTCTTCTCCCTCTCTGCTTCCAACCTTAAAGTCAAGCTCCACTTTTATCTGCCATTTTCTTGATTTTCAAGATCGTTTCATCCCATTATTCTATTTGACTCCTCTTTTCCAACACACCATCTTCTCTGCTATTTCATTAATAGCCTATCTGGTTTCCTGCCTCCTGAGCATTCTTGCATTCTTTCAACACAGCTTTTCAACCTCAACCTCTCCTGCTTTTGTATACATATCCTCTAGTCCAGTGTTTCTCAACCCTGTGCCTCCAGATGTTTTTGGCCTACAACTCCCATCATCCCTCGCTAGCAAGACCAGTGGTCAGGGATGATGGGAGTTGTAGGCCAAAAACATCTGGAGGCACAGGGTTGAGAAACACTGCTCTAGTCCAATGCCTTGCGTGTGGTTATTTGCAGACAGATTGGTCTCCTTTCAACTTTGAATAAGATTCTGGGGGTTTTATTTTAGACAAACTCACCCTGTGCAATTAGAATCTCTGTAAATATTCCATGATTCACTGGAGGGCAGCTTACAGATTGGCAATGGGAGGTAGCAAATTGCACTGTCTGTGCATTCTATTATCTCAAACCAGATAAACCATTCCCCCCCCTTAGATTCCTTTCTTTAATAGCTTTTAATAGCTATGGGTTGCATCCAATGTTGTCGTAGCACTCATGGAATGATTTCCCTCTCTCTTGTACCCCCATTCCCCCCACCCCATGGCAGGGGGGGGAGCTGTTCTGCAGGGTTTGTGGAAAGATAGTTTGCAGTTTTGCAAACCTTGACTTTGCACAAAGAAGGGCCCAGAAGGGTCTTGGCTCAATACTAGTGAATGTGCTCTGCATGCAGGAGGTCCCAAATTCAATCCCTGGCATCTCCAGGTAGGATTGGGAGGTACTCTTGTCTAAAGTCCCGGAGAGCTGCTGCCAGGGTCTCACTCAGTATAAGGCAGCTTCCTATGTTCCCAAGCCTGCTGAAACCTCCTCTTGCGTGTGGTGCCACTGTAACTACATTTGCTGCTGAACCTCAGAAATAGAGTGGATGGTCTAGTTCAGAAAGCGCATGCTCTTCCACATCAAACAACTGTTGGAGCTCAAAGGGAGGCCTAAGTCAATAGTTATTGAATTGTAACTACATGGGCAAGAAACATAATAATTAAGATCTCTCTAGGAATCCTCTTTCATTTCATTTCTTTTTCCTTTTTCCTTCATGGTTTAATTATAGATCGACAAGCTCTTAAGCATTACCTTATCAAAGTTTCCCCTTTGGATAGCTATAAAAGCAAAGGAGTCCTAATTTGTTTATGCGTGGGTTCCCCCCCCCCCCCCGGTTTGTATTCAGGATGCAAGAAATGCTATAAATATTCATGCCTGCTTTTATACCCTGACAGCTTCAATTACAAAATCAGCTGTCCCTCTTGAAGCATTACTTGTCTACTTGTCTTCTTTCCAATCAAGGCTGTAATTGGAGAAAAGCAATGAACTCTTGCTCTTAAACTTTAGGTCTTGTACTGGACGGACGACTCAAAGGATTCTGCAACTGGCAAAGTCAGAGTCAATGGCAACATCACGGCGAAAAATATCACCAGCCTCAGGGCCAATACAATGTATTTTGCCACAGTGAGGGCTTTCAACACAGCTGGGACTGGACCATCCAGTGTCCCAGTTAACGTCACTACAAAAAAAGCACGTGAGTATCTTAAACAGCCAATGACTTTAAAAAAAGCACAACTTTGCCTAGTAGAAAAGCATCATAAAGTTGCACAACTAGTATGTCCGACCTTTATTTCAAAAGGAAATGATGATATCGGATGCTGAACTACGATAACTGATAAAGTTGCCACCTTTAAAAAAAATAATGCAGTGCTTAAGTACTGCATAGGTATTGGAAATACGTCTTTGTGTTACTAAATGAAAAGTCCTCCCCTTCATTCAGAAACTGATTGGGCACCCAGCTTTCCCAACACGGTTAAAGCAGTAATCACAAGCAGTATACCAGCCAGTTCACTTCACCACATGAAGTAAACCACGCAATTTACAAAATTTCAAAGGAATTAATGTGGGTCACCATGAAGTGCCCAGCCCTCCATATTTCTTTGCTGTCCAAGTGCTACCCTCCCTTCCTGGAAGTATAGGCAGCTGTGCAAGGCAGACCCCTATGAAAGCAACACCTCAGATTAGGAGACAACCAACTCAGACGGAAATGGCAGGCACCTCTGTCTGTTTCGAGTCTTGGACTAATTTTCAACAGCTCCTGTCCAGGAAATGAGTTGCCACGGGGCTGCAGTTTCTCTATTATTGCAAATGCTCCCTACAGATGCACCTCTGGGCAGGTGGGGGTATGATTGTGTCATGAGCTGTACTTTTCGAAAGCATGGAGCAGAATACTCTTCCATTCTTCTCTTGCACAACTCTCATTGAGGGCTACCTCATGTTACAAAATTCCTGCATGGAAGATATGTGCACTTAACAGCAGCGACAGACTTGGGGGTCTCATAATACAGCAGTGCCCTGTGCAACACCAACATTTGACACCCACACCCACACCCTGCTTCTCATGCTCCATTCTAAATAATAACTGCAGCATCCTCTGTGGTGCCCCGCAATGCTCAGCGCCCAGTGCGACCAAACCGGTCGTGCTCCCCTAAATCCGCCTCTGCTAACAGTAAGCAGTTCTAAATCAATGAATGAAGTCCAGTCTTTTTAATAGAATCTAGTATGTGTATCATGTGACGGATTTTGTTACTTGTTTGGGAAATACTCCTTTTGTCATTTTGAAGGCTTGATCACATTTACAGCTGGAATTTCTACTAACCTTCAGTTAAACAAGGTGCATGTAACATTAGAAATTTCAGCACCTTAAGAACAGCAGGAAAAAGAAAGGGGCGAGGATATGAGATGGTCCTTTTGTTTGTTCTTCCTTTCCATTGTTAAAAATGGAGGAAAATAACGTTTTGGCTCAACGAGTGTGGCTGCTTCATTATAGCACTACTGCAGAAAATCTATAGTTCATCAAAGGGTTAGAAGTGTTCTACACTCATTCATTTCAATAGGCCTTTATGCACCTGAATGCTGGATTGTTTTTATGGGGTTTAATGAGTATATATCTGTTTTCAGTTTCTCCCAGGAGTGCCAGACAAAAGCCTGGTACAACCTGTAACTTCAAAATAGTGTGGAAGGAGAATATCTTAGCAGCCAAGAAGAATCACATAGCATTTGAACTGTGATGTATTGTGAGGAGTCTAAACTGACATACCTTAAAATTCCAGAGGAAGAATTAGAATATGGTGTAAATATTCCCTCAGTTTCCCTCTTTGATTAAGCATCATTGGAAATGCATGAGAGCTGGAATGGTGTTCATAGTCCTCTGTGAAAATATCTCAGTGTTCTCCACCTATCTTCCATTGATTTGATGAACCTACTATTCATCCTTCTCATTCAAAATCACCTTGGACTTACGAGAAATAGTGAGTCCCCAATAATACCTTTTAATTAACTGGAACATCACCTTGCCCTTTTTCGTTTAACTCTTTCTCCTTTTTAGGTTACGTATGGAGAGGTGGCCACTAATGCACAGGTAAAGGGTGTTTTGTGGTTATTCATTTTTAATGCATGCAGAATCCTTATAAACACTCTTCTGCATAGTGCACATCAAAGAGGGAGTGGACGGGATGAGGACTTCAAACACTTTATATATATTACACTCAGTGATAGAAGAGAATATAGAATTTGGGTGGAGGAAGTATCATAAAATGGGGGCAACAACAAATCCATAAAATGGGTTGGATTCAGAGTCCCCATGAGCAAATGCTGCTTCTGGGGTGCTTCAACAGAGGAAAGTGGGGTGGGGGTATAAGTGATTCTTCATTGATTCTTTCTTCCCCCTGAACCCCCCTGTATGTCCAGAAAAACTGTTCTGTGGGGTTAGAGGATATTCTGGAACATTGTGGGAGGTGATACCCTCCTCCCTGGCCCAGCTCTATCATTGGGCAAAATGAGATGGCCACCTCAGGAACCTGAATTTGATGTAAGGATAGGGCAACAAATTGTTATTTTTACATTTATTATTATTATATTCTCACTCCCAGATGCAACCCATTGCATTTTAGTAAGGCCATGAAAGTAAGAATCAGACCAAAAAACATTAAACTATTAACAACAACAACAACAACAACAACAACAACAACAACATGATTTTACTTGTGGACTAACTTGAATAGTAAAGTGAACTATGGATTGTTTCAATTTCACCTTTTCTAGCTTTATATTTTTAGACTGCATCCTAAACACACTTGCTAGTGAATCAGCCTACTGAACACAGCCTGACTTGCTTTTTAGGAAGCATGCATGGGATTGTGCTGTTAGCATTTAACAGTTATATGACGTGTCAAAATGGGTCCTACAGTACCTCTCGTACAAGATGGCACCTGAAATTGCAGAAGACTCATTAACAAGGTCATCTGTTGCATTGCAACCCTTCTATTGGATAGTTAAGTTCAGTACAACATAGTAGAATATAATATAGTCATCTCCAGAAAGAACCATATTCTCACATGTCCATGGATGCATTGAGGGGAGAGATGTGTGGGACTGGGACAATGTGGACCATCTGCTAATCTCCATGCAGTCTGATCTTCTTCCTGTCTTTTGAACTGCACATATTCAGCAGGGAGAACCTACACACCTCTAGCTGAATACACAGTTAAGGTTCATCCGCACAATTGGGATTCCAGTTTACACGGAGAACAGCTGAATGCATATAGGTGGGCAGGCCCTCCACCAAATGCAAGGAAGTTGGGAGGGTGGAGCTGGAATGGATGGAAGGAAATTTCTGAAGAGGGCTTAATGAAATAAAATTAGGCATCTTGAGGAAAGCTTGTCATTGGCTTAAATGCCAGCTATAGAAGGCTCAAATAAGTATCCTTCCACATAGTTCTATCTTCCTACTTCACAGAACAATGATGTGTGGGATTGTGCACCATATAACTTTGGAGATAGTAAGAAATCTGGTTATACTTTGTATATTTCTTTCCAGCTGTGAACTTGTGGTCAGTCTTTATATGGACAAAAAGAAACTGTTTCAATTACCTTTAATCATTCGCTTAGTTGCTTCTCATCAAAACTCTTCTGTGTCTTTTTAAATACAATCAGATCAGAGCTAAGAAATATGTCTAGAATTTTCCAAATATCTTTGTGAAATAAATATTTATGGAATAAGATATATTTATGCCTTTCCACTTACATAGGCATGCACTGTAGATAATATATTTCACCAGTTGGCAGTGGCTACCCTGTAAGAGTCTAGCCTCAGTACCTCTTGAACCAAGACCCCCAAGAAATGGCACACACAGGGCATTCAAAGCTTGAGGGATTTTCTTTTACCAGAGTCAGGCCTGGAAATGAGCAACGGGTGCTCAAAGGACTAAACAAGCCCCTCTCCATCTCCATTGAAGTCTGACCTGAAGAAGAGTTCCTGGCTCTAAATCATCTGTCCCTACCACCCTATTAGTTTTCCCAACAACCCTGCCCTCCACCCACCCACAACAGGCACTTCTGTTCACTAGAGACAGGAGAAGATTTTGGTTTCCTCCACAATTTGTAGCAAGCCTGAGCATGAACCCACAGATCATGATCAGATTGAAACATGAACATGCAGTTTAGATCACATGTGTACAACCTTTCCAGGCATGATTTGCTCCAGCTTGCTTTCTCTCCCCCCCTTTTTTTTAGTGAGGTGGTCCAAGGGTTTAACTGACTCCTCTTATCTGTTCTTTCTAAAAGACATTCTTTGAGAAAAAGATGACAACCTCCATATACCTATGGGGGTGGCCATCTTCCCCCCTCCACATATGGCACCCCTGAAAACCAACCAGGGGCATTGTACAGAAAAAGAAAGGGTACCCACATAGGACGCGGGTGGCTTAGAGCCTAGGGCTTGCCGATCAGAAGGTCGGCAGTTTGAATCCCCGCAACGGGATGAGGTCCCGTTGTTCGGTTCGCTGCTCCTGCCAACCTAGCAGTTCAAAAGCATGTCAAAGTGCAAGTAGATTAATAGGTACCACTCCAGCAGGAAGGTAAACGGTGTTTCTGTGCACTGCTCTGGTTCGCCAGAAGTGGCTTAGTCATGCTGGCCACATGACCTGGAAGCTGTACACCAGCTCCCTCGGGCAGTAAAGCGAGATGAGCGCCACAACCCCAGATTCGTCCGCTACTGGACCTAATGGTCAGGGGTCCCTTTACCCACACAGGTATATGAGGGCTGGCATCTATTTCTCTATACGATTCCCAGGACGGGGAAGCACATCATAACATATTGCCACTTGCAGGGTTTTATGAGTCAAATGTTTTTGGTGAGTGTGGCAAGCATCACATTCCCTAGCTGGTTTAAGCTACATAGTACATCCCAGGCCAATGATTGTGAAATAACGGTGGAACTTTTAATGAAATATCTTCCCAGCATCTGGGTGCAAAAGCATACAGCTAACCAGATTGTGGGCTCTATTAATAATGTAATTTTTTAATACAACTTTTTGATTAGTGGGTTCTGTTCTTCCCCCACCCGCCTGTTATGAATAGAATTTGCTTCACATAGGAAAGGCGATTGCAATAAGAGTCTTTAAATAGTTACTTTGCGTTTGAATCGGTCATATCTGAGTACTTTTCATGTTAACAGTTCGTGCAGCTTCTGTCTGGAAATGATGCATATTTTCCTTATCTTTTATTAAAGCCCCAAGTCAACGCCCAGCCAACATTGCCTGGAAACTGACAAATTCGAAGATATGCTTGAACTGGGAGCATGTGAAAACGATGGAAAATGAGTCTGAAGTGCTAGGCTACAAAGTAAGTATGTTAAACATAGGAACTCCTGTGAGTGACTGTATTTTAAGTATCTAAATAGCAATTATATTCCTTCATAAGCTTATTAAGTGGAATGTATTTAAGTACAGAGCATGTGCAGTGTTTGATGGGCACTCAGATAATAAAAGTGGACTATCCTGAGATCCTAGAGAATCTAGATAAGTGACTCTGTAGTCAGTGCAGAGAACTGTTTCCACATGAGACATAAGCGGTGAACGTAAATACAAAATGTCAATGAGTCTTACGCAAATCATGCTGCCACAAATGTTGTTGTTTTTGAAACGGAAAATATCATTCCAAAGACTATATGCAGAGGCTTTAACCACAAAGGAGATGACTGACCACAATTCAAATTAAGAACCAAAAGGATGTTCTTCATCATCACATATATACATTGAAGATCAGATAGATATCCTGTGTCATCAGTCACATCAGTCAAAGACATAGGTTTCATTGAGGTGAATCTATGAGGCTGTACCAGTTCTCCAGATTGCGGGTTTAACTTGACTGTGTGGCCTTCTATATCCCCCTCCAAATAATCCACCACTGCTCCATGTAGAAAACTAGAATGGTAAAGGTAGGCTAGAACCCTTTCCCCTGGGAATCTAGTTCTCTACATATATAGGTTTGTTTGTTTGTTTGTATGAAGAACATACATATGCACCCCACTCTGCCATCTAAGGTTGCAATGAGAACTTGGCAACATATTTATTTATTTATACATACATACATACATACATACATACATACATACCCCACCCATCTGGCTGGGTTTCCCAAGGAAACATAAGAGGAGTTGTAAATTCCTGGTTTTATCTAAAGTTTAGTAGTCTGTGGTTTTATGAATGGTATGTTATATTATTGCATTATTGTATTATGAACCATGCTATGATCCTAAATGGATTAAGGGCAGTCCCTAAGAGAATCAGATAAGTAAATAAACTCAAAATAACAGGATCTTTATCACATGGTTCCTTATCTTGTTAGTCATTTTAGTCAAACTGGGTTGAGAGCCATCAAATATAAGAAGGGAAGTGATCCCTTTATTCTTGTTATCCCTTTGCATGATCTGAGCAGAGTGTGCTGAGGAAACATCTGGCCAATTTCTCTGTCTCTGATACATGACTATCACCTGCAGTTGTCATGTGGAGATGTACTATGGAAAGGGAGGGAATAAGGAAGGGTATAGTTTCTATCTCTGCCTCCTTTATTGAACTAGATGGACTGGTTATAGGCTCGCTTGGCACATCAGGTTCAACCATACCTAAGACATGGTCTATATCAGTGTTCCCCAACCTTGGGCCTCCAGCTGTTTTCGGACTACAATTCCCATCATCCCTGACCACTGGTCTTGCTAGCGAGGGATGATGGGAGTTGTAGTCCAAAAACAGCTGAAAGCCCAAGGTTGGGGAACACTGGTCTATATGATCACCTGCAGATTATCAAAGTAACTATGGCTTGTTTTTTCATACTCTGCCCTCCCTCCACGCCACCTACTTCATACCTTCAGCTGTTTCTCCATCCAACATGGCTTAAGCCTTTGTGGCAGCATCTGCTAGCATTGCCTAACCCAATAGAATCATAGAATTGAAGAGTTGGAAGGGACCCTGAGAGTCATGTAATCCAAAGCCCTACAATGCAAGAAACTCAACTAAAGCATCCATGGCACATGGCCATCCAACCTCTACTTAAAAACCTCTAAGGAAAGAGAGTCCACAGCCTCACAAGGGAGTCCATTCCACTGTTATTACTGTCAGAAAGTTCTTCCTGGTGTCTAGTCTTCTTTCTTGTAACTTGAAACCATTGGTTCAGGTCCTACCCTCTGGAGCAGAAGAAACAAGCTTGCTCCATCTTCCATGTGACAGCCCTTTAGGTATTTGAAGATGGCTATCATATCTCCTCTTTCCCAGACAAAAGATACCCAACTTCCTTAACCATTTCTCCTCAGTTTGGTTTTCAGATGCTTGATCATCTTGATTGCCCTCCTCTACACATGTTCCAGCTTGTCAATATTCTTCTTAAATTGTAGCACCCCAAATTGGACACACTACTCCGTATGTGATTTGACCATGGCAGAATAGAGTGGTTTTATTACTTCCCTTGATACAAAAACTATACTTCTGTTGATGCAACCTATAATAGCATTAGCTTTTTTGCTGCTGCATCACACTGTTTACTCATGTAAGTTAGTGGTCTACTAAGACCCCTAGATTCTTTTTAGTAAGTCAGGTGTCTCTCATCTTGTCTCTCATCTTGTATTTGTGCAGCTGGTTCTTCCTGCCTAAGTTTAGAATCTTACATTTTTCTCTACTGAAATTATTTTTTTGTAGTTTGAGCCCAGTTCTCCAATCTATCGTGGCCTAGGACCCTCGTACCTATGGGACTGCCTCTCCTGGTATGCCCCACGGAGGACCTTAAGGTCCATAAATAGCAACACTCTAGAGGTCCCGGGCCCTAAGGAAGTTAGATTAGCCTCAACCAGAGCCAGGGCCTTCTCAACACTGGCTCCGACCTGGTGGAACGCCCTGTCTCATGAGACCAGGGCCCTGCAGGATCTGATTCCTTTCCGCAGGGCCTGTAAGACAGAGCTGTTCCACCTGGCCTTTGGCTTGGAATCAATTTGATCCCCTCCCCCCTCTTTCCTTTTTCCTCCTAAGATGGAACTCCTATTTGGGGACTTCCCTGGCATTTTTCTGGCCCATGTAGGACCAGTCTGGATAGTCAGCCTTGGTGAAGATTTGACGGTTTCTTCCCCAAATAGTTTTGATTTGAGTTTCTACTGAAATGAGGCTGCATTTTAATGTTTTAATTTTGTTTTTAAGTTGTATTTTAATCAATTGTTTTTATACTTGGTGTTAGCCGCCCTGAGCCCAGTCTTGGCTGGGGAGGGCGGGGTATAAATAAAATTTATTATTATTATTATTATTATTATTATTATTATTATTATTAAGTTCATATTGAATTCTGATTTTGTCTTCTGTGGCATTAACTACCCCTCCCAGTTTGGTGTCATCTGCAAATTCATTTAAAGTAGCTAGGTGTTCCCTTACTACCTCTTTTCCAATCTTGGGCTGTAGCTCCCTCCTTGCACCGTTTATTCTGTTATCACCAGGTTGGGCACTGCTTTCCTTTTGGATGAAGAGGCAAAGTAGGTGTTGAGCAGTTCCACCTTCTCTCTGTCACCCATTAACATTTCTCCTTCTTCTCCATGCAGAGGACCTACTACTTGCTTGTTGTTCTCTCTTGTTTCAAACATAGCTGGATAAACCTTTTAATGTCATTTTAACCTCTCTTGCAACACTGAGCACATTCTGAGTTTTGGCCCACCTGACCTTCTCCCTGCAACTGTTGGCTACTCATGTGTACCATTCTTTCATGATTCTCCTTTCTACCATCTCTTATACATGCCCTTCTTAAATCTCAGCTTATCTGTGAACTCCTTATGCAGACACAGATGCCTCTCGTTTTTCTTGTTGGAATTGCCTGCATTTCTGCTCTCAATAGTTAAGCTTTAAGAAACTCCCATCATTCTTGGACTCTCTTCTCTTTCAGTATTTCTGACCATGAGATGTCAGCCAATGGTTCCATTAAGATTTTTGAAATCAGCCAGAATGCATGTCTGACTTCACTCACATTTCCCTTGCCTCTGTATAATGCAGTGGTTCTCAAAGGGTGTGGAGTGCCACACTGGTGCAGCAGGAGAGGATGGCAAGTGCGGTTGGAAGATTCAAGGGCAATCAAAGAAACATTTAAACATTTCAGTGTAGCATAAATTTGTTTTTATTTGTAGAATATGGATAGAAACCTTTTCAAAATTAGAGCAAGAGCATCAAGTGATACCACAAGCTCACACCTCTCATTGAGTTTGTATACATACTTAAGGTACATATGTAAGAGACTTGGTTCTAATTCTATTTTGGGAATGATTAATGTTTTATACTTTCTGGAAGTCCAATTATATTAAAAAGTAGTTATGTTTTGTGTTATAAATCAAGCACTGTTGGAGTTGTTTCTTTTGGTTTTCCAATATATTTCTTATCCATTAAAAAACTGGTGTGGCCAAACAAATTTTTCTTCTGAAAGTGTGGCCCAGAGAAAAAAAGTTTGAGAACCACAGGAATAATGAAACCCAATAAAACATGATCACTTCCTCGAAAGGTTCCCAAGTAGTTCCGCTTTTTCGATCAGTTTCTCCCTATTGGTGAGGACCAGATCCAAGAGAGATCACCCCCTTGTTGTTTATTCCACCTTCCGTAAAATGGAATTGTCAGCTAGGCAGCTGAGAAATGGTCTGTCACCATATCCCTTTCTACAGGTCAGCTGTGAGATCAATAAATAGGTCTCTATAAATAGACTTTGTGTCTGCTTTCTTTAATTCTTAGTCACAACATACAAATTTGACCATGGTGCCATTATCAAAGAACTGGTTCCCCCATTCTTTCCGACATGGGGCAATAACAAATCTCCACTCCTTTGCAAATAGTATCCATGTATCTGGCCCCTTGAAATATATGTATTTAGCTGTTTTAGTATAAGAAGATATAACAAGGGTTTAGTCTCACTTCTGTATCTCTCAATTAAAGGAACAGCACATTTAACCCTTGCTGCCAGGATGCAGCTCAGTGGAAGGCACCAGGGGTATGAAATATTATTTTGGGGGAAGGTAAGCCACATAACTGATCACAAGATGCAGCATGCGCACTTATCACACCATTAACTTGGGGGGTCCCCCCCCGGAATATTTTATGGGCGGTTAAAGGGACCTTGGTCCCTAGCAGTTGGCTCCAATGGAAGGCACTTATAAGGAGACAAGAGATTCCTGTTACAAGGGCTTGAGCAGTGCACTTAACCCAGTAGCAAATGGTGCAGACAAAGCTGCATTGCTTATCTGACTTCTCAACACTGCACTCCACTGCCAGTACTAAGAGGGGTGAGGTGGTGGAGAGAGAGCATCAGATTGGTGCAGCATTGGCGAACCAGGTAAGCAGATTTGCTCTGCCCACACAGCCCTTTTGGCTGCTACTGATTTAGCCATTGGAAAGCTCTGAGAAGGAAGGAAATAAGTCCATTTAACTCTCATGGCTACAGCTCAATGGAAATCACACATTATGCAAATGTGTCCACAGCTGCAACTTTTTACATTGTGGAACCCCTTGGGCTGCTTTAAGGAACCTAGAAGCTCCGAGGAACACAGCGAGAAGTGCTGGATTATAAGGTTGAAGATGTGCCGCTGCATGAAAGACAGGGAGGCATTGTGAACATATCTGTGCATCTCTTCAGATTCCACATGGGGAATCTCCATAGGGATTTCTTGTAAGCAACTGGAGCGGTCTGTGTTTTTGCTGAATGTGCCCACAGGGTGCTTGAAAATACGCTGCAGAAGTGTTTGAGAACACAACCCACCATGCGGAGAAGCCTTAACAAAAGCAAGCGGCAATAATATAACAGGTCCTGCCCTTCTCTTGTTTTATATTTAGATTCTGTATAGGCAAAACCGACAAAGCACCACTCATATACTGGAGACAAACAGTACATCCGCTGAGCTGCTGGTACCTTTCGAAGAAGATTACCTCGTTGAAATAAGAACTGTGAGCGATGGAGGGGAAGGGAGCAGCAGTGAGGAAATTAGGATTCCAACCATGTCCAGTGAGTTACCTCAACCCCCCCCCTCCCCAACACTGTTGCTGTGGTCCCTTGACTGCTGGGAAGAACTAAAGCTGGATAGACCTTTGACACTAACTTGATATTATGGTACCAGGTAAACCTGGGAACAGTCTCTTACGTGCCTGGTTGGGAAAAGGGAAAAGCAATTAACATGAGGGGGGAAATGCAGCAGAATTTTTAGGGGGCTGCGGATCTGCGGCTTGCTGATTTAAGTGGAGGCTGCAGCTGTGTGGAAATCAGTTACGGGGTCGGGTTGAAATTAAACTCTTCAGCATAATAATCCTCGTTATTTACTATTCCAAAGGTTCCTAAAATATACTGTGGACTGTGTATAGGCTTAAACAGCCAATGTCTCTGCTCACAGGCTCCCAGTTATTTATTTTAACTGAAGGGGAGGAGAGATGGAGGGACGAAGAAACAGTTTGCCTCTTCCTATGTGAAACAAGGGTTGGTTTCCTCCCCACATACAATTATAGGCACCTGCACCTGTGAACTAACTGTACTGAAAAAAATCTCATGACCTATTCACACCTGCGACCAGTGCTTTTTTTCTAAAAAAAATATATGTATAGGGGGTATTCTCATTTTTCTACCCATATTGACGCCAAACTTAGATTCACAAAATGTTTAGGGGTATGCGCCCCCCCCCCAAAAAAAGCACTGCCTGCGGCCATCAATTTATCAACAGGCATGTGTGAACTGTGGGAACAGGGAGTCGTTCAACTGGAAAGGAAACAAAAGGGAGGTGAAAGGAGAAACAATGAGAGCGTATTGCAAAAGATCAAAATGGAATAACATGAACATGGAGACTAGGGGGCAATTCTGTGCAAAAGGGGCAAGAGACAAGAGATAGCAAATGGATGGTTTCAAGATTGATACTAGAAAGACAAAAAGCAGAAGAAATGGAAAGAGTGTAAAGAAGCAAGATGAGAGCTTAATTCAGGGGTCAGCAACCTTTTAAAGCCATGGGCTGGTCCACCGTCCCTCAGACCTTGTGGGCGGCCGGACTATATTTTGGGGGGGGGGGAATGAATGAATTCCTATGCCCCACAAAAAACCCAGAGATGCATTTTAAATAAAAGGACACATTCTACTCATGTAAAAACACACTGATTCCTGGGCCATCCGCAGGCCAGATTTAGAAGTCGATTTGGCCACATCTGGTCCACGGGACTTAGTTTACCTACCCCTGGCTTAGTTCGTTGAAGTGAAGTAACACCCTTACATGGAGCTGTAGGTAGGGTGGATCGCTGTACTAATCAGTACATGTTTCAACCAAAAGCTACTGAAGAGGGCCTTAAGGGGATTTGGGGCAGGGGCAGGATATGGTGCAAAGCATGGGGGCAAATCCAGCTGTCCTCTCCACGTGCTCCCTGTCCTCCAAGGATTCTTAAATAGTTGTTATTTTTAAACCAGCTCTAGTATTCTGGTACTGATGGCTGGTTCTGCCTCCGCATAGGGAATCAGAATGCACGGAGCGCTGGAATAAGGAGATAATACGTTACCAGGGCTGGGAGCTTAGCCGTCATTCTCCATTGCACATCAATGTCATGTCATGCCAAAGTTTATTTCTAGGTGGCTTTTCAGCCAAAGAACCACCAAAGTGGCTCACTAAAGTTAAAATGCAAGTATAAAATGTAAGTAAAAGAATGAGAGGCACATTACAAAATGCAAATTCGAAGCAGCGATCTCACTTTGTATTGATTTCTGCTACTTCCCGCATTAAAATATTTGGATGAAGGGCAGATGGAAATGGTCTAAATAAATAAATAATAGTACGTTAAAAGGTTTTTTTTAAAAAAAAAAAATACACAGCATCAGGGGCTCTGAAAACCAACTCCACTACCATAGAAGGCCTGGGGGGGGGGGGAGAGATGGTCTTCGCCATCCACTGAGAAGAGTAAATAGAAGTTATGAAATGTGCATCTTGAGAAAGTCAGTTGCAAGGGCTAGTTCCCCCCAGGCAGGAGGCATGATGACACATTTCAACTAACCTGACCACAGACCCTCCAAAGACTTTGGTGGGTGAGCAGTTTCATATGGATAGAGTTAGGTTTCAAAGCTGGTGTTGTTCTATTGAATGGTACCATCAGGACAAGACTTTGGGGCCAAAATCCAGGTACCTACACAGCTGGATAAACATGAGAGCCCCAAATACTTCAACACCTGGCAAGCATGCTGTAAGCAAAGTGATATGCATTTCCAGCTGAAGGGGCAGGGGCAGGGGTTCCTCTTGTAATACAATTAAGTCAAGAGTCTAAAATAATCTAGTTGCCCCACTGCTTTCCTTGACTGAAATCCAAACACAAAATATTAACTGGTTTGTGGGTTTGAATGTCCTTACTTGATGCATTGAACTGTACAGTTGCAAGTCTTCCACCAATGGTGGAATGAAACAGAGCAACGATACAGCCAAGCTTCTCAAAAGTGTCATCATAGTCAGCTAATAGTATTAGGCCTCATCCTCCTGAAGAAAAGAATAATCTAAATGATGGGTGGAAAACATGCAAAGTAAAGCATGGTGATTTTTAGGCACATTAAAACCAGCTCTTATCAATAATGCCTCAAGCATGTGAATTTGAGTGTACTTTTCTATCTCTGTTTCTTTTTGCAGGTTTAAGCTCCAGAGGGATGGACACCTGCCGCTCTGAAGATTACATAACGACAACTAAGATTATGATTCTGGTTTATATACTCAGCTCCTGAGTATTTTGTTGAATGGAGCCAACAAGCAGCCATTGGACTTTTGAAAACAAAGCACCCATTGATGGTGGGAGACTTTCCTCCCTTTCACATATTGGCACCTGTCATCTCTGAAAATGGAGTCTATTGAGAAAGATAATGAATTGCCCTTTAAAATGTAAATATAATTGATTTCTTCCTCTTTTTTTAAAGCATATTTGCGTTTAAGGTGTCCCCAAAATGAACAGAACAGAGCCAAAATTGTGAAAAAGAAAGAAAGAAAAAGAAAGCTAGTTTGTATTGCAGGGATCTGTTGTGAAAATCCAGTATATCTGTATGAGTTGCAAACGTACAAGATATCTACAACAACAAAACCCAGTGATCAATATGAAAAAGGCTTGCAGTTGTTTGTGATGTATAACATTAGCTGATCTGTATTTCTCACTTTGGTCTGTAATGAAACACTGTTTACTGCATTTTCAGATTTAATAAAAATATTTCTTTACAATTTTCCCCATTTTTATCAATATCTTGGACTAACTGCAGACATCATTCATAGCATGTGTATATTCTGATTTAAAATTTAAAATGGAGAAGCCATGCCAAATGAATTAACATTGATGTTGTTTTCAATGATAGACATTAAAATCAGAATATTAAGGACACTGAAGTCCCATAGACATATTCACATAAGGATGGGCTTGGTTTGTTTCTCTGGATTCTACCCGTGGCCTACATTTCGAAAATACAGTTTGAAAACTAGTCATAGTGTAGTTGTGAAAGGTGCTCATACAAGATTTTCATCAGATATTTCCATGGATGAGAGGCTAACTGTACTATGGTTGAAGAAGTCCTTCCTTTTGTCTGTGCTGAATCTTCCAATATTCACTTTCATTGGATGACCTCAAGTTCCAGTATTATGCAAAAGGGGTCAATTATATTTCCAAAATCCCAAACATGAGATTCTCCTTTATCACAGCTGCAATAGACTAGGTCAATATTTCCATCAAGCCCAAGATCTCTTTCCTGGTCTGTCGGTGCTTGTTCAAACCCATTAACATAGAAGTGACAGTAGGATTTTTTGCTCCAAAGTGCATCATTTCATAATTACTTGCAGTGAACTGCATCTGCCATTTTGCTGCCTGTTCACTCAGTTTGGAAATATCTTTTGGGGGTTCTTTGAAATCACTTTTTGTTTTTTACTAGCCTGAATAATTGGGTGTCACCAACAAACATGGCCATGCCACTGATTATCCTGACTCCAAATCATTTTTGAACATATTAAAAAAGCACTGGTCCCGAAGCAGATCATTGGGAGATCCCATTTGTTACATCCATCTATTGTGCAAAGTCTCCAGTTATTCCTACTCTCTGCTACTTCTTGTTCTGTGAGTTACTTATCCATAAGGGTCTCTTTCCTCTTACCCAGTCCTTTGGTGAGAGACTTTATCAGAAGCTTTTTAAAATTCCAAGAATGCAATATCTAGTGGACCGTCCACTCATGCTAGAAATTAAAACTGGTACTTCCTGCATGCCAAACCTGTGCTCTACAACTGAGCTACATCGTTTCCCCTAAGAAATACTTCCCATTAGTATATCAGGAAGCCAAAAACAACAGATCTGTTCATCCTCTCAAGAGCAAATGTGGTAAGTGAGGCAGTAATATACAGTCCAGCTGACTGTTCTAAGCTGCAGCCTCCATGGAATAACATTTTTTCCTTTCTTTTTTTGGTAGGGAAGAGAAATGAGCTTTTCATTTCCATCTTCATCTTGGCATGTGCAAATCTGATTAAACCTCTTGACCTACTGAGTTTGTAATTCAGACCTTGAATAAGTGGATATATAAAATTCCTCAGAAATAAGTCTAGATTGACAAACGGCTCATTTTTCTGTCATTCACTGGAATATATCATCTCAAGCACATCACCTCAAGCATTGACTATAAGCTGTCAAATGAATTAGCAGAAATGTGCAAATAGTAAAGGACATGATTAAAAGCAATCCCAGGTGAACTCAAGGCAGGGTGGAAGCGCTCTTTCTGACCACTGCCTTACAGCTCACATGTTAGCCTGGGGCTTGTCGATGGTGAGCCATTTGCTGAAAATTAAGAGCTAGCAGACTTCTCATAATACAATGAGGAAAGCCTGGAATAAATTGAAACTGGCATTCAAGTGAAATAAATATAATAGCAACACTCCCATCACATTCTGATACGAAATGAAATATTTTCTTCAGGAAATTTCTAATAGGCGCTGTGCAAACTTGACATTCCAATTCAAATTACAGAGCACAAAATTTGTATTTCACGTTTCTGAAAATCAGGGGGAACATGAATGCACGCAAATGTCCACTGATAACCCATCACTGACTTCGTCAAGCCCTTTGTCATACCAGAGCACTGTCTAAGAACCTCAGATTTGGATCCAGGCAGTTATACAAAGAACAACACCAACCTTTCGGGGGGAGGTGTCAAGTGGAACAACCTAGAATCCTGTCCATTTGCATTTTCCCTTAATGCACCCTTCCTACAGTTTCAGAGCTGCCTACAGCTAGGACATGAATGTTAACTAATACTTTTCCAGCAGTCAAGGCTATCATGTGCTACAAACGTGCATTCATTATGTTATAACAAAATAAAAAATAAAAAAATTCCTTCCAGTAGCACCTTAGAGACCAACTAAGTTTGTTCTTGGTATGAGCTTTCGTGTGCATGCTCACTTCTTCAGATACACTTCTTCAGTATCTGAAGAAGTGTGCATGCACACGAAAGCCCATACCAAGAAAAAACTTAGTTGGTCTCTAAGGTGCTACTGGAAGGAATTTTTTTATTTTTTATTTTGTTCTGACTACGGCAGACCAACACGGCTACCTACCTGTAACTCATTATGTTATGTTATTTTATTTATTTAAACAATTTACTAAGCTGTTTACAAAAATGCAGTACCAAAAACATAACTATAAGATCAAGCTTCAATTAAAAATCTATTGGAATAATAAAAAAAAGTATTCAGTAGGCATTGGAAGTTTATAGGGAGGGGTTTGTCTGACCGCAATGGAAGGGTGTTCCATAAAATTGACCACATAATACTAAACACGCTGTTCAAGGTGTATAGGAGCTGTGCATCCCATTCATGGGGGATCACTAACATTGACGCCTCCAAAGACTTCAGTGATCAGGCAGGGATATAAGGGCAAGGAGATAGTCAGGTAGGTTAAACAACGTTCTACATGCTTCCCCCTTCATTTCTATGCTCCATGCAGTAGCTCAAAAAGTGCCCCAGTGGCACAATCAAAAGAAAGTGGTGAGAAGCCTTGTTAGCAAGAATTGTCATTTGAAGAAGTTGTTTTTCTGCAGGAAAACTCAAGCCAAGTTTTTGAGCATTAAGCATAGAAATGTCTAATGACATGTTCTATGAAGTGAGTTGTAGAGCAGGTGTGCACTGCTTGGCCAAAATGGGCTGGGGGGGGAATGAAGAGCCCAAATCAGGCCCATGGGCCAGAGGTTCCCCACCCCTTAATTGGTATACTTTAATAAAAGCAATTCCGTGCATCTGAATCTGATGCAATGAAATGACTGCATCTGAATGCAGACGCTAAGCTGAAAGAGCCTTGAGAATGCTGTTTAGCATTGGTTAATATTTCATGATAGTTGACATTTGAAAAATGAAGATATGCTAAATTAGTTCCATCAAATTTGAATAGTCGGTGTTGGTGCTATGCCTGGCAATTTATCGACACAGCAGGCAGGTTACAATTCACACCATAGCTTCCCGTGCTAATAACAATTTCAGGTTTTTCTAATCTCAATGTGTCACAAACTTTTAGGAAAACATATATGGGGGTGTGTTAAGTTGAAAATCTGTACACCCAGTTGTTAGATTTTCTTTTAAGATAGCATTCTCAAGTCTGTCTAAACCTAGAATCAGAAATATTGTTCTCTAATACAACATTATTGACTTCATTTAAAAAAAAAAAACATTTTTCCATTTGAAGAGGTTTTTGGTCTTTCTATAATTGCAGCCAAATAAGGATAGATCACAAGGCAAAAGAGCTATTTATAATAAGAACTGGACTATACAAAGAGGAGGTTGCATGATAACATTGTTCATAGACTATACCACTTGAACAACAGGTTTGGGGGACTGAACTTTGAATTGCTTTCCTGTGGAAGGTAGGGGGAAATCCTTCGCTGCACAAAGAAAATTAGCAAGCCAGGGCAAAATTCAAAAGAGGCTTCTGATGATGGGGTTCATTAAGTGAACTCTACCTTTGGTGTTGTCGTCTCTTAGTCTGTTGTCTTGAGGATGTTTTAAATTGTGCTCTATATATTTACTTTTATTGTACTATGGTGTGGTTCAATTAGTCTGGAAACCACTTGGAACCAATGATGTGGGGAGGAGGAAGTGGAGGAGGAGGAGCATATAAATATTGCAACTAAATAAGCATGCAAATCCTGAAGGTTTGTTTCCTGAAAGTGGCTAAGAAAAAAACCTAAGTATGGAAGGAACTTTATCCACTCTTCAGGTTCCATCTGCACTGCATGTTCTCTGCTGTCAACAGTATGTATGAGATGCATCTCCAGAAATAAAGCTGAAGGAATCTTACCACACAACTTGGCTGCCCTCCCCAACATATGTCCTTTTTCTCAGTGCCTATCTGCCACAGGCTTTCTCCTGGCACATTTTGACATTTATAACTAAGCATGTGCTGCACACTCAGCTTTCCTAAGGGTCTGGGTTGCTCAAGGCTGTCTCACCAAGCTGCCAGGCCTCCAGCTATCACCTCTCATTGCCGTTTCAGGCATAATAGGCTGCCAGAATCAGCTTTCCATACCAACAAAAGGCTTCTTGATGATTCTTTCACATACCTGGTGCCCAATGGTTTAAATATGAAATATAAAAGCTGGATAGATCTGATTCCCACTGCCTACCTCCACAATACCAATGAGCATTTAGGGTGTAACTTTTTTAAAAACAACAACAACTGTTTAGTTGGGTTTTATAAACAGTGATCATAGGAATAATAAATGATACAAATAAATAGACCAAGTCTTCTATGTCAACTGTACATCACAAAAATAACATAACAGAATTGCAGTAATATCTCAACTTATGGCTCATTATTAGTGGACAATGTACAAGTTATTCGTTCATGGAGCGGTTGTCGATTTGTTTTTTGTTCTTGTTTTTATAATGTATTTGGTGTTTTTAGATTGTATTTTTATGTTGTGAACTGCCCTAAGGTCTGCAGATAAAATGAGGTATACAAATTTAATAAATAATAAGGAGGATGAGGAGGAACCATTGGTGAGTTAGATCAGTCAACCAGCTACAAATCCACCTAACAGTCACCTCATCCAGTCCACATTTTAACAGCTTCGCCACAAAAATATCATGGGGGACTTTGTCAAAAGCCTTACTGAAATCAAGATACACGACATCCACAGCATTCCCCTGATCCACCAAGCTTGTAACTTTATCAAAAAAAGGGGGGGATTAAATGAGATTTGTCTGGCATGATTTGTTTTTGATAAACCCATGATGGGTTGCACTGTTACTGTGTCAAGAACATGTTGCTGAATACACCTACAATAAAACTCCAGTCTGGAGGGGATACACACACACACACACACACACACACACAATCTATTGCAATATGAAATTAAGTATTGTTGCATGCTACCTCATTCTCCAAGCAATGCAGGTTTCTAGGAGCACTTCCCCAACCAGGACCTGTGATTGACAGGGGCCCCACCCACTTACTTTCTGGCACAGAGTCCCCTTTCCTCTGTTCTCCTAGTAGCCTATCACCCAGGCTGGCCTGGCTATTCCAGGAATTGTATCTGTGCTGGATCCAGGAATTAGAAGGGTTTTGCATACAACCTACTTCATCCACCCCAAACTGGTACCCACAAACGCATAACAGGAGAAACTGTTAATTTTCGACTTCCAGACTTTGAAGTGACAGTATATCCTTTTTCCCCCCAAGTAGACCCTTTTTGGCTACATTACTCTCTATTAGAATATGGGGATGATGTTGTCTGGGTTTGATTGGAGTTGCAGTCCAAAGCATTTGGAGGGCAGTAGGTTAGCAAAAGCTGACTTAGTACCTGTGTATGAGCTATATAGCCCTTAATTTCCATCCCTCTTTGAAATGCCTCATGTGGCTTCCAGATTATGCTCAGGGCCATTTCTGATGCAACTTTTTACCATATCTTAAAATTCATGTCAATGTCACATCAGAATGGTTTGGTGCCAGTTAATTGCATGTCACGTCCCCCCTGGACATTAGCGTTTGGCAGACTGGCTTCCAGTTGCTTCCCTGCACACTCGTCTATGGAATTAAAATGACATGCATCTAATCAGTCCAGAATGACCTTGCCACAGATCTCTAGACATGTTCAGGGCAATGAACTTATACAAGAGTTAGTGAGACAGCGGATGCAACCGAGATATCCATAGAGTGGGGAGGAAGTTTTTAAAGGTAAAGAGATTGTGGACAGCAGACACAAAGAACGAAAACAGATTTTCATTCTGCTGGGTGGGGACATTTTAATAAGAAGCTTTCACCATTTTGCAAAGCATTATGGTTGTGGAATGACGCCAGTCTGACATATATTGTAATGGTATATACAAACCCATGTCTATGAACACACTAATTCTTATAGGGAAACAATGTAAGCCTAGACTTCTGCAGTGTGTGACAGGTAAGAGAAGGCTTAGGAAGTTGGAACAACAAGGGACTGGTCCTGACTGAATTATTATTATTATTATTATTATTATTATTATTATTATTATTAATAATAATAATAATAATACCCTGCCCATCTGGCTGGGTTTTCCCAGCCACTCTGGGCAGTTTCCAACCGAATATTATAAACACAATCTAAAGATAATCTAAAGAAGGTCTGCATCCATGTGACAGCAGGTGGAATTGTTGCCCAAAGCATGATGGATTTTCCTGTTGAGATTTTACATGTCACAGCATTCCCATGTAACCCACATTACCTTTAATGTGAGACCAGACAAATGTTTAAGGACTCATTTGTGTTAAGCCTTCAACATTAGGTTCAGATGTCAGGGTCAGAACTTGTAAGCTGTATTTAGGATGGGTGGCCAGGGGGCTGCCTTTGAACCAGCAAGACTTCTAAGCCATCAGAGTGCTTCCCTGCCTTTATCTGGGATAGCAGGATCCCATTCAGGAGCCTGCTCTTTAACAAAAGTTAAGGATGTACTGGCAATGCTCATTTTTGAAGGATTTGCTCTGGCATGGTAAAGGCAATATCCAAGTCACCCTGACCTAAGTCAACTACCCTGAGATCTACGGGTATAGGGTGGTATACAAATTTAACTACTACTACCCTGTTTCCCCTTTTTTAATACATAGTCATAAAGTAAGCCATGGCAGAGTTTTTTTACCTTTGTGAGAAGTAAGACGTACCCCAAAAGTAAGCCGTGGTGCCGCCATTGTTCCCGTCGCCTCCTCAGCCCCTCCTGTGTGCACAGGGAGCCAGCGAACCAGTGAGAGGCACGGGGGGGGGGAACGTGCCTCTTGCGGAGTTCTGCCCCACCTGCTTAGCGCGCAGGGAGAGGCGCGGGGGGGGGAGACGCCTCTTCCTGCCCCGCTTGTTCCCCATGCGCAGGGAGCCAGCGAACCAGCGAGAGGCGCAGGGGGAAAACGCGCCTCTTGCGGAGTTCTGCCCCGCCTGCTCAGCGCACAGGGGGAGGCTGTACCATACCATACTGACGTAATAAAAATAAGACATCCCCCCGAAAATAAGCCACCCTGTGTTTTTTTGAGGAAAAAAAATTATAAGACGGTGTTTTAAAAAGGGGGAAAGACGGTACTACTACTACTAATCCTATGAATACTAGGATTTAACACACTCTTCATGGTGCCTGCCAGGCCACCCTTGGGATGCATCAATTGCATCTCATGGCATTTCAAGTAGGCAAGGACTTCATCGTCAGTGCTCTGCCCTAAGTAAATAGGACACCAATGATCAGTGAATTATTTGAAGACATGTTTTCATCTTCACAATTTATCCACCGAAATCAGCATTTTACAACCTATTGATTAGTGAGGATATTGAGCCACACCCTGAGTGTGCTGGCCAGCCAGCTGCGTACAGCTATGCCGGAAGAGGCTGCATTCCAATAGTGATTGACTTCTTTTTTTATTGACAAAAATGAGCTGATACAGATCGGCTTTCTGAGTGAGCAAGTGCCACCGTTTTGTATTCCAAGTTTTTACCGCAAAGATTGCAAGATGAAAACAGACTCAAAAGGCAACAGAAAGAGATCCAAAATACTGTATAATGTAGCAGTCTTTCTTTCACAATTTTTGCAGCCAAACTGTGTGTGTGTGTGTGTAGTCGCCAGTAGCAACTGAATGTCCAGTCTGTATATATTATTCTGGAAAAGATGGAATAGAATTTGAAATGTCACCCACTTCCCAGTTTTTAGCCCCTTATGTTCCACATAAATGATAAATGTATTAAACCAATGAAGAACTATGTGAACTTAATGAGTTTAGACTAATAATAATAATAATAATTTGTTCTTATATTATTGACATTTTAATTCTACTCATTGTCACAACAACCCTCTGGGATAGGTTGGCAATAGTTCCATATCAGACCTGGGGAACTGAAACAGAGAGTGCAGCTTTTCCCAATCTGATGCTCTCTATATGATTTGGACTACAACTCCCATGAATCCCACAACACACACATAATCTTGGATAATATTATCTGTGTAGTGATGTATATCAGTAGAATAATCATCAATTTTCAGCTTAGATTTTGAGACAAAATTTAATGAGGCAAAAAATTGTTTCCCAAGATGATGTGATTTCTGAAATGTTGCTGGCATTGTGCAGGCCCATGCAAAGGGAGGGGGCAGCTGCCACAGGCCTCAGAGGGCTAAGCTGGATAAGGGACCCCACCAGGGACTGGCTACTTTTTTGTTTGAGTTTATAAATACATTCTCTGCTCACCAGTATTGTGCATCATATCACCACCAAAACAGAAAAACGTCGATAAGGCTTGAAAATTATCTAAATTTCATTGAAAGTAAAATGTTAAGGGAAATCTCCTGCTTAGATGAGAGTTATAATGAATTTTGCAGACACACACAAAATCAATGAATTTTGCAACGTAGAATTTGGCTAAAGACTAGAAAAACCTCTTAGGGTGATAGTAATATTTTGGGACGTGTGAAATCACACTGCTTTTTCCCTGGTTGGATGAAAACCTCTCTTCTTC
Source organism: Darevskia mixta (assembly GCA_034641385.1). Taxonomy (NCBI): domain Eukaryota; kingdom Metazoa; phylum Chordata; class Lepidosauria; order Squamata; family Lacertidae; genus Darevskia; species Darevskia mixta. The sequence goes on from JAWWNH010000013.1 coordinate 6,199,034, forward strand.
CACCCCTTCTTTCTTAATACCACTTTGGCAGCTGAATGTGAAGACCCCCAAAACCACCCCCACATGAAGACACAATAGACACAGATTGTTTAAGGTTTTTTGGCATTAAATTTTGGCCACAACTTTATTGATTACAGCATGTGAATGGTTGCTTAGGCATTGTTTCCAGACTACCTGAACCTGCACGGTGGCAGGAACAGGACTGACACTGGGCACCACCATATGTCAGTATGGGGGAGTAACAACTCCTTCGATCTCACAGCTCACCCCAGGGGCTCTGGCTTGGCCCTACCGTAGCCCTTGACAGGGTTTGGACAAAAGCAAGGCAAGCCCCTGGATTCCTTTAATGGAATTCCCTGGCAGCAGCAATGGAGGGGGGCAGGCACAGCCAACCACGTCCCCTCCTCAAAACATTGAACCTAACTGCCAACCTTACAAAGCCTAACTGCCAACCTTACAAAGTTGTGGCAAATTTCCTACACGGTAGGCAAAAACCAAGTGGCACCAGCCAATCAGCCAAATGGCAAAATTCCTACTGGGCCCCTGCTCCAAAGCAGAGGACCCCCTAGGCAGGCATAGCAAGGCCATCAGAACAACCCTAAATATAGGGAAAGGAGGGCGGGTGATCTGCTGCACGTCGCAAGAAAGTGAAACTCTCCAGCGACTTGCAGCAGCTTAAGTAGCCCCTCAGCAGCCAATAGCCAACCCAACTGACCAAATTTTTGCCCCAGCAACAGAGGGGCAACCAATGGGGTGTTGTGGCCACCCAAACGGTCCCACCCCACAACAGGGGGGCAGTTTCTGGTGATCTCACCGCAACACGTGCCCTCCATGATGGAAGACCCGACTTCTCAGAAATGTTTTGCAAGAACAAAGCTTCAAATTCCCTCTAGAAATAAAATTTAGTACCAATGACATACCTTGATGGATACAGTGCAGCTAAGGTAATAAACCGTAAATCTTATTTGGGTATGTTTAGCCTGGAGAAGAGAAGGTTAAGGGGTGATATGATAGCCATGTTCAAATATATAAAAGGATGTCATATAGAGGAGGGAGAAAAGTTGTTTTCTGCTGCTCCTGAGAAGAGGACACGGAGCAATGGATTCAAACTACAAGAAAGAAGATTCCACCTAAACATTAGAAAGAACTTCCTGACAGTAAGAGCTGTTCGACAGTGGAATTTGCTGCCAAGGAGTGTGGTGGAGTCTCCTTCTTTGGAGGTCATTAAGCAGAGGCTTGACAGCCACCTGTCAGGAATGCTTTGATGGTGTTTCCTGCTTGGCAGGGGGTTGGACTGGATGGCCATTGTGGTCTCTTCCAACTCTATGATTCTATGATTCTATTTAGCATATTTTCTTTCTCACCTTTTCTCATAGGGCCTCAGGGTTGTTTTGACTGACATACAACAACCCTGTGAGATGGGCTGCACTGAGAGATACTGAATGGCACAGAATCACTCAATACACTCCATAACCGAGTGGTGATTTGAACCCAGGTTTCTCTATCCCTGTTGACTCTGACACTCTTTGCCATCAGTGGCCAGGCCCTCGATCAGCACAGATCAAGTCCTTGACCACATTTAGAAATTAGCTGCTCAGGTTTGGAAAAACAATCAAACATATGAAAGTTGTCCCTACAGATCATTTTGAGAAGTGAAAAGCAGTGAAAGCCAAATATGCTGCAGATATCCATGAAATATTAGACTAGCCATCACAAGTGTTGTGTGGATTGCTGAAGTCTTTGGACAAGGAAAACATTGCAACTTAGGGTAAATGTGTTTCAGTAAAAATTGTAACTTCTAAAACTTGCCCATTTTATGGCACGGGGAGGGGGAAATAAGAAAAAAAAAACATTGCTAAGCCTCGGGATCTATAGATGTGTCAATTTTAACTGTCTTTTTTAAAAACTGCCAAAAGAAACATATTGGGACTTCATCAAAATAGCTCAAGGTCAAGAGAGGTGCAAGGGAACAACAGGTGCTAGTCTATGGTTAACAAGAAGATACCTTCCAGCCAAATGTCTGTCTTAATGAGTGCTATTTCCATATACAGTAGCAGAATCAGCAACGAGAGAGAGAACTATCTGACACTAAAGAATAAAAAGTGCACTTCATATTTGGGAACTGGATGTGAGTTTAAGATAGCCTGGGCCAGCATAATTATGAAGTTACAATGCTGGAAGGAATTTGAGGGTCATCTGGTCATAGTCCTCTGTGCCCCCCAACCGCCCATTGCAAGCATCTCCATGCATTACTACAAGCTCCTATCTTACATATCCTTGTTTCAAACAGTTCATGGAGCTTCTAGACTAGAGCCTTGCTTTGGCAGGGATAAATATTCATTTTTGTTCACCCTGAAGGTCCTACTCACACCGAACAAGAACCTTGGCAAAATGTACTCTTATTGGGAAACTTGTGTATGCGCAGCAGCCAGACCGAAGCGAGGATGTGCATAGATTTTGTCGTGGTTTGATAGTATGGCTTCTTCTTGCCTTGCTTTGCGGTATGCAACTTGCTTCACTTGTTTAGGTCATCTTGGGGGGCATTTGTTCAGCAAATGCCATTCTGGGGTTCATCCACTCTCTGTGCACAGCACTCTGGGAAGGGGGCCCTTCCTTATAGCAGGGGAATGAAGAAGATTGCATTTTTGACCCTTTCAAATGCAGCAGTTGTCTATATTAGGATCTCATCAATAGTCCATTTAGCCCTGCACTCTTTCTCCAGCAGAAACTGTTGAAAAACTCACTGGCAGAGCAAGAGGGAAAGAAGCATCCCTCATTTGTTTCCCAGCCCTGTTATTCTGCAAAATTACCCAAATGTATAATGGAATATGAGAAACAAACCCTATACTTGGCCATCTAGTGCAGTGCTGTGAACTCTGGCTGCTTTTGAGGGTCTCTTACAGATTATTTTTCTGAGCCTTCCCTGAAATAGACTGGAAAGAGAAGTTGCTGAATTGCAACTCATTACCAAACTTAAAACCATGGAGAGACCTGGTCTGAATAAAGACATTGGATTCTTATCTCATTATACATGACAAAGCTATTTTTAACCTTCTCACCCCTTGCTTTTTCCTGTAAGACTAATTGCAGTTGTTAACAGTCGTCAACAGGTTTACCTCACCTATCAGCCAATCACCCATTCCCACCACCCTTCTGAGTAATACTCCTCCCCACCCTCTCACTACATATAAGGGTCTGGTGACTTCTGTTTCAGTGTATCTGAAGAAGTGTGCATGCACACGAAAGCTCATACCATAAACAAACTTAGTTGGTCTCTAAGGTGCTACTGGAAGGAATTTTGTTATTTTTTATTTTGTTTTGACTATGGCAGACCAACACGGCTACCTACCTGTAACTAGATACATCTATGTCTGCATCTAAATCTACGCAATGCATCTATACCAGGCTTCCTCAAACTCGGCCCTCCAGGTGTTTTGAGGCTACAATTCCCATCATCCCTGACCACTGGTCCTGCTAGCTATTCCAAAAACATCTGGAGGGCCGAGTTTGAGGAAGCCTGATCTATACAATGGTTTATAGCATTAATATGCAACAATTTCCTTTCCAACATAGAAAAGAATAACATCAGAGTAAATAATAACAGCAAATAAACAGTGATTCAAAGTACAGATGGCACCAGCTATGCAGCAGGAATTGCTGGAACAAGGCATAGAAGGTGGCATCCAATGTCTTAGGGACTCCACTCTCAATTTCTGCAGTGTTTACTCCTTAGCCTTTTTTCTCCCAAACATATTCCACAAGGCAGTGGAGGTTTAGGATCATAGTTTTCCTTCTCCTGAGTAGGCTACCTTCCCAGGTTGACGAGCCCCATCTGCCCCTCACTTCCCTCTACAGCACATGCTGAAACTGCCTCCTTGACCACTGGACATACCATTGGTCTTGTCTGCACAACCCACCAGAATTTGTCTTTCCAAGCAGAGACAGTCCCTTACTCATCGAGGGTTTGAGACCCATCAACTACCATCACCTGGTTTAGCTGGCCAGTCAATGCTGTTTCCTGGGGTGTGGCCGCTGTCTCATGCTATCAGCTTCTAGAAGTTACAGGTGACAGCTGAGTGCAGGGTGGGGAGCAAAGGCGAACAAACTACCCAGAAGGAGCATGACATGTCCTCCACCAGAGGTGCTACCCATCCCTGAACACCCCTCCCTGGGGGTGGGGAAAGCCAGTAAGTAAAAAAAGAAAAGAAAAGCATATTTTGGAAGCTGAGTATACAGATGCACAGAGTCAAGAGATGAATAAATTATTCATTATCCCTCTCTCCCTGCGAAGGAAAATCAAAGAAACTGAGTTGAATTATTAGACAGTGTATAGCAGCAGACATTTGTATCTAATACCCAGCGTAATAATTTATCTAATTTATCTCTGGCATGACACTCATAAGTATGGACTCCCAATCATTCCCAAGCATTATTCTCTCTCTCTCTCTCTCTCTCTCTCTCTCTCTCTCTCTCTCTCTCTCTGTGTGTGTGTGTCTTTTCACACCCCCAGCGCTTAGAAAATCTCTTCTATAAATACAGCAGTGACTTTTTGAGTCATTGGAAGGAAGCATTTTAAAAATGACAATGTGTCCTGCACTTTAATAACTGTTTGGAAAACATTTTAATAAAATTTCTAAGAGACAATATGATATTAAATCAGCAGCTATTGCTTACTATTATGCCAGCCAATATTTTTATTGTTAGTTTTGTTTTACTCTAAATTAAAGACATTAACCATGATTTGGTCACTTTGTGGCAGTTCATTCCTTTAAAGCTGCCAAGACTTATTGATTCATAGGCTCTACAAACTGTGCTGGTACATAGCCTGGCATTTAATAACATTAAGTATCCCGGACCAAATTCGTGCTGTCTGTTTTAAATCAAATCTTGAACATGGTGCGTAATGTTTAAAAAGGCTTCCTTTATTATTCACAGTGAACAAGATGCTCCTTTCAGCATCTCACCCTGAGAAGGATCTTGATGCTGACATCTGACAGAACGGTATGTGTTCCTTTTATAAATTAAAGCCATATGACACATCTATTCCAATATACAAAGGTCTTCAGATAGTTGCTGTAACAAAGAGTGCTCTTTACTACTAGCTAGTGAAACCTCATTATCCTTTCAGTACTTTTACATGAGAAAACAAGGGGAGCTTTGCTGGATCAGGCCAGTGGCCAATCTAGTCCACCAATCTCAAAGTGGCCAATCAGATGCCTGTGGGAAGCCGCAAGCAGGATTCGAGCAGAAGAGCTGTCTCCCCTCCTGCGGCTTCCAGCAACTGATGTTGCTGAACTGCATTCTGCTGACAGTACCCAGGGATCGTTCTGTTTATTTACTAGATGTTTTATATGCCACCCTTCACAGTACAGTGGTACCTCGGTTCTCGAACGCCTTTGAAGTCGAACGTTTCAGAACTTGAACGCTGAAAACCTGCAAGTAAATGCCTTGCTTTTCGAAAGCGCCTTGGAACTCGAACGGGAAACGCAGCTTCCATTTTCAGTTTTCTGTATTGAGGCTTGTATTTTAAGGCTTCCGCTTTTGGCTTTCGAAAGTTTCGGAACTCGAACAGACTTCTGGAACGGATTACATTCAAAAACCGAGGTACCACTGTACTTAGTTCCAAGGCAGCTTGCACAATTGAACTTTGATATCATCATCATCATCATTACCCCACCCACCTGCCTGGGTTGTCCCAGCCACTCTGGGCCACTCTATCATCTATCTATCTATCTATCTATCTATCTATCTATCTATCTATCTATCTATCTATCATCTATCTATCTATCTATCTATCATCTATCATCTATCTATCTATCTATCATCTATCTATCTATCTATCATCTATCTATCTATCTATCTATCTATCTATCTATCTATCTATCTATCTATCTATCTATCTATCACTAATCTGAGAGAGAGGGAATAATAATAGACTTGACCACTACAGCAAACATTGTTTAGCACTGACACTGAAGACTATCTGAAGATTGGTCAGTATCCAACAGAGGCAGTGCACACTTGATGTCCTCTCAGTTTCCTGTTGCCTTGAGACACAGGCAATTCACAATGAGTTTTGATTAAAAACAAAACCCCAAACAACTTGGATTCTATAGACTGGGGTTGGTACTCAATTTTAGTCACAGTAGATCCATTGAGAAACCTACCCCTGTCATGCTTATTAAAGTATTAAAGTCAATGGGTCTACACTGAGTAAAAATTAGTTTTACTAGTTCTTATATATGTTGGAAGCCATCCAGAGTGGCTGGGGCAGCCCAGTCAGATGGGCGGGGTACAAATAGTAAAATGATTGTGATGCTTATAAGTTGCCTAGCACCCTTAATTTATGATGAGCTATTAAGGCCACCCCCTGATTGCAAAATATGGACAAAGCCATGTAGAAATAGAAAACAATGTTTGCAGCCAATGTAATCTTATAAGGACTATGTCACGACTGAACCAGCCCAGCCAGGTTTCAGTGGAGGAAGTAGGCAGGAAGAGATAGGGTCAACTACCAGAAGAGAGGATCCTAGCCGAGCGCCAACTTCCCCGCCCTTAGGAATGTAGGTGGCTAAGGGAACTATCTTAAATGAGCAGGATCTCTGCCAGGTCTCTTGGGGAGGGAAAAGGTGAGGAAGAGAAGATTGACAGTCTGCCTTCTCAGGAAGAAGTTGGAGGGGATCCAATGAGCCCACGGAATCACCGCTGGGGGAGGGTGTGTGATAGGAGGCGGAAGCAGAAACATAAGGGGCAGAAATCCCATTTAAGTTGGAGGAAGGGGCGGGACTCGGCAGAAGAGTCATTGTAATTCATGAGGGCTGCAGCTGGGTCAATGCCATCCGGTGTTATCTGTGTACTTGGTCAATAAATCATTCTCTCTACTTAACTACGCTCCCTGTGTTGTCGAGCTGGAGGTGGGATTCCTGACAGACTGTTTCAGAATCCAGGTCAGGCTGCCACCATCATCTACAAACAGGTGTTTAGAGTCATTTCAGACCCAATCATTTCCAATTCCCATTTCCTGAATTCAAATCCCTGGTTTCCTTTGAAGGTAAGTAACTCCAGCTATGTGTCCAGAGGGCATGACATTTCTGGATATGAGATGCTGGCGACAAACAGCAGGAGGGTGTTCCCACCTTCCCATCAAGCTTGCCAAGAAGCATTAGGCTGCTCAGAGCAGGAAACAGAATGTTGGACTGAATGGCCCTTTGGTCTGATCCAGTAGGGCTCTTCTTTAGGCTCTTGCGACATACTCCCATCCCCACTCAATCACTAAGAGCCATGTGGTGACCACTTAAAACGGCCTCTTCATAATGGACGCACCACATGGCAGCACTAACACAGAGGGAAGCTTGCCATGTGGATCACTACATCATGTAGTAACCTTCCATTTTACTGTCAGATATTTCTGGAACTAGCAGAAATTGCAGTGTGTGTGAAGTACAGACGTCAACTATTACACACTGTGAAGAAATTGGGCTTTCACCTATTTTGTGTAGATTTGCCACAAGTTAAAATGCTTTCACCACCCATCATTTTGTTTCTCAGACAGTTTCAAAAACATAAAAAAATAAAAAGGGGGGCTGGGGACACCTCTATTTTGCACCTCATGTCAAGTTCCCCTCTCTCTGTGTCTGTCTGTCTCTGTCTCTCTCTCTCTCTCTCTCTCTCTCACACACACACACACATACACACACCCCACCTAAAATCAGATTATAGATTAGTGTTATCATTTAATAACTGGAACTTGGTCTAAACTCCAAATATCAATGTCATTAAAAATTGACAGGTATTCTTCTCACATCAAAGGTATGGGGGGGATGGTCCAATCAGTCTTCATTGTATTCTTGAGCTTTTAAAACTGAGTAACACAACAGGGATTATGCTGAAGTGAGTTTAATTTTGCAAAGCAGTTTTGTAGCTTTTTCACTGCTTGGCCATATCAAAGTTTACATATTTTCAGTTCATTCACGAAAAATGACATCGAACATAGTTTTCCTTCAGTAGAAAATACAGTAGTTCAGCCTTAGTTAATCTTATCAATAAAAGCACAATCACAATAAAAAAATTAACTATTATGAGGAGCCAAATCTGATTATTTATTTGACAAGTTTTATATACTGCTTAATCAACACCAATACCAACAAAAACCTCTAGGCAGTGTATGTAAAACCACGTAAATATTTATTTAAAATATCAGTAAAATCAAACATTTGATTTAACTGCTCCTATATAGTTTCTAAACCCATTACTCTCCCCTTTGCCTCTCCTTCCAAACCCATCTTTTTCTGTTTGTTTCAGCCCACTGTGCATTACTTAATTGTTCAGGAACATAGGGTTGCCATATTTCAAACAGTGAAAATCTGGACAGGAAAGTTGTTGGCCGTTTTTGAGCTATTTTTTATTGAAAATCAGCAAAAATGGCAGTGCTGGCATGGGATTTCTGGAATTTCCATATGTCTGGACATTTAACCGAATTCTGCCCGGACGCTACTGCCGACCACGGTATGTGTCTGGGAAATTCCGTATGTGTCCAGGAAATTTCAGACGTATGGCAAGAATAGCTTTCATATTCTCTCTCTAACAACATACAACCTGCTCCAGTGTAAGATTTTCCTGCAGCACCTCTCCCATAACATTTGCTTAGAATCGGATAAATGATATCTGTGTTTGCATCTGTATAAATGTAACTCCTTTGTCATATGGGGCACTTATCTGTACTCCTAGTTGTTAGATCCTCCCACTAGAATTGCAAAATGAAATGTGTACTTAATTTTCTGAAAGTTCTGATCTCCTGCCAGGTAGCCTTAAACATGTCTTTCTTTCTCTGGAAGAATCTTAATCAATCCTTCCTCACATCCCATATAGGATTGGGGGTGCATAACCCCTCAGAGTTTGCTCACAAATAGGAATCTGAAGGTCTGATCGGGATAGGCTACAACATCTTATCTTTGGATAAGATTTGTAAATCGCTTTTATTGCAACCAAGTGATACAGACATTTTGTTAAATAAAAATAATAATGATGTGATAAACACTTGGGACAGACTTCTACATATTTTTCTTTTTAAAAATAAATCTAGGTTCCATCATTCCACCTGTGTACATCCCTTCATTCACCTGGGCTTTCTTCCAGATAATCTGTTTCTACAAAGTAGTACCTGCCCTCAGGTTTGCCTTCAGTTTGCCGCACTCCTGACATGAACCGAACCTCTGTTAGAGAGGTAGAAAGGGGAATTCATTTCTTACATCAGGAACAAACTACCATATGTCTGTATATGAGGTCACGGACCCTTTGTAACAGACATAAGATTCTCAATTGCTTTAAATGCCATTTTAGGCAAGTAACTGGCTCAAGGTTGATGTTTTATTTTTAGTTTCTTAGCTAATCGATGTATTTTTACTGTCTTTTTAATGAAGTTTATTAAACTGCTGAAAGCTACCCCGAGATCTCTGTTTTTAAAATAAATTGATATTACACCAAGGATGACAAATAGGATTGCACATCAAAGACAAACAGAATGGTATGACATCATGATATTTCTTAGAAATAAATAAGAAGCGAATTATCCAGCCGGGAGTTTTGCTCAGTTAGAACACACACTGACACATAGAGACACACAAACACAGAGGCATCTGGTCAAGTGTACTATAGGCCATGAAAGTTTATTCCACTATAAATGTGTCTTTAAGGTGCCACAAAGCACTTTGGTGATTGTTATAAAAAAAAATTGAGAATTATTAGAAAGCTAGTGAGAAGATAAGGCTAAAACATTAAATCCTGGCCAATTACCTGAAATCATGCAAGGAGATGCAGCAAGAAGACAACATTAAGGAGCTGCTAAACTGGGGAAAATGTATGTGTGGGGGGGTTAATTTTAAAAGTTAGGGACTTATGTTTGTGACACTAAATTTCATTTATACCAGTGGGTGTGGTGGGATACAACAGTGAATGTAACTGAACAGATCCCCCACCCCTTTATTCAAGCCATGAAAATGGCTGGAAAGAACTGTATGCTGAAAAACTGCCCAACATTTCACCACATGGTGTGATCCATGAAAACAGTTGAAAAATTACAGCCTAAAATCCCCACGATTTTCCACTGGGTTGTAAATGATTGCCATGGGATGTACTGGATGAGCTACCACTAGATGAATAATCAGCAATTAAAGGTAAAGATAAAGGGAGCCCTGACCATTAGGTCCAATTGTGACCGACTCTGGGGTTGCGGCGCTCATCTCACATTATTGGCCGAGGGAGCCGGCGTACAGCTTCCAGGTCATGTGGCCAGCATGACTAAGCCACTTCTGGCGAACCAGAGCAGCACACGGAAACTCTGTTTGCCTTCCTGCTGCAGCGGTACCTATTTATCTACTTGCACTTTGACGTGCTTTCGAACTGCTAGGTTGGCAGGAGCAGGGACCAAAAAACGGGAGCTCACCCCGTGGCGGGGATTCGAACCACTGACCTTCTGATCAGCAAGCCCTAGGCTCTGTGGTTTAACCCACAGCGCCACCCGCGTCCCAAGTCAGTGGTTGCAGTAGTTAAAGAAAATGTTTTGACCATGGGTTATTTTTCCACTGAATATTCTTGATGCAGAAAGTCCTGCCTATCCAATCCTGTTGTCTTCAGACATCAAAGGAATTGTATTGCAAATGAATCAAAGTTGTCCAAAGGAATGCTGGAACATTGTTCTACAAAGATGGACTCCTGTGAAGACGGGCAGGGAAGAACATGCATTCCTTTAGTACAGTATTCCTTTCATATGGTGAATAACATATGACGGTTATTAATGTTATGTGCATTTTCTATTATAACCAATTTTGTATGTGCTATAATAGCACCGTTAATTCACATTTTCATCTACAGCAGAAAGGAACAGATTGCGTTAGAAAATAAATGTCTCTATTACATTCCAAAAGCACCTTACTGGGAGAACCAGAGAAGAGAGGTAAAAATGTGTTTGCTGCGTGCATATTGTGAAAATATCAAAGACTCTTAAGTAATGTTTTCAATTTTTCATTGCCTAAAAGGCATTTTCTCTTAACTCACTTTTATCTGTTTAGCAGCTATGTTTTTAAAGTTTCCCTTGTAGCACAAGTACATAACTGAGAAATTAGACAGGAAAGCCGCCACCGCAGAAGAGAAAAGTTATTTACAGCGGTAATTTGTAAAATACATTGTCCTCAGAACGGCATACAAATGAGAGCTGCGGTAAATCACACTATGTGGTGGCAAGATTAAGACGTAGCGACAGCACGCTCCCATTGCACCTTCCCGGACTAATCAAAACACACCAAATGAAACTTTCAAGTCTGGCATCTTACACAGTGTAAGCAATAGAGATGGGTGAATCTGAGAATTTCTCATCTGTGCCACTAGTTCAGGTGTTTGCTCATTCCATCCCAGCACTGGATCTGTGACTTTTTAAAAAACTAAAAAATCAGTACCAAAAAATAATAATAATAATTAAAAAACATATTTAGCTACTTATTCCCATTGGAGCCTGGTCCATTAAGGCAAATGAGACAATGCCCCACCAACCTCAGCCAGCTCTCACCTGCCTTCCTTTCCTACTTGCATCTAGTGCAGTGGGTGGGCCTGATTCTCAGCTTCCTCTCCTTGTAGTACTTGGCAAGGAGGAAGATGAGGGCAACACTAGAATAGGCTCTGTCATTGGCTCTAGCGCCGCCTTCTGTTGGACTCTCTGTCTTCTGCCCAATGAGTCTCAAAGGCCATCCCTGAATTTCTGTATGTCTTTTCACACGCAGTATAGTTATTTATTATTTACTTATTTTATTTAACAAGATCGCTATACCACTTAATTTTAAAAAAATCTAAACAGTTTACGTAACATACTATAAAATATTTATTTACAGGATTTTGTGGTTGTTGCTTTTTTTAAGCATTAGAGAGAGAGAGAGAGAGAGAGAGAGAGAGAGAGAGAGAGATTGTTTTATGAGGCAGCACATGCTGGAAATGTGAAAGCCCGTGGAAAAATGGAGTTATAATCTTCACATTAGTCTGGGGCTTGTGAATCAGGTCAGGTCAGTTCATGTTGGCATTCCCCAAAATCTGATTTGTAAAGCGTCTGTAGTAAGAAATAATTTCATTCTTAGTTTTTTTCTGGAAATCTGAAGGGAGTTTGGGTATATTGTTAAGTACGTTGCCAATTATCGCCTCCTTGAAGGCTGAATAGTAAGCAGTTACCCAGATTGTGAACTCAGATAGTTTAAACTTGGACATCAGTCCAGTGCAGTCTCTGCGGCTTCAAACAGATTCGTGGGGCTATTCAACTAAAAGAACTTTCAGACACACTAGCCATGACTATCTATTTATAAAATCATTTGTACGCCGCCTTTCTGGGCATAGCTCACTTGCAGAGTCATAAAACAGCACAAATTTCAAAAACAGCATAGAAGTGCAGATATGGTGTTAAAAATATTCCAAAAACCCTAGGACGCTCAAAATAATTTTCAAACATCAATTTAACTCAATGAAATCTGTCACCCAAGCAACAACATTTGTAGTAAAATAATGAGTTAAGAGAGAACCACCTTTAATAGAAATTGGTCCCAATGCATTGAGGCTGTATTAATGTGGCAACGGAGTTCCACAGTCTTTGGGCCATCACTGAAAAAACCTGAATTGACATGGCAGGCAGGATATAAGCAGAATCTCCAAAGTAGATCAAATGCTTTCATGTCGGATCTTCGGGTATCATGGTCCATGTTTAAAATATCTGCTGTTCAAGAACCGGGGCAGAAGTACATCTACTTATAATAGTTATTATTCTTATTGAGTTTGTTAAGGCTCAGTAAGGACCCGCTAGAGAAGTTAGACTAGCTCCCTCCTTTCTGTTCTTCTGCCAGCCAGTGAAGACTTTCTTATTCCAACAGGCTTTTGGGAATTGACTGTTTTTAAGGAAAGGGCTGCTGCTGTGGTGTTTTAATTGTAATTACCTATATGTTTTAATACAATTTTCTAAGAATTCAACATATAAAACAATGTGTGTGTGTGTTGTGTGTATTTAATTGCTTTTTAATGATGTTTTCCCTGTTTTTTTAGCTATTTCTATTTTATCTATATGCCTCCTTGAATCCCTGTCTGAGGGGAAAAGATGGAATATAAATAAATATAATAATAGTAAGGATGTTTTAGAATTCCACCTCAACATTAATAACGACTTAAAATTACTTCAGATGAGCACCTTCCTTTTCCTTCCAGTTTTCAGGAGTGCTACAGGAAACAGAGGTTTAATTTTCCACAGTATGTTGTTAAGTTCAGATCAAGAGGGGGGGAATTAAACTAAGTGTTTCAGAAAATAGGTGACATACCCTGCTGTGGCAGATATGTATGATTTCATGCAGGAAAGAATTTCAGTTTCCCACCTACAGTTTAGTCCCTGCTGTAGGAGCACTCCATATAATTGTCCCAAAGACTTTCCTTTTCAATTCACAGCCATGAGGTACTTGCCATATATTACTCAGGAAAGGACACTAAATCACTTCTATTGTTTCTTCAGAGTATAAATCAGTCCTATTGTTTCCTTAAAGTATTAAATGTGTATCTGTACTTTATATTAAAAGGCATCTCAGCAATTGTAATTCTGTTACTATTGATGAGTAATGGGAGCAAATGATGAGGAAAAACAGGGCCCCCGCCTTGTAAGCGAAGAATGAAAAGTTCCTCTTACTATGGATCAGGTAGGCACTTACTAGCTCTTTTCCTACCGGTACCAGTTATAATTAAAGGGTTATCTATGATTTAAAAACAACAACAACCCGGAAAAGAAGTTCCCATTACAAAATCTACAACCTGCTTCTGAAGGTTACACTACCGGTAGTAACAAGGAAACTGCTGATCTTGCACTCCTTTCTTCATTGCTGGAGTAAAACCTTGGTCATATTGGGGGTGGGGGTTACACTCTTGGCATGGGGATTTCTTTCAGTTTCTTACTTTGATTCTTTCAATTGTTTTCCCCCCACTCTTCAGTTCAATTCTCCACATTTCCACAACACTTTGTGATTATTATTATTATTATTGTAAAAGTGCTCATTGACATTTTAGTGTGGATTTCTCACAATAGACACATTTTTGTATGCCATTTTACCTAATGGACACATTTTGCCGAGCCATTTCCCCATATATAATGCATTTACATTTGTTATTTTCATTAATCTATCTCTTTTATGCACACTTCCCCCTAGTATACTCTTAAAATATTTACTTGACTGGAGACTTCCAATGCAAAATTCAGAGAATTCAGTGAATTCTGGAGGATAGCTGTGAGAGTAATGTTATGGAAAGTACAATTAGGAAAGTTCACTTTTAAATGCAAAGTGAATCTAATTTACAGTATTTGCTGTTTCTAGTGGTTGAGCTACAGTGTGTACTCATCTGAAGTTTCCTGGAGCTTCTCATGTTACCTGTTGGTGTGGAAAGGAACGGAACTATAGCAGTCACCACAGCTCCAGCAAAACTTGGAAAGGTGTCTTTAGCCATAAGCCCCTCTTTTGTACTTCTTCTCTGTGCCTTTCCTCTCTTTTGTATTCAGTATGACAGGTTCTTATTCAGCGGGTGCCCCAAGTGTCAGCATTCCTAAATTATAGTTTTTTCTAACTGACATATGCTTTTAAAGGATTAATTCATCTCCCCAATACACCTTTCAGGTGATGGCACACCCAATTATCTCCAGATACCTTGTCTTTTGGGAATACCTATTAATTCATTAGCTTTCTGAATACTTTCCCTTTCTTTGATTGAATGCAGTTGCATTTGTGTGTGTGTTCGTGTCTTGAACTTACAATTTGTAATATGAAAAAGATGTGAGATACCTGTTTATTTTGCTCTATAGAAAGGTTTTGATCTAAAATCTATACTTCAGCAGTAGTGTTCAACATTAATAAGAGTGGATATGTTTAGCAGTACTAGGTCTATTCATTTGGTATTGAATCAAATATCCTTTTCAGCCATGCTTTCCTTCCAAATATTGAGAGTCTATCAGCCAATGCTAAAGCACAGCCTAGTTCTCGATTCATGAATCATACTCTGTATGAAGAGAGTAACAATAAGAGAGCATCAAATACTAAAAATGGCAAGGGTAGAGATTAATTTTCTTCCAATTTGGAAAATATCATGCATTACGCCTAAATAATTTCCCAGGCATCTGTTTATGTTGTTAAGCAATATTGTGTGAATCCAGGAGACTTCACAGAGCCAGCATGTAGAGTGGACAGTGCTGAATTTGATGGAGAACTGGGTTCAAATGACCAGATAGAAAGGCCATATTTGAGCCTCCTGGCCTGACATTTTCCACCCCTGAGCTACACTGGCTCAAAATGTCTCCGCAGGGTTATCCTTTGTCCTTCCTGGAGATACTGGGAATTGAACCTGCAATCTTCTGCATAAGCATGTGTTCTATCAGTGAGGTACACCCCTTCCCGCATTGGGGGAACCATTTTCCTGGCAAGCTGGTAAAAAGGCATAAGCCTTTGACTTCAGTCTCAGCTACTGTTAAAACCTCTCTTTCTCCCCACCCCCATTCACAACTTGTTTGTGTGAAAGTGTGGGAAATGATAGGGCAGGGGTCAGCAACCTTTTTCAGCCATGGCCCGGTCCACCGTCCCTCAGACCATGTGGTGGGTCTGACTATATTTTGAAGAAAAAAATGAACGAATTCCTATGCCCCACAAATAACCCAGAGATGCATTTTAAATAAAAGGACACATTCTATTCATGTAAAAACACGCTGATTCCCAAACCGTCCGCAGGCCAGATTGAGAAGGCGATTGGGCCGCATCTGGCCCACGGGCCTTAGGTTGCCTACCCCTGTGATAGGGGGACTACAGAAAACTGATGTTGTGCCAAACATTACAACCAAGGAAAATTTGTGGTGGGGGCACTGACCTTGGACCCTAGTGCCTGTGGATTGTAGAACTGGAGGAATTTGTTTCAACCCCTTATTCCCTTTTTGAGAATTATTCTTCATCCTGATTCAAATTTAATATGAGTCTCTACATTACAGAGATCGTGTTAGACTGTCGTATTTGGGGGTCCTATCTCTCTCCAGTTTAAAGAAACACAAGAAAAAGATAAATCCTCTTTAAAAAGTTTCCAGAGTAAGTTCTTTTCCCTTGCCTAGCAGGCAGAGATGGCTAATGTCTCCCTGCTGAAAGCATTAACTGATTGCCTTGTCGCCAGAGCACAGCAGCTGTCCTTACACATTTAGACTCCCAGTGACAACAAAATTAAGGCAGCCTTCCCTCCTGTTAGGCAATAAAATTATTTTCTTAACTTCTCAGAGAACTAAGGACTCTTTAGAGTTTTGGGGAAGCACAGGTGTAGAAGAGGACGGTCTCTCAGTGAGCACATCTTTGGCACGGCAAGGAATTAGCTGCCTGGAAGGCAGGAAGGAACAGAAGAAAAGAAAGTCACTCAACTTTCCTATGGACAGAAGGCCACAGAAATTGTCCCTGTAGTTTTTTTTATAGCTTTTTTATCAATGTGTTTGTTTCATGATTTTCTCTCTTGCACTCCCCACCCCCACTCAAAGGAGCTCAGGGTGGGAAGGAACAAGGTAGTAAAATAGTACAATTAAAATAAAAAATAAAAAATGTATTTAAAAATTTATAAAATTAAAAACATCTACACTTTAAAGTAAAAATTTAAAAACCAGTCATGTGCCCTCACAGTTTACAGTTTATGCTAGGGTTGCAATACGTACGGAATTTCCTGCACATAGCCGGAATATGACAGTCAGGTCCTGGAAAATCCGGACTTATGGCAACCCATGTCGGAAGTCTAGTTTTTGGAGAATTTCCATAGAAATAGCTGGAATATTGGGAGGTTTTCAGTGCTTGATGTTTTTGTTTTGTTTTTAGATATGCTGTAAGCAACCCAGAGTGACTGGGGAATAAATATAATAATAATAATAATAAAATTAAATAATAATAATAAAATTAAATAATAATAATAATAGTTGTTATTATTATTATTATTATTATTGACAGCCCTAGTTTATGGGGGAAAGACGTTAAGACACTAAATCAGGCATAGGCAAACTCAGCTCTCCAGATGTTTTGGGACTACAACTCCCATCATCCCTAGCTAACAGGACCAGTGGTCAGGGATGATGGGAGTTGTAGTCCCAAAACATCTGGAGGGCTGAATATGCCTGCACTAAATCTATTATAAAGACTCGTTTTCCTCTGCTAGGTTTTGACCTGTTGAGCCCGCAGTAGCCACACTCCTGAATGGATTTTGGAACCGGCGTGATTTACATCTACATTCTATAGGATCACTATACAGACAATTTATCCAAATCCAACTGACGCACAACTGTGCATGTGCGCATTGTGGCAACCCATAAGTGGCTGGCAAAGGGGGCATAACCAGGTAGAGCAGGCTTATGCCCGCTCCACTGTCACACACGATGACCCAGAACTCAACCCCCACGCAAATTGGGGGTTGCTTGTACTGGCAAATGTCCTGCCTGTGTATCCCATACAGATTTTGATCACATACAGTTATCTGATTTAGAAATGATCAGGTTTCTATAGTTATGAAGGTATGTTGTAAGCCAATTAGGGATCACATGGGCCTTCTCGGTAGTGGCGCCCGCCCTGTGGAACGCCCTCCCATCATAGGTCAAAGGGATCAACAACTACATAATATTTAGGAAATACCTGAAGGCAGCCCTGTTTAGGGAAGTTTTTAATCTGTAACACGTTACTGTATTTTAATATTTGCTGGAAGCCGCCCAGAGTGGCTGGGGAGACACAGCCAGATGGGCAGGGTACAAATAATAAATTATTATTATTATTATTATTATTATTATTATTATTATTATTATTATTATTATTATACTATAACAACAACAACAATAATAATATTGATTGCCAAATGTCTCTTGGCCAAGGCAGGGAAGCCTGAATGACAGGCATTGACAGAGGTACCTTCAGTAACGTGGAACATCCTTTCCTGCTAAGAAGGGCACTAGGACTGGAATTGTCTTAACTTATTTTAATATTGTATTTTTACATTTTGCATTGCTGTAACCCACTGTAATAATGATAACAATGGAAATAATACATAATGATTTCTGCAAGTCCATGATCTCCCTCTAGGTCTGTGTTCAGTACACGGCAAATGATCTACAGAAAATTGTGTCAAATCTGGTTTGGGGGTGAGAAACTAGCCCTATCAGCGCTCTCTTTGATATGCAGGTCAAGAAAAGCACACAGGAGATGGTTTAATTTAACATCGGGGGTTGTGATAAATGTTTAATTAGCTGGAATTTACTACCTCCAGAGTATAATAGGCATGTATAGTCATCCGTGATAGAACAGAGAAGTGGGCCAGAACAGAAGCAGCACCCTTTCAACATTTATTTGAGAAACAGAAAGTTAGGACACAAACCCTATACTTTCCACTACACATTGAGCACAACCTTGCAGACTATAACAGAGAGCAGGGAATATAATGGTCAATACAGATATTACACAGAAGACACACAAGCAGTCTTATGTTTTTACTTAAAAAACAACAACACAAAACTGAAAGACAGCCTTGGGCTATGATTCAGAATAAAAAGTACTGATGGGAGAGACTGATTGATGCTTTCCATTTTTGCTACTTAACCCTTCCCTTCCCCTACTGCTTTATTACTTACCATGTAAAACGCAGGGTGATCTCTTAACTTCTAGCTTCAGGGGGTTGGGGGGAATAGGTTGGCGAAGGCAACTTGAGCTGAACAACTTTAACAGGAAATGAAGGGTTAAGGAGTCCCACTAACTTGCATTTCTCTGCTCGTGGTAGCAGCTTCATGCAATTGCTTTTCAGATTTTTTAAAAAAGTTGGCAGATTGTCAGGTGTCTTCTTTGTAACATGTATTTTGTCCCCAAAGTGTTTACACAATATATAAGTTACAGTCCTAAGCACAACCGTTTAAAAGAAAACTCCATTGAAAAATAATGGTACCTACTCAATAGAAAGAAGGTGGTATTCAACCAAGTTTTTCTCAGTAGACCTATTGAAATTAATGTCATGTTCATTAATTTCAGTTTATGAGTAAGCATAGTTGAATGCTGCCCAGAGTACTTGGGATCATGACATTTAATAGCATAAAATATTGTCATCTACATGTACTTTCCTGAATAACTGAAGTCTGATATTCCTCTGAAATGGAGGCATAAAGTAATAATGGTACTGTGAGGAAAATTATGTAGTGTCACTATATTAAAAATGTATGTAAAAGAGATGAGGTTCTGCAAGAATGTATGAAATGTTGCATTGTATAATTCAGCTCCAAATCTGAAAAAGCTAAATCACATTTTGGGATATATAATAACACTTTTACCCATCCCTTTTCTTGGAAGGTTAACATTCATTTTTGGGTATTTCCATGAAAGGCAGTAATCCTTAGGAAAACTTGTACTGATTTTAGTTTGGCTACTCAAGAGTATATATATTTTGGACCATAATCATTTTCCTGTAAATGTAGCCGTTCCTGAGCACCTGGGGGCTAAATTTAATATTGAGTGCTCCATAAATTATGAAATACAAGTACCAGCTAGGAAACAGAACCCAAGTGAGATTCAAAATTTCATAAAAATTAAAAAATAATCCCCCTAAAATTAAACTGAGGCAGTTTATGGTCAGATTCTGGTGTTCAAACTTAAATCTACACCAGGAATAAAAATACTAAGCTCTTCTTATTTACTGGGGCGTTTCTGTCCTTCTCCTTCTTCTCTCTCTTTCTAAGATACCTCTAACTGGCCCTCAGGTCTCTTCCCAGGCCACACACTTTCACTGGCCCTGCTCTGGATCCTCAGTGAGTGCTCTTGCTTGGCTGAAATCTTTCCTTGAACTGCAATAATGCTGCCTAGATGTGACAGGTGCAGTGTGTTTGCAGAAACACCATAACTTTTGCATGGTGGAAATGTAGCCCACTGTCCAAAGGCATCAATCATCAGATGCTCTGCCCAGTTTTGCCTCTTGCCACCGCTTGCACGTACCCCATAGGAAGGTTACCAGTAAGGGAATACATCCCAACTCCTGTCTTATATGCTTAGCTTGAACATTGCAGTCACATTTGAATGGGAGGGCTTATAGTCCTAAAGCACATGGTTTCCATACTACTACTACTACTATTAACAAAAAACAAACCACCCTTCATGTGAAGATCTCAGGGCAGTTCACAAGATAAAAATACAGGATAAAAGCACAAAATAGATATTTAAAACAAAAACAAAACAAAACAAAACAATACCCCTTCTCTCACAGAAAGACTTATGGCTCAGTCCCTAGAATTTCTGGTTAAAAACAGAATTTGAGGTAGCAAGGATGGCCAATTCTTGAGATTTTGGAGAACTTCCACCAGCCAGAATAGACAATATTGGTTAGATTGACCGCCCAGAAACCAATGTCCCCACTGTGGAAGGACGTGTGGATCAAGAATTGGCCTCCACAGTCACTTACGGACTCATTGTTAAAACCGTGTTTATGGAAGACAATCTTACTCGGCTACGAGTGATCGCCAAAGATACTAAGGGCTGGTCCTGTCATGAAGCAATGTGAAGTGATGTGTGTCAAGTGGCCCCATGAGAAGAAGATAAAGGTAGGTGTGATGTCCGAACAGTACAAGAGGCCTTCTGAAAGTGCTGGCGCTAGTGGAAGACTGAAGCAGAATATCTTAGGCTAGCACCAAGGCTGGTGCCAGGGATTTGTATCCTTGGGCACCTGCTGATGTGTGGCACATGCCAGTGGAGTGACCATTGCCAAATCCAAGTTCCTGCTGCTCCAACCCCTTGTTTCTGTTTTCCTTTGTATTATGTTATAAGCTAACAACAACTGTTTTACTGAGCTTTAAAGTAAGAGACCTTCATTGTGATTTAACCTTCCACCCTGTACTATTCCATTGCCTCTCTGAAGCTGGTTGTACCTCTTCATTTCTTGTTTCTTCTCGTCCAACTCTAAAAGGCGCCTCGCTCTCATAGCTTTCACTGTTCATTTGCCCCAAAGGAGGAAGCCTCAACAGGAGCAAAGAAGAGGAGCAGCAGTGTGACTACTGTCATACAGTTATAGCATTATCTATTGTTCAGTCAGTAGGTAGCCCTGGACTCGATGGTATCTGAGAGTAGACCAGTTTCCTGTTGCTGTTGTGTTTTTGATTAGGAGAGACCATATACTTCTTGATTAGGAGAGACCATATACAACTAATCCAGAATGCGGCAGCTAGACTGGTGACTGGGAGTGGCCGCCGAGACCACATAACACCAGTCTTGAAAGACCTACACTGGCTCCCAGTACGTTTCCGAGCACAATTCAAAGTGTTGGTGCTGACCTTTAAAGCCCTAAATGGCTTCGGTCCAGTATACCTGAAGGAGCGTCTCCACCCCCATCGTTCAGCCCGGACACTGAGGTCCAGTGCCGAGGGCCTTCTGGCAGTTCCCTCACTACGAGAAGCCAAGTTACAGGGAACCAGGCAGAGGGCCTTCTCGGTAGTGGCACCCACCCTGTGGAACACCCTCCCTTCAGATGTCAAAGAGAACACCAACTATCAAACCTTTAGAAGACATCTGAAGGCAGCCCTGTTTAGGGAGGCTTTTAATGTTTTATAGATTATTGTATTTTAATGTTCTGTTGAAAGCCGCCCAGAGTGGCTGGGGAAACCCAGCCAGATGGGCGGGGTATAAATAAAAAATTATTATTATTATTATTGTTGTTGTTGTTGTTGTTGTTGTTGTTGTTGTTGTCTAGCTTCCTGGCTACTGTATCCCCTAAGTCTTCATCTGTTCATAGGCTCAGTTCCTCTTTCACAGCAGCAGCACATTGCCCAATGTCTAGGTTGTTATTTCTCCAAGCTCTTGTTTATTTTGGTTCTTATCCCTCTTTGTAGTTCTTCAGTGCTAGTCTGGGGAACATTTTAGCTTTGTGTATTTGCCTGTTCTTCTGCCAACAGAATATTTTTGGAGGGACAAAGAAGCCTGCCTTACTTATCAAAATAATCAGATCATCCCCACAGATCCATGGCTTCACCACTCAGAACAAAAGTGGGTTTCAGCATGGACAAAAGCAGTCCCTAAGCAACTGACAAATTTCAAGTATTTTCTCTTACCAAATTATAAATTTGATGCTCATACTGTATGTTTTGGCAATGGAAAAACTCAGCCTTCTTTCTCCAACAGCCATTAGATTTCAAGAGCAGTTTTAGCAGTTGCTTGTCCATTGTCCCTTCCTGCTCAGAACTCCAGTATTTAGAATTTCACAGCAGGATAGTTTACCACAGACTTACCAGCATTTCAATACCAGGCTATGCCTATATATAGGAAAGTAGAAGATCATGGGATTTAATAGTCTGGCGCCCTCTCTCCCACGCCACAGGCCAACAACTTTTGGACAAGTTTTTGGACTAGTCCAATTTTAAATGTCAGTTCACACATGGGACTCACTGCAGGTGGGAGGCCTTTCAAAGCTCTCAGCGTTGGCTTAATCACAAATAGCATTGAAAACAAATTGTCTGGTAGATTTGTTGTGAGGATGAATGAGATGACAGTAAAGTCTCTTTTCATCAAAAGTATGATGTAAGTGACAAATAGGAGGAACATATTCTAAAAACCCAGTGATTAAAAATTATGGCTTAAATATCCTTTAGAACTATTAGCCCATCAGTGGCTACAATGGAAACACATTTCCTTGCACACTTTATGCTCCAGTATTAATCTTCTTCATCATTATTAAATGTTGGAAGTTTAAATTTTTAATGCAGATGAGTTGAGATGAAAAGATTTAAAAGACAACGGAAGCCTTTGCAAGTGCAGCTCGGTAATCTTCAAACGCTGAGGGAATCAGCAAAAAAGACCAAACCAACAAGGAGGAGGGAGGAGGAAAACCCTGAAGACTAAAATAAATTGTTAGTTTAATCCTTTATTTGTAACATTTGTCTTAATTCCAAAGATCTGTTGAAAAGAAGATTTAAAGAAGATGAATCAGCAGTAGAACTTCTTAGAAATGACAAAATAAGACTTTATATGAGCCCTCTGTGTAAAGACAGGTTATATGAAAGTACCTGGAAAATAACAATCAAAAAGCATTAATATTGATATATAGTCATTCTGGACAGATTCAATAGTGTAAGTTATATGCACATTAATTTTTTAGAGGGGAAAAATATTTCCACATAAGGTTTGCTTGGCCTTGGAAAGTGATAGAGCAGTCAAGGACTCAGTGGATTGCTCTATCTTCGTCTTCTCTAACTGGTTTCCCTCCACATCATTTGGACCACAAATCCCATGAGTCTGAGCCAGTATGATGGGACTTGTAGTCCAAAGCATCTGAAGGGGATCAGGTTGGTGAAAGCTGCATGTCAGCAGAGCATGTTGCAATCCTGTGTTACTAAAGCTTTGATTCCCTCTCCTTTCCTATGTCAGGTGTGTTGACAAGGAGATGCAAAGGAGGAAGAAAGAGAAAGGAGAGGGAAATGGAAAGTGTACATAACATGGTGGGTGCTTTAGTACTTTCCCCAGCTGCCAAGCTCAACCATTACATCACCATCATCATCATCATCATCATCAGGAGATTCCCCCCCCCCCGGGAAATATAAAGTGGAAGTATACAAACATAAACATTTTCCATCTTGCTGTAGGTTTTGTTTCATTTTGAAAAATAAAGTTTTATTTTATGGTTTATTATTGTTTATATTTTGAATTTGATATACCGGTATATGGGACACCCAATTTTTTAAGTGCTTAGGGCCTCTGAAGGTCTTAATCTGGCCCTGGCCTACCTAGTCTAGCATTCTGTTCCCACAGCATCCAGCCAGGTGTCATTTGGAAGCCCACAAGCAGAACACAAAATACAAGGAAGGAGATTCCAACTAAACATTAAGAAATACTTTCTGACCATAAGAGCTGATCAACACTGGAACAGACTCCCTTCGAAGGTGATGGACTCTCCTTCATTGGAGGTTTTTAAACAGGTTGGATGGCCATCTATCAGGGATTCATTTGCTGTGATTACTGCATTGCAGGGGGTTAGACTACATTACATGACCCTCTGGGTCTCTTCCAAATCTACATTTCTATGATTCTTTGATAATTTGTTTCCCACACTATAGAGATATCATCTGCAATACTTTGGGATAGGTGACCCACACTGGAATCCCCTATTCCAGCTGTACCTGTCTCAGTATGCTAAAATTGCCACATGACCAGCTCATTTCTTCTGATACTTCCAGCTGCAGACATTAAAACTGCAAAATGGAAACCATACTGCAAAGAAGCAACCACACCACAGCATACGTAGAAATCTTGTTGGAGTTTGGTATATATATTGCAGCAGGCTGCAGACATAAATAGCCTGGTAAGACTGCTGGTTGCAAAAAAAGAAAAGAAAAGAAACTTAAGATTTATCACTCCTGGAAAACAGAGCTATTTTGATACAACCTTCCAGGCGGCCAACATGGAGTCATGAGTTTAATGCAAGCAAGGTCTAACTCTAACTTACTTGGAGAAGAAGCAAGAAGGAAGAAAAAGCTGGAGAAACAAATTATCTACAAGTAATTTACTCAAGAATGAATCAGCAAAGGAAGAATAGTTTTCCCTTTTGTCTATTGCTCCCCTCCCCATCAGTTTAGGTTATTGCAAGTGTTGTTTGTCTCCCAACAAATCTGGCCTTAGAGTGCATTTATACAATGATTTATGTCATTGAATGGTGCTTATGATCCTCCTTCAATCAGCTCCCTATTTGTTTACTTACTGATTTATTTCCTTACTGAAGGGTTTTGAACCAACCTGGACAGATTTAAAAGGGAAGTAGAACAATTCATGGAGGATAAGGCTAAGAATGGCTACTAGTCGTGGTGGCTGCATGCTACCATTAGGAACTGAAGCCATATGCTTCTACCACTTGCTGGGTATTTCACTTGCCCCAAAGAGAACAAAAAGCCACATGTTGGAGGTAATTCATTACTATTAAATAACTATAAAACAGGTTCACCATTGATTCTAAGCAATACTGAAAACAACTATTGAAGAGTTTGATCCAGTGCCCCTCAAAGAAATTTAACGCCTGCATGTATATCAAAGCTACTTTGATGAGGACTTAACATCACTATGCTGGAAAATGGAAGCAAATTATTTCAGATACTCTGTTTGGACCAAATCATGGTTGTTGTTTATTTGCTTGTGGGTTTTGCCATCTTTGGAACGACATATTCAAATGTAAATTTTTGTAGACATTGGAAGTTGTCGTTAGCAGTAGTCCTTTGAAATACGATGCTTTGAAATAGTTCCTCATTTAATTTTTCTCCTGGAAAAAAAAAAGGTGACTTTAAACAGCTCTTAGAACTTTAGCGGAGGCTGTGAAAAGTTTCTTTTCAAGGCAATCAAAGGCAAGAATAATGGGTGTGGGAGAGATAATATATGTATGATGTACTCTTTCTATAATTCGTATATATGCTACTTCACCAATCTATGGATATACAGGTGCAGAAGCAATTACCAATAGAATGAATCATATGTTTGAAAGAAGGGAAGAGGACCGAATTCAGTTTCTCTTACTTTCCACTTGTCATACACACAGATGGCTGACCCTGACCCTGATAATATGATTCTAAGGGACAGTCTCACTCCTCTTGCCAGACATACCATTTATAGTAATAGCCAGCACAGAGAAAACCATGTCACACAGGGACAAAATGCAGGGATGTAAAAGTTCCTCCCTCGCTCTGACCCATAGTCCCCTTCATTCTTCCCAATCCTCTGTCTTGCTCCTTGGCAGCATTGCACACACCCTGTTCCATCCCACCCACTGCCAGCTTTTTTCTCCTTAGTTCCTCATCCTTTCCAGCTGTCACACCCAACCACCTCTCCCTCCTTCCCACATTCCCTCCTAGTCCTTCAGATGTCCTCTTTACTCCCAATCCATTCCATGTGCCCCCTTTTCTCCTGCAAGTCACCACTTGATGTAACTTGTCATATTAACTTGCCCTTGCTCGCTTTCCTCCCTGCTCCCCTAACATTGTTCTCAGAGAAACCTTGCCCCACCCCTGCCCTTATACACTTGGTAAACAGTCCATGGGAACAGTGGTGATAGTCTTACATTCTTATTATATGTAAGAAAATATCTACATTGACATAATTAACATTCAAAAATGACTTGCATCCCAAGAAGCAGCAACTAGGATCAGGTTGTGAGCCAAGTTTGGGAGGGTGGGGAGCAGCGAAGAGGATTCACATTTGGATCCAAAAACATATCTGATTTTGGGGTGTCCCATATGGGGCAGAATGGATGGATGTAAGATTGCTCCTTTGGTGTTCTTGAATACCAACTTAGGGCTATTCTTCCTTTAGTTGCTCACTCTCTCACTCACTCAAGGAGTACCAAAACGGTTTAGGTACTTGATAGCTCTAATTTTATACACATTATCCAAAGCATTCTAAGATGGGACACTTTTATACTGGCACATACACATCCCTCCGGAGAACCTGTACATTATGGGGCTAATGCATTATGGAAAGTGATGAGGTGCCTTTTTATCAAAACACCATGTGAAACCTCCTTAGTTTCCCATTCTTGAAAAAAGATATGCTCCTTTGACTTGAATAAATATTTTATTTTTAAAGAGTATGTGTGTGGTGTTGGGGCCCCAGAGACAACTTTGGGTACCCTGTAACTCACAGTACCCAATTCTTATACAGTATAGGTTGACAAGGAATTTCTCTCATGGAAGAAGGAGTCCTATGTAGATCACCTAACAGGGACTCCATCAGGGATGATGTTAAGATCTTACAGTGAGAGTTACTGAGACCATATTTTATATGCCACCTCTGAGAATGCAGCTAATGATAAAAGATGGATTTAAAACAAACAAACCAAACTGTATCTGTGTCTGCAGGACCATATGTAGGGAAAGCATCAGTGAAGTTTCCCCGCACAGGCAAATTTCGAATGGGTGCCTAAATAGTTTCATTTAATAACACTCATAATTTTTAATAGATTTTTAAATTGCTTAGTGTCTCTGCCAATCTGGATCTTCTGAATATTTTCCCCCTTTAGCAGAAGAGCTGCCAAAATTATTTAAAAGTTTGAATGTGCATTTTCAAATCCCAATCCCTTTACAGTTATGCTATTTAAAAAAATCCATGTGCAAAAATACAGCCTACTTAGAATGGGCAGAATGAAAAACAATGCTATCAAACTATGCTTTCTGAGTGTAGCACAGAATGTGTATCTGAATTTGTTTACTCCTGCATCTATTACCATATTAAGTCAGTTGACTCTCAGCTGTAGTAACACAACACAGTCAAGTATAAAGTTCCTACAGTTTAGTTACATTGATTTGCATTTTGTTTCGCAAAGTAAATTAAATTTATGGTAATACATTGCACATGTTCTTCCTTAAAATATACCACTTAAAAATGTGAGTACAGAGCACAATATCTTGCATCATTGCGGTTTTCTCTCCAAATTGGCTAAACTTTTCCAGAATTCTGAAAACTAGCTTTGAAATATCTGCATTCAAATGGTATTGCATAATTCACATTTACATTGCTCAATCTAACAGACAGCAGTTTAAGAATCAACAGATGTGTTATGTGGCAAAAAGCTCATAGATTAGAGACCTTAAATTAAGGTTACCAGATTTTTTTCAATGAATCAAGGGACACTTTGCAACTTCCTACTAAATAGATGAATTTTGTCAGGGGACTGATTTGTAAATCCGGGGACTGTCCCCGGGAAACGGGGACGTCTGGTAACCTTACCTTAAGTCTTTAAGGTGACACAGGACTCCTTTATGTGTTGGCTGTAACAGTCTATTATGGTTAGAGTTAAGGGTATGGTCGGAGAGCACATGATTTGGAAACTTTGCTAAAACTAAGCAGGTCTGGTGAGGTTAGTGCCTATATGGGAGACCAACAAGGAGAACAGCGCCATAGACCTGGCCTCATGGCAGCAGCATCCCTGGCGTAACAAGGGGTCTGTAGGGGCATAGCAGGTCAGCAGGTCAGGCTCATGATTCATTGGTCTACAGTTGGAAATTTAGACATGCAATAGCCAACACTCTAAGACTAGGTTTGCTGTTTAGCACTTGCACACAAACAAATTATCGGTATCCACCATGGCTAAGAGAAACCCATAGAACTGGAAGGGACAGCGAGGGTCATCTAGTCCGATTCCCTGCAATGCAGGAATCTCAACTAGCTCATGCATGACAAACGGCAGTCTAACCTCTTCTTGAAAACCTCCATTGAAGGAATGTCCACCCTCAGCCATGCCTCCTAAGGCTTTGTTTCCAGAGCCTTGATCATCTTGGTTGCCCTCCTCCATTTTGTCAATATCCTTCTTAAATTGTAGTGCCCAGAACTGGACACAGTGCTCCAGGTATATCCCAACACTTTATCTTCTCTTATTATTATGTATACGGGACACAGGTGGCGCTGTGGTGTAAACCACTGAGCCTTGGGCTTGCCGATCAGAAGGTCGGCAGTTCGAATCCCCGCGATGGGGTGAGCTCCCATTGTTCGGTCCCAGCTGCTGCCAACCTAGCAGTTCAAAAGCACACCCAAAAAGTGCAAGTAGATAAATAGGTACCGCTCCAGCGGGAAGGTAAATGACGTTTCCGTGCGCTGCTCTGGTTTCGCCAGAAGCGGCTTCGTCATGCTGGCCACATGACCCGGAAAAACTGTCTGCGGACAAACGTCGGCTCCCTCAGCCAATAAAGTGAGATGAGCACGCAAACCGAGTCGTTCGCGACTGGATTTAACTGTCAGGGGTCCTTTACCTTTACCTTTATTATTATGTATATTTGTAGCTTCAAATATGCGGATACAATTATCATGTTACGAATAGGCATATAATAAAAGTAAGCAGCTATCTTCTCTATTTTCTAAACACAATGTAATATATTCTCAACTTATTTGTATCAGTGGACCAAAAAACCAAAAAATCTAAATAATGGCATGAAGGCATTGATCAAACCACAATGGGGGGAAAAAGATTCTCAATTTGCAGGTCAAGGATTTGCAATGGTTTTAAAATGCTATATGTCAGGATTCCACCCAGTGAACAAGACAGATCAAGGATCAGTGTTCTAATTATGGCTTTCATCTGTATTGGCCATCTGTCAGGTGGCAGTTCAGGTGTTGCTGAAAAGGGCTAAGTCAACTTCAAGGACAAAAATGAGGTGTAGTGAAACATAATAGTTGAATTTGATGTTGGGTCACAGCCAAGATGGGAATGGTTTGAACAGAGGATTAAGCAAATTGAAAGGTTTCGTTTGTTTGGACCAGGCACTCTTTGGAAGCATAATACCATTGACTCTGGGCTGCCAATCTTTTCTTCAGTCTTCATAAATAGACAGAATGCTGATTTTTTTAAAGTCTTCAATTAACAACACTATATATTAGTGCATGGCCTAGTTGTGCATTCAGTGTTGGGTGTGATTTTTGCAGGGTAGCAACGTTAGCCTCAAGTTTGACATGATTTAAAGCATGTCCTGTAAGCATTGCCGTCTAAACATTTTTGCATGTCACTTCACCAAATTGCATCTAAATCTTTTGTTCTGTGACATTTAGCATCATTCCATTCTAGTAAAGGTTGTTGCTTTTCTTCTCTATGACTTTTTGACCTGTCTTTAAAGTCAACACTCCAATCAGCCTTCATACTGACATACAGAAAATAGTGACATATTGACTTTTACAAGAAGCAACACAACATGAATAGATGAAAACCCAGCGCTGGAGTTTCCATATGAGTGGAGCTTTTGGCAAAATAAAGTAAAGGTTGCTCCTTTTAAGCAATGTTTATCTTTGTTTCTAAATATATATGATTCCTGTGTATTACTATCTTCTAAGTCCAGGTTAAGGATCTTTAGTCTGTAAATACAAATAGATTGGATGAAAAAACATAGCAGTGCATTTATTTTTCCACTGATACATTTTTCCTCCTTAAAAAACCCCAGCTATTTGCTTCCATGGAAGAGTGAAGTGGTTTCTACTCCATTTTCTACACACGTTTTTTTGAGAATTCAGAAAGTTGGTTTAACAAATGAATACTAAAATTATGTTTGCTAAAATGGAGCTGCATTTCAATCACAGCTCTCAGAACAAGCCCATTCATATTTATAAATGAATATTTTGACAGCTGAAGAAATATACGAGTGCAATCTGGATTCTTCAGGTACTTTTTTAAGTTGAGGTGGCAAACGGTTGTTAGCGGAAATGCCAGCAGAAGTTTTTCCCCCCATGCATTTTCAGCAATTTAATCAATGAAGCATTTAAGAGGCATAATTTTAAATCATTTAATAAATGTAAATCAAAGCATATCCATTTTTAAAATATTTTTAAAGTCTAAATGAAAATGACACATTTTCCTCCCTTATGAAAATAAAATTACTCTTGTACTCACACAGTGCATACGGAATGAACAAGGCGTGAACATACTGCACAAATTGCACAGAGACCACAACAAACAAATGTCTGTCAATAAGTAAGAGTCCTGCCACGCACATAGCTGGGCAATCCCTGTTCACCCATGCCAAGATTGTCAACATGACCTTGCACTGCACCTCACACTAATCATCTCTCTGTGCCTCACTTCTTTTAGGAAAGAAGTACATTATTTCGCAATTTCTACTTCTTATGTAGACACTGCACATAGCATATTAAGTACCGCAGTGAGATAATGTAAATAGAGATTCGTATTTTCTTTGGGCTAGGATTCTATAGAGGTGGCCCTTTTTCGTGAAAAGGTTATAACTGCATAGGCATGGGGAAATAGATGGTATCTCGCAGAACTAAGGGTTAGGACTGAGTCTTGCATTCTAATTTACCAAGCTAATAGCCCAGGAATGAAGCCATTCCAAATAGTACTCTCTTTTTTTGTTAACCTTGTTGCTGACTTCTTGTGTGTCACTGTCAGAGAACAAGGAGATGGTTCTAACACTCCTCAGCTCTTGCCCAATTAAAAGATCAAGCTGGTTGTTTTTCTTCCAACTGGGTCATGGCAACAGATCAACAGACCAAACTATTGTAGCGGAGCAAAATTAGTCTCCTTAGTCTTGTCTTGGACAATAAACTGAGCTCACCTTGGAGAATACCCTCTCAGTCAGCTCTATGCAAATCTTAGGACCTAACTACCCATAACATTAAATGTGTGGCATGCAATGACATCAACAGTTCATTTTATTTAATTGCAAGCATGGAAGGCATTTGGGATTGGGACCCCAATGCATGGGGAGAGGAAGTGTAATGCTCCTTTCCCAGCTCTGATCCCAATGAAAATCCCCCCAACTAGGATTGCCATATTTCAAGAAGTTGTTGAGCTTTTCTTTTGGGGTGATTGCCATGAGTTGTTGGGCTTTGGGGGGGCAATCACCTGCTCACCCCCCACCCGAGGCAGTGGAGCAGCTCCGGGCACATGGTGGGCTCCGGCAGCTCCACTCCTAGTGCGGCTCCTGAATGCTACTGCCGCCACCCAGGTCTCTTGTCAGGAGCCCCCCGCCACTGCTTTCTCTAGTGCTCCCAGCCCCACAGCTACTCACAGACTTCAGGTTCTGGGCGGCCAGAACGGTGCAGGAAGGGGAAGCTGCGATGGGGGCTTCCTTAGTGGCCGCTGCCAGCCTGAGCCAGGAAAGAGGCGCACGGGCCTGGTGGCAAACTGGTAGCGTGAGGGCCTTGTGAACTCTCACCTCCGGCAGGGTATAAATAATAAAATTATTATTATGGAATAGGACAGCCCTATTTTCATTAGAGAAATGTTGAAGGGTATATGATTTGCAAATAAGAAATATAGTTTGAAGGGAGGAGAGTCCTCTGTTTCTATTTATTTTTGGGAAATTCCCTGCACCGCCTCTAATGATTACCACAAAGTACAGTGGTACCTCTAGTTGTGGACGCAATCTGTTTCAGGGTGGCGTTTGCACCCCGAAAAGTCCGCAACTGGAGTGCCTCTTCTGCACATGTGCATGGCGCGATCGAGCGCTTCTGTGCATGCACGAAGCACACAGATCGCTTCTGCGCATGTGCATGTGCATGTGGCGAACCTGGAAGTAAACACTTCTCGGTTTGCCGCGTTCGTAAGCTGAAAGTCCGTAACAAGAGCGGAACGTGACTAGAGGTACAGTCGTACCTCTGGTTACGATAGCTGCAGGTTGCGTTCGTCACGGGATACGAACGCGCCGAACCCGGAAGTACCGGAACAGGTTACTTCCAGGTTCGGCAATTCACGCATGAGCAGAAGCGCTAAATCGCATTCGCAACCAGAGGTACCACTGTACCAATGTAATGCTGAAATTATGAAGGGTATTTAATGAAACCCACAAGCTCTATCCCAGACATCTTTCAATTGCAGCATATTATGCCCCTCTCAGCCTACATATATGATATAGGATTGCCTTGCTTTCTCTTGCTTTTGACTCCTGTTTTCCCTTTCCAATACATTTTTCTCTTGCTTTTGACTCCCGCTGTCTGCAGCTTGCCATTTCCTATAGACTTATTTCCTAATTACTAAATCTAGTCTACACCTAGATTCATACCTGGCCATAAAATCCCTTCACATCAGAAATGAGCCTAGTCGAGGTGTCAACAACACCCTGAGAGGCTACTGACTTCTTGACATGAAATGGGGCATGAAGAATGGTCCTCTCTGTCTGCCCCACATTCTGCTGTTTCAAAATGCTTTTTCACAAAGCTGATCTGATTAGCTCATAGCTCTGACTGGGGTGGTGATGGTGGTGGTCAGAATTGCATTTAGCCTCAAGAAAGCATCATTAAAAACATAGTTTGTCATTTATCTACTTTTCAGTTTTCTAATGAATCACATTTGTTAAAAGTGGGAGGGAATAATAATAAAAACAGCTATCTGTCCATTTTTCTTTTGATCAATCTGCCCCGTTAGGCTCATTGGCATAGATTTCACCCTCATAACAGATCGATATGAAAGTCGCAGAGTCTGAAAGTGAGCTCTATTTGCTAGTCCCAACACTCATTTTCAACAAATCTTTATGATGAGAATTGCTTTCTGCTCATATATATCAGTGTAAGCCTATGCAGGTCCACTCAAAAGTAAGTCCCTTTACCACTGAGGAGGAACCATTGTTTTGAAAAGGGAGCAAGGTGAGAGGAATATTACCATCACTTGCACTCCTGCCCCAGCTCCCAATAGTCCTCATCTATCTGTGATGCTCTTCATCTGTAGCAAATCCACCTCGAGGCATTACGGCAGTTGAGCCCTACCTGGAGATGCCAGGGATTGAACTTGGGACCCTCTGCAAGCAAAGCAGATGCTCTAGCACTGAGCTATGGCCTTTCCCCTAATACTGAATAACAAATTGAATCACAATGATACAGAACAGACAGAAAGAGATCAGGCTACTGCCCAATGCTACAAATGCAGAATGCCAGAACACGTAAAACAGAACAAGCATGAATGCTTGGAAATTGTTGTTGTGCTTATGAGCACATGAGTTTTTTTCTTTCGATACTCAAAAAAATCAATAAATTTTTTTTAAAGTGGTAGTTAAAGTGGCATCATTCCCTATGTTTTAGAAAACAGAATCCATCTTAAATATATTAAATCCATATCCTTATTAAACAGAATCCTTCTAGATTTAGAGTGAGTGCATATCTATTAACATATTCAAGTTTGCAATGTGGAAGAGTTGTATCTGGAATAAATGAAAACTTTTACAACTTTTTAGAAATCTCTCTTTCCCTGGCAGGGTGAGCAGGTGACCACAAACCAACTGTAGGCTCTCTTGGACGAGTCTGATTTTCTGGATCGAGTTCCAGGCTCTACAGGGTATTCAAGGACCTTCTCTATGTACTTCATCCAAGATCCAGCGCTGGATCCCCCTCTGTGGAATGCTCTCCCTAGGGAAATACACTTGACACTATTGTTGTGTGAGCTAGCAGGGCTTCATCAAAAAACTGGTCAGAAACTTTTTTAATGGAGTTTTTGAGGGATTTTTTTGGGCAAGGTTTTCAAATACCTACAAAAATGTGGTAAGGCGCGAGCAGCAGTTTCCACGTTTTCACTTGAGATGGAAATGTGCTGTCAATTGAATTATGGAGACTTTCCTTTCCCCCTTTTTCTGGATGAGGCTTCCTGCTGTGAAACATGGAGCACTAATTGGTTTACGGGTGGCGGACTGGATGGATTAATCACCATTTGTGGGATTTCGGTTACCTTGTGTTGCCTCCATATGGTTCCGATTAGTTATTATATCAGCAGCCAAGAAAGGTACTCAAACAATTTGATTAAACTTTATGATCACTCATTGGAAAAGGATGTCAGCGTGCATCACTCCAGAATTTCAGTGCATAAGAAAACAAGGACCAATGCATTGGCGAAAGGTATGTCACCCCCATGGCTTCTCTCTCCACCCACTGCATACGCACAAGATCAGGCTTCCTCAACCTCGGCCCTCCAGATGTTTTGAGACTACAATTCCCAGCATCCCTGACCACTGGTCCTGCTAGCTAGGGATCATGGGAGCTGTAGGCCAAAAACATCTGGAGGGCTGAGGTTGAGGAAGCCTGCACAAGACCAACCATTTTTTTGTCACTGTGGAAGCTGGGTTTCAGAGGCTCTCTAGAGAAATTATTTTGGATTAGCCTGTTTCCAAGACACACAAGACAACAGAAGACACAAGCATAGCATTCTCTTTTGACTAGACTTGTTGGCTTTGGAATCATTCCTTCTGTTGCTGAAGTTTCAGCTTTGATTGGCATCACTTATGTAACTACAATGGCACCACCAAGTAGAGATGTGGGGGGAAATAGAATTGTTTGCATTTAAAGGCAAACATCCTTAATTTGCACTTAATATGCAAAATAATATCTGGAACAAATAAAATCAAAAAGACAAAAAGGTAAGGTAAGAAAATTTGCACTTTCTGAAACAATGTGCAACAAGAAACTCAGTAATCCTTTGAAATCCGCACCTCTCCAAATTTTGCAATGCAGTTCTCCAACCAATATGTACAAAAATGCATAGATACTCACACATGCACAGATGCACAGGCACAAACACACACCTACATATATTGGTGGAGATTCACTCCTAGTAAATTTGGATACAACCAAGCATTATATAATGAGTGAAAAATTGCTCACTGGATTCTTTCACTGGACAAAGCCAGGGAGCAATTTTCACCATTTTCTCCTTCCTACAGACACTTACACTACTGAAATATACACTTGAGGTTTAGGAGACCATGCAGAACAGTGCAGTAAGTTGTGTGGGAGGCTGCAGGAGGAAAGGGACTTGTTAAAATTCCCCCTCCCTTCCCCAGTGAAACCCTCAACTGTCTTGATCCAACCGAAAAATCTTCTCTATTCTTAGTATACTGTTACTGTTCTTATGTGGATTTTTTTTCCTAATAGGAAAAGACAGCTTATTATAAGTACAGTTTTGTGAGGTGAAGGGTTGTTGGTTTGCGTTAGCAATTCCACCTTGGGGATATCCATCGGCAGGCTTGGGGGCTTTGTTGAATTCTACATCCCACCAGCTCTCTTTGGCCTTCTTTACTAAAATCTGAAATGTTGCCTCTGGCAAAAATTTACACCTCATTAAAGAGGAGTAATTCCTCCTGTTGTTAATCTGGGCAGAGGTCTTGCACATGTTCGCTTTACAAACATGCCCACCTTTATTTTATTTTTGACTGCAACATTTGGAAAATCTTAACTAGGATTCAGGCAACAGATTATGCGTCAAAATATATTGTTATGAGTTGTGGGTGCCAAGGTTTGTGGGTGGATTCCCCTAAATTTCTGGGTTTGATTCGTGATAGAATGTAATTGATGCTTGTAGTTTTAAAATTGGCTGCCAGACACTGGATTTACTAACATGTTAAAATACAAGCCCACCAAGCTTCCCATGTTCAGGAAATTGCCCAGAAGCTCAGCCATGAACCAGAGACAACGGGGAGGTAATGGGCCATTAGAAAAAGCAAAAGAGAGGGGACTCTGTGCCAGATGGAAAGTGGGAGGGGTCTCTCCCTGAGCTTTGAGATAGTTAGCAGAGATGAAGCACAGTAGAGTTTAGGATTGCAGTTGGCCGTGATGTGAGCTGAAGGAAACAGTTGCAGTTTGTAAAAGTCAGCCAGATGCAGAGAGAGAGCCATGGCTGATTTCTGTTTGAATCCAGAGATATGCCTATGGAGAACGCAAGGCTCTCTTGGAGTATAATGCTGGAAACCCCTCCATCATAGGCTCAGGTTGTACATATGTGTAAATAAACCATATATCATTTAGACACCACAGCCTCCACTGTGCCTCATTTCCCAAAGGAAACCCTGGGTAAGTGCCTGGGATCCCTGGAATCTCAGACTACTCAGAAAACGGAATGGCATGCAGCAACATGTACAAAGAACAAGAAATAAAAAGCAGAATTCACATGCTTCTGAGAGAGATTAAGAGAAACAAAACACAGAAAAGATTCATTTCATTTCTGGCTTTGTCTCAACATTTTTGCCATTTCTCTCTACAGGTACTTCATATTGCTGCCACAGGAAGCTACACAATTGGGAAGAATTCACTTGGGATATGCACAGGGGAGAGATTCAGCTTGGTTCACAATTTAATGAGAAGCTCCCTAATTCCTATTTCCCAAAGCAATACATGACCTGAACTGTTGTGGTCTTTCTTTGAATTCTGTGCTGTCATCCTCCAACCAAAAATTGTGGACAAAAATAGATCTATTAGGGCAGGGGTTTTCAACCAGTGTGCTATGGCACCCTGGTGTGCCTTGAATGATGGTCTGGGGTGCCACAGGTAACACTGATCTCTGTCCCTTTTTCCTTCCCTCCTTCATTGGATGCCCTCCGCATCTCTGCCTCCCAAAAGCTTGTGTGGCTGTTTGTTGCAGCAGCCCTTACTACAAGCTCCCCAGGCGAATGCTGCCTCTGGGGCTAGCCAGAAGTTGCTGGTTGCCAGGAGCTGAGGTGGCCTCAGAGTGGGTAAGCAAATGGGTGAGGGAGCCCAGCCAATCCACCAGCACTTGCTGTTGGGAATGGACGGACAAGTGGGAGGCCAGGCAGGCACTGTCCTGGGCTTTCTTGTGCTTGCTGTGTGCAATGCCTGCCTGGGATGTGCCTGGCTCCAAAGGGAAATCTTTCCACCATGCAGGCCCAGTGGCAATTGCTGCTGCCACTGCTGCCTCCCAGTGTGAGGTGCTGGTCTCACATTCACCTTTGGCCAGTCTCTGTTGGGCCGC
Source organism: Darevskia mixta (assembly GCA_034641385.1). NCBI lineage: Eukaryota > Metazoa > Chordata > Lepidosauria > Squamata > Lacertidae > Darevskia > Darevskia mixta. Next base: position 6,236,255 of record JAWWNH010000013.1, read on the forward strand.
TAAGACTGGGGGCTTCTTCTTCCCAGGCCCCTGGGGAGCAGCGTGAGGAGGTACCTCTCTTTGGAGAGGGGTGTGTGGCTCAGAGACTGGGGCAGTGGTGGCTGCTGCCCAGAGGACTCCCATGGAAAGGGGAGAGGAGTCTGAGAGAACACACTACAAGGGAAGGTATTCAAAAAGAGCTGAGGGGCTGCCAGCTCTGCAGGCAAGGGGTGACATGACTGGGCTTTTGAGGCTCAAAAAAGGGTGAAAACCTCTGTATTAGGGGCATAGATGGTTATACATGTAAATGTGCATTGTATTAGGGGAAAACAGCATAAAACTATTTTCATTAGGCCAAAATGCATAGATCTATATAGTTTTGGTAGACATGCTGGTAAATGCATCGTGCTGTATTTAAAGAATTTAAATTCATTTAGATTCATATTGATCCAAGAATCCAGTGGATTGAAATTAAGATTGTGAAAGTGTGTAACAGAGAAAGATTGAAATGGACGGGTGCATCTATCCCTTGTTGTGCTAAGCATTCCCCAACACCAAAGGGAACTTGAGAAACCTATCCTCACCACAGTTGATCCAAAGTTGATGGAATGGTGCTGCACTCCTACTGCTGATTTGATGGCTTGGAGTGAAAGAAAAAAAAATCAAAGCAAGAAAAGGTATTTTGGCAGATGGGAACCATAGGTAAAAAATATCAACACACTGAAATGCTCTGGCTCAGCTGCCTCTGCAACATAAACAAGGTTCTCTCCACTTGACATCTAGAGCACAGATGAAGCAAACAAGGCAGAAACTACAATACACCTTGGGACCAACCTTCAATTAAGCTTCATAACAAAACAAAAAACAAAACAAAATCATTTACCCATCTCCCTAGCAGCACAATTGCTAATCGCATCAAGCAATTAATTGTGTAATTGTTCAACAATCATAAAATGTTCTGCTTGGGTTGGGACCACGAAGGCAAGAAAATAACAATCCCTCCTAAAAGCTGCTTACAATGCTAAATATAATTAAAGAGAGATATTAAAAAGCACAACATGACCTAAATGGTACATGGAGTAAACTGTTGGGATATGACATTTACTTCACTCTGGAGTGCCAAGATCTTTCCCATTAGCCTTTCAGTCAGATATACAACTGTATTGTTATTCCACTTACGCTCTCTTGTCAAAGAAATTCCTGACCTTATCTAATAAAGTTTTAACCTGAGCAATGGCAGCAAAATTGTATCTCTTGTGACAAAATATTTGTTCAGTGTGGGAGGGGGAAGTAAGCTTCTATGGAAGCCAAAATTAAGCAGTCACACAATTGCCATTCTATCATGCACCCCATGAGGAAAAATATCCCTGTACCCTCTGCTCCATTTGCTCCCCTTGACATCAAGGACATTCCTATTTTTCTCAAGTTATTGGAGCAAGCAATTTCAAAAGAGAGAGTTAGATGACAATTTTAGCATGCACACGCCCCAGAACAAACAGGATCACCACCTCATTTGCAGGCCTGATTCCTGCACCAGCCTAAGGCTGATGCAGCAATACAGCCTGGAATTGGGCCAAATGCTGTTACAACAACAGGGCCGGCTCAGGATCCAAAGAAACCTCACACTGGCTTATTCCCCACCGCTAGAAAACCTAGCTGGTGTGGTATTTCTACCCTCCCACATATTTCTGGGCTGGTAGAAGGCCAAAGGAATTTGGCAGGGCTGGGTGGACCCAATCCACCACCACTTCCAGCCCAACGCAATAGGAGTTTGGATTGCTCTGCCCCTTCTTAGCAGAAATGCAATTCAGCAATTGCCGGTGGAAAGGGCTACACAATGATCTGTGCAATTTCTATAGAGAACACTTTCTGTGTGGAAACTCCACACAGCCAGGGACGAACCACAAAATGGCAGCTCCCCTCCCTGCTAGAGAAGAAGGGGTGCGTAAAGAGCTACATCAGCAACAAGGATGGGTTTAAGATCTTTGACTGATTTATATTTTTTTGGGGGGGTGTATTGTTTTGTTGTTTCTGCTTTCACTACTTGTTTGTGCTTTTATCTTGTGTGCTTATCTTGCGAACTGCTGTGAGATCTTTTGACGAAGGGCAGTATAGAACTCAAATCAAATAAATAAATAGTCTAAATCAGGATATGCTGCACCTGTGGATCCTGCCGCCTGAGGCAGTCGCCTCACCTTGCCTCACGGGCCATGCACAAAGCTGACAAAGATATTTTGGGCTTTCTACATCCCGCGAAAACCCAGATATCTGTGCAAGACTTAAACAGGCTTTATGCTTTGTTCCAATAATTATCATGGTTTATCGCTACATACAAATACAGCCAATCTATGCCTGCCCCCTTGTAGTACACATGAAATGAGCAAAGGATTAAAAGGGCTGCCTGATTCTGAAAATATGGAAATGCCAAGTAACCTGGCAGTACCAATTATCAGTTGAAAGATAAAAAACCGTATGTGTTGAAACATTAATCCACATGGTTCATGTGTGTTGAAACATTAATCTACCTTGCCAAAAGTGCTCTAGTTTTGTCTGACATATACAACTGAAATGAACACATTGTGACAAAATCATCTCTGGTCCAAATTGTTTCTTCTATAATGAAACATACCCCATTCTGTGCAGCATTCATTCCAGACTTGAATTATTGATCTTATAACAATAACAATGAACATCTTTAGCAGTATTATGTCACTGTGGACAAAAATCAGTTCAAAAGCTTTAATTAAACTGTAATTCCCCCCCCAAAAAAAAAATTTGTTTAAATTGACTTTTTTTTCAGACACGAAGTCAGAAATATGGCCTAAAGTCCCTTGAAAGGGTTGTGGTGCTCATCTTGCTTTACTGGCAAAGGGAGCTGACGTTTGTCTGCAGACAGTTTTTCCAGGTCATGGGGCAGCATTACTAAGCCGCTTCTGGCGAACCAGAGCAGCGCAGGGAAACACCATTTACTTTCCTGCTGCAGCGGTACCTATTGATCTACTTGCACTTTGACATGCTTTCAAACTGCTAGGATGGCAGGAGCTGGGACCGAGCAACGGGAGCTTACCCCGTCGTGGGGATTGAAACTGCCGACCTTCTGATTGGCAAGCCCTAGGCTCTGTGGTTTAACCCACAGTGCCACCCGCGTCCCTAAATTTAGTTGAGGGGGCACATAGATTACAGGAAAAAATGCAGTAACGAAGCACGTTGTATGTATGTATGTGCACAAGAATCCACACTAAGAAATAAATATTTGGGGGGGGGGGTGTTTAAAAAAGGGAGAGCCGTTATGGACTAAACTTCATTTCAGTTCCTACTGGGAAGGCTTGAGCACTTTTCATCTTATGGAAGCTCACCATGACACAGCTTGGGGAACTCTGCTTTAAATTAATACCTCTCCGTGATGAAGCTAAACCCCTGGGAAAGCCACAGTGCTGTTTATACAATAAATGGGATTCTCAGTTTGGATGCCGTTGAAGACCAGTCATTAAATTTAATTTTCTTCATCCCTCCCCCCGTCCAAAGTATTATTCCCAGCACACTCTGTTTGAAAGCGCATTAACATTATGAGAAAGAATGAAAGCTAGGAAATGCATAGTGAGTCTCAACAGGGTATCGCCTTAACTAGGTCTTGAAGAAATCACATTCTGTCATCATGTGCTTGGAAGCATACATTCTTTGTTTTCATTACTTTCTATCACAATGGTAGTTCTTTTTTATTGTTTGACTCCTACCTTCCCTTATGTGGGAATTCTCTTTTGGGAGTTGTTTTTGTTTCCCTGCTTAGCAACTCCATCTCAAGTTTGATTAAAACTGTGAAGTTGTTTTCATATTTTATTTTAATGTTAAAATAGAAAATATACAAAGTGAGTGAGGAGGGGGGGATGTAAACCACCGCAAAGGTGGGTAAGCACCAGTTTAGACGCTAGCTGTTCTGTGATCTATCAAATAAACTGAAGCCTCCGTGTGCCTGTAGACATGACCAGCTAGCTGTTCTGTGATCTATCAAATAAACTGAAGCCTCAGTGTGCCTGTAGACAGACCAGCTAAGACACAGATTCATCGGCTATAACAGCGGAGTCAAGACCCCGGTGGATGCAAGCGGTTTTGTCCTCAAAAAGCTTTCCAAACAAGTCACAGCATGCTCCTGTCAGTTCTTTGCATTTGCTTCTGAGCAAAGAATTCTTCTTTAGATCTGCTACTGTCCACTCATTATCACCGTGCTACGCTTGCTTTCACCCATGTTTAGATGGTTCATCTTCTGTTTGTTGAAACTACTGAGAAATGGTAAGGCTGCTAAGAGAACACATTTATTTATTTCACATATTTATGTTTTTCTTAATACCACAGAAGCCAATTCCCAAGGGGCTGAGGTCCCCTTGCTCCCCCCATGAAATAGTTTAGACCCCCCCCCAAGTTGATAGGTGTGTGTGCCATGTCTTGTGATTGATTATGTGGGGCTGAACTTACCTGTGCCCCCCCAATGTTTTATTCAAGATGGCTTAATACTAAGACAGTCTGTAAGTGGTTTACAAAAGAGCAGTGTGTTGTGTAAATCAAAGAATGAAACTGAAAAAGCAAACCATACAATACAACCCACCACCCAAAAAAGCAATAAACTTCCCTCTACAGGCTCCTTCTTGCAAAAATACGTCCTGACACCAAGGTGGGGGAGAGCAATAGCCTTTTTTTGGCTCTCCTGTCCAAATTTGAAAGGTGGGCAGGGTTGCCCAGCTGCCCTGACATGACAATGATGTCAGGTGACTGGGTGCACCCAATCAGCTGGTGGGCAGTAGAGTCAAAGACTGCATCCCCTTGCCAAGGTGTAACCAGGAGTTTTTAATCACAGTTACTTATTTTCTGATGGCCCTTCAGTCATAAGGATTGGAGGGAGGGGTGGTGAATTAAACCTGTGGATCATTCTCCGTACTTTGACAGTAAGAGCACTGCACCAAGTGGTGGAGTCAGACTGTTGGACTGGCTTTCTTCTTTCCCAAACATTCCTTCCCTTAATTAAACAATTAAAAAACGTAGTTCTCTCTATCTCTCTCTTCTTAATGATGGGTGCTTCCAGAAAGGAGTGGCAATGGTAGTGAGAAAAAGTAACTTAAAAAAGAAGAAGACAAAATTACATAGCACAATAGCCTCTGGATCAATTTATCCAGGTATAGGCAAACTCGGCCCTCCAGATGTTTTGGGATGACAATTCCCATCATCCCTGACCACTGGTCCTGTTAGCTAGGGATCATGGGAGTTGTAGGCCAAAACATCTGGAGGGCCGAGATCACCTATGCCTGCATTTACCTAACATTTGTCAGGTTTTTGACCCAGGGGAACCTCTGCCATAACCCAATTTTCAACCTGATCACCCCAAAAAAACAAACCAGGGAAGGGAACATGTTTTCTGCTATTTCATCCTCAAACAGCAAGGCCTTCCTTGTGGAAGAACTGCTGCACCCATCTTTCTGAAATGTGCCCACTGGAAGGGGCACCCATGCCTGGATTTGCAATTGATTCTTGTAAAAAACTAAAAATTGCTAGAGACTTTCCTTTTTTAAAAAAACCCCAACTTTTCAAGATTCTCTGCTTGGATACTCCTGAATGGATCAGATTTTGACAGGCTTAATCCCTTCTGGAGAGGTATATATTGAAACAATTGCATGTTGCAGTTGTTAAAATCAGGGATGTTGATTTTCTGCATGCAACTAGATGTTCAATACGGCGGGCAAGCCCTCTTAGAAGCATCAGGTTGTGATACGCCTAATTTATGCATTTGGCATTGCCTTTGTATTCTGTACAGCATCTAGCACATCATTGTGCTATATAAATATTAAATGTGCTATATAAATATTAAATCAGATGTCGTGGCACAAACAGCAGCAGTATCTCCCACTGAATTTCAACAGCTGGGCAGGCAATGGAAATTTCATGGGTTGATGCTGCTTCTGTTAATGCAATTCATGCGTGCTCTAGAGAGATTTATGTCTGAAGCTTTTAGATTGCACCACAATTACTTCCAGGATGATACAATTAATATACTAACCTTCTAAAAAGCTGTGATCACCACAATGTCCAATAGATGTCCAATGTCAATTTTAACTGGGTTAACTGGGTTTGCTCCACCCAAACCTGTTCCAGGACCCACTTTTAACACAAACATGCATTTCATGACCCATTTCTTTCTTTCTTTTTTTACCACATATTTGCATGGTGGTGGTGCTCCAGTTGTGTCTTGCTTTGGATCAGGCCCCTGACCCACCAATTGAAGACTGGTGACTTAAAGTGACTCACCACTAAGAATTATTTTAATTTGCATCTATGGCATTTTATGTTTTACTGTACTTTTAATATTTATTGTATTCCGCCTTGGTATTTTATATGATGGGATGGTCCTCATTTTTAATAAAGAAACAAACAAACTTAAAATGGCATCCCCACTCAATGATGCGGAAATAAATATTAACTTTTACTGAAATAGCTCATAATATTCCGTGACTGCAAGTGCCCTCTTGCAGCACGTCTGTGAGTTACAAGAATGTGGGTCAAAAGTCCAGCACAACACCATAAAAGGCAGATACATTTTTCCTAGCACCCAAAGAACGAGATAAGTTGTTCCCCTATACTAGCTTTGTGCCAGATCATGTGCCCTTCAGAAATGGGACACCACAGCGTAGGGTTTGGCATGGCAGGGTGTCCTTTCGGTTTAGGACCTATAACAGAAAGACAGCCGTTCCATAAAATGAAATCTAACCTAATGCTTATCGGTAGTATTGATGTGTTGCGTGACTTTTAAAATGGGCTTGTTTCATACAAGGGCAACCCATCTGAAAATACCAAAAAGATCGAGAAACGTGCTATAGCATACTTTGCTGCTCCCATTGAACATGTAATTGCTTTTATTGATGACCTCTCCTCCAACTTCCCCAGAGCTGTGATGTTATTAAGGAAATCTGTCTTTTTGTGTGTGCAAAGTGATAATTTACCTGATTAGAACAGTTTCACTGTCAATATGCTTTTCTATAAGGCTCTCAAGCACCGTGCCAATTTGGGATGGCATTTCTTTATGTACGGTGACCTTAGATTGTACAGCAACATACTGTGGGATTTCTTTGAGCTTGCAGTGTTTCTAATGATAGCGAAGTTGCATTGACTAATGAGCAGTATCTATGCTTGTCCTTTGGGAAGCACTGGTGCCCTCTCAGTTGTTCTTCCTGCGTCGCAGTAGCTTGTGAAGATTTCAGTGCACCGAATCGGGGGGAAATTTTCATCAGTGGCAAAGAGCTCCCAAATGTATTTCAGTCCTGCTGAAAGGTCCCCCCCCCCCCACTCACAAACACACATCCCTTGCTTTTATGATTTTGTGGCTCTCTAGAAATAATTAATTAATTTTGTATTTACATTTAAATTGTTTTGCTCCATTTGTATACCGCCCTGGGAATATATTGAAGGGTCGTATATAAAAGTAATAATAATGTAACTATATGGAATAAACATACTGCAAAGCCATCTGTGGCGTTATTGGAGAAATTATGAACATTGTAGCTTGAAAACTGAAATGTGTGAGAGAAGGGCTGCGCAATGGAAGGGTGGAATGTGAATGCTATTGCCTATTATTGTTATTATTATTATTATTATTATTATTATTAAGTGCTGGAATTTAATCAATGCTTGGCTGAATTTAGCAGTGTCAAAATAGCCAGGCCAGCCTGAGAACGGTCCAGTTGTTAAGCAAACAAAGACAGGGTGAAGACCCATCAATAAAACCATCAACAAGGCAAAGACTCTCTGCCAGACACAAAGGTGTGGAGCCCTGCCTTGGGCTCCGGGTAATTCGCAAAAGACAATGCTAGAGTTGGGAAGGGGGAGTTCCAGAACTGCAGTTGCCAATGAGGTAAGGCAAAGGGGAAATAGTTGCATTTTGCAAGCAGTTTGTAAGCTGGGGAAAGCGGGGCAGAGCAGAATAGGGGCTGGAAGTTTGGATCAAAGGAGCCAGTCATGGGAGAAACAGGACCTGCTTGGAGTGCAATGCTAGAAATCCCCCATCATAGTATATATGTATACATGTGTAAATAAACCATATATCATAAAGACACCACAGTTTCCACTGTGCCTCATTCCCAAAGGAAATATGAACCCAGGGTAGGTGCTTGGAATCCCTGGAATTTTGAACTGTTTTAGAGATTGGGGTGGCGTGTGACATTCTATACTGCTCTTCATCAGAGGATCACAGTGCAGTTTACTATATATATATATATATATATATATATATATATATATATATATACACACACACACACACACACACACACACACACACACACACACAGTGTATATAAAACAAAAATACATAACACAGTAACAAAACATGCCTGTATTGAGTATATGTCCAAAATGAAATTATGTTTGAACTTTGAGAAAAGCAAAATCCTGGTGTTTGGTAACTCACGCAAGACCTATAGCTGGGTTTTTGGAGATAAATCCATTCAGCAGGTCTTCAAATTCAATTACCTAGGAATCATCTTCCACCATAGGCTCCTATGGTCTCCACACCGAGATTCGGCGGTGAACGCCAGTAAGTTGTCTATGCAGGCTATAATGCGCTTTTTTATAACAAGGGGCAATTCGTACATCCCTTCTGCGCTCAAGGTCTTTAACGCCAAAATTATTTCTCAACTGCTCTACGGCATTCCAGTCTGGATGCAAGGGTTCACCCAGATGGTAGAACGAGTGCAATCAGCCTTCCTCTATAAGATTTTTTCAGTCCCACGATGTGTCCCATATGCAGCTTTATGTCTAGAGGGAGCCCAACATAAGGTTGAGTCTGTCGCCTGGGCAAGATTTCTTATATTCTGGCTAAACATCTGCCTTGACTCTGATAGAGACCCTCTCCTCCAGGCAATGTTATCGGACACCTTCCTTCCCCCAGGGTTAAAATACTTCAACAGGAAGGTTCAGCAACTGGGCCTCTCAGTGGAATTTCTGCGTTCATTGTCCTTACTTTCTGCCAAGGCCACATTAAAAACTAGGTTGTGGGACATCGAGCGCCAAGAACTTATAGTGGCAGCAGGCAAAACATGTTCCCCTCTCTATTTCCATCTTCCGTGGGCACATGAAACAAAATGTAACTATCTCGATTTTCTGCTGAACCCCCCAGAAAGAAGGGCTTTCTCGTTGGCCAGGTTCAATGTAAATCCATCGAACCTCCTATGGGGTAGGTTCTCAGGCAGGGCGGAGGGTGAGAGGATTTGTCCATGTGATGACCACCAAGTGGAAAGCCTCGTGCATATGGTTTTCCATTGTGAACTTTACGATGACATCCGTCTGCAATTCCTGGATCGGCTCTGCATCCCTAGAGGGAGACCAGTGCAGGAGGTCTTACAGTTCCTATTATCAGGGAAAGACCAAGAGCTTACCAAATTGGTGGCTCAATACCTACATTTGCTTTTCTCTCGCCGTAATATACTGCAGTCGGCTGAGCCATCAGAAGTCCCAGAGATGTGACGGCGGACAGCGGAGTCTTTTCTCTTTTCTTTTTAGCATGCTTTGTACCACTAGGAAAGTATCAATCCAGTTTTGTTTATATGTGTGTCTGTTTTATGCCAATAAAGGTTGATGAATGAACAAAACAAGGGTGTAGATTGTCTAATTAGCCAAGGAGCTTGGAGAAGAGGAAAGTTATTGCCTATCACCTAAAGATATGCAATGAAGGCACCCGTCGAGCCTCCCTGGGGAGAACATTCTACAAGCGGGGAGCCACCCTGGAAAAGGCCCGTTCTCCCGTTGTGTTTGCAAGAGAATAATGGGAGAAGGACAGAAGGACACATGCTCAGGAACTGTAACCATTGAGGACAAAGGAGGGAGGGAAATCGAAGAAGTTGCTGTGCCTTGTGATCAAACCAGTAGAAGCTAGTACCAGTAGAAGGAAGTACTGCCGTATATGAACATAATTGCCCTTTTGCTTGCCTTTGCTTGTAAGTGTATAAATTCCTGTCCTGCTTTCATACTCAGTGTGCCAGCCCTCAACTACTTGCTGGCTGAGGTTGTGTCGCAATGGCCTAAATAAATGTCCTGTTTGACTGACAATTGGTATGTGGATTCCTATTGGCTGTTCCAGGCAGTCCTGAATTGAACCCCAATATGTCCCCCACAGTGTTTTAAAGGCAAACACTGTTTTAGATAAATTCATGTTCAGATGAGCAATCCACCCAGAGGAGGTTCCCAGATAATGTGGTGATTAGGTTAGGAACAGGGGTCCCTCTACCCATCTCCTCCAGGTGAGCTGGCTTTCTGCTGCCACCAAATGTCTAGGTGGATGGGAAAGTCATGGGAAAGCTGTCTGCTGGATGTAGTAAGCGAAATTCTGAGGGCAGGGCTGAGCTAGCCCAGATTGATTGGATCCCTAGCCAGTCTCAGCATTGGGCTTAATCTTCCCCTGGTTTCGGTGCCTGGAACGAGTGCAGCAATCAGGTTTAAAATAAAGCCAGATTGTTCCTACTTTCCACCATGGCCAATGTAAGTGGACTGCAATACTTTTATTTTGAGTCTAAAATCCTATGCACGCTTATCTTTACCATTTAATGCTTTCAATAGAGAGGCATTTACTTCTGAGTAAACATTCACAAAATTGCTAGGCAGGGCACTGGGAGATCCATGGCTGGATCTAGCTACTATTTTGTTTTATTTTTTTAAGTTTAATAGGAGCTGCAGAGAGTCCCAAAGGAAATGAACCGTTCCCATGCCCAACTGAATCTTCCCCCTTAGGAAGCTACACTTTGTCCCACAGGACCAGACATACTGGTTCCATATGGGTACTAGTCTGTTTTACCATTAAGTGAAAATAGCTTTGGCAGGCTCTGTGTACAATTTTAAATTTCAAATCAGAAAAGCAGCACAGTGGAAAAGCATAAATTTGTTCCCCTTTCAAATGTTCTGGTGCTAATTAGATCCATCCCAACACCTGCAGTTGCTATGATACTTTTAGTGTGGCTCTTAAGGAATATGATCTATTTTCCCCCCTCATCATGCCTAGCTCAATATACAGCTTTTCAGGATTGGGGCAATGAAAACCTTCCTCCATTGGTCACCTACTGCCAGGCCTCAAGAAAATCTACAGGGCTGAAGATGATATTTTGCATTTTGCAGGCACATTTTGAACATCTCTATCTAGAAAAAAGGCCAAAAAAAATCTAGAAGGGCAGGGATGTGACACACTCTAGTAACAATGTCTCAACTTTTAAAAGTTTCTTAGGAAACAGATGTGTGTGGGGAAATCGATGAGAATGTTTGTCAAACTTCTGTACCACCTTGGGCTATTGCAAGCTATAAAAAGTGGCTAATGTAATTGGCCTGAGACTTCTCTCCCCTCCCCCCCCACCTGACATGTTTTAGCTATCTCCCAGATACCAGAAGCAACACTAATGTATTAGGAAAGTAATTGGATCTTTATATACAGTAATTTCAAATCTTGTTAAATAAAATTTTGAAAATAATTATGTAGACTTTGTCATACAATAATTAAAATGGAGAATAGGATGGGTCTGGTGTTCATTGAATATGGAGATGGTATGAGGAACTAATAATTGGTTTCCATGGTGATTCACAGCTTTTTACACAGAACAGCAGGGCAATTTGACAAAAAACCCTCCAGACAAATTTAAATATGTATGTACAGCGTTGGGCGTTTTCCCCCCTCATGCTTTTGTGTTCTTCAAATCAGAAACACTAACCTTCCTACATTTTTAGTCATATTTTACTAATATTATAAAATTAGGATAGTCAACAATTCATCATATTCAATCTCATTGGGGTTCTTTTAGTTCAGAACAAACTATCTAATTGAGCATTCATCAGTCGATTTAAATTATACAAAGACAATTAGAAAATATTTACATTTGTTTGCATGGATTTATAGAATGTGTTAGTCATTGTATTAAAGTATTTTGGAGCAAGCAAGTAACATTGGTGGAATTAATACAGTGGACTCTCTTTCAGGGATCAGTGTGCCATATATCTCTGAGCCCAAATACACAGGCGACTCAATAAGGAGGTAAATAACTGGGCACAGAGGAGAGCTGAACTGTACCCCAACAAGGCAACCCAAAACAAACCCCCACCACTGTCTACTATATCCACAAAGTAAGACAAGAGGAACATAATCAGTGCTGCAAATCCTATCCACCCACCGGCTAGTTGCCAAAGTAACAAAAGGAATGTACAAGCCTACCCCCTATATATCTCTCAGCAAAAGATGTACTGTATGAAGAAGTATGGGTGGCAGATGTACAAACAAAGCTGCTAGCTTCACCCATTCATTCACCCATCCTTTCTCTCATCCAGGATCTTTTCCACACAGTTATCAATGGCACAAGCAGCCAACCTCAACAACACTGGGGTAGACGGATAACAGAGTAGACAGCATTTCGAATAGCATGACAGGAGATGGTGGCCAAATCATCCATGCCTCAAGCCAGAGGTTACTTTTGCGGCCTTTCTATCCAGACCGTGTTTCCATGGAAATGAATGGCTCAGTACAGAGAAGGCCAGTGGCAGATACTGTTGCCAGGCAGATTTAGATATAGGAAACGCGAGGGATTAAATGGGCCTAAATAACAATAATTTAAAAATGAAACCAAATTTGGTGGTTCTATTCAGAAAAAGAATACCTGAGGTTTTTGCTTGGTTGGTTGGTTTTAGTTTGGGAGTGGGGAGTTTCATACAAAATTAGATTTCATCTGAAGCAAAACTCAAGGCAGGTATGAAGTTCATTTTCTGGTTAAAAAAATGTTTAGTGAATCCAATAGAGTTTCTGCACAACCCTAATGGTGGGTTCAAAAATATGTTAAATGGCTGCTCTGTTTAATTTCCACAAAAGTGGCCACCTCTAGCTTAAACATACTCTTATGTCCTGTTTTTAAAAGCATTTTTTTCTTTTTTGTCAGTTCCCCTTTTGCTCTTATGTTCCATTTGTAATAGTCTATCATATTCATTAAATAGTGGATGCCATCTGTCAAGGCTGTATCTGAGCTTGGGGAAAAAATTATGTGTAAATGAAATTTTTAAAAGGTAGAACAGACACTCTCCCATCAAACTAATAGCTGTATTTTTGAGGAAGAATAAAGTTAATCATACAGTTTGTAGATACAGTCTTTTGATGCTGCACCTTGTTTCAAGAAAGAAGAAATGTAGATTAATTAAAAGAAAGCATTTCCTCTGTCTCTAAAGAATATTTATGAATCTCATCTCAAATCAGGATTAATTTCCATCTGAATGTTATGTGAAAGTCAACTCAGTCACCATCTGGCCATGATACTTTAGTAGGTAATATCCTATGTAGGGCACTTTTACTTTCTTATCTCTACTAAACATTATCTCACTCTTGTCTGGATAATGCTGATAGTCCTGATTCATCATATCTCTTTCTGAACTCTGATACTCAGGGCTAAGTTACAAATTACTTTTTCCAGGTTTTGCAGATGCAGGAATGAATATGAAAAAGCAGGAGGTACAAAAATGTATGCCTATATCTCTATCATATTTTTGTAAGAAAAAAACCCCAAATGTTTTCATGCTGCAGTTACAGGTAGGTAGCCGTGTTGGTCTGCCATTGTCAAAACAAAATAAAAAATAATAAAAATTCCTTCCAGTAGCACCTTAGAGACCAACTAAGTTTGTTCTTGGTATGAGCTTTCGTGTGCATGCACACGTCTTCAGATACCATGCACACGAAAGCTCTTACCAAGAACAAACTTACCGTAGTTGGTCTCTATCATGCTGCAGTTTGTGTGGCTGCCAGCAGGCGGCCATGGGAACTGCAGCATGATGACAGGAGAGCAGGCAGGTGAATGAGCAAGCAGCACTGGGAGCAGGTACTAAGTGGTGGGTGGCAGGCCCAGAAGAACTGCAGGGGAACATCCAGGATGGGCCAGGGCAGCTCCCCAGCAACTACTCTGCATCTGCCCACCTTTTGGGCCTCAGCAACATCAGAGGCCAAGGAGAAAGAAAGTGGCAACAAAGCAGGACCATCGCTGGAGAAGTGACCAGCCCTGGCAAGTGAGCATCCTTAGGGATGAGGAGGAGGTAACTGAAGGCAGATCAGTGCAGGATAGGATTTGCAAGTTGCTCCAGTCTCTGCCAGTGGTAGGGTTTTTTGGGGGGGGGGAGGGAGAGTGGAGACTAGGCCATTGGACACACACCCCATCTCTGCCATGTTCCTAACTTAATCGCTTTTCATGTGTGGGAAAGGAAGCAACTACAGCCGGATGCCTGCTATACTTGTGGCTTTTAGTAGTGTGTTGAAACATGATCTTCCAGGGACCTGAACTGCATGAGGAGTCTGCATCAGCTGACAAGGTTCCCCACTATAGAAGTTCCCTTCCCAACACATTTAATGGCACAGATGATGGCACTGGTAATCTAGGAGCAAAGGAAGCTGCCTTATACTGAGACCATTAGTCTGTCTTGCTTAGTGTTGTCAACACTGACTGGCCAGGGCTCTCTGGGCTATCAGACTGGGGTTTTTGCTTGGGATTGAACCTGAGTTTTCACCCAAAGCAGATGCTCTGTCACTGAGCTGTGGCTCTTCCTCTAATTGGAAAGGGAATATTAAGTATCTGTTCAGGAATGTGATGGAGAGAGGCAAGGCCATCCTCACATTCATTTCATGAGCTCAGAAAGTATAATATCCTCCAGATGTTGCTGAATGACCATTGGCCTTGAAGGCTGAAGCTGATGGGAACTGGAGCTTTAAAACATCTGGAGGGCCACAGGTTCCCTATTCCTGAGAAGTCCTTTACCTGTTTCTCATGTCCATAGTCCCCACCTGTGAGGAGGAGATGCAGAGGCATTGTTTTGGTGATACAGAAAAAGATGGAGACGGCTGCTGTTCCGCTATCTCCCTCACCAACATCTCTGCATCCCGTCACTTTCAAAACTAGTCTCTTATCAGTCTAGTACAGTCTAGGTAGCTGATGTCACAGTACTGGATTCAAGGTGCAGAGAACTGACAGCAGGTTTCAGTGTAACAGGGTGAAAAGCTTTACGGTTAGTGGGTGTTGTTCCCACAGAGAGGGACGATAGGCAACAATTATGATTCCAGGGAACACATTTATGCCATTATAATGGCAGGCATCTACTTTAAAGTTTACTTTTCTGCAAAGACAGAAAGACAGCTAATCTCAAGTCTGAACAGTTGTGTTTATTCGCACAAACTATTAATTATGCACAAAGTCGAAGGAGCATCTTTCGTAAACATCTTCGAATAGTAACCTTTTATTTTATCTTTTAAAAAGAAGTTTCATTAACACATTAGTCCTAGGAGAACTAGCTCAAAGTGATGATCAGATCTGCAGTTTTACAACATCACACATAGCATGTAATGCACAACTGTCCTGATCTACTAGGGCCAGCCATGGTTTTCGGAGCCCTGTCTCAGGAAAACCACCCCCTTCATTCTTCCTTTTAAAGACAGCCACATCTTTTCCCTTCTCTATCGCTATCCAAGCATTCAAAATAGTGTGTGAGGGCTTAAAACTAGGGTGAACAAGCGAGCTTGCTTCATCCCTGACCTCTCTGCACTGAGTGGGAAAGCCTGAAGGGGTCCTGTAAATGTGTTTGGTGAACACACTTTTAAACTGTCCTGCTGTTGAGAATCCTGCATTACTGGGGTTGCTGACTGCAAGCAGGCTTGTAAGCAAGTTTAGCCAAATGTGCTTAAAAGCCCTCTTCTGACCTTTCCCCTCAATGCAAGAAGGCTGGGGCAAAACAGGCACCCACTGGGACATTGCCTCTTCCCAGGCATGGCCACTTCCTATACCTCAGGGCCAGGGAACCTCAGACCACTGGGACTCTCTGCACACCACATCCCCTTCCAAATCATGCATCCCTTTTCCCCAGGCCATTCCCCTCTGTTGCTGTTCTTGGTACTTTCCTTGAGTGAAATGGGCCCTTGAATTCTGATAATGTATTTTGTTCCCAGGATGAGAATAGAGAGGGGTGTGCAAGTGTGTGTAGAAAGAGCCCTAACATACAAGGGCCATTCTTACATTCAGCCTCAGGCTGAAAAAGGTTTCCTACCCCAGTTTAAGCCCTCACACATTATTTTGAATTCATTATTAGGACCCAAGCTGTCTAATGACTCCTTTGTGTCAGTACTTTGACAGATAATTATGGAAAGAGAGGACTGCGTTTCCCCCATCAGATCTGATGACACATGAACAACTTTGGTGGACAAGCCACCTTCATCCCAAGCACTATCTCATGTGAACTTAATGTAAATATTACACTTACCATGTGGGTAGGCCAGTCTGCCAAATTGTGATAGAATTTCTGAGGTGACTTTTAGGGTTGGGGAGTAAGTGACTCAGCATGCCAACTGCATGTTATAGACATCACAAATGACCAAAGACATTGTTTGACAACTTCAAGCACCACCAGATGAGCATAATGTCTAGACCTGGCCTACACCCCATTGATTTCAACATGTCTTGTGTCATAGTAATTATTATGCACAGGGCATTATCTAGCCTCACAGCTTAATCCTCTGCACATTGAAACAGACTAAAAAGAAAACAGGCAGACAAAAAAAGGTGAGGTCCATTTCCCCAGTGGCCAGCTCCAGAAAGGGCTTCTCTCATCACTCTCCATTTACTGGCTGTGATAACCAAGAGAGTTTTCCCTGGTTTTCCCCATATCCTCAAACTTCTGTTGTTTTAGCCACTGTCATAAATTGAAACATTAGCATTACAGTGCTTAATTTCTGTTTTTCCACTGATACACACATTTTGCACTGTATTGTTGCAGCCTTTTTCAAGCTTACTGGTTGGTGGGAGAAGGTATCATTCCGCTTAATAATATACTACAGGTTTTCATCACTTGTCCATATACAATCTTCTTTTTTGCCAGCACTCCGTTGTCCAATTTGAACACTGAATGTGGAGGACTCGAGTTATACCCAAGTAGAAGTTTGAGGCAGACATTTAAGTTAGATAGCATGTATTTGAGATTTTGCCTGGAGCCTTCTGTACTTTTTTTTTTTTTTTTTTTGGTAAGCAAATAAATTGTTCCTAGCTAACCACAGGAGCCTTGGTTTGCTGCTAACAGAAAACATACAATCACACACAGTGCTTTATTCTGAAAAGTTAGGGGACACAGCCTCATGGGCCGAATTAAGAGTCCATTGTAGAACATACACAGCTGCCTTATGTCATGTTAAGCTATTTGTGCATCTAGTTCAGGATTGTCTACTCAGACTGTCTCCAGAGTCTAAGGCAGAGGTCTTTTTTATCACTTACTACCTTATGCTTTTTAAAATGGTTGCAGTAGGGATTGAACCGAAGACCCTCTACAAGAAAGACATGGGCTCTCCTACTCGTAGGAATGTAGGAAACTGCTTTATACTGAGACAGACCATTTGTACTTCTAGCTCAGTATTACCTACACCAGGGGTTGTCAACCTGGTCCCTACCGCCCACTAGTGGGCGTTTCAGGATTCTAGGTGGCAGTAGGGGGTTCTACGGCACAAGCTGAATCCTCCTTCCATCAAGCACTGGTGGGCTGTAAGGAAATTTAGTGGACGGTAGGTATAAAAAGGTTGACTACCCCTGTCCTACACACTCTAGGGTCTCAGACATTTCAGTATGCCCCAACATGTCCTACTGGGTAATATTAGGAGTTGATCTTGCATTCCTTTTGGATTCAAAGGCCAATATATGCCTCCCTTATAGTTCCTTAGCTGAGATTCCTTTATTGCAGGGGGTTGGACTTGAGGACCGGTGGGGGACCCTTCCAACTCTACAATTCTACGATTCAACGATTCCTTCCCAACCACAGAAGTTGCTTCTCCAGTCACTTCCTGCCATGGAAGAAGAAGATCAGCCAGACACTCATCTGATCACAAATAGCTAGCCTTAGTATAGGGTCCTCTTTTCACCACCAACCAAAGGACCACACCTATAAAGAACCCCTTAATTTCACTTTTCAGTCAAATGCCATTAATTCCTTGCCATAGCTTGCACAATGAATCATTGCAAATAAATTATCCAGCTCACTGAACCCTTTCCACTCTGCATCAGTTGTTGTGACCTGATCCTCATTCTTGCAAATATATCCATTATTCATAGCTATTCAATGAATAATTTTGATAAAGATTCTTTTGGTGATTTGCTTTGCAACCCCTTCAGTTGATCATAAACTCACTGAAGTCAAAGGTTATATTCTCTTATTGGCTGCAATCTTAACTTTTTGTTTTTTATTTTGTTTGTTCTTTCAAAAAGACCAAGTTCATACAAGTTCACATTTTCTTTTCTGTGAGTGGTTGTTTGTTTGCATTTCATATACAGAAATGACAATTAAAAATATAATTTTCATGTTAGAACAGATACTTGGCTCTCATTTGTACCCTGATATTCATGTAAATACAAGACCATTTGGAAAAAGCAAACAAAACTGAACAGGCATATGCCATTCAAATAGATGTACTCAAATTCTGTTTACATCACTCAAGCCAGTCCACTTAGACACTATTTAAATATGTTCAAGGCCCATATCTGGATGGGTTATTCCCTAGTAAAATTAGTGATTGCATTTGAGTACTGATGCACTACGGAAAATACAGAGCTGTAGGTATACAGCTTTCACCCTCTCTGTTTTATCACACTCAGGTTTTTATGAAAGAGTGCTGTGAAAACTGTCATATTGAAATGAAATTTCTCTGAGAACAGCAGCTCCTACCAGAAATCCAATTGACTATGAAATCATTTAAGATTTCTTTGAATGCTCATTGGTAGCTAGTGTATATCAATACGGCCCATGGAAAGTTTGGCAAAAAGAGGCTTATGTCTGAACTTGTATCTGCTTCCCAAATTAAGAAGATCATTTTTCAAGAATACTTAATATGAATTAGTTATTCCTAAACACAAAACAACCACATTGGGTGCTTTTGTGCAATATTTCCCATGATTTTCTCCCTATAAATGGTGGGGGAGCATGATTGCACCTTACCTACAATGGGACTTTTCTCCTATTTTTTCTTCTATGTTTAAAAGGGCTGTGGCAATCATAAGCTTTTCAAGGTGGGTCTTTTGCTCCCTTTTGCTGTGCAACCTAAAACAGTGGACCTAAAGCAAGCATTTTACCAGTTGTTTTATATTCAAGAGTGCAATGCTTCTTTATATTTTAAATCTATCATTTTCTGGTTTAATTATATATGCTTTTCCCTTCCTTTTCTTTGTTGCATTTGAATACAATGCCTATGCTGGGTTATGAAGCTCCTTTGGGCAAGCTCCCCTCAGTAGCTCTCCGTCTCAATATGGGTCCCCTCTTTCAGTGGGCCCACCTCCTCCTCCCCACTGTTGCAGTCACTACCTGCCTGCCTGCCTTCTTCTGCTTACATTGCTGTGGCTTCCACCCACTCATTGCCAGGAAGAAATGCTGCGGACAAGTACCAGGTGATACTTGATGCTGCTCCTGCTCCTCTTGCTTGTTGCCTGCTTGGTGGCTCACCCTCTGTGCTCCAGAACAGTGTTGGCTCCAAGTTTCGAAGTTTCCTTAGGTAATGCACACTCCACACACCCACACCCCAATTTCTCAGTTACTACCTCCTCATGGCAGTGAGTCCAAGAGGCTCTTCTCAGTGGGCCCCTTCCTTGGCCAATTCCTGAAGCCAACCATGCTAACACTCAACACCATCCCTGCTTTAGAAGGAAAAGAAAGGCGAGCAAACAAACAGAGACAGTGGGTGTGAGGAGCAGCAGCAGCAGCAAGATCAGAAAACCCTCTGCTAGGCCATGAGCCTCACCAGTTCCCACCCATCCCAGCCTTTGCTACATGTCCTGACTTAAGCCCCATCTTCCTAAACTGAGACTGTTTACTCATGGTTCATCTTAATTTAAACACTGGGAGCCCTAGAATCCAGGTTGATGCAGATGGAGGCATCACTGACCTATAGACCCCATGGCTAGTATCAAGACCCCATGACTAGTATCAAGACCCCATGACTAGTATCAAGACTCAATAATAGTGCCATGCCAAATATTTCACCCTGGCTCCTATACCCAGGACTGTGCAAAGTTAGTTCTTCGAAGGTTTAAAAGGCATTGTTTACAACAATGCTAATGTTTCATGTTAATATGGGCAGGCTATTTTTTTTAAAAAAAAAAATGGCATGCTTTCCTTCAAGGCACAACTGATATAACTAATATTAGGGAAGTATTTCAGTAGTACATTCACATTACTTTCTCATCTAATTTACAGAACCTCACTCAGCCTCCCAGGATGTTTTGCCAACTATTGAACCAGGGTCAGAGAGCACAGCAAATGGTACCTTGGAGTACACCAGGTTTTAAAAGCATGAACTAAAGCTCTTATTGATTGGTTGGGTCAAAATACAAACCGAGCTGGCTTCTGTTCTTCCAGAGACACATGACAATTGTGCGGATGCATCTACTGCAATTTGATAAGTGTCATGGAGAGACCTGCAGCGGTGTCTTTCTGCTGCCTTTTGCAACAACCAAATAAGGAAATGTGATTACCAGTCAGAAGAGGAAAGGGCGTAACCTGAGCTTAGCTTTCCAAAACACTTATCCATGCTAGAAAGGATACTGCCAGTCAGCATCCAGCTCTCCCAAGAGGACATATCAAAAAGGGTACAGCAAACTGACCCTAGAGCGTCAAGCCTCCAAGAACAGTTCGGAGTCTTCGTCTTTTCCATCGACTTTGCTCATTAACAATGGGACAGGAAGAGAAGGAGTCTGCATCAAAAGCATAGTAACATCTTTTTTTTTTTTTTTTTTTTGATTTTTATAAATCTTTATTGATTCGGTTCAAGTTAAAACAGACATTCAATAGTATTACATCATACATACACTCAATAATATTACATCATACCATCTCAACCATCTCAACAAACTTCATTCAGTTCTACCTTTATACATGCATACCATACCTACAAACATACATAAACATACATACCTTACCTACCCTATTCACCTTAACTCAACCTTTCTTCAAGTTTCTCTTCTATTTTTCTTCAATACCATTTTCCCTCTTCCCCCTCCCCCCTCCCCCTCTCCCCCCCTTTGGCTTCCGCTTGTTCAATCCTCGGGTTGTCTTGCTATCTTTTGTTACTACTTTGCTATCTCTATATCTCTATATCAAAATTATCTTTATTACTCTTTAATTACACCCTCTCATAACATTTTGCGCAGTATAATTAGAAGTGTATCCAAGTCCTCATAGAGGGGCATTGTTTCTTTAAATATTGTCCAAATTTTTCCCAGCCCAATTTGAATCTTTGATTACTGCGGCCCCTGATTGCATCAGTTATTCTAGCTAATTCCATGTAGCTAAATAGTTTCTCTTGCCATTCTTTAATAGATGGCATTTCTTCTTTCTTCCAATAGACCGCTATCAGAGTTCTTGCTGCCGCAGTAGCATAAAGGAACAGTTTTTCATCCTGACTCGTAATTTCCCCGCCCATTATACCTAGTATAAAGAGCTCTGGGGTTTTCTTTATATTATATTTTAGAATCTTTTTCATTTCTTCCAAAATTTGGGCCCAAAATTTTTGTATTTTTTCACAATGCCACCACGCATGAATCATTGTCCCAGCTTCTTTATGACATTTCCAGCATAAGTTGTCCTTGGTCTTATACATTTTATGGATCTTGGTCGGTGTTATATACCATCTATAGAATATTTTAACCATATTTTCCTTAATTCCTTCAGCCGCAGTGAACTTCCATGTTCTATTCCATAACCTTTCCCATTTATCTAAGTCTATAGCTCTCCCGAAATCAATAGCCCACTTAATCATTGTTTCTTTAATTGCCTCATCCTTCACTTCCCATTCCAACAATATATTATACATACTAGAAATTATCTTTTTTTGTTTTTTCAATAGGTGCAGCTCCAGGATCGATGGTTCAGTCAGGAATCCTCTTTGTGAATTATCTTTATTAAACTTACTATAGATTTGGTGATATTGGATCCACCCTGTCAAAAATTGTTTTATATCTTCATACTTCTTTAGCTTAAAGTTTCCTTCTTCCTGCTCTATTAGATCCTGGTACCTTCCCCATCTCCCCTCAGAATTTGTTCTTTTTAACGCTATGATCTCAATAGGGGATATCCATTTTGGCGTTTTGGGCTCGACTAATCTCTTATGTTTTTCCCATATTTTTAATAGGGACTTCTTAATAATATGGTTATTAAATCCTTTATGATTTTTGCTTCTATCCTCTATCAAATACGCGTGCCAACCTGCTCTGTTGTCAAAGCCTTCTAAATCCAGCAATTCATGATTTTCTAATGTTATCCATTCCTTGAGCCACAAAAACCCCGCCGCATCATGATATAGTTCAAGGTCCGGGAGTGCCATTCCTCCTCTACTTTTACTGTCTATTAATAATTTATATTTAATCCTTGCCGGTTTATGATTCCACACAAATTTACCAATATCTTTTTTCCATTGTTTAAAAATGTTTCTATTTGCCCCCAGAATCGGTAGCATTTGGAAGAGGAATATCATTTTTGGTAAGATGTTCATCTTAATGGCTGCTATTCTACCCAACAGAGACAAATTTAATCTTCCCCAAATATCCAAATTCTTCTTTACTTCTTTCCATGTCTTTACATAATTATCCTGTAATAAATTATTAGTATTATTTGATATCCAAATGCCAAGATATTTCAATTTATTCACCACCTTCAATCCTGTTTCCTTTTGCAACTGGTCAATTTCGTCTTTACTCATATTTTTTGTTATAATATTAGTTTTATTCATGTTCAGATTAAACCCCGCTAATTCCCCATATTCTTTTATTCTAATTAAAGTTTGTTTAATACTTTCTCTTGGTTCTTCCAACATAATTACAACATCATCAGCAAAGGCTTTGACCTTGTGTATATCCTTTCCATTTCTAATTCCTTTAATTTTATCATCATTCCTGACATTTTCTAACAAAAATTCTAAACTTAAAATAAACAGTAAAGGCGACAGCGGGCACCCCTGTCTGGTACCTCTTTGGATATCTATTTCTCCTATGATCTCATTATTAATTATAAGTTTAGCCTTTTGATTTTTATAAATTGCCTCAATTGAATTACAGAATTTATCGCCAAATTCCAAACTTTTAATAATTTTTTTAAGGAATTGCCATGATACTTGATCAAAGGCTTTTTCCGCATCGAGAAACACCCCTATCGCCTTCTTATTGCTTTTAATACTTAGATATTCTATAACATCAATGACATTCCTTATATTGCTACCCATGTATCTGTTGGGTAGAAAGCCTGCCTGGTCTTTCTTTATCATCTTCCCTAATACTCCCTTCAGTCTTTTAGCTATTAAGCCTGCGAATAGTTTATAATCATTATTTAATAATGAAATGGGCCTGAAGTTTTTAACCTGATCAGTTTTACTACCTTGTTTGGGGATAACCGTAATAAGCGCCTCTTCCCATGATTTTGGTGCCACTCCTTGTTCTAATATTCCATTCATTACCTTCCTTAGTGGTTCGTTCAATATTTTTTCAAATTTTTTATAGAAGATTGTAGATAATCCGTCTATTCCTGGTGATTTCCCAGCTTTGGCTTCTTTTATTATCTCCTGTAATTCTATGGCAGATATTGGTTCATTTATTTTCCTCCTATCTTCCTCCCCTATTTTTGGTATTTTAGTGTTTTTAATATAAGTCTCTATCTTCCCTTGTTCACTTAAGTTCCCTTTATACAATTTGGTATAGAAATTAATAAAGGCCTCTGAGATCTCTTTTGGGTCGATAATCATCTTCCCTTCCTCTACTAATTTATCTATTACACTATCTCTCTGTCTTTTTTTTAACTGCCAAGCTAGGTATTTCCCAGTTTTATTGGAATATTCAAAGCTTCTCTGTTTCATATATTTTATTTTATTTTCTATTTCTTTGTCCAGAATCATAGATACTTGAGCTTGCAATATTTTAACATTCCTTTTAATCTCCTCCTTATCCTTATTTCCTCTTCCCGTTAGGCATAATTCATTTTTCCTTATTTCTTTTAATAGCTCCCCCAGTTTTTTCTCTCTTTCTTTTTTTTCCCAACTGCTTTGGCTTATAAAAAACCCTCTAATTACAGCTTTCCCTGCATCCCAGGTCGTGTTACTCTTTATCCCTTCGTTCTGATTTATCTCAAAATAATCTTGTAACACTTTCTCTGCTTTCTGTACTACTATTTCATCCTCCAATATAGTCTCATTTAATCTCCATCTTTTGATTCCTTTTGATGTTCCATGTATTTCCATCAGTATTGAATTATGATCTGAGAGGGTCTTGGGGAGAATGTCTATTCTTTTACATCTTATTAATAAATCCTTAGTGGCCCAAATTTGATCTATTCTACTTTCAGAATTGTTTGGATGTGAAAAGAAGGTAAATTGTTTTTGTGTGGGGTGTCTACACCTCCACACATCTTGCAAGTCCAAATTATCAATCATCTGGAAGAAGCTTTTTGGTAGTTTCCCCTCTTTCCTCCCTACTTCTTCACTCTGTTTATCTACTTCTGGTGACACTATCCCATTTAAATCCCCCATCAAGATAATTTTTTGGTCACAGAAATCTAATAACATACTTTCCACTTTTTTGAAGAATTCTGCTTTTTTCTCATTCGGGGCATATATTCCCACTATTATGATTTTTTCCATTTTCCCTTGGATTCTTACCACAATAATTCTTCCTTCGCTATCTTTACTTAGTTGCTCGGGCTTCAATTTCGGGTTCACATACACTACCACCCCTCTCTTCTTTTTAGCGTCAGAGGAAATAAACTCTTCCCCCAGCTTCCTGTTTATTAACAGTTTACGATGGGCTTTCTTTATATGGGTTTCTTGGAGGCACACAACATCCAGTTTTTTCTTACACAGTAGGTGCTCCACCCTATTCCTTTTGACCTTATTATTCAGGCCATTAACATTCCATGACATAATTCTTAGATCCATCTCTACAGCTATATTTTACTTAGTGAGAAAAGGTTTTTAGAAATATAGATTTTATTACACCACATAAGAGAAAAACCTCACCAGGCCTCTTGGCCAGTTAGTCCCTTCAGTCCCAAATTGGGGCCGGAGTAAGTGTGTTAAAAAAAACAGCAACGTAGTTTGTAGTTAAAGTTAACAGTCCTCTTTCTCACGATACCAGTCAGAGAGTTGTGTTCAGTTCCCCTTCTTCCTCCCCTTCCTCTTCACTCTCCTTTTCTTCTTTATCTGTCTTTTGTTTGTGAGGGCGAGGATGTGAGGGCGATCTGGCTGCGACATCTGTCACCCCATTGATCGCCAGGGTTGATTCGGCTGATCTGGCTGGCTAGGCGGGTGTCCCCTTCCTCCCTCACCGCTCCATGTGCGTCCCTCCCGAAGCTGTGCGCTCGGTGGAAGAGGACGACCCTCCCAGATTGAAGGAGTGTGTACCGTTCTTCGGTCAAGGGTATACGATAGCTGCGCTCCCCTGCTAGAACCTCCAAACAAGCTCAAAAGCATAGTAACATCTTAGAAATCCACAGATAGATGGCAAAGCCAGAAAAAGTGAAGCTGAGCTTCATGAATACGCTTCTTTTGTATAGTGCCTGGGGTCAGAAATTCTCTAAATCCATACTTAAGAACTCTATTCAGGAGTTTATTTCAAGAATGTGTGAAGAAAGGAATGTGGTTATCTGCTCTAGAGTCATATTGTCACTGACACACCTGCCCTTCATCCAAAACTAGGAACATAGGAAGCTATGAGGATATGAAGCAAGACTGGTAAGGGGTGTGGCCCTGGGAGAGTTTCTTTCTTTCTTTTTGTTTTGTTGTAAACAAATATATATATATATTTGTTTACATATATATATACATATATATATATATATAAAACTATATATATATATATATGCAGTATTTCATAAGTTTCAATAAACAGATACAGTGGTACCTCGGGTTACAGACGCTTCAAGTTACAGACGCTTCAGGTTACAGACTTCTTAACCCAGAAATAGTACCTCGGGTTAAGAACTTTGCTTCAGGATGAGAACAGAAATCGTGCGGCATCGGCGTGGCAGCAGCCATTAGCTAAAGTGGTACCTCAGGTTAAGAACAGTTTCAGGTTAAAAACGGACCTCCAGAATGAATTAAGTTATTAACCTGAGGTACCACTGTATAGAGGCCTGGACGGCTGTTGTCAGTCTCCAAGTCTGAGGTTCCCCACCCATGCCTTTAACTCTCACCTGTGACCCATAGGAGCTGTTGGCATGCAACAGTGCCCACACTCCAGGAAATGGTTTTGACTGGGCAGCTAAACCCTCAGTGAGGACCTCCCCTACATGCAAAGAATAGGCTCCGGTGGATTGAGTGGACTAGACCAATAGTGGATCCAATGGTCAGGAAAGTGGTTTTTGCATGTGCTGTAGAGGGCAGTGAGAGGCAGATGGGGCTCATCCACCTAGGAAGGTAGCCTACGTAGGAGAAGGAAAACTCTGATCCTAAACCTCCACTTACAGGATATATTTGGGAGGGGAAAAACCTAAGGAGTAAACCCTACACAAATCCGAAGTGGAATCCTTAAGACAGTTGGATGCTGCCTTATAAGCCTCCTTCCAGTAGCACCTTAGAGACCAACTAAGTTTGTTCTTGGTATGAGCTTTCGTGTGCATGCACACTTCTTCAGATACACTGAAACAGAAGTCACCAGACCCTGATATATAGTGAGAGGGTGGGGAGGGGTATTACTCAGAGGGGTGGTGGAAATGGGTGAAAGGTTGATAGCTGTGGTAAACCAGTCGTCAACAGGTTTACCACAGCTATCAACCTTTCACCCATTTCCACCACCCCTCTGAGTAATACCCCTCCCCACCCTCTCACTATATATCAGGGTCTGGTGACTTCTGTTTCAGTGTATCTGAAGAAGTGTGCATGCACACGAAAGCTCATACCAAGAACAAACTTAGTTGGTCTCTAAGGTGCTACTGGAAGGAATTTTTTTTATCCTTTTACATGTTGTTCTTTAATTGCTCCAAAAATAAATAAAAGCAATAGTCTAGCATATTAATAGATACAATGGTTCCCCAAAATAAATTTGTGGCCACTAATTATGCATCGTTGAAAATAAGAGGTGACTTGACATTTGTTTTAATTGTTTATTTTATTCTACCGATATTGTATTTTTCTTAGGAAACAGCTTGCTTTTCATATGCAAATGTATTTGCCAGTGCTGCATTATCTAGGAGACTGATCATATGAATACCACATGAAATGTGATTTATTTAGTGCAAAGCCTGGATATTTAGAAAGATACTCATATCACACAGAAAAACAAGCTGTATGGTTTCAAGGCCAGCTGCCAACCAAAGGGTTGGAGGACCCATTTAAAAGGGAATCCATGCAACATTATCTTTGATTCAAAAAATAAATAAATAATTAGAACAGATTTCCCACTGTCTATACATGAATATGTGAGATTATGATGACAAAAGTTCCTATGAGATCAACACTATCACCAAGGATACCCATACAGAGTCACCTACAGATAGTGAATGCTGTTTTCGTTTGAAAGCATATAGGAGAGCAATGCTTGCCCAGTCAGAAAACCCATCAGGCAAGCCTGGAGGCAATTCGAAAGCTGCCAATGCACTTGTCAGAAATGTCTGCCAGGGAATCAGATGCTGCTGTTGCAGAAATATTTTCTGAAGCTTGGCATCTGGGTCTAGCAATCTCGATCCAAAGAAGAGCACATAGTTCAGTGAACAAAATCATGTCATAGCAAGAGGATGTTCAGAGTCTTTTGCATTTCCCATCATTGCTGTTATTGTTGAGCTGGGGAAGTGAGGGAGACATGTTTTAAAATTAACATTGGAGCTTAGAAAGGAGGCACTCTGGTGGAGATAAAATTTAGGATAGAAAATGTGCTGCTGCTTCCTTTCAATGAGCACACTTGTATATTCTCCTAAACAATAACACAGTCCATTTTACCTGTCAGTCAATGCTAAAACGATAAGAAAAAACTAAAACAAAAAAAAGAGAAAAAATAAGCATTTTGGCAAGTATCTACTAATGCAACCTTGCAAATAGATCTCAGAAGTTACTTTTTAAAAAGTTAAATTAAACATGTTTGTCTCCTTGCTTTTGACCCCTTGGTTTTTTATATTTCTGGTTTTATGGTTTTGAGTGAAAAAATAAGGATGGGATATTAAATACCAGTCCAGCTGGCCATACATACCTACTATAGTCAATTTAGTGGTTGGTGGAATGTCAACAGCAACAAAGAAGATAACCACCATTTCCAGTTTTCAGGCATTTTCCTGACTTGTTGTTTGGGGTAAGTTTCTACTCACTGTATGTCACAAGGTTAATTTTCAAGTCTTTTCTAAGGGTGCATTGAAAAATAATTTATAAACTCTTCATTGTTACAGCTTTCCAACAGAGACTGCAAAAACCAACAGAAATGGAGGAAGTCTCACCTCAGTTGGAAGGACGTGTGGATCCAGAATTGGCCTCCACAGTCACCTACGGACTCACTTTTAAAACCGTGTTTATGGAAGACAATCTTACTCAGCTACGAGTGATCGCCAAAGAAGAAGAAGGCAAAAACCAACAGAAATGGAAGAAGTCTCACCTCAATTGGAGTTTAAACAAATTAGTGTCTTGCCTAGTAAGAAATTGCTTGAACCTCATTCCTCAATATAGCAATAAACACTCATGTGAATGGGATGTATGGCATAATAATTGTCTCTAGATTCATTATCCAGGGTATTGACCCCCACCACTGATGCCCCACACATCCATGCAAATAGGAATATCCATGTGTATTAACTCCATTGCACATAGACCAACATTGTGCAGATAATTCCAGGGGGGTGGGGTATGGGGATCTCTAAATTGCTGGCTCATACTGATTGGATATTACATACATGAGCAATATCCTCCCCCAATGTGGGCATACATAGATGTCAGGGGTGTTGGGGAGTCCAACTGTGCAGTCATTCCCTGCTGTGCATTGGACAGGATGGAGGAAGCAGTTTCATCTGATGTAGACCAATATTTAGTTTCCAGCATTCCCCCCACCCCACCCCACCATTACAAATCTTAATGTCACCATTATTGTATCTGCTCATTCAATTCAGCTGAGGGCACTTTGTATCTAATGAAAGGTTTTCACTCAGGGCTAACCTACATCATTACGTATGCAGACAAGAGCATTGAGCTTTTGATGTCGATCACTGGCCTCCAACAATTCATTATGATCAGCACAGAGGAGCTCTTGAGTAAAAAAAAATGGAGTGATGGGAGGTTATAAAAATACAAAGGCAAAATATTATTGCAAAATGAACCTATTTCCCTTTTATCTTGTTCTTTAAATAATATCTTGGCAATTTAAAAATAAGCAGGTAAAGGTGAGAAAAATGCCATCACCTTCCATCCTCTTGCATTACTACTTTTATGATGCATAGTATGTTAGTGGTGCAAAATCTCTTATGCTCCAGGAAAGATAGAATGAATCACACCTTTTTGAGGAAGCGAAGAGAAAATGATGAAACTCCAGAAGAGCTGCAAAGTAGTGACTAAGGGAACATCATCAATATTTGCTTATTATGTCAGTGCAAGAAATACATCTGTTAGCTAATTTGTATTCTCCTCACTTCATCCCACTATTTCAGCAGGAGTTGTTGGGTTTCACTTTTGAGTGCTATACAGATGCTTAATGGTGTTTTCAAACATTTCCAAGTCATGGTCCCTTGGAGATAGTGAGACACTAGAAAGCATAATATTTTGGTTGCAGGTGATGGAATATTTGTCGAGATTTGGATGGAAGAATCTATGTTTACTATGTGACGAATCACCTGAATGAAGAATGGCAGGGGAGGAAGATCTGGAGGGAATTTCTTGATTGTGTGGCAGGATTAGCTCAAGAGAAGAGGTAGGAGAATAATTGGTTGGGAAGGCATGAAGTGGGAAAAGAAAAGCAGCCAAAGTTGTTCTCAATGAGCCTCAGATGATTAATGTGATCAGTTTCTTTACAAAGAATGCCAAACCAAAACAAGATAACTTTTCTTTGTGATTTTGCCACAGGGAAGCAGATTTGTGAATACTCTGACTAGGGATGGGCAAGAAAATAATGTTAGGTTGCAGCTTAATTCACATTTTCTGAACCAATACATGAACTAGGGGTGGTAAGGGGACAGTTAGCTTTCAAAATTTAGACTTCTCTGAATTTTGTAATGCAGTCCACCCACTGGTGTTTGCATATTATATATTAGGAAAAATTTGGATGAAAATGCTTACAAGCTTCCATACAGATTTTTTAAAATCACAAACTGCTACAGAAATGGTGCAAAGTGAATTTAAGATTGGATAAATGAGAAATGGGGGAGATATTGACGGTGTAAAGGTACCTCCGGAGCGCTACCTATTTATCTACTTGCACTTTGATGTGCTTTCGAACTGCTAGGTTGGCAGGAGCAGGGACCGAGCAAAATGAGCTCACCCCATCGTGGGGATTCGAACCACTGACCTTCTGATCGGCAAGCCCTAGGCTCTGTGGTTTAGACCACAGCGCCACCCGCGTCCCAATTATGACGGTGTATTTCACTACAATTCTTAGAAAAGCAAAGTCTCACTCACCTAGTCCCCACAGCGGAAGCTGTTGCTGAACAAGTTTTAGAAAGGCTATGATTGTATTTTTATTCTTATTATACACCCATGCTAGGACTTTTTGTGAAGGGTGAGTACATAGCAAGGCTGAAAAGAGAGAGAAAATGCTGAACAGCTGAAAGTGGTGTCTCTCAAAATTCGTCCTCCAGCTTCTCCAAGTTGTTTTCATTCTGCCTCATTTTCAAGGTACTTGACAATCACACACACACACACACACACACACACACACACACACACACACATTTTCAGCTAGCACAGGGTTCTGAGCTAATATTATCACTGCCAGGTGGTTGCAAACTAGTGTTCATTGTACGCTGCCCCTTAAAAAAACCCACCATGATTCTCTCGGTACTATATATTGAACTGAAACTTATTACAGTAGCCAAGTATAATGTATGTGCTTTTTTATATCCTGTGCACATTTCTCTGGCACTCTCCAGCCTCCCTATCTGCATGGACTTTCTGATCAGAAAAAGTCCCATGGAAGGAGTTATCTCAATGTTGTTTTCCTCAGGCTTTGGTTGAAGTGTGGGCACCAAGGAAGACTGCAGAGTGCAGGACACTGCTGAGACAATTGTAGAATGAAAGTAAGGACACTCATGACTCCATAGCCACTACAATGATAAAGCAAGCACATTAAAAAAAGAAGAAACCCATACAACACTCATGAGAACATCAGCAAAGTGTTCTCTCCCCCTCTGATAATTTTTGAATGCAATTTCTTTTCCCCTTGAGGGAGAATGGTTGGGGGGGGGATACAGAAGAAATTTTCAGCACAGCGCTAGTTGAAAGCATGCTATTGGGATGGGAAAATGTGGCATGATTCATACCCAGCATGAGATACTTACTGGTAAGCTTTAATCCAGCATTTACTAGGCTTGAGAGTGGACATCACTTAAACAGCTTTTATCCCTAGTCAAAGAGCTATAAAACTCAGTCCTTGCCAAGAAGGGACAAATAAGTAATTAGTACAAGTTTTAGTGACAATATATATATATATATATATATTGTTATTAGTCTCTTAGAAGAAAGATAATTGTGCTGTGAGGGTTTGAAAGCCAGCATAGATCTGTAAGTACAGCTGGATCCAGGGTAAAAACAGCTTATGTAGTTTCTAGGCTTTCTATTTAAAAAAATAAAAAAAATGCTGCCCATAGATACCTTCAGAAATGCTTGTTCACTAAAGATTTGCACACAGCTTTTTCTCTCTTAAAAAACAACAACACACACATTTCAAAACTCTGCAGTAAAGAACCGCAAAGGTCATGGAGGTTTTTTCTGCTTTGACACATGCTGCCCTTCTTTCATTGATCCACTAATACTTTTTTCCATTTAATAAATGTCTATATCATTGCAAGACTAAAAGTTTGGCAAACTCACAGAGGTCAGTTTGTACTTACAAGTGGCACAACATCTGACTTCTTCAGCATATGTCTTGGTGCTACTGAGCATTGACCTGATAATAATAATCTGTGGGTTCCCAAGAGATGTTATTCTCCTCCCATTGACTCCCCCCCCCATATTTCCACCACCACCCAAAGGTGGAGATGGTTTGAATGCAGCGCGCCTGTTGTCGGTGGGCTGGGGATACAGATCTTGGACCCAGAGAATTCCTAGCCAGAGGTAGGAATAGCCATGGTATTACCTGAAGGAGCGTCTCCACCCCCCATCGTTCTGCCCGGACACTGAGGTCCAGTGTCGAGGGCCTTCTGGCAGTTCCCTCACTACAAGAAGCCAAGTTACAGGGAACCAGGCAGAGGGCCTTCTCAGTAGTGGCACCCGTCCTGTGGAACGCCCTCCCACCAGATGTCGAAGAGAAAAACAACTACCAGACTTTTAGAAGACATCTGAAGGCAGCCCTGTTTAGGGAGGCTTTTAATTTTTAATAGATTATTGCATTTTCATGTTCTGTTGGAAGCCGCCCAGAGTGGCTGGGGAAACCCAGCCAGATGGGCGGGGTATAAATAATAAATTATTATTATTATTATTATTATTATTATTATTATTATTATTATTATTATTATTATACCTTGGCAATAAATTCCAACTCGTAGTCTGAGATTGGGCTGTTGCTCTTGGGGGCTGTGAAAATTCCCTCACACACCTTAGAAAAAGTATTTTGAGGACAGTCCATTTGAAGCAAGGGTAGAGAAAGTCTTTTCAGCCTGACGGCCACGTTCCCTGGTGAATATGCATCTGGTGGCTGCGTTCCAATAGTAGGTGGGGCCAGGAGCAAAAAAATGGGTGGGGCAATGGGTGCAACATCAAATTATGAGCTACATTCCAGTCAGAAAACTCCAGAGCACCAGACAGGCATGCAGGTGTATTACCACAGTTCAGCATACTTGAGGACATGGAGCAGGGGGAGGGAGGGAGAAAGAGGGCCTGGGAAGGAAGTGTAGTCTGGGTGAGAATCTAGCTAGTGAGGCCTATAGGGCCGAATTTAATGCCTGAAACTGAGTTTCCCCACCTCTAATTTGAAGTCATGAGTCAAGAAAAGATCCTGCACAACATTGCCCTTCCCTGCAAACAGCTTAGAGGATTTATTTACATTTAAGTGGCATATAAGTTTTGTTTCGTTGATTAAATAAATAAAGATTATCCTGCCAATATTCTTTCCAGTAAAATCTTGATTGCACAAGGTTTTCAGTTGCATCATTTTAACCCAGTTTGAGGTTCCATTTCTGCAATTCCCTCTCTATGGGCTTCTTTCTCACTTAAATATAGTTCCATAAAGAAACCGTAGGCAATAAGACCTAATCAGTTTGTGAGTAGACTCACATGGAGAGAGACAGTCTTTAAGGCAGCAGCAGCCAATGTGATGCCCTCCAGATGTTTCACAAGCATTGCCAATGGTGGATAATGTTGGGAGTTGCAGGTATGAGGGTCTCAGGTTGTGCAAGGACCCAGACTATTGAATTGGAGCCAGAAACAGATTACAGCCAGTTCAACTAGTGCAGAACTGAATACACTATGTGCTCACGTTGTATTACAACATTTCCATGCTTACATATTTATTCTCTTTCCTTAAAAAACACACACACCTGAAAATGGTTTATCACACATATTAAGAGTACCCTGATGTATCACTCTTTGCATAAATGTGGGTTTTCACTTGTCAAATTCTGTAGCGTCACCCTATCAGGTTGCTTTACTCTTGAGAGCCAGCCATATTATGTATCTTTTTTATAAACGTCTAACAACAGCTAGCACAATTGGGATGTAATCCTCGTTTTTCACCCCAAAACTGTAGTAGCAGCAGCAATTGTTGTAATACCTTTCTCATAAAGCACCTTTTTCAACGCTCCCCTTCAGTCACCAGTTCTGACCTTTACTTGGGTGTTTTCCATTTCTGCTCAGCACCTTGGCTCCTATGGAACTGTTTTAATAATGTTTGCTGAAGTGTTCAGTCTTTATTTAGACTCCAGTCAGCACTGCTGCATTGCAGTCTGATGGACAGCAAGGGAATCTTGTGTCTGATGTAGATATTTTTAATAAAAAGTGAAAGTTAAAAGCATTGTAGCCACTAGGGAAATACTATCAAAGCCTAGTTTTGATTCTGCCAGCCAAGGAAAGGAGTAATAGAATGTTGTTGGGAATGTCTGTGTTAGAAGAAAAATCCGAGCACCTTTCAAGTTATGAGTTGGCATCTTGGCCTTAGGATTGCTTGGCTTTGATAGAAAGGGCTATTAGAGCATGAGGCTGAAGAATTGTAATTTTATTAGCTAAGCTAATTGAGATGCCTAGACCAGTGTTTCCCAACCAGTGTGCCTCCAGATGTTTTGGGACTACAACTCCCATCATCCCTCGCTAGCAATACCAGTGGTCAGGGATGATGGGAATTGTAGTCCCAAAACATCTGGAGGCACACTGGTTGGGAAACACTGGCCTAGACTACAATATCTTCTTGCTCAT
Organism: Darevskia mixta; assembly: GCA_034641385.1. Lineage (NCBI taxonomy): Eukaryota > Metazoa > Chordata > Lepidosauria > Squamata > Lacertidae > Darevskia > Darevskia mixta. The sequence goes on from JAWWNH010000013.1 coordinate 6,270,792, forward strand.
GGAACTAAGGAAGTAGGCTGTTTGCCTACAGAAAATTCATTCTGGGGTTGGGTGGAGGGCTCAAATAACCTCCAACATTTCATTCTACACTTTATCTTTATGGATTGGATGTTGTCTCCTCTTGATGGAGTTACACTCCCTCTGAAGGTTAGGGGTACCTCTGGATCCATTGCTGTCACTCGAGACACAGGTGGCCTCAGTGGCGTGGAGTGCCTTCCATTGGCTTCAGATGGTGGCCCAGCTGTGCCCCTATCTGGACAGGGATAGCCTATATCAGTGATGGCTAACCTTGACACTCCAGATGTTTTGGAACTACAACTCCCATCATCCCTAGCTAACAGGACCAGTGGTCCGGGATGATGGGAGTTGTAGTCCCAAAACATCTGGAGTGTCAAGGTTAGCCATCACTGGCCTATATTCTGTTGTGTATGCTCTGGTAACCTCTAGGTTAGATTTCTGCAACATGTTAGATGTAGGGCTGCTTCTGAAGAAAGTTCGGAAACTTCAGCTGACGCAGAATTGATCGGCCAAGTTGCTCACCAGGGCAAGGCGGTTTGAGCATATTACACCAATCTTGGCCCAGCTGCCAATTAGTTTCCAGGCCCAATTCAAAGTGCTGGTTTTGACCTACAAAGCCTTAAATGGCTCAGGGTCACAATACCTCAAGGACTGCCTTTCCCCACAAGAGTTGATCTGGATCCTGCAATCATCATCTGATGCCCTTCTTCGTGTGTCCCCTCTACGAGAGGTCCTGATGGTGGCAACACAAGAGCAAGTCTTTTCTGTGGTGGCTCCCTGTTTGGGGAATTCTCTCTCAGGCAGGTTTACCTGGCTCCATCATTATATATCTTTAGGTGTCAGGCAAAAACTTTCCTCTATAACCAGGCCTTTAGCCTTTAAGCATCTGTGGTCTTTTATAAGTTGGTGAGATGTTCTTAATGTATTTCTCTTTCCCCTTGGTGTTAATGTATCTATGTGGGGTTTATTGTTTATTTTATTTTTTTGTAAGTCACTTTGGGTAGCCCTGGGCAAGATAAAGTGACTGAGAAATTTAAGAAACAAACAAACAAATAAAATCTTTCGGCTGCCACAGACTCATAAACTACTCTTCTGATATCAGATAAATACGGATCTATGGAACTGTCATCCATCAGAATGGAATAAGTTTTGCTTAATGCTTATCCAAACTACTCAAGGTTTGACACTTCATACTTAAAACACGTACTTGAAAATAATCATAGGTTATGATCATGTTAAGCATAATAATCATGTAGTTTATGAACTAATACATATGCAAAACATTTGTTTAACTGCTACTCTACATGTTAGATTGAAGGTCAGGACTGTTATTATTTATGAATTTCTTAAAATATTTTACCCTGCCTTTCTGAAAGCAACAATTCAAATCAGTTTGCAGTACATCTACCATGTTTCTCACATCAGTTTGTACACTTAGCAGATGAAAAGCAAGCAATATATTATTTTATTTGGCTTAGTCTCTACTTTCACGTACATATAACAAATCCAAAACTTTCACAATGAGTTGAAGGGTAAAACTGAATAAGCAATGCTAACCTTAGGTTTCAAATTAGATGGTCCATTCATAGGAACTAAAACTTTAGTCACATTCTAATTGCCTAGCTGTAGTTGAAGGGAAACTCCAGATGAAAGGCTACCCATTTTTGTGAGTCCATTAATGACTGCAGATACATTTATATGGTGTGTGCAGCAACTATAAGCATCAGCTTGTATCTGTAGCGTTTGGAATCAGTTCAGTATCTTTTGGATCTGATCTGTGTTTTCCTGGTTTGATTCGTTATTCAGATCCAAGTTTCAACGGTTAAGTCTAAACCAGGCTTCCTCAACCTCGGCCCTCCAGATGTTTTGAGACTACAATTCCCGGCATCCCTGACCACTGGTCCTGCTAGCTAGGGATCATGGGAGTTGTGGGCCAAAAACATCTGGAGGGCCAAGGTTGAGGAAACCTGGTCTAAACCTCTGTTTCCCCCACTGATTATAAGAAGAGATTTATAGCTCCCCCCTTTCACATAAATACATTAAATTTGCAGGCAAGGGAGCTCCCCCTCCCCCCGCCCAAGTGGATTAAGCCTACCAGATTTGAGACAGGCCCATCTTGTATTATTTTAAGGGGAGCAGACACCTGGGCTGGCTGAGGGCAGACTGCAGTTGGTGGGGCAGTGCCTCATTTGCCATCATGGACAAGTCTTCACTGCTGCTAAGCAAAGAAAGAAAAATATTTTATGTTTGCATATACTTGTATGCAAGGGAACTTTTGGGCCTTCAGATGCTGCTGAACTACAACTCTCATTATCACTGGCCATTGACCATGCTTGCTTATGGGAGCTGTAGTTGAAAAACATCTGCATACTCTCCAACATTTCTCCGATGAAAATAGGGACACCCTATTCCAGTGGTGGCTAACCTTGACACTCCAGATGTTTTGGAACTGCAACTCCCATCATCCCTAGCTAAAAGGACCAGTGGTCAGGGATGATGGGAGTTGTAGTTCCAAAACATCTGGAGTGTCAAGGTTAGCCACCACTGCCCTATTCAATAATAACAATAATAATAATTTTATTATTTATACCCCGCTCATCTGACTGGGTTACCCCAGTCACTCCGGGCGGCTTCCAACATATATAAAAACATAGAATCATAGAATCATAGAGTTGGAGAGACCACAAGGGCCATCCAGTCCAACCCCCTGCCAAGCAGGAAACACCATCAAAGCATTCCTGACAGGTGGCTGTCAAGCCTCTGCTTAAAGACCTCCAAAGAAGGAGACTCCACCACACGCCTTGGCAGCAAATTCCACTGTCGAACAGCTCTTACTGTCAGGAAGTTCTTTCTAATGTTTAGGTGGAATCTTCTTTCTTGTAGTTTGAATCCATTGCTCCGTGTCCACTTCTCTGGAGCAGCAGAAAACAACCTTTCTCCCTCCTCTATATGACATCCTTTTATATATTTGAACATAGCTATCATATCACCCCTTAACCTTCTCTTCTCCAGGCTAACATAACAAAACATTAAACATTTTTTAAAACTTTGCTATACAGGGCTGCCTTCAGATGACTTCTAAAGTTTGCATAGTTACATATCTCCTTGGTGGTGGTGGGGGAATCACATAACTCCATACCCTCCAACATTTCCCCAATGAAAATAGGGACATCCTTATGAAAAGCAGGGCATTCCAGGATCAAATAAAAAACCAGGACAGCTTCTGTAAATCCGTGACTGTCCCTGGAAAATAGGGAAACTTGGAGGGTCTACATCTGGAGGGCTAACGGTTCCCTACCTCTGCCATCCACGTAGATAAATAAATATACTGATGTAGTTTCTTCATAACAAGCAGGAGGGGTGAGATAGAAAACCAAAAGACTGCATACTACAAAAGAAAGAGACCCAAGTCTAAAATAAAGGCCAGAGCTACTTGCTGTTCAGACACCAAGCACAGCCAGTGTCATCTTTGCTTAAGTCATGTTACAAAACAAAATCTTCCCTTCCCGTCATGGAGTTGAGAGTGGCTTCAGCTCTTTTATATTTTATGAAACTAAAGTTCAAAAGTTCATTTTTATTTTTATTTTAGATTTCACTCATGGTGATGTGGAGAGGAAGGTCTTCAGGAGATAAATTGCAGAGCACTGGGAATCCAAAAGCAAACCTTGATTGGGTTGCTACCTTTCAGTTATGGTATACTGAAATCTTTGCTTCTGACTCCCTGTGGTGCGGACATGAAAATGCATCCTTTCATGATTCATTTTAAGAATCAAGACACAGGGGACTAAATATACTCTCTGCTTAAAGCACCAGTTAGCTAGTTTGTGCATTGTAATGTAGAGAAATACAGGCTAGCAGAGGCGTCTGAAAGTATTTCTGAGGCCAGGCATTCAGTTATGATCCCAGTTACTTCTCTTGCTCTCTCATCAGAGCTGTTCAGACACTGGAGAAATACCAGGAAAAGGGAGAAAGAGGATTGATTCCTGCCTGCCAGATCCTGCCAGCCGATGGTCAGACTAATCAACACACCATTTGTGAAAATTAGCAAGTGTGTTGATGCTTTTCTAAAGCAAAGTGCAGCTGGACATCCACAATCCATATCAGGTCCCTAGCATTGATTTAAGGGACATTAATTCTTTGTTCTGCTGCAATCCTAATCTGAATCATGCCCCACCCCTGCTATTGGTATCAGAACAAAGCTCCCATTGAACAAATGGGAACTTCCACTCCAAACCCAAATGCAAACCAAGGTGCATAGTGTCTGATGAGATCAGGATTGCAGCCTGAGACAAAGAGTCCTATGTCGTGATCTATTACAGATATTAATATTGTGCAGATTGAAGCGACTGGGTGCATAAAAACCAACTCCTTTTGGAATAAAATATTGTCCAGACCTGTAAGTTTGATTCAAAACTTCATGTTCAGAACTTTCTTAAAAACAGAACAGAAACAATAGTAGTACATCCAAAATAGTTTCACATAATACCTTCTGCATGTCCAGCACAGGCTTAGCATATTCTAAGAAATAATTTTACTTCTTCCAGAAATCAAAACTGTGTCTCTCTCCCATTCCAGCCTGCATTAGCTTGCACCTGCCTAAGGCTATGCAGCTCCTGGAGAGCCATGATCACACCCTTTGCTGTCTCTGTGGTGTCCGGAGAAAGACTAATCGGTAACTCCCTTCAAAATGGCAATTTGCAATAAAATACTTTAATCATGTGGTCTAAGGTTAAACACTCGGTGTTAGAGCAGAGAACATTCTCAGTTAATCAATAACACAGTTAGAGTTCAGAAAGCTCTTTGTATGCTGCCATGCCCCAAAATTAGCAATACACACCCAGGCATTCTCCACTCCAGTATCAATTAAACAATTATACGTAACATTGATCCTCCATTCCAAGGCCCCAGTATCGGTTGGAACTCGGCACCTGCAATTTCCTTCAGAAATTAGCAGTTGCTAATTACAACCGTTTTGACTGCAGTGTTCTAGAGCTGAATGGCACGACCAGAAAGTCTGAGTCTTGAGCTCACCTGCCGCACCTCAGGCAGCAGGTGAAATGCAGAACAGGATCTTGAGCTAAACACCCAGGCAGTGCATAGTCATTCTAATTATTCAGATCAGTGCATTGTGATTCTGGTATGTCCCCCGTTTTCTTAATCTATCACAAAAGCACTGATGCAGTTTAGTGACAACAGAAGCAGTAAGTACCAGTAAGTGTAAAAAAAGGATACACCTTGACGAGTGACTGGGAGGTTTATCTTTATTTACATCTGTATACGGTGTTCTGCAAAATAAATCTATTGCATTTTGTATCAGGTTAATTTTCCCCATATCTCTCCATATTCAGATATATGTATATATGTTTCTGATTTATTGTTTGATCTTCTTCAGCTTCACTCACCTAGGAAGTCTCACTGATGTTCCAGTGAATATGATTTATTTTATTTGGACTCTTATTTCCCCAACAATTTTCTTCCGACACTCTTCATCTTATTTTAGCTGGTGTTCTAGCTGTTGCCTGACATAGTTTTGTTCTCTCCATTTCTGCTTGGCAATTGCTGCCTGAAATCATTCTTCTTCATTTATTTATCATCTAGCCAGATGTCTCTTAGCATCACTTGTGTACATTAGAAATGATAATCTGAGTTCAAGTTCCTTCTTTTCAAAACTATCAGTGTATCTAGCAATCATCATCTGACATCATGTTCTTTGAACCTCTTCATATGTATTTCTTTCAGGATTATTAATCTTCACTATCATCCAGTCAGCACTTACATAAAGTCTACTACTAGATGCTTTAATGCAGTATGGTGTGCCACTCGTGTTCCAAGAACATGACATTTATCACTGGAAGTTCTTCCTGTTTCACTACTCGACTTTAATTCACCTGGGGGCCCTTGAAAATGATCCAGTAGCAAGCGAGACAGGGTCTACCAATCCTTAATCATCCTTTATCATCAAATGATTTGTCTGGGGGAAACTGTTGACATTCCTACAAAAGAGCGCTATGTTCTAGAACAACTGGTGATAAAGTATAATTCCGAAACTAGCTATAGAATTTGGTCTGATCACAATCTTGAGTGCTTGGTGTTAAACTGGTTCCCTACCACACTCCAATGGGCAAAGAGGAATGCCATAAAAGGTGTCATAACTGAAGCAAATTAAATAGTTTATTGTGGTGGCCGGAGACTTGACATACTGTACAATGACGGGAATGCATACAAAAATCAAGAGGCTAAGTGGTCACGAGACCAGTGTTACAGCAAATGGAGAAAGAGTATGTGAAGAAGAAGAAAAAGAGAAAGAGTATGTGTACACACAAACACAACCCTGGTGTTAGGAAGATTTGTCAACTCTTGTTGCAAAAAGCAACTTATACTACAGTGGTACCTTGGTTCTCAAATGCCGAAAACCCAGAAGTAAGTGTTCTGATTTCTGAACGTTTTTCAGAAGCTGAATGTTTCTGGGGCACCTGCATCAATCAGAAGCTGTGCCTTGGTTTTTGAACATTTCGGAAGTCAAATGGATTTCCGGAACAGATGAAGTTTGGCGTTTTTGTTTTTGCTATTTATTTTGCATTTTTGTATTTGAGGCTTTCTCTGTTATTTTGTTTTTGTGACTGTGTGGAAACCAGTTCAGCTATTGATTGATTGATTGATTGATTGTGTGACTGTGGAAATGGATAAAAGCCCCACATCCAAACAATGACTATCATCATTACAGGTAAGTAAAAAATTAATTTTCAATTTTATCATCTACAATACTGTCCTAATTATTTTATAGTATAGTACATTGATTATTGCTTTCATTTTATGGATCAATGGTCTCCTTAGATAGTAAAATTCATGTTAAATTGCTGTTTTAAGGGTTGTTTTTAAAAGTCTGGAATAGATTAATCCGTTTTGCATTACTTTCTATGGGAAAGCACGCCTTGGTTTTGGAACGCTTTGGTTTTGGAACAGACTTCCAGAACAGATTAAGTTTGAGAACCAAGGTACCACTGTAAATAACAACAAGTGGGTGTGCATGCAAGCCTTTGGGATTCATTTATGTTCTGATCAATAGCCTGGCTGCTGCAGGCTGCACTACTTGTAGATCTGGAGGTTACCAAAGCATGGATCACTGTTACCATCTCATTTAATTGGAGAAAGAGTCATATCTGGCACACCAGCTGAAACTAGGTGTAGGTGCTCCTAGTTACCAAATCCATATGGGCCTCAAATGACAAAATTAGATCCAGGAGCTTTCTCGGGCTATGAACCTGCTCTTTCCAGGGAAGTACAACACCATCCAGAACAGGCTGTCTCACCATGGCCCAGATTTGTACACCCAGCCTGCATACATACCTCCATCTTGTCTTGATTTAATTCCAGCTTTGGGGCCCTCATCTCCTCCATTGCTGCTTCCGGGCACCTGTTCCGAACTTCAATGGTGTCTCCTGATTTAGATGGGATGGAGCGAGACAGCAGTGCTTCATCAGCACCCTGGGCACCTCAGCTGATTGAAGCAGGAGGCATATTGTCCCACTTAGTCTCTGTTTCTTCTTTTGTGAGGCCAAAGGCTTCTAAGAATTTGATTTGCTCTGTGTAGTTTGCAAACTGAAACGGTGAAATTGATACTCCAATACCCTTAGATGCATAGTTCGCAATAAGAGCAATATTTTGCCTTAATTCTTCAAAGCGTATTTTTCTGCATTTCTAACAACCCCTTAGAGGCTTTAGATTGAAATCTATTTTTTACAGCAATTCTCCCTCCTCCATCATATGAGCGGACAGGTTTGTTATTGCATGGTTGCTCATGAATTCTGGACTGCTGGCATTGATTTTTTTTTTCTGGCAGCACTGAGAATTTGTTTTGAAAAATAACCCTGGTGACCACTAAATGGACTTCACAAAGAGAACTGAATAAAAAAAATTAAAAAGAAAGGTAGGTCATGTTTGTGTTCTAGGAACTTTGGCAGTGTTTTCATTTTATTTTTATTTAAAGGGTACAGGAAAAAAAAGGCTTATAATTATTTGATATTTTTAGGGTAAAACAAAATTGACTGGGAGCAACACGCATCATTTTTCAAAAGCTGGAAGTAGGATTTTAGGCATGCATCTCTAATGAGTTTATTTAGAGTAGCTTGGCTCAAGTACCAGGCATATCTTGGAAAATATAAAAGTTTCTGTCATGTCTTCGCTCAGAGCACAATTTCACACCTTCGCATGTTGAAGCCTGTAAGTCACAAATTGTTAATGTGATATATTCTTTCAAAGAAACAGAACACTGTTTGTTTCAGAATAATACAAAGGTGCAGAAGAAGTGTGTTTATCAATGTGAACAAAAGGCTGTTGTCAGCAACGGAATGCTAATAAATATTTCAACAATTTGTCACAACATTCTGTCTTTCTTTCTTTCGACTTTTTGGCTCCAACTAGATGCACGTTCTGAGGCACCATGCATGTCGGTGAAATCACATATAATTGCAACCCATTGAATAAGCCTGCATCCCCCTGTTCCGCCCTTTTAGTGATGTTTAAGTGATGTCTTTATGACGTTTCGAGGTCACTTCCGGGTTTGGCGCGATGTGCGTATACACAGACACACACATACTGAATGTGTGTGAACTACAACTTCCTGTACTACAAACATTTCTTATCGCAACCCTGACAAAATAACTTCCTATCCACAAAGAGAAAATAAAATAAGAAGGCAGAAAGAGGCCTGCTTTAGACATAATGCTAAATCAAAATTAGTGTTGCCAACATAATTTTCTGGGCATAGTACTATACACAGTGTGCGGCTTGGGCCTCCTCTGCCTCAGTCTGTACCTGGATGGGACATTCTTTTATGATGTCATTTTTTATGCCTCTAGTTTCAGGATAATTAGAAACATAATAAATAAATAGTCACGAGTGCTTTCTAATGTGATGCCACTGTTGTGTGGCTTTCATTATGCGGATGTGTTCTGTGGTGATACCTACTAAGCATGAGGAAAATGAATACTCTTGAGGTGAGGTGGCAGAAATATATTTCTCTTTCTCAGTTTTTTAGGAACAATTTATTTCAGAACAGTAGACAGAGCAAGCATAACCCATACATCTTTGCTACCTGCCTCGTCTTCTCACAGGATAGAGACACTTGCTTATTTTAAGTACAGTATATTAAAAGGGAAACTAAGCCGGCAGTTCTAACCTCACTTATCTGTCAGTAAGCCATACTTTATCTAATAGGACTTGCTCCTGAGTAGATGTGGTTAGGATTACAGCCTAAGAACGCAATCCTTTACATGTGTACTCATGAGTAAGCCCTATTGAGTTCACCAGGTAAGTATGTATAGACTTTCAGCCTAATTAAACCAATGTTATTTGTCTAATTTTTGCCTAAGAGAGCTGACCCCCATGTTATTCCTACATTTCCCCCCTCCTTCCATTATTCCAACAACACATTCCATTCCTCTCTTCTATCCTTATCCTCTCTCTCCACATCCATTGCCATTCATCTATCCCGCTGAATTAGCACCAGGACAGGCAAATGGTGCAATATTTTTTAGTGTTTTACTCGGTGTGTGTGTATTTCCACTTCCCATGGGCATCTGCTGGACTAGATGGACCTATGGTCTGATCCAGTAGGCCTCTTACATCCTTAACTTGTTACTGTAGGAAATGTTTAAACTTCATGTTTAAAAATCTAATAACTGGATATATAGAGACAATGCATGTCTAGACTGAGTTTTTTAGTCTAGTAGTGGTGGTAAATTATTCACAACTAGTATATTTATTTTATTTTTATATTAAATGCCTCAAGCGTGTGCTCCCGGTTTTTAAAATAAAATAAAATACTGTATCTGCATTTATTCTCCAAATACAAAATAAAGTATTTCCAGAAGCTAGTAACTTAAAGGTTTTTATTTTGTTTTTCTCTTTACTACGCCACATTCATTTTGCATTTAGGATATTTTATTAAACCTAAGGAAAAAACACCTATAAGATTTTAAGCATAAAATAAATAAGAAAAGCTGGGAACTTCTCAGTGTTTGTTGCTTGTTGTTTATTGTAATATAAAATCGTGCAAAAGGACTGTGGAACTTTAATGTTTGGCTGCTGTGATATATGCTGTGTTGGGTTACAAAGAATGTGCATGCTTAGCACCGACAATATCAAGCATAGTGCTAAATGTAGACAAAGGTAATCATTTAGGCTATCTTTTCAGGGGGGTGGGATAGAGAGGAAAGCTCAACCCAACCCATTTTGCTGCTGTTCAGGTCCATCTCCAGGATCAACAGAGCAAATACTCTGCTTTTGCTGATCATTTGTTCCCTGCATATTGGTAACCCTGCTGTCTAAAGCTGTATGTGTCTACTCTCTGTCTTTCTTTTCTGTGCAATAAACAATTTCCCCCTATTTCCTGGTGGGGCAAGCTCTCTCTTAGGCATATGGGTTAAAGGTACACACACATTTTAAACAGACGCACCTCCAGACTCCATGCAAAACGCTCAGTTTCTCTCAGTGGTGCACAGTAGTGTCTGTACATGTGGTGGACACGTGTTTTTTCAGATGTCCCTGTCACAACACTGAAGATAAACAAACAGAATATAAAAGACCTTCACGTAATATAACAGACCTGAAGATAAACAAACAGAATATAAAAGACCTTCACAGAATATAAAAGACCTTCACGTAAAACTATGAGGATTGTTAAATATAATATTTTGTAGTTGTTTCCATAACTTTAACTGAGCAATTGGTGCCCATTATTGCAACAAAAATAGATGGATCAAAATCAATGTTCCTCCCCACCCTTGCCATCCAGCAGGGATCAAAATTGGTGACCCACTTTCCAATTAAGCTGAGGGTGTTCTTTATCTTTTCTGTCTCTCCATTTCTTGATTTCTATTTCTTCCTGTTTTGTTTTTCGTTTTTGTTATTCTTTGTCTTTAGTTTGACTTTTATTGTATTTTATGTTGAAAACGTTTGATAAAAATTAACAGTACAGTTGGGAGGGGTAGCTAATGCTACTGAAGACAGAATCTGGATTCAATAAGACCTTAACAGATTGGAAAATGTGCCCAAACTAGCAAAATGAATTTCAGCAGGGACAAATGTAAGGTTCTAAACTTAGGCAGCAAGAAACAGCTGCACAAATACAAGATGGGAGACACCTGGCTTGCCAGTAGTACAGTGATACCTCGGGTTAAGTACGCTTCAGAATAAGTATACTTCAGGTTAAGAACTCCGCTAAGAACAGAAATCGTGTTCTGGCGGCGCAGCAGCAGCAGGAGGTCCCATTAGCTAAAGTGGTGCTTCAGGTTAAGTAGGCTTCAGGTTAAGAACGGACCTCCGGAACGAATTAAGTACTTAACCCGAGGTACCACTGTACATCTACTGAAAAGTATCTAGGGGTCTTAGTAGACTACGAGCTTCACAGTGAGTCAACAGTGTGATACAGCAGCAAAAGAAGCTTATGGATTAGCAGACTTATAGTGTCCCGATCAAGGGAATTAATAGTACCACGCTATTCTGCCTTGGTCAGACCACACCAGGAGTACTATGTCCAGTTCTGGATGCGACAATTTAAGAAATATATTGGCAAGCTGGAATGTGTGCAGAAGAGAGCAACCAACCTGATCAAGTGTTTGGAAACCAAGCCATCTGAGGAATGGTTGAGGGAATTGGGTATGTTTAGCCTTGAAAAGTGGAGACTGGGTGGAGATACTATAGCCATCCTGAAATATCTAAAGGGTTGTCACATGGAAGATGGAGGGTAGGATCCAAACTAATGGCTTCAAGTTACAATAAAGGAGAATCTGACTAAATATCAGAAACAACTTTCTGATGGTAAGAGCTGTTCAGCAGTGGAGCAGACTCCCTTGGAAAGTGGTGAACTCTCCTTCATTGGACGTTTTTAAGCAGAGGTTGGATGGCCATCAGTCATGGATGATCCAGTTGACATTCCTGCATTGCAGGAGGTTTGGACTAGAAGACCCTTGGGTCCCTTCCAATTCTACAATTCAATGATTCTATGACTGTGGTCCCTAACCGATTGTGTCAAACTGTTCTTATTGCAGAATGGTACCACTGGAAGACGGGAAACAGGATCTAGAGGGAACACTTACTACTTACTGAAATGTTGATTTCATGTGCAACATTTGAAGGCTGTTTTAGGAGCTATAAGGAAAGTGAGAACAATGCCATATAGTTACATGTCCCACTTGAGAAAGGATGTTATGAAGAAGAAGCAAAGAAGAAGAGGAAACCAATGTGGTCAAATAAATGAATAATATGCCTTTTGTCTTCAAACCAATACAACTGTTCAGAAACAGCTGTGGAAGAAAGTTACAGCAGCTTATGAAATCATGAGGCGTGCATCGTGAGGGAATAGGTGACTATGATTCAATTTGACAACATGAAAAATTGGGTCCAGCCACTGAAATGGATAGTCGAATCATTTTTTGAGAAAACCAATCCATAGTGCATTTGCTGTTATCATAAATAGTTACAGAAGTATTAAGCACCTAATAGACAACTTTCTCTGCATTAAAGGTGAACTAACTTAATTCACACTTCCTGAAACAGTATGTGAACCAAAACACAGCGACCCTTTGAAATTTGTGCCTCTCCGGTTTCATTATTTATTTAATTTATATACCGACCTCCATCCAAGATAAAACGACAGGATAGAAGCATAAAACAAAACAAAACAATAACCCCCCTCCCACAAACACATTTAAAAGGCCATAGAATATTAATCAACCAAAAGCCTGGTTGAAGAGGAATGTTTCTGCTTGGAGCCTAAAGATATATAATGTAGGTGGCTGACACACTTCCCTGGTTATTTCCCCCCCTTTTTAAAAAGCAAAGTAATGTATACAAAATGTGTTTCCTAGGGTAAAATTAGCATTAAAGTGCATATATATTCAAAACTAGCATACACAAATGCATTATATGAGGAAAAATAGCTACCAAAATGTGTATATTAGGGGAAATTCACACTAATTGACAATTTTTCATGAGGACTTAAAAAAAATACATCACTAATCATAAACTGATTGGGGGGGGGGAAATAGAATTTAAGAGAAACGAAAATTGACAGATTTGCTCACCCCTAATTGCAAGGCAGGATACATACCGGTATGTATCCTGGAAATCTTTTAAGTAGGAATATTATGGACCTCATTGAGACATCTAACCACTATCAGTAGACAGAATGCTCAAGATGCAAGGTCTAAATTTAGAATGCACTCTTGCTTTCAAAATGAAGGGAGGATGAATCAATTGAGCCCCATTGTAAATCAATGAATGGAAAGTTTGCAAAATACAAGTTCTGGATGAAAAACCCATGTATACCTCATCCTCCCCAATTAATTTTACATTTGTTTTTGTTGTGATGTAAAACTGAAAGTCTGGAACAGCTTATATACAGGTCACAGAAAAGTTACAGAGAGGGGGAAAGAGAGAGCGTGAGAGCGAGCGGTTCGGATAACCACCACACAAAATCTATCCGTTCAAGTTTTGGCAGTTCTCCTGCCTTGAAGGAATAGTAGGATGTCTGAAACATTCATGCCATTTGGATAGAAAACAGAAGTTAAACATAGCAGGAAATTGTTTTGGTCTCCCATAAACAGGTCACAAACACACACACACACACACACACACACACACACACACACACGTGGTGTCTTATAGTTCATTACTCTTGCTTTAACCCCCATATTGGTAGTCATTTTTCCAGCTTGACCTGCTTGTAAGAGAGGTCAGAAAGATCCATCAAGCTCATTCTCCTGACAACTGGGCTAGGGCTGGTATTCTTATCTTCTCTCCCATTGGGACTAATGGGTGGGGAGATCTTTTTAAAAGAGAAAGGAAGAAATGCCAATTGAAGAGGAAAAAAGAAACACACACCACATGGTAGGGACAGGCAAATCCGTTGATTTCAGTTTATCTTCATCTCTCATGTTCCAATCTTAAATTCAGTTCTCCAGTTTGTGAATTTTGTGAACAAATTCTCATGAAAATGGGTCGCGGGTGGCACTGTGGGTTAAACCACAGAACCTAAGACTTGCTGATCAGGAGGTCGGTGGTTCGAACCCCCGTGATGGGGTGAGCTCCTGTTGCTTGGTCCCTGCTCCTGCCAACCTAGCAGTTCGAAAGCACGTCAGAGTGCAAGTAGATAAATAGGTGCCGCTGCAGCGGGAAGGTAAACGGCGTTTCCATGTGCTGCTCTGGTTTGCCAGAAGCGGCTTAGTCATGCTGGCCACATGACCTGGAAGCTGTACGCCGGCTCCCTCAGCCAATAAAGCAAGATGAGCGCCACAACCCCAGAGTCGGTCACGACTGGACCTAATGGTCAGGGGTCCCTTTACCTTTAACTTTATTCTCATGAAAATTCCTTATCATTTTAGGGTGAATTTACCCTAATGCTGGTATGCAATTTCTCCCAATGTGCACATTTTTGCAAAGCAATTTGTATACTTTCCCCTAGTATATACATTTTGGTACACATTACTTGGCTTGAAGAAGTTCGTTACAAAATCAGAAAAGTATGGAGGACGACAGGGTTTCCCTTTGCAGGATGTGCAAATTAGGGAGCTTTGCTTTTCAATGCAAATGAAATCTAATTTCTTTCCCATTCCTGCCACACAGTCACATTCATCTGTTGTATCTGTCATTTGTTTGGTGATTCATCCACATTCAAGTCAGTTCAGAATCACAGAATCACAGAATCACAGAATCATAGAGTTGGAAGAGACCACAAGGGCCATCCAGTCCAACCCCCTGCCAAGCAGGAAACACCATCAAAGCATTCCTGACAGGTGGCTGTCAAGCCTCTGCTTAAAGACCTCCAAAGAAGGAGACTCCACCACACTCCTTGGCAGCAAATTCCACTGTCGAACAGCTCTTACTGTCAGGAAGTTCTTCCTAATGTTTAGGTGGAATCTTCTTTCTTGTAGTTTGAATCCATTGCTCCGTGTCCGCTTCTCTGGAGCAGCAGAAAACAACCTTTCTCCCTCCTCTATATGACATCCTTTTATATATTTGAACATGGCTATCATATCACCCCTTAACCTTCTCTTCTCCAGGCTAAACATACCCAGCTCCCTAAGCCGTTCCTCATAAGGCATCGTTTCCAGGCCTTTGACCATTTTGGTTGCCCTCCTCTGGACACGTTCCAGCTTGTCAATATCCTTCTTGAACTGTGGTGCCCAGAACTGGACACAGTATTCCAGGTGGGGTCTGACCAGAGCGGAATACAGTGGTACTATTACTTCCCTTGATCTAGATGCTATACTCCTATTGATGCAGCCCAGAATTGCATTGGCTTTTTTAGCTGCTGCATCACACTGTTGACTCATGTCAAGTTTGTGGTCTACCAAGACTCCTAGATCCTTTTCACTTGTACTGCTCTCAAGCCAGGTATCACCCATCCTGTATTTGTGCCTTTCATTTTTTTTGCCCAAGTGTAGTACTTTACATTTCTCCCTGTTAAAATTCATCCTGTTTGCCTTGGCCCAGTTCTCTAATCTGTTAAGGTCATTTTGAAGTGTGATCCTGTCCTCTGGGGTATTAGCCACCCCTCCCAATTTGGTGTCATCTGCAAACTTGATCAGGATGCCCTCAAGCCCATCATCCAAGTCATTGATAAAGATGTTGAATAAGACTGGGCCCAAGACAGAACCCTGTGGCACCCCACTAGTCACTTCTCTCCAGGATGAAGAGGAGCCATTGATGAGCACCCTTTGGGTTCGGTCAGTCAGCCAGTTACAAATCCACTGAATGGTAGCATTGTCTAGCCCGCATTTTACCAGCTTCTTTACAAGAATATCATGGGGCACCTTGTCAAAGGCCTTGCTGAAATCAAGATAGGCTACATCCACAGTGTTCCCTTCGTCTACCAGGCTTGTAATTCTGTCAAAAAATGAGATCAGATTAGTCTGACATGACTTATTTTTCAGAAACCCATGCTGACTTTTAGTGATCACAGCGTTCCTTTCTAGGTGCTCACAGACCGTTTGCTTAATGATCTGCTCTAGAATCTTTCCTGGTATTGATGTCAGGCTGACTGGGCGGTAATTGTTTGGGTCCTCTCTTTTCCCCTTTTTGAAGATAGGGACATGTGCATATCAGATAGGCGAGAACATATGCGTTCCTTGTGGGAGCTCATAGAACCAAAGAATTGGAGAACTGGTCACCAAATCCAACGCTCTGTAGCTAAAGAATCCTTGGCAGATGGCCATTCAACCTCTTTTAAAAACCTTTCATGAAGGAGAGTCCATCACCTTTTGAAGGTAGTCCATTCCACTGTTGAACAGCTCCTACCATTGGAAAGTTCTCCCTAATGTTTATTCAGAATCTCTTTCATTGTAATTTGAATCTATTGGTTTGGGTCCTGCCCTGTGGAACACCCAAGGACCAGCTGAAGTTCTCGATAAAAACTGGGAAAGTGGTCCATATTTTATCTTCTTTATATGACATTCTTTATATAACATTTAGGAAACATCAGATGGCAGCCCTGTATAGGGAAGCTTTTTTCAGGTTAATGTTTTACTACTGTTTTGTATATGCTGGAAGCCACCCAGAGTGGCTGGGGCAACCTAGTCAGATAGGCGGGGTACAAATAATAAATTGTTGTTGTTGTTGTTGTTGTTTGATGGGTCAGTAATTCATTATAGAATGAACTGAAAGTATTACAGTGGTACCTCTGGTTAAGAACTTAATTCTTTCTGGAGGTCAGTTCTTAACCTGAAACTGTTCTTAACCTGAGGTACCACTTTAGCTATGGGGCCTCCCACTGCCGCCGCGCCACCTCCTCGCGATTTCTGTTCTCATCCTGAAGCAAAGTTCTTAACCCGAGGTACTATTTCCGGGTTAGCGGAGTCTGTAACCTGAAGCATCTGTAACCCGAGGTACCACTGTACTAGCACCCACATACAGTGCCTTAGACCCTTGTGCAGCCTTTTGTCATGACAACTCTATAATTGTTTCAGATCTGATGAAGGGACACAAAGAGCAATTGTTTTCCACACCTCTCTCTTACATCTGTGCTTCCTCCTGAGGGAGGTGTGTACAAGCTGTTCCCGCTTAAGGAGTCCTTGAACTTCCCTGGGCATAGAAAGGCATGAAAATTTCCCTTTGGCAACGACAGAGCAGTGTGCTTCCTGTTCCCCATAGTTATCATCATGTCTGAGACAGCTTTTGTATTCATTGCCTGTTCTAGCTTGCCTATTTCTACCCCATCCAGATCACTGTAAAATGGCAGTTGTTTAATTTTTGCCTTGTGCTCTGATTTTACAGTTTGGACAGGAACTCCCAAGGTATGTCTTTGGTAATGTCTTTATGGGAAGAATTTTTTAAAAACAAAATCACAGAACATTTGGTCCCTCTATCCCCTAGGGCTCCTCTGAAATTCACGCTTTTGAAGAATTTACAAAAGTTTGGGAGTCGTGACCTTCTCTTTCCAAAACCATATTGACTGTATTTAATTCTGTGCTTCTTTTCTTATGCTTCCTGTTTGATGTCTTAAGAAAATTCATTAGATTTTTACCTCTAAATGCTGTTCAGCTTTCTGATCTCTTTTGCTAAAGGGGTAATTGGAAAGAGATACAGCTTTATGAATGCATACACATATTCTCTTTCTTGTCTATTCTTAAGGCTATTTTTAAAAGGTTATTGGTATTGTGAGAGGGCTCCCTCTTCATGGATTGCATGTTCTGTGTGTTGTGGATTGCCTACAATTAGGAGTATTATCAAATCCAACCCATTCTGACCTTTATAACAATAAGCTGTATATTATCACTAGACGGTCTTATTTATATTCTCAAGGACTGCAAATCTAAGGCACACGAATCTGACTGTTTTTCATTCATGGTTAACAGATGTGGTGGCAATTGAAAATCAACCCTGCTGTTCTTTTATCATCCTTTTCTAATGCCTTTGAGTTTCTTGTTTTCCATTTAACTTCCCCCCCCGCCCCGCCCAAGAAGTGATCCGATGCAATGAGGAGATAATACCTTCATGTTCTGAGACCCCAACTAAAGTCAGTTGCCACTAAGACTTATTAGCCAGGTCCACACAGCTAGTTCTGCTCAACATGCCATGAACAGAAAGAGCTGTTCTCTTCATTTGCTGTGTCACAGGTAAAGGTAAAGGTAAAGGGACCCCTGACCACTAGGTCCAGTCATGGATGACTCTGGGGTTGCGGTGCTCATCTCGCTTTACTGGCCGAGGGAGCCAGTATGACTTTACTGGTCATGTGGCCAGCATGACTAAGCCGCTTCTGGCGAAATGCACTATATTGGGGAAACATATAAAAATGTATTACACTATGTATTACACATAAAAATGTATGGCCACTTCTCAAAATGTAGCAGCAGTTGGATAAATGGTAGCCACGGAATGAGAGAAGGTGTCTGTGTCAGTGGGGACGGCTGGAGCAAAAATGGGACACATTGAGGAAAACAATGTGAGTGAGAGTGGGGACAGCCACGAGGTGTGGGCAACTGGGCCAGACACAGCAGACAAGCATGTGCGGCAGCAGTACCACCCACCAAGAGTGCAAAGAGGGATCTGCATTACTATCATGTTCCCCGCTGCGAACCAAATGAATTAAGCATCACCCAGGACCGAACCTTCCTCCGCTCTGCAGTGTGATTAGGAGGTGAGGAAGGGATACAGCATCTCCCCCTCACCCCAGCATCCAACTGTATATGGTTTTAAAAGCCCTAATAACATTAGCCCCAGCTCAAAATTGTTTCGGGCCAGGATTCTGCTTGTGCTTTACCCAGGTTGGTGTGTGTGTGTGTGTGTGTGTGTGTGTGTGTGTGTGTAGCACTAGAAATTAACAAATAACATTATCCATTTATAAATTTGTAAGGGAGAAAGGTGTTTCTTAGAATTGTAAGCTTTGTATGCTTTGAATAATTTAAAAAAATGAAATAAAATAGTGACATAACCCTTGCCAAACTCCAGTGCTGTGGAAGAGCTTATATGAACTAGGCCCAAGCTATACTTTTCCATATTCAAAAGGAGACCAGATTTATGATCTCATTTAACTCCTGCTGGTTTGAAGACATAGAACTTGCAGGGTGCTGGTCACAGAATATGCTTCCAACGTGACCAGGAATATGCACTGTTTTAATACTAGGTATGGAAATGTACTGGCAATTCATTAGTATTCTAGCAACAGTCTCCTAACCGGCTAAGTGAAACTCCCAGAAAAAGAAAGAAAAGTTTGCAGATTCTACCTAGTACAGAAGAGACAGATGGTGAGTAATATAGTTTATGAGGGATTCTAACAGTACATGCAGTATTGTTCCCTACAGAAGGCAATGGATATATATATATTTACACACACACACACACACGCATGCAGTAGGTAGGGAGAGTACTGATTTTTACAGAATCTTAATACCCATTAGTGCCATATGTCACCCTTATCATTAATCATCATCTGTTATGTCATGCTACTTTTCCATCTGGTTTTGTGTCAGGTGTGATCCTGAATAGCTGCAGTACATTAATTTCCAACTGGTGCCTACTAGTGGCTGGCAAATTAGGTTACTTTGTGACTAATTTATTAGCTGTGTTAATTGTTTGATGGATCATTATTGACGACCACTCAGCGGATGGCAGATGGCCAATAAAGCATTCAATGCAGTTTGCTGTCCTTTCGCACACCTTGATACATCTTAGGGTGTTTTTTACATTTTTTAATGCTTCAAAGTACAAAATTTTCCATGCTCAAAATATATTTAAAGTGGGTCGACTGAAGAAATCCACATGCGAAGTCCTTGAATATGATGTAGATAAAATTAAACAAGCGGTTCAAATTCACATCTGGTTCACTGTGGGTCTTGGGCCTTCTAGTGGTTTTTCATATTGACAAAAAAAAATTGACTCCTATCTCGTGACAATAACATGTTTTATACTGAAAATATGTGGCCTGGCACAGGTTATGAAAACTGAACTTTGGAGCCGTGGAAAAATTGCCTCAGTGCTAATGCTGAGAACATTGTTTAGATGCCTGAAAATATCTGGTATGGAGCCAGACTAAACACAAGTGTCATGATTAGGGATAATTTGGCAGGTAGTACTACTGTCTTTTGGCACTCTTGTTCAACTGGAGAATTTGTATACATCAGAGGAGCATTACAGTGGGAATAGGCAAGGAGGAAGCAAGTAATTACTTTTATTTCTAAGACAAATGCCTGCTAAAGTCAGATAAGATGGTGCCATTAATGCCTTCTTGAAGTTTGTCTAAAGTCTGATTGTGGAATGGAAATCGTTTGCACCAAAGCCTTTACAACTCTCAAATAATTAGTTCTCCGAAATGCAACATTGCTAACAATTCCCCACTTCACTAGTTCTGCCTTAGATGGCGACGGAATTTCACAGCTTCAGTCATAAGGTAGCTCAGGGTGACCTATTATTAACTCATTTGTATGGCGATCAAATAATTAATTAGTATGAGCATCTTGCTTGCTTCATATTTGATCTGCTTTGGTAAAGTATGCACAGTGCCAGTTGTGTCAGGTATCAGCATCTTGTATAGTAGGATATTGGGACTGGGTTTGTTTATTGAAATATTTCTATCCTGCCTCTCTGTCAAAGACTTGTACTTCTTCAAGCGCTTTGAGACCAGGCCATTTAGGGAAGGAAAAACCACCAGCAGCACTTTGAATTAGAATCATTGTTAGCCTGCACACTTTAAGTACTGACAAGATACTGGGTGCAGATTCAGCTAACCTGCCCTGCTACCAGAAGCCTGCACAACGATTTCCACTAGCACAATGGGCCTCCCCCCACTCCGTGGCCTCCAAGTTGGCTTTACGGAGGTCAGAAGAACCCCTAGGAACAGCACAAATGGAGGAGGTGACTGAAGTTCATTCCATCCGGCAAGCAGTAATTCCACCCATGGTCTCTGTTAATCATACTGGTTAATAGGTTTGCCACTGAACCAAATGAATTTCCCGATCAAAGGCAGTTCTATGTGGACAAGTGGCATTTGTGTATTTTATCTCATTTTTGTCACCTGCCCTGGAAGTGCCCTTGAAGGCTGATTTTAAAATAAAAAAGAAACAAACAAACAAACAAACAAATAATCCAGCCTAGATGGTACCAGGACATGTATAATTGTAGCCACGGCCAATTTCTCCAAGAACAGCCACCACCAGCAGACCAGCTAAAGCTCGTAAATGGTCCAAAATGCATTTTTGGCACAACACTCCAACCATGTATGTATGTGGCCCGCCCCCATTGCAATTGGTTGCCCTGGCTCCTCTTTCTTGTCTTCACATTCCTCCATTGTATAAAAACCCACTTCTGGTAGACAGGTGAGTGGCTGCTGAGTCTACATCTCAGTATCTAGAAAGTGGATCTAATTGAACATCCCAAGCTATAAACACAACTCCATCCAAGACCAGTCAACTTCCTGGTTTAGCTGAAACAATTTAGCTATCCTTTTAATTTGCCACAACTTAACACTGCTGGTATATAAATTTGGCCAGAATGAACTACACACCTCATCTAAAGATAGTTTGTATGAGGGGAAATAATAGATGTTCCATTCAAACATACTGAGTTAATAGCTTTCATTCTGTTCAGTAGAGTCTCAATTTAAGAGAAGTTCAAGGGGGGGGGGTACATGAGTGCTCAGTTCAGTGCTTAAGTCACATGCTGGAAATTAGGAAAGTGCTATTTTAATTAGAAAGGGACTAACACATTTGCTAAAGGGCTTTTTGAGAAACAGGGTTCTGGTGCAGTGTTACAGCTGAAGTAGGAAAGCTTTTCCCCAAACTCCTGTGGCAATTAGATTCTCTGTTTTACTGATTGTTCTTAACTACTATTTATTTGAATGGGATCTTGAGAGCATTAATTGCATTAAAGGAAGGACCTATCAGCCTCTCGTTTCAATGTTTTCTTTAAAAGCAGATATTAAGCAGCTTGTAAAAGCTTGGGAGATTCCATAGTTCGAGCAGAGCTTTCCCTACTATTGCCCTTATCTTGTGGGGTAACGGGCTCCAGACCAGTGGCAGGGCATCTGCTTTTCATGTAGAAGACCCCAGGTTGAATCCCCAGCATCTACAAATAGGACTGGGAGAGTCTGAACTCTGGGAGAATTGTTGCCAGTCAGGACCAATGGCCTGACAGCTTCTTAGGTTCTGTTCCCAAACCCTCCTGTTATTCAGTTCCTTCTCAACATCTCCGCCCTCCCACTTTGCACACCAACTTTCATCCTTCTTCCATCACGCCAAATTCAAGCCCCATCCCCAGCACATCATCTTCATCACTTGTTGCATCCATGGCAAAGCTCCAAGTCTGCAATCTTTTGCGTATTTACCTAGGAATAAGTCCAAGTGAAATTGGTGGGACTTACTTCTGAGTAGCAAACCTAGACAGCATCTTAAAAAGCAAAGACATCACCTTGCCAACAAAGGTCCGTATAGTTAAAGCTATGGTTTTCCCAGTAGTAATGTACAGAAGTGAGAGCTGGACCATAAAGAAGGCTGATCGCCGAAGAATTGATGCTTTTGAATTATGGTGCTGGAGGAGACTCTTGAGAGTCCCATGGACTGCAAGAAGATCAAACCTATCCATTCTTAAAGAAATCAGCCCTGAGTGCTCACTAGAAGGACAGATCCTGAGGTTAAGGCTCCAGTACTTTGGCCACCTCATGAGAAGAGAAGACTCCCTAGAAAAGACCCTGATGTTGGGAAAGGTTGAGGGCACAAGGAGAAGGGGACGACAGAGAACGAGATGGTTGGACAGTGTTCTCGAAGCTACTAACATGAGTTTGGCCAAACTGCGAGAGGCAGTGAAGGATAGGCGTGCCTGGCGTGCTCTGGTCCATGGGGTCACGAAGAGTCGGACACGACTGAACGACTGAACAACAACAACAACAACTTCTGAGTAGATATGGTTAGCATTGCACAGTCTCCCTCCCTTTCATTTGCTTTCTCGTTCCTTCTGCCCTTCTGTTCTGCTTTAGACTTTTAGACACCACCTTTATCCTCTTGCTTCTAAGGTTCCACTCAAAGTGAGGCTGCAATCGTACTCTAACCCCACCTGCCTGAGAATAAACCCCACTGAACTGAGGCGGTTTGTTTCTGAGTAGGAATGCTTAGGATTGTACTATGAGCCAACACAACAAACCGCCATTTCTCTTGCTCCAGTTGCCGTGCTTCCCCATAAAACTGGCACAGCTGAATCCTAACCCCACTTACTTGGAAGCAAGTCCCATTGAACTGAGTGGGGCTTACTTCAGAGTAGGCATGGTTGGGATTGCACTCAAACGAGTCCTCAAATGCTGTACTTCATAGTCCTGCTGCCTGCATTCCCCCGGTCCCCACTTTCTGCATTGCCTCAAGATGACACTTCTCATTTGTCTGAGCCCACAGGAGCTGGCTTCACTCTTATTCCTCCCCTCTTTCTCTTTCCCTCCTTCTCTGCCTCTCTTCACTACCTCTCTGAGATCAACACAGGAGCAGAATACCCCTTTCTTCATGGTGACCTTTGAAATCACAATGTGTAGGATCTTTCTCAGGAGTAGCTGGATGCAGGTAAAAGTTACTTGTGCCCCGGTTCAGCATAATGTAAAAATACCCCTTAGTTTCCTTTCATGTGAGTGAGCACTAATAGTAACAATTCCACCCTTTGTTAGTACTTTGTTATGGAATATATTATTCATGCTACAATATGATTGGCACAGTTGAAAAGGGGAAAAGGTTGATTACATTAATTTCAAAAGAAAATACTTTATATATTATCATCATAATATAATGGATTGCATTAAGTCCACTGTGGGCTTGGCTACAAAATTACACCTTGATATTCCTAAATTCATAAAGTACATGGTTCTGTTGCAGTGCACTACCAGTCGTTCATTATGAAACAAGTCGTATTTAATGTATGTTTTAAAAGGGCCCTTTTAGAGAAAGTATGAGTATTTGTGCTTTTTTATTCCATCTGAAACTGACAGATTGAAAACACAGGAACCTTTGGAGTGAGCAATTCATCAGTGCCAGGGTCATTTGCCCAATCCGTTTTAGCTATTGATATTCTACAAACAGTCAGAACTGACAGAAAGATGATGTGACGTGCAGGTGTTCACAATAACTCACTGTGGTCCTTTATCAGCTCCCTTTGCGCTGATGAGAGAAAATCTGTCCCAGGGGATTAATTGAAAATCATTGAAGATACAAAGATATGAATGATTATGAATGTAAGTACAGCATTCCAAGACAATCACAGCCTTGGAAGACAAAGGTTAACTGGCTCAGCTTTGGTGCAATCCAGCATACACAAGTACACAATGAGCCTATATATAGAGGAAGAATTCAGGCCACAGTCACATCCTATATGTAACAAGATAAGCAAAATATAGGATCCCCCCCCCAAAAAAAAACCCTCTCATCCATAAAAGGTAGTAATATATGCCTGGTAAGATTGTTGTAAGGCAGAGTTGGGGAAGCAGTGACCCTCCAGATGTTTTTAGACTCCGCCTTCCATCATCCCCAGGCAGCATGGCTAATGGTCAAGCATTATAGGAGTTGTAGTCCAACAACATCTGGAGGGCATCTGGTTTCCCACCTCTGTCATGAGGTTTAGTGAGAACAAAATCAGATGTGATCTGTGTTATCTCCTGACCATTAAAAAACTGGTGTCTTTACTATTTCTTGTGCTTTCCTCCCTATTTTAATGAAAGCAGCAGCACCGGGAGATAGAGTGTTTATGGCCTCTTCTTCCTTATGCCCATTCCTAATCTAACTCACCCAAGTTGAAGTTGTTCTTAGTTCTCTCAGGGGGATAATGGAAACAGGCAACTGATCAGAAGATTTGATCCGGGTCCCGACTCCGTGCTTCATAAAGCAGACTGATTTGCTCAGACTAATTTGGAAGCTGTTCAATATGGCTTCCACAAAATGGGTCAAGGGGGGAAATTCACTACCGAGATCTCAAAGGACCAGAGGAAACTGTTAATGTATGTACGCTACAACGGCCGCTTGAATGCTGTTAGCCCAGAGATGGAAGGAAAGATAACCCGGGCCAGAGAAGAATAGCAAATCAAATTGATGGACTATGCCGAAATGGCAAAACTAACTGGGAAGCTTATTAATCAAGAAGACAAGCAATTTAAAAAAGAATGGGATATGTTTATAATGTGAAATATACTCGGAGTCGAGTGTGGATTTCATGCTCTTTATTCAGCTCATAGTAGTGAGGAATGAAAGGTCCCCCAGAACGTCTGCTTTATATACATTATTTACACAATGGGCCCCACGTGATTGGCGAATTCCAGGATACTCCTGTAGGCCAATCAGGTTGCGGTTTCACTTCCACCTGGAGCTGGATTGGGTGGCTCCTGTGGACCAATCAGACTGCTGCATTCTGGATCCTATTGTTCTAGGACCAATCAGACTGCTGCATTCTGAATCCTATTGTTCTAGGACCAATCAGACTGCTGCATTTTGGATCCTATTCAACTCAGTACATAACATAATGTATATACAAAATCATTGTAAACAGGTTAAAACATTAGCAGGATTTTAAATACACTTGTAATGTAAGGGGGGTATTTTTGGGTTGTTTTTATTTTGATTATATATATATTGAGGTTTTTATATCGCTCTTGTTCTGTGAAGCGCCCTGAGACCTCCGGGTATAGGGCGGTATATAAATTCAAATTATTATTATTATTATTATTATTATTATTATTATTATTATTATTACGGAAGATGAAAAATTGATACGCAGTTGAAAATAGAATTAATAGGACCCATGGAAGGGATGGGGGGAAGTCAGGAGATCCAGAGCAATCTCAATAATTAGATTGGGAATTTTTGTTGTTGTATGTTTATATTTTGGAAAATCAAATAAAAATTTATTTCACAAAAAAAGATGGGAAATTCACCAATAGGAAGAAAAATAGCTATAATAACTTGAAGCAAACAGGCCCAGGTACTTTTCTGCTGGGCATGTATAAAATGTGTGCATATTTTTCTGTTTCCAAAATTATCACAACTTTGTAATTTTTTGGACAGAACTGACTGAAATTTGCAGACTATTTCACCCCTTTTGGGGGTATAAGCCAAACCAAACTTCAGCATGATTACTGCAGTGGTTTTGCTCCAATTGCAGCTGTTTTGAGATCTGTTCCATTTTCATTAACATATCTCCATAATATACTTAAAAATTGTTCAGTTGAATCTGCACCAAGTCTGAATCTGTTAACTAGGCAGTGCTGCCCTTAGGTTCATATGAGTGAATACAGCAAGATGTTCTCATGCGCTACCTATAAAAAGGAATACCAAGGGTGCATTTTGTTATCACACGCTAAGACAGGCTGTAAGCTTATATCCTTTGATCTAACTTTAATAGCTGAAAGTGACTTTGCCATCAGAAAAAGCTTTGCTCCCAACTCAAAAAGCTTCCCCAGGAGTACAACTAAGCTGGGCATATTTTAGCCAAGGATATTGATGTAGATTGGATGTAAGAAATTGTCCCTTCATCCATAGGAAATGGGAGGATTTAATATCTGAGGATCCAGCAAAGACCCACATTTTATTAACATTTGTTTCCCCCCCCCAAGGAAATAGCTTAATAATATGGAAGAAATGGATGTTAATAATAGCCAAATAAAAATATTTTTTACACCCACACACTGCACAAAGATTTTCGTCACCAAAGCATGGACCCAAATTTGTGTTTGACTAAATTTAAAAAATAAACCAAAGAATTAAAATTGAAAATCACAGTTGTAGATTAATTAAAGAATCCCAGTCCATTCCACTCTGTTGAGTGAGATAGAGAGGGAGCCTTGAAGTTAGGCATTAGGAAACAGGCAGCCAGAGTGCAGCTTTGTACCTTTGGTAAGGGGAATTGGGGTTCTTATTGCATTTTGGAACCTTTAGAGCACAATCCTATATGCGTCTGCTCAGAAGTAAGCCCCATAAACTTAACAGCTAGGCAGCCTTGAGGAATTCACTCTTTGCGAATTCCGATATAAAAAGACTTGATCTGCACCTTTCAGGCTAATGTGTGGATCAGAACTTTGGATGCAATCCTATCCTTCCATACCCCTGGCTGGCAGGGTTTTTCAAAGTGGGAGGGCCACAGTCCTGCTGCCTGTGGCAGCCACAGTGGAAGGGATTGGTCCCAATCTGTCTCCAGACAAGCTCAGTGGGCCCAGTACTGTTGCATGATGGCAGTGAAACCAGCTCTGGACCCAGTGGATTCCTGATCAGTTCAGCCCTGCCTCCTCCCCACCCTTGTAACATCTTGTTTGTGAGTGTTCATGCTGGCTCCTGCCGGCAGTGATTCTGCCAACGGGACTCCCACCTGCCCAACATGTTCAGTGGGCAGAAAAGGGAGGTCACTACAAACAGAGTGACACTTGTGGTGGCCAATGGTAGAGCTCAGCGGATGGACCCCTTCCCAGTCTAATGTAAGGGGGAGGTTGGAATGTTCTGCCTCCTAAATAACCAGATTTCATACTATTCCAAATGTTGTGACACAGTTTTCAGCAGTATAACTATATCAAAGTGTGTATTTTGAGAGGCATTCCACATTTAAATTATAAAGACACATTTTGAAAGATGGTACATATTTACATATGTGTTAAAATAATATTTAAATATATGTCTTAAGAGGAAATAAAAATATTCACAGTTCAATGCAAATCCCGAATGGAATTATAGATAAAACACGTGAAACTTCCCTGGGCAGCAGCCATGGTCAGATTCATCCACAGCTAGATCCAGCCCTATTCTTCATTACTGTAGTAGTAGTTGTTGTTATTATTATAACCAAAGCACTTTGGTTTAATGGTGGGTGGCATTGCCAAAGTATTTTCCTGGATGGTTGTCCACTTTCTGCCCCCTTTATTTTATTTGCACATAAGTTGTGAGTGCATTGTACTAAGGCTGTGCAAGGCACTCCTTATTCAGTCTGGGCCCAATCTGGTGAACCTGATTGGACCTAATCTGGACTGGACTGATCTTGAGCCTGACCCATGCCCCAAACCCAATTGGGAGCCTTGCACAATGTGAGGTTTTGTCCTACTAACTGATGAGCTATAGTTCGGTAAAAATGCTGAGAGTTGTTAAGGGACCCTCATTCACTCCAGAGTGGTTCAACAATCAAACCTTCCCATTGAGCTCCCCTAGCAAATACTCTTCAGTTATCAGGATTCTTTGGGGGAATCCATGACTGAAGAGACATAATATTGCTTTAACTATATGGTGTGGATGTGGGTCTAAGTAATAAACTCATTATATACAAATGAATTGAAGATAGTTGGTTTAAGGAAATATTATAGGTCCTTAGTAGTTTGTGTCCAGTTTTTATTATTGATAAGAAAGGAAGTTGTGCAGATATTAAAAGAAACTGACCTAATAGAAATAAATGTACAAAACTGGCTCCCAAAGACAAACCAAATTGCACTTTTCTAATTTGTAAATCAAATGTGAACCTTATTTTCCATTGATGGAGACTTTAAATATTTCTTAATCAATTTTGAATATGCATGTGAATTTATGCTTCATTAAAGTTCAATTTTGAATGGCAGTGAAGTTTAAGGTTGATGAGTTTGACTAATTCAGGTCTGAAATCTGAATTTATTAAAACCATATTCATCTATACCCAGAGGGAAACAACCAACTAATTCCAAATTATAGAATTATTGGTTTAAAAAAAAAAAAACAAGTTCTTAGAGAAGACCTGAATATATTTCAAAAACTTGTGTGCACAATTCTGAAAAGGGGAGAGAGAAGTCCCTTACTAACATGTAAATATATGAGAGAATATTTAAACCCTGGTGTATAATTAACTTATCTAGTTTAAGACATGTTTAAAGAAGTGCAACGTAGTCCTCTGAGTGGCTTCAGGCATTGCCAACGCTCTCTAAACATCAGTTCCAAAACTTAAAGTGGAAATCATATTGGCCTACTTCACACAGTTGCTTAAGACTCAGCTAAATAAAATAATTACAGTGCATACTTATTTATGCTATACCTGTCTGAGTTCATTTCACCTTTAAATATTATTATTATTATTATTTAATTAATGTGTTTGTTGATTAACAGCAATCAGTCTCCAGGTGACATGCAACAAATTTAGAAGATTGTTGTTGTTTTTTAAAAAAATTAAAACAGCAGACAGAAATAATTAACAATCATAACACAACAAAACACCACCCAGCCTCTAAAATGTAAACAATGTTAATAATAGCAGCAACTGAGAAAACAACTGGCACTTAATGAAACCAGGAGAATGGAACCACTTTGACCCATTTTTATAGTAGCCACTGACTTTTTAATAAATAATAATAATAATAATGCAGTCTAGGAAAGATAAAGTCACCAGCTCAACAGTCTGGTGAGATTTACTCCCCGCCAAATCACACACCATTAATGAAAACGCAAAAGAGATGAGATAGATTTGCCTCGTTTTATCTCTTAACAACATTTGGGCCAAATTTGTGGCCTTCCCAATGTTTCTTACAGCGTTGGATATATATTATTAAAACCTTCCACTTTTCAGCTGCACCCACAATGACAATCTCTATCTGTTTGCCTCTGGCCCATATAAATACTCCCTTTCCCCCAGCATCCTCTGATTTCAAGGGATCATGGGCAGGTCCAAAAGCACTGCCACTTAGGGCAGCAAAGATTCCCAGAGCCCAGGTTTAATCAGGTCAGAGCCTTCCATGCTTGGTCCTGATTATATGGTAGCAGTTTCCGGGTCTGTGTGTAAGAGAGGAGGAAAAGCAGATAGAGAAGAGAGACAAACATTTTTATAATCATTATTTTCTTTCCTTGAAGGCAACCTTTGGACAACATTGATTTTTCTCTTTAGTTAATACCCAAGCAGCACCTGAGTTTCCCGCGCAGCAGTGTCTGCCATTAATTCTACCAACCACTCCCCAGAAAACACACCACAACCGAAGAATGTGATAAATGATATAGGAACCTAATCATGAGTCACAACGGTGAGCAAATTAATCCTGATATTTCACAACTTTTTAGCGGCTTTCAAGAAGAGCACAGAGAGATTACTGGATTAATAATATTCTGTTTTTGGCCTCAGCCTCAGATGAAACAGCCCCATGGAATAAAATCAAAACCTACTTTGAGTAAACCAGCAATAAAGCAAAAGGGGGGGGGGTGAGTGGGAAGAGAAATGGTTGATTCAAAGTAAGTTTTCTTTTTTTATTATTTAATCTCATGCCTGCTGTTCTTTTCACTGCATGGCAGACAGCAAAGTTATTTCATATGTTTTCAAAGGTCTGAAGGAGAGTAGCATTAACTCAAAAGAATGCTTGGTCTTCTATGAAAATCTTTGAGCTGAGGAAGCCACTTAATATCATAGAGCCAACTATGAGGTCAGAAAAGGACAATCTGAAAGCAAAATGCACAGGATTCTTCTTCCCAGGGTTTAAATGTCTTCTTTTATATAAAAGTTCTATTTTATTTCCCTCCATTTTAATGGGATGCCACAATGCATCGTTCAACTGGTGCCAACATCATATGTGTTTTGTTTTTTTGCATAGCAGCTTTTTCTGCTCTGTTTTCAGCACTTTAATTTGAAGTTTTACACTCAATACTAGACACAGGTTAGATAGAGATCAAGAACCTGCATTTTCAAAGAGGGCATAGGATTGGACTCATAATTGTTCTTTCAACACTGTATGTGGTGTATCCACTATTTGTGCTTTGTCTGGTTTCATACTTGGAAATCTTAAGTACAACTTTGCCCACAGACCCTGTGAGAAAGATAGGAGGAAGCCACATGGACAAACTAGAACAACATAAAATATAAAAAGAGGACTCAGAGTTTTAAATTTACCAATTTTGTGATATCTGGATTCAAGATATATATGTATATACAGTGGTACCTCAGGTTACATACGCTTCAGGTTACATACGCTTCAAGTTAAGAACTCCGCTAACCCAGAAATAATGCTTCAGGTTAAGAACTTTGCTTCAGGATATGAACAGAAATTGTGCACAGCGGCAGCGGGAGGCCCCATTAGCTAAAGTGGTGCTTCAGCTTAAGAACAGTTTCAGGTTAAGAACGGACCTCCGGAACGAATTAAGTACTTAACCAGAGGTACCACTGTATTGGATAGTAATCTCACATAAGCATGAGAAAACATATACCTTATAACTGCTATTAATTGAAAGGTTCATGCTTTCTGATTGTTATGAGGTTTTTTTAAAAAACAAAATGCTTCCATACATAAAGAGTTTGAGTTGTAAATTGATCTAGGTAACTGAATTAGAAGGAAAAATGGGAAGTTTTCTGGAAGACCATAGACTGATTGCTGAGATGAGTAGTACTGAACCCATAACCAGGTGATAGTGCATGGCCCTCAGCAGTGGAAGAATTCGGGGATTATTAAGAGCTGACATCTACCTGTATAGCATTATTTTACTACTACAGATGGTCAGGGGGGAAATGAGGAACTGTCTAGTACAAAAAACTCAGAGAGCATGCCAAGAATGGAGGAAAACTTTGTACACATAGGGGTGTGACTCAAAATTGTAGGTTTTGACACAGCATGGAAAAATTATTTTAAGAGGCCAAACCAAAAAGGCTCCCCATCCCTTCTCTAGGAGGCAATTGTCCTGTAATGTGGCTTTTTCCCCTTCTTCCAATGAATATTGTTTCTTAAAACAAATGCCTGTTTATTTGTGCTAACCATTGACCAGTGGAACCTGTTTTCCAACTTTGGTAACTTTGCAGACCTTCAGTTTTACAATTATTCACTCATCCTTCTCTCATTCACAGAGGTTACAGCTGATCATATTAAGACTAGTAATAGTATAAGGGTAACCATCTGTTCACAAAATCTTTAAAGATTTTGCAAAAAATAATAAGTGTGTGACATTGCTACTGCCAACTTCCCCAATTATGCAAGTCTGTCACCCCGAGACTAGGTGAAATCTCAGTAGGAATAGAGCACCCATATATCTAATAACTTTGGCAGTAAGTCAACATTGTTTTGATATAATAATCCTTTTAAAAACTCAGTTGAAGTTGTTTTTCTTTTTTTAAAAAAAACCAACCCACGCAGATGACTTTATGTGCAAATGTTGTTTATGTAAAATAAAGGCATAAAACTACCTGCAAAAATGTTGTCAGCTGATTTTTTTTCACCTCTCACTGATTTCTGAAATCTTTAAGAGCTCTCGCCATATGCTTGAAGCTGCAGCTCACCCTGCTGCTTTGAAACCACACGGGAGGAACAAAGATATTCTGATTGTTATTGAACAATGATTTCCAGCAATTCGGAAGAGACACCTGCCCAGTTGGGCACTCTAGATAGATTTCCACCAGGGCGCCGCAGAGTGATCAGCACAAAGCTATTTAGCACAGGTGTTTCTGTAATTTTGATTAATAGCAACAGCTCACAGTGCTCAGCAACCATCAGGTTAGCTCTTCCTCTCAATCTGAGCTAGCAATGGGGATGCCGATCGAGTAATATAGAACATGGAGGAACCTCGCCTGTCTTCTGACAGGGTAATCATCCCCTTTTAGAAGTTGCTTCCTCATAAGCAGGGATATGTGCCTTCCCGTTCTTCTCGACCCCTTTCCAAAAATGCTATAAATACAAAAGAAATGTCAGGTTTGTGCTCTACACCTGTTAGGTTCCCTCCTGCCCGACACACCTGGTGACTACCCACCGACTGGCAATATGTCACTGGCACAGAGCACAAGAGAAGCTGACAAGCATATGAGTTGGATGATGAATCTGTTTTCTTTACAGACTCATCCCAGATACCCTTTTGTTTATCCGTTAGACCCTAGGGTATTTTGGCAAGGTACTATAACATCCTTTTCCTCCACATACAGTAGAATTTGATTTTTGTAATGGGCAAGATTGCCAAGAGCAAACAAAAGTGCCAATGGAATGCTTCTCTCCCCCTCCCACCCAGCACACCTTCCTTTAAAAGCAATGAAATGTTGCATCTTTATCTGTGTTGAGATTTCCAAGTCTTTTATGGCATGCTGCACTCGGGCTTCAGAACTAAGCTGTCACATTGTGGTTGGTTCTTCCAGCTTGTTTTTGGATGAAGGGCTGAGATCTCATAGGGTTATTTTTATTTTTATTTTTATTTTTTTGTAGTGGGAAATGGCTTTTTGGATAGGATCCTGCCATTTGAAGTTTAAAGGAGCCTCTCAACTGTTTGACTCGCAACAGCCTTTTCATTGTTGCTCACCCTGAAAGAGCAATATAAGTTCCCACAAAGTTTTCAAGTAAGTTCAGAAGCAGCTGTTTTCTTTTTTAAATGACAAGGGCTGTTAGAGAAAACAAGCAGGGTTCACATTGTCCTTAGTTGGCATGGTGCCTGTTGACCCCTAACGTCCTTTCTCCTAATCCCAGAAATGAGAAGAAAAAATCCTCAGATTCACATCAAATCTCTATTATCATTTGTCGCGCTCTTCATCACTTTGCTGGTAACATCACATCGCCATTTGTCCATGGTGACTTTCTGCCTTCCCGCTTAGGAGTGAGTTTCACACTAAAGGTTGTATCTAACAAAGTTGTCCCATTAGTACAGTGAAGCTTCTTCTCCCCCCTCCTCTCCCTGTGTGCTCCCTGCACCATCCTATGATCCTTTGGGATAAAGTGCAGTGTAGAAATGCAGTCAATTACTCAATAAAGTAGAAGTTGGAAGCGTTAGTTTGTTCAGGGCAAATCTAGTCCAGCATTCTGTTCTAACAGTGGCCAACCAGATGCTTATGGGAGCTTGCTGACAGGACCCAAGTACAACAATGTTCTCCCCAGTTGCAATTCCCAGCTGCTGGTATGCAGAAGCATACTGTCTCTATCAGTGGAGGTAAAAAAATATAGCCTTCATGGCTTGCACAGCATACATAGTTTCTTCATGTATTTTAGAAAAGGGGTTGTGCAGGGGTTGGGACCAACACAAGCACATTTCTGCGCTATCCCTCACTCTAGACATGTGGATATAATGCCTGAATAGGGTTAATATCTATCTTATGCTACTTTAGAAATCTTGGTTTATATAATGTTTCAATGCAGTAGCTGGTATGCCCTTTTGTTTTACTGGTCTGTGTGAACAAGCATTTCAGCTAAAATAGCTTTTGTAGAATCCCTGGGAAGAGAGTGAAACCAACAGAAAGATAGGCCGCGATGTCCCACCGCTGGGAGCCGGAAAATAATGTTTTACAGAATGTACCGACATGGTTCTGAGAAGCAGAATAGTGGTTAGAAAGAAAAGCGTTCACCTAGGAGTCTGATTAGTCTCCTACTCTTGAAGAAAATTGTTATTCTTAGGTACTCATACTTTAGTGGAAAGCCTTTGTTCAAATGTTAAAGCCACAGATTAATCTCTCTGATTTGGGCAGTAAACAAGCCATTAGCCTGACTCCAGCTCTGAAAAATGCCTGCATTTCAGAGGCTTTAAAACATGCTCTAATTTTCTTACTGTTTCTTTTTCCAGGAATATTTGCCCCCCCCCCAAACAGAGCAGCAATAAGAACAGTTCAGAACATGAAGTATACAAAAGTCTATCTCCGTCCCCTTATGTCCTACAATTAACCAGATAAAAGGACAGTTCTCTATGCCAGAAGCTAGGAAGCTGGGCTGGGGAAGCAGAACATGTCCAACACAGTGAGAGAGTATGTCTGCACGGTGGTTCTGTCTCTGTTTTGTGGTTCTGTCTCTTTCTGCTTTTTAGATGTGGCAGCCATTTTGTGACTGGCGCCTGAGGCACTTTCTCAAGATTCCAAATGTTCCTATTGGCCAAAAAAATGTTAGTGATCAAATTCATGTCTATTGGCATAGATTCCCCCAGGTCCCCTCAGCCAAAATGGTATCCTGCTCAACCCTAGGGTCAACACTTTAAGGAGCATTGCTGTACTATTTAGCTTATCAGTTCCTGTCTTCATCTATCTATGCCCTCCACCTGAAGAAGGTCACTTCTGTTAGCAGAGTGAGTGGCATAAAGCAGATGGAGTCCAGACAGAGAAGAAAATGCTGGTAAATACTTTACTGTGGGTAAAGAGAACAAAAAGAATTACATAATATGAGGAGAAATAAAACAAAGGGATTCGTATTATTTGCAGGTCTACATAGGTGGGGGAAAATAATTTAGAATAACTTTTCCATTCAGCTCCGCAAATAGTCGATTCTTAACCAGCTTCCTCACTGACAGCTAACCCTACAACAGACTAGACTTTCCAGCCAAAGAGTCTGCTGCCATCCAGACCAATAACAGAATTAACCCCTAATGAGGATCTGTGCTGTTGTGCTTCCGAAAGCTTCACCCTGATGCATGGCATGGTTGCCCTGCTCTCAATTCCTGCTCAGCAGCAGAGACCAAATATTGCTTTCCAACTCTGCCTCACCAGGTGGATCTATGCATTAATTAAAGTGCCTATCAATAAGAGAGCATAAGTGAAAATTGAAAGCTAATGAATACAGTGAGTTTTAAAGTTACAGTGCTGTTTCCAGACTAGGCATCAATTTCCCCCTAATGCACAACTGCCCCAGACAATTGATACAGTATTGTATCTCTGAGCAGGGGGGGGGGGCAGAATGACACTATCCCAGGTGAGCTGGTAGAAGCACTGCAGGGTCAGTGCACAACAATCGGATGCTACATGGCTTTTCTTCTTTCTTTTTGAAGACGAAATTTTATGTTGAAATAAACCATGCAACCAAGGAAGAAAACCATATATAAAGATCACTAAGAGGCAAAATGAAACCAAGGAGAAGCTCACTATCAAGATAGCTTAAATGTGCAACTTATGCAAGCAAATCACTCAGATGCCCACCAGTGCACCCAACACACACACACCTATAAATCTTTGATTGGAATAGGAACCAGAGGAATTAAGGGCTTTCTAGGAGATACATACCCCATGGTGTCCTTGCTAAGTACCTGCTTTATCTACAGCTGCTTAGAAGGTTCCTACTTTCTATGGCCTAAGGTTCCCTCTTCCCATTTCTGCATTTATAGTGAGGTGATTTTCATGCTTTTAATACATTGATATCAATTTTCAAGCTTGTTTCAGAAAACAGTGAGCTCTAGAAACATTACATAAAACCAAATCTATGGTTCATAAAGTATAAATTTGTGGGATCAATGGCAGTGCTTTGGAAAGTGCCAATGTCCGTCAGGCCACAGACATTTGGCAAGGCCATAAGCTCCAGGCCTGTAAGAAAGGCATCGCAGATTCACCCTCATGTTCCTCTTTAGAGTCTTCTGTGGCGCTGTGGTCCAAATCACAGAGCCTC
Organism: Darevskia mixta; assembly: GCA_034641385.1. Classification (NCBI taxonomy): domain Eukaryota; kingdom Metazoa; phylum Chordata; class Lepidosauria; order Squamata; family Lacertidae; genus Darevskia; species Darevskia mixta. The sequence continues at coordinate 6,307,057 of JAWWNH010000013.1, forward strand.
TTGGACTTGCCAATCGTAAGGTCACTTCAAATCTGTGTGGTGGGGTGAGCTGCCATTGCTGTGCCAACCTAGCAGTTTGAAAGCACACCAGCACGAGTTAATACCAGTAAATAGATACTGTGGTGGGAAGGTAAACAGCATTTCCATGTGCTCTGGCTCCCATCACGGTGTTCCGTTGCGCCAGAAGCGGTTTAGTCATGCTTGCCACATGACCTGGAAAGCTGTCTGCAGACAAATGCTGGCTCCCTCAGTGTGAAAGCAGAGATGAGCACCACATCCCATAGTCAAATTTGACTGGATTTAACCGTCCAGCAGTCCTTTACCCTTTTACCTTCAAAATTCACACCAGATCCATGGAGCAGAAGTGTTATTTCCTACTCATTCATTTATTTGCATGCTGCTTTTCCACACACAAAAATTGTGCTCAAAGCAGCTTACAACAAAGAATACATTTCAAACAAACACCACAAAACTATAGTCATAATACTATAGCAAAACAATAGGAAATACAATAACATACAAAGAACATTTCTAGGCTATACATATAGCAAGATTTCTTAAGCAACATGCAAAAGCAAAAATAACTAGGGAGGTTCAGAGTTTCACCTTCGTTCTAGAAACACCACTCTTGTGATGTCCCTCTTCTGCAGCAACATCCCATAAAGCTTCCAAGGGCAAAGGGTAGGGTACCTGGAAACACCCCTCCCATGATATGATTCTGTGATTCTATGATGATGCTCACCTGCTCATTAAGGACCAAAACTGTGAACAGGTTTACCACAGCTATCAGCCTATCACCCACTCCCACCACCCTTCTGAGTAATACCCCTCCCACCCTCTCACTATATATAAGGGTCTGGTGACTTCTGTTCCAGTGTATCTGAAGAAGTGTGCATGCACACGAAAGCTCATACCAATAACAAACTTAGCTGGTCTCTAAGGTGCTACTGGAAGGATTTTTTTTTTGATTTTTTTTTTTACTATGGCAGACCAACACGGCTACCTACCTGTAACCAAAACTGATTAAAGTATGATAATGCTTTGTTGTGAGTGAACATGAATTGAAATTTCTAACCCCCACTCCTTTGGATTAACATGATAATGTAATACACAGGTGTATTTAATATGTCAGCCAAGTTGAAGTCACATGGTGTAGCTAACCATCTGAACATTCCTTCTGTTTCTCTACATTTTGTTCCCAGCTTTCTCTGATCTGTGTGGGCTGCTGAGGCATTATAGCTTTTCAATATCTCACTAAATATATTTGTAATGCTTAATTGAAGGTTAACCTTTATTTTGTTCAATAAATTCATTCTCAATTTAATAGTTCTGAAAAGGAAAATCACTTGGTCAAGGTCTTTTATTTAGCTGGTCTTGTTTGCCTTCAAAGGCAAGGGGAGGGGAGAATGGAGGAAAGGAAGGGGGGAAGCCTCTGCTGTGAATTGATGTAGCAGAGCCTTAACAGGATAAAAAATAATTTTGATGATTTCTCCATGGCACTACAATTATATCCAGTACACTTGACAATGAAATAAACAAATAGTACAAATGAAGCCATTAATTTCCTCCCTATCTACACAATTCTAATTGGAAGCACTTAATTAGACTTGGCTACTGTTTCTTGAGAATATTGCACAGCACACATTGAAACTAACATCCTGCCAGAAGATGTATTTATCATAGTTTTATTAAGTACAACAAATAGATACAATGCTGCTAGGTAGCTAATGATAAACACTGCCATCAGGTATAATTTTTTTATCTCCAAATTTATTGGAAAACAAAGTTCATTTGTTACTGGCCTGCTGCTGTTTTAATTGTTATAATAAATATACCAACTTCTTTAATATATTCACTCACTTTTTAATATGTCTTTTTTTATAGCTAGCAATAAACGTCCCTAAAGCTCCCAGTAGTTTTTGCATTTGTTCGTATCACAATTCCCCACTATATTAACAACCTTAAATTTTGGAAATAGTGAGGATGAATAGGATTGTGTGGGACTGAACAAAATGTTGAGTCATTTTCCAGCATTGCTCTCCATACGATCTCAATTGCTTGGAGGGCGAGTACACTCACCCCTCACATGGCTCCAGTTAAAGGTAGATAGCCGTGTTGGTCTGTCATAGTCAAAACAAAACAAAACAAAAAAAAATCCTTCCAGTAGCACCTTAGAGACCAACTAAGTTTGTTCTTGGTATGAGCTTTCGTGTGCATGCACACTTCTTCACGCCATGTGAGGGTACACTGAAACAGAAGTCTGGTGACTTCTGTTTCAGTGTACCCTCACATGGCGTCGCACTCCATGCTGTCCCCTCACCAGCACTGTTGACATGTTGGGAGAAGTTCTGAAGCTCCAGTGGGGAGGCCTGCCTAGCATGAGCATATGGAGTTCTGACTCATGGAAACTGCCTATGTGGGGATGGGGGCAGCGCAGGGCACAGTGACACCTGCAGTTTGTGCATACAAAGCCCTGTCGATTCGCATTTAACTGAGGCTACATGGAGAAAAATGCCTGAATAAGGCTTAAAAAAATCATTGCTGGATTCTACATTCCATTCACACCATACTTTTCAAGCACTGTGGTACACCTAAGGAACCCCTATTCCCCTCCCAGAGCAGTGACGTAGCATGGGCTGCTGGCCCCTAGGGCAGGGCAAGTGTTGTGAGGAATGTTACCGGTAAGTACAATTGGTTTAATTCCCACTGAAATGGGAATGCCTGTGTGTATTGGTGAAAATATTTAACATGGGATATTCCACTGCAGTATTCTGAGGGACTGAGCTTTAACTGAGTTGCTATTTAACTATTGTTGTTTTCTGCTAGCTAACGCATGAGTGTTTAACTTTAGATCACATGACAAGAATTGAATTGCAAATTTGCCATCTTCAATGGGTGGTGGCTCTAGTCTTTGTTTTCAGACTCTGTGAGAATAAGGATGTAAATGAAGTTCTCCTGATAACAGCTCCATGTTAATGGAGGCTGGAATGCAGGCTGTGGGGAGAGACAGACCTCTGCTTCTAGGTCTGTTGGAATTATTTCATATTTTCTAAGATGCTGAGCCTATGCCTTGGCGGGCATATGTTTTATGGAACTGCTTGGATGTGTCATTTGATGTTTCTATTCTGTTTTGAAGAAAGTTCTGCAAGTAAAATTGTGAATCAAACTTATGGGCCTTGACAATGCTTTTTTCCAAAAGGAGTAAGTTTTTATGCTTTCATTTGCTTCAAACTGCACAATATTAAAATCTGCAATAAGGAACCCAAGCATATTGGGGTATTTAAACTTCTCCTTCCCATCTGCTACAATCCAGATAATTTTCAAGCAGCTGCTATTAGGGTATGTTCAATGCAAATGTGCATCTAATGCCACATCTAGTTTGGTCCCTATATTATACAAGAACTGGAAGTTGTAAAACAAAGCTTCACAATCCCTTTTGTTGCCTGTTTAAGAGTCAGTGGCTGGTAATATTGATGTACTGCGCTTGGGGAAAGCACTTTGAAACTTAAAAAAATGGAGTTACAGAACTTTGCAGTTCATGCACATAAACAAAAATTCCTCCCAACACTGCAGAGATGCAAAGATAGAACGTGTGCTGAAATACTATACAGGCACATCAGGATTTTTCTCATACCTAAAGATTTCTTCTCCTTCTTTTACAAGCACAGTGGTTCATCCTCTGCTGCTGACTATCTGAGAATTGCAGAAGGTAATAAACTCAGTGTAGCCTTGACTGGAAAATCACCCCCATTGTAGCATTCTAACTTGTTCTACAGATTTCTAAACTGCTTGTCACTGCTGGTTCAAATCTTCCAGCATGAAGTTTTCAAATAATTTGCTGACTGCTATCACCATGGGGTTAATACACGAACAAGAGCAACACACTGTGGATAAAAGAAAATGCTTCACTAACCTGATCAGCAGTACAGCCAAGATGCCTCTTACTAAGCTTAACCTCTTTCTGTGAAGTCTGACTCCCAGTTTGGGCTGCCATCCTCAAAGGACTCTTTCCACTGATGGAAACACTAATACCAGGGATTTGAATATTGCTTGTACTTTGGGGATCACAGCCTATTAATCTCTCTCTCTCTCTCTCTTTCTCAGAGGAAAAAAAATGAATTTAGAATTAACATTTAATAGAATTTTAGGTTCCAAACTCAGATGAGCTGCTGAGACCTTCTGGGCTAAATATTCAATCACTGCGTAGCATTAATAGGAATCTTGTAGCATAAAAGTGACTCCTTTAGGCAGTGACTATGGTGCATCAGAAATGCAAATACTGTCACTGGGTTGCTCTGGGTCAGCTTTGAGTTTCTTAGATTAGTACTTCCTGGAGTGGGATGTGTGGAACAAAGGATGAGTGTGTGGGAAAGATCTTGATAATAGCTGTAAACAACTGAGGCTCCCAAACTGCAGTCCACAGACCAAGCTTGACTGCTGAAGAAAGGTCTGAAATCATAAGCCGCTGGTTGTTGTAGACTAGAGTGGACGAAGAAGAAGAAAGTAAATGCTCAATGGTAAGAGATTGACAAGGAGGAAAACAGAGCTGGGAAACTAGAAGAAAGCATACATTTTCCTACCAAAAAAGGATAGATATATATAATGAATATATATATTGGAGAGAGAGAGAGAGAGAGAGAGAGAGAGAGAGAGAGAGAGAGAGAGAGAGATTATCTATTATCTTAAATTTGAAAGACAAACAATATTGCATCCCCAGCCGCAGAGTCCCCGCTCCCAGGAGCCTAGGTGACCACAGGGGATAATGAATGGAAGCAACAACCGTAAGGGGATTTAAAAGGCTACAGCTTTATTGATTTTTCAGATGTAGGTAAACCTTGGCATAGGCATTGGGTGTGTATCCCTCTCAGCCCCCTGGTGGGGAATGAGGCATGACAGGGTCTGGTTGAGAGGAAATACAAAATGTATGTTTATGCAGATAGGCCAACCCAAACACTGGGGGAAGCACGATGCTCCGCGGCAGCCTGGGAGGGACACTAACGGCCGAGACAAGATGGCGAGGCTCCGTGGGCTAAGGAGGTATCACGGCATACCACAACTGCTGCTCACTGCGGGAGAGTGGTAAGCGGCCATTAACACAGCTCTGAAAAATCTAACAGGAGGCTAGAAAGGAATTCACAGTTGCCATCTGTGGGAAATCCTCATTTTTTGTTCTGATGAAACAATTTGTTCTCATCCAACAATTTGACTTGTTTGGAGAAATTCTTGCAGTTGTTACACAAAAGTGGCTATCCAAAGATGTGTGTGTGTGGCTGTGTGTGTGTGTAGGGGTGCAGCTGAGTCACCAGCCAAAGCTGACGGAAGGCACTTCATGCCACTGAGGCCGCTTGAGCCTTGAGACATAGCAGTGGATCCAGAAGTACCCCAAAACGGTAAACCCACTCCTTCAGAAGTGGTGTAACCCCATCAAGAGCAAGCAACCTCCCATCCATTTCATCTAGGGGGCTAACAATGCCTCCATCTTGTCCGGATTGAGCTTCAGTTTGCTTGCTGTTATCCATCCAGTCTATTATCGAGGGAAGACAACAGTCTAGCATATCCACTGCCATACCTGCATATGTACAGTAGAGCAGTGCATGTTGCTGATAATGTACTCCAAAACTCCAGATGATGCCACTCAGCATTTTCATGTATATGTTAAGCAGCATGGGGTTCCCAATCTCTGATATAGATGAACAAAAAAGCCCTATTTATGTGTCCACATTTGTATCCTGTATTTCCTTCAAGGAACACAGGACAACAGAAATTACTCCATTTTATCCTTGAACAAATGATATGTTAACCTGACAGATGGTGATTTGCTCACTGCTTATAGTACTATTGATTAGCTGGTTTTCCAACTAATTATGTAAGTTTGCAATGTAAAGGGCTCTCTTCCAAGCTAGACTAATTATATCATACCCACCTCTCCTTGCAAGCGCAATAGGTTGTACATAATCAAATAGTTCAGAGCTGAGCTACAATCCTAAATCCACTTTCCTCAGAATAAACCTCATTCAATTCAATAGGACTTACCTCTGTGAAGACATGGTAAGGATTGCTCTGTTAGTATATCTTTAAAATGGGTTAGAATGGTGCTTTTTTGTGATGATACTAACTGGTATGAAGTACCATGACCTCTTTTTTTGCTGCTCATAGCAGCCATTTTGCACTGGTAACCATGGCACTTTTATTAAGATATATGTACCAGCACCTCAATATATATAGTTTTTTATCCCAAAAAGCAGTGGGTTAGAACAACCACTACTCCAAACTTTGCTTAGCTGCATACCATTTCTCTTCAATTAAATTATGGAACACTTAATCCCATTTATTGGCATCCACACTTAGGATAATGAGATGTGGTGGTTGGCCTTCCATTAGGTTGTTGTGCAGCTTTTATTATTTGTAGTCTATGACCTCTGAGTATAATTCTACATTGCATTTATCAAGACAAAAGCCTTCGTATGGACATAAATTCAAATTATGGCTGAAATCAAAGCCAGAATCCAAATGTAGTCATTGGGCATGCAAGCTTATGGTTTTAAATCAAATAGCCCCCTTAACTGAAAAATATTCTTGACGGCAATTTTTCCATCAGCTCTTCTCAACCCTGACTATCCAAAATGTTTCGATTATCACGAAGATTCACTTGTTTTATATTCCCTTCTTAGGTGCTGTATCATCGAATAAATTCTGCTATATGTCTTGATTTACCACAAAAGTTAAGTGTCATATTTTAAGCAAATAAAAATGATTAAAAGATGGCAGCTGGCAAATTATGCTAACATCTGGTAACAAATCATTCCTGACAGTTCAATACTAAAATCCTTATAGCTCAGCTATTAATGTTATAAACAGTGAGTGAGTTGTGTGGGGAAAAGTAGCACTTGACTAATATATTCCCTGAAGTGATAGGGAAAATGCACTGTTTATCTTAATGGGAAAGAAATGCCATCCATTTGTTTTCTGTGTTCAAAACAGATTGTAGATGAATAACTCTAAACACAGACTTTTAACTAGCCTTAACATTATATATGAAGTGATTGTGAGGAGAGGGAATTCAAAAAATGGAAGGTCACTCAGGTCTCTCAAAATGATAATGTGTTTTGTTGCTGTTGTTTGAGGATAGAGATTTGTTTTTTTGTTTTTTGTTTTTAGTAGTTTAGGGTCAATTCTCACAAATGCTTCTGGACATTGTTTTTCATCTGTAGTAATAAAGAGATTGATTGAGGAGTCTGCCAGTGATCCATAGTTTGATTCAGAAGGCTAGTCAAAATTATCTTGTTTGATTTTGGCTTCTGGCCAAGTGCTTAGACAAGCAAAACAACAATCAAACTAAAGGCTGGCTCTCTAGTTGTTGTTGGACTACAACTCCCATCAGCCCCAGCTGGCATGGTCAATGGTCAGGCATGATGGGAGTTGTAGCAACATCTGGAGGGTACCATACTGGCTACCCTTGTTATACTGTATTTACAACAAGTTGATAAAATATTTGCAATGTCTGGGAGTCAGGTTCCATATGGATGCCATAATGTATTTACACTTGGCTTCTGGTGTGGAAATGCCTACTTGTGAGGGAAAATACCAGGCTGTGGTGATGGTCAGTATACTTTTTAAGAATTCCATCCTCAGATAAGGCTGTACTTCTTCCTCTCCTATACAAATTATTATCTGTCATTCCATAGCTAAAAATCCCAGTGTTCACAGGGGCCTGAAAGTGTATCTGGTCTATACAAAGGTCATACAACAAACTACATCTCTCTTTGTCTATTTTCATCCTTCCTCCCTGGGGCAATACACTTTCGAGATGGATACGGCTGTGTATTTCTCTGGCCTATGAGGCACAGAAGCAACCTGTTTCCAGACACTTGACTGCTCACTCTTATGAGATCAGTGGCAACTTCTACTGCCTTTTCTACAAATGCCTCTTTGCTAGAATATGCAGGGTGGCATGCCAGGTGTCCTCAAGTACTTTCACCAGGCATTATGAAACAGATGCCTTTGCTTCTGCTGAAGCAGACGTTGGCTAGAGAGTCCTTCAGTCGGCTCTACCACAGTAATTCCTGTTGTAGTTGGGACCCACCCTAGTTGGGTGAGCTGTTGGAACTGCCTTGGCAACTCTTCTGAGCCACCTGAAAGCCCAATTTGGCATAATGGGTCCCATGAGGACCCTGTCCTTGTGGACAATGATAATACTGTCTTCCATTAAACTGTATCAGGTTTAAAAAAATGTGATAATCAGATACCTCACAAAATCACTTGAGCAGTGATCAAGTGGAATGAGTTGAGGAACTAACTGATGGTTGTGCTGTGGAATATTTATAACCTGGTGCTGTTTTAATCTGGCTGGTTTTTATGGTTCCTAGAATCCCTTTAGGTGTTAATGTTTCATGAATGTTTGGATTATGGTGTTATTTGTTGTTTCGATTGTACTCGGCTCCAAGTGCCATTTGAGAGAGAAGGCTGCTTCTAAGTGCCTGAAATAAATAATTAATACGTAATTATCACCTTCCACTAACTTGGCTTAGTTGATGGTTACTGTTATTTTTATTTTTTTAAGAACGCTTTATCCAAGACAACTGAGCTATGATAGCTATTTTTCAAAAATCCATTATCATTCTGCCAAGGACGGCCATATGAATCGGCTTTGATCATAACTGAGGCAAATTACATTTTTTGAGTTCTTAGTAAGAGACAAATAGAATTCCATTGATAGATGTTGCAGAAAAATTAGTAAGGTTACATAAAGAGTCGGGGCATACATGTGATCCAATTTACATTTTAAGGTAAACCTACCTAATTCACCTTTTCCAAAACAATATAAGAACTGAAAAAATAGCCATCCTTCAGAATGTCCACTGCTCCAAATTTAGCATTGCAGTTATCTAGCCAGGCAATGTGTACAACATTCCACATGTTCAGTGCCAGATTTACATATAAGCTAAACCAGCTATAGCTTAGGGCCCCACTCTCTTGAGGGCCCCCAAAAAATTTAAAGGAAAAAACCCTGGATGTACATTTTCAAAATATAAGATAAAAAACAAATAAAATAAAACCTACATACAGCAACAGTATTATGTGTTGTGTAGGCTCCTGTGATGTAAGTAATGGGCCCCGTCTGCTAGCCTGCTCCCTAAAATATCACTGGTTTGCTCATTTCTATATCAATTACTTTGATAAAATACATATTTTGTTATGTGCAAATGGCTTTAGATACCTATTAGGTCCATAAATTACCATATAGCATATCTTCAACACAAAAAACAGCAACAATTTGTTGTTGACAAAGGACAGCTGGACATATAAAGGGCCCCATTACCTTCAGTAGCTTAGAGCCTCATCAAACCTAAATCCGGCCCTGCACATGTTTCTGTTTTACAGAGGGGTAAGGTTTGGGACTTTGACTCAGTCTGAAATTCATGGTTGAAGAGTGAAGGAAGCCAAAATAATAATGGACTCACATATGGTGATTTTTGTATTGTTGTACTAATAATTAATAATAGTTCCACAGTTGGTAAGCTGGCTATTCAAGTTGGGTCCCTTTCGACAGGCAATGAAGTCAAGTCGTCTGAGAAGATGCTGTATGGGGTTTTGTCCCCCCCCCCCGGTATTGCTTTTATAGCAATCTGGCCAGTATAATTGTATTGCATTGGAGGACATTGGCACTAGGAGGCAGCAAGTGTAATCTATGTGACAAGATCAGCCCAAATCTATTCGCTTCCAGACAATTATATGCTTTATTAAAATGCAACTGTAGATAAAAAATGTCAATAAGTGGGAACTACAACTTTTAAACAACAAAAAGTTATTTGGCTAATTGTTTAATTCAATTGTTGTTTTTTCAAAGGTAAAGTTTTAAAAATTTAATCTTTCAATGAATGCAAAAATAGACTATGAAATGGAAGAAGAAATACAAATCGTATCTTATTTCTATATTGTGTGTCGCTTTATGTGACTAGTGCTCCCATATACTACACATGCACTTACATGCACACATGCTTTGCTCTATGGTTCCAGCCATAATATACTGTAAAGAGTATTGGGCTTGAATGTGGAAGAATGATCTCAAAGCTAGGTATTCAAGCAAAATCTGCAAGCGTGAGCTTAGAAAAGAAAAGTAGGGGCTTGTAAAAGTCCACTTCAGATGAAGAGGTGATCCTTTTAAAAACTCAAATTCTCTTCTAGTATGGATTAAAATATGAGCAGCAGAACCATCCTCAGCCTTACTCCACCAATCAATGCCACCCTTCCTCTTCCCTCCAAAGCTATCCATACCAACCTCCAGTCCCTTAAAATTCACTTTCCTCTTCCCAGGCATTAACTGAAGGTATGGCAGTGGTGACAGAAGCAGCAATAGAAAAACTTAGGGAGAAGAGAAGAAGTTCCCCCTCTATCACCCCAACATGCTGGGCAAGGTGGTGAACCCCCCCCCATAATATACTGTAAATGCATGGAACAGGGGTAGCTAATATGTTTTGGGCTACAGCCCCCAACATTCCTTTTCATTGGTCATGCAGCTGGTAGATGTAGTCTATAAAACCAGGAGGGCACCCCCATTGGCTATCCAAGCACAGATCTCCCATGGTCCCTATAAGGACCATTCTACTCTGCTACTTATCACTCAGTCATATGGAAAGGAAAGCCCTGTTCTGCCTTCGATTGCAGCATCTGGGAAAAACTTTTGAAAGGCAGTGCTTTGTCTTGGATCTTAGGCAAGCTCAACAACTTTGGGGTTTGTCTAAGAAAAACTCAACAATTTTTGGGGTGTCCTGGTTTTTACTTTTTTGAAATATAGCAACCCTAAGCACTGGTATAATTCTGTTTTCAACTTCCTTGGGAAGATGCCACCACATTATGACATGCAGAGAAATCCAAGCACTGCCAAGCTAAGGTAGTAATATTCCTCTTTTGAGACCTCCCATCTAATAAGACCATAGCTACAATCCCAATTAAACTCGGGTCCTATATTGTAGTATGCTTAGCATAATCATTAATCTAGCCCTGCTTATATCTTCTTTCCCCACCCCTGGGGATGCCAGTTTCCAGCAAGATTTAAGCTAGCTTTAATCTGTTGTTTTATTTTGCATTATTGCCAGCATTCTGATGCTCAAGAACCGTTTCTCTGTTGTGCATTTGAGGATCTAAAAATAAGTGAGAGCAGAGGAGTCATACATTTTACCACTTTCATAGATAATTTATGGAATAATTTTACACTTCTCTAACACCCAGCTCACAAATCACGTTCAAATACATGAGGTGTCACTTGGAGTTTGCAATGGATTCTTAATGAAACTCTCTAGGTCTTCCCTTTTAAATGTTTCACAGATTCACATTTTATGCTTGGCCAGAACATTGAAACTGCATTCACAGATGCTCCTACTGTGCTAGTGGAAACAGAGTTACTACATATGTATTGCTGCCACATTGCCTACGTGCCATTGTAGTGTACGAGTTAAAGTGGGTTGAGCTTTGATAAATGCACTGTGAAAGAAAACTATCATTACATTTGAATTAAATGCACATATAACTCCCAGCAGATAGATATCACCTCCAGCTGGACTCTAAAGTGAAAAACAATAGTCCATAAAATGAGGGGTGGTAAACTGAGAATAACTCCAAACCCATAGCAAGATATGATGGGCTGCTGAAAGCAATGAAGGGAACTAGGATGACTTTAATGAATATAACCTAATGCCAGATATTCATCACAGACATCTGATTTGATAACACGACCCAACATACCAGATAATAGTCATGATCTCCCAGAGCAGGCACAGAAAAACAAAGATTAATTTCAGGAAGTAGAAATTTGTAATGGTTTCTTTTGTTTAGTTTTTTTAATAGAATTGGAGGCATTGGTTTTTTTTAAAACTGGTATTTATGATTTTTTAAACTAATAATAATTTATACTAAATTTAAAAATTACCCAGTGTAATGATTTCTATCTTTCTGTATGCAAATCTATATGTGTGTACACACACATATATACTGTACTATGAAATACAACAATAGCACACACACACAAGCATGTGATGCAGATAAAAACGCAAGCAGATGGAGCAACATAAAATAAAACCTGCCACCTGACAAGTTGAAAGTCTGCTGCAAGGTTGTTCTTGTTTTTGAAGTTTTTGGCTCCCTATCATCATTGGTAACAGTGGGTGGAGATGGGGGCATTTTCCAGATCAGAGGGCTCTGATTTATGGTTGTATTTATGTGACATAATATTCTGAAACTTTAAAAAGTCTTCCTCTATGCATTATATACTCCTAGTGGTAAAAGTCATAAACTGTAAAATGATAGAAGCATAACAGTAAGAATCTGGGGACGTTTTGACAGTATCAGCCTGGATATTGTGACCTTGAAGATCACACAGCCTTTTCGGAATTCACGGGGCGGGGCAGGGAGGGTGGGAATCCATACCAACATTCCAAAGAACAACCCAGTCACATTCATTTACATGTATCTGGAAGCAGGGCCTTTAATCTGCTAAGTATTTATCCAAAATGGAATATTTTGTCATGGTGCTGTTGTCACTAACTCCAATCATTCTCTGACCAATGAATTATTTACAGGACTCTGTTTACAGGACTCTTCCACTGGTGCAGGGGTCAGCAAAATTTTTCAGCAGGGGGCAGGTCCACTGTCCCTCAGACCTTGGGGGCGGGGCTGGCGGCGGGGGGGGGGGACAATGAGCGGTGCGTGAAAGGGCTCCGGAGAGGGGCTGCTTAAAATGGTGGCCGCTCGAGCGCTGCTGCTGCTGGCACCAACAAAGTCCAGCCCCCTTCCTCCTCTAGGCAGGGTGGGGAGAAGCTAGGAGGGGGGGGGAGGGAAAGAACGCGGGCTGGCAATCCACATGGTGATTCCTAGACCGCCTGTGAGCCGGATCCAGAAGGCAATTGGGCCTAATCTGGCCCGCGGGCCTTAGTTTGCCTACCCATGCATTGATGGAACCAGGCAGGTGATTTTTCTAATTCTCCCTTTCATCTGCAATCCCCAGAATGATACTCCCACACCAATAAGATGATCCAGAGGGCTGGGGGTCCCCCTAGAGCAGCATGGAAGTTGGCAGTTGAGTTGCTGGGAAAGCTGCTCCAGAACAACAGCACGATAGGGCATGATGGAACAGTCTGCCAATGGCTGTAGTATATCCCCAGGGTTATTGCTGCTAAATTACAGAGACGTGTACATTAATAGGGAGTACAAAAGTAAGAACGTAAGATGAGCCTGCTGGATCAGGCCAATGGCCCATTTAGTACAGCATCCTGTTTTCACAGTAGTCAACCAGATGCCTGCAGGAAGCCTGCAAACTGTACATGAGCACAACAGTATTCTGCCTACCAATTCACACAAACTGGAAGGCAAAGTGCATTTGCAGTCCCGTGGTCCTCTTCCCTATATTGTTCTAGCTTAGCCCTTCCTTATCTGACACATGATGCCTTTTGGCTGAATGTGGGAATAGATTCACTGAAAAGTATGGTGTTTGGGGTGGAACGAAACTGATACGATGCAAGATGAAAATTCTTTTTCTGGCTCGTTTGTGGGGGTGTAACAAGTAAATTGGCCCTCAATTGGTAAAGGAATGGAGAGAATATAATTATGTCCTATGTTATTGGTTGCCTAGATACCAATCAAAAGGTTTGCCTTCTTCCAGGAAGAAAAATAATGAGTTGTATGCATAGGGAGTTGTGTAAATGGGGAGATCTAATTCCAATCTGGGGTGTAGAGTGATGACATAGACGAAGGCAGAATCATATTGCAGAAGTGATTGAGGGCATAGTTCAATTCTCCATGATGGCAGGGGATAGAATAACCTCAAAAACACCCAAATCACATAGCATAAGGCTACTTATATATAATAATACCTTTATTGTCAATGTACAACCTGTGTACAATGAAATTGTATATATGGGGAAGTTGGGTACTTTCAGGGGGCAATAGCTCTTTTTTATTGTCTTCCTTTGTACTAGATGAAGATTCTGAGCCAATGTAGTGTTGTGAATATAGGTGGATTCACTTGAACCAGAGACATCATTCTTTGAGTTCCTGCTTAGCCATGAAACTGACTCACTTCTATTGTCTGCTGACAGGTAGCCAAGCAACTAACAAAGAGTTGGGCAGAATTCTGTTTTTCCCCTTTCTTTATCAACTGAAGGCCAAGCCACTTGTTACTTTTTCCAGTTTGCAAATCATGCCTGTGAAAAGCAATGAATCAATCAAACAAACATACATTTTTGTTCTCTAAGTCTGGCATTCTATGGTATGATACACTTATTAGTTATTGGTATTGGTATGGTTCTCTGTTTTATTTTGTTTCATATTTTTTTATATCTATTTGGATGAAGTTCCTTTCTGAATACTGTTCATTCATTGATGGATTGATTGCAAAACATGATCCCCAAGCATAGCTGCTCATGGAACAGCAGTGTGCAGATATAATCTGCCTATGAATGACCTCTTGACCTCAGCACAATACAACTCAATAATGCATTTTAATACCAATGTCTTAAAACAATTAAGAGATTTTTGGGAAGAAATTCCATTAATCCCACCATTGTGGTTATTAATATTTCACATTTGGAAACAATAGGATGAATAAAAGCGGACTCTTCTTGAAATAAAAATTGTCCAGTCCAAAAATATGGTTCAAAAGCTTTACTAACAGAACTTGGCCCAAAACAGACACTCAAAACAATAATGTTACATCCAAATATGCTTGCCCAAGCATGGGTTAAACATATGAGCTGAAAACAAAGCTCTGCTTCTCCCACAGCCTCCATTACAGCCTGAGGCTGTGTTGCTGGAGAGAATTATTTGCAAACCTTTCTATCTGGCTGCTTTAGAGAACAAAGACCAATTCTCACAAAATGGAGATGTGCAACTGAATACCTTTCTCATGTGATCCAAGTTAAACACTACATGAGATGTAGCAGAGATACAGTTAATTATCAGCTGTTAGGTACTCCGCTGCTCGCTTAGCTTCAATTGAATTTTCAAATGTTACATGCCACGAAATCATGTGAGATCACAGCAACCAAAATGGCTGCCGTTCTCTCACAAACTGGATCATTCATGTTCCTGAAGTGCTTATTACCTGAACACAGAGCAGTAGGTTTCTGACGTGTATAGAGATCTATCACCCAAGTAAGCCTGTGCTTCATACTGAAAGGGGGAGCACGCTTGACTGATGCATGAGATCAGTGCACATGGAAGACAAGCACAACTGGAAGAAGCATAGCCTAACCTCCTGGATATGTTTCTCTATCAAACCATCTTTTTTTTCCTATGGCGGCTTCAGTCATGTGAATCTCCACCAGCAGTCTGAAGTAGTATTGACCAGACAGGGGTTTAGCAATTCCCTGAGAACTGGACCAAACTGTATCTGATGATTCAGGAGTTAATATCTTAGCACTTTAGACCACTGTATTGCAGGCCTGCTAAGCTGCTCTGAATTCAAGTAGAGTTAGATCTAATGTTCTCTGCCTGAAGCTTTAGCTTGACTGACTGGATCTGATTGTGTGAATGGTATCAGGAAATGATACTTGCAATCCTCATTTGCAACAATTACATTGTGGTCTACAAATCTGTCATTTTGTCTATTAGCTATTGGGAATGTCCATTCATTTCCTGTAAAGGTTGCAATGAATAATATAACAGCGGCATCCATTTTGATGCTTTATGTTAAGAGGCACAATAGCAACATTCTTTTCCGCTGAACCTCCTGAGAAAAATAAATCTGTTGATGCCTATGTTTTGAACTCTTTTAAAAATCTGGATTTACGTGACAACTGGGTGGATTCTACCCCCCCCAAGGTTTCTTGTGTGTGTATCACAACAAGTAACAGACAAAAGAGACAGAAATGCTATTCTTTCATACTAATTTAGTAATTGAATTAATGCGAAAGAATGGTAAACAATAATACAATAAATAATAAACAACCCCAGCCTTAATTGTGTGAGCTCCATCAAACCTCTTGGAAAATAGTACCTAGAAAAAGTTGGTGTGTTTGAAACCAAATACTAGTCAGTCTGGGCAGTGGAAAAAAACAATAATTTCTTTTTCAGGCTTTAAAGATTTTCAGCATACAAAATAATAAACAAGAAGAACAGAGATTTCTTGTACTATGGGTCACAAGGCCAAACACACAATCAGTACACTAAAGAATCAATATGGTGGTATGAAGCTTCCATAGATAGAATTTGTCTAAGAAAATGTTACCTACAAGGTCTTTTTCTTCAAATTCTCTGTGATGTACACATTCCTCATCTGGAGTTGATAAACTTTTATTCTATTGGCTTTCCTAACAGACAAAAGCAAGCAAGCCAATAAACAAACCTTCATGGGAAAATCAACTACTTGTTAACTGCTTCATTTTCTCCAGCAGGGACATTCTTCCTGTTGGAAGTGAAACAGCAGAGTATACCTAGATCCCTCAAAACTTGTGAGACATGTTCCCAATGAGACGTCCCAATTAAAGTTCTGGCTGCTGTATTCAGAACTAATTCCAAACTGACTTCAAGGGCAGCCCCACATACAATGAATTGTGGTAGTTTAAACTGGGTGTTACCAGAGCAGAGATTACCATTGCTAAGACTATCCCTGCACAGGAGAGGACATACTTGGTATATTAGGCTAAACTGGTAGAAAAGACTCCATTCCACTGAGGATAACTACACCTCAATTGACAAAACTAGATCCCAAAATGCAAACCTCATCTTTCAGAAGCAGCACAACCCCATCCAGTGCTGTACAAAAGTATCACCTCACTATCACCTTAATTGGGCTGGCAACATTGGGCAGCTCTCTCTTTTTTTCATACAGTGCCATTGTTCCCTATATGCCACCATGTCACATGGTATCATTCCCAGGACCATCTGTAGCTCCATTTTTAAAGCATGTGACAGGAGTCACACTTCCCTAGCTGCTTGGAGTGTCCATTAAAAGAAGAAGTACCATCTTTGTATTCAACTACCTAATCATTTTCTCCAAGCTATGTCTCCCCTACTGGAATGCCTGCCTTCCTCCTTGTCCCTAGATCCCCACATGTACAGAATTTGGCTGAGCTTTACAGATAAATGTTTTCCTCAGTGGTATTGTAGATTGGAAGATGCTTTATAATGCATCATCTAACTCAGTTTGTCCATTTTTGTTTATGTAGCAAATCTAGTCTGCCTGGCAGTTGTTCTCCGGAGTCCTCAGACAGAGGTCTTTGACTTCACCTGCTACCTGATCCTTTTAACTGTGGATGCAAGAAGTTGAAGCTGGGACCTTCTGTGAATAAATAATGTGCTTTGCCATTGAACTTGGGTTCATAATTTATGGTTTAGATGTTCAGCCCTGTTCTCCCTGTTCACAAGTTCTTGTCTTGGGATGTTTCATTAGAAAACACAGTCTTATACCACCAGTGCACAAACCTTTCTTGTCCAAATATAGTCAGTCCTTGTTTAGAAATGCAATATTTTTGCCTAGTTCTGAATACTGCTTGTGCACCTTATGATATTTGAATTCTGATATTTCTGTTTGAAGTTTAGTGAATGAGGAGCACCTAATTTTCTCTGCAGGAATTATGTTACTTGAGGGGAAATGTGCTATTTTCTGTGTCAGTGTAGAAATGTAATGGATAATTGCTTGCCTAAGGCATTCTTAATCCTGCTATGCATCAATGTAAGTAATCAATATATTTTTTTAAAAAAAAATAATCTCAGACTACAGGCTCTAGCACTTCAATACACATCTGGAAAAATCTGTAACCGATCAAGACCAGACTTTATTTTCCCTTCCCACTATTGTGTGTTAGAAAAATGGCATTTTAACGTGTAAGAACATCTACTCACCACTCAAATTAAAGTGGCATCTTGGTCTGAAACAAGCAAAGTTTTTTTTTTTATCATTTCAGTTACTTTAGCAACAGCCTTAGTGGTGCCTGGGAAATTATTTTCTATTCTCTAATGCTCTGGTCCTTTCTCTGCAAACCTGATGCAACTGCTATGCATGTATGAGAGGGTCAAGTATCTTTGTGTGAGAGGGAGGGTGCACCTTTAAAAGGGGAAGGGGCTATTGCTCACTGATAATCACACACTTTACATGCAGAAAGTCCCAGGTTAAACCATCTTCCCCTGCAGTAAAAGCTTGTGCTTTGAGTGTTTATGTGGGTCTGTTCTGAATTGGACATAGTTGGATATCAACCAATAATTTTATCTGTTACAAGTGTCAAAACATCCTATCCCAAAGATGGGATGTAGCAGCGGCGGCACATCCCATTTCACCACTTGAGGCAAAACAGGAAGTGCCACCCTGTCCCGCTACTGCTACTGCTGCCATTTGCACTGCCTGGCCTGCCACCTCCACTGCACTGATTTCCGGCAAGATTTCATGCTGCGCAAGATATTGAAAGATCTTGCCGGAAATTGGCACCAATGCTAGTGTGGCTTCTCTGCCAATTGCGAGGTGGCAGGGCAGGCAGGATGCCCATGGGGATGCTGCCTTGGGGGCTTCTGCCACCTGAGGCAGCAGCTTCACCCTATCTAATGTCTGAGCTGGCCCTGTTATGCATAAAAAAATAAAAAAATACAGAAGGAAGGAATCTTCTTTATACAGATTCTAAGCAGAGTCACCTGATCCTATCTAAGTTAACCATGACCTAGATTAGATCAGTAATTCAATTCAAAATCCATATTCAAGTGGATTCCTTTATGAGGTGATCAGATGTTGTCATGTAGATAGATAGATGATGATGATAGATAGATGATAAATAGATGATAAAGATAGATGATAGATAAAAAAAAGGTAAAGGGACCCCTAACCATTAGGTCCAGTCGTGACCGACTCTGGGGTTGCGGCGCTCATCTCGCTTTACTGGCTGAGGGAGCAGGCATACAGCTTCCGGGTCATGTGGCCAGCATGACTAAGCCGCTTCTGGCGAATATGACTGCCTCCAGTGGTGTGGTGGCAGTGTTTTGTTTTTGTTTTTAATAAACGTATCTGTGCAGTTCTCAAATAACTTCCTATTAAAAATCCACCAGGAAATGTGATTTAGTCTGGAATGGGGAACTGGGACAAACAGGGGTCTGTCTACCCCTGCAAAAGGTTAGCAGCTTTATTTTTTTATAGTAGCAGGAATTCTTGCATTTGCCAACCAAAAATTAAAATTTCACCCATACACTGCTCTTTTTTGTACCCTAAGTAAAAGCATCTTAGGTAGGATACCCAGACCGTCTTCCAATGTAGCAATATTATCTGGTCCCAGATCATGTATTTAGTTCCTAGATATATGTTACACTAGAAAACCCATTAAAGGGGACATGATGGGCTGTGTCATTCTTTAAGAAATGTGACTGAATGCCATATTTCATATGTGTTATCAGCAATGTCACACTGATTCCTGGGAAACCTTGCAATCCCAGATCAAAGATTTCATGGGTGTATAAGTTAAAATACTCATGACCTGAACTGAATTTGGAGATGACAAGTGTACAGTGTGAAATAATATTTGTTGTTACGGATACATTACTGGTACCCTAATCCAATTCTAGCTTCACACATACAGTAGGAATATTGCATGTACAGCATAGCATTGTGTCAACAACATTATTTTAATTGGGTTTGTTGCTTTTAAATGGTTTTGAATGGATTCTGTTTGAGCTGTATTGAGTCTTCAAGTTTATTTCAAATGAACAATTCTTCTAATTTACACTGCGAGAGGCACATTTCACAATGGCCAACTGGACTGACAATACAACTCCATATAGAAAAAAATAGCAATGGGGGGAGTCAGATCAACAAACACAAATCAACAAATGTCTGTAATCTGCCCAATGAAACCACAGGATATTCCTATCCCTTTGTCAATGTACCGTAGATGTGAATGCATCTCTGTATATACATCTCTGCTGAATATGCATCTCATCATGATTGGCCTGGGTGTGTCAGCTGGTGAGCACCTCATTTACAATGTCCCCACCCCATCAGATTGAAGAGCAGTATGGACAAGTAATGCTGAGCCCTATGAGGGGCTAAACATGACTGAGAGAAGAGCAAGGTGTGTCAAACATAACTGTTCTTCTGAATGTTTAGTTGGAATCTCATTTCTTGTAATTTGAATCCATTGGTGCAGGTCCTACCCTCTGGAGCAGCAGAAAACAAGCATTTCTGAAGTGACAGTCCTTCATTTATTAGGAGATGTCTATCATATCTGCTCTCAGTCTCCTCTTTTCCAGGCTAAACATACCCAATTCCCTCAACTGTCCATCATAAATCTTGGTTTCCAGACCCTTTATCATCTTGGTTGCCCTCCTCTGCACACGTTCCAGCTTGTCAATATCCTTCTTAACAATGATTCCTTATGTGAAGCTATCCTGTGCTCCAGACGGGAGGAAAGGCAGGGTATAAAAACAATAAATACATAACAAAACAATTATGAAATCAAAGCTACTGATTTCAAGGTTCTGGATAGACCCACCCTTCCTCCCCCCCCCCGTCATGCTGCTCCTCTATGTAATATACCTATGATTTCTAGTCTACTTTGCCTAAGCTCCATTTGTTTGGTAAGGCAAGAATGCTGTTTCAGTTGGTGGCAACTGTTAAAAACTACACATCTATCCTAACCCATTTTACACTGTCCATTTGTCATATTATGTGATAATAAGTTGGGGGCATTCTGTCCTGAGGATTTTTTGAAATGGAATGGCAGGAGAGAGATAATAATTGTATATCTCATTATCAGGTAATGCATTTTCATTTGAAATCCATACAACTGGAATGTTGTATTTTTACCCAATATCCAGAGCTGGGCTTTAAAAGCATATGTTTAATACACTACGTTGAGTCAAAGATCCATAAAAAAACATGACAAGCTTTCAACATCTGCATTAACTTTAATGGATGTTTCTCTAACAAATGCATGAGATGGAACTAGGGAAAAGTGTGAGTTAATATGGCGAATAACATGCCCTTTCCAGATACCTAAGCTTTCAAAATCCTTCTGCTACAAAAAGAGCAAGACATTGCATTCAGATTATATAACTCTTAAAGCTTGCAACCGTAGCTTGCTATTGGTTGTGCAAGAAACAAGAATATGGATCAGAAATTAGAGCAATGTATTTGTTTTATAAGCGTAATTAGAGATTTCTGCGATGTGGCTGGATGTAGGATCTGGGCCACATTGCGGGGCTAGTCACAAGTTTTACCAGAAATTCCCACAGCCACTCCAGTCTGCAAACATGACTTTGTTATCTCTCACCCTGCCACCCTCAGCTCAGCGGAGCTGCGGGCACACACACCATAGGCTCATGTGCAGCAGCATACAAATGGCGCATTAAACAGAGTTCAGCAATCCAGAATCACAGAACTGTAGAGTTGGAAGGGACCATGAGGACATGTGCTGGCTGTATAGTTCAAGCATGCACATGACTGATACATGCACATCAGAATGATACTGATGGCTTTTATGCAACCTATTCTGGCTTCCCTCAAAATCTTCTAAGCAAGCATGATAAATATCTGCTTTTCACAGGATGCATTAACACGGCAGATGATTCTGTTTTCACGACATTTCTCTATCTGTTAATTTCCACATTATATTTGAGTTTGTACACTGTGTAAAATCCACTTCTGGAACTATGGTGGAATACAGTGGAACTGTATTGGAATTTGCATAGTACAAGTTTAGCCCTCATTTCTATATTATTTGCAAACCGTTTTTTTAAAAAATACCATTACCAATGGCAGAAAGAGTACACACACACTTTGCTTTTTCAAGTGATCTGAGACACAGATTTGGAGATTGCCAACACCACAAAAATGACAATCCAGGGCAAGGCCTGGATGCTCATGGATATTTCAGTAAGATTATAACAAAGCCACAAACATATCACTGAATACATCTCAGTACCCAGAGTGACCTATAACTTCATGGTCGTTTTGATAGAATCCCATACAAAAATGATGAGGATACATAAGGACCTGTACCTTAGCTCCATGTTGTTATACAAGGGCATAGATAGAAAGCACTGGGTCCATGGTTCAGTCAGTGAGACACATGAGCTCTGTGATTTGATGGTGGTAGGGGATGAGAACCCCATGTCCCGCTTGTGTGTGTGCACACATGTGACCTCCTCCCCAGCATGTGCATTCCGTTCTCTTTCCATGACTTCTGTCAATACACAATACACTCCCCGCACCAAGCCATCTTGTTTACCAAGGAAAATCTTATTTCAAGTTTTGTAGAAGAAATATATAACTGCATTAAAAGGGCAGGCTAGCAAGTTTTGCTTTACCCTTTGTCTCTTCTTATTGCTGTCCCAAGCCAAACAATGTACAAACTAAATTTGATAAATTTATCATTTAGAGGGGGGAGCCTGCATGATGCAGAATGATGCTCTAAATTAGAACATTTAATGATATTTGCATCTTGAACTATCATTCAATACCATCATGAGTCCATTATTAGCTTTAGCCTATTGGTTTATTTCTGACAGAACTCTTGTTTGGCATAATATTGAACAATTTAGTTAGATATTTGAATTACAATAAGGGCAAATGATAAACCTCATATTTTGCAGTACTTACCATTACAGGCCTATATTCTACATGACTCAAGGGATATTTAGGAATTAGAAGCTTCTGAACAGATCAGTTAAAGGCCAATAAAGGCCAAAAGATTATTATCAAAAATACATCAGATCTTTATGAAATTGGATTCAGTGGACGGTAACGCTAAAATCAGATGAAAAAGAAATTTAATTAAAACTGTCTCTATGAAAGATGTACTTATTTGTGCAAAATAGAATTTTATTCTCCTGTATGTTTATGATTCCTGCCGCAATATGTTTAGTAAAGCCTATCCTCTATTACTTGTTAGAGATGTAACTCAAAATAATGCTACTTGTTTGTATCTAGAGATATTGTGCAAAAATACCTCATCTTTACTGAGGAAAGTTAGGCACAGGAAAAGAGTAGAAGGAACTTCATATGCTTGACGAAAGATCTATTTCAGGCTCAACACATTTCAGTGTCATCCTCCAATGTAAAAGGAGGGGAGGGCATTTTTGTAGCCAATCAGACTGCCCCTTCTAAGAAAATGTATTAGCTTTCTGTATGTATAAAACCACACAGAACAAACCTGCCCAGTGTTTGTTTGAAGTTTAAAGCAGGGGTTGGAAAATCTGGGTCTTTTCATTTGTTGTTTGACTCTCCAATTTCCGATGGATGCAGCCAGTGATCAGTGGCCCACTGTAGTAAAAAAAAATCTAAACTTCTCTCGTTTATACTGTCAACGCTGAGACCACCTAACACCAGTCTTGAAAGATGTACATTGGCTCCCAGTACGTTTCTGAGCACAATTCAAAGTGTTGGTGCTGACCTTTAAAGCCCTAAACGGCATCGACCCAATATACCTGAAGGAGCATCTCCACCCCCATCGTCCTGCCCGGACACTGAGGTCCAGCGCCAAGGGCCTTCTGGCGGTTCCCTTGCTGTAAGAAGCCAAGTTACAGGGAACCATGTAGAGGGACTTCTCGGTAGTGGCATCCGCCCTGTGGAACGCCCTCCCATCAGATGTCAAAGAGAAAAACAACTACCAGACTTTTAGAAGACATCTGAATGCAGCCCTGTTTAGGGAAGCTTTTAATATTTGACGGACTATTATAGTTTAATATTTTGTTGGAAGCCGCCCAGAGTGGCTGGGGAAACCCAGCCAGATGGGTGGGGTTTAAATAACTTATTATTATTATTATTATTATTATTATTATTATTATTATTAAAGATGATCTAGAAGTTGCAGTTAGTGCATAATCCAGTCTGCAGTTACTGGACAGCAGAGCTCAGTGTGGCCATGTCACACCATTCCTGGATGCCAGTTTGAGACAGCCCAATTTGAAATGCTCATTTTGATGCATAAAATGGTATTTGAAGGAGTGCCTCTCCCATTATTTTCCAACACATCCTGGTTGGATTTGCTAGGCTCTTCCATCTACAGCTGTGGCCCACTTTGCAGAGGCCCATAGCAGGACCTTCTCTGTTCCACTTTAAAAGCTGTGTGGTCCACTTCTAATGTCATGCAAAAAATTCCCTATGCACATAACCACTTAAACTTTTGACAAGGTATGGAAACTCACATTTGACTTATAAATGTCTGTACTCCCTACATGTCACATGTGATGATCTAATGTGGATATTGTGCTTTTGTCTATATGATTAAGTTGTTGATATGCATGTGTATATAGCACCATTAGTCCACAACAGACTAACCCTTTGTTTTCAATTTTACCTGCAATACTTCTCCCTTCACTTTAAAACATTTCTGCACGTCTTGGTAACTGATACTTTCCGTTTCCTGTCATCTATCAGTCCTACTGAGAAAAGCCATTTTTTCCTGGGTTTTCAGGTTAACAGTCTTTGTTACACATAAGGAAATATAATAACTTGTTTTCATATGCTGCGGTCTAGGGTGTTGCCATTACCAACAGTCTGAACTCTGTGGTTGCAACTATTGACATAAGGTTTAACTTCCATACATAACACACAATACATTTTACGAACAAAACATGCAAACCCTCAGAATTGATCTTGGAAAGGATTTCTTTGCTCCACTGGTCTAATTGCCTTCCTTAACATAGGTGGGCCACAGATAGGGTACCACTGTACTATAACGATTTTTTTAAAAAGCTGTAAATCTAAGTTTGAACCACAACTCAGTTAAGTTGAAATACAAAATTCAAGCAACTTTATTCTTGTTGAATTCCAAGGCTTGATGAGAAATTACTACTAAATTCAGCTTAACTGGTTAATGGCAATAATGGTAGACTCCCCCTTTAAATTACTGAGTTTTTATTTGAGTTCACTAGGAATATAATTCAACAGGGAAAAGAGTAATGAGTAATTAGTTACAGGAAAGCAATGCCAAGATGGGATGTTAATTATCACAAGCCTTTTGAAGCCAGGTGGCCCTCATGGCCTATAAATTTCTCCTACCACTTTCTAGTAAGATTATCATTTGCTTCCCAGGGACAAGTAAGTGATTCTGGAATCTGGATGAAAAAGAGGAAGCCAAGAAATGGAGCTTTGGATGAATGAGACATAGGACTGAATCCAAAACATGAACGGCTTGAATGAAACGTGGGACAGAGGCACAAACTATAAAGATCCCAAGTTTTCCCCACCCTACCAATTAAGATTTTTTTTCCAGTTGCCTACCATCTACTCTTTGGTCCAATAAAGAGCAAAACATGTCAAGCTTCCAAATCTTTCATTGGAAAACAGCTGGAGTCCAAAGTTAAGAGCTCACCATGAAGCTGTTATTCCTGATGCTCACCCGGAAATTGTCTTTATTCATTTTCACCTCATTAATCCTAGTTATACACTGCTGGGTAACTCCTGATAAGCTTCCCTATCCTTTTTTCTTCTTACCCTGTTAACATTTTTCATGCCCTCTAGATGGTTTAATATCTCTCCACATACATTATTGGCCCAAATTATATCTATTTAGCTCTTTTGATCCTATGAGATACTAGATCTCCAGCTTCTGACTCAACATTATTATTTCCCCCCCTGAAGTCTAATTTTTAAGAGATGAATTTCGCATATTGGTGTTTAAAAGTACCAGGAATTCACCGATATATTTTAATAGTGACCCATTTCCCGCCCCATCTCTTGTTGCTAGCCAGCTCTCATTAGAGAGATGGCTCGATTCTGAGTTCTGCCTTATTTTGACAATAAAATTAAGAATCAATCTACTATAGGTGAGAGGAAGAAAGCAGGCATGGGGGATATGTGCTGTTTAACATTTTAAGGGTGTTTCCCCCCCAATTTACTCCATGTGGTTGTTTTCGAGTGATAAAACCACAACAGAACCCTTTTATCACAGTTGGGAATTCGCCTCTCACTCCAGATTTTGAATAATAACAATTCAGTGGGGTAATAATTATTCCAGATGCACTGTACCGTGCAAATTTGTAGTACTTCTCCAAAAGCAACACTGATGGCAAATGCTCAGAATGAGCAAATTAATTAGCCAAACTGTGAAATCAAATAAATCTCACAGCGGTGACCTCAGTGTAAGCTGGATAAAAGAAGACATTAAGTTCACATGAGTAGCTTTAGCTAGAGGAAAACCAGAAGTCAAAAAGGGGGTTGTTATGAATATTCTCCATTAAAGCAAGTGTTTCGGCCCTCCAAAAATAAAACGGTGGCATAGAGAGTTCAAGTGCTGATGCCTGCTTAGCGCTTGATTTGGAGACACAGGGGAGAGGAAACAGATCGCAATAAACTATATGAAACACAAACATCAAATGTTCATATGAATCTTTTAGAATTATTGGGCTGTATCCAGTGTTCTCCATCTATTACTGCATGATATACAGACAATCCAGTATGATGGCCTGCATGAAATTGAGCCTATATACAATCAATCCTTTATGCCCCTCTATCAACATGGGGCAAAACCTTGCCCAGTATTTTACTGCAATCTATGGGTCACAGCACTGCTGGACAAAGGCATCCTGCACTTGTTGGGCATGGAGCAAGGCTTTATAAGAGCTGCTATTTAGCTTTAAGAAATGGTGCCTGAGTTTGCCAGTTTTTCCTCTTCCCTCCCCATCCCGTTTTCCTCTTGTGTCACTCATTTTAGACTGTAAACCTGTGGGAAAGGACTGCGTTGATTGTATGTACACTGCTCTGGCAGTTTTTGTGGCTGAAGAGTGGGGTGGGTACGAATGCTCTGAATAAATAAATGTCTCTTACCTGAAATGGTCAGGACAAACTTACTTATTGGTTTACAGGGGTATTAAACTCTCTGACAAATTCCATTACCTAGAAAATAGTGGCTGTAAATTAATTTTCAATTAGATATTTGAATCAGGTAGGTGACTGCTTTCTCCAAAGCTTGCAGTTCTTCTGCTTTTAAAGGTATTCTGAGAAAGCATTCTGGCTCCAAACCCCTGGCATTAAAAAGTAGATAGACATCAGCCCTAAAGATGGTGCCATAATTTGTGTGGAGTATTGTATGAGTGCTGTGGCTACACTAGGAAGCCTTAAAAAGCCTGTTATCTTGAGCTGCACATTTATATATAACACAAGCAAAAGAGACAAATCCAAAACCAAGGACTTAAGTCCCACTGAGGTACAAAGGTTTGCAGGGAAAATGATGCACATTTGGATTGGTGCCTGTGTGGATGGAGTAACCCCATTTGAAAGGAAGAAGGATGGGGGCAAAGTCATGGAGACAGAAGCAACCTATAGGTTAGGTGGGGGGAAAGCAATGTAGGGGGATACAGGCTATGGGGATTTTAGTGTACTTGCATCAGAAATGCAAATGTGCCTTTCACAAGGAAAATCCTGCCTGCTGAATGTCTCGGCTGTGATTTAGATGGAAAGAGAAAGGCAAGCAGCAGCCATGGAATCAATGCATCCATCTCCAGAGAGCAAGGTCATAGCCACAGAGCCACAGGAACAGGCTCATAAAGGGGCATTTTACTGTCCTGGGAGCCTGGCCCCCTAAATAGAAAGGGTTAGGTGCCTACATGCCACTGGACTCAATGCACCCAAACATATTTCTAAAGGAAAGAAAGATTGGGTAAGTGCTGCATCCTTGGACCTGCTTGCAGAAGTGGGAGGAGTGTAACTCATTACCAAGCTTAAAACAATGGAGAGATCTGGTCTGAACAAAGACATTGGATTCTTATCTCATTATACATGACAAAGCTATTTTTAACCTTCTCACCCCTTGCTTTTTCCTGTAAGACTAATTGCAGTCATTAACAGTCGTCAACAGGTTTACCACAGCTATCAGCCTATCACCCATTCCCACCACCCTTCTGAATAATACCCCTCCCACCCTCTCACTACATATAAGGGTCTGGTGACTTCTGTTTCAGTGTATCTGAAGAAGTGTGCATGCACACGAAAGCTCATACCAAGAACAAGCTTAGTTGGTCTCTAAGGTGCTACTGGAAGGAATTTTTTAATTTGTAATTTTGTTTTTAATATATGTGTAATTCATGAGTGGTACAAATTTAGTAGGACAGCGAGAATTTAGAATACAGTTTGCAAGATCTTGCTCATTCTCTCTCTCTCTCTCTCTCTCTCTCTCTCTCTCTCTCTCTCTCAGGATGAGCAGCTATTGCCTTATTCAGGGCCCACGACAGTGAATGGAAGCAGTTCTCTTGGCTTTAATTGACTCTGGGTGGTAAAGAAAACAAAACGAAAAAGTTTTCTAGGGACAGCTGTGTGGGAAGCAGCTGTCAGCAAAACAAATGTCTTTCTTGTTTTGTGCAAGGTAAACTTTCAGCAGCTGGGTCTGAGCTGGCAAATTAAAACCCCCAGTGATTTCCCAAGGTCTCCAGACTTTGCCTGAACCAGGCTTCTAAGGTGCTCCTTTCCAAGAGGGTTTTTCAAAGAAGCAGCAGCAGCAATCATCATGGCGGTGCCTTGTTTTACATTTTTACAACATTGTTTCCTACCAATTTTCATGTCCCGCTACTGTCTGCAAACAGCTTTGTCCTCAAAATGTACTTTTGTTGGTACATCAGGGAAGGGAAGTGGGAGCAATAGGGTACACATGCCCCATCCTGTATACACTCATCACCCCGACCCCCCCCCAAGTGGAGCTGAGACTAGGGATGGGAGTGGGGAGTTCAGTACAGTTCCAATTTCAAGGCAATCCTACCTTACTCATACTTCCTGAAACAATACAGGAAATGGGGCACAGCCGTCTGTCTAAATCTACATTTCTCCAAACATTGCAGTGCAGTCCTCCCCCCAAGTAATGTGTACCAAAAATACACTGCTCTTCTTTCATGCGAAAAATGTTGTTTGTCTTGAGAAAATCCAAGCCACAAATAAGAAGCAGCAGCTGTATCAGGGTACCTGAACAGCCCCTCTCCCAAGATGGGCAATTTAATGGGAGTATGAGCTAGGGTCAATAAGACCTCACTTAACATTGTGGGCTGCCGGAGGAGAGGATCCTTTCTGCTCCCGCTGAGAACCTCTCCTTGCCCCACTCCACAGGTGATAGGGATGGGAGAACGCTCTCGCCATCCCTATGTGAAGGGTATTCCATTAAAGGAATCCAGGGTCTCAATGGTTTGGTCAACCCCTGAGAGGGGGCTGTGCCCGTGCCTGAGTCCAAGGGGACATTTGGGTGGCGGAGATAGCCTATTCCCAGCTTTCTGCTTATCCAGGTGTTCACCCTTGGCTGACCTATGCTGTTGCCCTGGGTCAGCGCTACCTGCATGGCAGGGAGCTAGTCGAAACAGAGCCTATGCAACCACTCACTTTCTGTAATTAATAAAGTTGTGGCCTAAATTCTGCCAAAAACCAAACTAAAATTTGAGTCAAGTGTGAATTTATGTAGGGGGGAGGTTTCTGGGTCTGAACACGCAATAAAATATTGCAGCAGTCCAGGAGCACTGGGAGTTGGCATACTAGCAAAAGCTGGAAGCAACTGCTGCTGGCCAATGAGGATACCTGCACTTCTTTGTGACAATGAGGGTTCTAGTACTCTCAAGCTACGTGCCTGCTCCTTCAGAGAGAGTGAAACTTCATAAAGAAGAGGCTAGTTGCCAATTTCCTGATCTTGAGAACTGCTCAAGCACAGGGCTTCTGTCTTGCCTGTATTCAGTTCTTTCATCCTCATCCAGATCAACATCAACTTCAAATGTTGATCCAAGACAGCCTCACCTGAATTAGACACGACAGAAAAGCAGAGGTGAGTGTCACCAGCATATGGTTGACACCTTGCTCCAAATCTCCTAATAGCCACACCTCGCAGCCTCAAGTGTTGAAAAGGCAAGATGATAGCCTGTGGGCCTTTCAACACAACTGCTAGAGGCCAACAGACCATTACTTAGAGCCAACCTCTGTAAGCAGGAATAGAACCACTGAAGCACAGTGCCACCAGTTACCATCCGGAAAATTCCAGCAAGGGCATGTGCGTGCACACATACACCATAATAAAGGTTATTTGCCAACATAGAAATCACTCCAGGAAAAGAAAGCTGCATATCCTCAGAATAACTAACCTGCTTTCCATTCAAAAACTTCTGCAAAAAAGTTTCTAAAACAAAATTTGCTAGTTTAGAGCTTGTATATGGAACTGTTAAGAGTGTTTTAATTCATGACTGCGGAAACTTGGATGAATATACAGTCCTGCTTTGCACTCTTTGTATAATTTCAGCGTTGAGTCATAAACACTGGTGTGATTGATATATGTAAGTGCTGCTTCAAAATGACACCACAGAGGAATAAAAAAATCTTGAAAAATAGTCTTGTTTTTGTCTAGGGATATATCAGACCTTCAACGGTAGCCTTCAATCCAAAATAAATAATGACTCTTCTCAATAAATGGTACAAACTAATGTGGGTTTTGAAGGGTATGTAAATGTCATTCTGGTGTGTGTGTATGTGTGTTTTTAAAAAGATGGCATATGTTATCTCTTCTGGGTTTTCAGAGGTAGCAACGTTCATCTTCATGATAAAAAGTGTATTTTTAAAAACACTGAAAATGAAAACTGACATAGTTCTGTAAGAAATAGAGTTAGATTGTGGCTTCACTTTTGCATCACTAAGATAATTGTTTATATTCTTGAAGCTTGAAGAGTGAAATAGTTACAGGTAGCTATGAACTGCTTCCACATTGTTTTGTGGAAGTCTTTGAAAGGCCCACTTTGTCCACCCACCCATTTTGGCTCATTGGCAGGAGATTTGATAGAAATAGTTGTTTTGATAGTTATTTATTAAAATATTTTATCCTCCCCTTCGGACCTTCCTTGGGCTCTCAAAGCAGCACAGAGACTTCTGTTAAAGCAAGCTTATTTGCTTGAATAATTTTTACCCACACTCCAGCTGAAAGAGGCTCCAAGAATGAGAAAGTTCAATAATGAGACAGCCCCTACCCTTAAGCTTGCAATCTAAATGACACAACACAGAATGAAAAGGGATTGGGAGTGAGAAGGAAGAAAACAAACTAAAGCACTAGTTCTTAGATCCAAAGTTTGTATAGCAGCAGCAGGAATGGAAACAGTTCTAGAAGAGGACTTGCTGGTCTTGGTGGTGGTACAATAGCTTAGGAGCACCCTCCCCTTTGAGTTGTCACCAGCACTGAAGCTGTTAAGTTCCTGGCACCATTAATGACTTGGCTTTTTGCTCAGGCCTTCATTGGTGTTTAACATCAGACCTTCTGTCATGACCTTTTTTGGTTGTCTTGTACCTGCTTCTCTTTTTAAGCTATTGTTTTTATGCCTATGTTTTGCACTTTTAATTTGCAACCCGCTCGCAATGAACTGCAGGGATAGGAACCAAATAAATGCATGTTAAGTTCTGTCAGCATCCTTTATCAAATCTAATCTGCATGAGAGGCACCAGTGTGTGTGTGTGTGTGTGTGTGTGTGTGTGTGTGTGATCATTTATGAAGACTGAAATATGAGCATTGAAAGTGATGGCAGCACCCATGGGTCAACAAGTAATGCCTCTACTAATTAACTCTGAAGGAAACCAGGCAGAGCTTGAGCACTGACAAGAGTACTAAATTGAAATTGCATATGTTTTCAAGGACAAAACAACATTCTCCTAAATCATAGGTATGCAATCGGCCCATCATATTGAAGTAGGGATTTAAAATACTTGAGTGAGGAGGTTGACGGAGCATTAGACAAAATAAAATCAGAAGAAAGAAAGGTAACACTGATGAAGGCAGAAACTGGCCTGGCAGACAAAACGCAGTGCTCCTAAAAGACTAACCTTCAGGGAAATAACATTTGCTGCAGCTTTCGTACCTACAGTCTTGTGATATTAAATGAAAACCGTGTGGTTTTTTTTCCTGTGTGCCACCTGTCTTAAAAAAAAAATCAAGAATTTTATTTTTCTACACTGTTCTGCTCTGTTACTTTGCTATAACCCAGAAACCACATGTAAAACACAAAGGTGTTAGTTGAATCAGCATGATCGTGGGATGGTTTGGCAGGAAAAATAATCTGTTGTATTTATGCAGCATGCAATCACTTCTGAAGAATGTGGATAACAGACTACAAATGAGGACAAGGCTGGAGTTTCAAAAGAAGCTCCAGAAGAATCTTCTGTTGACTTCTGGCAATAAGCTGGCATAGAGAAGATTGGGAAAGAGACCTGTTCATAATCCTAAGCACTTGCAACTTTCTTATTCTTCATATAATGTTTGTGAAACTCCTTAGCTTTGCTCTTATTTTGGGAGAAAATAGAACAGAATAGAACAGAAAATAGCACCCTCTATCTACCCATGAAATCAAAATATTAATAAAGCAAGCAACTGATGAACTGGTTTCAGTTTTAGCCAAACTGTTTCTTTATTATTTTCTCCCCTTCTAAGGGCTAGAAGATTAATCTAATTATAATAATTCATTTATTCTTTACATTTATATCCTGCTCATTCTTGAAAGAACTCACAGCAGTAAGCATGCTACCCTTATATTGTCTTGTTTCCTATTAACAATTATCACTATATTATGTTTTTACAGTCGTTAACTATCAAATGCTAAAGCTATAATGTTTGGTTGGGGGGGGGTCTCTTTTCCACAAGTGATCCTTGGATGGACAAATCAAATAAAGTATTGTTGTTGTTGTTTTAATCAGGTGTCAAGGCGATTTGCTAAAGCTATGTGAGGCCATTCACCGCATCATACCTTTCTGGAGAGATTTATAAGCACTTTATCAGTCAGCCCGGACACTGAGGTTCATCTCCGAGCGCCTTTTGGCAGTTCCCTCCCTGCGAGAAGTGAGGTTGCAGGAAACCAGGCAGAGGGCCTTCTTGATAGTGGTGCCCATCCTGTGGAATGCTCTCCCATCAGATGCCAAGGAAAAAACAACTATCTTACTTTTAGAAGACATTTGAAGGCAGCCCTATTTAGGGAAGTTTTTTAAGTCTGTTGTTTTATTGTGCTTTTAATTCTGTTGGGAGCCACCCAGAGTGGATGGGGAAACCCAGCCAGATGGGTGGGGTATAAATTATTATTATTATTATTATTATTATTATGATTATGATTATGATTATTATTTCAACTGAACATGCTTACAAATCCTCTTGAGTCTGAAGATGAGCCCAACTGCTGCCCAAAGAGCAGGACATTGGGAGCAGGACTGGTGGGCATGATCCTGCCCCCACTCCATCAGTATTCAGGAAATTCTGCCTTAATCTGAACTGCTGTTATTATTTATTAAATTTCTATACTGCCCTTCATCTGAGGATCACATGGCAATTTGCAATATAAAAACACAAAAATACATAATATAGTAACAAAAAAACCCCACACCCAACTAAGTAGAGCATTTGGAATTAAATGGGAGTGGTCATGCTTTGTCTGCAAGATATGAAATAGTAATTTAACTGTACATATTGGATGTCTGTGTTTCAGACATTTTTTTAATGCAATGGCTTATGGCTACAAGCAATAAACATTTTATTGCTTTCTTAGAAACTGAAGACATTGGATTGGTATCCTGTTTCCTCGAACAACTGGAGAGCCCCTGTGGGTTATACTTAATTCAGTGTATCTCTACGTTTGAGGAAACATTTCACTATTTGAGAAGCAATGGCGGGAAAGTCATTGTTCCTAGAGTAATAAGATAGAAGCCAAAGTTTGTGTATAGTTTCTCAAGTGCAAGAAGGAAAATTCTTGAAATGTTGTGGAGAGGCCAGCAATGGAGTAGATAGAATAATCCAGAGCTGACTGGATTTTGAAATTCTCCTCAGGCATATGCAGTAAGGTATGGACCTGAGAACACCCAAAGACTGTGACAGCAATATAATTTTACTGTGATGGCATTACTGTGATGTAATGTTTTGAGATGTTGCATATGGTAGCTGTTGGTATATGCCAACTTAAGCACTTACACACTAGAGTAGAGATGGGGAACATGTGGTCCTCCATCTATTGCTGGACTCCAGCTCCCATAATCCTCAGCCAACATGGCCGATGGTCAGCAATGTTGTAGTCCAGTAACATCTGGAAGGCCAGAGATCCCCCATCCCTGCAATACACGAATTGTTTTTATTCTATATTTACTCTTTATTAAGGAACTCAAGTCTCATTTCTTTTTAAAAACATGAATAATGCCAGTCAACCTTTTATGAGGGACATTGCCAACCAGTACTACTCTTTCCTCAGTCTGCAGCTGCAGAGGAACATTGAGCTGTCATTGGGGGCATACTTTCAGTTCCTATGGGGCAAGCAGGCACAACAGTACAAACTCTGTGCCCTACAACATATCCAATAATCCTCTGCAATAAACAGTGATTTCATGACAGACATTGATGGTTTCCTTGGTAAAAAAGTTGAGACGGAATATGCTTAAGAACATAAGAAGCTGCTGGATCAGGCCACAGGCCCATTTAGTCCAACATCCTGTTCTCAAAGTGGTCAAACTGATACCTATGGGAAGCCTAAAAACAGGACCTGAGTGCAACAGCACTCTCCCCTTCTGTTTTTATCAGCATTTGGCATTCAGAAACATAATGTCCCTAACCATGGAGGTAGAACATAGCCATCAAGGGTAAGTAGCCCTTGATAACTTCATCCTCCATGAATTTATCTAAACCACTATTAAAACCATCCAAGTTTGTGGCCATCACTGCATGTCATGGGAGTTGATTCCATAGCTTAACTGTGTGCTGTGTGAAGTACTTTCTCTTGTCTGTCCCGAACCTTCCAACTTTCACCTTCTTTGGATGTCCACAAGTTCTAGAGTTAAGGGAGAGGAAGAAAACCTTTCCTCTGCCCACTTTCTCCATACCATTTATTGAAAATACATGTTTGAAAACCACTGTGCTTGAGCAGAAAGCCTTAGGCCTTTGGTTGCCTAAATAACACGTGAGTTAGAAATCCAACAACAGTGAATTACCTTTACCACAAAACCACTTTTATTAGCTTCTTGGTTAGTACTTCTAAAAGCAGGTGAGTAATTGTGCTATATCTGGTATCTTTGTACTGCAAGAGAGAATTGTGTCCTACATATATTAAATTAATCACTATATGACATTTAAGATACTTATAAAACAAGACACAAAGGTTTAATTAATCATTGCCGTCAACATTACCACATCGTGTATTGTCTGTAATTTTCAGCAACCTTCTCTGTTCGAAAGAAGTTAAATATGTGTCATGACATGTAGTTTCTTCTCATTGTGTTCTCATAAACACTTTTTATAGAAACAGCGGCAAATCTGCTGTGAAAGCGAAGTTTAAAATATATCTACTGAGAAAACCAAAAGCGATATGACTTCCTCCTCCTATGGTAATATTTTGGGGTATAAGAATGAATAAGCATCCATGAAAAAGAAGAAAATGACAAGCTGGCTCCAGGACCCATAGGAAAACAAAGATACAGAAACACAATTTATTTCTGCAACATTTGAAAAAGAATGGGCTTTGCATCCACAGATGAGATTCAACTCAGCAACATGAAAGCCAATCACAGTGATGGGGAAGCCAGACACATGACATATGAAGTCCTCCCTCTTCTCAGGGAAGAAACATATGGAACATGATTCCTTCAGGACTCTCTATTTGATCTTTCTTCACCAAAGCTCTTTTTAACTATCTGTGTGTGGCATTTAAAACATTCATAAAACATTGATTTTGAGATACATATTTTTTTTTCCCCTAAACCCATCTGTCACTTTTTTGGAAGACTATTTGGAATGTTTTGAGGTCAAAGTCACTATCTATTTTCTGAAAGTTGAAAATCTCCCTGCAGATTTCCATTTAAGTAACTTAAAAACAGGAGGCACAAATGTTGGGTACACATTTGTTTAAAATAGGGATGCTGATCAAGTGTTCTGAACTCAAATTCTAAAACATGTTTGGGGTGATTCACATCACTGGCATACCCCTCACACTACTATAGCATTTGGTGTTGGGGGGGGATACATTTCACAATAGATAGTGGGGCTTTTCTTTCTTTCAGTGAATATGCTAGAGAGCGGAGGGAAGGAGTAGAAAAATACCATTCCTCCTACAGGTATGTTCATTTCTATTGACTTCAGAGGACCATTCCTAATGTCCCACATGGCTAAGTTGTATTGAAAGGGGAGTGAGGTTAGGGAATTGGGGGCTGGATGGGTGGGAAGGAGAGAGCTTGGCCATTCAATGGGAAGCAATTTACAGACATCAAAATGGCTCAGAAAATGATTTTGGTTTTGGGGACTTAACATGAATCATTTCCAAGTTAATCCAAGATTAGCTGGATGACTTCAACCATTTCTTGTTTAAAAGCAATATATATTTATTCTCATATATTTGGAAGCTGTGGCTTAGTTTCTTTATTTTTTAAAAAAAAAATATTCAAATGTGCAGAATGATGCTAATGAAGCAAGATCTGATTGCAACTGAACTCCCACTACTTGTGAATCCCAGTAGCTGGTATTCAGCCCCTCACACTGGAAATAGTGCATAGCCATCATGGGTAGCCTGAACTGATAGCCTGAACCTCCATGAGGTCCCAGAGTGGGTTATATTGTTATTTTTAAAGTCACAAAGATAAAATAAGTTAAAACAAATGTATTTTCTAATTTCTTTCCATATATTTCTTTCACGACTAATTTTACTTGCTAGAACAGAGTCCTCAATGCAAGTCCCAGCATCCTAGACATAACCTGACCACAGGATCTCATTTGTTTATTACAAGATATTGTTTCTTAACTTCCAAGGTCTGCCATGTTCTGCTTAAACTGTCTCCAGTCTCCTGCCTAAAGTCCTACTGAACCAATGGTATGGATTTCTTGCCTAAATAAGAGAGAAGTCATAGTTCATTGGTAGAATACATCCTTGACATATCCGCTCCATTTAAAAGGATCTCAGATAGCAGGGCTGAGAAACACTCCCTTTTAAGACCCCTGAGAGTTGCTGCCAGTCAAAAAAGATGATATTGAACTTTCTCAGTGTGTGGATAATACATAAGATTCATGAGCTCTCCTCAGCCAACCTCATCAAGGTAATCCTAGCAACTCTTATCAAAACAGAGCAACTAATCCCAGGCAATGGCCTTAGGTCTGTGCCTAGATATATTCTCACCTTATGGCCAGACTTCTCACAAAGAAGGAAAAACTATATAGCCTATAAATGTAATATATAGTTGGACAGAAGGTATATTACGGTTGGACTGGAGAAGTCAGAGTAGGTTTGGTGTCATTGATTTGAATGCTTCACATTCTCAAACAACGTTCCAAAACAATACTTTATGATCAGATATCTTGCATTGTGATTTTATTGAAACTGAGTATGATTTATATTTTCTAATAGAAACCACATTACAGACTGCTATTATATTGACTTGCATTCCACAAAGAATTTAATTTTAAACCCGTCCCTAGATTTGCTTTAGGACGGAAGCTATCTGCCTAGATGAGCTTGAAATTTATTCTTTCAATTTATTTTTTTATACTTTTTGTGGGGAAGTATTGCAAGGGGAACAGAAAAATTTATAACCCACTCCTTTCCAATGAATCTAGCAAGATCAAAGTGTTATTGGGTATACTGTAATGCTGGCAAAGCTTCACTGGCAAAGGAGACTTTGATGCAATGAAGCCTGTTGTTCATGTCAGTGGGTCTTTATGTGATTTTACCCAACCTACAAAAAAGGACATCTTATACCCTGAAATAGTAGATCA
Source organism: Darevskia mixta (assembly GCA_034641385.1). Taxonomy (NCBI): domain Eukaryota; kingdom Metazoa; phylum Chordata; class Lepidosauria; order Squamata; family Lacertidae; genus Darevskia; species Darevskia mixta. Next base: position 6,344,688 of record JAWWNH010000013.1, read on the forward strand.
GCTTAATCTGTAATGCTTGTCGTAACTACATCCACCACAGCAGGAATGTGTCTTGCCTGAAAGACAGAGCAGAGGCAGTTGGTTCTTTGAGACAGTGGTAGGTATTAGTCCTTGTGGTAAGGACTGTATTGACTTCGTGGTGATTTTGTGGTCTTTCACTTGTATTTCTTCTGCTTGATTCATGCCTGCCGAAGGTGTTTTGATAAATATTTATGGGTTCCATAAAGTGCATATTATGAAAATAGAGCAGGAAAACATTTCTGCAAAATGCTATTCAGTCAAACATTTCTTTTGATGAATGAGATATCATACTGTGGTAGTAGAAGCTGAACTAAATATCTGCCTCAAATTTCATATGTGCATCATTTTGGCTAATTAGATTTACAGATTCCTAATAGGACGCCTGTGCCAGGAACAGAAGGGAAGATGAACAACCCAACTAACCCAACCACTCCTTTGGTCCTTACCACAGCCATCAGTGGATATCTTTGTTTCCCACATACTTCCATCACAGCCAGTTCACTTCTGGAACTTACTTGTTGACCTAGCCAAATCATAGTCTTGGGTAATGTGGTAAGGTGAGTAGGGCAGCAATGAAACTGCTAACACATTTGCAAAAACTAAGCAGGGTCTGGTATGGTTTGAAATTGGATGGATGAGATGTTGAGATTCCTGCATTGCAGAGAGTTGAACTAGATGACCCTTTGAGGTCCATTCCAACTCTACAACTCTATGGTTCTGTGAATACCAGGGCCCCAGTCAAATTTAAACAATGTATTTTCACTTATGGTTTAAAGCAATTTTAACAGTTATCATGACTATATTTCCATGGGTTTGGGAGAACACCTATTTTTTCCCCCAGAGTAGTAAGAACAAAAATGGAGTTCTAAAAATGTTTCTCCAAACAGAATGAATGGACATGGTTATTATGTTTTTAATTCTGTGTAAGGAATGGGCAAAGTCATGCATGTTGAGGCCAAAAAATTCCTAGCTTCACATATGCATATGGGATCTGAACTGGCAGTGACTGACCAGGAATAAGACATTGTAGTTGTGGTGGATAGCTCAGTGAAGATGTGTTTCCCAGTGTGTTTCTGAACACAATTCAGCTTCATCCTTGTATACCTGAAGGAGCATCTCCACCCCCGTCATTCAGCCTGGACATGGAGGTCCAGCTTCAAGGACCTTCTGGCAGTTCCCTCGTTGTGAGAAAGGAGGTTACAGAGAGCCAAGCAGAAAGCCTTCTTGAGGTTGTGGTCGCCCTCCCATCATATGTCAAAGAGCTAAACAATTGTACAAGCTTCCATAGACATCTGAAGGTAACTCTGTATTGGGAAACTTTCAATGTCCGGTGTTTTGTTGGGTTTTTCTATTCTGTTGGAAGCTGCACAGAGTGGTTTCTCATAGGCATCTGGTTGGCCACTGGGGGAATAGGATGCTGAACTAAATGAGCCTTTGGTCTGATCCAACAAACCTATTCTTATATTTTAAATGAATAAAGAAAATCCCAAATATTTTCTGAAAACATAACATTGTCCCAACTGAGGTATTTTCATCTGGCAACATGACTGGGAATTTGCTCAGTTCTCAAAGTCAAACTTTTCCAGTATTATAGTAATTGTGAATATGACTGAGAATTTAAATTTAAGCACTCCATATATTTCAAGTCTGTTTAAAGTTCTTACTGTATTCTTGCATCTTTCACAGTATTCAAGACTATCAGAGCACCAATTCTTAGAGATAAACAAAATTTAGATTGATTTAGTTTCTGTTTGGAGTTAGGTGTATGAGATAAAGCAACTTGTGAGTCATCCTTGGAATTTCTTAACATTAGCAAAGTCTCCTTGAAACTTTTCAGGAGCTTGAATCATTCCTAAGGAGATTAAATGCTTAAGCATTATACTGTCCTTTAAATTAAGGAAGTTGTATAAGCTCAATTTCCGGAAGACTCTAAATGTCATTACGTTGCATATGCCATGATTAAATATTTTGCTACTCCTTATTTCTAGGAGGATTAATTCCATCAAAATGAGTTTTCTTTTCTCCAGTGTTTATTCCCAATAACTTTCTAGAATACTTTTTGGGCAATGTGTTAATTAATATTTCATCCAATTATTTGAGAGAGAAAATGCATGGGCAAAACAGATACATAAAATCAAAAATATAAATATTCTGTTGGCCCCAAAGTGGCTAGGTTGCCATTTGCTAATTCCACTGAACATGTATATCTGTAATCCCAACTTTAACATGATTAAGGATTAACATGCTGCGAAGCAATCTCATGGATATCTTAAACTGACTTGTTATTGCAAGGGGTGATTTAATGCCAATTTGTTATTCATTTCTATAGTGTTTATACAACCAGCTGTTAATCAAAACAGAAACAAGATGAGTTTTCTCTGGAGATGATCCACTGTATGCAGAGACCAAAATAAAAATAACAAAAAACCCCTACAGCTATTATTATTGTTCTCATAGTCTCCTAAGGAAGGAATGGAGATCTTTTAAATGATTCCTTCAACAGGAGCTTCATGTCCGACTTCCTCACCCCTCCTAACAAATCCCTTAAGAAGTGGTTTGTCATTCTACGCAAGCAGTCAGAAGTATAGATCTCTTATACATATCCACACATACATGTACCTCAGGTTACAGAAGCTTCAGATTACAGACTCCGCTAACCCAGAAATAGTACCTCTAGTTAAGAACTTTTCTTCAGGATGAGAACAGAAATTGTGAGGAGGAGGCATGGCAGCAGCGGGAGGCCCCATTAGCTAAAGTGGTACCTCAGGTTAAGAACAGGTTCAGGTTAAGAATGGACCTCCAGAACGGATTAAGTTCTTAACCTGAGGTACCACTGTATATGTTTAGAAAAACAGCCCTCCCGCATTGTTAAGCATTATACTAGACTGTTGCCAACAGGTAGCTTCTCATCCACTAGGTGGTCTGTAGGAGTTAAGCCCTCCAAAGGAGAAGGATCTAGAGCACGGGTGTCAAACACAAGGACTGCGGGCCGAATCCGGCCCGCCAGACCTCGTCATATGGCCCGTGTAGCCGCCGCCGGCCGCCAGCCTTCACCTTTTATTCTCGCTTTTTTTTTTTGACACAAGAAAGCCGCCTCTTCAGCGCATGCGCGGCAGCTGGGGGGTGGGAGAGACGCGCCCCTTGCCTGCTTCACCCAGCCCGGACGGGGGCGGGCGGAGAATGTCAGCTCGAACAACTTCCTACTGGGCTTCCGGCGGCAGGCAGTAAAAAAAAAAAAGCGACCTTTTCAACTGCTGCCAACGTCGCCGGCCGATTCCTGCCCCCTGGCAGCATGGAGGAAGCGATGAATGGCCAGAAAGGGGAGGTGGCTGACGCGCTGCACTCCCCGGGCCGCTGCCGCCGCCGCCTGTCCTGCCTATGCATCTCGCTCCACCCCATCGCCGCCGCTACTGCCGCGCTCTTTCCCCCCGGAGCCCGCGCTGCCGCCGCCTCCGCCGCGGAGGAAAGAGCAGGGAGAATTCCGAGGACGAGGCACCGGGACGATGAAGCCCGGAGCAAGGCGCGGGGCCGAGACGGCTGCACGAGGAACCTGGACGGCGCTCCTCCTCCTCCTCCCTCTCGCTCGCTCGCTCTCCGTCCCCCGCCTTTCTCCTTCTCCTTTCTGTTTTGGCGGGCGGGAGTCGAGCCGAGGGAGCCTGAGCGAACATGAGCCGCCGCGGCGAGGGCGAATTCCTGAACTGCCGCCTTTCTCCCCCCGCCGCCGCCGAGACCATGAGGAGGCTGGCGCTGCTCGCGTTGCCTCTCTTGCTGTGCCTGGGCGAGGTAAGGCGCGGACAGACTGCGACCCCCACCCACCCAACCACCCAACCCAGGCTTTCCCTCGCGCCCACCTACATGCCAGGGATCTACATGTCTCAGTCGGCGAACCTGCTTCCCCTGTGTAAACCCATCCATCTTTCGTCTTCCATCCTACCTGTCTCTCTCTCCCCCCCCCCACTTCCCTTACAAGTCCCTCCTTGGCTTAAGCTAGGGCAGCCTTATACATCGTGGATAGGGGAGCCTGTAGCTCTCCGGACGCTGCTGGACTCCAACTCCCAGCATCCCCGATCGTGGGTTATGCTGCTCAGGGCTGATGGGACTTGGAGTCCAGCAACAGCCGGCGGGGCCACCAGTTTCCCCATCGCTGCTATACGTGCTTGGTTTTGTTTTAGGGGACTGTCCCCCACCCCCGTTGAGGATAACGGGACGTCTGAGGAGAGACATATAGGATTGGGGCGGAAGTCTGTAAGAAACTGCTCTGGTCCTTTTAAAACAAACGGCAACAGGGCATGACCCTCTCTGGTTCCTAGTCACTTCTGGTGTGTGTTGTGTGTTGAACCCTGAATTCTTGCAAGCCACTGTGCATCACTAGACTCCTTAGAAGTCAATGGGTTTAGCCAACTCTGCGCTGCGGAGGAAGTGTCCACACATGACTCTGAATGTGCCTGTGTGCGCGTGGATATATTTGCGAGGGAATCGTGAAAAAGCCTTTGATGTGCATTCTGTCTTCCCGACACAGTTTTTCCATTTGAATTACAGATATAGGGAACTGTTGACTAGTGATTACATAGCATAGCAATCCTATGTATGCTTCCTAAGGAGGAAGCAGCATTGAACTTAGTAGGACTTTGAACATGCATGTTGTGTGTTTTGAAGTGATCTCTGATCACGCCTGTAAAATCACTAATCCAGATAATCTAACCTTTGATACACCTCAAGTGCTACTGTTTTCCTCGTGTCCTGCCTTTCCTCCAAAGAGCTCGGGGCGTTTGGGTGTGGGTGGGTGCAGTGCCGGATTTGCGTATAAACTAAATCATTTTTCAATAAATTGTACAATAATTGTACATTTGAATATCTACTTGCCATTATTCTGACTATGTTTCTGCTTTCAGAGCTAGTTATTACTTACATTATTACAAAAAACAGTAATAATTGAATGCAGTGACAATAATTTATGATAATAAAGAGTGGACACATAGTCCTACAGATACAACCGGCCCTTTGAGGGTGACCAAACTGCTGATGCGGCCCCCGATGAATTTGAGTTTGACACCCCTGAGAGAGCTTTGGAGAAATAAACTTTGCTTACTGAGATTCCATGGCCAATGCCTCCAACTGAAGTGATCCATGCTCTTGCCACATCCAGACGAGACTACTGTAACATGCTCTACATGGGCCTGCCACCGAGGATCAGAAAATTCAGCTGGTTCAGAACATAGCTGCTAGAATCCCATTGGGGGCAAGGTGGTCAGCATATGTCACACCTTTCTCATATGAGCTGCACTGGTTATTCTTTCCAGGCCCAGTTCAAAGTACTGTTGTTATTATTCACAGGGATAGAAAATGCTGGCTGCATGCTTGCATTAAGCAAAACAATACTCTCACCTATTAGCCAGCAGATAAAAATCAAACTCAACACAGATACACACCTTTCATAGCCCAGAAATAATTCACATCAACTTGCATTTTCCCCTCATCTCTCCAACCCATACAGATGGTCAGCTACTGCATATCATTATGGGGTGGCTACTGCAGGGATGACCAGGTGCCTCTTTCCTCAAAGGGAGAGCAGCAGCAAAAGCAGAGCAGGGAGATGACAAAAGTTTTCACTAGTATGGCCTTACCTTTTTTTCCTCCTCTATCTGTATTACAAGTCCTTCAGATATTTAAAAAATATAGTGTCTTTTATTTTGCATTGCTCAAGGAATAGAATTGTTCCTTTTCAAAACATTGTGATCATTGGCTTTAAGCAGAATTTTCAGAAATTCCAGAGAGACAGAGAGAGAGATAAGAGAGAGAGGAAAGCCCATTTCTTTCAGCGTCCAATTCCTGAAACTATAAGATACAGATCATCTCATGGTCATTAAGCAATAACAGCTTCCTATTGATCTGGGTCATAATATTTATATTTTATGAACATCCATTCAGTCAAAGACTTTTCACTGCAGCACCTTAAAATGACTGCCAAATGATTTTTCTGTAGGTTAGCTAAAATATAGTGAATAGTCCATGGCCATAGTGGGAAACAATAGTGAAATATTTGGGCAAAGGAACAAAGAGAAAGGCTTATCACAGTAATAAATTCATCAATGGGGAAATGCCCAATTAGGCATTATTGTTGGCAATTATACATCATTGCACTTGTTTTCCAACACAGTCTTGAATACTGGGCACAGTGAATTATCTAGAGATGGTTCTGAAGCCTTGCGTTGCCCCCTTCATATACCAGAATTTGGTAAAAAGCAGCCTTACAGATGATAGATAGATGATAGATTAGATAGATGATAGATAGATAGATAGATAGATAGATAGATGATAGATGATAGATATAGATAGATAGATGATAGATAGATTGATAGATGATAGATAGATAGATAGATAGATAGATATAGATAGATAGATAGATAGATATAGATAGATGATAGATGATAGATGATAGATAGATAGATAGATATTGAAACTGTTGTGTATAATTTGAATCTATGAATAATTTTGTATTTGAAATTTGAATTCTAGCACCCTTAATGAAGGCAAAATCTAAAACACATTGAGCTTTTTTAAAATTTCTGAATCAAAACTATTGATGTAACTCAAAACAATTTTGAAGCTCCACCTCACCTTTTGTTCCTCAGAATTAGAGAGCAACTTTAGGAGTAGCAGGGAGTAGCTACAATGCTTTGCACACCTTAAGACTAACATAGCTTGTGTGATGGTGACTATTAATTTCATATCTGCCTGTGACAAAATTAGCTCCAACCACTGAAATGTATGCCACAATAAACTTGCTAGCCTGCAGTGGGTGTTTTGCTGTTTTCCCAGCAACAGAAACTGAACTCTCTAAAAGTTCATTTCTGGGGTTTAAATGTCATTTTTGCTGTAATAAGAAGTGGATGTACTTCTAAAGTGGTTTCAGGAGGATCTTTAAGGTGCCAGAAGGTTAGATAAAGCAAAGGTTGCCCCACTGATAACCTAACTTTGGTAATCCATGAAAAATGAGGAAACTCACAGTGTTTAGTTTTGTACTGAAAAGAGTGGATAGAAGTCAGGTTGTGTCACTCTGCTTCCCTGGCCAATAGTGATCCACTTTAAATTGGAAGATGGTTTGGTTTGGGGTTTATTGTCCCTATACTCCTAAAGGCTAACCTGTTTTGGATGCTAGTAAATACAGAAGCCGGGGGGGGGGGATTGTGTGTGATGTATCCTAGCAACTCAGCTGCAAGAAGCTTATTCAAAACAAGCTCATTTTTTTCTCTCCAAATTTTCAATTGGAACATTTATTACTTCTTTTAATAATGCAAACTTGTCATCATCTATGCATCCTGGTAAAGGTTATTTGCACTCTCTGTCCACAATAGATTGAGCCATTTCCCAATCACTCCATTTCCTATACACAGAGCCATCTGGGAACCATTTAATACATTGATTTTTTATAAACTTCAGATGCTAATGTATGCTCTTTTTGATATACTCATTATCTTCTTATTACCATGTGAAGCACTCTAAGTTCATTAGTGTAAACCTGCTTAACTGTCATTGGATATGGTGATGCTGCTTTAATGGTTTTTGTTGATTTTACGCATTCTTCTCCTTCTGTTATTATTATCATTATCAGCCCTTGTAAAAATATTATGCTTAATGTCTCTTCCAGTAATCGCTGCGTATACTAAATCTCTCTTACACACATGCACATACTTCATGCTTTCATCTTTCCCATCTGAGGAATAAATCAGAGCTGTGGATGACAATTATTTCAAAGCAACTCGTTTCCCATATCCACCTAACAAACTGAATCCAATAATTTGCCTGTGCATACGCATTTCATGTACAAATATGTGCGTGGAAATAGGGGGAGAACATGTTATTATGTGGCATTTTATGCATTAGTAGGACCTCTACAGAGCAACCCTAAGCATGTTTACTTTGCGGTAGATCCCACTGATTTCAATGGGGCTTATAGCTTTCTACTAAATTGGAAAATTCAGGACTGTGCATTCAGGACAATTATTACAAATGTTCTATCTGCACAAGTATATTGGCTGGAAAGTGAGCTGGGATTGGAATCCTAGTTTATATTGGGAGTTGGCATTTGCCATTTGGTGTCCTGCAGGGATCAGTGTTGTCTTCTCCCCCGCACACACATTTACTATATTTCCATGAAATCTCTAGTTGAAATTGTCTTTGCCATAGCTTTGTTTTCCATTTACCTAGCAACAGCAGCCATGGTTTTGAATCTGCATCTGGAGGCAATGGACATGGACAATCTGAACTTATGTTGGTTGAGAATTCAGATCAGGTACTCAGCTTTGGGATCCTCGCAGACACAACTTTCAGTCTTAGTGACTAGATAAATATATTATCTGCTGAGCCATCCTTTACTTAAAAGCAAGAATCTGGTTTCAATGATTCCAAGATCAACATCATTATTCTTATTCCTATTATTCTTATTATTTTACTCTGTTACTGTAGCAGATTCCACATTAGGCAGCCTTTGGAAATTGTTTGGAAGCTTCAGCTGGTGGAGACATGGCCACTGATTACAGCTTGACTGATTAAGGGAAATGGGACCATATTCTACAGTATTTGTGTTGGGTACAGTTCTTGTTTGGAGTTTGTATCCAACTAAGTTCTATTCAAAAACATACAACAACTAATTTAGGTCCATTGATTTCAATAGGTCTACTCTGAGCAGAATTTTATTGGATGCAACCCATTGTTCTGCAATTTAGGATGTCTCAAGACATAATACTTGGGGGGGGGAATGCCTCTCAATATTATTTCTGTCAGAGAAATAAGTAAAATCAATGGGACAATGTTTTCACAGCAATGGCATAAGAGTTTATAAATGCAGAGACACAGTGCTATTTACCTTGTCTCTGCCTTCAGAAGATCCCACAAAGCTTTGAAGAATGTTTGGTTTCAGAGTTGTTGCTTTTAGGGGATTTCTTTTAGGTCTAATGTTCACATTGGTTGTTGGGTTTGTTGTTTGTGTGTTTTCTGGGTTTTGTTGTTCATCACAAAGACAAATTACCAAATTGTTTAATTCCACACACACACACACACCAATAATTTTACTAATTTGTTATATGTCAACAAGAATCTGTGAACCGCATGAACTACTTTAAAACAGATTATTCTGTTATTTTTAAAAAGCTAGTCTTCCACTGTCTGATTATACATCTACCTACTCTTTCTTTAATTCACAAATTCCACACTGGTGTAAGTTGTCCGAAAGAGCAAATAAATGAACTAGGAGTCACACAAAAATAGCTGCACAAACAAAATGATAAACTGTACTCTGGAGTGAGGTATAATGGAGTACTATGTCTCCTCTTGGAGTTTTCTTTTCCTCTATAGGCAGGAGCAAAAGAACTTACCCACTTATCAATTGCTCACAGGAACAGTTCCTTGCATACTAAGAACATATAATCATATGCCATTTGGAAAACAAAGGAGAAAATCCCATATCTCATTCATGTCTCCAGAAATATCCTACTAGTTGCTATCACCCCATGGAGTGAATCATGCATTTCTGTAGGAGGAGATCCATATGGACTCCAATAGTTATGCTTAAAGAAATGTTCATGTAGAAGTTTTCAAAAGGAGGATCACAACTATTAGCATCATGATAATCCTGTTACAATCAGAAGGAAATCAGCTTATGCCATTTTTCTGCCTTTATTATAATGGAGACCAAACTGATGGGTGCCTGGCAAGGTTCCCCCCCCCCCAATATACATAATTCAAGTTTCATGTGGCATAGGAATCCTTTGGCAATATAGCAACTGTTGAGTTAGCAACAATATCCTTCTCTCTCTCTTGGCAATTTTACTTTTCACCTGCCAAACCGTCCATTTATATTCTTATATCCTGCTGTTATATAAAACCAGGATGACAAATTGTATGTCTGAAACCCTCATTGTTCCCATTCTACACCCCAGTGAACATTTTTTATATACATCAGTTTTTACGTGAGTGTAAGATGATTGGGGTTTATGAAAAATGTTGCTCCATGTGATTCATTTTACTGCAGCTAATGCCAAGAAAACTCTATTGAAAATAATAGTGCCATTCTTGGGCTCACGTATACATTTCTTTCATCTGGCATTTCCTTTGTTTAAACCACTAGCCAAATGGAATTATCAGGCCTTTACCAGGAGAAACCTGTCAACAGGGGCATGCTATATTGCAGACAAACCACTGAAAGGAAAGCCCAACAATCCGTCATTTGTTGATCTGCTCCGGCCCATATAGGAATAGTCTCTCTCACAAAGCTATTGGCCCCAACAGAGCCCTGGTAGAGGGGATCAGCTCATTTGATTTCAGTAGAAAGTCACTCATCTCAACACAGTCAGAAAACACACAATGTAGAAGAACAAAGAATATGCTAAAAGAGTTGTCACAGAAATTTCAAATACACTGCTTTACATTATTTTAGTTTTTGTTTCACCTGAAGGTCGTGTTTCACAAGCTATGGTTGTTAGTCAGAAAAGAGGTTGAAATTTCTATATTCATCCTATCGCAGCTGCTACAAAATCATCACAGTAACTTGCATTTAAGTTTTTGAATGATCAATAATCTCTTTTTTTTATAAGAAACTTGACTATATATCACTGGAAACAATGGCAGGTTGAAACCTCAGAACTGTCCTCAAAGCAATCCATAGGGCTAAGTCCACTATTTCATCTTACCTTGTCATTCTGTAAAATGCCTTCTTAACATTGCTGATCATATGTTCATTGTTATATTTCCTTTCTGTTTCAAAGGTCTCAGTCAACTTCATTGCAGTGCAGAATGGTTGTTGGTCCTGGGCCAGCTAGTTTGCCTTGGAACCCTTCTGAAAGTCATTTGGAAATCCAGCTGTGACGTCAAACTTTGATGTCTGATTTTACTTTTATATAGGGAAGTTTTAAATAGATTGGTATAGACGTGCCCACAATGCATCCCTCAGAAACCTGGTGCCCTCCAGATGTTTTGGACTACAACTCTCAAAAGCCCTCGCCAGTATAAGATTTGTGAAGTCGGCCATAATGCTTGTGAGAGAAGCTGTACATCCAGTCCCTGGAGTTATGATGTACCTTCATTCGGTCCTGATATCCCACCTTGTGGTAGTTCAGTACTTGGACAGCAACAATTTCATCTCCAGAGTGAGCCAAGCATCCTATATGCTAGGTTTGTGGAAGTCCTACTTTTTTAGGGAGTACAAATTTTGACCCATTGTCATAGACATTTCATGATCTTTGCCCCCCTCCTCCAGCTGTTTACATTTCCCCCCTCCATAGCAATATATACATATATCTAATACAATTGTTCTCCTCTCATGGAAGGTTATTAACTCCAGCTTCCTGAAGAGAGGAGGGGTGATTTCCACATATTCTGCTACATCCCTTCCACTCGAACCCACCCACTTCTGGAGAATTTCCACACCCTCCAGAATGTGTTTTAGAGAGCCACAGAGGACTACAGAAGGTGAACCAGCAAAAAACGGTTTGCTCCCCTCCATCATTCTCAGAAGTCTCAATGGAATCCAAGAACCTTCTGTAAATGGAGGGATGCATCTGGTTACAACCCTTAGATCTCTTTCTTTTTTTTTATAATCTGTTTATTAAATTTTCCAATACAAATCACAACAAATCACATTGAAATTATTCCCAATTACATTCCAAATTACAATCCAAATTAATTATACAATTCCCAATTAAAAGAAACATTCCAATTATGCCTAATTATTATAATAATTTTTTATATACGGACTTCCCATGCCTCGGATGCCAGAGCTTCCCTGATCACCTCCATCGATTGCTTTTAAAAATTCTTTCCAATATTTCCACAGCCTCCGATATATGCCAGCAAGCAGGCTAAATTATAATAAACAATGTCTCTGTGTGGATGATCAACCCTTAGATCTCTTTCAGTATATTCAAATTGCTAACTGAAGATAACCTGTATGCCACAATAAATCAAACAATAAAATAAGTTTTAAAGGTGAAATGAGTCTACTTTTTCTTGTGGCTGCCTATCAATGCAGTCCCGTGTATGTCTACTCAGAGGTAAATGCCAGTTAGTAAAGGGGACTTACTTCCAGGTAAGTGCGTATAGAATTGCAATGTAATATGTCTATCCCTCTGGAATTTAGCACATAGATACCAAGAACAGAGGAAGAAGCTGATCCCTGGAGGTGGTCTCAGTTTGCTAATTGGAATACAATTCACAACTACAGCAGTCATAAGAGACAGAGATCATATTATTTCCTGTTGAGAAACTCATGCTGACCAATAACATCTTCTTCAAACCGCATTGTAAATTCCATCACTGAAATGGATTATCCTTTGAATCACATTGGCTACTGAGCTACCATGACACCCTGTGGGATTTGTTTTGGCTCAAGGGCCAGACACTGTGCAACTTCTAAAACCAGGCTGCTGTGAACAAGCCTGAAAACGGCAAATGACTGCTCCTCTCTGCTGTGATTATGGCACAATGAAGTGATTTCATAAGCTAATCAGTGTGTGAAATTCAGAGCAATAATTTAGTGCACTTTTCCTGTATAACTGTTGCGCTATATCCTTGTTATGGGACCAATTTCAGATTGATCATAGAATTTCAGTGTGATCATAGAATCATACAATCGTAGAGTCGGAAGGGACCACGAGATGCAGGAGTCTTTTACCCAACATGGGGCTTGAACCCCTGACCCTGATATTAAGATATTAAGAGCCTCATGAAGGGTAGGTAATATAGAAATATTTTAAATAAATAAAGAGTACCCAATACAGTAGATTCTGAGGGAAGGTATGTTGATGAGACTTTTGCCTGGGATTATACATCTCAGGATAGATGTGGGCCATGCATACATTGCCCAAGCAGAGAGAGATTTTAGTTTAGGGGCAGTGAATGGAGAGGCACAGTTCCATGAGAAAATGAACCATGCTCCGCTCTGAACACTCAACCCAGTGCATACAAAGCAGTGCGTGTCAGACATTAAGCCCAGCAACATTCTCTAGCCTCAGCAAAATTCAGCTGAGCTGCTTGAAGAATAAACCTAAGGAACTGGGACTCGGAATACTCTTTTTACTCAAGCCTTTATATCCTCCAAGAAGCTGCCATGTCATATACCCAACTGCGTAGTTATCAGCACAATACCATGCAGTATTTTGTGGAGGCGCAGTATATATCTTTTGTCACTGCTCTATGTGCATTTTGCACAAAATATAACCCTATTAAAATTACAATGCATTTATCATCCAGCTCTGTTTAAGAACTCACAAGCTGCAAAGAATTTAATTAAAATATGATGATTTAATGGGCAAGCTCCATCTATTGTTTACTCTGGAGGTTGAGATTCTGTTTGAAATTGGATCCCAAATTTAATTTAGGTTTCTGCCAACCTTATCATACCTCTAAGGCTGCTTTAGGATGGAGCTGCATGGCTAAAGCTTCCTGGGTGCCCGTTCTTTTTTTATATATATCTTCCTTCAGAAATAGTTTAGAAAGTTAAATACAGCAATTTCTAAACTTGCTTGCCTTGAAGACCACTGTTCTGATGGCACAACCCTGTACATGACTACTCAGAAGTAAGGCCCACTGGTTTCAATTGAACCTACTCCCAGGTATGTGTGTACAGAATCACACCTAAACCATGTGGTGAAACAATGTTGACTGGGATTCCCTTGTTTATGTCACTTGTGAATCAATGAATTAAGGCATTTGAACAGCTCTGAGGTTTCCTGAACTCCTAATAATAAATGATGTGGAGATGGTGTAGTGTTGTGCCATTGACTGGTACCAATTATATCATCACATTCTATACCAGTGGTAGGTAAGCTGTGGCCCTCGAGATGTTGTTGGTCTACAGCTCCCATCTATATCCTTCGCCACTAGTCATGCTGGCTGGGCTGAAGGGTTCTGGACTCCAACAACATCTGGAGGACCACAGGTTCCCTGACGTCTAATATAGAAAGGAACACAGCAGGCTGCCCTATACTGATTCACAACATTGCTCTCTTTATCTCAGCATTGTCTACAATGACTGGCAGCAGCAGCTGGGAAACCCAGCCAGATGGGTGGGGCATAAATAAATAAATTATTATTATTATTATTATTATTATTATTATTATTATTATTACTCTTCGTTTTCAGACGGGGACATTCCCAGCTCTGTCTAGAGATGCTGAACATTAAACCTTGGACAATCTGCATGCAAAGCAGATACTCTGTCACTGAACAGTGGTCCTTCCCATTCTCCATCCATGCAGCAGCATCAAATCCCCCACAGTAATATCTAGCATTAATATATTTCTCTTCCATATGGCAGAACCGCAAGTTTTGCTTTGGTGCACTTTCAAAGTATTCTGTATTTCTACACTATTCTATTTTGTGGAAGGGTGGTGTTTTTTTTGCATTCATGATTACATACAGTTGTTCAAGCAAACTAAATTCACTGCAAATGAAACACAGGGTAATTACTCAGTGTAAGTAAAAGGTTGCAAGCATAGGAGTTGAAATTCATTATTAGCCTGAATTACCCATTTTAAAACTTACTTTTTCTCGGTTTGAAACTGCACAAAGCCTTGGATGTATGGGTGAATATTTACTTCTTTTAAAATAAAAAAATCTTAGGAACTCTCTCTATAAACAGAAAATATTTAAAACCTGCAGTTGAGTGCATGTGTTAATATATAGATAAGGAGAGGCAAAATGCCAGTTCCTCAGTTTCTATTACAACTTTGATGAAAATTTGTTTTCAACATCTGAGAAATGTAAAAAGCCGTTCTATCCAAATGCCATGTTTCTATATATTTTCCAAGCTATAAATATGAGTTATAGAGTGTTGAGCCTTAGGCTTGCCAGTGGATGCAGCTGGGAAACTGTTTTTCTTTAAGAAATGGTATCTTTCAGTAGCAGGATAGCTATCAACACACTGCTGAGCTCTGACAGTTGGATAAAGTTCAGGGGCTACAATCCTTGTTCCCTGGGGATGGCAAAGCAGATTTGGCTAGTGCAGATGATTCTCAGATTATGTCTCCCAAAGTACTGCCTTTCTCATATTTCCTTGACTTGAATGGTGCTATCTGGTATGAGAATCATCCAAGAATTCACCTCCTATATTTGGCCGATAAAATCCTGGCTGATAAAATCTCTGCTCTCATCTAAGCCCATAAATCCACAATTGTGTAAGGCAGCATAATGAGGTACTCCAGTAATCATCAGTACCTTTTCTTTCCTGCTCATGTGGTTGCCTTGTTTATATGCTTCTGTTTGTGTGTGTGCGCGCACATGCGTGTGCTATTCAAAGTCAGGGTTTTTCATGGTTTACAGAACAATATTATGCATGCTTAATCTGAAGTAAGATTGATTGAGTTCAGTGGGGACTTTCTCCCAGGTAAATGTCTATAGGATTGCAGCCTTAAAATATTGGGTAAGGCTATATTTGCTTTTTCATAAGTAATTATTCTTTGTTAGATAAAGTTTGTTTGGAAATGTGGTGTACTTTATCTGTAAAATACAGCAACATTACACATTTAGTGGTGGTGTGGGAAATCATCTTCTTTCAACACAAGAAACCAAGTTTCAAACCTTTGAAGCCAGTATTCATATCTAGGTCCTATGATACAATGAGATTAATGCACAGAAAATTCAGGAATGTGTTAAAGATGAGAAATGGGTAACTGGAAAACATGAGTAAAACATATTTCATATTTGGTTTTTAAAAATCGTCTTTGTAAAGTTTTCAGGGGGTGTTGTAAGGATATACCAAATTTTTGGCTAAATGTCCTAGGTTTCTAGGCTCAAAATGATTCTGGCCAGACTTTTAATGGTGTTATGGTTCAGTATGTAAAATGGTGGCTGTACGTGGACAGACTAAAGAGACAAATGGCCAAGCTTTGTGAGCAGCAATGGAAAGATTTCAGCAGAGGAGACCAGTTATTTGTTGCGGGCTAGCAGACTGAGACCACATTCCCTTTTGTAATCAGTTTGTGGTGTAAGCTTGGTTTCCAGTAGGGGTGGGAGAGATAGGAAAGTGTGCTTTTGTTGTTGTTCTCTTCAGAAGTGTGACCTCTTTGCGAAAGCTGCTGAATTCAGTAATGTGAAAAAAGTACTGGGCTTTGTGAATCATTTTCTCTGAGTTTCTGCTTTTCCTTCTCATCTGTTTTGTTTTCTTTCTCTGTGTTGGAAGTCCTTTATGCTGCTTGTCACCAGTGCTATCTCTCCGTTTACTAGAATGCTTGGAAATAAGATGCTTGACTTTTATGAGACCAAACAAACTGTGGAATATCACAACTCAGGTTCTGTATATTAACACAACAAAAACAATCCAACAATCCCCAGTTTTTCTCTGCAGAATACTGTGCTGTGTGTTCTGTTGATCTGCTACAAAGCTGTGATGGACTAGCTTGCCATTAACTTAGGGCATTCTGCCACGCTGACTAGGATAATGGACTAGATCCATCATATAAACTTAATATTAGATTCCCAGTTGTAGGGAATTTGGAGCTGTTAGGCAGCCAGTTGCCAGGACTTGCCACCACATTTTGCTTGGCAGTAAATTAACAATTCTTTATTCAGTGCACCCCTAGGTTTATAAAACAATTCCAGTTCTTGGCTTAAAAATTCTAAACATCCTAGAACAAGTTATCTTAAGTATTGTCTCCTTGTGCAGGTACCCTCCCATATACTCAGGTCAACATCAGAGGTCCTGTTTCATGCCTCCTTGCTGTCTGAAGTTTGGGAAGTGGGAATAAAAGAGTGCAAATTTTCAGTCAGAGGGACTCCAGAAAAATGAGAAGCTGCCTTGTACTGAGTCAGTCCACTTATCCATCTAGCTCAGCATTGCCTTTAGGAACTGATAGGGGCTGTCTAGGACTGCAGGTCAAGGTGTCTTCCAGCCTCACCTGGAGATCTCTAGGATCGGACCTTCTGCATGGAAGACAGAGCTATGGACCACTGAGCTATCTTCTTTTCTTATTTGTGCAATGCCCTCAAAAGGGAAGTCTGCTGTCTCCATCGTTGCTTTCTTTTCCTTGCCAGTTCAAAGCATGGCTTTTCCCAAAGAGTTTTGGGGGTTGTGGCTATAGATCATGTCTGCCACTTTGTAATGTTGCCGGGGCTTTGTTGCTTTGGTTTTCTTTTGGCTTTTTTGCTTTTGCTTTTAATTTATTAGTAGTACTTTGGGGGAGGAGTTGTAAAAAAATACGGAGTATAACTATGTTAATTAATAAATATGCATGGCTATGCAGGATCTGACCACAAATTCTGATTTTCTCTGATATGATCCATGTTGTTCAACTCTGGGCTTATCCACACTTACATTCTGCCCCACTCTTTCCAGGCAAATGTCCATGCTTTGACACTTCATGTCTGAGCATAGTTTTTGCGCGGGGGGGGGGGGGGTTGCCCCGAACTTTCCCCGTGAAAACCCACTTTGAATCAGAGCAAACATCAATTCACTTTTTCTGCAAATTGACATTTGCTCCAAATGTCAGGTTTTCATGGGGAAAGCTCTGGGACAAAAAAAAAAAAGGTGGCGTTTAGACACAGAGCTTTAAATCACAGACTTGCCTGGAAAGAGCAGAGGAAAGGTAAGTGTGGATAAGCCCTCTGTTTCCCTCTTCTATCCATCTTCTGTCTGATTTTTTTGCCATCTGTCCACTATAGTATACTGCAAGTGCTCCAATTAGAGAACAGCCTTTACCAAAGGTGCCATGGGCTTTGAAGACGCTCAAACTCAGGACGCAAGGGAGAAACATGCTAAGAGGAAGGCACGTTTGGCAAATCCACACCGTGATCAACTCCCGCCCGGAAACCAATGTCCCCACTGTGGAAGGGAATGTGGATCCAGAATTGACCTCCACAGTCACTTATGGACTCATTGTTAAAATCGTGTTTATGGAAGCAATTCACTTACTCGGCTACAAGTGATCAACAAAGAGAAGAGAAAGAGACTGCTTCTAAAAAGAGCACTTATTGTTTTACTTATCACCAATCCTGAATGGCCTATCCTACATGTACTCACTGGATCCATGCTACCAAAAGAAGGGGGGGGGGGAGTTTGAATTACCAGCAAATATATTCCACAGATTTATTCTATTAAATAAGGTGTCTTCCTTTTTGTTATTAAAAGCTTGGTTGTGCTAATTTAAGAATACCTGTACTTAAACACACACACACACACACACACACACACACACAATCGGCTGCCCTTTGATCTAAATATAAGCACAGCCCGTTTCCTTATCCACTTTGAAAGTGTAAGTCTCTAGCCAACTTATTATTTAATTTTATTATTGTTATTAGGGCCCATCAAAAATCTAAAGCTCATCCAGAAAAGAAAATCACAAAATAGCTTTCCCTAAGATATGTAAGACCTAAGGCATAAATAAATGTCTAAGTAATAGATTTCCCCCTTGAAAGCCAGAGCACTTAACTTGAAAACAGTGCAAACCAGCATTACTTGTCTAATTTCACCCATTTTGCTGTGTTTATTTCAGGAATGAATTTGGCTCTAAAGGTTGATGACCCAAATAGAATCTTGCCAAGTTGCATCATTCGCTACCTTCCTATAATAATGAGGGGGGGGGGGAGCACTCATTTATTTTGCAGCCTTTCTAATCACCACTTCCTACCTGCCAACTGTTATTCTGTTTGAAAAACAACTTTCTGGAGAGCAGGGTTTCTTTGGTGGGGGTGGGACCCCTCCCCCATTTTTTTATTTAGCTCAGCTAGATCCAGAAATTAAATGCAACCCTGTTGTTTCTGAATATCCAGATCTCCCATTTGGGTTGACATTTATCAGGGATTTGGTGTGCTCAATAGTAGAATTAAAATTGACTTCATCCAACAAGATGACTGTGCCCCAGATAGCATTTATTTTCTTCTAGTTATGTCAAGGAGAAAACAACAAAAATACAGGGTTGCATCTAATGGTAATCATACTCAGAGTAGACCAATTGAAATTAATGAATCTGACTAACTGAAGGGCATTGATTTCAATGGGTTTGCTCTGAGTGCAACTTAGCTGGATACAACCCTCAGCAGCAGTTAATAAATAAACAAATAACACAGTGAAAATGTCCTTCAGTTTTAGTCTACAGAATGCCTGTGACCTAGGTATACAAAGCAACTTTGGAATGAATATCTAGGGCATCTTAATTATTAGGGTTCATCAGGCCATCAATCAAAGGTCAAAGTAACAAGAACCCCTGTGTTTGTAGTGTATCATGGCCCAATACCTGCAATGGAAGGCAAAGAGCCACAGCTTCATGTCTTTCTACAGCATAGAGCGGGAGAGTCCCTACTACACACAGATATTCATAATCACGGACTGGCTGCACACAGAGGAATGGGGGGAGGCACCAGCTGAGGAACCCCCAAGGGACGAAGGCTCAGACACCAGGGATTGGTAGTAGAATGACCATGAGTGGTCAGAGGGAGAAGAGAGAGGGGACTGGGAGAAGGAGGTGTAGGAAGTTGAAGAAGTAACAGGGTTTAGTGAGCAGGGAAAGTCTGTAGCAGAGAGAGGTCCAGAATCAGAGGAAGATGCTGAAGCAGGGGAGGAGGGAGGCCAAGAGGCAAAGATGGGTCAGGCTAGTGAAGAGTCATGGGTGTCTTCCCCTCCTGCTGTGACAAACTCCCCCAACCCAGCCTCCCAGGACCAGAAGAGGGATGAAGAGGGAGGAGCAGAGACAGACCCACTGACATAGTCTCAGATTGCTTGGGAAGGACCTGGGCAAGGAGAAAATTTAGGTAGCTGTGGGATGGCAGGGACCTTCAGACTCCACATCTGCGTCATAGCGGCAAGTCCTACTGAGAAGAGTTGCTGTACTCATGAAGCCTGGCGCTCCTGAGCCAACCTGGTTTCTTCTAATAAAGAGTTAACTTACTCTGTGTAATTTATTCTTGATATCTGGTCCTGACATTTATTCAGTAGGCAAATTGAGTAGGAGAGCCCCGGTGGATCCAACCAAGGGCCAGCAGCCTATTTCCTACCAGAGGTTTCTGGGAAGCCCACAAGCAAGAGTCCTTTCCTACTGTTGTTCCCAAGCAATTCATATTACATCTTGACCAGGAGGCAGAATTTAAATATACATATTGTGATGACCTGGGAGTCAGACTCAGACGCTGAACCTGAGGGATCCCAGCCTGCGCAGGATTCACTGCCTCCAGAACCAGCAGAGCCAGGGCTGGGGCCTGAGTCTCAAGGGGACTCACCTGTGCTGGATCCTCAGGTGCAGGCATCGGCTGAGGTTGATCTGGCTTCTAATGGGATGGAGGACTTATTGCCTGCAGGTGCTCCACTCCCCACCCAGTCAGGGGAAGCTGAGGTTGCCTCTGGGTCCGGTAACCCTCCAGCTTCTCCTGAGCTGCAAAGGCTAAGGGCAGAGAGGCGAAGGGAACTAAGTTCCCGCAGGAGGAGTGCTCGCCTCCAAGCCAGGAGAGGCGAGGATCGGAGCCGCCCTTTGCCTTGGGGCAGATAAAAGCCAGCCAGTCCCAGTCCCAAGTCGCAGGAGCAACATCGGTGCTGCCTAGTTCCTGTTCCTGGTTCCTGCGTTCCTGACCTCAGCTTGGTTACTTCGGCTTCCTGACCTCGGCTTCCTGACCTCGGCTTCCTGACCTCAGCTTTGTTACTTCGGCTTCCTGACCTCGGCTTCCTGACTTCGGCTTTGTGACTTCTGGCTTGGACTGACCTTGGACTGGACTAGACCTCGCCTATCGGATATCCCTTGGGACCAGCACAGTTTGCTCCTGCCACACCCGCACTCCCCCTTCGTTGGGGTGCGTTCGGGAGGAACCTGTCGTCATGACTGACCAGGCGGCTGCGCTGGTGGCATTGGCCCAGGAGAACCAGGTCTTGACCCACACAGTGCAGCAGCTAAGCAATGCGGTTACGGCGCTTCAGCAGCGTTTGGACGCCTTGCCGGCTCCTGGTGCCGGCGCCCCAGCTCCAGGCAAGTACCCAGTGGCCCTGCCAGAAAAGTTCGATGGGTCCCCGGGCAGCTTTCCCATGTTTCTCGCCCAGGCCAAACTGTATATTCAGGGGCGAGCCCGGGATTTCCCCGACGACCGCACCAAGGTGCACTTCCTGATCAGCTTGCTGAAGGACCAGGCGGCCAAGTGGGCGTTGCCGCTGCTCCGGCAAGACTCCCCCTTGCTGACAGACTATACGGGGTTTTGCAACCATTTTGAAACCGCGTTCGCCAACCCTCAGAAGGCGAGTCAAGCCAATCGGGCAATTCGGCGGTTGAAACAGGGCAAGTCCACAGTGGCCGCCTATGCCACAGAATTTCGGCTGTTGGCGCAGGACTTGACCTGGAACGATTCCGCACTTCGGGACCAGTATCTCGAGGGGCTTTCGGACGAGATACTGGACCAGCTGGCCACCTTGGATCGCCCCGCCACGCTGGAGGCCCTCATCCAACGGAGTCTACAGATAGACGATCGGTTGGAGGACCGGCGCCAGGCCCGGGCCCGCCAGCACTCTGGGCTCCCGACTCCAGTGCTCCCCAGCAGTTCCACGGCCAGAGCCGAGTCACTGGAGGAGCCGATGCAGCTCGGGGCAGCACGGCCTCGCCTCTCCCCTTCGGAGAAGACACGACGTCGGGAGGGAAACCTGTGTCTCTACTGCGGGGGGAGTGGACACTACGCCCGAACCTGCCCCGAGAAACGCCAGCCGCAGGGAAACCGCCAACCCCAGTAGCCAATGGCCCAGGCTATCTGGGGTCCCAAGCATCGCATGATGGGCCCTCACCAGTGGAATTGCAACACCTCATGATCCCGGTGCGTCTATACCCCCCAGGCGGGCCCTGGATTCTCACCCACGCTCTGGTGGATTCAGGGGCAACCCGCTCCTATATGGACTCTGCCTTCGCCGCTCAGCATCGGGTGCCGCTCCAGAACAAGCCAGAACCGGTGCAGGTGGAGGCAATCGACGGACGACTCTTGCGATCAGGCGCCGTTACTCGGGAGACCCAGCCCTTGGTCCTGTGCCACCAGCAGCACCGGGAGGTGCGTACCCTGGACATTGCCACCATGCCCCGGTTTCCCCTGGTGCTGGGGATGGACTGGCTGGAGTCTCACAATGTTCAGATCGATTGGGTCAATCGAACTGTACGCTTCCCAGACTCGGGTTCGATTGCTCAGTCCGAGATGCTTTCGGCCGCCTCCATGGGGGAGGCTGCGTCAACGCTCCCCGCCGTGTACCGGGACTACGTAGACGTGTTCGAAGAACAGGGGGCAGACCAGCTGCCTCCTCATCGGTCTTTTGACTGCGGCATAGACCTCCAGCCTGGGGCGCCCCTGCCTGTGAGTCGCCTATACTCTCTTTCGGAGCCAGAGCGTGAAGCCTTACAGGACTTCCTTCACAAGAACCTGGAGCGGGGGTTCATTAGGCCCTCTACCTCTCCCACCGCCGCTCCAGTACTCTTCGTTAAGAAGAAGTGTGGGGAGCTTCGCCTCTGCCATGATTACCGAGCCCTGAATAAGATCACCATCCCAGACCGGTATCCCTTGCCCCTAATTGCAGAGTTGCTGGAGCGGGTGCAAGGGGCGCAGATGTTCACCAAACTGGACCTCCGGGGGGCTTACAACTTGATTCGGATCCGTGCCGGGGATGAGTGGAAGACTGCATTCGGGACCCGTTATGGGCAGTTCGAGTACCTGGTCATGCCGTTCGGACTATGCAACGCACCCGCCGTGTTCCAACGGTACATCAACCACGTGTTCCAGGACTTGCTCGACAAGTATGTGGTGGTGTACCTCGATGACATTCTGATTTATTCCCGTGACCCAGCTCGCCACGAGAGTCATGTCCGGACCGTGTTGCAGCGCTTGCGGGAGCACCGCCTGTACGCTAAGCTCAGCAAGTGCGAGTTCCACCAGCGGTCAGTGGACTTCCTCGGACACCGACTCTCCCCTGACGGTGTACAGATGGACCCCGGGAAGGTGTCTGCGGTTCGAGAGTGGGCGGCGCCGCGGAACCGCAAGGACCTACAGCGGTTTTTGGGGTTCGCCAACTATTACCGGACATTCATTGCGGACTATGCTCATCGCACCACCCCGTTGACCCGACTGCTGCGCCCCAAGACGCCCTTCGCCTGGGATGAGGAGGCTGAGGTGGCATTCCAGGGATTGAAAGCCTGTTTCCAGAAGGCGCCAATTTTGCAGCATCCTGATCCCTCTCGTCCCTTCGTGGTGGAGACTGACGCCTCCAGTACGGCTCTCGGTGCCGTCTTGTCCCAGCAACACGGACCTGATGCGCCACTGTTACCCTGCGCCTACTACTCCCGGCAGCTCCTTCCGGCGGAGCGTAACTATACCGTGTGGGAGCGGGAACTACTGGCCATCAAGGTGGCCTTTGAGGTCTGGCGCCATCATCTTGAGGGGGCACGACACCCGGTGGAAGTGAGAACCGACCACCGGAATCTGGAGTACCTCCAGACCACCCGCAGGCTAAACCAGCGGCAGATCCGGTGGGCACTGTTCTTCTCCCGGTTCCAGTTCCGGATCCGCTACATCCCCAGCTCCCAAAACCAGAAGGCGGATGCACTGTCCCGGAAACCGGAGGACATTGCAGAGACGGTGCAGCAGGCGGCCCCAACAACGATCATCCCACCAGCAGCTTTCCTGGCTGTTCATGAGACTGAGTCGCTGCTGGACCGAGTGCGGAAGCAGCAACGGGTTGACGCATGGGCTCAGGAACGGATTCAGGAATTGGCCAGTGGATCATGTCCTCGATACCCAGAACTGGTTGTGCACCAGGGTTTGCTGATGCACCGTGGTCGGTTGTACATCCCACCAGGGCCTTTGCGGGCTGAGGTACTCCAAATGTCACACGACGCTCCGGCAGCTGGCCACTTCGGGAGGTATCGGACCACCCACCTGGTCAGCCGGGAGTTCTGGTGGCCCCGCTTGAAGGCTGACGTGGCACGGTACATTGGGGGGTGCGAGGTCTGCCGGCGAGCCAAGGGATCGACCGGGAGACCTGCGGGACTGCTACAGCCACTGCCAGTTCCCCCTCGTCCGTGGCTCACGGTTTCATTGGATTTCGTGGTAGACCTACCCCCATCCCGTCAGTGTACCTGCCTCCTGGTATTCACAGACCACTTCACTAAAATGCACTGCGCCCCGTGCCCGTCTGTACCCTCAGCCAAGGAGACGGCGCAACTGTACCTACAAAACGTCTTCCGCTTACATGGCCTATCGGAACGTTTGATCTCCGATCGTGGTGCCCAGTTCACCTCCCAGTTCTGGCGCGCTCTACATCAGGCTCTCGGGACAGAGGTCTGCCTATCTTCGGCCTACCATCCACAGACGGATGGACAGACCGAACGGGCAAACGCGGTGTTGGAACAGTACCTCCGGTGCTACTGCAGCTTCCACCAGGACGATTGGGTCGACCACCTGGCGTTGGCCGAGTTCGCGTATAACAACGCAGTGCACGCTTCCACCCAACAGACCCCGTTCCAGGCAAACTATGGGTACCACCCGCGGTTGTTTCCAAGCGTGCTGCCGGCATCTGCAGTTCCCGCAGTGACAGACTGGCTACAAGAGCTCCAGTCACAGCAGCAGCTTCTGACGGAGCAACTGAGCCAGGCCAAGGACGCGTATAAGGCCCAGGCCGACCGTCACCGTCAGGAGGGGCCGGAACTCCATGTCGGAGACCTGGTATGGCTCTCCACCCACCACCTGCACCCCTCTCGGCCTTCACGGAAGCTGGATGCCCGCTTCACCGGCCCATTTCCAATCGTGGACCGGGTCTCACCTGTGGCATTCCGTCTCCGGTTACCCGCGACCCTGAAGGTCCACCCGGTATTCCACCGGTCCCTACTCAGTCCGGTCGCCCCGCCCGACGAGTTCCACCCAGACCATCCACGACCGCAGCCAGTTTTGGTTCAGGGGGAGCCCGAGTATGAGGTGGAGCACATTCTTGACTCCCGTTACCGCAGGGGGAAGCTCCAATACCTCATCGACTGGAAGGGGTATGGGCCCGAGGATCGGTCGTGGGAACCAGCAGAGAACGTCCACGCGCCTGTCTGCCTCCGTGATTTCCATGCGACTTACCCCAGCAAGCCTGGTCCGGCCCCTCGGTTGAGGGGGGGCCTGGGAGGGGGGATGGTGTGATGACCTGGGAGTCAGACTCAGACGCTGAACCTGAGGGATCCCAGCCTGCGCAGGATTCACTGCCTCCAGAACCAGCAGAGCCAGGGCTGGGGCCTGAGTCTCAAGGGGACTCACCTGTGCTGGATCCTCAGGTGCAGGCATCGGCTGAGGTTGATCTGGCTTCTAATGGGATGGAGGACTTATTGCCTGCAGGTGCTCCACTCCCCACCCAGTCAGGGGAAGCTGAGGTTGCCTCTGGGTCCGGTAACCCTCCAGCTTCTCCTGAGCTGCAAAGGCTAAGGGCAGAGAGGTGAAGGGAACTAAGTTCCCGCAGGAGGAGTGCTCGCCTCCAAGCCAGGAGAGGCGAGGATCGGAGCCGCCCTTTGCCTCGGGGCAGATAAAAGCCAGCCAGTCCCAGACCCAAGTTGCAGGAGCAACATCGGTGCTGCCTAGTTCCTGTTCCTGGTTCCTGCATTCCTGACCTCAGCTTTGTTACTTCGGCTTCCTGACCTCGGCTTCGTGACTTCGGCTTTGTGACTTCTGGCTTGGACTGACCTTGGACTAGACCTCGCCTATCGGATATCCCTCGGGACCAGCACACATATAAAGTTCAGCTTTTAATCTGCTCCTATTATTTGTTCAAGAATGCTGTTGTTAGATTTTACCATTATTTATGGTAAATAAAAATTGGTATTTATACAGATGAAATGCATATTATAGGTATGCTTTTGCAGTCAATTGTACCTCCATCATATGCAAAAGAAAATTATTTTCTTATACTTTCCTATGAGAATCTCAAGGAGGTCTACATAAAGAGGATCTCTTTTTAAAAATAAAAATAATAACAATACATCAAGTTTTGTCCCCTCCAGTATCAAACCAATTTCTTTGGGTTATTCCTTATAAAGACTGTTGTCTGGTGTTAATCATTGCTTTTTTATTTTCTACCATGCTATTAGGTTTACTATTTTTCTGGTCTTGGGCTAACAAGTCTTTAAAGCCCAGACTTCCTTCATTCCATCTAAGATAAGAACAATGTTTCCTAAAGGTTTGACATATCTATCCTCTTTTGTGCACAGCTTTCTTCGGGTTAATACTCTGGGTCTCTGGTTTATCCTGGAGAAGGAAGTCAAGTTCTGAAATGTCAAAATGATTGTAAAATTTTGTTGTTTAGTCGTGCCCAACTCTTCGTGACCCCATGGACCAGAGCACGCCAGGCACTCCTGTCTTCCACTGCCTCCCACAGTTTGGTCAGACTCATGTTGGTAGCTTCGCGAACACTGTCCAGCCATCTCGTCCTCTGTCGTCCCCTTCTCCTTGTGCCCTCCATCTTTCCCAACATCAGGGTCTTTTCCAGGGAGTCTTTTCTTCTCATGAGGTGGCCAAAGTATTGGAGCCTCAGCTTCAAGATCAGTCCTTCCAGTGAGCACTCAGGGCTGATTTCCTTCAGAATGGATAGGTTTGATCTTCTTGCAGTCCATGGGACTCTCAAGAGTCTCCTCCTGCACCATAATTCAAAAGCATCAATTCTTTGGCGATCAGCCTTCTTTATGGTCCAGCTCTCACTTCCATACATCACTACTGGGAAAACCATAGCTTTAATTAGTGAAATGTATAAACTTGGAAAGTATAAAAAATAAAAAAAATTCTACAGTTCTATGATTCTGTAGCACGTAGCTGGAGGTCTAAAACTCCAACAGAATCTCAAAGATAGGCTGTGCTCCAGATACAAGATAGTTTAAAAGGTTATATCGTTAAACAGAAGGCTCCAGGGAGAGCCAAATGAGAGCTCAGAAATATCTCCAGGAGCAATGATGATTTATTACTCCTAAATTCTGAGCTATCTCTCCAGCAACTAAAAACAACCTGGTGGTTCCAATTCCAAGTGTTTTGGTGAATGATAAGATTGCATTGATACACAAAGTTATATCACATTAGCATGTGGTCTTCTTATAAGTTACATATTATTGGAGAACAGAGTTGCTTTGATTCCTGACAACAGGTTCTGTTCTTTTAACAGCTGTGTCTGCTTCAAAAAATAAAGAAATAAGCTTGCTATCTTTCCCACAGCTACCAGGAAATGCTACAAGATATAAGAGATATAAGATATAAGAGATTGAGTGTTTGGGGGGGAGGCTCATTTAATTTCATTGTACACAGGTTGTACAATGACAATAAAGGTATTATTATTATTATTATTATTATTATTATTATCACAATAGAAATTTTGTTGCTAAGTGCACAGAACCTTTGTTATGAACAAAGTTACTCCTTAATCCATTCCTTTTGGGACAAGTATGTTAATTTCCTCCAAACCTGATATATATTTATGCCATACTATAGGGACGCGGGTGGCGCTGTGGTCTAAACCACTGAGCCTAGGGCTTGCCAATCAGAAGGTCGGCGATTCGAATCCCTGCAACGGGGTGAGCTCCCGTTGTTTGGTCCCAGCTCCTGCCAACCTAGCAGTTCAAAAGCACGTCAAAGTGCAAGTAGATAAATAGGTACCACTCTGCCGGGAAGGTAAATGGTGTTTCCGTGCGCTGCTCTGGTTCGCCAGAAGCAGCTTAGTCATGCTGGCCACATGACCCAGAAGCTGTCTGCAGACAAACGCCGGCTCCCTCGGCCTATAGAGTGAGATGAGCGCTGCAACCCCAGAGTCGTCCGTGACTGGACCTTAGGTTCAGGGGTACCTTTACCTTTACCTATAGTCTTAATGCCAAGGAGTAAAACTGGAGGGGGAAAACAAGTCACACATTAGACAACGTGTTGAGCAATTGGCATTAGACACTAAGCACTGCACAGGATCTGGCTCCTGTTTAGGAGGAAATAAGGAAATAAATTCATGGAATTTGTGGCCTATTGTGGAAAACATTGTGCAGCTGCCTAACAGACTTCAGTAGTGGGTTTTCTGGAATGCAGAAAGCTGCATACCTATCTGCTTAATAAAACCATAAAATATTTACATGGACCTGATATAGTGCCTTATTGACTACTCCGTTGTAAAGCACCCTATTAATGCTTTAAGCATTTTACTTTATTTTAATACAAGTAAATTATTTAAGAAATGTGCAGATACTTTATGCTTTTGAATAATGAGTGGGGAAGGTAATGACTGCATCCGGCTTTAATTGGCTGTTTACCTTATCCTGTGGAAATTGGGAATTTATTATTTCAAGCTTAATTAACTATGCATATGATCCCTGATGGATATGCAGTCAGGTCTTTTTCGACTTGATCTAGTCATTAAATGACATAAATGTGTGTATTCTTACTGAAGATAAAATGTAATTTCATTTTGAAAGCACTGGATAACTAGAAACGGCATTGTTCAATGATTAGCCTAATCTATTCAATTTGCTATGTAAATTAGGTATAATAACAGTGTGAATTTTGGACAATGCAAGCAGTTTCAAGATGCACACATGCTTTAATCATAAAAGTAGTAAATTTGCTTTCATTTTTTCTACAAAATTCAGTGGAATTTATACCGCCAGCCATGTGCAGGTTTGTAGCAATTTAGTGTGATTCTAATGTTTCTTGAGAGGGAAGGCAGCAATCCCAACCCTCAATTTACACTGCAGAGGTGGAATTTGGCAAAGGTGTCCTTCCACTACTGGTGGCTAGTTGGGGGTGTGGAGGCTCTGTTGACATGAAAGCCCGAGCTACAGTCGCCAAAGATGCAATCCCTTTTGGAACTGCCACCAGTGGTGAGGACAGAGCAGAGAGCATATACAGTTTGATCATTTGTGTTCTACAGCTTGAACGTGGCTTGAAAGCTTGTGGTACCAATGTCTGGGCACCTTTGGGTGATATGTGCATAGGCCATGAGCAGACTTTGCAACCAATGCATGGAAGCCAACATCAGTTGCCAAATGATACATAATCTGATTTTTCCTCTCCCTTCATACTTCTCCAAACCAGAGGCTGCATGGCCAGTGGTGGGTAGGGCCAGATGCAAATGTGGGTGCAATGCTACATACATACACACTTCTCTCAATCCATCATTGAGGAGTGCAAGAGACATTAACACAGTTCAATAACTCATTCCAATGAAGCAAAAGCAGTTGATGGGGACACAGAGCAGAGGAGGAGGAGGAGGAGGAGGAGGAGGAGGAGGAGGAGGAGGAGGAGGAGGAGGAGAAGAAGAAGAAGAAGAAGAAGAAGAAGAAGAAGAAGAAGAAGAAGAAGAGGAGTTTGGATTTGATATCCCACTTTATCACTAGCTGAAGGAGTCTCAAAGCGGCTAACATTCTCCTTTCCCTTCCTCCCCCACAACAAACACTCTGTGAGGTGAGTGGGGCTGAAAGGCTTCAGAGAAGTGTGACTAGCCCAAGGTCACCCAGCAGCTGCATGTGGAGGAGCGGAGACGCGAACCCGGTTCACCAGATTGAGTCCACCGCTCTTAACCACTCCACCACACTGGCTCTCAGAGCTGGTGAGAGGTGCGGCCTATGGAGATTGATCAAGGCTTGGGTGTGCCTGGTCCTATGCAGTGTCAGGCACACCTAAGCTGCTGCATTTTTTCTGCAAAGGATCAGCCTGTACCTCTTGAAAAACAAGAGATTGCTGCATCGCAGGTTAAGCAGAGTTAGTGTCTGCAGTCCGACAAGGAGGAAAAGTGGATTTATTACTGCTGCTTGCTTAACATTCTGCTTGTCAAGCTGAAAGTTAACCCTGCTGGCCTTCTGCTTGTTTTTAATTTGTAGTGGAGGATGACAATGAATGATCTGCGTGGGACCACATAATTTTTTTAATTAAAAGAAAAAAGGGCCGTTCCACTTTTTTATTTCCTTTGACAAGTCTTCACTATTTTTTTTAAAGAAAGGTTCTTTTATGTAAATGAGTAATTAAAAAGTAATTAAAATCTTATCAACTATTGCATTGAACCTTTTTTTATTGAATATGTTTCTTTTATAGTGTTCTGTCCTTGAGTAGTGGCTGCAGAGATTCTATCTGGACCATGGGATGCAGAGGTGTTTTTTTTGGGTTTTTTTAAGGGTACTGGGTTAAAAGTGTGGTTCAGAAATTAACTACAAGAATGCAAAACTAGTAGACAAGTTGTTAAAGCCACGATCATTTCTGAAATCATTATCATCATGTCTGCTTACAGGACTGGGCCATATTTTTTTTAAACAAAACAAAACTGTATCTGAATTAGGTTTAGGGCTGCTGCAAAACTAGGACTTGTTCTACATACAAAGCAGAATGAGATGGTAAATGGGTGGAAGACAAACTAACATATGCCCCACCCTTCTGTTACAATATAGAGGGTGGCTTACAACATGAACACTACAAATAAAATTAATATCAACAAAACAATACATCATAATAGAGATACATACAGCAGAGATAAATCTCTAACAGATTTTGGTTGCATTAATATAGCAGCCCTGTAGGCCATGATCCTGCCAAACCATATTTTTCTTCAGTAAGTGGTGGAAAACCAAAATAGGGAGAGGAACAGATGAACTTACTGTTATAGGGTTTGGGGGGGGGCATGTCAGAATGGACAATATCCGTGGGTTGCTTCCAAACATGTACCCAAAGTATTGAAGCCTTTAGAGACCATAACCAACACTTTGAATTGTGCCGAGAAACAAAATAAGAGGCAGCAGAGTTGTAAAATGCACACCCGCCAACATTTCTCCAATGAAAATAGGGAAGTCCTATTCCATAATAATAATAATTTTACTATTTATACCCTGCTCATCTGACTGGGTTGCTCGTGCCACTCTGGGTGGCTTCCAGCATATATATAAGCATAATAAAGCATTAAACATGTAAAAACTTCCCTACACAGGGCTGCCTTCAGACAGCTTGGGGGTCGCATAACTCCATACCCTCCAACATTTCTCCAGTGAAAATAGAGACGTCCTGCCATACCCTCCAACATCCTAAGGAAAAGCAGGACATTCCAGGATCAAATCAGAAACCAGGACAGCTTCTGTAAATCTGAGACTGTCCCTGGAAAATAGGGACACTTGGAGGGTCTAAAAATGGATGCCACATGAGATGGCAGATACCAGTGGGTTTAAAAGAGAAAATGAAGCCATTGCCACCTCTGCTCTGACAAGATCCCCTGAACTAGGCAAACTGGTTCAACTTTTCAATCTCCTCCAAAATAATTCCCACTATTGGGGTGGGGTGGGAGAGTTGAACTAGCACCTACTTTCACAGAGCAGGCAAACCAGACAAACTTTCCCCACCCCTAATCCCCTACCAGCACTCTTTAGTGGTGTAGTCTAATCTACTACTACGTAGTTTACCACCTCATTTCTACTACATGAGTATGCTAGCCCCAGATTTCAGGAACAGAAAGATGATACTGGACTGCAGTGGGAAAGCAAAAATAGATTCCTGCTCCTAGTGCCCCTACATGCTTATTGATCATTCCTTTCTATTTGCTCAAAACTAACATTTCATATCCAATACTTTGGCCACCTCATGAGAAGAGAAGACTCCCTGGAAAAGACCCTGATGTTGGGAAAGATGGAGGGCACAAGGAGAAGGGGACGACAGAAGACAAGATGGTTGGACAGCGTTCTGGAAGCTACCAACAAGAGTCTGACCAAATTGCAGGAAGCAGTGGAAGACAGGAGTGCCTGGCGTGCTCTGGTCCATGGGGTCACGAAGAGTCGGACACGACTAAACGACTAAACAACAACAACAAACATTTCATAATGGATTGTTTTCCTACTTTTTAATTTTCAAAATAGGATTGTGGGCTTTACTATCTTTTGTTTTTAATGCCTCTCCTGCAGGCAAATTTAGCAGCTGCTAGGTAAAGGTAAAGGAGCATCTACTGTACTACCACCACTTGGTTCCTTTTGATGAAACACATTTTCATCATCCAGGTGTATATGGAACCGCAAGTTTGAACAGCTTAAGTGTTCCATCTAGTTCCCATTGAAGCCTTGTAGTTTGATGTGACAAAGGCCCAACATTTCCATTTACAAAACCCTTTTAAGTAGAATAGTCTGAGTATCATGAGAGAGAAAAAGACAATTACAGCATCTTTGTGAAAGTTACAAAGCTCCGAAATTGAACCACTCCTATATCGTATGAGCTCCTGGATTTTCAAGCTTCTCAATCTCAAATCCGAATTGGTAGCTGAAAGGGGGAAAATGTGAGGTCACCTGATTCTTCAGTTTTAACTAAATCTCACATTTATGAGGGGCATATTGCTAAAAGTTTGGGTATTCAACAGCTATACCTCAAGGCTGCATTTTGCTTTGTTATCTGTACTTTTTGAACAACTTGTTGCAAAATTTGAAAAAAAAGTAGTATTGTTTTTCTTCATTTCTTTTGAGTTCTCCCACCAAAAGAAAATCACATTTTATAAAAAGAAGAGCACAAGCACAGTGAAGAATTTGACAAAATACACCACACAGTATACTAAATAAAAGCAACTACCTATCAAGATTAAACACAAAGTGTTGGTTCCTACTTTTTAAAAGGTGAATTATCTAAGCATCTTGTCCTCATCTGCTAGTATTGAGATGTGGAAGGAAATAAAAATAATTGTCTACACTCTTATATCAAAGAAGCACACTTATTTTTTGCAAGTCATCTATATGGGCACTGGACAAAATTGAGCCAATAAGGCTGCTTTTTGAGAGAGAGAGAGAGAGAGAGAGAGAGAGAGAGAGAGAGAGAGAGGAGAAGCAATTAAAAATATGGACATATGCAAAATCTAAAGATATACATGGTGTATATTCAAATTATACTCCTATTCCCTTCCCCCTTTTTGAAATTAAAATACAACAATAATAACATATAATTATAGCCTGAAGGCAAACCCATTCGCAAATGTATTACATTCTTGACAAGTGTAAGTAGCCAATTCTACAAATAAATAAATAATAAATTAATTTATTTAAATTCTATTATTTAATTCTATCACCCACAGCTAGAGTGGTCAGGTGTCAACCCACAGATTTGTTATATACTTTTGAATAGCCTGATGCATTTGGGTGGAGGGAGCAACTGGGGCTCATTCCTGTTTTTATGCAGACAGCCCAGCTATGAATGTGCACAGTGACTTTCCCTTGTGAACCTACGCCTGAAACATCTCACACAGGGACGGCGAACCTGCGACCCTCCAGATGTTCTTGAACTCCAACTCCCATCAGTCCCAGACAGCACAGCCTAGGGTCGGGGACGATGGGAGTTGTTGTCCAGCAAACCTGTGGAGGAGCCCACATAGTGAGTTTGAATTGAGACTGCTGGAACTCACCCCTCACTGGTCTCAACCTGGTGGAATTTTCCAAATGCCTCACCATGTTGACAAGAATTGTACACTTAATAAAGACTTGTGCGGAAAGGGAATGCTGGCTTCTGCTTTTACAACCACCATAGCGCAGTCAGTGGCAGATGGGAAGTTGAGCCTGCTCATAGCTGTCAACCCTCCCTTTTTTTGCGGGAAACTCCCTTATTCCGATGCCGTTTCCCGCTGCTATCCCGGATTGTTAATATCCCTTAAATTTCCCGGATTTCAAAGGAAGCAGCTCCTCTCCCTCCCTGCCGGCCAGGGAGGCTCCTCAGCTGTGTTGCTCGGCTGCCAATAAGGAATCATAGAATCATAGAGTTGGAAGAGACCACAAGGGCCATCCAGTCCAACCCCCTGCCAAGCAGGAACACCATCAAAGCATTCTTGACAGATGGCTGTCAAGCCTCTGCTTAAAGACCTCCAAAGATGGAGACTCCACCACACTCCTTGGCAGCAAATTCCACTGTCGAACAGCTCTTACTGTCAGGAAGTTCTTCCTAATGTTTAGGTGGAATCTTCTTTCTTGTAGTTTGAATCCATTGCTCCGTGTCCGCTTCTCTGGAGCAGCAGAAAACAACCTTTCTCCCTCCTCTATATGACATCCTTTTATATATTTGAACATGACTATCATATCACCCCTTAACCTTCTCTTCTCCAGGCTAAGCATACCCAGCTCCCTAAGCCGTTCCTCATAAGGCATCGTTTCCAAGCCTTTGACCATTTTGGTTGCCCTCTTCTGGACACGTTCCAGCTTGTCAGTATCCTTCTTGAACTGTGGTGCCCAGAATTGGACACAGTATTCCAGGTGGGGTCTGACCAGAGCGGAATACAGTGGTACTATTACTTCCCTTGATCTAGATGCTATACTCCTATTGATGCAGCCCAGAATTGCATTGGCTTTTTTAGCTGCTGCATCACACTGTTGACTCATGTCAAGTTTATGGTCTACCAAGACTCCTAGATCCTTTTCACATGTACTGCTCTCAAGCCAGGTGTCACCCATCCTGTATTTGTGCCTTTCATTTTTTTTGCCCAAGTGTAGTACTTTACATTTCTCCCTGTTAAAATTCATTCTGTTTGCCTTGGCCCAGTTCTCTAATCTGTTAAGGTCATTTTGAAGTGTGATCCTGTCCTCTGGGGTATTAGCCACCCCTCCCAATTTGGTGTCATCTGCAAACTTGATGAGGATGCCCTCAAGCCCATCATCCAAGTCATTGATAAAGATGTTGAATAAGACTGGGCCCAAGACAGAACCCTGTGGCACCCCACTAGTCACTTCTCTCCAGGATGAAGGGGATCCATTAATGAACACCCTTTGGGTTCGGTCAGTCAGCCAGTTACAAATCCACTGAATGGTAGCATGAGGAGCCTGAGACTGACTGGGGGCGGAGCTTGCATGCCTTGTGCAGCCAGACCCTCACGCCCAACCAGACAGCCAGCCTGCCTGCCATCTACGCGCTTGCTCTTTCGCTCTCCCGTTCGCACACAGCCTCTGGAGCGCAGGGTGGCGAGGCTACTTGGTGCCATTGCACCACCCTTGCGGCATCCCTTATTTTCAAATCCGAAAGTTGACAGCTATGAGCCTGCTATAATTCTCCCTGTGGTTCAACTCATAAAGGTGCAGGGCTCTATCTCTCCATGCCTTGCCTGAAGAGGCTAAACACAGTCGCAAGAGTCTTGCATTTCTCTCCACCTCAATTTGAGCAGCTCCTTCCATCCATGACATTTGTCATAACTTCTGCCCAAATCCGCATTGCTGTCACTCTCAGAATAGTGTGCAATTGTGCTAGGTCTGTCTACCCCAGCGTTTCTCAACCGGTGTGCCGCGGCACACTAGTGTGCCGCGAGACACCGGCTACTGTGCCGCGGGAAAACCGTGGCTCAGGAACCCATGCCGCAGCCGCAAACGCGTAGCAGCGGCTGCAGTGGGGGAAAGGGAGCGCAGAAACCCACCGCCGACCTACCGCGCATGCGCCAGCTTGGAGCTCCCCGCCGATTCTGATTGGTTGCCAGGGACCAATAGGAAGACAGAGGAAGGAGACGCAAGGGCTGCCGGTAGCCGCCGCCATTTTTCTGTTGGGGGGCACTGAAGCCCGGCAGCCGTCCAGGCCCAGCGCCTGCTGCTAGGTTTCCCCCCGCTCGGCCTCGACCTCAGCGCAGCGACAAGGAGCGGCGCCTCGGAGAGCTCGGCATCCACTCTGGTAAGGGGCGCGGGTCAGGAAGTTTGAAGTTGCTGCGCTCGAGAGCGCGAAGGCGGCGGGGAAGTAAGGGGAGTGATTTTTTGACATTTTCTGGTGGTGGTGTACCACGAGATTTTTTCCATGAGACAGGTGTGCCGTTGCCCCGAAAAGGTTGAGAAACACTGGTCTACCCTATGCTGATCCATAGAATGGAGCTGACAGCATTTAGCCCACAATGGCGGACCCAATACTCAGAACACAATTCTGTGTCAAAACCCAGTCTAACCACTAACACCACATGCATCCCGCATGACTGATTCGAGCGGCGACATTAACATCACTAAGATTG
This sequence comes from Darevskia mixta, assembly GCA_034641385.1. NCBI lineage: Eukaryota > Metazoa > Chordata > Lepidosauria > Squamata > Lacertidae > Darevskia > Darevskia mixta. The sequence continues at coordinate 6,380,602 of JAWWNH010000013.1, forward strand.
TCAGCTGTGGCCTTTGAAATGGATTTCAAGGCTGCTACGCTTTGGGGTCCCTGCTTTGGGGTTAAGCTTCTTTTTCATTCCTCTCCGTTATCTACTTAGTATTCATTCAAAATTTGAGAAAGTTCTAATGGTATTTCAACAACAAAGTGCAGCAGGTGGGGAAACCTTTGGGAGCAAAACAAAGGTTTGGTTAGGAGCAGAGAAAAAGCAGCATTCAGCACTGACAGCATTATAGACCACTAAAGGCCTTGGGACCTTAAAAAAAAGTGAGAGGTTAGAGTAAAAAAAAATAAAAAGTGCCAGTGAAATTGCTATGAAGAGCTTGCCTAGGGAGTATTAACACTCAGCGTTGCATTAACATACATTTTTGATGGTGTGTTGCTTTTTTAGCAGTTTAACTAACTGCAATGGAAAGCTTTGAGGAAGCTGGCTGTTATGCGAACTGCTAAAGTAAGGGGGGGGGAAGGAGCAAATTGGTTTTATTTTTATTTAGAAATCGCTTTCTCAACCGTGTGGCTGTCACAGGAAATTGTGTGTGAGCAGGTGCTGCAGTGGGGAGATTTAATGAACACAGTGGGGTGTGAAGCCCAAGCCTTTCTTACCTTACTCGAGAAGGAAGTCTCACTGCATTCACTGGGACTTACTCACAAGTAAAAGTGCTCCAGGCTGAGGCTGCCATGGGCATAGCTTCATGAAGGCATCAAAGATTTCAGGAGGGGTGAAAAGGAAATTTGGGGGGGGGCATTCAATAAAAGCCCAAAGGCAGGTATATTGAATTGCAAGAGACAGACAGACAGAGAAGTACTTTTTAACGAATATTTGGTATGCATATATTTCTATACCTTATATTAACAGGAGTTATGGAATAATCAATTGTGGGAAGAGCTGCCCTTTCTTCCTAAGCATTGATTGGTGCTCCATTCAGGCACCAATAGGGAAGCACTCCTTTGTGTTTGATGCTCTTTTTTCCCTTTCCCAACTCTTATATCGTCAACAATTCAGGTGCAGACAGTTATTGTTAAGCAGCTCAAGCAGCTTCGGAAGCCTATGAGGTTTCATTAACTGCAATTGAATCATTAGAAAACTTTTTTATAAAAAAATAATAATTGCTGGGTTGACATAAATGATATTTGGGCTAGGGAGGGGGTGTCAGTGTTGAGCTTTGCTTTTTATCTGCTAGTTAGTGGGTGGGAGCATGACTTTCTTTGTTGCTAGCAGGCAGCCAAGGTTTTCTATCACTGTTATGGATGGGAGTTGCTTTGGGGGGGAGGAGTCAACATTTTGTATGGAATATTAATGCATTATATGATTTCTGCCGTTTTCTATGGTATAATGTATTTATGTATCCCCCCCATGCAAGTCACTTGTAGACTCTCTGAGTGACAAGCAGAGGGCCTTCTCAGTAGTGGCACCCGCCCTGTGGAACGCCCTCCCTTCAGATGTCAAAGAGAACAACAACTACCAGACCTTTAGAAGGCATCTGAAGGCAGCCCTGTTTAGGGAGGCTTTTAATGTTTAATAGATTATTGTATTTTAATGTTCTGTTGAAAGCCGCCCAGAGTGGCTGGGGAAACCCAGCCAGATGGGCGGAGTATAAATAATAAATTATTATGATTATTATTATTATTATTATTATTATTATTATTATAAGTGGCTAATACATTTAAATAATAAAATAAAGCATCATAAAATTGTAGGGGCCCACAAGGATCATCTAGTCCAACCCCCTGCACTGCAAGAATCTTTTGTCCAAGTTGGGGCTCGAACCCAAGACCCTGAGATTAAGAGTTTTATGTTTTACCAGCTGAGCTATCTTACTGGATATCATTGTCATATATTAGCCTCCAGCCTAACCACTGTCCCAGGAGTCAATGGCAGGACATCTAAAAGAGGGTGCAGAAATTTATTTGTACTGTCTCCAAAACTTGAAGATAGCATGGAACCCAAACAGTGCCCCGCAGGTTCCAGGTGCAAGGAGAACTTTTCAGCCTATCCTACCTCACTGTCTTCAGGGGTGAAATTCAGCATCATGTTATGTTGAACATTTCCCCTGCACAAGCATATGTGCTTCCCAGAAGAAACTAGTCCTTCCCCCTGCATGCTGTTCTGCCAGTTCTCACAACGAGCCCCTCAAAGCCAATTCTGAGGAGCACACTGGGGAAGCAGAGGGTAGAAAGCCCGATTGCACAAACAGAAATCCTTGCCCAGGGCTTCCGCTTGACTGGGTTTGTGCCACTTCAAGATCTTTAGAGGAAAGGTGAGATAAAAATATGGATGTCTCCTCCAGTTGGCCTTGACCACCCAAGGTGAGAATGTGATAGTCTTCAGAGTTTCCAGCACTCTCCACAATGAAGGACATGACTGATTGCAAATACTAAGGAGACGGTTAGGTTGATGGATTCATGCTGAAGTGCCCATGCAAATAGCAGGTGAGTTGCTTCTTTAGTATTCTTCCTCAGACTCATCCTTCATCCATTCAGTGGTCAGGCATAATCTGCCCCACAGCTAGACAGACAGGCGGATAAACAGATTTGTAAAGATCCGAAATTCAAACACAATATACATGTCTGGCTCTACATATCAAGACAGATATTGATTTCCATGTTTATTTGATGTAATGAAGACTTTTTAGTCCATTTCTGCTTAATGCTCCTCTTGATCTTTGCACAAATAAGGTGCAGATTACTATAATCATATTATTGCATATGGTTTTTTCCCTCCACTGTAATAATTAAGTGCAGCACTTTTCAAAAGGAATGAGAAGTTTGATACATAAAGCTAGTAATTATTTAAAACTCTTATCTGTCTTAGTGTTGTGATTTGGCCATGAAACATTGCAATTATGGCAAGTGAAAATTAACTCTTCACAAGCAGTTCTGTTAGGCTGCTTGCTGAATGAAGGGAAAGGGTTGCAGTCCATGTGCTGCCTGCTTTAGGCTTGCAGTGGGGTCCTGAAGGGGATCGTGGGTGAATGAGAGATGGGAGACACAAGGTGATCCAGGGACCAACAGGCCACAATGCTACCAGCTACGCTTACCAGCTACTACATTATTTTTGGTCTGAAGTGGGCAGGGACCCTGAGACCATCATATGTTGGCTCCCTAACATCTAACAGGAACCTGACCCAGCCAGATTGAGCCCCTCCCTGTTCCAGACCACCCTGCTCAGAGCTTGACACCAGCCAAGTGATGCTGGCATCATTCTGGAGGCAGAGATTGGACGGTAGAACTGGAAGGAGGGGCATCATTCAGTTTGCAACTTATTGGTGCTAAAGTCAACTAGGCAGGTAGGGTGGGTGGGTGGAGCTGTTGCTCAAGCAGCCAGGCAGAGTAACATGATGTTTGCTGAAGTAGCAGGTGCCCTAATTGGTTGTACTTTTCTGAGGGAGCTTTTCCTCTGTGTGTTTGGTCAACTGTCTCCCAGCTATGTACAAGGCCTGAAGTAAGAATGACAAGATTTCCCTGTTCCTTTCTCCTCAGATTACACACTGTTTTTGTTAGGTTTTCTTCAGCAAAGTGTTATCAGAATGCATTGTCTCTCTGGTCTCTGCCTGCATTATTTAAGCGACCTTGTTAACAAAAGTTGGCTTGGATCACAGCTTAACTCTCTTTAACTCTCCTCAATATACATTATTTCAACTGCCCCTCCCAGCCACATGGTCAGTGATAAGGGGAATAGTGTCCTGGATAAGTTTCCATTTCCCCTGATTTTGTTAGGTTTATTCCTTCCCCTATTTTGTCTTTGCCTCTCATTTTCAAGTACCAAATTGAACTTTAGATCCTCCTGTGAACATTTAACGTTTCTGGTCAGTGCAGCGTATTAAAAACAAAAAACAAAAACCCAGAAAACTACAATTTTATAGCAAAGAACAGAACATAAAATGATAAGACAGTTTCATTTATTCACACAAGGGTTAGAGGGGAACATAAATCCAGTTCACATTTAAAAAGTATCTAACTAATTTGCAATTTCTGAAACAATATGCACACTGTAAAGCAGCAACTCTGCAAAATTCTCTTTTCTAAATTTTACAGTGCAGTTCCCTAGCCAAGTAAGATGTACCCCCCAAAAAAATTTTAATGGCATATTAAGGCAAATAAAAATCCAGATATTAGCAGAAATAACATATGGAATGCATTAAATTAGGGGAAATGTGTTTTGCGAAAATGTGTATATTACGTAAAATTGCATACAACAATGTGTGTATTGGGATAAATATGCTCTGAGATTCTGATGAAGTTTCATGGAGACTTTTTTTTAATGCAAGCTGATTTGGAAATGTGTGGAACTGCATTTCAGATTAGAAAGATAGCAAAACCGGGAGACATCAGAATTGATAGATTTGCCCATCCCTACTTCACTCAGAGGAAGAACCAAAATAACAGAACAGAACAGATTGGGCAGGATAATATCAGTAACTTATGTGTCAATCTATTTATTTGATCCAATTGAGAAGACTGATTCCAGAGAGTGAATTTGTCATTCATCACTGTGGAAAGAGGTCAAAACTGGAAAGTCCTAAGGATTTATTTATTTAACTCATGCTTACCCCATGCTTCATCGTACATTGTATTAGTGTGGCTAACAAATGCAAAGACTTTGGATTAGTGCAGAAACTGTGTTATGCTTCATAACCATTATTGACCCGATGATTTTACCCTCACTGATCTAAGTTGGCTTTGGATTGCTAACAATTCAAGAATCTCTATACTTCTGTATTTAGGCATTTTAGGCCTGCATTTATAGATTTATGTGCAACAAAGGCTTGAAATAAATATTTACCACTGTCACTTGTTAAGATTTACACAGCCTGCTCTTGTGGGTGATAACACTGTATATACCTGTACGTAGTTGTCCCACTGCATCAGTAGCAGTAACCTATCGACAGTGCATAAGACAATTTGTTATATGGTTTCATTGTGTTAGGTGTTCTGGAGCATAAGAATTTCACAATTTACTATACAATACATCTAGTAATTTCTGCAGTGCGTTGTCATTTCCTAATGTGTACACCAAAATAACCAGGTGTCCCGATGGGCTACCAGGGGAATACAATAGTATGACTCTCCAGTCCATCACTGGCAGCTGAGTGGGGATTTTATCATCCTGCAGGCATTTCATATACATAGAAATTGGTTCCTTGGGGTGGCAGCTACTGTGTGTCAGATATTGAAGAGAAGCTGAATTGAACTACTCAGAGGAACCACTTTAAGAAAAGGTTCCCTGAATTTTCTGGTGGTTCATCTGATTGCATTGGGGAGAAGGGGAGAGTCTTCTCAACCAGCTTGAATCATTTTTATATATTAAAAGTTGTCATTTGATTGATTAAAATTAGCTTCTATTGAAACTCTTGAACGCTGTGCTCTGATAACAATTGATTTTCCCATTTTAAAACAAAATCTAAGTATTATTTCATGCACTTGAGAAAGCACATAAATCATAATATCTGTCTATTTTGCTTGAAACAAATATGTTATGTTCCCTTTGAGGTTTTGAAAGAACCAGTATTCAGTGTTTGCATCTTCATAGGCAGGTTTCCAAGACAGGAACAATACTGACTTCCTGAATGGGACAGGAGGCACCATGTGGCTGCTCAAGTTTGTGCAGAACAAAGCCATGAACTTCATCACGCACTCACCCAACACTGTATCATAGACATGCTTTGGACATAATGTTAAGCCAGGGGTAGCCAACTTAGTGCTCTCCAGATGTTGCCTGACTATGATTCCAATTGTCCATGGTTGCTGAAGCTAATAGGAGTTGGAATCCAACAACATCTGGAAATCTGCTATTTCTCTGCTAAACCATAGGTTAGTGCAGGGGTGTCAAACTCAAATTCATCGGGGGCCGCATCAGCAGTTTGGTCACCCTCAAAGGGCCGGTGACCCTCAAAGGGCCGCCCTCCCCCTCTCCAGTGTGTGGAAAAAATATTTTTTTCTGGTTTTCCTCCTCTAAAAGGCTGGGAGGGAGGGAGGGAAGAGAGAGAGAAGGAAGGAAGGAAAGAAGGAAAGAAAGAAGGGGTGAGAAAGAGAGATGGATGGATGGATGGAAGGAAGGAAGGAAGGAAGGAAAGAAAGAAAGAAAGAAAGAAAGAAAGAAAGAAAGAAAGAAAGAAAGAAAGATAAAGGGAGAGAGAGAGAGAAGGAAGGGAGGGAGGGAGGGAGGAGGAAGGAAAGAAGGAAGGAAGGAAAGAAGGAAGGAAAGAAAGAAAGAAAGGAATGAGAGGGGGGAAGGAAGGAAAGGGTGAGAGAGGGGGAAGGAAGGGGTGAGAGAGAGTGAAAGAAAGAGGGAGAGGGAAGGAACGAAGGGGTGAAAGATAGAGAGAGGAGAGAGGGGAGGGAGGAAGGAGGGAGGGAGGGGTAAAGGGGAATGAGACAGAGAGAGAGAGAAGGAAGGAAGGAAGGAAGGAAGGAAGGAAGGAAGGAAGGAAGGAAGGAGTGAAAGAGAGAGAGGAGAGAGGGAAGATGCTGCTTGCTTCTCCACCCCCCCCACCCGAAAAAGAAGGCTTTTGCGAGGGGGGGCGGGAGGAGCAAGAAACGTCTCCGCTGTAGCGGAGGAGATGCTGCTCATTCTCCCCCCCCTCCACCGCTGCCTGCTGTTCGCAGGGATTGGCGCAGCGCGGGGTGGTGGTGGGATCGGCAGGCTGGTGCGGGGGGCTTCCCCGACACGGCAGAAAGCCGCGCGGGGCACCCCCGAGGCGGCAAAAAGCCGCGCTGGGCCAAAACGGCCGGGGAAAAAAAACCTTGCCGGGTTCTCCCGGCAAGGCAAAAATGGTGCGGGGGGCTTCCCTGAGGCGGAAGAAAGCCGCGCAGAGCACCCCCGACGCGGCAAAAAGCTGCCCTGGGCCAAAACGGCCCGAAGAAAAAAAGCCTTGCCGGGTTCTCCCGGCAAGGCAAAAATGGTGCGGGGGGCTTCCCTGAGGCGGAAGAAAGCCGCGCGGAGCACCCCCGACGCGGCAAAAAGCCGCCCTGGGCCAAAACGGCCCGAAGAAAAAAAAACCTCTGCTCCCTTCCTCTCGCGCGCGCTGACCTTCGCCGCCCACCGCCAATCAGCGCACGCTCACGGGCCACATGACGAGGTCTTGCGGGCCGCATTTGGCCCGCGGGCCTTGTCCTTGACACCTGTGGGTTAGTGTTACATACAGAACATGCTTCCCCTTCCCTCTCCTCCTCTGATGCACAACAGAAACATCAGCTTCTATTTTCAACTAACCAGTAAAAGGTAAAGGTAGAGGGACCCCTGACCTTTAGGTCCAGTCGCGGACGACTCTGGGGTTGCGGCGCTCATCTCGCTTTATTGGCCGAGGGAGCCGCCGTACGTACAGCTTCCGGGTCATGTGGCCAGCATGACTGAACCGCTTCTGGCAAACCAGAGCAACACACGGAAATGCTGTTTACCTTCCCGATGCAGCGGTACCTATTTATCTACTTACACTTTGACGTGCTTTCGAATTGCTAGGTTGGCAGGAACAGGGACCGAGCAAAGGGAGCTCACCCCATCGTGGGGATTCAAACCGCCAACCTTCTGATCAGCAAGCCCTAGGCTCTGTGGTTTAGACCACAGCTCCACCCGCTTCCATGTCTAACTAACCACTATTTGTCATTTAATCTAAACCAGGAGTTGTGGTTACTTTTAATTACAGTTTATGTAAACAGACCAGGATCAGAAACCATGGATTGATCTAGGCTTGTTCAGACAAATCCTATTTTAGAGTTTAACGAGTCACAGTTTGGACAAAAAAAATATATACAGTGGCTAGTTTAAAATACTAGGATATACTTCTGGTCTCCTTACTGTGGCTACTTCTTGAGAAGGAGAGGGGGCTCATTCACATAGCACTAAACTGTGGTCTAGTTGGTGTTATGTTTGAACAAAGCCCAAAGTCATTTTTAATTAGAAGCAGACTGTTGTGATCCAGCATGGCTGTTCTGAAATCTAGGTATCAAACCACTTGTTAGGTTTGAATGTGGCTTTCCATTATGTCTCTTATATTTTTAAATTAATTACACCCACAAGGATGATGGATTATTATTGGGACCACAGTGCACTGGGAAGGGACTTTTTCATTATTTCCCCACCCTCCAAAAATTTGCCCCCCCCACAGTAATGAGGCTTATTTTAAAAACCAGTTTCCAGTGGGACTGATCGGATTATTTTTTACTAAATCCCATAACTATATGGGAGGGGATGATTGACTTGGGGGGGGTAGTCATGTCTGGAGAGGGGAGAGCTTTGCATGGTGGTCTTGATAGCAATTAGATTCCTCCCTCCTGCATCTGCAATTGGTTTGAGAGAGAACTTCACATTATGCATTTGCTACGAGTGTTGTTTGCCCTAAGACCCACTAGTCTTAGGAGTCTGTTTCAAGCAATTGCCAGCAAGTTGCCTTTGGAAATCAATGTTCCACACAAAGCACCGGTCCCTCCCTTTCCCTGTTCTCCTTCTACTCAGTAAAGCCCAATAAAAATGACTCTATAGTAACCTCTGGCTAGAGGAGTTGTGGATTTTCTGGTGCAAAGTGAATTGCCTTGCCTTTTCTCTTTTCAGGACGTATGTACAGGACTCTATGCTATAGATAAATTGAATTTTGTGTGTTTTTTCTTTGCTTTTACCCCAAGCAGCTTTAATGCTTCAAACATCTGTTTCTGTGTTTTATAATTTATAATTTAAAATAAAACTGGTCTGAGAAAGGAAGGAGTTGGCTTCATGACTGAGAAAATACCAGCCAGTCAGCACCATGGATAGTTCTGCCGCAATTCATTCTGCCATATTTAAATACCTGTTTGCAGTGCTTTTTTTCTGGGGGGATGCAGGGGTACACATACCCCTAAACATTTTGTGAATCCATGTTTGGCCTCATTGAGGGGCAGTATTTCAGTATGAATAGGAAAATGAGAGTACCCTTAAACATTATTTTTAGAAAAAAGCACTGCCTGTTTGTAACTGTCTTTTATTGATAATGCTAATGCTTTATTCTTTTTTGTAAACCAATTGGAGGTTTTGTAACATATTTGTAACAATATGGTTTCATGACTGACATGAGACTTGGCCAACCAGTGCTGTGTGAATATAGCTTCTACTAAAAACCAGGAAAATAGGTTTCATCTGAACTTAAACCAGGAACAGAAAGTTCACCAACTGCTAGCAGTAGCATCTTAATTCTTTTAGGTTTCTGCACCATGGTGACAACATATTTATTAAATTTCTACCCCACTCTTCCAAAAGAGTTCAAGGTGGTTAAAAAAAAAGCAATACAATTAAAAACCTGCCCCCACAGAATTCTGTGTTTTTATTGGGAACATAAGAAAAACTTGTTGGATCAGCTCAATGGCCCATCTAGTCCAGCCTCCTGTTCTCACAGTGGCCAACCAGATGCCTGTGGGAAACCGTGGAGCAGAACATGAGCACAAGAGCCCTCTCCCCTCCTGTGGTTTCCAGAAACTGGTACCTGGAAGCATTGCTGTTTCATAGCTAGTATCCACTGATAGCCTTCTTCATGAATTTGCCTGATCCTCTTTTAAAGCCATCCATGTTGGTGGCCATCACTGCCTCCTGGGGGATGAGTTCCATAGTTTAACTAAGTGTTGGCATCCTTCTGCCTCAGGAGACAATGGAGGAGTGAGCCTTTGAGGGTGAGGTTGGACAGTTGCAGAGCCTGCTGTGGCTTTAGAGAACGATGTAGGAGAGACAAGTTTTGTTGCAGCTGGAGCAGATGAAGGCATTTTTAGAAGGCATCTGAAGGTAGCCCTGTTTAGGGAAGCTTTTAATGTTTAATAGACTATTATATTTTAATATTCTGTTGGAAGCCGCCCAGAGTGGCTGGGGAAACCCAGCCAGATGGGCGGGGTATAAATAATAATAAATTATTATTATTATTATTATTATTATTATTCAGTTGTGCTGCTGCAGATGCACCCTGGCGTTTCTTCTCTCTGCACTCCTCCCAGCGGTCATTTCTCCTCTGGTCACTGCTATGGATACACAACTTGACTGCCTGCCTCCAGTCATCTGTAAGGGATTCCCATGTGGCAGCGTTGCCATGCTTCATGTTATGTTTGCACACATATTTGTAATGCAGAGTTGGTCTGCCAATGGGCCTGGTGCCTGAAGTCAGCTCACCGTAGAGCATGTCCTTGGGCAACCTGCCATCTTCCATTCTGTGGACATGACCAAGCCAGCATAGACGTCGCTGAGATAGGAGTGTGAACATGGGCATGTGGGTTTGGAAGAGCACATCTTTGTTTGGAATACTGTCATGCCATGTGATACTCAAAATCCTTCTGATGCAGTGCATGTGAAGGTGTTGAGGCATCATTCCTGGTGGTTGTAAGCAAGCAGCTTCTGAAACAGATGCCCCAATTGATGATATTAAAAAAAAATTCTTTTCCTTTATTGCATTTCTATCTCACTTTTCTTCTGCCATGGAACCCAAGCTAGTGTGCATGTGGTGCATGAGGCAGTACTGGGTATGCAAACCTCTGGAATCTCTAGCTATACCAACAAGCACTTAAGATGGAAAACCGCAGGTATTAATTTGCCAGCTGCTATTAATAGACAATTTTGGACCGTGGCAGAAATATTGTCCATTAAACTCATTCCTGTCAAGTACCTTGTCAGTTTCACAGTAAGACCCCGTTAGATTGTTTTAAATGGATCCTTTTTAATTGACACTAATGAGAATTCAAGTTATTTCCAGGCCTTTTATATACTTCACGGCTATTGATATTACAGGGTTTATAATGTTCTTTTTCCGGAACAAGATTTTTTTTGGGGGGGCCAGGGGGGGTGGAGAGAGGAGAGGAAGGGAAATAGGCTTTTAATGTGTAAATACTAGGCAAGTCCTGGAGTGGGTGAAACACTTATCGCCATTGTGCACACAACAAGTCTGTTACTGTGTATAAGGAGTAGGTCTTGAGGACAGTTCTCCAGCTCACTAACCTGGAAACACATGCAAGGATGCATTCTAGGACTTTTGCTGTTAAAGAAACATACCCTTTCATGCTCTACATTGCAATAGCAGAAAGCAGTACCAGTCATCAAAGTGGACTCCCAATATCCCCAATTAGAGTTATGTCCACATTACTGCTCTGTATCCCATGTGCTCCCACTACTAATTTTTGAATCTGCATTCACAGGACGTTAGCCACATTGCTCCTGTAGCTTCTTGACAAATACTGCTGTTTGATGCTTTCTTTTTCTCAAACCAGCTTCAATCCACTTAGAAAACTGGAGTAAGCAGTAGTGTGCACATACCCTAGCAGCCTTCACCCAGGTGCAGATGAGCACATACAAGCTCAGAAGACAGTTTAATGAATAGGAGTCCAGGGGAGTTCCAGGAAAACAGGTGTGCAGCCTGGGAGTCATTCTGGACTCACAGCTGTCCATGGAGGCGCAGGTTAATTCTGTATCCGGGGCAGCAGTCTACCAGCTCCATCTGGCACGCAGGCTGAGACCCTACCTGCCCACAGACTGTCTCGCCAGAGTGGTGCATGCTTGGATTACTGCAATGCGCTCTATGTGGGGCTACCTTTGAAGGTGACCCGGAAACTACAACTAATCCAGAATGCGGCAGCTAGACTGGTGACTGGGAGCGGCCGCCGAGACCACATAACACCGGTCTTGAAAGACCTACACTGGCTCCCAGTACGTTTCCGAGCACAATTCAAAGTGTTGGTGCTGACCTTTAAAGCCCTAAATGGCTTCGGTCCAGTATACCTGAAGGAGCGTCTCCACCCCCATCGTTCAGCCCGGACACTAAGGTCCAGTGCCGAGGGCCTTTGGCGGTTCCCTCACTACGAGAAGCAAAGCTACAGGGAACCAGGCAGATGGCCTTCTTGGTAGTGGCACCCGCCCTGTGGAACGCCCTCCCTTCAGATGTCAAAGAGAACAACAACTACCAGACCTTTAGAAGACATCTGAAGGCAGCCCTGTTTAGGGAGGCTTTTAATGTTTAATAGATTATTGTATTTTAATGTTCTGTTGGAAGCCGCCCAGAGTGGCTGGGGAAACCCAGCCAGATGGGCGGGGTATAAATAATAAATTATTATTATTATATTATAAAACCAAAAAGTTTGTGCTTGTTGGATGAAGACATCCCCACCTCTTCTCTGATGCAAGCAACTCAGTGAAAATGTGACTGGACATGCAGTGGGGCAGGGTGTGTGTGGCCTCACTGCATTTCAACCAATCTAAGCATACCATTAGAGTGGCTGTCTCTGGCTTTAAAGTAAAAAATAAGGCCATAAAATTCGTCCGAATTGCCCTGAAGTGGGAAGTAGCTGTGGTCTAGTTGCAAAGGAAAAGAAATTGAGGACACCCTGGGAGTTTCTCAGAAATATATGAAGGAAGAGCCATAATGTGATAGGGTAGGGTTAGCCCTTGGGATGTTGCGCATAGAGAAAAAGTAAAAGCAGCAGAAATTGTGGGTTATTAGGGAGAGAAGGAGAAGCACGGTGTGTATGAAAGCTTCATAATGGGTTTCATTCATATTCAAATGTTGCTATCTGCTCCTTAAACTTCAGAACTTTAGCCAGCTCGACATAAAGTATCAGGCTGCTTGGAGTTTATTATTTATTGCTTCAGAATTTGAAATATTTATATTTCTGCTGCATCTGATGCAAAAAAACAACAGTTTTTCTCTTTCTTAGTTTAATAATAGAAATCACAAAACATTATGAGAAAACATGCTTTCATTTTATTTGATGGACAGCTTCAATTTTGACTATATATTCTAACTAATGCATGGAAAATTGCAACACACAGAAATCAATTATATTCATTCGTTGGTGTACTTTGTAAAGTAAAAGGAGCTTAAACTATCTGCAGTCCCGTTGTATATTTATAGTGGCACCCTCACTAGCATTACCATCAATTTGTTTATTAATGAGGATATTTTTACAAGTGAATCTACATTTTTGGCTGATTTCCAGCATCACATTGTTTACAGAAGCAAAAGATGTTGGTCCCAAATGCCTAGAAAAACAGGCTTGGTGAAGAAACATATGGCAAAGGTGAACGTATATGAGTTAAAACATACCTTGGCTTCAAGAGCAAGCTGGTAGTCCAAGTGAGAATAAAAGTTTCTGGAATTTGGACTATCCAAATAGTTGAATGTTCACTTCTGTCATTTGAACAACATTCAACTAATTACTTAAACTCATATAAGCTTCTTGTTCCTAGCTCATTCCCCTTCAGCTGGCCTGCTTATTGAGCATTCAACCTGATTTGTTTGCAAGCACTTGCCCCGCCCACTTTGGCCATACCTACTTCATGTGGCCCTTGGAAGGTCGGTCAGGAGAGTACGCTGCTCTCAGACTACAAAGGTTCCCCCAGCCTGCTTTAAGGGTTCCTTGATTGGCCTGTGGCAATTATCAGGGGGACTGATTAATATATAGATGCCTGCATAGCATGGGATGAAATCCAAAAAGTTTGTTTGTTTGTTTGTTTTTTAAGTGGCTGTTAAATGTTCAGGGTTACAATGTTTTTTTAAAAAATAATTAACACAGACTTTCATAACATATTCTTGCCACATACAAAAATATGGATGTGCTCGGAAAGTAACAAAAGATCACCATTAAATCCATTTTTCATTAACTGGCCAGTAGGAAAGTTCTATGCAGTCAGAAGTCCCACAAGACTTAGCAGCATTGTTACTTTTATCTCTACAGTAGGGCACGGATTTTCCTCCTATAGGTCAGATAAAAGTCTTTTGCTTAAGTCCACATTCTAGCACTGCTAGAATTATCGCTATGATTTCATTATCACTGAAGTATAATTTGTTTGAACAGCCATGTGACTTTGGAAGAACGCTTTTATAGGACCTGCGTGCAAAGGCTTTGGGAAATGGGATAAAGGCTCGTGGGTGACAAAGGCCTGGAGAAGGACTGCAATATGCTGGATTCAAATCTCTTCAAGAAATTCCTAACCTGGTTTAAGAGTTTGAAGCTAGGTGGTTGCTACTAAGTTACTACTTAGTTACTACTTTATGCTGTAGTAACTTCCTTGTCCCTACTATTTACTGAAGGATGTGTGCCAACTCAGACTCAATGCAAAGAAAAACCTCAAATACAAAAGAAAGGCAACCAATTTCAGGCTCCATCACCTCTGCTGTCGTGGCACTTTTTATTATCATAGAAACATTTTTTTCCACTTCTAGTCTGAGGTGTTGACTTTTCCACTGGAAAGTCATTGAGGTAGTTTTAACTGGTTCTCCCATGTGTACTGCTGCTACAACTTCATTCTACACCAGGAAAAGCAATGGGACAACCTGCCAGTGTTTTACAATCTTTATCAGAGTCATTCTTGTAGTGACAACCTTGTGGTGAGCATTTTCATAGCATCATTTTGCCGATCGAACGTTGCTTAAGTTTTGTCTGGAAAAGTTCTTGTTTTTGTAACAGCTGTACAAATACAAATATTATTTATTTGTATAGCTGAAGCCATTACAAAAGATAAAATACATAAAACAGAATAAACAAACCCATAAATTGTGCCAGAAAAGAGCTTGTTCCCCTGAAGAATTAAGTTTATCATCCCCACAAATGCTTCTCCTTAAAATTGCCACTCTAAAGGCAAAACTGGTCACTTTTTATTAGGGAACAGGTCTCCCTACACTTCTGAAAAAGTTAATTAAATACCCACTTGATCTACCAACTGAGAGATGTATATCTTTGAACAAGGTTGCTCTTCAGTCCTCATTTTTGGGCAAATCAGTAAGTAGTGGGGTAAATCTTCAGGCACATTATCTCCACATGGGTAAACTTTCTTCGTAAGAAATACACGGACTACATCCTTTGACTGTGGAAGAGTGCATAGATGGAACCACAAAGCTTTGAAAGCTGTAAGGCAGCTTCAGAGGCAGCTAGTTCCACTGTGGAGATGGAATGATGAGACCATATAGCCTATTTAACTTCTGACATGCATCTTTTTACAGGCACAGAGTTCCTGCCAGAAAAATAGGTGGCAGCCCTGAAGGCTGTGGCCTCAGTAAATCTGCAACTCAACTGAGATGTGAGACCAGGACTCTCAGATTCCAGACAATCTATCATCAAAACACAGAGGAGTCAGATGAAGAAAGGACTAATATGTCTACTACTACTGCACACATCTTGAAATACAAAATGGAGCTGAACTAGAAAAGGAAATGAGCTTGTCCATAACAAGGCTAAGCCCCATTTGACAATTTTTACAAAAGACAGAAGAGCATATAAGTGAGTGTTCAAAGGATGGTTGGCCTTTCCAGTAAATCTTAATCAAGATTTATGGCAGCCAGACGATAGAATCCACCTATTCATCTTAAGTGCTAGGGTTTACCCAATAGCATATAACTTTAGAAAAATCAAATATTTTAAGCATAAACATGTAGAAGAAAGTAATTTTTTCACATTTTTTTCACATGGATCAATAGAGCTTGAGCTGTGTAGAGCAGGATTAAGCCCCTTGAGCGCTGGTGTAGTTGCGACGGCAATGTGACAGACTATCGTGTCTCCAAAGAATCTGTTTCTTCTGGAACAATGCTCTAGAAGCTACATGGAGATAAGCTGGTAAACCATAACAGATGGCAATGATTTGTGGGAGTCCTCTGGGTAAATAACACGCTTCTACAAAATCGGTAGGCATATCCAAATAGGTATATTGGGGGGGGGGCATTGTTTTTGAAAACCTCAGAAAAGTCCTGCATATGGCTCAGAGTGTTATGCATAGTTTTGTCCTATATTTTCAGCAATATGTCAGTTTCCCCTCCATTTCTAGGTTTCATCTGTGAAGGTATGTGTGTTTACACATAAACATGAACATCAAAACATGTACAAGTTTTGAGCACTGCAGAGAGACTATGCTCAGCTAGCATGATATAAAATGTCATTGCAGCCAATTGCAAGCATTCTGAAATATGTGAAGGAGGAAAGCAGGGTAGCACATTCTAGCCTTGCTCCTACCATCATACCCTGTGCTGCCTGCTCCCTAATGCTTTGTGTGTTTTTGGTGTACATCTGCAATGGAGCAATATTCAGACTTCATGCCCACATTGGTTGGAAACTGAACAATCAGGGTTTCCGTTTCTGAGGTCAGTCTACAAATGGAATAGATCATTTAAAATAAAACTTCATAAAGTCTGCAGCAACAAGCTTCATAAATATAAAACAGTGCTCTTACAAATGCAAAAGCCTCCATAAGATAGCCTCCATTACTAGTTGTACCATGCACTTGCTTTAGCAAGGACCTCCATATAAAGTGGCTTCAACACCTTTAATAGACCATACCAATGGTATCCTTAGAGGTAAAGGTAAAATGTAAATGCTGTGGTCTAAACCACTGAGCCTCTTGGGCTTGCCAATCAGAAGGTCGGTGGTTCTAATCCTTGCGACAAGGTGAGCTTCCGTTGCTCTGTCCCAGCTCCTGCCAACCTAGCAGTTCAGAAGCATGCCATTACAAGTAGATAAATAGGTACCGCTGCAGCAGGAAGGTAAATGGCGTTTCCATGCGCTCTGGCACTCGTCACAGTGTCCTATTGTGCCAAAAGCGGTTTGGTCATGCTGGCCACATGACCCAGAAAGACCTTACCTATCCTTAGACCTGGCCTTTGGGCCGCCATCTTTAGGAAGCTGTGATCCTTACGGAGGCTTTTCTCCAGATGGCTAAAAGCAGGTTGATATTAAGACTGAGCTAACATTACACATCGCTTTTGAGAACATTTCAGTACTACTTATGAAAATAATCATTTATTAATTTGAATTTCCCTTGCTCTCAGTTGCCTTCATTTGAACTCAACAATGGGATTGTGTAGTGAAATCAGATTGCGTCTGTTGACCCACATGATATGATTTGTACATCATGTGGAAACTTACTTTCTGATACTCTTTCACCAAAGCAATGTCTAGTATTTTACATAGTATGCTGTGTCTGAAAATAAGCTTGCTAGTCAAGCCTTTGGACTAACAGAGCTGACATAGCACAATACACATCCCTTCGCTTCATCCCTGATGTGAACTGCATTGTATTCCAACATATTTCTGTAACTATTCTGAAACTTCTATTTTCAAAGGCACCCAGAAAATAGAATGATTTTTTCTCCCCAGCATTGCTTAAAACGTTCAAAGAAGTGTTTATCAAATTTAAATGAATGGATACGGAGAACTAAAATGGGGACACATTTCAAGGAATGCAATGCTTGAAATATTGAAGTGCTGAGAGAATGTTGGAAATTCCAGTAGTTCCTTTTTCAATATCTTCCCCACCAAAGAAAGAGATTTTATTTTCTTTCCCACAATATAAGGTTTTGGTATGTAAGCTGCATATTTACTAGATTTCCAGACCATCTGCAACATTTAATTATTGGGCAAGGTGTGTGTGTGTGTGTGTGTGTGTGTGTATACACGCACACAGCCCATGACATCTCAGATCCAGGTGTCTCCTGGATAGATAGATGATGATAGATGGATGATAGATAGATAGATGATAGATAGATAGATAGATAGATAGATAGATGATAGATAGATAGATAGATGATAGATAGATAGATAGATAGATATAGATAGATAGATGATAGATAGATGATAGATGATAGATGATAGATAGATAGATAGATAGATAGTCTGAATCCATATATATATATATATATATATATATATATATATATATATATGCGCATACATACATGCTTAGCTTTGCCTGGATCATGTTCATGGTCTTCTTTGACTCTCTCAAACATATCTGGAATTTTCTTTTCCGAACCTGGTTCAGATATATTTGGACTCTTTTTTTTTAAGCAACTACTACTTAATGTGCCCTGATGATTGCATTTTAACATCTCCAGCTAATTCTGAACTTACTCTAGTGACTGCAATTTTGGTTCAGGTTTCCTTAGCAAAGGGATAGGGGATGACTATGGTAGACATGTGCACCTTGCATAGAACCCGTTCAAGAGGAGGTCAGCAGATATAGGGGGGTGAGATGTCAGGCAAATGTTTTAACACATGGGCATGAGGAAGAGAATAAAGTTGGAACTTAAATCCCATTTTCTTTCATCCAAGCCTATAGGGAAGAGGAGGCAGTGGAGGTTGGTCCATTAGGGGGAACAGGGCACTGTCCCACCAATCTCAGTCTGCCCCCAATCAGCTGCTACCTGTTGCCATCTTACTTGCAACTGCTCCAGGAGGTGGCACTGCTTTTTGGCTTCCTCCTCCTCCTCCTCCTTAGTCTTTGTAGACCTCAGCAGGGAGAAGGATGCCTGGTGGGTGGGTAGAGTTAATTGGCTCTGCCAGTCAGTAGTTCTGGCTCCACTTAGTGTTGGTCTCCATGCTTTCCTCCGTGCCAGCCTCAATGGGCTTCAGCCACCACTGAGTAGAGGGTAAGATCCATTTTGCATCCCTAGCT
Source organism: Darevskia mixta (assembly GCA_034641385.1). Lineage (NCBI taxonomy): Eukaryota > Metazoa > Chordata > Lepidosauria > Squamata > Lacertidae > Darevskia > Darevskia mixta. The sequence continues at coordinate 6,398,974 of JAWWNH010000013.1, forward strand.
CCATGTACATGCTGGAGGAGGTCAAAATATTGTCAGGGTGTAAGCAATAAACATTTTAAGTAGAAACTTGAACGGCAAGGTTTTCGACTACTGGTTTCATTCTAGTATAAGAATAGCACTTAGAAGATCAACCTGCTTTGCATTTTAATTTCCATAAATCCCATCAGTAAATCATCCCAAGTGCTATTGGAAACTTGTTTCTTCAATGCCATTATTTCTGAAATGACACTGGGGAGAAAAGAGCTGGAGTATTCCGAGTGTGTGCATGGGAGAGGGACCACCAGCATATATCACTGATCACTATTCAAAGCCGAGTTAGAAATGCATGCCAATGTTACACTCGTAGAGTAGGCCATATAAAACCATGTAAAAATATACCAACTGTGAATTGTGCTGATAAAAAGATTAGCCTATTTTCCCCACACACAGGTTCTTCAGAGTCCTAATGGAATCAGAGACTGATGATTTCTGACGCGTGCTAATGGTGCTTGTCACATTCCCTCTATTTCTGGGGTGACATGCATAATTTTTGATGACATGCGTCACATTGTGTATATTTCATAACTATGGGCCATGTGTTGAAAACACATAAGAGATATGTGTGGAATGTGTGTGTCTGTCTACACACACACACACACACACACACACACACACACATTGCTGGGTGCATAAATCTTTTTCGTAGAAAAATTATTGCAACCATTAACAAAAGTCAGGATTTATTTATGAATAGGCTACAAGGTAGGGGGGAAATTCTTTGCATTGCAGATTTGAAGGTTCTTGGTTCAGGGTTATATTTTCGGCAGTATTGGAAGACAAGGGAATGCAGAAGGCTGCGGGTTCCTTTTCCTGCTGCAGGGAAGGCTGAAAAGTGCTGATGGACTAATGTGGTAATTGTTGATTTATGTGGTTTGGCAAAAGGTAGGCACAGAATCTCTGGGGTGGGAACAGCAACAGCAGAGGCACATTTCATCCTGGCATTGAGAAATGGTTACTCAGCTTTAGGGATGTGACCTTCCACCACTTGAAGTATATGGTTGATATTAGTCTTACTCTAGGAGGAACACAGGGGATCACTAGGTATTCTTACATCCCACCATGCACCTAAGCATTTGTGACCTAAGAACTGGGGCACTTCGATAGATTGCAAAGTGTCTTTCTCTATGAATCAAAATAGATGAGTTTGACTGCTATACTCATACAATTACCTCTCAACAAATCACTCTTGCTATATAGCTCTTGAATTGTCATACTGTCAAAAATCAGAATTGTGGCTCGTCTGAGAATGGAAGTTTCTCATGACCCCAAACCTTTCATCTGTTTCACCCAACACTGGTGCCCAGAAATATTCATTGCTAGATCACTTCTGCACACTATCTATCTATCTATCTATCTATCTATCTATCTATCTATCTATCTATCTATCTGATTTCTCATCTACCCTTCATCATAAGGTCCAGGGGCAGGTGACAACCATATAATCATATAATACTAAAATCTACCCCCCCCAAAAAAAAAACACTAAAGACATCAGAAACACCAAAAACATCAGAAAATAGAGGTGGCCCCACAAACATAGGAATTTGCCTTATGTACCAAGTCAGACCATTGCTCCATCTATCTCAGAATTGTCTGCCCTGACTGGCAGTGCTTCATCAGGGTTGCAGGCCAGGGAGACTCCCAGCCCTACTTGAATTGAACCTGAAACTCAACCAGCATATATTTCATGTCCATATATATGCTCTGCCTCCACTTCCCTTCCTCTATTGTCTCCTTGTGCTCCTGTAGACAGAGACCTGTCTTCTTGTACACTGTAAAGTGCCATATACATACATAGAGCACATTAAATAAGCAAATTATAAAGTCATAAGAGCAGGTTATTTGGGCATGGAGAAGTGACTACTTAGGCATTGGAAGGGAGAGGACAAAAAGGGGCACAGATCTGTATAAAATGTGCATATGCTAATGTATATGCACAGCTGCAAATTAAGGGACTAATTACTATATAAAGTATCTCACCACAGCAAGTAAGTATATGGCCAGGTGACCTGTGTGCTTGCTCTGTCTGCTTTCTAGGTGCTAGGCACTTCTCCCTTCTTAGTGTTCTTTGCATTTAAACTGGACATCCTTCAAATAAAAGATATCTCCAAACATAGCTACTATCTCCAAGTAGGGCATTTGGCTACCTTGGAGCGAGAAGGATTTATTTGCCCAATTCATATCTCTCTAATTCAGTGTTTTCACCTAATGTAAACAGTTCTAACAGTTGGAATCTAACAATTGCTTTTCCATTTAATATTGCCTTTAATGTGATGTATGACCAATTTATTAAACAATTACATAAGCATTGATTTCCCTTAGTTTGGTTTCCAAGGTGGCAACTTTCCATATTGAAGAAAATACAAAGGCACGAGGCAAAACACATTTTCCTGCACTGAACACAAGCACATAAATTATAAATTACTTTTTTAAAAAAGAAAAAAAAGGATAGCAAAAATGGAATATTAGAAGGTACAGTATAAGAAAATATAGCTAATGAATACACAACTACTGATCTTGGGAAGTAACGCAAAATATGAGAGCCAACTGATTTTGGGGACCCAAATCAAGAAGTCCACAATTAAATAATGTAGGGCCAATTCACAAATATGGTAATATAGTTTCCAATATCATTCTGCTGTCCTCTGGTAAACATGGTCTTATGATATGGCATGGTAAAGGTAAATGTAAAGGGACCCCTGACCGTTAGGTCCAGTCACGGACGACTCTGGGGTTGCGGCACTCATCTTGCTTTATTCACTGAGGGAGCCGGCGTACAGCTTCCGGGTCATGTGGCCAACATGACTAAGCCGCTTCTGGTGAACCAGAGCAGCACACAGAAACGCCTTTTACCTTCCCGCCGGAGCGGTACCTATTTATCTACTTGCACTTCGTGCTTTCGAACTGCTAGGTTGGCAGGAGCAGGAACCGAACAACGGGACCTCACCCCATCGCGGGGATTGGAACCACCGACCTTCTGATCAGCAAGCCCTAGGCTCTGTGGTTTAACCCACAGTGCCACCCACTGTGGCATGGTAGGACACATCAATTACCACAACAAAGGCTGACTTCAACAATCTGGCTATTTGAGTAGCAGGCAGAGCAATTAAAGTATTTTTACAAGAATGGTTCCACAAGATCTATATACCGGTAGCTCCAAGACTACAAGTTGTTTGTGGCAATATAAGGCACTGTTTATCCAAGCTTTGTAGGAACACCCACATCCAATGTGAGGATGGGTAAATTTATTATTTTTTTATTTCTCTCAGTTACTGTGTTTTCAAACCTTATGCTTACTTCTCCACATCAGTTTGTGATTTATTTAAAAAATGCTCCTGAAAATTTATCAGCATTGTAGTGCAAATTCATCCTAACATGCTCATGTATATATTTTTTTCAATTTCTATGCATTTTTGGAGAAATACCTTGCAAAAATAAAATAAGTGAAGATTTCAGAAGATGGCCGTGCATTGTTTTTCATATTGTTTTGTAAAGTGCAAATTAAGGTTTAAATGTGAACTGAGTTGAACTTTTCTCCCATCCCTAATCCCAGGATATGCTTGAATCCCTTTTGTGATGACACAGGCTGTAGCACCATACAAACGATGGTGCTGCAGCCTGTTAGCATTGCTGACAATGTGCTCCGAAACCCTGGATAACCCCACTTAGCAGTTTCAAATAGATGTTAAACAACATAGGAAATAAAACTGAACCCAGAGGAACCCCATATTGAAGCCGCCATGAGGCCAAAAACCCAAGTCTCCTTAAGCAAGGAGGCCAGTCCTACACCCTCATGACTAAGAATCTTGTCTGATGCCAGCTGTAAAATAAACATATGCTTGTGATGAAGAGGTCAATAGTAGTAGCTCTGCAGCAGCAACAGAGCAAACCAATTGGTGATATTTTAGAGAAAAGCCAGATTTTCTTGTTAGCCAACAGCAAACATCCTTTGAAATTGGGGTTGGACTAGATTATCCTCAGGGGTCCCTTCCAACTCTAAAATTCTATTATTTCACCCACCACCTTCAAGTATTACTAAAATTACTTTGCCTCAATTATCCTAACACACACACCCCAGAAATTTTCCCACAGCCTTCTCATGAAAATTTAAACTATGCCTCATGCTTTACTACAAAGCAAAGCACACCACACTTCCAGAGCAGAGAAATGAAAGGGACTCACATACATGCCCACCAACAGTAAAGTCAAACCAACTGTTTAGCCTTCAATCAAATTGTTTTTCCATAGCTTGCAGCAGCGGTGGTGATTGCGTTGCCTCTCCAACCTCTGGTATTCTCAACTTTCATGAACCAAATTAAAAAATCAATCCAAGTGCATGAACAACTAAAAGGCTAAGAATAAATGCATACTTTCATAATAGCTGAACACTGTTTGGAGGGAATGAGCAATAATACTTATAAAAACAATCGTATAGAAAGGCACTAGGGAAATTGTAAAGAGTTCTGAGTGACTGCATATTCAATGAACAGAACATTCTGCCTTATTACCATGTATAAAATTCTTCCAGAGAGACAGACAGACAGACAGACAGACAGAGACCTGCAACAACCCCAACACACACACACACACACACACACACACACACTGCCCCATGCACTAAGCCACATCTGATCACTACACACCCAAGATATTTGTGTGCTTATCAGATTGCATTTTGAGCTACCGGTATTGGTAAGGGCTTACGGTGACAGGTTATTCACAAAACATTGTAGGTTCCATCCTTGACAGTGCTCACTTGTTTCCAACATTTAACATTCTTCACTCATTGTGATGTAAAACCTTGCTAAATCAGTCATAGTAGTCGAGGGAGAATTTTTGCCAACCATAGCCTGGGTCATATTATTTCTTTGGGCTGAAAGAACTCTCACAAAACAACAACAAAAGCAAGCCATGTGGGCTGGTTTGTTTGTTAAATACACTGGACCACTTCAGGTGAGAATTCAGAAGTATTGCTTTATCAGTGCAGATGGCAATTTCATTATTTAATAGAGCCATTACCCATAGCAGTGGCGACGGCAACAAAATACTTTCCCCCAGTGAATGTCTGCGAAAAATAAATGCTTTCCCAGTTAGTTAAACATTCTCCATACATCTTTATTGTGGTGTTGGATGTGTGGGCACACTTTTAAAAACATACTTGACTTCTACCTTAAGTATTGCTGTAACCAAACGAACAAAGCCAGTCTCTTATCAGCACCTTCCGGCTGGACTTCCAAATGCATTTGATTTCCAGCTATTAACCCAGGAGACCTGTGTTCACAATCACTTTGCAGTTCTTAAGGCCCTTTGGGTTTATATTGGTGTATAGACATTCTTATAAAGATTATTACCTTATTTTGCACTGAACAGTGTGTGCCAATATCCTCTTGGCTTATGGCTAAAAGATGACGAGAAGATCACCCAGATAAACCACCAGGGAGCTAAACTTTTTCCTCCAGCTGTGTTATTTGCTTTCAGCAAAGACCCTGGAAATATGAACTTTTAACAGCATCTCACACTATATTAATGGGGAGAAATAGCCTAGTGTCATCAGTTCCTGGCTAAAAATAGTTCCAGGAGCTTGTCTTATAAAGGTCTGTGCCAGCTTCCCAAATGCCACAAAGCTGTTGGGAGATAGAAAATAAGATGTAAGGGCATACTATTCATTATTTATTGCATGTTTTATTTATTTACATTTTTTCTAAATTGCCTTTCCCCCACATAAGTGACTAAGACAGTGTTCAAACATCTCTTTGCTTAGTTAAAAGTAACACCACAGTAAATAAAAGGCACCCAGAAAACTACAGCTCAAAAAGCAATCTTGTCAATAAAATTAGTAAACCATTAAAAGCATCAAGAGGGCCATTTCTTTAAAAAAAAAATCCACCCCAAAAATCTTGGTTGAACAGATATTTTTAAAATCAACCTTCCAAGGCCTTTTTCAGATGTTAGGAAGTCCCAGTGCAGTGGTTTGTTGGAATTTGTTGGGCCACTATCTTATGGTTTGGTCAGGATTACATGGAAACAGTTATTTTCTTCACTGCCAAAATCAGGTAGTGCATGCATGTGGAATACTGTCACATGATCCCACAACTACAGAGTGATGAGACTCTGGGCAGCTCCATATACTTCTAAGGTGATCATGTAGGGGCAACACAGTGCTCTCCAAAAATTATTGGACTGCAGTTCTCATCATCCTTGACTACTGGCCAAGCAGCATCAGGAGACGGTCATGTTGGCTATCCCTAATGTAGGGCATATGAACTATCCCTGCATCTGAACTGTGCTTGAAACTTAAGTATGGTGTTGTCTAGAACATTTCCCTAGGAAAGCCTTTCCAAAACTATGGTACCACCACTGAAAAAGCCCTGCTATGGTTTCCCAGAATGAAAAGTTGCCTGAAAGGAGTACTTGGAGCTATGCTTTCTCTGTTCTGGGCAATATCAACTAGGAGTTTCTTATACATATTAAATAGTATTAATGACAGAATAGGACCTTTAGAAATCCCATAATATTATGTCCAAGAGAAGGAAACCAGTTATGGTATACAGTAGTTAGAGGACTGAAGTCAAATATGGGAGACCAGACTTCAAATCCCAATAGACTATAAATCTCATTGAGTGACTTTGGGCTAGTCAGTCTCTCAGCCAGTCTTCCTCACATGGTTGGTGGAATGATAAAAAGGAAAGAGGTAGAACCATGTATGCCACCTTGAGTTTATTAGAGGAAAGGTAGGATACAATTGTAAAAATAAATATAATATAATCCAACCCCCTGTGATGCAGGAATCACAGCTAAAGCCTCCATGACAGATGACCACCCAATCTCTGTTAAAAAACCTCCAAGGAAGAAGAGTCTATCACCTTTCAAGGGAGTCCATTCAGCCATCAAACAGCTCTTACTGTCTGAAGGTTCTTCCTAATGTTCAGTTGGGATCTCTTTTCTTGCAATTTGGATCCATTGGTTTGGGTCCTACCCCCTGGAGCAGCAGAAAACAAGCTTGCTCCATTGTTAGGTGAATCCTACCCTAAATTTTTTTTAAACATCATTTAAAAATTATACACACACACAAATACATACATATACATACATACATACATACATATATGGCTTTTCTCAGACGTTACCAGGACATCAAAGGTGGAATTGACATCCGGGGGAATTTCCGAAAGACGGCGCTTTGTCCTGGATCTTAGGCATCATGTTGTTTTGGCGTTCTTAGGGCAGGAAAGCTCAAAAAATCTGGGGTTTGCCTAAAGAAAGCTCAACAATTTCAGGATGTCCTGGTTTTTACTTTTAGCAATATGGCAACCCTACTTTTGGTAAGTATGATGAGCATATTCATGACTTAAGGCGCAATCCATTCTTTGACATGGTAGGATCTGGCTTTCTTTTTCTCTCCCTTTTAGGCAGGCAAGGCCATTGCTTGCTATAGAAAACTAGAGCTCAGTTGTCTTATGGAGAGTCAGCCAGCCTACCCTTAGCCAAGGCCCACATATGGAGGGTTCTCCTGCTCAGGAGAGGAGTCCCATAGCTGGATTGTGCCTCTTTTTTCTTTTTTCCTAGTGAATAGCAGGAGAAGGCTGGATTATCAATGCCCTGTTCAAAACCCCTTTTTAGAGAAGCATTTAGCTCATCTCCCATATCCCAGTAGGCCATAGCTTAGCAATTGTCTTGAGAAAATCCTGTTTGCTCTTCATCGTTATAAGCATATTGGCAGTAATATCACAGGCCGCTCCCAATTTTCTTCTCTGTAATTAAAATATCCTATTATGATCAGTGTCTTGTTGCTTGTTCTGTTTCCTCATATAGTGTTCTTTGGTCATGTTCATTTCACCCTAGAGGTCTTTAGCAGATTCCTATAATTACTTCTCTGCATCTCTTAGTCATTCATTGCAGTCGAAAATTATCTCTGAACATTATTTCCATTTGCAAAATCTTCCTTGCTTTATTAACTTTAATCAAACTAATATAGATTGCTGGAATGAAAGGTGGTCCAGGGTTTCCATACCTGGCCTACCCATCTTCCCAAGGGGAAGCACCCCACTTAAAACAGTGATATGGATTAATTTTATTCTTATCAGATTGTAATTTGGTGGCTGCAACAGCAATTACTGGAGACTTCACATTGATCATGTTTCAGTGCTCCATCATGACTGTGGAAACATTACCTAAAGACTAGAGAATCCAGGAGAACTCATTCGCAAATTAAAAGAAAGTAAGTGGAGTCTGCAACAAAATGTCATTGCACATCCCCACACTTGGTGTGTGTTTTACCTTATTTGTTGGATGCAGAATGCTGGTGGGGTAGATCATCGAGGGTGTGATTTTTCTCCTTATTGCTGGATTCATCTGTATTAGAGTAATGAAGTTTAGGGTGGTAGTGTTGTGGAGAGGTGTCAGCAAAAGGATGTTTAGTACTTTTAAAGGGAAGGGGGAAGTGCAGAGTGTTTGAGGACCAGGACATTCACAGGGAAACCAAAATGCTTGTTTACAAAGCTATTGTACTGCCAACCTTACTGTATGCTTATGAAACATGGACCACTTATAAACGCCATCTCCAACTCCTCGAAATATTCCATCAACAGTGTCTCTGAAAAAATTTACACATCACTTGGGAAGACAGGCAAACTAATATCAGTGTACTGGAAGAAGCAAATATCACCAGTGTTCAAGCAATGATTCTTTAATATCAACTTTGTTGGACTGGTCATGTTGTGCGGATGCCTGATGATCGTCTTCCAAAGCAACTACTCTATTCCAAACTTAAAAATGGAAAGCGTAATGCTGGTGGTCAACAAAAGAGTTTAAAGACTGTCTCAAGGCAAATCTAAAAAAAATGTAGTATAAACACTGACAACTGGGAAACACTGGCCTGCGAGCCCTCCAGTTGGAGAGCAGCTTTTACCAAAGGTGTCGTGGGCTTTGAAGACACTCGAACTCAGGACGCAAGGGAGAAACATGCTAAGAGGAAGGCACGCTTGGCAAATCCACACTGTGATCAACTCCCACCCAGAAACCAATGTCCCCACTGTGGAAGGATGTGGAGATCCAGAATTGGCCTCCACAGTCACTTACGGGCTCATTGTTAAAACTGTGTTTATGGAAGACAGTCTTACTCGGCTACGAGTGATTGCCAAAGAAGAAGAAGAAGCATGCTTTTTTTCTGAACATTTGAACTTGCCCTCTGAGGAGAAGTTGCATTACTTCCAGAGCACTATCTTAAACCTGCCTTTAAGTGTAAAGAGATCATTTTCTGGGCCTTTTTAATTTTACTAAAAAAAAAAAAATCAAAACTAACTCAGCACATGCGCCATCCTCACATCCATCTGCATCCATGCATTTACCCTGAGCATCAAATGGTCTGTATAGGGTTTCACATTTCCCTGAGCTTCTTCTCTGTCTGTGTTCGTGTAAGGGAAAAATCATTCAGAGGGTGTGGATTTGGTGACCTAAGTCTGTTTGTCCAAGTAAAGACAATAGTTTCAATTTTTTTAATGGGTTATAGATATGATCTTTGTGAAACTAATTTAGAAGGTAACTTTTCCTTTGAGAGAATTGAATAGGACATGAATGGAAAATAAATCAACACTGAAGGAAGGACTATTACTTAAACACTGTAGGTTATCAGTAAGTCAGGTTGCAAAGGCAAAAGAAACATGCACGTTTTGAAAGATCTGTTTGAAGGTTCAATTGATTACACTTTAAAGTCTATAAAAGAAGTCTGCCAGTGACTTAAAAGATCATTTCCTGAGATTGTTGCAAAATACTTCCAATAAAATGTCCTTACATTTAGCAAAACTGAAAAGTAGAACTAACAAAATAGATGCATTTTTTCTCAGATACTGCTGTGTTTTATGAATTGATTCTGTTCTGGCATTCCTATTCAAAATTTTATACATTTGGAAATCCCTTTGAGGTTTTGTTTTGTTTTTTAAAAAATCTATTTTAATAAGCTAAACAAAGTGTGAAACATTTCAAGACTTGTATCCTGGAGTATTAGGCTCCAAGGCTCAACCTAGTGGGCTAAATATGCACAATCAGAGTACTATTGATTCATAAATAGGTCCAGAAGAGTGCAATATCAGCTCTTCTTATTGGCAGACAATGTAAAGCTTCTGGATAGGCCAGTCCTGCAATAAATATTAGATGATATTCTGATTTCACCTGGCCAACAGAACAATTAATTCTGCATACTGTATTTAATCTCTTCATTGCATCAACTGACCTCAGATTTCCTGACTAGTGAGTTCACTCTCCAAGACTGAAGTTGGTTTCACTCACACATAGGTATGGCCCAGAGATAGTCTGTCAGGAAGTGTAATGTTACCACAGAAAGGACAGTACTGAAAGCACAAGTGATAATGATATGAAAGTCCAGTCATGATAAGGCTTTCACTTCGTGAATTCCCAGCTAAAATAACTCTATCTCTTGGCAGACAGCCTTTTCTTCTGCAGGTGGACAGTGAGGGGTGGTGGGAGGGGGGAGAGTAAGGACTCAGCTAGATTGGTAAAGAAAAAGTGTTTTATGTGCATTGTATATGCAATATAACACTGTGACACCAAATGGCGCTGTGGAGTCCCGTCTTTCCCTACCAGATTTCCCTGTATGAGTTTGCAACACATTTAACTGAATCGCTTCTTTGACATGTCTAGATCCAGCCAAAGAGAAAGAGATATGGTATCTTGATGCACAGAGACATGTATGCTGGCCATGTATGTGTCTAGGAATCTGGTTTCAGACAATAGAGAAGTAGATGAGAGCTTATTCTTAACACATTGTATGTTTCCCAGACCTCTTTACTGAAGGGAGAATTACAGTTGTTTTCATTTTAGAAATCAGTTGTGCAACTTAAAGTGGCACATTTCGAGTTTCATGTAGTTTGGTCCTTAGTCTGGCCCTTTCAAAATGACTCCTGCTTCATACCTTATACCTGTCACTCCCTTTAACCTGGGATATTACTTCTCCCAATATATTATGGATAACAATATCAAATTCAACACATGTTCTAACAATTAGCTCCCACTAAGAGCAAGCTGTGGTCCATTCTGGGCTATTTACCCAGCCAACCGCTTGAAAAAGGAGTGACTACTCAATAGCCATAGGACCTTTTCCATATGCCCACATATAGTCTTTCTTCTTATGCAGTATGTTTCAGATCCACTCTTCAACATTAATAATAAGTAGTGAGAAGGAGGTGTAGGATGATTCATTTGTGAGTATTAACAAGCACAAGGTCATCTTTAAAGTTATTAAATTATCCGTTTGAATTACTTCCTCCTTATAAATCTTTTTTTAAAAACTGCAGCTCTATATTCACAACAAACTTACATTCAAGTTCTATAGTTGGCAACAGCAACTATAAGTGAAATGCACGATCTAGAATTATGTGTCCTATTGATGTGTTTGAAAAAAGTAATTACAGTTTTAAAAAGATCTATGTAATTACAGGCTACCTACAGTGCTATTATAGACAAGACAATATATATTTTGAAGTTGATCAAATTTTATAATTGCACAGTTTTTACATGGATAGCTCAAGATAATCTTTCCCATGGTTCCACAAATAACAGGCTCTTCATGTATTGTGAAAGCTCCCAGATGTTTTCCGAATTATTCAGCATCTGAATATTCACAGGACTATAAATGTGGGGGGTATTGTGGGATGTATAAGCGGTATGTATATAAGAATCAGCGACCTAGGGAGTCGGGTCTGGTACTGGGAAATGTAACATTATAAATCTGACTTGAAAAGTTAAGTGGCAATTTGATTGATGGTATCAGCTGAGCTGGGCTGCTCACTTTCTAAGCTGATTGCCATTACTTTAGTGGTAGGAGAATTGGTAATTCATAGAAGCACATTTAATAATTAATTATAATAGAAGAGGTGGGGCATTCACTTTGACATACATATATTTAGTACAAAACTACTGCTGCTCCCCAGCCCGCCAAAAAATTAGGGTATGATCACTTGGAATAGCAGTATTATTTGGCCAAATGTATTTGGAGGGGAGGGAGGAAGCTTTGCCCCTAAGCTCCACAGCAACAGCTTTGACAAGTCAGAAAAAGTTCTCCATTGTACCTCTTAAAATAGGAAATGTGTGATATACTGCAGCCTGTCACCATACCCATATATTTGTTCATGAGTGATTTTAACTGGCATATATGTGACATGAAGATAAGTGGCCCAGGAAATGTTGGGGACTTGGCATACGGCATATGGCTGAGCTATTTTCAGGACTGAAGAGGTGTGAAGATACAAAAATGGGGAGTACATTTGACATGATGTTTGATATTTGTACACCTATGTTTGCATCAAATTCAAGTCTATGAAAAAAAGGAAGGTAAAAATATGAACAGGTCACTACAGACGCAAAGGCATCTTTTCAATTATACAAGAAGCACAGAGCAGAGAAATGGAAGACATAGGTATACTATTATAGTCAAAGTTAGTATCGCATGATTAGTCCTAATCATCAATAACACAATCATAAATATATGATTTCTCCTAGCAGCAACCCATCTATTTTTGGGTGGAATGAAGCATAATTGCACCTTGATCGACGCACATTAATTTCACTGTTGTTAATACGAAAGCATGGCATAAAAAGTGGAAGAAAAGATGACAAAGAAGAGACAATGTTTCCGCCTTTTTCCTACCCCTTCATCCATTCCCATTTCACACCTATGCAGAGCTATGGATAGCCACTTGAGGTAAGCATTAATAGAGTTGCCATATTTTGAAGAGCAAAAAAGAGGACACATTTGCCAACTTCTGCTTTTAACTATGGATCGCTATGACGATTCTCATTTTACATATCCATGAAAAAGAGGACGTATCCTGGAAAAAGAGGACATATTGCTTCTTCAGTTGAGATTTTACAGTAAATTACTATAAAATAATATTTAAGGGAAGATAAGTAGTTTGTGATTTTTCTGCAGTGGACTAAAACACTTTTTAATATGCTTATCATTCCAAAACACAGCCATGTGGTTTGTGCTGCAGTGTTTGAATGTTAAATGGAACTCCCCACTTAGTGAGATATAGGTCAAATCTCAGAAGCATGAAACAGTAATCAAAATATAAAACAGATGAGTGTGAAAGCAATCAATACCCTTCCCATTGTTTTTCTCTCCTAACAACAATGGAGTCAACCTCATACAAGTAAGGTGACTTTTGTTATTCCACTGCAAAGTCATTATTTGCTGCCTTTGCTCCAAACGAAACAAACTTCCAGCTTTGTCTCTGAACACTCCTTGTTTTGCTCCGCTGTAATCATACAATTCCCCCCCCAAAAAAATGTTTCTCAGATTTCCATGACAACAGATGTAATAAAAACCAATAACTATAATGAGAGGGGTTTTGCAAAAACTACACATATGAGCAAGAGGAGGGAGTCAGTGTAGGGAAAAATGGAAAATTATATGGCAAAACAAAAATGACAGACTTATGTTTTGGTTTGACAGATTCTCATACAGTGTCTTAAAAGGAAAAAAGGGGATGTGCTATATGTAAAAAGCTCAATTGTGCAGCTTTACTAATGCTCATTCATATAGCACATTTAAAGCCACTATGTATTTTCACTACTCTTATTTTAGCTTATTTTCACAATGATACTGTCACAGTGGCTGCCTGGTAGGCATTGACCCATGACAGAGCCATTTCAGGGATACTTCCCCATTTGTGGGATGCCCTCCTTGGTGAGGTGCATCTGTCTCCCTCATTATTGACTTAAATGTTTTTTTATTATTGATGTGTTTGCCACTCTAGGCTCCTTTGGGAGAAAGGCAGAATATAAAGTGAATGAATGAATGAATGAATGAATGAATGAATGAATGACTACCTCTGAGGACAGTTTTGTATTATACACAATAAGGATATATGAAACCTCTCTAGGGTGGCCACTTGCAATCACCAAAATAAAAAGGGAAAAGAAATGCACCACTTTAAAATATGGCAAAAGAGGGCCCAAGTGTGTATAAAAGGTGCATGTGTTAATTTTAATATTTGCATATAGATTTAATATTTGCATATAGATTTAATATTTGCATATTAATTTAATAGGGAAGCGGGTGGTGCTGTGGTCTAAACCACAGAGCCTAGGGCTTGCCGATTGGAAGGTCGGCAGTTCGAATCCCTGAGACGGGGTGAGCTCCCGTTGCTCGGTCCCAGCTCCTGCCAACCTAGCAGTTCGAAAGCACATCAATGTGCAAGTAGATGAATAGGTACCGCTCTGGCGGGAAGGTAAACGGTGTTTCCGTGTGCTGCTCTAGCTTTGCCAGAAGTGGCTTAGTCATGCTGGCCACATGACCTGGAAAAACTGTCTGCGGACAAACGTCGGCTTCCTCGGCCAGTAAAGCGAGATGAGTGCTGCAACCCCAGAGTCTTTCAAGACTGGACTTAACTGTCAGGGGTCCTTTACCTTTACCTTTATATAATTTAATACTAATTACTCTAATTTAAATAGGGAAAAAACTATAGGTAGTTGATGTACCTGTTTTGCCTGCTGTCCAGGTACCAAGCTGACAGGCCCTTTTTCCCCTCCTTGTGGTTCTTTAAATTGGACTTGGACCAAACAGCAACATATAGATGAGCAACATATATCAGGGAGGCTTAGGTTGGCTACATGGCCTCATTTACAGAGAACAGTCCTCTGTAAAGTAGGGCATGTGCCTAACCTAAGGCTCTGCAAGATATGCTGCTTACCTTATTGAAACTTGTGGCTTCCCTTGTAAATAAGAGGAATATGAGCATTCAAATAATACACCCAGCTCTCAGTTATAAAGATTAAATTAAAGCTAAACCCTATCATATTTTTTTAATAGATGGTTGACTTATTGTCCCAGATGACTGAAACTACCAACTGTAGATGAACTCAAACCATCTGAGAGTTACAGCGCCTGCTGTGGCTGTAGAGAACGATATGGGTTTGTTTCAACAAGCATGCTTCTGATCACCAATGTGGCAAAGCAAATGGTTAAAAGAAAAATGGATTTCAAAAATGCACTCTGTGTCCCACACTTCCATGCCATAAAAGTAACCACTGAACCTGCAGACAATCCCAGATGATGTTCTTGACTCAGAGTGCAGGGAGACTCTAAAAGCTGTAGATAATCTACAGTAAGATAATACATGAACAAGGTTAAAAACTGCTTGACACTTGAGGGAACACCTTTTTTTCCATAAGAAAACAAGAAGATCCCTGCTAGTCCTATCTAGTCCAATCCTCTTCTTTTGCTGTTCTTTAGTAAGCGGCATTCACAGGCATGGTGCCTCAGTTTCTGGAGACAGTATACTTATCATACATCATGAATAGTGACCTCTTAAGTAGCTATGAGTGTGTTTCTTCTTACTTTTCTACTTGATCATTCACTGTAAATTTCTTTAGTGTGTACTTGGTGAAAGCTCGGAGTTTTCCAAGAATATGTGTTTTGTTCAGCTTGTTTTGCATACGTACATTATTTGTATGGATTGCACCTTGAGAATGGTGCTCCAGTTGTTTGTGGCAGCTCCAACACAGCATCTGATCATCACAACAGCATCTTCGTTTCCTAATTGGCAACACTTTGGGGCTTTTGTGTAGTTCATACATCTACAGAAAGTGCATCTCTCCTCAAAAAAGTATCTTTGTTATCCAGTACACCGAAGAACATGCAAAGAGCCTGCTGGATGAGACCAGTAGCCCATCTAGTCCAGCATCCTGTTCTCCCAGCGGACAACCACAGTGGCCAACCTTTGGGAAACAAAGTACCACTTCAAAATCCCCTTTTAAATATGCTAATGCAGCTGCCAAATGAAAACAGAACCACCAATTAGAAATGTTCCCTGTACTCACTGCTATATGCTACAAGGTAAAGTGATTATTTGTTCCCATTTATAAACCATGGTGCTCTTTCCGGGATCAAGAGTTAATTCACTATGTAGGCCAGTGATGGCTAACCTTGACACCCCAGATGTTTTGGAACTACAACTCCCATCATCCCTAGCTAACAGGATCAGTGGTCAGGGATGATGGGAGTTGTAGTCCCAAAACATCTGGAGTGTCAAGGTTAGCCATCACTGATGTAGGCAAAGGAGTGCAGGGCAATGTGGAAATGGTTAGGATTATTATTATTTTATCTAGTTGTTTCATATGCATAGCACTAAATGTTTCCCACAAGATGGATTGCATACATACATACATACATACATACATACAATACAGTACATTCTGTCTAAGAGTCCTGGCAAATGTACTTAATTACAACAGTACTGCAATCATTTCCTGGAAAAGCCACAATCAGGGATAATAGTTGAGTAATCATTCATAGTCCTGAACAGGAGAACAGTAATTTTTAATGCAACGATGCATGTCGTAAATAAAACTTAGAACTGTTGCAGAAAGTGCATAATTTAAATGCTTCACATAATGCAGTCATTTGCAGTTCCTATTAAGAGGTGGTGCAGGAGAAACTTTCTGTTTCATAACCTGAAGCAGTTAATTAATGTCTATATGGATGCTGCGTATGTACATACAATTTGATTTCAATTAAACATGTTTTTCTTACCCTTTGTAGAGAAATTTAGTAATGTACCGCAATCATATTAGATAAGACATATATATCAATCAATCAAATCTTTATTACGGTCCAGAGACCCAACAATTCATTACAAAACAATACACAATTTCCACAGCCCGCATATATATATACATATATACATATATATACATATATATCATATCTGCAGTTCTGCATGTCATTTTCAAAATGGAATTGGTGCATTAATATGATCATTTTATTCACATGACATGGGATTCAGTTACAGGTAGGTAGCCGTGTTGGTCTGTCATAGTCAAAACAAAATAAAAAATAAAAAAATCGTGTGCATGCACACTTCAGTGTATCTGAAGAAGTGTGCATGCACACGAAAGCTCATACTAAGAACAAACTCAGTTGGTCTCTAAGGTGCTACTGGAAGGAATTTTTTTATTTTTTATTTTGTTTTGACTATGACATGGGATTGTTTTTGTGAACAAATGTGACTACTCTATTGGCACATTAGAGCATTGTTTTGTAAATTATATGCCAATTTCAAACAGGGGAATAGGGATTTCCTAACCACTCTCAGCACCCTTATAGAACTCAAGTTCCCAGAATTATTTGGGGGAAGCCATGGCTGTTTAAAGTTGCATCAAAGTGCTTTAAATGCATAGTGAATGTGGCCCATGTCTGCATCTGGGTTATGCTCTGACTGCTCCAGAAGCAGGGAGGAGAAGACATGAGATTTCTCCTGTGGAATCAGGAGGTAACGGCTGCACTCTATAATATGGGGCTAGTGAAAAATGTTCCTCTTAATTGAAAGACTGTGGCATATTCACATAAAACTAAACATCAGCTTTATTGCAGGAAGAATTTCTAGGGAATACTAAGCAAGCACCACTTTTCATTGTACTTCAGAGTGTCATTACAGATATTTATCTCTGTTTGTGTTATCTTCAGCCTGTGCTATTAAACCTCACACACAGGCTATCAGAGACAAAGCACAATTCTCACAATTACAAAGCAGAGTTATAAAGCACACATACGCTTTTGCAGAGCCCAAGTCCCAGCCGTAATAATGAAGCACAAGTGCCCTTTGAATTCTGTTGTCCTTAGCTTATAAGCATAGCTGATCTCACTTTTCATGCAATAAATCAAAGTATATTACTTTGTAGACTTTCTATGGAAGTTTTCAATTACAGGCATCGGCTACCACATAGTATGTGAGACCAGGATCTACAAGGAGAAATAATGGAGATGCATGTGTTTGGATGTTTCTTTCATTGTCTTTATCTCAGCCATTGAAAGTCATTGAGAGTCAACTGGGTTCCTAATAATTCTTTACTGAACTCACCAATATAAATCCTGAAACATGCTCATAATCCCCCCCCCAAACAACAACAACAACAACAACAACTCCTCTTTGGAAGCTTTTGGAACCACACTTTTGCAAAGTAAATGGAAAGTCATGTGCTTCATTTCAGGGAAGGAGATTTGTGCTTGTATGATATGAACATCCATAACGTGTGCTGCCGAGCTAATAGAAGACTGATAAAAAGATCCAAGGCTATACAATAGAAGCTCATAACAGCTTGGGTAAGGTGTTGACCATTGTCAGGAACCTGAAGATCATTCAAAACAACTGAGCACACTAGTACTATAAGAGGCATGTCCTTTAAAAGTTGGCCAATGAAGCACCCAAATATTGGGAATACGAAGAGTGGAATCCAATGAAGCATTATGTGCAAGGATTTTTGCTTACACAACAGAACGTTCTCCACCTCTCTTCCCCCCGCTGCACACCCCCAAAATCTTTTCACAGGGTGCGGGGGGGGGGGAGAGAAGAGATGAGGGAAAAAATCCATTGTGCAAGTGGAAATCCTGGTACTGAGAGAGCAGGTTAATTGAATACTACCTTAGGGAGGGAAGCTGTGGTGCTTTCATCCTATCCCAAAGCCACAGTTAGTCTACTTCATTATTATTCAAAGCCAATACAGTTCTATTTACATCTGGCTGAACTTGAAACAACCGAGTGAGCAGCAGATATAGCAGATAGCAGAAAAGCACCCTTGAAACACAACTGTAGAAACCATGCACCCCTCACATTTGTAGCAGCCCTGATCAACTTGAAACAGGGAGTCACTATTCTTTTAAGAGACATGAAAAACTACCTGTAGATTTTGAATGAAGTTGTTTCAAAGAAATGCAACAAGTCCACATTTCTTTTGTCCTGTCTGAAAAATGTATTGGCACACAATATGAGGTAGACTTTTAAATTCGTGTGTGTGTGTTTGTGATTCTGATTACTTGTTTAACTTTGCACAAAGAAATCCTTATAGATCTTATTCTCCCCCATCCCTACACCTAGAATTTGTCTCCTTGTATATAACTTCCAGCTACTCTTAATTCTAAGCATGTAGTAAGGTAAAGGTAAAGGAACCCCTGACCATTAGGTCCAGTCGTGTCCGACTCTGGGGTTGTGGCGCTCATCTCGCTTTATTGGCCGAGAGCCGGCATACAGCTTCCGGGTCATGTGGTCAGCATGACAAAGCCGCTTCTGGCGAACCAGAGCAGCGCACGGAAACGCCATTTACCTTCCTGCCAGAGCGGTTCCTATTTATCTACTTGCACTTTGACGTACTTTCGAACTGCTAGGTGGGCAGGAGCTGGGACCGAGCAACGGGAGCTCACCCCGTCACGGGGATTCGAACCGCCAACCTTCTGATCAGCAAGCCCTAGGCTCTGTGGTTTAACCCACAGCGCCACCTGTATCCTATCAAGTTTAGTGGAACTTGCTTCTTTGAAAATAAGTCTAGGATGAAATCTTAGATGCCAACATAACAATATTTGGACTCAATGTGGTTATTGTGAATGGTAGCTGAAGGACCATACATATTCTGAAAGGTCACAGAATACCAACTTGTGCCAGCAAATCCTGACTCCAGTAGAGCCTACTGGATCAGGTCAGTGGCCTACCAGATGCTTGTGGGAAGCCCACAAGTAGGACATAAATGCGACAGCACTCTGTCCACCTCTTATTCTCAGAAGCTGGAGGTAGAATATAGCCATCATGGCTGGTAGCCATTGATCACCTTGTCCAAGTTGGTGGCCACCACTGTCTCCTGTGGGAGTAAGTTCCATAGTTTAACGATACACTGAAAATACTAAACTTGGTCTAAAATTATGCCATTGTAACCCCATTGCCAATGCAGGGGCTGAAGTAAGCAGCCGGGGGCGGGGGCTAGGGAAGGAGAACAATTTAATTGGGATTTTAAGCTACTACAGACCCTAAATTTGTCCCCAATGATGGAGTAATAGTATACTTACGAAGACATGGCATAAGTTAAAACACAGCAAAATGGGCATAGGATTCTAACTAACTCTGCAATCACAGCACAATTACTTCATGATAGGCAGTATAGCTTGAGGCGATATCATTCCGGCTTCATATTAAGCAAACTTAGAGCTGACAAGAGGAACTTTAGTGATGTGAACTATGGTATATGGGAATGTGGCACCCCTTCATAAACAACCTAGGAGAGCAATTTGCTAACATTTTTATTCTCAAAGCTTGTCTTATTAAAATCCTTGACAGAAACACTGAATAGGAACTGCATTGTCACACCTGCAACTAGGGATACAAGAAAGGGCTCACACACAAGTGAGTAAAATGATTCCATTCCTCAAAATAAGGCTCCTCCTGCCCCTGTCATTGCAATATGGGGGAGTTATTATATTGGCTTAACTATCCTCCCTCTCCCTAACAGTATTACCTCGGGTTACAAACGCTTCGGGTTACAAACATTCGGGTTACAAACTCTGCTAACCCGGAAGTAGTACCTCGGGTTGAGAACTTTGCCCCAGGATGAGAACAGAAATCTCACGGCGGCGGCAGGAGGCCCCATTAGCGAAAGCGCGCCTCAGGTTAAGAAAGGTTTCGGGTTAAGAACGGACCTCTAGAATGAATTAAGTTCGGAACCCAGGGTACCACTGTAGTAGTCTTTCCCACACTGGGGAAACAGAGGAAGTGTGCATTGGAAGTATGCCCTCTTAGCCAGGACACCCCATAGGCTGACAAGTTCCCACTGTTGTTAATGATGGCAGCTATGAGTCTTGGTAAGCACTCAGAATTCCACACCATCCATTACTACTGCTGCTCAAAGACTCATACTGCTTTTGCCTTGTGGCATCATAATCTAGCTATGTGGAGCAAGACAAAC
Source organism: Darevskia mixta (assembly GCA_034641385.1). Classification (NCBI taxonomy): domain Eukaryota; kingdom Metazoa; phylum Chordata; class Lepidosauria; order Squamata; family Lacertidae; genus Darevskia; species Darevskia mixta. The sequence continues at coordinate 6,419,755 of JAWWNH010000013.1, forward strand.
AACCACTGCAAAGTTATTCAAGTTCCTACAGGGCAGTGATGGCCAAACTTAGCCCTCCAGCTGTTTTGGGACTACAATTCCCATCATCCCTGACCACTGGTCCCGTTAGCTAGGAATGATGGGAGTTGTACTCCCAAAACAGCTGGAGGGCCAACTTTGGCCATCACTGCTACAGGGGATGTGTTCCAATGGCTACAGTGTCTTCTGCAACAAGTGAATCTACAAATGTAGACCGTAGAGATGCCAGCAATAGTGGAGGGAATTTGAGGCAAAGGACTTGTAAGGCCACCTAGGTGGCACTTGCATATCTCAGTCACTTGCTCATGGCCTCTGCTGAGCATCTAACTAGAGGCCCAGTGTGTTGCAAACTATAGTGCTTTGCACTGTGCAATCTACAAGGCATGTGCTGTGTGTGCCATCGTGGTTCACACTGTGAAGGGTGCTGTGGTATTCTTATTGTGAGGGCATGTGGTGACAACATGAGTATGTTCACATTGCGTGAATTGGCTTTTTCCATGCATAGCTGATATGAGGACACCAGCACACTCTTGTCAGCACACCGCATCAAGATTCGGGCATACCAGTGACGTTAACATAGATGCTGAGGATGTATCTGTCACAGTGTTCTGTGTAGGTTACAGTCATATCACCTTGATGTCAACTTCTCTACTGGGAGTATATAAAATCCCAACTATGTTATGCAAACTTTGCACTAATACCAGTGGGGCAGTGGGACCAGACGATTGATCTGCAAATCTCCCTATCAAAATGAGCTGAGGAAGTGAAACAATGAGTGTAGCAATTTGATGACATTTTATGGCTGTTATCATCAAAGGGCAGTATATTAATGATGTTATAAAGTACCCTCCCTAGTATTTCCTCCGAAATTCTTGTTGGGTCTCCTCATAAATGTCTCATAAAAGCTATAAATATTCAACAGAGGAAACCAGTTAGCATATAAAGATCTCTAATAGGCACTATGAATGAATGCTAAAATGTATAATAGCCAAGCACCTGTGGGAAATGGCAAAAGAATGGACGTATCTATCGTTTGTACATGAGGCTGTTTTTTTCCTGTCTGCAAAGAATCCTAGCACTGCCGGGCAGTTAGTGAATAAGGAAGAGAGCCCATGTAACAAAGATGTAATTTGAATTAAGAAACGCACAATGCCTCTTCTTCTCACTCAACAATCAATGCAGTAATTAGCTGGGCTCATAATAGAATTGTATGAGGTTTGCAAAACTCTACTTGTAAGCAAACTGTGCTGCTTCTTTTTTTTTAAGGAGTATCAATGGTATAAAGATCAAAGCCAATGAATAATTTAAAGCCCAAACTAATGCACCAAACAAACTCTGCGATTGCATTGCTCTGATGAGCAAAACTGATATATGTACAAAAGAGTCAGAAAAGGATGATATGTTTCAATGTTTGTGCCCCACGCTCCAGGCAAAGGGAAGTGTGAATTGGCTTCCTTGAGACCCATGAAGCTTGTAGCAGAACTCAATGTGATCACTTGGAATAGGCTAAAAATTACAATATACCATTATGGATAAGGATTTTATTCACTTTGTATGCATCATATCTGGTCATGAAAGGCCCAGTTCAGATGTCAGGACAGCAGCCTGTGCTCTCTTTTCATGCCTCCCCTTCCTTTGTTCCTTGGAATGCTCCATTTCAGCAAAGCGTTTTGGGCTTATGAAACTATAGTTTCTGTGTCGTTTGAGCTAGGACATTGTCATCAGGGAGTCCTTCCAAATCAGGATGTTAAACTATAGTTTCACAGTTCTGTTTACCATTTCCTGGTTCTGACTTTATGGGAAGCTGTTGTTTAAGAAACCAAGAGGGTTTTTGGCAAGTTGGATATACAAAGAGAGGAAGGAAGAGGAGGGGGTAAAGAGGAACCATGTAGCCACACAACTTCTCACTGGTCTGATGGACAGTGGTTTACAGATTGAGATCATGATGTCTGAAAGAGGCAATATCTTGTCTGGACCAAATTTTAAGAATACAGATTGAGATTACCAAGGGGCACCCAATCCCTTTAATTTCATACTTCTTAATTATCTGTCACTGCTGTAAATTGAAGACTAGGGGAAATGAATTAGAAACCAAGACGCATTGTAAGCTGCTGAAGGAATCAATTAAAAAACAACAACAACACATTATCTCTTCCATTTCTTCTTCTTTCTTTTCATTGTTGGTCTCTCTGTCATGGGCAAAAGTACAAACTAAAAATGGAATGAGAAAAAGACGGGCTGTTACCTTGTGAATTCCTTTCTTCTTTTAGTAAGGTAAAGGTACCCCTGACCATTAGGTCCAGTCGCGGACGACTCTGGGGTTGCGGCGTTCATCTCGCTCTATAGGCCGAGGGAGCTGGCATTTGTCCACAGTCAGCTGCTGGGTCATGTGGCCAGCATGACTAAGCCGCTTCTGGTGAACCAGAGCAGCTTACGGAAATGTTGTTTACCTTCCCGCCAGAGCGGTACCTATTTATATACTTGTACTTTGACATGCTTTCCAACTGCTAGGTTGGCAGGAGCAGGGACCAAGCAACGGGAGCTCACTCTGTTGCGGGGTTTGATCCGCCAACCTTCTGATCGGCAAGCCCTAGGCTCTGTGGTTTAGTAGAATGCATTTTATATTCTTTATGAGGGAACTATAGGTGTCTGGGATTTTTTGCCTCCAAATCATGAAGTAGGCTTCATAAGTCATCTAGTGCAACATCCAGTAACAGAAGGATTCCCTAGACTTGTGCTATCCAATAATGCTAATGCTGCTGCCTAGTTAAAACCATCTACCGAATGTGATTTCAGAGCTTACATGGGCAATTGGTTCCACTGTTGAAGGATTCTTAGAGTTCGGAAGCATTTTCTGAAATCTGGAGCTTATTGTCCATTCCCAATGGCCCTGGGAAAGTTTTGCAATATCTGAGTTCAATTTCTAAAGGTAAAACCAAATTATGCATATTTCTTTCCTATTGAGAAGCAGAGCAAGCCAGTGTTAGAATGAAAATATTTCTTATACTTAGCATTAGCCTATTAATAGCACATCTACCATTATTCTTTTTTTAAGTACTTATGTCTTAAATAAGTATTTTTAAATAGGAGCAATCAGAGCTGATGTGTACATTTCTTTTTTAAAAAAAAAAACTGGTACAAAAGATACCAGAGTTAAATTAAATAGTAAAACGCATTTGTGGTGCTGTCAGTTGTGAATGGCTCATGCCTTAATAGTCCTGCTCCAAATGCCCTGTGAGTGGAGCACCTTTGCCCATTTGGTGCAGTAGCTCGGGAACCAATGAGAGGTGGATTTCTGCCCCCTTGATGCTCTCACGGGAATTTGCAGGAAGTCAGATCTTCCCCATGGGATTTTGTAAGAAGGATGTGGAGATGAGGCTATAAAAGCCTCCGCCTCACCAGAATTGATGCCATTTCGCCTGTCAAAACTTTCCCACCCATCCTCCCTCCTTGCTAGAGCCTTATTGGGCTCCCTGGGTCACTGGTTAACAAAGCAAGAAAGGCTTTTCCCCCTCCCAAACTTAATTGGCTCCAGGTTTGAGGGTGGAGTTTGCTTTCCTCACAGTGAGTGCTTCTTCATGTCAGGCATTAGCAATGCTTATGTCACAATTTTATGTGGGAATGGCGTTGGGCAGCATCAGGGTATTAACAGGGAGCCAGTTGCAGGACTGACCCAAAGGCACACCCTTAGCTCAGGAAGGGTGGAAACTCTCCCTGTGGTTGCCCAGTAGGATCATGGATGCTTGGCCTGCAACACACTAGGGTCTATACACTGGCTGACTCCCATGGTGGGGGTTGGGTGCTTCCCAATCCCAAATGCCATTTCATCAGTACAGACTTCCAGAATAGAAATTGATCCTTGTCCCACTGCCATGCCAATCACACTAGCCTGATGTTCCACAATTAAGCTGTGGCCTCCTTTCACCCAGCACCAGTATCCTACGTGTTACTTCCACTGCACCAATAAGCCACAAACTGCATCTGCCAGGGCAAGCCAAACTTCCCCATTAAACATGGTCCCAAGTGCCCAATCCTTCCTTGATTGTCACATCTGTTATTACAAAGAAGCATGACCTTGGAACAGATGCAAGTCATTCGCTTCTGATGGTCCTAGGCATATAACCCAGATGACGTTATTCACATTAATGTCTATTGAAATCCATAGGATTTGAGCTGGTTGTGATAATTTGTTACATTCTTCTCAGAGGGTCAATGGGACGTAAGCATGCCTCCCCCCCCCCGAATTGGCTTGTGTAATTCTGGTACTAGCATTTCAAAAGAATATATGAATCAATCCTCAACTTCAATAGGCGTAGGGTTCATCCCAGATTCGAATGCTCTACCTTCTCATAGCCCACAGTCCTAAAAACACATGCCCACTATTTCCTGCTACTCTACAATATCAGAAACATAAACACCAGAGATAGCCAATGTGGTACCCAGTAGATGTTTTTAGACTTCAGTTCCCATCAGACCATCCAGCATGGTCAATAGTCTGGGATGATTAAAGTTCTGGTCAAACAACATCTGATGGGCACCATGTTCACTACTCCTGATATAGGCACCCACAATTCTGATACCATTGTCAGTCGGTGTTTGGAATTTCTGCAGAGCTCATGGTTTGTCCTAAGGAAAATGAACTATGGTGGACACAATCATCAGCAGACTTGTAAATAGCTTGGGAGATGATGTCTCAGTGATATATACCTATATATCAGTGCCTTCAATGGAAGATGCCATACAAGACTGGATGTCAATATAATACAGTATGGACATAGGGGGCATAAGAGCAGGAGAGCAGACACACACACACATTTTCCTCATGAAAGTTTTTTTGGGGGAGGGGTTGTGAAAATAAATAACTGACTGTTGCTTGAGGTGGAGAAAATCATTCATAGTTTACAGACTACATGCCACAATGTCATCATATAAGTTGGCCGAAGTTCCATTTATTTCAGTGGAGAGTGATGATTATTTGCCTGTGTTGAGAATGTGAGTGCAGAGATTAAAAGCCAGGCATGGAAAGACAGATCAAGGCTACAGAGAGACACTTGCCATGATTTGTGTCAAAGTAATGAGCATTCTAGGAGGAATATAAAGAGAATTGAGTTTCTTTTAAAATTTATGAGAGATCTTTTTCATTCAAACTCTTGCAGAAATGAACTCCTTGAAGGTTATAATACTTACACTACAGCCACATGCATTATAGAGCCATGTCACCACTCATATTCTCTCCAAAGATGCATTTTAAATATATTGGACACAACCTAGGACAGTAAGACTACCCTGCTGGATAAAAGTAAGGTCTTTCTCATCTAAGCCACCTAGATACATTTGGGTGCTTCCAAGATGGACAAAGAGGGGAGAATATTCCTAGCTTGTTTGCAGGGCCAACCCAAATGCATGGTGTCCATGCCTTTTTGGCATCTGAGATAGAAAACTTGACAAGCACTTCTCCATCTACCTGCAAGTAAAAATACAATTAATAACAACATCAACAAGACATCCCAAATCAGCTTCCTGAAGTGGCCACTTCACTCTGCCTAATGGTAGGGCTATTCGGGGATATATTTGGGTTGGATTCATGCTAGAAGCTTAACATTTCAGTCTATTAAAATGGATTCAAACCTAAAATCTCAGGGATCAATCTGAGCAAGTCCTTTCCAAGTCAAAGACCAAAGCGTGTTTAATCAAGATTTGGTGATGAAGAGTCTAAGCACAGAGTGCATTTGCTTTTCCACTAAGGAAAAATGGAGTAGCCCCTAGAGATCTGGGATTAGGTAAATGTCTGAAGCTTTCATAAAAGCATGAGCCCAGCAACTATGGCTTTTGCAAGTGAACTCTTTGGGGTTTAGGACACTGCTCTTGTAACTGTTCAACACAGGTCATATGTCAAGCAGTAATCTATTTGAATTCAGAAGACTGTGGGAGCCATGGTAGAAAAAGTTACATTTTGGGCCATAGGTCAACCATATTTACTCCATTATAACGCGGATCCGAATTTTGTCATCCATCATAGTTATGATATAGCTTATATCAGTGGTGTCCAAATTTGGCCCTCCAGCTGTTTTTGGACTACAACTCCCATGATCCCTAGCTAACAGGACCAGTGGCCAGGGATGGTGGGAATTGTAGTCCCAGAACAGCTGGAGGGCCAAGTTTGGCCACCACTGGCTTATATCATAGCTTAATCCCAAGTCGATGGTATATACTGTACATCATAGGGTGTTTGATGACAAAGGACAGATACTCTTCTTGCTACTTGTAGCATGGTACATTCTGGAAAGTGGATATGGGAGATAGCTGAATACTGGATATGGCAACAATACCACAAGGCAAGAAACTATAATATTACAGCATTAGGGTATTATGGATGGGAGAGACTGACTCCTTGGAGCTATCTGTAAGCTCCCTGGGAATGAGAGATGTAAGAGCTTAGAGTTCCCATTCTCTGGCAAAAGGCAGAACAGCACTTTGAATGTGGATTAGGAGGTGTTTTTAAAAAAAAAAAAAAAAAAAAGTCGTGCTACTGCTGAAAATGAAAAAAAATATTCCTGCTCATATTGCCATATTGGAGATTCTGAATAGGTCACTATCAAAACCATAGGACCACAGCTCATTGGTAGAACATCTGCTTTGCATCTACAAGCCCCTGAGTTCAATCCCTAGCACCTCCAAGTCTAAAAGCCTGAAGAGCTGCTGCCAATCAGTGTGCACAAAACTCAGCTAGATGGACCAATGGTCTGACTCAGTTTAAAGGATGTTGTTTGGAACCCTATGTTTGTTGGAACCCATTCTAGCACTTTGGGACAGGAAGGAATAAAAATCTGATATGTTCATCATGTTAATAGTATCCATCACATAAGATCATGAGGATCCATACACATAGGGACAGACTGATTATAGAAGATTTTATTAACCAACACATCTAGGTTAGGAAGTCTGAATTGAGTTGGTATTTTTCCCCCACTTCTGGAAAGATTATCGGTCACCCTCTCCCATCTTTGGACGAACTATATAGCTCCCGTTGTCTTAAAAAAGCAAACAATATTTTACAGGATTCATCTCATCCTGGATATAGTCTGTTTGCACGGTTGCCTTTGGGCAGGAGATACAGAACAATTAAATCAAGAACAAATAGACTAAAAAACAGTTTTTATCCAAGAGCTATAACTATTTTAAATGCTGTAACCAAATGATATGATCTTTGGGGAGTTGCGATGGATGGTGTGTATGTGTATATGTGATTCATAGAATCATAGAATCATAGAGTTGGAAGAGACCACAAGGGCCATCCAGTCCAACCCCCTGCCAAGCAGGAAACACCATCAAAGCATTCCTGACAGGTGGCTGTCAAGTCTCTCTGCTTAAAGACCTCCAAAGAAGGAGACTCCAAAATGTATAAATTGTATAAAAATGTATAAAGAAGGAGATTGTAAATGTATAAATGCATATATGTGGCTGTAAAGGTGGGATGGCATTCAATTTCATTGTACCATGTACAATGACAATAAAGTATCTATCTGTCTATATCTATCTATCTATCTGAATGTTGACTCCATAAGCTTACCATCTGTGCAGGATTGCTATCTTGATTCTCTCTCTTTCTTTCTCTCTCTCTGAACATGAGCATCACATTTCACAAGTGATTTTTTGTTTCCTGTGCATTTTCACATTTTAATAGGAGAGGGTTTCCCCCACCCTCTTCCCTCATGATGGAACATGCACTCATTTCAATTACTGCACTATTAACCTTGTAACAAAACAATTCTCTCAGTATCTCTCTGAGAATTATAAATCACTCAGGTGAAGAACACACTGTCAGTAGTTTCTTGTAGTGGAGCGTAATACCATTTAAAACTTGTTTTATTAACCTGTGCAAAGCTGTACTTGGAGCCCTATCTGTGCAAAAATCCATTATAATGTCCTGAATTCCTTCACTCGGTGAATTATCTTTACATGTGTCCTGGCTGAGTGCAATCATTTATGGCCTCTCTTTCTCCCCCGGACAATTTTGATTCCTGCTTGAAAAGTTGTGCATTCCTTATGTTCAGGGAAAGCAGTAAAAAACTGCAGTTTTTAGTTGCTATTCTCTTCTCCTTATGCGTCATTAACATCAATTACTAACCACTGGGTTGTCAATTAAGGCTATCGCTTGCTGCTATTCAATGAGGAATGTGCTAATTGTCATCAATTTACTGTTCCAATTATGTGGTCATATACTTGCCTCAAGGTATATCCTTCACACATAGTCAGATTGAGGGAAGAATGGTCCATGCAATGCTTTTAATGTGGGAAGATTTAAAAGTAGTTTCAAAGGTAGCTGGGGAGGGGGATGTTTTACAGAAACTACTGTAGCAGTAAAATGATTCAAGAAATTCATATAGTAATACTAAAGTAATAGTGTCAAAGCCAAAATCAATACTTCATGGGCAAAATAACCTTTGCTAATATCTAAGATGTGATGCTAATGTCCAATACCAAGATGAAGATCTACCAGGCTTACATGTTGTTCCTGCTCCTTTACGGAAGTGAGTCATGGGCAACTTACAACTGCTAGGAGCAATGCCTCAGCACCTTTCACATGCGCTGCCTCAGAAAGACTTTGGGCATCACATTGCAGGACAGCATCTCAAGCAGAGATATGCTCTTCCAAGCCCACATTCCCAGTGTTTGCACTTCTGTCTCAGTGACATCTACACTAGCTTGGTAATGTCCACATAATGGAAGGTGGCAGAATCCCCAAGGACGTGCTCTATGGGGAGCTGGCTTCCGGCGCCAGGCCAATTGGCAGATCAACTCTATACTACAAAGATGTCTGCAAACGTGACACGAAGGCTAGCAACATCAACCCTGCCATGCAGGAATCCCTTGTAGACAACTGCAGTGCCTGGAGACAGTCAGATTTTGCATCCATAGCAGTAACCACAGGAGGAATGCATTGGGAAAACAGAGGCATTGGAAGGAACACAGAGAGAAGTAATGCCATGGTGCACCTGTAGCAGCAAAACCAGACACCTTCATCTGCCTCACCTGCAACAAAATGTGTCTCTCCTGTATCAGTCTCTACAGCCACATCAGGCATTGTAATCTTCCAACAGTTTGACTTCACCCCCAAAGGAGCATCCCTCCATTCTCTCCAGAGATGGTCAGATGCCAACCACTCCCGAACTGTTTTCACTAATTCTTTGGCTCAGAACACAACCACTGGCAAGTCACATAATGCTTGCCTTCACTGCAAGGTGAGCACCATAGCTCCCAGTTCTTCTTTGACTCAGATGTTAATCCAAGCCAGAGAACTCCATCCCACTCATTCATTCAGCTGCTGGTGATATGGTTGTAGTGATGGGAACAAAGGTGTGGAAGGAGATCACTTTCCCCTTGACTTCTTCTTCCTTCCTATCCCAAGAAGTATTTCTCTTTCTTTCTCTGTTTCCTTTTCTCTCCCTGCCCCCACCCCAGTTCATGGTATTTCTCTCTCTCATCCATCCACTGGAAATCTGTGACATGATCATCCAAGGTACCAGATACCACGGAACATGGACCTCCTCCCTCAGTATAATGTCTGTTCTAAGGGTGTCAGGAAGCATATTTCTTCTGTCTCTGACATTTGGAAATGTTACCATGGCCATGTTGTAGCTCTAGAGAGATAGAAAGGGACAGAGAAGAGATTCTGTCTACAACAATTGCCACCTTAGAATAACCAGCAGACCAACTAGAAGGTAAGAACGTTTGAGAGCTGGAGAGACTGGCAGTTATGAGAAACATCACAGAACTCTCAGAGAGTAAAAACAAAATAAAAAATCTTCAGAAGTATCTGAAGAAGTGTGCATGCACACGAAAGCTCATACCAAAAACAAACTTAGTCGGTCTCTAAGTTGCTACTGGAAGGAATTTTTTATTTTTTATTTTGTTTTGACTATGGCAGACCAACACGGCTACCTACCTGTAACTGTTCTCAGAGAGTAAGGCTGTTTTTCTAAGACATTTCCACTGTTGCTTTTAATAGCTGGCCACAACCCAAATCCAATTCAAGACCATACACAGACAGATACAGGATACAAGCATTACAATTAAAACATTTTTTCAAAGCATTTGTATAAAAAGGACAATCGTCGTGATAAAAAAGTGAAATAGAAACACAATATCTCAACCTGACCCTTATCACTCCAGTGCCACTTACAAACATGATCCAAAACACTCTGCGATATTGTGTTGTGGGTTTCCACTTTTTCCATCTCATAGTGAATTCAGATGACTCAGTGTAAACAGGGATGGAGCCAAATGGGGCTACCAAGAAACAAGAGAGAACGGGGAGCCGGCTTAAGTGAATAGTGAGATAAACCAAAAAGAGGATCACTCCCCTCTCCCAATGCTGACTGGACATTCTTAGCGGCCTTCATAGAACACCGAATGTCAATTGGAAAAGAAAAAGAGGAGAACCAGGGAGAAAGGAAGAGCGAGTTCTCTGCAGCTTATATTGTCCTGAATGAGAAATGCCTGCTGGGTGCTTGAATCCTGGTAGGGATGAGAATGCATCACAGCATTTTGCTGCAGGTACCACTTATAGATTATAATTTGTATATGGATTCCACATGAATTCCGAATCACAGCCTTTGCACAAATACCACAGGGAGAGGGGGGAGAATCGGAGCTCTTGCATGGATTCATTTCAGTGCAAAGAGCTCTCGTACAGGCATTTCTTTTTCCACCGCAAGCTCATGTGCACCCTAGGTAGCTCCCCTGCCAGTTTTCATGCATATGAAATCGGGCATTTAACCCAAATGATCATCTTAAAATGCACTTGAGTACAATGGTTGTAAGAATCTTTTATGGGCTGCTACACACAAAGGTGGGTGGGATGCTGGATCAAAGCATAAATAAAACACATAGTCACTTACCAAAGAGGATACCTGTAGTAGTAGTATTTTTTAAGCTGTCATTTTGAGTAAATTTCTCTACTGAATTTAACATTGAAATATTTTAATTAAATATTTAAAATAACACTTCCCACCCGCACCCCCTTATTGAAAAAGGTTTCGTGACATCTAATAAGCATTGTAGCTTGCTACCGGCAATTCCTGTTAATTGTAAGCAGCTACTTTTAGGGTTTTTATGGAAAGTGGAATACAGCTTAAGCTGTGTGTTGAGCAATCTCAGGCTGAAGAGCAAACCATGGAGGGCTCAGTGATAGAGAACAGGCTTTGCAGGGAGAACGTCGCAGATTCAATCCCCGGCATCTCTACTTAAAACTGATCAGGTGATATGAAAGACCTTGGTCAGAGACCCTGGAAAGCTGTGCCATAGTGGGCTAGATGAATAGCAGCCCAGTCTGGCCAGACACCCTGAGCATGTTCCATCATGTCTTTAACTTTGTTCTGCAGGTGGCTTTGCAAAGAGCAGGGACACTTGCCATAGCTATCAACTTTCGGATTTGAAAATAAGGGATTTTTTCAAACTTTCAGATTTGAAAATAAGGGATGCCTCGAGGGCGGTGCAATGGCACCAAGTAGCCTCGCCACCCTGCGCTCCAGAGGCTGCGCGCGAACGGGTGAGCAAAAGAGCGAGCGCGTAGACGGCAGGCAGGCTGGCTGGCTGGTTGGGCGTGAGGGTCTGGCTGCACAAGGCATGCAAGCTCCGCCCCCAGTCGGTCTCAGACTCCTTATTGGCAGCCGAGCAACGCGGCTGAGGAGCCTTCCTGGCCGGCAGGGAGGGAGAGGAGCTGCTTCCTTTGAAATCTGGGAAATTTAAGGGATATCAACAATCCGGGATAGCAGCGGGAAACGGCATTGGAATAAGGGAGTCTCCCACAAAAAAGGAAGGGTTGACAGCTATGGCACTTGCAAGCAAAACAGAGGAATCAGAACTCGGAGTGTACTAACACACCAGCCAGCTTTTTTAACACGAACAGAAAATACAAACAGAATCACCATAGTACAATGCCTTTCATACTTATCCACAGTGTCGGCTCAGGAGGATACCATGACCAATATCAAAAGAGGCTGAGAGATTGAGCAGAAGTAGCAGAGTTGCACTCCCGCTTTTCCCTTTCATGGTAAAGGTCATCCATCAAGGCGCTCAAAGCTGATTCCGTTCTGAAGCCGGGTCTGAACCGACATTGTGAACCATCAATCTCATCCAGGAATACCTGTGGTTATTCTACAACCATTCCTCTTTTTGGCTGAAATGACCAGGATGGGCGCAACAACAAATAAACTTAAAGTCACAACCATTCCCACAATATTGCTACTCACCACACTGGGTGGAGTGAAGTGAAAAACAAGGCACCAGACCCAGAACAAATTTAGTTTCTATTAAAGGTTGTTGTTTGTTTGTTTTTAAGCAAGCAGTTATTGTGATGATAGCTCAAGGAGAGGACATATGTCAAGACCATTTTAGCAGTTAACCAAAGGAGCAATTAGAATACAAAAATAACATGGAAAAACACACCAGTCTAGACTATTTGGCTGCTTTAGCTAAGGCTTGGAATAACACAGTTTCTTTCCACTCATTCCAGTCCATTGGCAATACCGCTTCCAGCCTTCCTGATTTTATGCTCCAGAATCCCTGCCCTCCAAGCCCAATGGATGCAGAAGTCAAGAAACCAGAACTCCCATTGTGCAAGTGGATTTCCACTGTGCAAAAAGGCTGCAACAACCAGGGATCACCTATGATCATATTTTATATAACATGATATTGCTAAGAAGGCATCTATTTTACAAGGGTCATGGTGGAAATAAGTGGTCAACTCTGAAATATCTGTTCTATCATCAGCCACACTTTTGAAAAAGAAAAGGCCCATTGTGATATTATATAAGCACAATGCACAGAGTTAAAACAGAGTTTATAGAAGTCTACACACCTTGGCCTTAATCCATTTTAAGACAGCTGTGCTTGAGTCCCTCTGAAATCAGTGTGGTTTGTGTTAGATGTGCCTAGTTATATTTCAACGGAACGTAAGTATAAAGGTAAAGGGACCCCTGACCAGTCACGGACGACTCTGGGGTTGCGCCACTCATCTCACTCTATAGGCCAAGGGAGCCGGCGTACAGCTTCCGGGTCATGTGGCCAGCATGACTAAGCCGCTTCTGGTGAACCAGAACAGCACACGGAAATGCCGTTTACCTTCCAGCTGCAGCGGTACCTATTTATCTACTTGCACTTTGACGTGCTTTCGAACTGCTAGGTTGCCAGGAGCAGGGACCAAGCAATGGGAGCTCACCCCATCGTGGGGATTAGAACCGCCGACCTTCTGATTGGCAAGCCCTAGGCTCTGTGGTTTAACCCACAGCACCACCCGCGTCCCACGGGGGGGGGTTGTTAGTATAGCTATTTTTAATGGTACTGAGGTCATTTCCTATGAAATCCTTACATACTTGGCAAGAAACAAACCTGCAAAAAATTATATATATTTTAGGTGATGGTAAGCAGTTCAAGATCATGAAAATTACTGCATCTTTTCAAATATTCAGCCCCTCACTTTGGTGCACACACCTTTGGACACTGACATGAGAAGGGCATATTTAAATATGACAAATCTAAAGAGCAGTATTCTCCAGGTTAGCCTTCCCCCCCCCCCACCCTTCATTCCATCTCTTGCCACACATATGAAAAGCATCCATTTTAAATTAAAAATAATGATCTCGCTTTGCTCTCTAGCCTGCCAAATGCAAGCTCCCATCTGAATTGTAATTAACACCATCGATTTAGTTAAACTACAACTGGAAGAGTGATCCCTGTGATCCAGGAGTGATGGTGGGAGAGAAGCAAAAAGCAGGTTAAACAGTTTATTAAATTAAATAAGCATCCTGTAAATATCCAAAGTGGTTGTTATTGGGAATGCCAGGGGCCTCAGCCAGCTTTATCACCAAGTGACCCTTAGCTGATCATTGGAGCGCAGTACGGAACCAAAGCAAAGGGAGTTCACTTCCCTTTACTATCTTGGAGCCAAAGCATTCGTGAGCATTTTGTAATAATGAAGGAACACCAGAGGCCAATGAAGAGGCAATGAGAGGAGCAAGGAATTTAATGGGCTCAGCAATGCTGATCAAGCCTCCTTGGCCAAGTGGCAGAGGTCCATCAAAACTAGGGATGCAGAAAAAATTTCTCTCCATCCCAATTTAGCCCTGCTTTTTTGGACATCTAAACAACCTTAAACTTATTCAGTTGAACAATAATGAACTAGAATATGGGAGATCCACTTATCCCATTGTGACACCATCATCATTTTCTATCACTCACTCAAAGTTCTTAAGAGGATGTGATACAAAAACCAAGTGGCTCAGGAGCCGGAATCTGGCGGGGGGGGGGGGCTTTAAAAGCCCAGTTGGAACCTGATGAATGACAAAGCCAGATCAGATGCAATACTTCTACAAAATAGTCTGTTTAGGCAATGAGATCTGCTGGAAGAAGAAGAAGAAGAAGAAGAGGAGGAGGAGGAGGAGGAGGAGGAGGAGGAGGAGGAGGAGGAGGAGGAGCTTGGATTTGATATCCCGCTTTATCACTCCCCTTAAGGAGTCTCAAAGCGGCTCACAATCTCCTTTCCCTTCCTCCCCCACAACAAACACTCTGTGAGGTGAGTGAGTCTGAGAGACTTCAGAGAAGTGTGACTAGCCTAAGGTCACCCAGCAGCTGCATGTGGAGGAGCGGGGAAGCGAACCCCATTCACCAGATTATGAGTCCACCGCTCTTAACCACTACACCACACTGGCTCACTGCTGGAACTACCATAGCTTCAGATATGATAAATATGTGAGCCTCTCTCTCTCCCTGTGTGTGTGTGTGTGTGTGTGTGTGTGTGTGTGTGTGAGAGAGAGAGAGAGAGAGAGAGAGAGAGAGAGAGAGAGAGAGAGACCACCACCACCAGGGATGCATCAGTAATCTTCATCACTACCTGGCACAACCTTCAGGCTGTTTTTCACCAATCTGAGTAGCCACTGGAAAACAATGTGATTTAAAAAAAACAACTGGAAGATGAGTATGGAACTTGTGGTTTTCATTAAGGGCCTATCATTTCCCACATTCCTCCAGGTTGAAGAGTGCACTAGGCAAAATGCTCTCTGGTGGGCCCCTCGTGTTGCCATTTTAATTTCCCACAATACATCTGATGGAGTCTCATTCTGAAGTATTGTAGGAAATTAAAACAGAGGCTCACAAAGGTCCAGTGTGGAGGATGCTGGTGAGCCCTTCTGGTGCACTGAGGCCCTAGCAGCTGCCTCGAGATGCCAGGTGCTGAGACAAAGCCTACCCCCATAATCTGAGCAGTGAATGACAGTCACCTAGACATGCTGAAAACTGAATGAATTTTTCCTGGCATGTCGTAAAGAAAATGTCTTTGACACATGCATATACTTCAATTTCTCAGCCTTTGGAATCATCTACTTTGCCACACCTAGAATGCCACCTTTGAATGGAACTGAGTTCATGTTCACAAAACCAGGCTTTCCTCAGCAGCCTCTCAAAATCTGCTCAACCCTGGCAGTTGGGCAACCCTTGGGTGACATGGTAAAGGTAAAGGTAAAGGAACTCCTGATGATTAGGTCTAGTCGCAGACGACTCTGGGGTTGCGGCGCTCATCTCGCTTTATTGGCCGAGGGAGCCGGCGTACAGCTTCCAGGTCATGTGGCCAGCATGACTAAGCCACTTCTCGCGAACCAGAGCAGCGCACGGAAATGCCGTTTACCTTCCCGCCGGAGCAGTACCTATTTATCTACTTGCACTTTGACATGCTTTCGAACTGCAAGGTTGGCAGGAGCAGGGACCAAGCAATGGGAGCTCACCCCATCATGGGGATTTGAACCGCCGACCTTCTGATCAGCAAGCCCTAGGCTCTGTGGTTTAACCCACAGCGCTACCCGAACTGAGTTCATGTTCACAAAACTAGGCTTTCCTCAGCAGCCTCTCGAAATCTGCTCAACCCTGGCAGTTGGGCAAACCTTGGGTGACATGGTACAGGGCTGCAAATGGAAGGCGAATTGGTGGAAATTGTCCTCTCCCTTATATGAATGATGTTACAAGTTAGGATGCAAGCCCCAGCTCATATTACAAACAGAAGTTTTTGTAAGTCATTATAATTTTGTGCTCATTACCTCAGCAATGTGTTTTATAGCTGTATTTTATGACTACACCTGGAAAGCCAAAAATGCAGACCATTGCAATTTCTATTGTAAAAACACTCTATTTAAAAAAAAAATGAATTTTCTCATTCTTTGTGGTACTTTGCTCTTCTTTTGCTATATTAGTGAGGCTTTTATTTAACAATCCTCCTGATTAATATGGGAGGGGGGCACTGGTAATTATCTTGCATCTCCTTCAGGAGTTCTGAGCATGTACCAAGGCTCTTACTTTCCAACCCACTTACTTCTCGCCTTCCCCCAGGATATGGCTGCCCATTTAATAATTGTATCACAAATCAATAAAATACAACTTATGCTAAGTCAACACTGCAGAAATACATTCTGTTTTATGTTTTGTAATGGGTGATCCACACTTACGTTATTCATTACCCTGGATGGGTAGAAATTCCATAGCAACACAGCGATACAGTTAAGGGTGATGTAGTACTATACTGATTACAAGAGAACACATACTAATTAAAGACACCTCTAAACAACTTCATCACTTCTTGAATTATGGATGGGAGGAAAGCACGTAACTGATGTGGTAAGTATATCATTTGAGGAAATGTGTAGAAGCCAGCCCATTGAGCTACTGATATTGATAATGAACAAATAAACTAAAATGTGTTTGTCTATTACAATCAAGACAGCTGAAAGTATGCGGCACAAATTCCATCTGAGGGACCAAAACTAACTCATGAATCTCTGACAAGTCCCTTTACAGCTTTATCATTTCAGCAGTACATCAAGCAAGATTACCTAGCAATAAAAAAGGTCTCTGCTTACAAGCTTGTTGCCAAACTAACCCAGAGCTTGAGCCAAGACTGGCATAAACAGTTGGAAAACTAGGCCTGGCCTTATAGCTCATATTGTCTTGAAGTTAGAATACTATTCCTGGAGAAATTGTACCTGAATGACAGTTTTGTAATAGCAAGCTAGTGAATGCTGATATTATGTTATTACGAAATGGAAGATCAGCTGGAGCAGCATTGCTCCAAGTATTTGCTGTCTGACTACTTTCTCCTGCTGCTTTTACAAAGAGGTTATAATATAATAATAATGTATTATTTATACCCCACCCATCTGGCTGGGTTTCCCTTATTTAGATAGGGAGAAATGCACCCTGAGATGTAAACATTCTGCAGATATGCTAGACAGACTAAAATCACTCAGTGATTACATAGGAGAAGGTCCACAGTATTATCTAGCAGCTGAAGCCTATGAATAGCCTTCAAGGGGAGCTTGTTACACAGCACATTTCAGGAGTCTAGCAGGGAGGCTACAGAGGTCTAAATGATGGTTGGAAGGATAAAATCTGAAAGACACAACTATTGTTGGCATCTGTCTGTCTCGAGAGACAACGGAGTGTGCCTCTGGGGGTGATAACTGCTGGAGAATCACAGCGCCTGCTGTGGATGCAGAGACTGGTAACTCAACACTGCTGTCTCCCGTATTGGTTTTTTCTGTGTTAGCAGCACCTAAGTGACCTCTCCAGGGCACAAGCCTGAGCAGTGTGTATGGAGGTCCTGGGCTGCCCAGACAACAAGATCCACGTCTCAGCCTCACTGATGGAAAGCAGAGCAATGCATTTGGCACCAGCTTGGCTGCAGGAGTTGCCAGAAAGAGGTGTACACAACACCATCCAACTGTCTTAGGGACTCCACTCCAGATTTATGTAGGGTTTCCTCCTGAGCCTTTCCTTATCCTGAAGATATGCCGCAAGGCAACAGGTACAGATTTTTCCTCAGGGTTTACCCCTGAAGCCTTTCTCATGAATGGGTGTAGCTGCAAGGCAGCAGAGGGTTGGGATCAAAGTTTTCCTTCTTCTAGATGGGCTACCTTCCCAGGTTTATGAGCCCCATCAGCCCCTCATTTCCCTCTACAGCATGTGCAGCAACTGCCTTCTTGACCATTGGAACCACTATTGGTATCGTTCCCTCAATCTGCTGGCACCTGTCATCGCACGCAGGGGAAGTCCATAACTGAGTTTGAGACCCATTGGCTACCCATGCCTGGTTTAACCGGCTGTTTTAGTTGAAGCTGTTTCTCAGGGTGTGGCCACCATCACATGCTGAAACCTTCTAGGAACCACGGATGAGATCTGAGTGCAGGTTGGGGACCAAAGATGGACAAACTACCCCAAAAGGAGCAATTTTTGTCTCTGGTCAGAGGTACTATCCCTCCCCTAACACCCCATTTTCCCCATATATCAAGGAAAATTGGTAGGAAGTAGGCAGAGTTTACTACAAAGAATATTAAACACTGAATCAGCAAAGGAAAAAAAAATGGAAGCAGAATCATTTCTGTTCTGGTTTTGCTCCTGAAGAACTGATCATGATTTATGAGATTTGGGAAGGAGGTTTGCCTAGGCCTAACTGTATAAAAGAAGAAAATACCAAACAAGTACAAAGTTGTGAAATATGAATAGCAATAATTCACATATCAAAAGCGTTTTCCATAAAAAGGAGGGGTCTGCCCTGTTACAAGGCAGGTACGAAGGCAAGCCTTATGAGTCACGTGTTTGCCCATGTGGCTCCCCGGAAGTGGAAACAAACCTGCATGTACTGCTGCATTGCAGTTTCTATGAGGATTTACGACTGACTTTCATTACCCCAGTCCTTCACAAGCTTAAAAATGAATCAGAACCCCAACGCCTGAGAGCCTTGGTAGAAGATAAGGTCTCCGAGACTACGATTAATGTTGCCAAATTCTGCGTTTCTGCTATTAGACGCAGGAAACAAGAGCTCTCCATTGACAATGCGCAGGCAAAGGCGAACGTTTAATTTTACTTAAGATTTTTAATTTTTAATTGTGTTGTTCGTCTTGTGTGTGCTTTGCTGTCCAGTTGCAGAGGTCGATTTGGTCTGTGACCGTTCAATAAAATTTGATTTGATTTGAAAAAGGAGGGGTGAAACTTGTAGATAATAAAGACACATGAGCAAGCTCTTTGTTGTGGATTGGTTAATCTGCCTCCAGAACAATATGAAAAACTGGTTTCACTTTAGGGCGTGGTGGCTGCATTTCAGGTGCTAATAGCACCCTTTTGGGCATGGCCCAGCATGTCATTCATTTCAGCATCAAACCTACTCTTCTATCAGTACCAAATAACACTTTATTTCCTTATAGCCTCGGGGGCTTATAAATTCAGTTTGTTTCCTCACTTTCCTTATTGATTCACAGTTATATTTGGCTTCTCTGTTGTACCAGGTTGTCAGTCAGCTCACTGACAGCTATTATAAACTCCTGGAATAGGCTATGATTTACCTGACTTATCGTTGTTCTCCAAGGCCATTGTTGAGCATTGCTTAGATTTGAAACAGGTAGCACTTAGCTTGAAGCAGAGATAGGCACAAAATTATACAGAGACAGCACCTCTAGTTCCCAATTTTTTAATGCTGCTTAACTAGAACAGCTTAAGAGTGAAATGTGATGCATGTTTACTGAGATTATAGACTGTATCTGACTAAATTCTACTCAGTGTAGACCTACTGAGATGAATGGACCTATGTTAGCAATGTCCATTAACGTCAATTGTTCCACTCTGATTAGGACTAGCATTGGATATAACCCTAAATCTCATTCGATAGCATTCAGTTAATTATGTTGGGTGTGGGGCAGATAAAGACATGGCTGGGCCACAACAGGATTTGTAGACAATCACCTGACCATCTGGGTTTGCAGACCATCTGGGCTTGAAACAAACACCTGACCATCTCGGCTTGCAAAGTGTTGTGTGCTGGGCTTTGCAAATGCTGAAGCTTGCGAACAAGAATCAGGGATGTGCTAAGCTAGTGAGTCACTTTGAGGCATCAGCTGTTACCAAAAAGTCAAATGTACACATGACCTTCTCCCCTGCTTTGTTGCTTTCTGACTAGCAAAACCAAACTTATTGGAGAAATGTCCAGAGCTCAAGAGAGAGGGGAGATGAGAGGGAAGAAATGAGAGGATCTTCCCTTTTGACAGATAGGTCTAGCTTTTTTATTTTGGTGAATTGTTTTCCAAGGCCACAGTACTCTGGGGAGTGGGGGATGTTGAAGTA
This sequence comes from Darevskia mixta, assembly GCA_034641385.1. Classification (NCBI taxonomy): domain Eukaryota; kingdom Metazoa; phylum Chordata; class Lepidosauria; order Squamata; family Lacertidae; genus Darevskia; species Darevskia mixta. Next base: position 6,439,930 of record JAWWNH010000013.1, read on the forward strand.
AATAAATAGAGTTGCTCTTCATGTGGGTTGTCCTTCTCCCTCGAGTTTTGGCTGTGAGAGCTGGGCATAAGCTGGGTACGGACGCTGGCCTGCTTCTTTCCATAATATTAGTATCAGTATTAGTCAGTGCTTTTTTTCTAAAAAAAAATGTTTAGGGGTACTCTCATTTTGACTAATGAAAATCACCATTTTATAGTTCAAATAGGGAAAAATAAATACAGTAAATGGACAAAAGTACAAAGATTCACAAAATGTTTAGAGCTATGCATGCCCCCAGGAAAAAAAGCACTAGTATTATTAGTATAATAAATTATGCTAATAAATTACACTAGTATAATACTAATACTAGTATAATACACAGGGACGCGGATGGCGCTGTGGGTTAAACCACTGAGCCTAGGGCTTGCCGATCAGAAGGTTGGCGGTTCGAATCCCCACGATGGGGCGAGCTCCCATTGCTCGGTCCCTGCTCCTGCCAACCTAGCAGTTCGAAAGCACGTCAAAGTGCAAGTAGATAAATAGGTACCGCTGCAGCGGGAAGGTAAACGGCGTTTCCGTGCGCTGCTCTGGTTCGCCAGAAGCGGCTTAGTCATGCTGGCCACATGACCTGGAAGCTGTATGCCGGCTCCCTCGGCCAATAATGTGAGATGAGCGCCGCAACCCCAGAGTCGGTCATGACTGGACCTAATGGTCAGGGGTCCCTTTACCTTTACCTGTTATTAGTATTAGTATTATTGGTGTTTGCTTCTCCCTGCTGCTCTCCTAAGCCTTCAGATCAACTGAAAATGGTGTGTACATCCATACAAGGAGCGACGGGGGTCTGTTCAGCCTGGCATGTCTCCAAGGCAACACAAAAGTGTGGCAGATCCTTATCAGAGAGGTGCTGTTTGCAGATGATGCAGCCTTGACACAGCACTCCAAGGAAGCTGTACAGAGACTCATTGTCCGTTCTGCTCAAACCTGCATGGAGTTCAGCCTCACCATCAGCCTGATGAAGACCAATATCTTGGGTCAGGAGATCGTCAGCACTCCACATATCAGCATTGGTGACTACACACTTGAGGTGGTAGATGGTTTTGTCAATCCCTGAAAGTGCACTCTTCCTAAGACAGGTGGATGCCAACAATTACAAATCTAATAATAATAATAATATGAATAACATTCAAATCCATTTGTTTTCATTCTGCTATCTAGGGTTGCTTGAATTAAAGCAGAGGGGCTAACATTTTCAAAACCTCTGCTTTGAAATATTCTCCCACCTGTTTTTCTGACATGCACTCACTCATGCTACAGCTCTTAGAAGCAGAGAACAGAAAAGCAAGGTTTAAGGCTGGCTCATAACAAGACACTCCTAATCTGAATCCCCATTGGAAATCCCCGTACTTTTTTCACAGCCATTGATAGTTGGATGGGGAAAGCATACTGTGCACTGCAGAATGATGGCTGCGTATTGTCCCTGTCAGGAAGACCATATCTTTCATGACCCAGATTTATAACGAGTATGCGAGAGCCCCCAAAATAATGCCTTCTACCAGGTTCTCACTGGATCTATAATATAAATAAATCATGCTCCTGCGGCATACTCAGAGCAGAAAGCAAACATTCTTGAATCTGCAAAACAAGAGATGTGAGGAATGCTACTAGCTTTAATGAGAGAACGTCATAATTGGCTTCAAGAGATTATCAGAAATTAAGTCCCTACAGCATCATCCCATGATGAGTGTCATTTTATTAATTAGTGCTGGGTGCTCTGCTTTGCAGACTTAAGAATAACTTACATCCTGATCGTAAACAGGTCCCTACCAGCCATTTTTCTCATGGATTGCTCTAACAGAAGCTGCTAGTAATTGGCACTTGACAGTCAGTGTCCTCCTGTTGCATTCTAGTCCACTATTAGTACTCACAAAGTTGCTACAAACCTTAGTGCTAGCAGTTTGAGTAAACAATTTGCAAGTTAGTCAGCATGTTCTTCTCTTTTACTATGATCCCAGCCAGATGGGCGGGGTATAAATTATTATTATTATTATTATCCGGGATTTTATTTTCTAATAATCTATTGAAACTAGTTTTTTCCACATATTCACCCATTTACCAATATCTCATAACAGGCTTTTTAAAAACTCTCTCTTTTCATCTTCTCATTTTGCACATGTGCGCCTAGTTCATGATATCTTACAGAGATGCATTTCTACAGTTTCCTCCCTGGTGTTTTCTGTGAAAATCCATGCACAGAAGTTAAATTACTATGGCATGTCTACTTGAATGAAAATTTTCAGAAATTAAAAAGTCACTCATGTCGCCCTAAAACTGAATATTACCTTCATCAATAAATTTGGGTGGTGTTCTAGACACAAAGAGTCAATTAAAGCCAAACTGTACATTATCTAGTGGTTGGAGGGGCTGTAACCCTCAAAATGCAAAGTCTCCAGGTAGTAATACTGGTAGTTGTTGTTGTTGGCATCAGTCTGTCTTGGGAGGCAATGGAAGTGTGTGTTTTGGGGGGTAAAGTCAAACCACTGGAGAGCTACAGCGCCTGCTGTGGCTGTAGAGACTGATATGGGAGAGACATGTTTTATTGCAGGTGAGGCAGATGAAGGTGTCCAGTTTTGCTGTTATAGGTGTACCATGGTGTTTCTTCTCTCTATGCTTTTCCCAATGATCATTCGTCCTCTGATCACTGCTGTGGATCAACCTGACCGACTGTATCCAGGCACTGCAGTCATCTGCAAAGGATTCCAATACAGTGGGGTTAATGTTGCCAACCTCCATATCATGTTTGAAGACATCTTTGTAGCACAGTGTTGGTCTGCCAACAGGCCTAGTGCCAGAAGCCAGATGCCTATAGAGCACGTCCTTGGAGATCCTGCCACCTTCGATTCTGTGGACATTACCAAGCTAGCATAGATGTCACTGAGGCAGAAGTGTGAATATGCTGGGAATGTGGGCTTGGGAGAGCACATCTTTGTTTGAGACTGTGTCCTGCCATTTGATGCCTAAAAACTTCCTGATGCTGTGTATGTGGAAGGCGCTGAGGGGTTGCTTGTGGCGGGTGTAAGTTGCCCACGATTCACTTCATAAAGCAGCAAGCTTGGTAGACCTCCATCTTGGTGCTGGCTGTTAGCATGACATTCTCCCATACCCTTTTGGAGAGGTGAGCCATTGCCATAGCTGCCTTGACAATATGCTTGTCTTGCTCAGCATCAATGGAGAAGTTGCTGGTTATAGTGAAGCCCAAGTTGTCAGAATTGTCTACCACCTTAAGTGTGTGATGACCAACGCAGATGCGTGGAGTGCTGGTGATACCCTGACCCAGGATATTGGTCTATGTCAGACTGATGGTCACTCAGGCCATTCAGTAAATAAGTAAAACAGGGAGCAGAGGGGTCCTGCAATGATATCGAAGCCCAACATCTCATTCCTGTACAGGTCATTCACTGAGCAGCTGTTTGAAGTCAAACCTCAGATCTTCTAAAAGGGTTCTGAAAAACAATTGGACACATTAGTCTCATTGCTTATGTATTTATATTCAGTGATAGCCGCCCTGAGGCCGGTCTTGGCCGGGGAGGGTTGGGTATAAATAAAAATATTTTATTTATTTATTTATTTATTATCCTAACTTCCTTATGTGAATCATCATAGTCACAAGTCACTGCAATGGTAGGTCAGGGCTATACATTTTCTGACTCATCAAGCTAAAAATACCCCAGCAGCCATGTATCGTAATCAGCCAGTGATAGCTAGTTAGCTTCATGCAGGTCAATAGGTTGTGACGGTTGTGTAGGCCTCCCCTACACAAACTGCACTTGATCACCCAAATGGGTGACTAACCAAAGATTTAGATGTCACTCTCATCATAAGGATTAATCATGTTGTTCTGTGTATAGTTGGCTATCTTAGCATCTGCCTCCAATAGCACCATATGTCTTTTCACAGCATCCATTCTCTATATTGAATGTGTGCTTCCTGATAGCATATGAATATTCTATAAGCTGCAGAGTCATCATGGCAAGATCATGAGGGACATATCTCTTAAACCTATCCAGCTATGAGAAAAGTAGAGATGCTTGAGGAATTGGACATTTGCATATGTCAACAAGCATATAGATAGAGATGATTAAGTTGACATGGTGTACTTGGACTTTCAATAAGCTTTTGACAAAGTACCTCACCAAAGACTCCTGAGTAAGCTTAGCAGTCATGGAATAAGAGGAGAGGTCCTTCTGTGGATCAAGAATGGGTTATGTAACAGCAAGCAGAGACCAGGAATAAATAGATAGTTTCTCAATGTGGAATGTAAAAGTGGAGTCTCAAAGGATCTATGTTGGAACTTGTCCATTTTAACCTATTCATAAATGATCTAGTCAGGAGTGACCAATGAGGAAACTGAGTTTCCTGAAGAAAGGGTGGAATGCCAGCACTGGGTGGAGGCAAAACCAAAGAGAGGCGGAGCTGGATACATCATGGAATAACTGCTCTGGAAAAAAGACTGTCTTGCTTCAATTTTCACCATAGCAACTTCAGATTAGAATTCCCAGCTCTGTTCAGATCAGGTCTGCTCAGAAGTAAGCCCCACTTGTTTCATGAAGTTATTCTCAAATAAGTATAGAGGGGTTTTTGTGTGTGTGTGTTTTAGGGCAACTGACCAATGCAGCAAGTAAAAGTAATTCCTTTCTATTTTAGTGTACCAGAGAGAGAGAGAGAGAGAGAGAGAGAGAGAGAGAGACCCGGTAGAAGCCTACCAATTCCTTCTTTTCCCGAAGCCATGGATTTAAAAAATCATTTTATCTTTGTCAAATAAAATACTACCTCTTGCAATTGTTTTGAAACTATACAGGGAGGGGGAAAACTAAGGAGGAAACCGTCATGGAGGAAGAGGTGATTATTGGAATGCAGTTGCATTGAAAGCCTACAAAATCTTAACAGTATTCAGGAAATCTATTGCAGGAACAGTGGTCTTTCAGAATGGGGGGTGGGGAACTTTGCTGTCATCCAGAGATTGTCAGACTCCAAATCGCATCATCTCTGGCCAGAATGACCAATGGTTTAGGGATAACAGGAAATGCAGTCCAACAATATTTGAAGTGCTATAGGTTCCCCACTTGTTTTAGAGTTCCATGCTGCCATTCTACACAAACACCTGGGAATAATCTCCACTGAATTCAGTGAGATTTACCTTGAGTAGACTTGTATAGGATTGCACTATTAATAAACTTACAAACAGAACGTGCTGATTGATTACCTTCAATTCCAAAATTGCTAATGCCCCCCCAAATGAAACAGTACACTGTTAACATAGATCAGCATTCTGCTTGTAGATATTTTGTTCCTTTTGCATTTTTTAAACAGGCAGTTGTTATGCTAGAGAAAGCTTTTTATTCTTCTGTTATGAAGAAGTAAATCAAAGGAATAGAAGTTTTTATCCCCGTTCTATTGTTCACAAAACTAGTAGTGCTGGTTGCTATTTCCGTTGCAATTTAGTTTATAGTACCCTGGGACACACATGTGTTATATTCTGTCTCCTCAATTAGAGCCAAGGGCAGAAGAAAAAAATATTTTGTAAGTTCGGTAGAATTCTCCTCTTTCCAGCCAACAGCTGGAGAGCTTACTCATGCATTTTCCTCCTGTTCATTTTTATTACAGTGATGTGTTTGCTACAGATAAGCTTGAGGAAGAATCTGCAAATTGGCTGCATTCCAAATTCTATATTTCCCCCCCCCCATTTTCAATCATTATAAACCATTGCATCATTACGCAAGGTCAGAACAAAAATTGTCAAATCATGCTTGTCTAGGCTTTGAAGGTTCCAAAGTTCAGATAAGACTGGTTGAGATAACAGGCAGCACTATTGGTGGCAATTATAAAGAGCCAGGAGCAATAGCACACCATGCAGAAGGTGATACCTCTTTAGGCAACGCTCCTGAGCACACCTGAGTAGGAAAATTCCACGGAAACAAATGGTGCATAAATTACTTTGTGTTTTCTTGAGACTACAGTGCAGAAGGGAAGCTGCTTCTGGCCCAGTCAGTTCAGTCATAGGACCAAGGGTCTTTGGGCAACTGCATTCCCTGCTTCCAAAAGAGAACCTCACATGGAGGAGATACCCAACCTGGTCCAATCCATCTTCTGCAGAAAGAGCAATAGCTCCCTCATCCCACCTGCCAGAAATAACCATTGTTCTGGAACTCCATGAGATTGAGTCCAACTATAAGTAGGGATGGATGACTCTCTCAGTTTCCCATTTTTACCGTTTCTCATTTATACATTATTATATTCAGTTGGGGGTGAGGTGTTGGAGGTTTTGGAGTTTTGTTGTATCTTTCTTTTAGATCTTGTGATTTATGTGGGGATTGTTCGGTTTTGTTGTGTATTTTTGATGTTTTATTTATTGTTTATGACTACTTTTGTTATTTTTTCATGTTGTAAGACATGGTTGAAATGTAGAAAAGTGGTATACAAATAAAATTATGTCTGTCTGTATGATGAGTTAGAGAAAGTGATATATGCTCTTTGCTACAGAGTGATCATTTATGGGTGGCTCAACTGGCAGCAGAAATTCAGTTTTCCATTTTGGCCTCAAAATGACATTAATGCAAGATTCCAAGGGCTCCAAGCGTTTACCCAGGGCTCGTGTTTCCTTCTGGAATGAGGCACTGTAGACTGTGGTGTCTTTGTTATATAACCTCTAGGTTAGATTACTGCTACATGTTATAGTCAGGGCTGCCTCTGAAGACAGTTCAGAAACTTCAACTGGTGCAGAATTCAGCAGCTAGGTTGCTCACTGAGACAAAACAAAATAAAAAAAAAAAATTCCTTCCAGTAGCACCTTAGAGACCAACTAAGTTTGTTCTTGGTATGAGCTTTCGTGTGCATGCACACTTCTTCAGATACACTGAAACAGAAGTCACCAGACCCTGATATATAGTGAGAGGGTGGTTCTGTTTCAGTGTATCTGAAGAAGTGTGCATGCACACGAAAGCTCATACCAAGAACAAACTTAGTTGGTCTCTAAGGTGCTACTGGAAGGAATTTTTTTTATTTTATTTTGTTTTGACTATGACAGACCAACACGGCTATCTACCTTTAACTGGAATCACTGAGACAAGGCGGTTTTAGCACACTACACTGATCCTGGTCTGACTGCACTGGCTATCAATTAGTTTCCAGGCCCAATTCTAAGTACTGTTTCTGACCTATAATTCTTTAAAAGGCTCAGGACTTCAAAACCTCAAGGATTGCCTCTCCCCAGATCCTGGAACCATCATCTGAAGCCCTTCTTCATGTGTCTTCTTCCCAAGAGGTCCAGAGAGCGGCAACTCAGCTACGCATACACTTTTCTGACATGAGTATTAATAATGATGTGAATAAAGTAATACATAAGTAAAACGAAGACTGAGTAAATATGTTTTCTGTAAATTGTGTGGATCTGTTTATGTGAACCTGTGACGGCAGTTTTTCGGTTTTTTTTCATAAAATTTATACACCCAATGAGTGTAAAAAACCACACACATCAAAGCAGTTTAGAAAAAGATAAAATGATAAAATCGAGACAAATTCACAACCATACTTTAGTTAACATACAATAGTTAAAATACTAAAACAGTTTAAAATTACCTCAACTTTCTAAGCATATTGGTAGGCTTGTCTAAACAGGAATGTTTTTAGCTGGCACCAAAAGGGCACTTTACCTTTACACCCATAATTTTCTGCCTAGCTGAAGGGGGCAAGGAATCTATACACATTTTATTATATTAACTGGACCACCCATAATTCTGTAAGGATCCTGCTATAGTATCTTATTTCTAATTTTAGATCTTAACATTACTGAATGCTAGCCAACCTAATTAACCATTCATCAGAGCTAACATTGATTTTCTTTTTATTAAGTGACCCTGTTATCGTGAAAATATAAGGACATTATGCCAAAGACTGTATGAGGGGGAAAGAATGTGTATTAAATTACAAATGCTTGAGATAGCTTACTAATATACATTGCAATGCATAGTAGTTCTAGCATGAGACTAGTATAAAATAAACTGTCACACGGCCTTTCCATCCACTTTAATAAGTCAGAAAAGAAAAAGGGTATCTGGTATTCTACAGACATGTTTGAAGAAAAGAACAATAATGTATTCAAAGCTATTTATCAGAGGCAAAATGAACATTTCTAGATAATTCCAGATGAACACAAATCATACAGAATCATTACAGTGGTGCCTCGGGTTACAGACGCTTCAGGTTACAGACTCCGCTAACCCAGAAATAGTACGTCAGGTTAAGAACTTTGCTTCAGGATGAGAACAGAAATCGGGCAGCAGCGGCGCAATGGCAGTGGGAGGCCCCATTAGCTAAAGTGGTACCTCAGGTTAAGAACAGTTTCAAGTTAAGAACGGACCTCCAGAACGAATTAAGTTCTTAACCCGAGGTACCACTGTACCTGCTAACTGAGCAGAGCTTTAGCTCCGTATTTACAAAAAAGATCAAGGGGGAGAAAAATCTCCAAATAGCGTAAAATGTAGCACACCCTAAAATAAGTTGTCTCAATAATTACAGAGTTTTCAAAGATACCCTTACACAGCCATTGTCTCATTTCCCATCTCTGATTTCTTTTGTTTGCTGAGGTTAACAGTTCACATGCTTAAAATACTGTGAATTTTAAAAATTGCTGTGCGTCTCAGAGTGTTTTGTGGGCGCTAAAATATACCTGAACTTGGATCAAGAGGTGAGCAAGTGGATGGAATTCTGGGCGGCAGGGATGCTGTTCTGTGAACATTTGTGCCAGATCAAGTGAATGTCCTCAGGCTAACGTTGCTAAGACCTTGTGAAAAAGAGTGTACAGCTCCTTGTGCCAGCTAACACACATCTGAATCCATGGGCAAGAGATTGCACTACACCTCGGGCACAGCTCAGGATTTCCGTTCTCTTCTGCCATGCAAAGATCTTATGCCGTCAGCAAAAAAGACATTCTGACTGAGGTAAAAGTCTTCCACTCACAAATCAAACAACCCTGGGGTATCAAAGACTGCAGATAGCAATGACTGCAGATAGCTATTGTCTTGAACTAGCAGGATATCAAGCACAGAAAGGTGTTATTTCAGTTACTGAATAGATTTTTGCTGTGTGTGATTATTAAAAAAAAATGTAGTCCTTGTGAAAAGGAATAAATTATAACTTACCGGTATATCCAGCCAAGTCTTAATCAGAGTAGACCCACTGAAACCAATGCACATGTTGAAGATGATGTTCACTTTCTGATAGCATGTAAGTTACCAAGAAAGAAGTTTAACCTAAATATATATTTTCTTTCTCTCATATACAGTGGTGCCTCGGGTTACAGACGCTTCAGGTTACAGACTCCGCTAACCCAGAAATAGTATCTCGGGTTAAGAACTTTGCTACAGGGTGAGAACAGAAATTGCGCGGCGGCAGCAGCGGGAGGCCCCATTAGCTAAAGTGGTACCTCAGGTTAAGAACAGTTTCAGGTTAAGAAGGGACCTCCAGAACGAATTAAGTTCTTAACCCGAGGTACCACTGTATACAGCTAAGTCATGGAGAGGTTTGACTTAGCCCTGGAAAAGGTGTTATAGATGGTTCCTTCCGGCTTGACTTTAAAAAGGGAGTCGAAACAGGTCAGCCTTTATTTTATTTTTAAATTGCATCTTTGAGACACAATAGTTTTTCTCTCTCACACACATTCATTTTGCTATAATCTGATACCAGACAGAAAGAAATAAGAAAGCCATTGAAAGGTTCAAAAATGTGCATAGAAATGTTAAAAGCACAAGCCTGTGCATTTTAAAAGGAGTGGGGGGAAAGGAAAGGAAATGTTTTTACTGTTGATGGAAGAATGTGCTGCTCACCTGAATTCACCATCATGAGGATGAAATGGGTTTTTCCAAATAATTCCCATTTATTTTCTCACTTCTGCTGTATTAGAAGTGTCTTTGGTTCACTCTCCAAGCATAGATACTTGAAAATTGTTCCATTTTCTTGAAAATAAGAGTTCCTTATGCTATAAAACTTTCTCCAATTGACTCTATATAAGAGGAGCAGAAGGGATATGAATAAATAACAATAAGTTTCTTACAGATTTGGGGGTTGGCATACCAACACAGAACAAGTACATAAATATTAGACAATGTTTCATTTATTATGTCTCCTGTAGATTTTCCAAAATACAATATTTCTTCCAAATATGTGGGGAGGGAATGTGAGAATCCTTTAGATAGTGACATACCCACTGTCAAGAAGTAAATCTCATGGTTTGTTTGTTTCATTGCTGCAGTTCTGTCCCTAGCTTATCTCATTCTATGAGTCCCAGAACATCTTGCCATATTTTTCTTTATACCCTGAAGGAATCACATTAGCAACACGTCTTCTTCTAGTTCTGCAAATGATGATGGAAGTGTAAATTTCTGTCACTTGTATACAAACCCAGAGAGAGATACAAACACCATTATAGGATTTCTCTAAAGTATTGACATGTAGCTTGTAGTGCCCTCAGTGCCAAAACACAAAGATGCTATAATGGCAGCAAATAAATTACCAGTGTCACGGGGACACAAAGAAACAATTTACCATTTTAAGATGCTCTTTAGCCCCAGCTTCATAATTTTTATTTATTTCCTGCTTTTCCTCTAAGGACTTCAGGCCGGTATACATGATACTCTCTCTTCCCCATTTTTATCATCCAAACTATGAAATAGTGATACAGTGATTGACCAAGGTCAGTGTGTGAGCTTCATGGCTGAGTGGAGATTTGAACCTGGATTTCCTTACTCCTAGTCTTTGTTGTGAGATTCATTCCCTGTGTGCAGTCATGGGTTTATTGTTTTTCACATGACTGGGTATGTGTTTTCATTCCACAGAGTGGGAAGTGGGAAGTGACGGAAGACAGGATGTTTGTCTTACTGTGTTTCCCTGAAGTAGGACTATTGTCCTTTGTTCTTTCTCTTTGCTGCCTGGTGCTAGAGAGAGGTGGGGCCATGATGTAGAGCTCCGTGTGTGTAGATATGTAATAAAGTAGATTTAGCTAAGATGCTGAGCTGCTGTGGTCTGTTACGCTACTGCGCACACTCTGCAGATCCCTAAGTGTGTTGGATGTCTTCTGACACCAGTCACTGTGATGTTCGGGCTGAAGAAGCTAAGAAGCTCCCGAATGATCGCCCATGAAGGAGGGAACATGCCAGTCGGGCATGTGTCTCTGCCAAGGCTCTATGTGTGAGTAGAGACCGTTTCATGACAGTCTTATCACAAGTTCAAAAACATGAAAGCTAAATTCCTCCTATATGAAGTGTTCCCAGCTTATATTACTGCTGAGTGCACCATCAATGCCCAATGTCTGCAGTTGTGGGGAATTGTGAGTGAACCTAGAAGTCTAGAAGAAATCATTGAGGGATGCAACATTGTGCTAAGGCCATTGTTCAACCACTACAATCATTCCAGCTTGCCAGATGCATGCTGTTCTGGGAAATTATCCCAATCCCCCTGAGCCAAAGTCCAGGGGTGGCAGGGGCACGTAGGGGAAGGAGAGAGGAGAAAGCTCCATTTCACAAGAGAAAACTGCTATGCAGAGCTTCCACGAACAGGACTTATTAGTTGAATCCCACCCAATATATTTGTTTCCAGTATCTTTCTCAGAAGCTGCTTTCTCAGATATCCCCAGAATGAGTTTTGACATTTATGACTGATGAGATGGCACATCCTCTACGTAGCAGCCAACAGAAGTAATGCTTTCAGCACTACACTATGCTATGTAAAAACTTGCTAATCCATCCAGTAGCTTGTTCTCTTGGGCCATCTTATATCTCATATTTGTTTAGGACTGTTGGCATCTTGAAAGACAATGGAGCGTGCCTCTGGGGGTGAAGTCAAACTGCTGGAGAATCACAGCACCTGCTGTGGCTGCAGAAACCTGTAATTCATAACTGCTGCCTCCCATGTTGTTTTTGCTGCGTTAGTAGCACTGAAGTGACCTCTCCAGAGTGCAAGCCTGGGCAGTGTGTGTGGATGTCCTGGGCTGCCCAGACAGCAATACCCCTCTCTCGGCATCACTGATGTGGCCCAAAGGAAAGCAGAACACTTATTTATTTTATTTATTTCTTAAATTCAACCCTCCATTCTTCTAAGGACCTCAAGGTGGTATACACTGTTCTTCCTTCCCCCATTTTATCATCACAACCACCCTTTGAAGTAAACTGGACTGAGATCTATTGACTGGGTATCTTCATGGCCAACTAGAGCAAACTAAGGCCCGGGGGCCAGATCCGGCCCAATCGCCTTCTAAATCCGGCCCGCAGACGGTCCGGGAATAAGCGTGTTTTTACATGAGTAGAATGTGTCCTTTTATTTAAAATACATCACTGGGTTATTTGTGGGGCCTGCCTGGTGTTTTTACATGAGTAGAATGTGTGCTTTTAAAATGCATTTCTGGGTTATTTGTAGGGCATAGGAATTCATTCATTATTATTTTTTCAAAATATAGTCTGGCCTCCCACAAGGTCTGAGGGACAGTGGACTGGCCCTCTGCTGAAAAAGTTTGCTGACCCCTGAACTAGAGAATTGAACCTGGGTATTCCCAGTAGTTGTCCAACATTCTAACAACTGCATGATGCTGGCTCTCCACGGCAACCACACCCTAAATTAACACACTAGTCAACTTTATCATATTCCCATTGATAATGGATTCCTGTAGAGTGTTGGACTAAGACCAGGAAGACCAGAGTTCAAATACTCACTTAGCCATAAAGTTCATTTCAACTTCCTCTCCAATCCCACAGCACCCTGTATCCTCCCAATCTGCTTCAGAGGGTCCCCCAATGCTCCAGGGCAGGTTTTCACATGGAAGGCTGCAGGGGAAAATATATTGCTCCAGTGGCATCTGTTCCACTGGCAGATGTGCACAATTGTATTTTGCTCAGTGTTAGTAGCATTTGTTTACCCAAACAGTGGAAAATACAGGGAAGTCTTTTTACTGGGTTCAAAGCTGGGAAGATCTACAATGAACATAGCATTTTACCAGTACAATTCTTAAAAGCACACTGTTCACATTGTCTATATAAATGCTTTTCTTAATTATTTTTTTTTAATCTTACTGTCAGCCTCTCTTGGAATTTATTTGTTGAAAACGGGAGACACATAGTGACATTTGAAAAAGAAAACACCCAGAAGATGAGATATATGTTGCTGCCGCCACAATGACAGATTTCAGAACTGATGAGTGATTGATAAAATAGCAGCACAAAAATGACAGGCCTCAAAAATTACAAAAAAATAAAAATGCTGAATGTTATTCCCTCAGTACCTTAGCAGACCCATGTCCTTTTTTTTTTACTGCTGGAACTTTAGAATGGAAAGAAAATTGTATGTGGAAGGTATAGGATTTATGTTTACCAAAACAACAGCTTCCTCTTTCAAATGTGCTCCAGTTGACTTCTCCCTGAGCTGACCATGTCTAGTCCTGCACTCATCCTTAGCTTGGCTTAATTTTATTTTGCATACAGATTCATTTGTATTTTACATAGAACTTAGGAAACTAGAGCAGCCTGTCTTGATGTAAATCTATCGGAGGGGCTGCCAAGCTTTTGGAATCAGTGGGCACATTTGGAATTTTGAGAAAGTGTCATGGATGCCAGTCACAAAATGTCTGCCATGGGGGTATGTGGCATACCACAAAATGGCTGTTGTGGGAGCATGGCAAAATGCTTGCCACATCTTTAAAAACAGGAAAAGAGACAAGAGCACAACATGGTGAGCATATGCCCACCATCAGCTGCCTCATCAATGAGAGGAAAGGCACCTACAATCAGCCATTGCCATATTCATTCACACAGAGAAGCTCTTCACACCTCTCCTCTGTTCAAAACTGATGGAAGGATGAGCTTGCAGTTCTGGCATCTGATATAATGTGTGTATGATTAAAGCAGTTTCTCATGTACAGAATACATTAGTACCATAGGAGTTACTGGTGAACACATTGGCGCCCAGAGGTATCAATGTTGGTGATCCCTGAATAAACAGCCCAATTAGGACTGAACATGCTCAGTGGCCACAAATGTTGAGTGGTAACTGCTTGGGGGGGGGGGCTGACTGGGAATACTGAATGGGAACAAGAATGGGGTATTCATGAATGAAGGCATGGATGGATGGCTGACTGAAGCACTGAACAGGAACAGTCTAATCTGCAACATTTTGTTGCAGATCCCACTTCTCTTTTTGCTCAGGCTATTTCAGGACATGAGATACATACCGTCCAAACAGAATGCCCAGTATTTGTGCTTTCAAGTAATAATAATAATAATACATTCATGTTATTTGAAAGACTGATTGCCCTGAAAGCAAATGTTCAGTCAATTATCTATTTCCTTAAAAACAAGGGTCAATGCAAAAGCAGATGGCAAACTATCAGAATCATATTAATTTAGATTTTCTCTCATTATTTCTAAACTCATACCATAATTTTAAGGATTTGGCTATAATTCTGAGTAATTATAGGCAGCAATACTAAAAGCCTTTATCACGTAATACTGTTTGCCTAATTTTGCATTTAAAGGAAACCCCCTATCGTCATTGTGAAATTCTTCTTGCTATTTATGTCCTTTATTGTTTTACGTAGGTCCTTCACTACAGACGTCTTCAAACAACCTTGAATTTGTGTGAATGAGGATGAATACAGTTGTTCGTCTCTACAAGGAGCCAAATTTATCATCATACGAAAGATCATTCAAAATGTATTTGCTATTTACATTCTTTATTTAGGTCTCAGTGGAGTGTCAAATACTTTCTACATCTTGCCCTGGCCTTCCAAAATAAAGGGGGTAGGGCTGAATTTTGTTCAGCAGGAATTTCACTAAGTTTTCCAAATTAAAATCACAGCAAAAAAAACAACACACACACACACAAAGGAGGAAGCAGGGTTGAGCTCTTGATGTTTTAATGTTAATTAAAAAGCAGTAATTGATTGTTATCAGACCACCCTGGGAACATTAGATTCTTTAAACTTGATGTTAATTTTATGCAGATTAACTAAAATACAGAATCTAGCTTCCTGCCATTCCTTTTCTCCCTCCCTCTGGGTTTTTCCCCCTCCCTTACCTCAATCAGTCTCCTTTCTTCCTTTGCTTTCCTTTTTAAACAAGTGGCTGTCGCCTAGTGTAAACCACCTATCTCCTGAGTGGAATAATCTCTTGAGAAACAAGAATTGCGAGTCTTTAGAAATTGGAAAATGTTTCATGTCTTACTTTCATCTCCTGAAAGGCAACTTTGAAAACTCCTGAGGGGAAGCAGATGCATTCTAAAATCAAGTATTCATAGTATTGTCTGGAAAAACCTATTGCACCCACAGCTCACATTGGCTGTAAGTGGGCAGCAGGTTTGGGGGGGGGGGGAGAGAGAGAGAGAGAGAGAGAGAGAGAGAGAGAGAGAGAGAGAGAGAGCGCAAAGAGAAACTGAAAGTAACATAGAGCTTCACAATTCCAGTATTCTGGGGCAGACACCTATATCTATTCCCTTGGAAATATGTAGATGCAAAATGATTCTGACACATTTATTCACCAAATACAGACCTGCATTTTCAGTTTTGGGAAAAGGAAGGTGGGGTGTTTGTGCGGGGGTGGGGGGCAGATTTTGAGTTACTTGTCCCTAGTGCCAGTTCCCTCCCCGCAAAAAAAGGAAGGCTCTTGTCAGTATTACCAGTACAGAAGGTGTATGTGTCTTCATGACTCCTCTGTAACTTAGCTCCCCTAGAAATGGAGATAATGAAGGAATGAGAGCCAGTGTGGTGTAGTGGTTAAGAGCGGTAGACTCGTAATCTGGGGAACCGGGTTCGCGTCTCTGCTCCTCCACATGCAGCTGCTGGGTGACCTTGGGCTAGTCACACTTCTCTGAAGTCTCTCAGCCCCACTCACCTCACAGAGTGTTTGTGGTGAGGGAGGAAGGGAAAGGAGAATGTTAGCCGCTTTGAGACTCCTTCGGGTAGTGATAAAGCGGGATATCAAATCCAAACTCTTCTTCATCTTCTTCTTCTTCTTCTTCTTCTTCTTCTCTCCTCCTCCTCCTCCTCCACCTGCATTCCCCTGTCTGCTCCCACTCATGACCTGGCTCGCCAACCTCCTCGGCCAGCTACCTCAAGGTCTCTCTCTTTCTGCTCCCTTTCAGGGTCTCTCCTCAGTGCCTCTTGCATGAAGAGGAGTCCAGGTAACTGAAGGAGGGGAAAGGGGGGAGGGGGAGCTACTCCCACCTCCCAGCAGATGCTGCTTGACATAGTTGCCTCATGATAGGACCGGCCTTGTTGTGGACATCACAGTCTCTGCTGACCTTCATTCCTAGGCTCCTTTGTTGTCCATTGGTCTAACTACCTTGATAACCAGTTCTTTTTGCTTCTAATGTACTGTTTAAAAATTTAAACATACTGATACAATGAAACTGATACAGATAATAAGGATTACAACAGGCATAGACAAACTCTGGCCCTCCAGATGTTTGGGACTACAATTCCCATCATCCCTGACCACTGGTCCTGTTAGCTAGGGGTGATGGGAATTGTAGTCCCAAACATCTGGAGGGCCGGAGTTTGCCTAGGCCTGGATTACATCAAGCATCACCACTGGTATGGTGTGAAACCTATAGTTAAATTCTGACCTTTTTACCCTGTTGCCAGTGGGCTTTGTTCAATCAATGATAGACTTAGGAGCATTAGGGCTTCCAGGAAAAGAGGGAACCTGCCCATGCAATGGGAGAGCTGTACCTGTGTTCGCCACACACCTGCCATTAGTGTCCAGAGTGCAGGGACAATTCCTTTATGCAGCCGCAAGCCAGATCGACAGCAGCAAAGAGATTTTGCAATGACAAAACTCTGCAGATATGCCTGCAAGTTTCTTCCCTTTTCTATGACTCCTTTGTTCCCACATAATTACTTTCATTATTTTCCTTGAACAATTAGCATAACAATATGATATCTCAAGAAAACTGGGCAAAGCATCAAGATTGTTTTGCAGCAAATTTTGTAGTGATGCATAATTCCGGCCAGTGTTTGGAGAAGGCACGGGGGGGGGGGAGGAATGGAGAAGCAGCCCATCTGTATGCTTAAATATGATTTGTGATGCTGCCATCATCTTTGTTAGTAGCATTTATAAAATTGTGTATGGTGACATTTACAAATTTAGGGCACAAACCCCTGGAAATTTTCCTTGGCAGGAGAACTTCATGCTGGATTGATCTCTTGTCGGAGTGTCAGCTGCATTTCACAGATGAACCAAGAAATCAGGAAATTACCATAAGCTTTGAGAAGTATGAAATGTAGATAAAGTGGTATACATACATGCAAATAAATGATACATATCCAAACTAAATCATTATCTAAATACATTTTCCCATTGTTAAACTCCTTCATTGGTTTCCTCTTGGCCCTGCAACGTTTATCTTTTCTTTGCACATCTTAAAATGTGTAAGGTTCTTCGTCCATTTCCTGTAAAAAGCATCTAGCCTAACAGTTCCCTTTCTAACAACTTGGCTTGTAACATCTTAACATATTAGTTGCTTATTATTCTCCTTAAAGTGACAGATCAAACAGCATGAAGTGTTTTCTATTTGGTATCCCCCCAGGGGAAATCTGTGTAAAATAACAAGTTGTTAAGATGAAACAGAACTAGGGACAGGCAGAACCACTTGGTTCTGCTCCATAGAGTCTTGATGGAGAGCAGAATGAACACCAGAATGAAAAACAACAACAACAACACAGTGCATTACAGAAGCAGAATGGCTTTAACAGTTCACTTTATAGTGAAGACCACATTCTCCTGACCCATCACTGCATCACAGACTTTCAGTCCCAGAATGTGGAGAGGCGTTGCATGGAAAGTGGAAGTCTTCCAACAGCGGCGTAGCTGTTCATTTGCCACCACTGTGAGAACTAGGCCTTACAGTGTGTACATCTCCAAAAACACTGTTAATTTGAAGCTGATGTAGGGGAAAAAGTGAACTATCTCCGTTCAAAATAGGTAACCAGTGATAGATTGAAGACTGAAAACGAAATACTTCAATTTTCCTGAATAAGAGGTGAGGCTAACCTTTCTCAACCCATGGGTCAAACTGGCTAATCTTACAAATATATAGCCTTCTAAAACCATGGTTGCCTTTTGGGGCCCAGGGGCACATTTGGAGTTTTGAGAGAGTGCCATGAGCACTAGTCACAAAATGGCTGCTGTGCGGGTGTGACTTAACCAAGAATGGATCCAGTGGTTGTCCTCACTTACCCAGATTTGGGAGCTCACTTTTCCTTCCCAGAGGCCAAAAGGCCACTCTCCACCTCACAAGAGGACAGTTCTGGGGGTTCCTGACTTTCCATGCAGACCCTCATAACTGAATCCTCACATAAGTGGTGAGCCCACTGTACTGCATCCAAAACAGCATTCTAGTTTTCTGGGTAGGCTTAGTTTCTCCACATTTTGTTCTGAGAGCCACAGGTGGAGGAAGGGGGTGCGGGGGGTGTCATCCCTGAGGGGGGTGACATCACTGCCCTGCCCCGTGGGACGCTCGCCCTGCCCTGGGTGCACAGCATGTGTGCCGCTCCAGGTGCCGGAGCAGGTAACTCCGCCTCTGCTGAGAGCTGTCACAATTATAATTACTAATTTTACACATGTATACAACTGGGATTAATGTTGCCATGTACTTGATTATTTGCTGCCCATGTATGTTTAACCACACTGCCTAAAGCAGCATCAGTGTACTCTGTCTCTTTTCATTTCCGTGTAATAAACCAATTGTTCTCTGTTTCCTGGTGTGGGAAGTTCTTTATTGGACATAAGTGTTATAGGTATACATGTGTTTTTAACAGACACACTAATTGGCTCTATGTAAATGATCTCACCCATACGTTGTAGACATGTGTGATGGACATGCATGTGGGTTCAGACGCACACCTCGTAACATATCTTGATTTATTTCTGGCAAGGCGGGTGGTATGAACCAGTGTATGGTGGGGTGAGAAGACTCCCTCACTCTTATTGTACTGTTCTTCTGTGTTACCACAACAGCTGGGGAAGCAGCAGTGATATGCCATAGTTAACAAAATGGCATCCCTTTGATTGGATAATGCAATGCAAAGGCAGCATCTGAAATCATTTACAACTATGAAAAACTAAGTTTACTTAGCAAGAAGAAAATTACTCAAGAACTAATACATAATGGCAAGGGCTAGACATATGCAACTTGGAGCGATGCAGTAAAAATGAGCCAGCTAAATGAAATAAAGATGAGCTGAGGAGCTTATGGACTTCTGTAAAATGATCTTCTCTAGTGAGCTATAAACTCTTCCCACCCCCGCAATGAATGTTAGATGAAATTTTACCAATTAATAGAGTTTTGGTGGTTGCCAGAGAGCAATAGATTAGAATGTGATGTTCTTTTTTCAGACTCCCCCTGCAGACAGATAAGAATTACTAGATGTGCAATATTTCATTTGCTTAACCTGAAGCAGAGATGTTTTTACTCTGTGGTTTAGTTAGTCATATACTTGAGTAGGACAGTTTCAAAAGAAGAGGAAGAAAGCAGCAGAATTTATATAATTTGAATAATTGCTTTCCTATTAACACAGTGGCAGACTGCTAGATTTATGTTTTATGTTTAACCATCAAACTCCCTCTTGGATATAAATGGTGTCCACTCCAGATACATCTGATTAGGCCATAAATGAAAAAGTCTCTTCTGTTTCAGCACTAGTATAAAATTGCACACAGCCAACTACAGCAGTGCTTTTATGGTGCTATGTTTTAACAATTGTTTTATCTGGTCCTGCTATCTTAACGTACTTTGATATGATTTTCATAACATGGGGTGGCATTCAGCTAAGCTTTAACCAGCACAAACCCACTGAAATAAACAGACCTAGCTTCGTTAACTTAAATGTGTCTACTCTGAATAAAACTTAACTGGACACCACCCTTGGTTTTTAGCATACTGTTTTATTTTTCAGCTGTGTTCTACTCAGAGTAGATCCACTAAAATTAATTGAGCTAAGTAATGTAAATGAGTCTACTCTGTCATTTACTCTGTACAACCTTTTGCTATTATATTGATCATGCTGTAAATGGCACTGATAGGGTGCACACCCTAGAGCAACTAGCAAAATGTTTTTTTAAAGAATTGTATTTTACAAAGACTGCATTTCTATTTTTTTATTTATCTATATTTATTTCCAACTTTATAATAACTTATTTAGCATCTTGAAAAGTCCTAACTAGGTTCAGGTTTTATTCCATAATCAAAAACCTTTGCTACAGTGTCCTAGAGTTCCTTTCCCCCCTTTTACTGGAAGAGTTCCTGTGCTATCAACAGCTAAAGACCGTCAGAAATTCAGCAGGCAAAGAGAAAATAGAATCCCTGTGACCCACATGTGTGGGGTGGATAACAAAAGAATTGGGAGGGTGCCTGAATTCAAAATGCAAGGTTTTACATACTCTCCAGCAGAAGAGAGCCCCCAAGAGCAGAGTTTAAACACACAAAAGTCAAGCAGCAGTATAGTGTTAGGAATATAGGTTGATTTAAAGCAAAGCTGATTTAAAGCAAAAACCTAGGGTGTGAAGGAAAAGGCAAGTAGGAAGTTACCACAGTTTCACAACTGCTGGTAATGGAGATGCCAGGAGATGAGGACAGCAAGGTTTAATTTTAAAGTTTAATTTTAATGGGAGCAAGCTGATGGGTCATTTGGAATGGGGGAGAAACCACATAACTCAAAGAAAACAGCTGCAAGCTATGCTAGTGATGAGAAGCACAAGCCAGAAGGAGAGACAAATGCGCAATTAAACAGTGCCAAATAATGTGGAGAGGAAAAAATAATAATAATAACATCATAATCGGAATGAATACTTTTTTTGTCTTTGAACCAAAGAGACAGCTGCAGTATAATCTGCTGTTTGTGTAGAGTAGTGTTAGTAGGGAGAAGGACAGTGTCCCCTCAGGAATATCAGCTCTAAGAATACGCCAAAATAATATCGTTCATGTGATGGCATCATGAGCAACATACAAAACTTCCTTGTTGTGCAAGAGACCATTGGCCCACCTTACTAGTAGCATCTGCTCCAACTGGAAGTGGCTTTCCTGAGTTTCAAGCAGAAATCTCTTACTGGAGATGACAACAACTGAACCTGAGACCTTACATGTGCAAAACATGTGCAAGTCCCCCCTTGTCTCACAGAATATGGACATGTCTGAAGATAAACCATGGCTACTCATCTAAAGAAGACTTATGCACCTGCACCAGCAAGCCTGGCCTCAAAAGATACAACAGTCAGGCCATGTCTATACTATACATCCAATGCAGCACCATATTGCTTCAAACAGTTCTCAGGGCAGAAGGATTGGCTGTTAAACCACTCTGGAAATGGTACTTCTGTGAGGGGACTAAGGGTCACCCAATAACTCTCAGCAAACAACACCCTTAATATTTAAAGAAGATCTCTGAACCTCAGAGGCGATGATAAGAAGTACAGCTTGAGAACACATGAGCTTGGAGGTGTATAAAGCTTCATCCCAGGACAAGCAGATTTAATCCTACTGAAACAAATGAGATTAATTCAATTGAAATGCAAGTACTTTGGCTTAATTGGGTTGCACATTCACTGTCCAATTTCATCACTTTAGCTACATAAGCGGCCATTTGCCCGTATCTAATTCAGACTAGCAGACATGCCTTTCATGTGTTACCCAGCACACAAATCCATTAGGCTGTATATAGACAAGAGGCAGGACAGAGTAATTAGGTTTTTAGGTTACCCTTTTAAGAACAGGGAACTGATTCTGTTGTTGTCTTGTCTTTCCTGTCTATTCCCAAATGATCACTTTGCTTAAAAGGGGGGAAATGTGGTATGTATACAAAGTGGAGGCATAAGTATTTGGGAAGTAGAATTCCATTCCATTCCAGGGCTTCCAGTGGTGCAGTTCATAGAGAAATATTCAGATTAGTCTACAGGGATCAGTACATCCTGTTTATCTATTCTGTGTCTCCCATACAGATCTTACACTTTCATATGTGCTACTTCAGATTTCTCTAATTTCACTTTGCATTTAACATAACTAAGAATATATGCACTCTTAACCCTGTTCAGATTTCTCCTGATGTCATTTGTATATTCTCTGTTGGCTGCATTTCAACAGACTTTGGTTATCTCTAGATTTGCTCACTACAAAAGGGGAGCAGAAGATCAGCATAGCCTCCACACAATGTGATCCACTCATCTAGGTTCATATATAAGGATGAAGTAACAAGATATAGTGTGAACTGACATTTCCCATGCACATTCCTGCAGCAATTTCCACGATGATAGTAGTGCTTTTGAGAGAATCCATGCATCTACAAATGTTCTGCACTCCTCAACCTTCCCAGATGCCCATAATCCCTTAAAAAAAAACACACACAACAACAACAACCATTATTTTCTTAGATGGGTTTTCCTGTAAGAACAGAAAGGTGGGGAGCCTGCCTACTGTGTGCATGAAAGAAACATTTTTTATTTTGCTTTTTGTCTCTTTACATTTAAAGAAATCAATGTGGGATGCTGTTTTTTAAAAGGCTTAAAGGAAGCGTTTCCCTGAAAAACAAAATCAGGAAGTGCTCAGTCACCCTCCCTAGCATGGGCGTAGCCATGATTTATTGGGGGGGCAGGCTTTATGTCGGGGGAGGCATAACCAAGATATATGTGATGCAATTGGTCAGTTAATTAATTATTTCTATTTATTTACTTGATTTAGGGTGAGGCACTGTGCCCCTCTGCATCCCTCTGGCTACGTCCATGCTCCCTAGCTTTCTGTGCTTCAGTTAGAGATCAGAGGGAGGCCATGGCATGTTTTCAGATCAGGAAATGAAGGAAGCAGAGGAGGCTGCAGAGCGCTGGCCATCCCACGGTGATATGGTAATCATAAGTTTATTCAGTCTGCAGGGTTCCATTGTGAAGTGTAGGTGGCTTCCACGAGGCAAGACAGAGTGATAACAGCAAGAACCTTTATTGAACTAACAGAACTCGACAACAGGGGCAAAGCAACTGCTTATATACCTTTCTGAAGGCCTGGGCCACTCCCACTCCCAACATGATTGGCTGCCTAAACTTCCAAGCTGCGAATCATGACTCAGAGTTTAAGGGCCAGTGGCAGAGGCCCAAATCCTGAAATGTTCTGTGATTGGATATCATGTATTGAATCAGAACACAGGGGCTCAGAATCCTTAGTCCAGACTCAAGCTCAGGCAAACACAGACTACTGAATACACAGCACATTCTGTCTCCCATACTATTCAGCACCTATATGATGAACCCATTGGGAGCATGTGGAGTTAGAACAAGTTGTCATCAGTATGCTCTCCATCTGATTCAGAGAGGCTGCAAATGTGTTGGCCAGTGTCTGGAAGAAGTGATGGGCTGCATTGGGGGGGGGGGCAATAAACTGAACCTGAAAATTGGTAGGATGGAGCTTCTGTTGGTGGGTGGTTCTTGTGACTGGGAATAAGCTGGATGACATGATCTGGGAGGAGTTTCATTCCCCTTGACAGAATAGGTCCATAGCCTGAGAATACTCATTGATTCCAAGTGACCTCTGTAGCTAGGAGTGCTTAAGCCCAGCTTTGGCTAATTGGACAGCAATTGCCTTTCCTTTCCTGGCCTGAGCCTTTTCTGGCCTCAGTACTCCATGCTTTAGTGACTTCCTGTCTTGACTCCAATAATGTACCCTACATGGGACTTCCCTTTAAGACAGTCTGGAAGTTGCTGTTAGTGCAGAATGGGCTGCCAGGTTGGTGAGTGTGGCAGCCTGCTGGTAGCAAGTGCCATTGGCGTGAAAGCACTGTGTTGGCTGCCAGTGAGCTCTGATGCCCAATTTAAGTCCTAAATTCAAGTACCAAAAATATCACATCCCCAAACATCAACCATATCGGATATCACAATTGGTAAAGGAGGCCTTGATTCTGCTGCTGCCACAGCTGGGAACTGCCCAGGTGGCATAGACACTGACCCATGACAGGGCCTTTTCATTAGTGGCCCCTCCCTTATAGAATGACCTCTCAGGTGAGGTGCATCTGTCCTTATTAATTTTTAAGCAGAATTTAAAAACATTCTTGTTAACCCAGGCATTTTGGGATTGAAAATTGCTGTACATATTATTTCTGGAAACTTGAAATATTTATATTAGCTGTGATGGTATTTGCTTTGTTTTTAATTTTTAAAATGTTTTTTTTATTGTTTTGCTGACTTTGGATCCTTTGGGATGAAAGTCTGATAAATAAGGGGGAAAATAAAACCCACAACCACTGAAATTCTAATTAAATGCTAAAGTACCTGTGCAATGAGGCAGAAAAACGGAAGCCTGTTTCACAGGAAATAAAGTTTTTCAAGAAATTAAAGCACAGATTTTGACATAGCACTGTGCAGTGCATTTCTGTATTTGATTCCTGGACTCCATCAAGCAAAATCAGGTATTGGCTGTTCTAAGTCGGTGCAGCTTAAAAGCTGTACCCATGCACCAAATTTATGTCAGGTATATTCAGTTACTAACTGCTACTGTAAAAAAAAGAAAAAGAAAATCAAAGAACTATCAAGGTCTCCCCACATTCTGACCCATTTTTCTTCACCCGGCACTCATTCAATCACAATCTTGCTGTGTATCTGGTATTTGCTGTACAGTTATTGAATGCAGAAAGTGAAAAGCGATTAACTTCTATTACAAATGGAAATTTACTGCCCAGAACAAGCTGGCACTTGGCTAACCACAGTGTATTTCCTACTTCTGACTATGAAGAATAAATACAGTAAGAACCACAAATACAGTAATGTTGACATCACATTGCAGTGATTTTTTAAAAAGAGTTTCTGTTGAAACTGTGGTACAAATTAAGGCAAGGGAAATATAATTCAGAGAGATGTGGTCAAGGTCTTTCTGAATCTATCTTTTTAGGTATGTTGATAGCTAGATAGATTTACTTAGGAAAGTTTGCCAAAGCCAAGATCTAAGATATTCATCATAAACTACCAGAGATCTTGGTTGAATGGGCATCAAGTAAATGCCAAACATAAATAAATGAAAGGAAATTCAGTCTAAACTCAATAATCTTCTGTGTATGCCTTTACTTAAAGCTTTACTTCCTTTTCCTAAATCATGCATTGTAGGTACCATACAAATCTACCAACACATCCCGAGTCCTTTTTGTCACACAAGCAAGTAGGAGACAGGCTTCCTTTTTCACAATGTCAGCTCTGGGCTGGTGTATCTGAAGGGCTCAATGATCAGGGCCCCAATGATCAGGGTCCTTAGGGGACCTGCGGGGCTTTGAACCAACAGAGCAGATCCTGCCACAACGCTCATTGTCACTGGCAGGACAAATCACCAGCAGTAGCCTCTTACATGCTTGGGTATAGCCGAGAGTCTCTATTGTGGCAGAATACTCCCTCCACAACCAAAGGTAGTCCTTTATGCTGGCAGAAGGCAACAGAAAGGCTCCTCCATGCCATCCTAGATGCCCCACCAACCATCAACATTGGAGAGCATAATTCCCCTCTAAATCATGAAGCAGCTTGCTTCTTATTGTTTTGCCCCTAGGTAGTGTTTCATATTTGAGAGGTGGTGGGTGATCTCTAGCTCTTTGTATCTAAGTTTGATTTGCTTTATCTTTAATCTCTAAGAAAGTTAATTTTTTATGGGATTTCAGAGGAATAAGGTCACATTTGATCAAATTTTCCAACCCATTTCATTTGAAGTATTTTAAATATCATTATCACCTAACCAAGGGGATGGGAGGGAAAGCTCTCAGATATCAAAGAAGCATATTATTTGTAAACAAGCTTTGAGTTTTAAGCAAAAGGTTGATTAAAAAGCTGTTGTTGCATCAGTGATTATTTTGGTGGAAGCATGAGATGAAACATATCAGAACAGTCCAAGGGCTAAGCCAGAACATCAGAAGCCAGGACTGGAAGAATTGCCAAGCAGGTCAGAGTTAATTTGAGAATCAAACCAGAATCAGAGTTGGAGCTGAACAGAGTTGAACAAATGCTTCACCAAATTCCTTCCAAGAGAAAGAATTTACAAAAGAGTGAAAACAGTATGAACTTCCTACATTTTAGAACCTTGCCATCCCCAAGCACTGTGATTGGAGAGTGTTGAGTGAGAGTGTATGCCCTGATTTAGAAGCAAGAACTCTCAGTGATCAAAGTCTGGCTATGGTTGTCATTATTTGTCAGAAATAATAGGCTCCATGTAAGTATTCTAGAGCTGGACCATAAAGAAGGCTGATCGCCGAAGAATGGATGCTTTTGAATTATGGTGCTGGAGGAGACTCTTGAGAGTCCCATGGACTGCAAGAAGATCAAACCTATCCATTCTTAAGGAAATCAGCCCTGAGTGCTCACTGGAAGGACAGATCCTGAAGCTGAGGCTCCAATACTTTGGCCACCTCATGAGAAGAGAAGACTCCCTGGAAAAGACCCTGATCCTGGGAAAGCTTGAGGGCACAAGGAGAAGGGGACGACAGAGGACGAGATGGTTGGACAGTGTTCTCGAAACTACCAACATGAGTTTGACCAAACTGCGGGAGGCAGTGGAAGACAGGAGTGCCTGGCGTGCTCTGGTCCATGGGGTCACGAAGAGTCAGACACAACTAAACAACTAAACAACAACAACAAAGTATTCTAAAGAGAATATCTGCATATTTCAACTAAACATTTGTTTCATAAGTCCAAAAATGAATAACCTTGCCTGCTTTTAAAGATCTCCTTCGGTATGTTTTCTCCAGATGCTCTTGACAACTGAGGTTCCAGTGAGCAGCTACCAATGGTGGTGGTGCCCAGGCTATGGTTTGCCTGGTACCTTTTAGGCACCTGGCAAAATTTGTTCACTGCTCCCTGCCTTGCAATCCTTTTTCCACTGGGCATGGGAGGGCGGGGTCCTGACTGACTCCAGCTACAAAAGCTGAGGCTGCTGAAGAGGCCAGAGACCATATTGGCTGTTTCTTAGTGCAGACCCAAGCCAACAAGCCTGAGCTTCTAAAGCCACTGACCACCATGAACCACCATTGGCAGGACTGGCAGCAGCAGCAGATATAGAATCATAGAATCTTAGAGGTGGAAGGGACCCAGGGGTCATCTAGTCCAACCCCCTGAAGTGCAGGAATCTCAGCTAAAGCATCCGTGATAGATGGCCATCCATCCTCTGCTTAGAAACCTTCAAGGAAGGATAACCCACCATCTGTCATATGTTCTATGCTTATGATAATATTTTTTTCTCCTGTTAATTATGCTGTTTTAAATGTGCATTTTACATTTGACTTCACTTAGCAATGTTTTCTTTTGAAATATTTATGATTTATTTTGTTAACTTTGTTGGTGTTAAATATGTATTCTGTAGTTGACCTCCTTTGTAATGTTTTATTTTGAAATCTTTAAGATAATATTTTAGTTTCCTGTTAATTATGTTGCTTTGACTGTTTACTTTATATTTGATTTCCTTCAGTAATGTTTTATTCTGAATTGTTTTATTGATGTTTTAATGTGCTGTAAACCTCTTTGAGATTTTTCTTAAAAATATAAAGAGGTATAGAAATGAAATGAATAATAACAATAATTATCCTGGTAGAAGCTGACAAAAAAAAAACCAACTTCTGCAATTAGTAGACTGTGCAGCAAGGATGGGCAACCTGGGCAGGGGGTATCAGATGCAACCTTCACCCCAGGCCACACGCCCTCCTAAGCCACGCCTCTTCCCAGCCCTTCTTTGAATCCTCTTTTACCGTTTTTGACTGGCTAGAATGTGCTCTTGATAATGCTTCTTCCTTGCTTGGATGGAGGATGCAAAAGGATTTGTGACAGTGAAGAAACTGGCCTACCGTACAAAGGAAAATCTCACAGTTATTGTTCTGCCAACTTTTGCCTGAAAAACATCCCCCACCCCTGTTGTAATGTCTACTCTTTTGCATAGCTGCTAGTTGTCTTACAAACAGTGCTGTGGTCCTTATTGGAAGTAAAGCACCTATGCTTGGAACAAATAATCTGAACCAGTGGCCAACTCAAGTAGCCAACTCAATTTGCCAGTGGTCTCAGTTGCTTGGTCTTATACCTCGCTGGAACCTCAAAGCTGAATAACTTACAAGCAGATGCCTGTCAGGATGACGGAAGAACTTTTGGTTTAGTCACTTACTTGGGTGTAGCAACATCCTAGTTACAGATGGGGCTGACAAAACAACAGCCACATACTCCTAAAATACTTTGGTTTTGTTTTCTTGCTTGCTTCATATTTTTTATAGAGAAGCAAATTCCCTCCAATAGCTTGCTTTGCTTTTATACTTATATGGGCCACCAACAAATTCCATCTTATGAGTTTGATCCAAACGGCCTTTTCTGTGAATTGAAGGAACTTTGATCCAGAGAAGGCTTCTGCCAGTGGCACACTTTGAGCTGTGCAACACTGAATTTTGGCACCCCCCCCCCACCTTCTCGCACTCCGTTCTACAGCATTGCTGTGGCACCCTCTACAACACAGCGCCCAGTGCAGTCAAACTGGTCATGCTGCCCCAAAACTGCCTCTGCTTCAGCAATAAGGAGGGATACAATTTTTACTAATTCTTCTATCCTCTTGCACCACCTCCAATGTTCTTTTCAGAGACCTGTTGGAACAGATTTGGGCAGGGACACCCCGGGAGAAGGAGTATCCAGATCTGATAGTGGTTACGGAAGTCTGAATCCAACATTTTCATATATATTTTTTTTAAAAGGAAAAAAAATATCAGCATTCCAAAAAGTCAATATGAAGGCACATCTCAAGTAAGCATCATTTTTTAACTTTTATTTTTTTATTTAGTAGCATTTTGTTTTAGGTTGCCATGTTTTAATCAGGAGCTGTTATAACCTTTACAGCTTTTATAAAAGTCTGAAGAAACAATAACACAGTACCTATTTGGACTCCAATTAATAACAAAATATTAGGTGGGATTTCTTAGCCTTTGTGTAAAATTTCAGCTCTAGCATGGTATCCTCCTGCCTGCAACAACAAATACACCACATGGTATTGCAATTTGTTGTGTGTGTCAGTCACAATGTGCCACACAATGAAGGTATCGGCCCAACTTACTCCACACAAGGGTGACCATCTACATTAATCAACCATCCATTTTACCCATGATTTTTCAGCTTCCAGAACCTGGATGGGCATAACTAGTTATATCCTGCCCACGCGCACTATCCATCTTTCCTATAATTACAGTTTGAAGCACAGTTCTTTAATATTTCAGCAAGTTACCGGTACATTAAACAACATAGGGTCTGCTGTGAATCTTCAGAGCGCCAGTCAAGAACCCAATAAATACATTATCTGACTGGAAGTGCAATACAGTATTGTATTAAGAGCTTGCAGGATGACATTGCAAACCCTTATATAATTTGTGCTATCGGCCTGAATACAGTTCCAAAGCTGCAAATCTATAACCTCAATTGTGACATGATCTAGTTCCTCTTGACTTGATAGATCTGGTGTTTTGAGTTCTGTTCTTTTAAAAGTCTTTGTGCTTCTTGATGGGAACATCCTGCCTTCTTTCTCCCTTTTCCAGTTCATTTTCTGTTCTTCATCATTCATGACTTTGTGTATTTATCTCCCAGTGTCTTCTGTTCTTATGCACTTAGTATCTTTTCCTCTTTGCAGCCAATCTTCTCCTGTCTAAATATCCACAGCTGTTGCAAGTCTACAGTAAGCTTTCTTCACAGGGAGTGATTAAAGTCGCCTACTTGCTTGCTTGCCTCCTTCAGCTTGTCTGTTTTGGTTTGGTCTCTGAGCAGGAGTTGTGCAGTGTGTATTTCCTGTTTCTTAAAATCTCCAGATTGTGTGTGATCTCTATATTAGTTTCCCATCCTATTACTTCTGCTTCACTATCCATGAACAATGTGTACTCTGCATCTGTTTCTGTCACTGGCTCAGCAAGCAAAAGTGATTTTCTCCTGCCAGCTTTCCACTTTTCCACAAGGTGGGGGGAGAGAAAGATGCCTTTCTAAGGACCGCTTGCATTTAAAACAATAGGAATTGGGACGCACAATGTGAAAATCAGTCCTGGTGAACATAGTGTTGGACTTTGATCACAGGCTGAGTCCAGAATCCAGATCACAGATCAGCATGAGCAAGTTCATTCCCCCTCATTTTGAGTTTGTAGTCATTAAAATGGAAATAAGGACACCCTTGACAGGGTTGTTGTGAGGAATAAGGAAATTAATATCCTTACTCACTACTTAACCAACAAATTAGAAGTAGACACTTGTCCATTAATAGAATACAAACATCAAATGAAAGAGAAGAGTCAAAGCAGCCTGTTAACAGTGTTTTCACCTCCTGTAAACTGATTCATCAGCAGAGAATATTAATGAGGATGAAGTAATACTATATGGGGCAACATCAGCTTCATTAGATCACTTCAAGCACAATATTGTCTGAAAGCCATACATAGTCTTATTTAATAAAACAGCATGGTGCCTCAGAAAGCTGAAATGGCACCCTTGATACTGAGGAGCTGTAGAGAAACTTTGGAAGGAAGGCTGGTCGTCAGGGAATGGGAAAAGGAAGAATCAAAAAGAAGAGGTGTTATGTACTGAGCTTGGATCCTAGAACAATAGGCAGGTAGGATCCTAGCAGGCAGCAACCTGATTGGTCTGCAGGAGCTGCCCAATCTGGCTCCAGGAGGAAGTGAATCAGCAACTTGATTGGTCTGCAGGAGCAGCCCAATCAGGCTCCAGGAGGGGAGTTGAATCAGCCAATCACGCGGGACCCATTGTGTAAATAATGTATATATAGCCAGAGGTTTTGGGGGGAAACACACTCAAGAGAGCATGAAATCAACACTCAACTCCGAGTATATTTCAAGAAGTGAAGTGGCAAGATTGAAGAAGAATGCATCAAAGAAGAGGAAGAGAGGAGAAGGAAGACAGAAAAGATGTGGGAAGGCCAGCAATAGAGCGGCCACCCACAGAACAAGTAGAAGTAGTGATAAGAGATGGATCCACTCCACAGGTATTTCATATCTCATCCTGTACAGGCCATCTGCTAAAGCCCTTCTCCAAGCGCTACCAGGATGGTGTAAGTGAGACTTAGTAGAATCTGGAACAGTCACCTGGTTGGGTGAGGGACTGGGCCTTGTGGAGCTGGGGCCAGCACTAGAGGACAGCTGGGGGAGATGTCTGGGCCTCGTGAAAGTGCAAGTATGTGACTGCAGATAATAAAACTGTGCTGTGCTCCCAGGTTTCCTCCTCAGAGCTTTAAAAGTAGAAAGGATGAGGAACTTTAGCCATAGTCATATAAGCAAGAGGGATGTTGCAAAATTCCACTGGGGTAATCTATTCACTCCCTTCCAAGTTTGCTTCTACTGCTTCACCTCAACCACTGTCTTCTTTCCCATTTTACCTCCCTTGTCCTTTAGCCTGTCTGTGCTGAAGTTCATTGTTCCTGGGGATAGAAAGATCTGTGAATTTTGGTTGACATAGTTTTTCATTTTTCTCATTCAGTTACCCACATTTTGCAGTAGTTTGCTAAAACAGCAATTTAACATGAATTTACTATCTAACAAGACCATTGATCCATACAGTAAAATGAAAGCCATAATCAATGTACTGTACAATAAATGTACACTTTGCACTGTACAATAAATGTACAATAAATAAGACAGTATTGTAGATGAAAAAATTAAAATATTTTTTTTCTTACCTACACTGATGATAGTCATTATTTGGATGGGGGGCTTTTATCCATTTCCTCAGTCACACAATCAATCAATCAGTAGCTGAACTGAGTTCCACACAGTCACAAAAACAAATTAACCAAAAAAGCCTCAAAAACAAAAACACAAATTAAATAGCAAAAACAAAAGCACCAAACCTAATCCGTTCTGGAAGTCTGTTTGACTTCCGAAATGTTTGAAAACCAAGGTGCAGCTTCTGATTGGTGCAGGCGCTCTGGAAACAATAGCCAACAGCTGCATCACACATTCGGCTACCGAAAAACATTCAAAAACCGGAACACTTACTTCCAGTTTTTCGGAGTTTGAGAACCAAGGTGTTTGAGAACCAAGGTACCACTGTATTGTATAAAAGAAACGAGGTCTGATTAATATAGCTTGTGGGAAAAGGTGCTAAATGGCTTTGTCAGTTGCCTCAGCATCAGACTTCAGTTTCCAAGAAGCTCTAATTCATTAGCAAAGATAAATTCCCATTTCTTTTGGTGTAAATATGCCTCTTGGTTTTAATAGGGTCAGGTACTGCAGCGGGAAGGTATACGGCATTTCCGTGCGCTGCTCTGGTTCGCCAGAAGCGGCTTTGTCATGCTGGCCACATGACCCGGAAGCTGTATGCCGGCTCCCTCGGCCATTAATGCGAGATGAGCACTGCAACCCCAGAGTCGGTCACGACTGGACCTAATGGTCAGGGGTCCCTTTACCTTTACCTTTACTTCTTAAAGGACGCTTCTTCATTACCAAGTCTGGCATTCATAAGATAGATTTCTTCCAGTTAGAAAGTTTTATTATTGTTTATTCATTCAAAAGAGTTAGATACCATCCTTCAGCAGAGTTCCCTGGGTGGTTTACAAAAATATACACATATCAAAACACCAACTTCAGGGAATGATTTTTGCTTCAGTTACAGTACCTTGTTTTTCTCACTTTTGTTATTACTAATAAGGTTTTCATTTTCTTTCTAATTAATTAAGCAACATTTAGAAAACTTGCATCTGTCACAGACAGACTGATAGCCCTATTAAGGCAGTAGGGATTTTGAATCAAAGATTAATCTTGAAAGGCAGTGGACATGCTAAATACTTGAGTACATAAGACATTTAACGTCAAAAGCTCATTCTTATATTAAACTTATGTTAAACTTGGTCAGATTTTCTGAGATCTCAAATACAAATGGGCACAGACCTACTTGGACAGATTGGGATAAGGATGGTAATGATGAGGTAAAGGTAAAGGTAAAGGGACCTCTGACCGTTAGGTCCAGTCGCGGACAACTCTGGGGTTATGGCGCTCATCTCGCTTTATTGGCCGAGGGAGCCGGCGTACAACTTCCAGGTCATGTGGCCAGCATGACTAAGCAGCTTCTGGCGAACCAGAGCAGCGCACGGAAACACCGTTTACCTTCCCGCTGGAACGGTACCTATTTATCTACTTGCACTCTGACGTACTTTCGAACTGCTAGGTTGCAAGGAGCTGGGACCAAGCAACGGGAGCTCACCCTGTCGAGGGGATTCGAACCGCCGACCTTCTGATCGGCAAGCACAGCACCACCCGTGTCCCATATGATGAGGTAGCTTTGGTCAAAGAAATGGAGACAGTTAAATAATGCAAAACTCAAATGGACACAGATTTTTATTTTTATTTTTTGGATTTGGCATTCCATGTAAATAAGTCTACAGTGTTTTGACATATAACTGATTTGGCCACTTGCATTTTATTTTTTGTGGTAACTGTATATTTCCCTCAATGGATGTTTGCATGTTCAGCTACAATTACAACTTGTGCTGTGTTGCTAGAGACATGGCTTTGAAAGAAACTTCCTAGCTGCTGTACTATTTGCCACAATTATCAGGATGAATGCTCTCTCTCTCTCTCTCTCTCTCTCTCTCTCTCTCTATACACACACACACACACACACAATTTGAATGCTACCCTTCATGTCTAGATCTCAGGGAGGTTCACAAAAAAACCCAAGATAAAACACAAAATACATAATAAAAACAAAAACAAAGAAACACAAGCCACAAACCAATAAGCCCCCCACTCCCTCCCACAAATACATTGAGATGGGTATGTAGGATGTTAATCAGCCAAAGGCCTGGTTAAAGAGGAATGTTCTTGCCTAATGTCTAAAGGTGTATAATGAAGGCACCAACCCTGGGGAGAGTATTCCACAAATGGGGAGCCACTGCAGAAAAGGCCCATTCTCGTGTTGCCACCCTCTGGACCTCTCATGGAGGAGACACACAAAGAAGGGCCTGAGATGAGGAACACAAAGTCTGGGTGGGTTCATATGGAGAGAGATTGTTCTACAATAGCTAAGGTTCTTCATATATTTTTATCTGACCTTCATCCGGAGAGTTCAAACCACGTGCATAGTTCTTTTAACCTCTTGAGAACTCTGAGTTGGATTGAGTTCTTGGATAGTGACTACACAAGGTAAGTTAGTCCACTTTATGGCTGTTGGAATGAATTTCTCATCTATTAGCATATTTCCATACATGCCTAAGAAAACTAAAGTTTCACCGAATGTAATGGGGCTTGTGCCCAAGTAACTGTATAAATAATCACAGATTAAGTCCAATAACCAATATTGGCAAGATCAATATGTTTCATCTAGAATGCTTTGACCACTCATAGCTGTGCAATACCTTTTTAAGAACCATTTGTGTGGACAGATCCCTTCCTTACGCACTTTCTTTACTGACTTTCTTCATCTGAAGCAGAGAGAGAGAGAGAGAGAGAGAGAGAGAGAGAGAGAGAGAGAGACCAACCCTGTACATGACCCATTTAAATGAATGGAAACTGCACAGCAGCAATTCCAGGTAGATGATGCTGAAAGTCTTTTGTTGCCTAAAATAGGTCCAATTATGTATATGTTCACACCCTTTGGTTCCAATAAAGTCTTAAACTTTTATACTTTAAAGCTATCACCTTTAAATTAATACAAAAGAAAAAGTTATAGTGCTGATATATTCAGTGTTAACTGATGTTCATATTTTCACACACTTCTGCTCCTACTGTTTTTTAGTCTAATTACATTGTCTTCACTGCTTTTTCCTCTCATTTGTTATTTGCCTATATTTCATTCTAGTCTGCTTTATCCCAGATATTGCTACTTATGCTTTAGCTAGCAGCATGAAGGTTTTAAAGAGAACCCCCCCCAAAAAAAAATAATAAACCAAATGCATTCATTTAGTTGAAGTTTAATTATTGTTTTCATTTCATTTCTGCAGGATGCATTTCTGCAGGTGATACATTTGTAGAATGAATGCCTGGCAATTTGTTGCACCATGTTTTCACAGACAACAACCTTCTATGATGAAGCAGGTTTCTGATACACAATGGACACAATAAACCAGCTGGTCTCTTGAATGCAGCACTATTTTTAAAGGTTAAAAAGACCCAGCTTGGTATCATTTAGAAATTTGGTGAACATTTGCTATTTCCCCCTGGGCAGCATTCAGATGTATTCCTAGAAGCACAAAAACCACAGTGTTTTCACATGGCCAAACTGTCCATCTAAAACCAAACCATCAGTGAAACCTGTTAGTACATTTTCACTGAAATTGAAGACATTTGGTTCAATCTTTTATGCTAGGCTCTTGATTTCTGAAAAAAAAAATGTTGCCTGTATAGTCATGATATCTATTGATGGTGTGCTAACAGAACATATACCATGACTCAGAGTCATGCTGATTTAAAACAGGGTTTCTTTCTGGTCATACCCCAACATTCTCCTATACGACGCCTCGGTTGTACTTCTAATTTGTAACTTTATTTGCTCTGATAGGGTGTTTTAAAATTCTTTTTATAGATAAGTCTAAGGTCTCAATTGTTTTGGGGATTAAGGAGCAGGGATTCCAAGGCAAGTGGCATCTTCTTTTGCTGGCTGGGTAGCTAATTACCGGTAGTATCTAAATCCAAACCTGTCCTATACATCTTCGGCGGCCCAGCTAAAATGCCCTAGCAGTGATGGCTAACCTTGACACTCCAGATGTTTTGGAACTACAACTCCCATCATCCCTAGCTAACAGGACTAGTGGTCAGGGATGATGGGAGTTGTAGTTCCAAAACATCTGGAGTGTCAAGGTTAGCCATCAATGCCCTAAGGAATAATGTTCGTTCTCTCTCTACCTTCTGCACATGAGGGTTGACGCAGTAGTGATAGGCAACTGTGGTCAGTTACGGTTTTGCTCCATTTCCCCCCAATCTTAAATTCAGTTCTCCACATTTCCACATCAGTTTGTGATATGTTTTTAAATTCCTTCTGAAAATTTGAACGATGGCTGTGTTTCGGTTCTCCTGTTGTGTTGGAAAGCAAGAATTAGGTAGGTTCACCTTTACATGTGAACTGAATCAAACATCCACCCCATCCCTATGAGCAAGTAAAGGGACCTTCAATTCACTTACAGAGCCTTTTCCTGCTCCTCTGTTCCCATCTCCTTTGCTTCACATCCCAGAGTGTTTTCCTCAGCAACATGGGAGGCAATCAGGGCATCAGATTACAAACTCGCCATGGCCTATCCTTTCATTCATATATAGTCATCCCAAAATAATTCCGGAAGAGTGCTCAGGAGTACCTGAGGAGCTAAACTGTGATGTCACAACTGTCAGCTAGTGAAGGGTATCTTCAGTCTACAGAATTTGAAGTACATTTTATTGAAATATTTAATGTATTCTCTGAATCACAGCCTGCTTTATGAGTCCTTAGGATTTGAAATATCCTTATGTATTTTCTTCTAGGATTTATGGACTAAAAACTTTTATATGCTTTCTCTTGTCCAAGTAGCCCAACCATTGCATAGGTTTTATAAATGTTAGACGTTCCTTTCACATTTTAAACAAATTAGGTCAAAAAGGCATAAAATGGTCACCCTTTGAATATATCAGTGTATCAGAGCCAATATCTAGTTTATTTTATCTTCGCTACAAAAATGTGAAATTATGAATAAAATATCATCCTTTATCAAAATTAGGACAATCTCGAAGCACCTTTAAAACAAAGCTGTAGTTGCCGGGCAGATATTCAAATCACCCCCTCCTTTTGAAGCTACTTAAAACAACTTGAACTCCTCCCAAGCAAAGCCCTCAAAACTGTGGGCTGGATAAAGTAGCTTCAATTTATTTTTGAGTCTGAGCATGGTACGTCTCCACCCCCATCGGTCAGCCCGGACACTCAGGTCCAATGCCGAGGGCCTTCTGGCGGTTCCCTCACTACGAGAAGTCAAGCTACAGGGAACCAGGCAGAGGGCCTTCTCGGTAGTGGCACCCGCCCTGTGGAACGCCCTCCCTTCAGATGTCAAAGAGAACAACAATTACCAGACCTTTAGAAGACATCTGAAGGCAGCCCTGTTTAGGGAGGCTTTTAATGTTTTATAGATTATTGTATTTTAATCCTCTGTTGAAAGCCGCCCAGAGTGGCTGAGGAAACCCAGCCAGATGGGCGGGGTATAAATAATAAATTATTATTCTTATTCTTATTCTTATTCTTATTATTACTCACAAGACAGTGTTACAAAGAACTGGGAATTTCTCCCACACAATCTGCAACAACTCCCCCAAAGAAAAAAACGGGCCAAAATTCCAACCTTCTTTAAGCCTAAAGCAGATGAAGCAAATAATCCAGGAAACCTCCATTCTCATGAGTGGTCTGTTGACCACACCTGGATTGGGAGGGAGGCAAAACCTAACGACAGAGGGGATGGGGTAGACCTGGCAACCAAACTGAAACAAGCCGTGTTAGCCAAAGAAGGCCCTGAAGTAAATTTGGAACAGGAACTATCCCTGGAAAATCCAGAAACCTGGTTAAATGAGCCTTGAACAAAAGGTGGTTTTCTTGTGTATGTCATCTGCATTATTTATTCTTTGTGACTAACAAGAAATTGCAACAAAGAGAACAAAATCTCTAAGAAATTAAGCAATGGTTCAAAGAAAGTATAATCATTTGATAAAATTACTGGATTGTCTGTGGAATTCTCTTGTAAACCTTTATGTGCTATAAAATGAAATTAGGAATTGCAAATATTGAGGTTATCAAAGTGTAAATACATATTTAGAGTTGTGCTAATGGATTCCTGGTCTTCGTAAAGGTTGTATTAGCAGATCCTAATTTATTACACACAGATTATACAACCAATGCAAATGTTTAAAGAACGTTAAGAAAGTGAATTTAATATAATGAAAAGGAGAAATAGGTTTGAATAGAAATATCGGCCCCAACCCCAGTCTAAAGTCACTGTGCACTTCATGAAGCATTTATTTTAATGTAGGACTTTTCTGTGTACCTATTTTTTAAAAATACCTTGGCATGGGCAATAAACAAAGAAGACATAGTTAAAGAAAGCCAGTGCAGATTCATGTGCATTATAGTAATGACTGCCCAAAAAGTGTGGTTGTGTAGTGGTTAAGAGTGGTAGACTCATAATCTGGGGAACCGGGTTCGCTTCCCCGCTCCTCCACATGCAGCTGTTGGGTGACCTTGGGCTAGTCACACTTCTTTGAAGTCTCTCAGCCCCACTCACGTCACAGAGTGTTTGTTGTGGGGGAGGAAAGGGAAGGAGAATGTTAGCTGCTTTGAGACTCCTTCGGGTAGTGATAAAGCGGGATATCAAATCCAAACTCTTCTTCTTCTTCCATGTGGCCTGTTTCATTTTAATTTCCTTCTTTTACATATCTGCATGATAGTGTCATTAGTCTTTATGCAAGATTGGCATGGAGGCAACAGACTAGATCCAAGCAGATTACTGTATATGTTATATTATTTCTTCAGGAATCCCACAATACAAAAATATACTAAATATACTAAACTTTCAACCATGCCACCACCGGAACATATACAATTATGATCATTATGTGTAGACTGTCCTTCATTTGACAATTGCAAGGCAGTATACAAGAGCAAACC
Organism: Darevskia mixta; assembly: GCA_034641385.1. NCBI lineage: Eukaryota > Metazoa > Chordata > Lepidosauria > Squamata > Lacertidae > Darevskia > Darevskia mixta. Next base: position 6,478,563 of record JAWWNH010000013.1, read on the forward strand.
AAATCATACATAAAAGAAAAATAAATGCAAGACAAACTTGAAACATCATAAAAAATGTATTTTGCAGTAGACACCTCAATAAATTCTGGATGTTATATATGGCATACTCTATCAATTTCCTCCTAAAGCCTGAATGAATGAGCGAATGAATTAAGGCACTTTCAAATGCTAATAAAATATAACACTGAGTGAGCCAGCTGTATCTCTGGTGGGAGAAGGTTCCAGAGTTGGCGTCCTACTCCAAATCACCAGGCACTGCAAGCAAGGCCTACCCTGCCAATCATAAATGCTGTGTTGAGACATACTGGAAAAGCTGCTCTGTCAAGTATTTGGTCCTAGACTTGTGGTCCATGAATGATGTTTGTACCTAGATGTGCTTCTCCTGATGACCAAAGTGACTGGTAACCTGCATGGTAAGGTGGTCTCTGTGATAACATGGTCCTAAGTTCTTTTATGGTTCTGTAAAGTAACAAAAGAACTTTTCTCTTGCAATCCCCAAACCTTGGTGGCTGTGGTGTCAATGTACCCTCTTTTCCACCCCACCCTCAGACCCTGCTGGTTCAGGCCAAGAGCCCATCTTGTCCACCATCCTGTTCTCACAGTGCCCAACCAGATGGTGAACCTAACATTGGCCACCCTAACAGCTTTATTGACAGTCCTTTGAAACCATGGGGCAACTTCCGCTTGTGGAGTATGCAGTGGAGTATGGAGTTGGTGGCATTGATTTCCGCAGCTGTACTTGGAAAAGCCTTATTAAATAATGTTTACAGGTTAGGAGCAATGGTGACGGCTTTAAGTCTCCAAAGGAGTCACTGATGTGGGATGTGATGTTAGATATTGATGGGATCTCAAAGTTAAATTTATTCCCTAGTGAATATTGGAACTTCCTTACGTTTCTAACATGAAGCCCTAGTTTTGCTGTAACCTTGTCTTCATGGACCTTGTTGAGGAAAAGTAATGTTACAAAGTGGATGAGAAGGGCCTAGCTCAATGAGATCCCTTGAAAGCAGCATGACTGTGGCTACGAAAGCAGAGACAGAAGGTCCTATGAATGACTCCAGAGTTACAGGCTTTGCTTTTATTAATTAATCTGTTTCAGAACATTTTATTTCCTACCCTTCTAACTGTAGTTGTAGTGCTCAGGGTGGTTTTGTCACTTTGAACATAGTTCATCAGATCTGTGATGAAAAGGCTGTTTCCGACTGCTTTCTCAAGTAGTAATGGGATCTTAAGATGTTATATGTTGGTTTGATTGAGAGTGAAGAGATAAGGATCCTCCATGATGCTTTTTCCTGTGTGCAACTGAGATACTTTGTTGAAACTTTCTTACTGAGGTGAACAAAACTTGTCTGCGTGTGATGCATGCAGTTGTTTTGGTATGAGTAAGAAAACTGGCATGCAAATGAGTACTCAATATTATATTACATTCACGAATGCTTCTATTTATATGAGCATAGACAGGCGCATGCTGAATCAGGCCTTGCTCAGTGAACATGTGCTATTTATCATTTTCTCCGTGATATGCTAATAGTAACTGATTTGCATTATTTATTATGAAATCGTGTTTTAGCCAGACTCTGACTTAATGATTTTTTTTAATTGCTCAGATATTTTAAAAAAATAATTAGCTTTCAATGACAGAACAGATGGAGGTGCAAAGCTGTTAGTTCTCTGTCTCCCTACTAATATATTTTGGTTCTGGCTGACGGTGTAGCTTTGTTTTTTTAATTATCACATTAAACAATAGTCAAGCTTAAGACAAAATTGGGATCTTTGTATATCTCAATAAACTGTAGCTTGGTCTTGTCAGGGAACAGGGTATCTGAATGCCTGGGTGTAGACTCTAGAATCTGAAACAACGTGCCCTATCTGAAAAAATCATAGTGATTGTTTTTGCCAAATTGGGGTTCTGACTCTTTTCCCATTTTTCGGTGCACATTTTTTTAAATCACTAACACACCCTCTCATTGGCCTTTTATAGCCCTGGGACCTGGTCCAAAGTGCCTCCAATCAATTCTCTCTCCCTCTTCCTCTCTCTCTCCCATCCTTCACTGTTCATAAATGTTATCCAACCCTTCAGACAGGAATTCCAGGAGGCTCAGGGAGAGCCAGCAGAGGTAGAGGCTGAGCAGCGCACACGCGACGTGATGGTGTGATTGACGTCATGATGCCATAATGTGTGTGCCCTGCTGGGCACCCACAATCTGAGGCTCAAGTCAGTGCCTCTGTCTTGTCCTTTGCCTCAGGCAGCAAAATGTATTGAGTTGGCCCTGTCTTGTTTAGCAAGACACTGCTTAAAAATAAGGTGTTTTTTTCCAGAACAGAATAACCACCCAAAGTTCTGTATGAACTCGGAGAGGTCAGGTGTCAAAGCTATATGAGCAATAGTAGCAGCAGCTGAGATGCATGTGCAGTACTGTCCCCATTGAAAAAGGAAAGGCTTTGTAGAGCTGCTGAGCTGGTTGTGCATATCAGTGTTCCCTGACTACAGCAAAACACTGGACTAGGATCAAGCTTGAATGATTGTAATTTATTGATTATCTTGAGCTCTAGAGAGATGCTTGCCTTTTACCTTTCCATTTGGCTTTCATTGAAATATATTAAAAGGATGCAATAATACTCTAGAATTTGTTTAATCCCATGATGCTGGTACAATTCAACAATTGGAGACAAACTTTGAGAAGGCAGATTGGCAGTACCAATGGATTTCAGAAAGTTGACAGCATTGATTATCTAGCAAATTGATTCATTATTATTATTATTATTAGAAAATAAGGGGAAAGCTGCAGATAAATTTGTTTTGTTTCTCCCAGTGGAGACTTTTGACTATTTAATTAAAGGCCTCATTGCTTCATCATTAAATTCAAAGAAGCATATCTAATGCGAGCACTTAAATGTAATGTCACTCATTAGTCTTTAATGAAGAGAAACTTATTATTTCACTGAAGAACAGCTGTAAAAATAGTGTCTGTGTCACCCACAAAATTATATATTCTAAAGGTTATTAATGTGCCTTTAATGACTTCTTAAAAATAGCCCTATGCAACATGCATTTTATATATGGGACTCTTTCTTAAAGGAAACAAAATCTTGGTTGCTTGGTAATTCACAAAAGGTTAATTAAAGCTGTAACTTCTGTGGTTTTGTGATATTTTTGTACTGTGTTTAATAGTAACAAGCAGAAAACAATGATTATTGGCAACATAAAGGATGAGATCTAGGGGACATGTCATTTAGAGAAGACAAGAGGTACTCAGAGCTCTGCTCCCCTGTTTTAGAGCTAGTGTGATTATTATGATTGTTTGTGGCCAGCTCACTACTTCTACAACTATTGTTACATCCCATAAATGTGGTGATGGATATGCATAAAAAACTGTCCATCAACATTGGTACCACTGGTGGGGTGGGGCACTTGCTGAAGAGCCTTCTAACTCAATTGCAGCTACAGCTTGCAATTCTTACCTTGTCACCTGACCTCTGATAATATATTAGCAGCAACTGGAACAAGGAGAAGGAGCAGCAGCTTAAGCTCATCTTACTTTCTCCCTCATGGCAGCCATATGCATTGGACCCAGAGGGAGAGGGCATTTGAAAGGGCAGTGGCATCTTGCCCAAGGGCTGCCAAAATATTATATGCATACCATTTGCTTAAGCAAAGGGGTGATGATATTATCAGTACTGTGCTGATGGCATCACTGATGAGGCAATGGTTAAAATGTCAGACTAGACCAATCAAGGTTCAGATCCCCCCCTCAACTGTGAACAACCACCATACCTCACGGCCTAAGCTAATTCATAGTGATTGGGAGGATTAAATGGGAGGAGGGAGACCCACTGTGAGAGCTCCACTCTCTCCCACTATGGATCCCTAGGGTCACACTGGAGAGCCAGTGTGGTGTAGTGGTTAAGAGAGGTAGTCTCGTAACCTGGTGAACTGGGTTCGCGTCTCCGCTCTTCCACGTGCACCTTGGGCTAGTCACACTTCTTTGAAGTCTCTCAGCCTCACTCATCTCACAGAGTGTTTGTTGTGGGGGAGAAAGGGAAAGGAGAATGTTAGCCGCTTTGAGACTCCTTAAAGGTAAAGGTAAAGGGACCCCTGGCCATTAGGTCCAGTCGTGTTCGACTCTGGGGTTGCGGCGCTCCTCTCGCGTTACTGGCCGAGGGAGCCAGCGTACAGCTTCCAGGTCATGTGGCCAGCATGACAAAGCCGCTTCTGGTGAACCAGAGCAGTGCACGGAAACACTGTTTTACCTTCCCACCAGAGCTGTACCTATTTATCTACTTGCACTTTGACGTGCTTTCGAACTGCTAGGCTGGCAGGAGCTGGGACTGAGCAACGGGAGCTCACCCCGTCGCAGGGATTCGAACCGCTGACCTTCTGATCAGTAAGCCCTAGGCTCTGTGGTTTAACCCACAGCGCCACCTGGGTCCCCTTGAGACTCCTTAGGGTAGTGATAAAGCGGGATATCAAATCCAACTCCAACTCCTCCTCCTCCTCCTCCTCCTTCAGAACTCCAGGGGTTCTCTTGCCTTCAGAAAATGCCTGGGGAACTCCTAACATTTAGGACCCTTCCCATCCTTGGATCTCTTCTGAGAACTGTTTATTTGAGCAGTCTTGCTTCTCCATTAATCCCTTTATAATCAGGTGTGGTGTACAAGTCAGCAAACAGGCACAACTGTCCTGAAATGTGACATTTCTTCCATGGATTGTTATTTTGCCATTTCACACTCTGCTATCTTAAATCCTAGTGTGTGTGTGTGTGTGTGTTTTATGATAGCTATCAGTAACTATTCCTCTTTGGTAATCTTTGTGAAAGAACTCACATCCATTCCAAATAGCCAGGCGTCCTTCTGTATCATTCAGTTCATAATTAATTGCATTAAAGTAGTAATAGTGCTTCCCCGAGATATATGAATGCATGGATATATTCAGAAAATCCTCAGAGACTCATTTTGCAAAATCATAGGTGTATGGCCAGGGGTTACATATGTACTTCTTTGTGTCTCAGTTAATGTTCTGTATCTGTGCTATGGTCAGATATGTGGAACCACTGTTGCCTTTTTATAGCTTTCCCCCTGATATTACTTGAGACTAGCCTTTTCTATTCTTACTCAGTGGTCGTAAAATCTGTTATTAATCATGGCATTGTTCCAGCCTGTTTTTGTGCTGGGCTCTCTTTATGTTTGCAGGGGTTGGGGAAGGACGGTGACTTATCTATAGCAAGTCATGATGAAGTGCAATTTAACAGTATTGTGGGGAGGGTTTTTTTTAAGAAAGAAAGAAAAACCTCATTAAACCAGAACAGGGGGGTGGGGCTGGCTCTTTGTTACACTGATAATTTTTCAGAAAAGTTTGAATGCACACTGCCCAGTCCCAAAGCTTGAAACTACTCTGCCCAGAGACCTGCTGGTATAGGGTGGAACAACAACAACAACAACAACAACAACAACAACAACAACAACAACAACTATAGGTTTTAAAAAATATTATTTATACCCCGCCCATCTGGCTAGGTTTCCCCAGAAGTTGCATTTCTAGTTCTGGACTATGAGAATAACAACATTGACAATAGCATATCCCACATAGTTATTCCAATCACTGCTGTTGTTATAATGGATTTCCATTTCTGATTAAAGTTTTTGGGTTATAGCCAATAGTGTCCTTCCTACAATAGAAGGTTGATGTCAGAGACATGGCCCACAGAGAGGAATTAGCAGAGGGGGAGGAAGAGGAAAACAGAGGGCTGCCTGTCACTTCTCAAAGCAACACTGAGATACAGTACAGGAGCAGGAGGCAGGTGGTAGTAGGGGATTGGATTCAACTCCAGAGGAGGAGGAATTGGCTGCACCTGAGTCTCCCAGAAGTAGGAGGCGGAGCAAGCGATTACAGCAAAGGAAGACCAGCTGGAAGCGGGGGCGGGCTTGGCCTTAACTGGCCTTGGAAGGAGCCGGAGGCCAGTCGAGTCAACTGACTCCGATAGTGAAGAATGAGCTGTGGGAGGCTCTGTTTGCTGTAGGCCTGTAATTGCCAAATAAAGCTAAAGGAGTTAAACTGCCAGCTTGCTGTGTCATGTGTGAGAGATGCGCTAAACCTAACAATTCACATACCAGTGAAATGAGGAAGGAATGCAATTTCTGAGTATTCTCCTTCCCTCCTACAGCTTCCATCACCCTCCCCAAATTCACAGGTTGGCGGGGAGATGCTTTGAAATATATGGGGGCTAATGTGGGAGGCTACAGGGGGAATGAATTGGCAAAGTATCACTTCACTGGTCAGCTCCAGAAAGAGTAGAAGCTCATTTGTGGTGGGAGTGAAATAGATCTTGTTTACTTAAATTTACATTACATTAATGAATAGGTTCAACATGACTTGTTTGTATAAGCCTAGGAGGAATCCATAACTTGCACAATCATATTCCCCACCTAAAAGCAAAAATCTGGGGGTCATCTATCCAACCTCCTGCAATTCAAGAATCTCAACTAAAGCATCCTTGACAGATGGCCATCCAACCTCTGCTTATGAACCTCCAAGGAAGGAGAGTCCACCACCTCTAGTTAAACAGCTCTTACTGTCAGAAAGTTTTTCCTGATGTTTAGTAAGAATCTTCTTTCTTAAAACTTGAATCCATTGGTCTAGGTGCTATTCTCCGGAGCAGGGTAGGACCCTGTTTGTTCTATCCTTCATATGACAGCGCTTTGGATATTTAAAGATGGCTATCGTATCTCCTCTCAGTCTCCTCTTTACCAGGCTAAACATAGTCAATACCCTCAACCGTTCCTCACAAGGCTTGGTTTCCAGACTTGTGATCATCTTGGTTGCCCCCCTCTGCACATGTTTCAACTTGTCAATGTCCTTCTTAAACTGTGGTGCCCATAACTGTATACAGTACTCCAAGGCAGAATAGAGTAGTACTATTACTATTACTTCCCTTGGAACGCGGGTGGCGCTGTGGGTTACGGAGCCTAGGGCTTGCCGATCAGAAGGTCTGCTGTTCGAATCCTCGTGACAGGGTAAGTTCCTGTTGCTCTGTCCCTGCTCCTGCCAACCTAGCAGTTCAAAAGCATATCAAAGTGCAAGTAGATACCGGTAAATAGGTACTGCTCCGGCGGGAAGGTAAACGGCATTTTCGTGTGCTGCTCTGGTTTGCCAGAAGCGGCTTAGGCATGCTGGCCACATGTCCTGGAAGCTGTACGCCGGCTCCCTCGGCCAATAAAGTGAGATGAGCACCGCAACCCCAGAGTCGTTCGCGACTGGACCTAATGGTCAGGGGTCCCTTTACCTTTACCTATTAGTTCCCTTGATCTGGACACCAGACATCTGTTGATGCAACCTAAAGTAGCATTAGCTTCTTTTGCTGCTGCATCACAATGTTGACTCATATTAAGCTTGTGGTCCAGTTGTTTATAAAGACATTGAACAACAACAGGTCCAGGACAGAACGCTGTGGTACCCCACTTGTCTTTTATTCCAGGATGATGAGGAATCGTTAGTGAACATTCTTTGAGTTCAGTTAGTCAACCAGCTACAAATCCACCTAACAGTTACCTCATCCAGTCCACATTTTACCAGCTTCTCTGCAAAAATATCATGGGGGATTTTGTCAAAAGCCTTAATGAAATCAAGACACACTATGTCCACAACATCCCTCTGATCCACTCTATCTCTAAAGAGACACACAGAGAGAGAGATTCCTCTGGCATAACTTGTTTTTGAGAAACCCATGCTGGGTCTTAGTAATAAACAGCATCCTTTTCTAAGTGCTTTCCAAACACCCCCCGTTATATTTGTGGGACCACCTCTCCTGTCTTGCTGGCTATTTAAACATCACTGTCTGGCAGAAAGCAACCTGTATTTGAATTGCCTACTTTTGTTTTCTATATGTTCAAATTATCTTAATTTGGCTTCCAGTTGACTTCTGGAGCTGTGCGAGCAAAGCTGAGCAGGAGGGAAGAAATCAGCTTGTTATGCAACCATTAAGCTATTTAAGCAGCTTCTGAAAGCACAGATACACTTTTGTATACTGAGTGCCCAGTTAGATTTCCCCACTGGTACAAACAAGAAGCAAATCAATGGAGACACACTATTACAAAACACTAAATGAGAGGTTACAAATGAGTCCTTACTTTATAATGAACTAGAAAGGTAACCAGAAAATAGCAGGAATATATATGAAACCCCATTCATAAGTATGAGCTGTCACTGAGTGGATAGGTAAGAATAAACCCTAATTTCTCTTCCCTGTTCCTTGCTAGCATTGCCTCCACCTCTCTTGGTGGTCTACTACATCCAGTCTTCCTCTCTCCTGTCTCTTTGCATATTTCATCTCTTCTCACTTAAGGGCCTTGGGCCTCTCTTCTGCCACAGCTTCTCCTTTCTGTCATGTCCCTCCTTCTCTCAAGTGATCTCACTATGGTCCTGAGAGCTTCTCTGTTATTTAGGTCTGCTTCTACTATATTTTTCTCCCTTTTAGGCCAACTGACTTATGAATTGTTGCTTTCTATGCAAATAGGCCTTAAGTATCAGCAGATGTGATGGTTGCTTTTTGAATTGACTGTTGAATTGACTGAAGCTGCCTTTCCCTTTCTGTCCCAGTCTTCTCCCTTGACAGGTAACTCCTCATTACCTGACCTGTTGTTGCTGTTACTTAAATAAAAAAAAGGTGAGAAGGTAAACAGTGCTATCCGTAATATGTCATATTTGTAAAAAGCCTTTTAAACTCCCCTATTACACTTTGCCTTATTTTAAATAACACACTATCCTTTATTCAATACAAGTTTGCTTTTTCTCTCCCCACCCCATATTTTATGGATGTTCTCGTCTACTATTCTCTGGATTTCAATCTCCTAACAGTTTCCCCTACTGACACATAAACAAAATGAGAGGGAATAAAGCAGAAAGGTTTTCTTTTGTTGCTGAAACTTGAAAATACTGCACAATCCTGTTTATTATTAGTATTATTTTAAGGCAATGCATTGGAAACAACTGATGTTTGCATTTAAAAGATATTTATCTAACATACGGTTACTTCCCCTCATTGGTGAAGGACAGGTAACCATAGCAATTTATTATACCCCTCTCTCTATAGGGCTCAACATTTATTTTTAAGTTACTTGGCATCACTATTCTCCTTTAAGGATCTACAGTTACGATTTTAAGCACCTGAGCAAGCAGACATCTGGGATTTTAAAAATACTGTTAACGTGTGTGCTGAACACACACACAAACACAAAAAGTGTTACTATGTCAGTTGCATAGCCTGGAAGATATCAGTTTTAGTTATTCACTAAGCAGTTACACTGCTGTATGTGAGCTGCATCTTAAATGGCAAACGGAATACTGCATAGTAGCATTTCTACACAATTCCGCTGCTATCCTGCTCATAGCAGCTGGAATGGTTGGAAGCTCTATATGGCCACCTGGGGAAGGGAGGCAGTGTGGGGTAGCCAGCCACATATAACCAACAGAATGCATGAAGAGGTTAATACCATAGAGTAAGCTGCAGTGCTAGGCTTAGCTATGTCACTTCCTTCATCTTGGGATGAAATATCAGGGGTCAGCAAACTTTTTCAGCAGGGGGCCGGTCCACTGTCCCTCAGACCTTGTGGGGGGCCGGACTATATTTTGGGGAGAAAACCAATAATGAACAAATTCCTATGCCCCACAAATAACCCAGAGATGCATTTTAAATAAAAGCACACATTCTACTCATGTAAAAACACGCTGATTCGCGGACCGTCCATGGGCTGGATTTAGAAGGCGATTGGGCCAGATCCAGCCCCCGGGCCTTAGTTTGCCTACCCATGAAACAGGTAATCAAGCTAACTGTGTCCCCCACCCTCCTCGCCACCAGTCTACCTATGAACACAGTGTATGATTTTTTTTTACCACTTTGTAACTAAGCTCACTTTTACTGAGCCAGAGTTTGAAGAGGGAAACAGGAAAGCTTTGGGAGAAACTTGGAAGGGCATATTTTAAAAGTCTAACAGCCCATATTTGCACACTTAACTTTGCCATATTTTGTGATTTTAAATCTCTGCTGGGGTTCTCTCACCAAAGAGTACTTGCCCCAAACTTGGGCCAACAGACAACACAAGAACTTAAGAAGAGTGCTGCTGGATCAGACTAAAGGACCATCTATCCCAGCATCCTGTTTGTACAGTAGCTAAAAAGATGCATATGGGAAATACAGGTAGCTCCTCATGGTGGTACCTGCCAGTCTGCTAGCCAGGTGCTAACTGTTCATGAGTAAAATCAAGGCCCTGTTCTGCTTTCTTGTGATTCTTTAAATCTTTAAATCAGACTTGTGTCAGACAGCTCTTCGGATAGTGGCCTCTTTCAAACAGAGAATGGTCTCCTGTACAGTAGGACACTGTAGGACATGGCTACCCCAGAATATTACAAAGGTTTGGGATTGAATTTGTGCTTAGCACATAGTTTCCCATGAAGTGCACTGCTGTATCTAAGCTTCTATATCTCCACCTAGAATGAGCATGTAAAAGATACTGATTTTAAAGCATTTTGCACATTGAGAGAGTGTTATGTAAATGAAAGTAATGGTTGTGCTACTAGGGTTGCCATATTCCCAAAAATGAAAACCGGAGGGGGATGTCTTTGGGCTTTTTTTAATTTTTAAAGGGTTTTCCAGGACATTTTGTCAATTTGACAAAAATCCGCCTGGACGCCATTTTGACAGTCCAATTCCTGGACATGTCTGGGGAAACCCGGGTGTATGGCAGCCCTAGGTGCTACTCTAAATCATACTCAGTTGTCACATTGAAATCAATGAACAAGTTAGTCATGCGTATGATTTAGTCAGATAATGTTCTGTTTTACAATGGTTAGTTTACAAATAGCCAGGAGATTTGTTCATTTAGAGATATCTGAGACCAAAGCCTATTTTCCCCCCTCTATTTTTCCTCTCCGAGCATGTTGTGCTAGTGCTGTTGCTTTGAATTTAGGACTGCAGCCAAGTAGATGGAAACTACGTGAAAGAACCGTTTGCCTCTAAGACTCTTGTTGTCACACATTGCACTAGATGTTCCCCACCAGATGTTGCATAGTCTAGGTGTGAAGAAAAGATGGAGCTAGAAGCCAAAGAGCAAAGGCTATAAACTACTCTTTAAGTATACTTTTTATTCTCATATGTGCGTAAGTATGCTGATTATAGGTACAATGGGAAGGTATTTCCTACCTTCTGAAAAATATTAAAGTTCACAAGGTTACAAATTCCTCGGTGATGTGGGTACTTGTGATGTCAACCTGTTTACAGTTATGTACTGGTAGATACTGTTTGTCAGGAACTTGGAGCAAACACTATTGTTCTGCTAACTAATTTAAAAAGTGGTATCTGTATTTGACTGAAGAGATTCTCCTTTCAGAGCCAAGTAGAACTTTTAGTTATCTTTTGTGTGCCAAATGGTTTACCATTTTGTTTCCTCATTGCAATTTCCCATAAGATTGTCAATATGCTGGTCAACTGGTAAGCAGGAGAGGAGAGGGTCAGAAAATAAATTGGTAGAGAGGGTGATTATGCTGTATGTCCTGCTGGTATGCCAACTTCTGATCTAAATTTAAGACCAACATGAAAATTGACCACAGACATTGTGGTGGATTTTACCACTTTGTCTGGCCTGTTTGATTCAAATTAGGGTTATGTCAGATCACAGAATATCATTCCATCAGATTGTTCTTGGTCATACACTTTACCCTGAAATTATAGTAATCATTAAAGTTTGAGCTTACAATACCTTCTTATTTGCAACTTTGGGAAAGGGGAATTAGAGTATGCTATGATGCATATCTGAGTCTCCTCTGTTCTTCTACATTTCTCTTATATCTTGCTTTCTGTTTATGTGTAATGTATTATTAGTACTGGCAATTCTGAATAGGCTGGGGATGAGGAGACAGAAGATTTAACAAACAGAACAACTGGAGTATCATAAGAAATGTTTTAGTTCTAAAACAATCACACACCAGCACATTCCCCTAAGACCTGCTGTTCAATATTACAGCCCCAGGAGAGATGGGGAATATATAGCAAGAAAATCACAGAAATACTTTATGCTAAACTAAGACAAGCCTGGACCAAGGCCTTCAGAATAATGACAAACGGGGTGTTTGTTATAACCTCTTTTATCCACTTGGCCTTGGAGATACTGAAAACATTCAAATAATGTGACATTCTGATGAATGGAAAGGCTGTTCACATTTATTTCAAAAGGTAATGGGTGGAATAAAGAGATTCAAACGACCCTTTGGGGGGCTTGTTTTTCAAAATGGTTGATAGAAAAGGATTGCATTTATATATGGGCCAACCTGTCACCTAAGCAATGCTGCACAAGTCCAGCTCATTAGCAAGCTTGTGACAAGTTTTCTGGGTTTTGGAATGGGAAGCAAGGACATTGTCCTCTAGCATAACCCCATTCATTTCCCTGGGGTTTCAGCAAAAATAAATTATGTCCCTTGTTTGCTACCAGTATTTGCTCCAACCCAAAAACTGTGGTGCATTGGACTGCCCGTGTTGTTGCTCACTTGCTAACAGTCTCTCTTCTGCATATATCTACATTAGAACCAGATGACAGGGAACTTTATCCTAGACACATGGAGCCACTTCTTAACTATGTTTGTGCCATTTATTATATGAAAAAAGATTACCATGGGATATTAGCATGGATACAGCTACAAATAATCCCATTCCCGGGGGGGAAGTGTCATAGCTCAGCAACCGAGCATGTGCTTTGCATGCAGAAAATTCTGAGTTCCGTCTCCAGAATTTCCAGGCACAGCTAAGAAAGTCTCCTTTCTGAAACCATAAAGAGAGCATCTTCCTTTGACCCTAAAGAATTGCACCAATGCTGAAGTTGCTGCTGGCTGGATTGGTATACCGGTACAGCCCAGCTCATAGTAGTGTTTCCCACACTGGATTGCAACCCATGGCTGATGTCAGGGGAATCTGACTAAACTAGCCCTCATTGTGAATGCTTCATATCCCCAATAGGATTACATTCCTCAAGTATTCTCTGGCACAGAATTGACTTGCAAGCACTGAGTGGTGATTGCCTATACTGTGTCCAGTGTGCTGGTGCGGTGTTACAGCTGAGCAGGGAATTGCCCCTAAACACACTCAATGGCCATAGGCAACCCTTCATATCTAGAATGTGGGGATCATATCGGGGAATTTGGGGAACCATAGATTATTGGTTATATCCAATAGGTGTCCTTCCACTGGTGGCATTAAAAAAATGCAACAGAGACTTTTGCCAGCAGAACAGAGTTCTCTGGGAGATCTTTTATAATTTCTCTTCTTCCCCACAGCCCCCATGACACCCCCCCCCAAAAAAATTGCTCCAGGTGGCTGGGGGGGCCTTTTGGAACAGCTTGGTGGAGGGGCTGCAAGGTGGAAGGAAAATTGCCAAAGATCTCTTAGATTCCTGTTCCATTGGCAGAAGTCTCTGCTGAATCGAAGATGCACCAGTTGGATACAATTCAACATTGTAGAGTTGTTCTAAGGATTAATGAGAGATGTGAAACAAGTAGCCCCCCAGATGTTGTTGGACACCAACTCCCATCAGCCTTAGCTAGCATGAGCGATGGCCAAAGATGGTGAGAGCTGTAGTCAGCAACATCTGGTGGGCTAGAGGTTCCCCATCCCTGATGTAGCTGACTTGCTTTGAATTCTCCAAAAGTACTGCAATTCTAAGCATTATTATAACAACTATTATCATTAGTGAAGAAGTGCCCTTTGCATTATTGAAGGTATCTAGATGGATGTGAACTTCTGCTTTTCCAACTTCTCTAAAACTTTCTTCCAGCCCTATCACCTTTGCAGATGCTTCAATTTTGTTTGCTCTTTAAATTCATAATAGCCTGCCAGCCAGTCTGTTCCCAGCACTTTTGTTCTTTGTTCATTCCCTAGCAATTTTTTTCTAATTTTTTGGTGTCACTTTTCCTTAGTTGTTCTACCAGCTGTTTATTTGTCATTTGGTGTTTGTATCTAATTACTGCCTTTGCTTTCCCATTCTGGAGTTAACCTCTCGCAACACCATTCTGCTCATGATGAGCCTGCATTAGCCAAGGCACTTGGAAGAAAATTTGCATTGGACATTCAGAAGAGATGAAATGCAAACCTAGCTAATGGGAAATTACGTGTCCTGTGTTATGTAGCTATTAATACAAGTGGTGTTACAGAATATTCAAATTCATAGCTGTCTTTAAAGAACATACTTGCCAATTAGTGCCTTTACTGAAATCCTTAGTTTTATCATTTAGAAATACAGCTGCTAATTGGGATCAGCTATTCCTTGGGGAGACACATGTTTAATAAATAAATGAATAAATTAAAAGTCACCACCAGCCATGAGAGCCTCAAAGAGAAAATGGGCACCTTTATAGATCATGCCTCTCTTAAACTCATCCAATTACTGAGAAACAAAATTTCTGTGAACATGATAGTGTATTGTGAGGTGAGATATAGGCAGGATATCGGAATTTGTTGGTTTCTTAAAACCAGAAGCTCATTAGGCATAATTAAGATAGAAGAAGCTGGGTATTAAATTTTCATAGCACACAGTCAGTTAGCAAGCTCTTACCACAAGGAGAAAAAAAAGAGAGCACTGCCACTCAATTAGTGCATTGATCCGCTGGCGTATAACATAATTAAGGTTTTTATTTTTATGAGGACCTTAGTGCAAACCATTGTTTGTGTGTGTATTTCTAGAAACATTTACTAAAATGCTAATGAAGATGCAATGAAAAAAGAAAGTTATCCGGGAACATATCAACTGCGGACAAATGTCGGCTCCCTCGGTCTGTAAAGCCCAGAGTTGTTCGCAACTAGACTTAACTGTCAGGGGTTCTTTACCTTTACCTTTTTATTGTTATTCTAACCAAAACAATGTAATTATTTTGAAGATGATTAGCATTTACAAGCTATTTAAAGTTTAAAGGAAGAAAATACTGGAAAGGCAGAAAAATAGAAGAGATTCCATAAACAAGCACCTTTATATACTGCAAGTCCCAGGTGTTATACCAGCATTATCCCCCACAACTTCATTGTTTTAAGACATTTCAAAATGAAGGTGGCCACATGCTGTTCCCAAAGAGTGAACAAAATGTTTGCTCCATGCCAAGCTAGCTCCAACTAGAAATTCATGAATTTCATGAATCCCACTCATTAATAGATTAAAATAAACAGAAAGGACACCCCCTTGTATCACTGGTGTAGTTCATAGTCCTCATAACTATGAAATCTAGGCTCGTAACAGCCAATCCGAAAAACTGATAATATTCTAGTTTGAAGGCTAGATAGCTGACAAATAGGTCACATTGGGCTTAATGGAACTTACTTTCAAGAAAAATGTGTCCAATGGTTGGACTGGACACACTGGCTTGTTTTGCATGACACCCAAAGCCAAGCCTTGGCTTAGTGAGACTGCGTGAGTCTGCTTGTCCGTGGGTACAGCTTGCAGCTAGTGAGGAGTGAGCTTAACCATGACTCTGTATCAGCCAACATGCTAACCCAACCTTGGTTTAGCTTAGTGTGGTGCAGCAGTCAAATAGCCCAGGAAGAGCAAAGTGCCTGCAAGCACCAAGCCCTCGTAGTCTCACTGAGCAGAGGTTTAGCTCAGCAATTCATGCAAACCAGATGACCGAATGAGTATGCAGGACCCAAATAAACTCCCGCAGGAACCATCTACCAAATAAACAGACACTTCCGCCATCACCAGGCAGTAGAATTCCTCTAATATTACAAGAGGGAATTTACAGAGTATCTGCATCTGAATGAATTAAATAAATAAATGCATATGCTTCTCTCCCATGCAAGGTTCAGAGAGTTGTCAGCGGAGAACCTGCTGAAAAACAGAAGAAGAAAGGCAATGGTGCAGAAGACATATGGTAATTGCTCTGATTAGCCAAGGACACTTGAAGGTAACAGGCCAAAATTAGTTTCTCTTGTGGAGCTATACAAAAGGTATAAGCAAAAATCATAACAACAACAACATCCCACTGGCACAGTTATAGATTATTTGCAGCATATATTTTAGCTTGCAGGCTAGTAGAAATCCTAGTAAGCCACCTGGGTTTCTTATTTTCTTTTAATCCACAATGAAATTGTGGTAAAGCACTGGTACACCTGTTCATGAAGGTGACACCACTATCAATCTGGAAACAACTGAAGACATTTTTGTTGTGACAAGCTTTCCCTGCTGGATAAATGGGTCTTTACCACAAGTATGTGGGTTTATGTATGGTTTTAGCTTTGTTTTAAACATATTTGCTCTTTCCATGTTTTTAACTGTTCCTCATTTTATTTTGCATACATTACCTTGAGTTGGTTGTTTAGAAGGGGGGGGGGAATCCATAAATATGTGCAATTCATTAGTTTATAGTGAAATTCTGTGTTTGTATGTGCGCACACATGCAGAAACAATTCCTATTTACCGGGTACTTTAATTGGAGTTTGTCTTCCAAGTAATTGTGAATATAGAACAGTAGCCTTAAAGGTTCAGTTTCCACTGAGAGAAGATTCAAACAACCACTTTTACACAGCATCCAACATGTGCCTTGAAGAATAATGTGGTGCATACCGAGGGGATAGAGTCTCGTGAAAGCAACACCAGATACACATTGAAACTTATCTTCTTCTCCATTCCCTGTTGTGTAAATGCCCTACCCTTAATATCCACAAATACTCAGTTATAAGAATAATAAACTAAAACTGGTTATAAACAACAACTGAAATGCAGTATGCATTCGAGTGATGCAAGTGTTTATTCTACCCTTCTGTTTGTGCTTTTCTGTTCCCCATAATAGAATTGGAAGCAGCCAGAAAATGATACGTAATACATACTGGGGTGCGGAGGGGGAGAAAGAGAGTAGGCTGTATGGCGAGACCCTTCTAACTCCTAGATCCAGCAAGTGTTAAAAGCAAGAATTCAAATTCCTGCTGAGGTGAGAGCCTAGGCAGTGGGCCATTAAGGGAACAAAGTAAGTGGATCTGTGCCAGGCTACAAATGGATGGTCCTCTCTCCCCAACTGGCTGGTAGTTAGAAATGCAAGGGTCAGAGTTGAGAGTTGAGTGATGTGAGCTAGAAGCTGGAAGAACAGCAGGCTGGGAAGCCAGAGAGAGAGAGAGAGAGAGAGGTGTTTGATTTCTTTTTGGATCCAAGGCTGTGAATGCTTCAAACCCCTCCATCATAGATTCAGGTTGTATATATGTGTGAATAAACCATATATCATAAAGACACCACAGTCTCTGCTGTGCCTCATTCCAAAGGAAACATGAATCCTGGGGGTAAGCTCTTGGAATCTTTCATCACTCAGAGATTAGAATGGCATACAACAATACTCAACTTCCAAAGTCATACTGAAACAGCTCAGCTTAGCCCAGCTCAAAGGAAATCAACAATAAGGAAGAATGAGAGAGGGGTAGTAGAATAGGATATCACAAATTATAGGAATGTCATACGAATTGCACATGAAGATTCTGCCGCACAGCTCATTGTGTCATACTGATGATCTATGAACAGTTTCTTCACAGTATAACATTAAAATGCTATTTTTAAAAAAAAAAAAAATATCTGTTGAAGCAACTCAGATTTTCATTTGACTACAGGCCCAATTGTGAGAATCCTTTGCAGGTTCTCAGCGCCAGACGAACACTCATTTCTCAACAGAACAATTTAGTTTGCTACTTTTGATAATCAAAGCCCTTCTAATGAATCCATGAACTTGGAAGGGGTACACCAGGCACATTGGAAGTTGAGTGGTTTCTTGGCTTTTATTCAGGATGTGTGGGTGGTAGACATTGCTTCCAATAAAATGGAATGTTTTCAGGAGCGAGCACGTACAATGTGTTGTAAAAAAACAACAGGTTAGCTGTTTTGATTTTCAAAAATTGGCTTGGGTTTAGTTGATGGCAGTGGAATATTATTTTCAATAAGCATTTGTTGTTTACATTTTGAATAACGTGCATGAGCACAGTTATAATAACTATTGGGCTACCTTAAAAATATGCATTAACAATAGGCATATTCAGAACAAAGGATGAGGGGCTCTTTTATTTATTATTTGGCTTTATTTTAAAATCCCACTTTTCTTAAACTATTTAAATCAACGCATCTTATACAACAACAACAAAACCAGATAGCATTGTATTCAGTTAAGGAATCAAGTAGTGTGACTGATTCTGCCTCAGCAGTGAGATTTCCCCTCTCCTCTCCCCTCTTCCCCAATCTGTTTTGGGGTTTTCATCAATCCTCCAGAGGATATAATAATAATAATAATATAAATTTTTATTCATACCCGCCCTTCCCAACCAAGACCGGGCTCAGGGCGGCTAACACCCATAAAATCACAACAGAACATACAAAACAATCAATTAAAATGCAAGTTAAAATACGATTTAAAGTTTAAAATGCAGCCTCATTTTTAAGTAGCCCACCAATCAAACCATAAAGGAATAAAACATCAGGGTTAAACTAAAACTAACCCAAAGGCCAGGCGGAACAGCTCTGTCTTGCAGGCCCTGCGGAAAGATGCCAAATCTTCAGGGCCCTGGTCTCTTGTGACAGACCATTCCACCAAGTCGGGGCCAGTACTGAGAAGGCCCTGGCCCTAGTTGCTGCCAGCCTAGCATCCTTATGGCTCGGGACCTCCAAAATGTTATTATTTGAGGACCTTAAGGTCCTACACGGGGCATACCAGGAGAGGCGGTCCCTTAGGTACTATATTGGGGGGAATGGAGGCACATGGGGAGAGGAGAGGGACAGGAAGTCCTGTTTCAACGTAGAAGCCCTGTGCTAACAGGATGGTTTTATGGATACAGTGCCCCATATGGTAATTTTAGCCAGAGTAATTGTGGTCGGAGCAATGTTGACTAGCATTCCTACTCTTTTATTCATATAGCACCATCAACATACCAAGGGATCTCAAACCCTTCTCCATTCCTATTCCATTGGGAACAGGACCTTCCAGAAATGACAGCAATTACATACTGGATATCATTTTCTCCAAGCTTTAGGCCACTGACAATGGCAGCTCTTGCTTTCAAGCTGGAGCAGAGTTATTGCAAGTGAGGGGAAGCTAAGAAGACCTGTAGGAGCTATCTGTGCACATTATCCTAATTGGGCCTACTCAGAGTAGACCCATTGAAATGAAAGAACCTTAGTTAATACATGGGCATTAATTTCAATGGGAAGACTCTGAGTAGGACTAACAATGGATATAGCCCTGTTTTAAGGATAATATGCACTTAAACACAAGCCAACCATGCTTACAGACTATAAATAATAGAATTAAAAACTACAGCTTTTGGCAGAAAACCATCCCCCCAAACAGTAACTGCTGTATGCCAAATCTACAAAAAGAAATACTACTTCATTTTGGACACTATATAATAAACTCACAGACTATAACATTTCAACAAATTGAGGGTATGGGGTGGGGGCGGGAAATGGTTAACTGCTGATAATAATTTTCTCTGGCATTTGGTCTGCCTAGGCTCCCTTCAGATGTATTTGACCACTAATGTGCATTTTCCCTGACATGGAAAGTATATCTATTAAAACAAATGCACACATACATAAATAAAGCCAGGCAAATTAGGTTTCCATCAAGCTATCAAATCAGAGATGCTATATTTTCCGAACATAATAACATTGTGCCTTGCAGATTATCTCCCTGTTCCACCTGTTCTCGGATCTTTATAGCCTGGCTATCTGCTTTACTATGATTGCTAAATAGAAAATAAACAGATGGGGTTGAAAAAATTCCAAAAAGGGGGGAAGGGGGAGAGCAAGGAACAAAATCTGCTTTGGGGCTTTTGAGCAGTATCTGATTGCTTTTTTTTAAAAAAAAAAAAGGTATCCTCCACCCCCAGTTTGTTCAAAGAGAAAACACCTGCCTGGCTAAAACAATATATTTTGGTTAACATTTCACCATAGCTTTGGGTTGTTGTTTTTAAGTCTTAGATTTCAGTTACAAGCTCCAGGGTCTATGTTCTTTGGTTGTTTATCTTGTTTGTTTTAGTAATCTGATAAATGAAGGATCAATATTGGTATTTTTGAACCTATATTAAATGTGCAAAAAAGCGCCCTTCAATGCAGGGGACTCTATAGATTCCTTTTGACTGTACTGAAGAACTTCAGTACCAGTAATATCATTAATGGGATTGCTTTTCAAATAAAGGCCAGCTCCATTGATACATGACAAAGATAAATTATGCCTCCAATAGGCTTATGCTTTGCTGGATGTGCTTGGCCTTTATGTGTTGACCACCACTTAAAGCAAGCCTAGCTAAACGTGTAGGCTCCCCCCTCCCCCCCATAGATCCCCCAAGACACTTCCTTATTATCTTAAGGAAGAAAACTTGTCACCTATTTTTGTCATTGTTTACAGACTGAGCTGCAGCAAGGGCGACCTTCCATATGCCCTCTAAAGGTGTTGATTGTGTTGTCTGTCTTCCCCGTCTATAAATGAAGATCGAAAAAGGGAGCAAAAACAACTCATTGAAAATCTAGAACCACCATTTTCAGAATGCAAGATGAGGTCTGAGCACTTGCCTGATTTCCTTTATATGTCTTTGAGCCAATTGTGCATTGCTATGCTCACCTCATTTCTCTGAAAGATGAGAAGCTCAACAATCTAGACTGAATCTGGGGTGGGGCAATAGATGATGATGTGATTGGGCGGTGCTGCTCACCTGACCTCTGCTTACTGAGACAGGCAAGCAGGGGCGGAGGAAGCCTCGCCGGTACCCGGGGCGGCGCGAATGGAGGCACCCCTGGGGGCGGGGCATCGTGACGTCACGCGCGACGTCACTGCGCCCCCCCCCCGCGGGGGGAAAGCCCTTTAAAAAAAAGCAAAGCACTTTAAAAAAAAAAAAAAAAAGTGCTTTCCCCCCGCTGCCGGGGCGGCGAGCGAGGAGGCGGCGGAGCGGAGGGGTGTCAGCCTTGTGCTGCCCGCCCCTCCCCTTGCCCCTGCGGCCCCGCCTAGCAGCGGAGAGAAAAGCGCTTAAAAAAAAGGAAAGCCTTGGCTTTTCCTTTTTTTTAAGCGCTTCCCCCCCCCCCGCTGCCGGGCGGAGCCGCCGGTAGGGGCGAGGGGAGGGGCGGGCAGCGATGGGATGACACCCCTCCGCTCCGCCTCCTCCTCGCTCGCCGCCCCGGCACACAAGGGCGCCGCAGAAGCAGCAGTGCCGGTTTGGATCCACCCAACCCGGCACTGCTGCTTTGGGCGCAGCAGCGCCAGTGCCGGGTTGGATGGAGTGCGCACTCCATCCAACCCGGCACTGCTGCTTCTGCGGCGCCCTTGTGAGGCACCGCGCCAAAAGCAGCGGCGGCGGCACCCCCCCAGCCGCCGATCGTGTGCGGCGTCTAGGGGGGTGCCCCGCCGCTGCTGCTTTTGGCGCGGCGGCTTGCAAGGGTGCCACGGGAGCAGTGGCGGCGCCGGCGGGCGGGGCCCGCGCAGGGCGGGGCCAGCCCAACTGGCACCCCCTCCCTGAGTGGCACCCGGGGCGGACCGCCCCCCCCCCCCGCCTTCCCTTGCTACTCCCCTGCAGGCAAGGTCAGCATGCTACATACACTGGTAGAGCGAATCTAGTGCTCCTGCTTGTGTATTTGCACCATATCAACCTCCCCGCTGCCTCACCACTCCCTCTCTACCTCCTGGTAAGCAGCAGAAAGGTGACTGACTGTCTGCTCCTTAGGGGTGGGGCTTTGATGCTCATGTGTTTTATTCTAGTTGTGAAGAGTTTTTTGTTGTTGTTTTTTGGATTTGATATCCTGCTTTATCACTACCCAAAGGAATCTCAAAGCGGCTAACATTCTCCTTTCCCTTCCTCCCCCACAACAAACACTCTGTGAGGTGAGTGGGGCTGAGAGACTTCAAAGAAGTGCGACTAGCCCAAGGTCACTCAACAGCTGCATGTGGAGGAGTGGAGACGCGAACCCGGTTCACCAGATTACGAGTCTATCACTCTTAACCACTACACCACACTGGCTCTCTTAATTAACATTTCTCTTCTCTACCCTCCTTACATGCCGTGCTTTTTTTAAGAAAAAATAAATCTTTATTAAAATATCAACACATATTTACACAACAATTTGCCATATTACAGTTTATGCAGGAACACTACACATGAAAAAGAAAAATACAGCAAAAAATAAATAAAAAGAGAAAGGAAAAGAAAATAAAGAATGAAAGTAAGAAGGATAAAATAAGCTTCTGATTGTTCTCAAAAAAACTAAGTCTCATTTGTTAGTTTTTACACAGTATCATATTATTATACTTTGTTTCCTTAATTTCCTTCAGAGAAATATTCATTAGTTTATTGTCTATACATTACAAGAATCATTTAAGGTCTGCCAGGAGGTTTTTGCTATCAGAATAGGTACATGCCGTACTTTATAGGTGCGTCTACATTTATGAAATGAGAGAGGGAGAGACCATGCCAAAAAACAGACCATGCCCCCCCCCAAAAAAGGAGAGAACCCACACTGTTAGAAAGTAAAGAAAAAAGGTCAAATGGTTTTCACATTTTAGAGACATCTCCAGCTATATGGGCCATTGACCTACCAGTATATGAAAACCACTCCAACACCCTTAATGCAAATTTGGCTGGTGGGTTAGGCCACCAGTTACCTTAAATCACAATAATGTCAGACAAGCTGTTTTGCCTGTGAAGCTGTTTGTTGGGGCTTTGATAGCTCTACGTACCCTACAGAATTTAGAGGCCCAACAATTATCTGCTGATCATCTGCAAAGCAGGTGATGGTTGTGATGTAATTGGCATGTGGGTGGCAGTGCCTCCCTCCTAAATTTGGCCTGTGGAGAGGGAGATAAGGATCTGACCCACTGACCCCACCAGCTCCACAGTAAGACAATACCAATTTAGATGGGCTGATATCTGACTCAGTATGTCAATTGGCTATGTTTTCCTATTCTCCTATGATGCATTAGTGCATTCTATAGCCTCAAGACTTTCTCCTTTATAACCACTTCATGGTCTGCATATGCAGACAAGACCAGAATATATGTTATTAACTTTTTTAGTCCCCTGCAAGATAGTCCTCAAAAACTCTTCAACCATTGCTACAAACATAGCTGATTATCAGGAATATAGGTCTTTTACAATTTGTTGTAAAAAAAAAATTATTACAACAGTAATCTATGACAGGTATATATTAAAAGTAGGTCTGAAAGTATTGGTCCGGTAACTTGGCTAGGATGATTAATACCTACATCTCAGTTTTTAAATGAAGCTGCCTCTTGCCTCCCAGCTATCTCCATTAAAGTTCTTCAAAATATCTCCCCTGTCCATATTAACTCTAATATTTACCCTTCCCCATTAATTATGGAGGCAATCCTGCTTAAAGTTCTTTGCTGCCACTGAAGCAGTGTGCAGGATTCCAGCAAAACTACCCAATTAGCTAAAAGAAATCAATAGGAAACATGCATTGAAAAACTCTGCCAAGTAAGTGTGTGCACTAAGCATCAAGAGCAGTTTGATTCTCAGTGCAAATCAAAGGAATCCTAGCCACAGGTTGTTGTTTTTTAGCATGTTATGATTCACTGATGCTTGGAGACCCGGGGCATGTCTTTACGGGGAGAGTGGGTTACAGATCATGGATGTGCTTATTCAGTTTATTTGACCCTGACAAGTTTCACAGTGGGGAGTGGGGAGGCTTCCCTGCCCACATTATAAACAGGAAACTGCAGGCTGAACCATGGATGTACTGGGTCATTTAGGCAATGGCATGCTGCTGATGTGCGAAAGCCCCCATAGCACTTTCATTGCGTTTCCCAGGAACTATTCCTGCAAAACCTCTTTCTTTTCTATCCTGTGCAGTACAGGAAGCATGTATGCAGGCATGCCTCTAGTTGGAATCTTTTCCCCCCAGTTGCCTCAACATCTCATACTAAAGATTGATTTTAAAAAAAAACAGTAGGAAGCTGCCCGTAGCATGAAGAGAGACAGACATTCTAAGGAAATTTGAAATGGAAGCTAACTTTATCATCAAAAAATGTATTTCTGAATGATCAAAGAAATGCATGTAACAAAAGTAATGAGGGACTGGTGATAAATTTGATCATGGCAGGAAGGATTTGGCTGGTTGCTAAATTTTGGATGTTTTCTGAGGTTTCTTTTCTTTTTTTGGCAGGAATAGTTACATAAAGTATGGTATGTCACGATTATGAGTAAAATGGTAACAGTGTTTCATCTGGGCTGGCTGAATGCGGCTCCATCCTGTCTCAATGGTTGGATTTTATTAGGAAACATTTGTTCAACATATTGTTGAGATGCAAGTGTTAGCTATGCTAAAAAAAAAGTTTGTTAAATATGTAAAGCTACATTCCTACTGATGTTTCTATGTTACTTGGTGGGAAAGAGGGGTTTTGCATTTGTTTGTTTGTTTGTTTGTCATCCCCCCACCCCACCCCCAGCCATGAGAATATCCATGGACACTGTTATTTAAGCATGTTGCTATTTAAGACCAACCAGTGAGAATCAACTTCCCAGAAGCTGAGCATATATGTCATGTCCAAAGTCCATCCATGCAGCCTCTTATGCTTTGGTCACTCTGGAAGGAGTGGGGCGAGAAGCTGAATAGATCTGCATTGGCCACGGTGATCAGACAATGTGCTCAATAAACTATTGATTTCAGCTGAGCCTGCTTTTCAGACACACTGAGCAATTTGCCATGATTTTGCTCTGTTAACACTCCATATGTCTTAAACTCTTTTTCTTCTTCTTCTTAAAGGAACTGCTTGAAATAGGGATGGAGTATTATTTTGGGGTTTTTTTTAATCAAATAGGAGCAAATCTGTAAATTTAAGACAATGCCATTTTAAAAATTCCTAATCCAGGCTACTTATAGCTCTGTTTGAACTATTGTTTGTTTGTTTGTTTGTTTGTTTGTTTGTTTGTTTGTTTGTTTGTTTGTTTGTTTCATTAGCTGCTGGAAAATATTACTTCGTTGGTAGCTCTATTTAAACTTGGTTATCTGCTTCATGTGTGGGTGCCCCTAAGAGAAAGAGAGGGAGAGAGGGAGGGAGGGGGAGGGAGAGAATCTTGCTATTCCCCCCATGCCCCAGTTTTGACAGGACATTTAAAGTTTGTAACAGACTTCTGGTGTAGCCTACTGACTGAGTGAAGAACCTCGCATAGTTAAGTGGCTCACTGCTGTAGTAAACTCAAGCAACTGGTTAGCAGCCTGATAATAATGTGAACATTTGGGTTTCTTCATCCCACTGATTTGTGTCACTCTTAGAAGACAAGAGGAGCCTTGTGTGAGAGACTGGTTGCCCATCTAGTCCAACATCCTGTTGCCCACTTGTGCCCCTAGCAAGAAATGAGAGCATTGGTGCTGTGGGTTGTCAGAGGGAAGATTACTGAGCTGCAGTCCTTTTGTGCAGAGTGTGGTATTTGTGGTACTGGATTCCTTCCTGATGGGCTGCCTGGGGTCTCTTGAGAGCTGTGTGCTTTCATCCTGTGCTACGGTGCCTCATGTGTTTGGTGTGGATGTGCTGTAGTTATGTTCTGTGAATATTGAGGCAGCATGGTGCTGTGGCTACAACCCAAAATCCAACAGATTGGGTGGGATCCCTCCATTTCTGAGCAGTATAAAGGTGTCATAGAGGGTTGTACATTCTGATTAAGCTTACCAATTGTGGAATGAGAAAAGAGGTCATCCTACGGAAGCAGAATAAAAGGGCAGTTGATTTATTGACTAGAGTTTCCCTAAAATCAAAATCAGGCCAGCAGTATGATAGCGAAGTGTGCAATAACTCCTAGCAATACATAGACTATGCCTTGTAGGGAACATCCCCCAATGCTTATTTGAGAAACTGCCTTACACTGCCTTACACTGAGTCAAAGCATTTGTCCATCTAGGTCAGCATTATCCGCATCAGGTGTGTGGAATCTATGGCCCTCCAGAAGTTGCTGAACTACTACTACTCCCACCATCTCTGGCCAATGGCCATTCTTGCTAGAGCTGATAGTCACTGTAGTTCAGCAACATCTGGAGGGCCAAACGTTCCCCACTCCTGGTCTCCCTTGATGAACAGCAGCTCTCCAATGTTTCAGGCAGGGGTCTTTAACAGCCTTATTGATGATGTTGGGGTTGAATGTAGGAGATCTGCATGCAAAGCACACACACACACACACACACACACTGTACTAAAGACACTACTACTAGCATAAAGTATCGTGATTAATTGCAGCTTGCCAGGCTTCTGGGGCTTCCAGTCTATAGCATGAAACACTGAAGTTGTCTATGCCTGATTCAAAATGAATATTTATTGTTTCTCAAATCAGGGTATTTGTGTTTCCTTCTGCTGATTAACACTTGCACCCCAAGCTCCAGTTTTGCAAGCCCATTCACTGGCTCTAATCAGAAATGTTGCATACTTTCTGTTCTGTTTGATAGGTCTCCCATGGGTTACTGTTTAATATAGTTAAATATAAATCACACCGAGAAGCATGAAGTCTTGTCTCCTAAACACAGCATATGCCCAAGGAGTAAATCAAGCAGATACGGTATCTGCGCCACTGTCATACATCTCCTCTGTGAAAAGCTGCAATAGTGATAAATAATATTTACATATTACTGCACCTGTGTGATGCTGTGGCATCATGACTCACTCAGAAGTGACAGCCCAGAGGAAGGAAACTACAAAATGCTTATGGAAGAGTAAAGTAATAGAGGCACCAGGTTTTCTTTTTTTAAAAAAAAAAAAAAGAACAAAAGTGTTCTTTTGGCAAAAGCACTTGTTCACATGCTTTTTGTCAAAGAACACTCAGCAATTGTATTTTATTATTAAGATCCTGCAGGTTCATTTGACATTTGACCTATAAAGGACATTTCTTTAGCTTGTGCCAAACAGTCACAGCCAACAAGTGCTAGCTAACGCTATGCCAGAATCTGTCCTTCAAAAGCTTGAGGTGTTTCTTCCCTTGCAAAAGGGGCATCCATTTCCCCACCTCATTCTGAGGGCACTTTAGAATTTCTGCAGTTGCAGTGTTTTGAGCATTTCTTATCATTGCAAGATGGCCACAGGAGGTGTGTCTGTTTTTTTCCTGTCTGGAAAACATATCTTCAGCACTCTGCAGCCCCTCTGGCTGCCCACACTTCCTGATCTGAAAAAAAAGCTTCATGGGAGGAGTGTTCCCTCATGACGCCTTCACCTGGGTTTTCATTGAAGCACAGGCACCCAGGAAGGCTTCACCCACCATAAAAGTATGGTAAGCACCCTGCACCCCCCCACACACACACATGAGGATTTCACCAAAATATTACCTTCCCTCTGATAATTTTCAAATGGAACTTACTTACCCATTGCATGAGAACATAAAGAGCTTCCTTATACCAAGTTAAACCACTGGTCCATCTAACTCAGTATTGTCAACACTGATTGGGAGCAGCTCTCTGGGAGTTTTAGGCAGGGGACTCTCCCAGCCATAACTGGGGGTGCTAGGGATGGAAGCTGCATCAAAGTAGATTCTCTACCATTGAGCTGTGGCCCTTTCCCAATCAATCAATCATTTGCTTATGAATCACATCTCATGAGGCATCCTGAAGCTATTTACAATATAATACCATACATAAAACAGTTACATATGTAAAAAGCCTGCATAGATAAAAATGATCAAACAGTTAAAATAAAATAAAAAACCTAAAAACAACAACAGCACATATGTAAAATCGATACAATCCAAGATAGATACAAACCAGGTTAAGGATTTCAGAAGACTTGCTGAAAGGACATATTTGAATGGCTTTGATGGAGAATGGCTTTGATGGAGAGCTGACAGAGAATGGTTGAAAAAAAAGTGGGAGAAATTATTGGTTCAGCACTAGTGCTAAGTACTGGAGCCTGTGAGAGTTGTATCCTATAACCTGGAAGCTCTGTACCTTAAATATGATGAATGCTGAGAGGCTGGGATTAGACAAAGAATGCTGATCTTCCTTGATGGTTCAGTTGATAGGCAACCTTGAGGGGTGCTGATTTTTTAGCTAGCAAACTGTTTGAGTGTTTTGAATGGGAAGGGTATAACAGCTTGGAAGATAACACCCACTGCACCCACCCACCCCAAATGTGTATATGTGGGGAAGAGCAACAGTGAAACAGTTTTGGAACAGAGACAACAGCAGAAATAGTTGATAATAAAAAGCACCCTCTGGCTGCAGGCATTACTCTCGGGGGAGCTGCTGTGGGCTAGCAAATTTTGCTGCCTGTTAGAATAGCATGCTATTTGCCTTCCCTTTTGTTCTATGTATATTACTGTAAATAAAGCAAATATTACAAAAATGCCAGGAAGTCACCAGTGCTCTCTTCTAAAGCAAGCCAAATCGGTGTAGAACTGCCCCAGGAATTTCTGCTGCTTGGGGAAGTTGGGAGTCCAGAAATTGACTTTAGTGAGCATGGCTGAAATTAGTCTGTGCATAGTAAGTCCCTTACCAGTCTCCCAAATCAATTACTGAGCCCCAAATAGCTTTAAAAAATAATAATACAAGCAGTACTCTACATTGCTCATAGAAACTCCTTTCAAGCAGCTTTCAGAAGTATCCACATACCGGTAGTTTCAGAAGTATCCACATAGTTCATTTTTATTTTTTTATTACATTTATATTGCCCCTGCCTTTTACCATTAAACTTAAGGTAGTGTACAGGTGGTTCTCAGGAGGTCTCCCATCCGGGCACCGACCAGATCCAGACCTGCTTAGCTTCAGCAAGATAATAATAATATAATTTTTATTTTACTTTTTATTTATATCCCACCCATCTGGCTGGGTTTATCCGGCCAGTCTGGGCAGCTTACAACATATATAAAAACACAACGAAACATTAAAAAAGCAACAAACAAATAATACAAGCAACAAACAAACAGTAACAATAATAATAAACAGTTTACAGAGTCTGGGCTTCGCCCCCTAGGCCAGGTGGAAATGGGCCTTGCCTCAGGGAGAAGTCTTCCTACCAGCACTCACAGCAGCAGCAATGTCCCTCCTGCCTCCCAGGAGTCTTTTAGCTGTTCAGGGTGAGTCTGGGTCCTGCCCCCTAGGGCAGGTGGAAATAGGCATTGCAGCAGGGAACGGTCTTCCTTCCCACACTCATGACAGCAGCAATCTGCCATGTTGACTTCATATCAAATAGTTTAAGGTAACACATATGATGCAACAGTTGGATTCCATGACCATGGTGGTCAGGAACAAGTCCATGTAGGACACATGTTTGACGCTAGATTACTATAATCACACATTCTGCAAGGCTTTGTCCTTGCTGACTATACTGCTTCATTTATGTAAAATGTGGAGTCCTCCTCCTAAAGAAATTCATTCTTCCTGCTCAGTGGCAGTGGCAACTGTGTAGTACTTATGGCTGTGTAGTACTTATGGAGCTGTTGCCTACATTGTTATGACAGCTAGTATTTCTACTTTATAGGTGCAGAACTGAAGCAGAATCATGCTGTGTCCAAAGCCACATAGTGAGCCCAGAAGTAGTAGCAATCTGGGCCCCAGGTCTATATCCAGGAATTTCATCACTGAATCCCAGCATACACACTTTCTAGAGTTGCAAATGTCACTCTGGGCTTGCAGATGTCCATGGCATTTAATTTTCAGGAAAACTTGTTCCAATGGCTTAGCTGGAGCTGGATGAGATAGCCTTTTCCACACTAGATTCCCAATTATTCTCATGCTACTGCTCTGTGTAGCATTAACATTCATCTGTTTATTGGTAGCCATTTTGCATTTATAGCACATATAAAAAGAACCAGTGCTGTGTGGCAAATGCCTTAATACTTGAAAATATGCATAAAATATAGAGTGGGAGTTTGTGAGAATATCAGCATGCTGGCCATGTTATAAATGGCCCATTAGGATGTCTGCTTGTGTTTATAGCTGGGATGCTTTTCAGATCCAGTCTTTCAAAGATCACAGTTCACACTAAATAAAGATAAGTTGTCATCCCAACTAACACCAGCAATGAAGAGATCAGCTACTACTACTACTAGTAGTAGTAGTAGTAGCAGCAGCAGCAGCAGCAGCAGCAGACTGTTCCTCCATCAGACCACAAGGCAATGCACTTTTTTAAGGCAAAAGAGTCAATAGCAAAAAATATTTTAACTCAGCCCTGTTGCTTTCCCAGCTAGAACAAATGTTGGAGATACACACACACACACACACACACACACACACAAATATGAGGTGTGCATCTACAATGAATTACAGGATGCAGTTAGATACTTTATTACAACTTTATGTAATATTCCCACTCACCAAATGTGAAAGTTGCCAAATATGTCTGTTCATGTATTTCTTATCCATGCTGTGCTAGGGCTCATAGCATTCTGGCCAGGCAAACAGAAGGATAGGTCAGTTTGCAAATGATCAGGACCATGGACAGCTCAATGATACCAGGCTTCATACGAGACTCATTCAACAAACAGAAAGTTTGGAGTGTCCTCCAGCACTGGTTTTGAGCTAATGAAAGCTTTGTCAGGAGCTTTAGAGGACTTTTCTTCAATGACATTCAAACACATTTTCAGTGATCACATTCAAACATATGCTACCTTTGTTAGCGATGTGAATTAACAGAAAAGCCAATGTATGCTCTGGCAGAAACACCCATCCATTACAGGCCAATTCACATGTGACTTCATGAGCACCCACCGGCCTCTTAATCCTTGCCCCCCTCAAAGAAAAGTAAAAATTCAAACATATTTGATTGAATAAGGAAAAGGTAAAATATGACATAGAAGTGGAAGTTTGTAATTCTACTGAAAGAAATTTAAAAGATATGCACTATCTGTCAACAATATTTCATCACAAACACATCCAACAGCTCTCTCTCTCTCTCTCTCTCTCTCTCTCTGTACCAGGCAGCATGGCCTCTTTTATAGTAGACAACAAGTATCTTGATGTGGATATTGCGAGCTGGCTTATATGTAGATGCACCTCTACACAAGGAAAAAGTACACTTATTATACTTGGAAATAAGTTCCACAGAGATTTTGTTCCAAGAAAAAAGCCAAAATCTCAATGGAACTTTCCACTTATAAGTATACTTGGGCGTTAGGTATTTGTGTCTCTTACAAAAGTGCCTTAAAACTAGGACTGCTCAGAATATTCACTACTTCCCCACTCCCCAAAGGCTTCAATTAGGTAAATGTCACATTTTAATGGGTATTTTATTATACAACTTTTTCCCTTCAGCACAACTGTAATTGTCCTCTACCCCAGGGCTTCTCTGGTGGCATGTTTACCCCTCATTTGATTCCTTCTCTCTTCCTTCCTGAATTAGTCACATGGGTATCCCCCCCTTCCCTATCAGGGATTACATAGTAAATAGGATGATAGAACAATGCTATATCTGACACAATGTCACTAGACACCAGTAATTAAAATCCCTACTTCTCTGACTTGGTGATATACTGTAAAGGATGGGGGGGGATGAAAGCACACTTTCAAATAAGGAAAGTTGTTTCAGCTCAGCTCTGCCTAAAAGAATGCAATCACTGCCAGAGAGTGGCGGTTCTCTTTACTGGTTGCAATCTTTCAGTCCAAGCGCAAGCCTGACAAGGAGGGAGCCTCTTTGTCCCTCATGCATAGGAGAAAATGCTTTGGATAATTTATCCATGTGAAGTTGCAAGCTGCCAAGGTCACTAAGAGCATCAGAGATTTGCTGAGTAAGTGCTAGGCAAGCAATACAAAGGTGCCTAGTTCAGCTTTACCATATGGACCCAATTTGTCTTATTATTCTTCTGTGTTTTCTCTTTGCATAGCTACCACTTGCAATCTTCTTGCTCTTTTGCATCCAGACATTCCCCCCACCCCAGCAATACACATAGTATTTCCATCGTCATATCCTGTGCTTTTAAGATAACAGTTTTGCAATGGCTTCTTACACTATATATTTCAGAATAAAGAATTATAAAATAAATAAATAAATAAGGTAAAGGTAAATGACCCCGGACAGTTAAGTCATAGGACCTGAGAATGCTGGAGGCTGTAGGGATTCCACAAACACTTTCAGAGAATTTTTGTCCTTCTGATAAAATCACTGAGGCCTGGGACACAATGCCTCCCAACATATATTCTGCTTTAAATGCTGGGAATTTCTGACATAGCATTTGCCAAGCACACACTTTGCCTGTCTCAACTCTTTTCAAAAGTGGGTAGCTTAAAAAGCACATTGCAGTTCAGGACCACGTGATTGGTAGCTTCAAGACTTGATTTTTGCAGTGTGCTTTATTTGGGCTATCCTTTAATCTAGTCCTGAATCTCCAGCTAGTGCAAAATGTTGCAACTAGACTGTTGATAGGAACAGACTTCCACCAGCACATGACTCCAGTGCTTAAAAAGCTTGCACTGGCTGCTGTTGCTGGGCCAGGTTCAGTGTTCTTGTATTACATTACAAGGATTTTAACAACATGGCTCCAGGATATCTTAAGGTGCACTAATAACCCAGCCCAGACACTGAGAACAGAACATATGAACACATGAAATTGCCTTATACAGGGATCAGATTGTTGGTCCATTAAGTTCAGTACTGTCTACAAGGGCAGTGGCTTGACTGGCAGTGGACTTTTGAAAACATAAAATAACCATGATGCCCATGGGTGTGCAGAGGCTGTACCTGGTACCCACAGGGTTCCCTCTCCCACCACTCTCCACCCCACTGAAATTAGACCTGAAAGAAGCATTATATTGTGGCCAACATGCTATTTTCTCTGATTTGCAAATGGGCCGAATAAGGCTGGCCACAACCCCTGTCAAGATGAACAACCAGCTTTTGTGATTAAGGTTTAGCAGACTATAGTGTCAGATTTCATCACTGTACTCTACCTGTGACATCACTAAGTCCCACCCAATGAGTCCCAGGATCCAGACTGCAGGCAAACTATCAACTCTAAAAAGCAATGAATTATGGCCAGAGCAAGAGGTAACTTGAAGGTGACTACATTTCCTTGCATTCCAAGCAGGCAGAAGCAAATCAAACTGTAGCTATTTGGAGAGACAGTAAGAATGAATAAAGAATAAAGAAGAATCCAAAATGCATTCCGGCAGATCCGTCATAAGATTCTTGTGAGCTAATTGCAGAGAGTTAAGAGAGATGAACTTTTGGAGACATTATTTAAAAAAGTGTGGGATGTGAACTATTTTCTCTTCACATCAAAGTATAAATATTGTGATGGTGATACTACTAAAACCCAGTTACAAAGTTTGATTCAATATGCTTTTTAGCTTAGGAAAACTAAAGTAAGGGGAAGCATGACAGAAGCGTATAAAATTATGCCTGGTGGAGAGAAAATGGACAGGGAGGAAAAAAACCTTGTTTAATTGCAATACTAGAACCTGCAGTCATCCAATGAAGCTGAATGTTGGGAGATTCGGGACAAAGAAATGAATATAGTTCTTCACACAATGCAGAGGTAAAGTATGGAATTCACTCCCACAAAATGTATTCTTTAAAATGAATTAAACATATTCATGGAGGATAAGGCTATCGTGGACTATATACCATGGTGACTGTATCAGGTGGGCCTCTGAATACCAGCTGCACAAGTGAGAGAGTGCTATTGCACTCCTTTCCTACTTGTGGGCTTCCCATAGGCATCTGGTTGGCCTCTATGGAAAGAAAAGGCTGGACTAGATAGGTCTTTGGCCTTATCCAGCCAGCCTTTCCTTCTGCTCTTAATTATCAACAACGACATAATGAATAAGAACAGAAACAGGCTGCTAATGCTGGCTGCAGACAGTTTTGCACCTGAAGAATTACAGAGACTAAGAATCAATGTTTTAATGATACAGAAAACACAGTTGGAAACTCGTAAGTGATGCTGCCTTCTGCTTTCTACCACATGAATTGATTTCTTCACTTTCTTTCATGGTAAGCCAAATTTCAAGACAAAATGTTTTACCAGATAACTTATGAAACTGGATTGATTAGGTATATTATTTAATGCCACATGTCCCCCCCTCC
The DNA here is from genome assembly GCA_034641385.1 of Darevskia mixta. Lineage (NCBI taxonomy): Eukaryota > Metazoa > Chordata > Lepidosauria > Squamata > Lacertidae > Darevskia > Darevskia mixta. The sequence goes on from JAWWNH010000013.1 coordinate 6,512,551, forward strand.
AAAGACCTCTTGAAACAAAGTTTGTGGCTAATCTTCACCCTATACATTTGCCCTCTAGAAATTGGTATAGCAATGAATGACTACGCTTTTGGCATTATCTGGGATTGAGAGGTTTTGATTTTACAACAGACCAGATCAGAAAAGAGGGTAATGATCTATAACATTTAAATCAAGGCTTAGAAATTCCTACCTGGCTTGGAACAATGCCAGCTGCTTTCCATTGCTCTTGCCAAGTCATACGCTCAATGGAAAATTAATTCTACCCTTCTTTTATTAACAATTTATAATGTGCATCAAATGCAGCAGCACTGCTTCCTGCATCTTTTCAAATAGAATGTACTGGCCATGAATTTTGGGGGAACTTTGGGATATATATGGGTCTGTTCACAAGTTGAATTCATGGTATCACTGACTGCATACCAATTTTCATCTGCAGTGAATGCCAGCACAATTTTTGCAAAGAAATAAGGAAAGGAGAGGGGGCATTCATATCCTGCTGTTTCCTTCTCTGCTTCTGCAGTTATTTTAAATCCAGAGTAGCCTTTCAGATCTGCATGTATGTGATCCACTTCAGCAAGATGGATCTTGTACCACTTGTACTTCTCTCACCGCTTCTCTAGATACAAATTCTTGGCTATCTCCTCTCCTCTCTCGGTGGTCTTGTCCTGAGAATTGATCTGTGTTCATAGACCTTTCTGAAATGGCCAGTAGGATAAAGGAAAGGGTTTGTTGTTATTGCAGGGGATGTTACACAAACAGATATATGAATAACAATGTGATAGTTCAGATCAGCAACCCAGCAAGATGGCTGGGGTATAAATAATAAAATTATTATTATCTAAGACAATTGACAGGTGGCGCTGTGGGTTAAACCACAGAGCCTAGGGCTTGCTGATCACAAGGTCGGCAGTTCGAATCCCTGCAACAGGGTGAGCTCCCATTGCTCGGTCCCTGCTCCTGCCAACCTAGCAGTTCAAAAGCACGTCAAAGTGCAAGTAGATAAATAGGAACCGCTCCGGCGGGAAGGTAAACGGCATTTCTGTGTGCTGCTCTGGTTCGCTAGAAGCGGCTTAGTCATGCTGGCCACATGACCCGGAAGCTGTACGCCGGCTCTCGGCCAATAAAGCGAGATGAGCGCCGCAACCCCAGAGTCGGACACGACTGGACCTAATGGTCAGGGGTCCCTTTACCTTTACCTTAAGACAATTGCTGCTGTTCATAAGAACATACTGTAAGAAGAGCCTGCTGGATCAAGCCCTGTCTTCATTTTCATGTTTTAATTTTTATGTCATGCACCATGTATCCATGTGCTACACAATTTAAAAATCTAGGGTGTCATGAGAAATAACCACACTTCACCCCACTTTGATATTGTACGTGACCTTCTGTTGCCTTTCTACCTGATGTGATGATAGTTAGATCTGTCAAATGTTTACCTCTACTTCTCCCCTGACGAACCCCACCACCACCACCAGTTTATCAGTCCAGGTTCCTAACATTGACATGCTAATTTCTTGTGAATTAAAATGGGCTGGAGAGTTAGGTCAACATTCATTCAAATGTGATTATAATCCAGATGCATGCATGACTTCATGAAAAGATGATTTACGGTTCTAAGTAATCTTGGCTGTTCATAATATGAAAAAAATTCCTTGAAACCTTGGATTGACTGTAAAAAAAACAAAAGAACAAAAACAAACAAAACAAGTGATTCCTATATGGTGTGATGTATCATGTAGCTTCTTTGATGTGATGTTTTCCAGAAAACACAGTTTGTACTCTTTGCACACTATCACAGAGCAACCGTAAAACACCCGGCTGCCTGGAGAGACAAGAAATGTTCATATACATTTTTGATGAGAACTTTGCAGACACGAACAAATCTGTGCAAACATTTTCTGGTTCATAAGAAAGGTCCAAGGCTGAACCAAGGTGAAGCTAAAGTTTAATCTTCTTATTAATTACTTGTCATGGTTTCAGCTCCTGGGCAATAATCATTTCCCGTCCCCCAACCTATTGTACTTTTGACATGCCCAGTTTATTAAATGATACATCAAGAAAAAGTTCCACATGCCAAGAATATATCCAAGCAAACATATTTTAGCATATTTTATAAGATTCGCCTCACACACACACTGAGCTGCTTAAGAGCTACTTCCTTTGACACTATCCCATCCAGTTGTCGAATATTTGTGCAGGTCCAAAGCTGTTGAGAGGCCTCTGAGGGCTGGATCGTTGGGCTGAAGGCATGCAAACAAAGCGAGGCTGGAAACAATGTGGGTCAGTTGGCTGTGAAATGCAGGAAGCCTAACACCATCCCAGGGGATATTTAAACCAAGCCAGCAACAGTCCAGGGGAAGAAGGACCTGGACAGCACTGGGAGAGGATGTGGGGGAAGAGGCGTGCTTCAAGGCATATTGCCTTGGAAGACGGAGGATAAGAAGCTGGCATGAACACCGAGCCCAGCTACATGGTCTGTGGACCCACCAGATCAGTCCTGCAGGTTGCTGGTTCACCAATCTTGATTTAATAGATGGTACCACACAAAAATATTATTTCTATTGCACCTTCTAAGTTCAGATGCAGTCTTGAAATGTCTCATCCCACATTCATCTTTCTTTTTTTCTTTTTCTTTTTTTTAATAATTTTTATTGAATATAAAAAAGGGTTACGCATAAAAGAAAATTACACATAAAAGAAAAAAAAAAACATTTCAATACAGTATCAAACAGTCTTAATGTACCATACATTCTAACATACATTCCTAATCCCATCCTCCCCCCTCCTCACTCATAATCCATACACCCTTTCTTTGTCATACACTCCCTCATACATTCCCCCCTACATTCTCCATAATCTTACACTCCCCCCTTATCTCATCTCTATACATCTTCCCCGTATCATAAACACTTTATCTCTCCCCCTTCTCCCTCCCTCCTCCCTTCGAGTATGACCCTCCCCATCTTGATTCCCTCCCCTTCCCATTCCCCTTCCCTATCTTCCCTTCCTACCTCTAAAATCACCTCCTACCGATCGTCTTCGTGTGTTCTGTCTTATTTCTATGATATATCATGTGTTGTTTTCCCCTTTATTTAAATTTCACCTCTAATCTCAGCCTATTTACCTACATTTATCCTTTTTTCTTTTTATTTGCTTATCTTATCTTCAGCATGTATGTCAGTCCAGACAAATTGTTAAGTTTGTGTTAATTCCTTCCCTTTTCAGATAGTCCTCTACATAACTCCATTCTTTCTTAACCTTCTGTTTATTTATATTCCTTATTGCAGCCGTCATCCTAGCAAGATTCATATACTCTACCATCTTGACTTTCCAGTTCTCTATAGATGGTATTCCTTCCCCTTTCCACTGCTGGGTACATTCATCTTTCTAAATCCTCTGACAGGGCACTTCTGGTGACTTCTCACACACTTGAGATTTGATTGGCCTTCAGTGGGGGACTGAGACTTTAATGTGGTAGTCCTGCTCTGTGCAACTCCCTACTGGTAGACGTTCAGCAGGAACAATCACTGCCTTCTTCCAATGTCTCTTGAAAACTGTACAGACCTTCACAATATGAACTCTTTTTGACCAACCAGTATCTACTGTTATTTTATTGGTGTTTTTATGATTATGTTTTGTGGATATTTTGTTCTCTTTTGCATGTTGTATGCCGCCTTGATATACTTCACAGAACTGCAGTTTATCAATACTTAAATAATTAAAGGGAGTAATGGTAATTATGAGTCAGAGAAGCAACTCCTCTTGCTCCTTTAACTCCTTAACGCTGTAAGCATGGCAAGGTACAAGTAGATCGTTCCCAGAAGGGCTTGCAATATGTTGTAGTACATTTCTGGTGTGTCTTCAGGAATGTTTCTAACAGTGTGATCATAAAAGCATAAATATTACCATGATCAGAGAATCTCCACAGGCTCAGAACCTGTGGGTGGAAGTGAAAATGTACAACATTTTGCTAGCAAGCTGTGTCATATCAGCCTCCACTCAGCCCAAACTTATTTTTACTTGAACTGATTTAAAACCCAAGTAGAAGTGCTTGTGGAAGGAGATGTGTCTCCTTAATTAGAAAGTCAGTAATGGCTGATGTAGAATATTGATGCAAGCTGTACAAAAACAACTTCAAAATGGAACACTATTAGGAAAACTCTGTGACCCTACTCCCTGGCTTCAGGTTTAAAATATTCTCTCTAATATTTACAGCTTTGACAACACCAACTGTGTGACTTGGCACCTTATAAATAAACAGATCTCTGGCTACAAGTGTTGAATACAGCCTAGCTCCAGAACAGACATGAAAAGATCAAAACACTGTAATATCCTCAAGTTCTTGTTTTCAGTTAAATTTCTGTTGAAATGCTGTACTTTGGACACAATGTAAGAAGTGTCAGCCTGCTGCCAAAAATGACAGCATTATTTTGAATGTTCCCCCTACCTTCTGTAACATGTTCACGTGTTGCATTCAGTGAGCATGCAATCTGTGTACACAAATAGCTGAGCGGGACAGTCATACTTCTTTGCATGGAACCGTGAACAAGTGTACACTCTGTGTACACAATAGTTGAGCAATCTAAATCAACAAGTGTAGACACTTCCATATAAGCATTTCTACATGGGTAAAGAGAGCTTGTACCTCCAGAATAAATTTAATTCCACAGAATAGCTGGGGACTGGGGTAGAATACTCCAAGTAGACTTCTCAGAATTTACAATTGCCTGTCCTTGGGGCAAGTTGTATGGGTTAGTATGGGTGAGACACAGTGTTGTAAGTATTTATTGTTGTTGTTGTTCAGTCGTTCAGTCGTGTCCGACTCTTCGTATTTATAAGTATTTATAAAAGAATGTAAAAGCAATAAATATTTGCTAACATTTTCCAAACCAACAAGCAACACAAGGTAGTCATAGGCACTTCTTTCAAAATGGTGCCAGGTGGGATGGAGCATGGATGCAATGGGTTGGAGGGGAGATGTTTGTACCAATACTCTCTAGGAATACAGTAGGAAATGCTGGAAGCTTCCGCTGTTAGTTTAACATGCAGACCCCCAATAAAGTCTGTTCTAGACAAGTATTGCAAATGGTGGCAGCAACTTCAATATAGCAGAAGTCTTATTGTGTGAGAAGAAAATTACTGGTCCCACACATAGACCTAAAAGTTGTCGTCGTCTTCTTCGGCGATCACTCATAGCCAAGTAAGGTTGTCTTCCATGAACACGGTCTTAACGGTGTGTTCATAAGTGACTGTGGAGACCAATTCTGGATCCACACGTCCTTCCACAGTGGGGACATAGGTTTCCGGGTGGGAATTGATCACGGTGAGGGTATGCCAAGTGTGCCTTCCTCTTACTGGTAGCTCATTTCTCCCTTACTTCCTGAGTTTGTGCTTCTTCAAAGTCCATGACACCTTTGGTAGAGGCTGTTCTCCAGCTGGAACACTCGCAGGCCAGTGTTTCCCAATTACCAGTGCTTATACTGGATTTTTTAAGGTTTGCCTTGAGAGTGTCTTTAAACCTCTTTTGTTGTCCACCAGTATTTCGCTTTCCATTCTTAAGTTGGGAATAGAGTATTTGCTTTTTAGGTCTCACATAGACCTAAAAGAAATGAATACGTGACTGATTTCACACTTTTCATCTCATTGAAGATGCAGGTTAATGTCTAAAGACATTAAGGTGGGAGTCAACTAACAAGCCTAACTAACTAACAACAGAAGCCTGAGCAAGGACTTATGCTAGCACAACTCGACTTTCCCCAGTCTCCTACCCCCATGTGCCCCATCCCAAATTGGCTCTGTGGGGGTCAGGAGAATCCCCAAAACAGCACACGGAAGAAGTAGAGGGCAGATAGTTCCATCAGGCAACTAGAGAAGTGTGCACGGATGGAGCAAACTGCTTAGCACAACATTGAATTTCTCCCACAGTCCCACTGCTGATGATGTTGAATGGAACTGCATGGAGCAAGGTATTTTTCTCTGGTCTTTTTACTCTGTGCTGAAGAGAGTGCTTTCAAAAGCTTGCTGTAAGCAATGGGAACATTTGAGCTTCTTTTGAAAAGGTGGAAGAATATTATTTTATCATGGCAAGCGATAGACAGTATAAATATAGGCATTACTGCTATGCCTCCCTGTATAATGTATCTCTGTGATAATTTATCACCATGAATTCCTGCTGGGGAAATCTGGATCTGGAGCTTTAAAGAGCCTGGCAATGATTTTTTTTTTTTTTGGCCTGTGATGGATGTGATGCATAAATATAGGGTTTGTGCATCCTTTCTTTGCATATTATGTTCCCTGCAGAGTGAAAACTTACACCAGTCGTCCATCTGTTCTGTTGCACAAGCCTTAGAAAGAAACATGCTTAACATAAGAAAAATATTTATTTCCAGAAAAGAAATTAAGGCAGTCTACATCTGTAATCAATTCTGAAAGAATTTTATAAATAACTATAAAATTGGAAATTGCATCATTTGGGGTTGTGAGTGAATGAAGCTGAATGGCATAGATTCTGCTTAGTTTGTGGTTCAATCTCTTTGTAGTTCTTATATTGGTCGAGGCTTTATGTGAGCAATGGAAGTTGAATATATATTTACAATGGTATTTCCAACAAAGGATGTTTCCTGCCCTACTATTTCCTACCTATAGTTTCCTACCCTGTTATTCCAAGAATATACTTAACTATTGGCAGATCCCTACTTAATGATAAACCACCTGTCTTTTAGATTCAGCTAGTGTATGCAGAATATCTATAATTAGCAATCTTGCACCTGGCGTTGCTTAAGAATTCTAAGAAATATTTTTTTAAAAAAACAACAACAACGATGATGTTCTGAAAGATTCAGTTCACCATCTTGATTCCAAATGGCATCCAACTGTATCCAAACATTGATGAAAATCCACTTCTTGACAACAGGAACCAGAACACAAAAATTGGTTACAGTATGTGCCAAATGCATAGCAAGCAGACAAACCTCTTTGCAAAATACATAGTAGACCAGGAGACAGTACCTTGTGTCGCCCATGAATTCCTAAAAATCAAACAACACTGAAATATAGAAATGGACTTATTTAATTAATTAATTAATTAATTAATTAATTAATATTAATTGTGCCTTTCCCAGGACTATGTATGTCTGCCTCCCCTGGTAATTTGATCCGGACACAACTCAACCTGGATATAGCCCTAAATTGATTCGGAGGCCATCCCTAACATTAAATTAGGGTTTTTGACCCTAAGAAAACATGCAGTTTGGAGGGGTTGGGGATGCTGAGTCAACCAACCACCACATTTTTAATAGAGAGGAGAGGAGAGAGGCAGGCTGTCTTCCCTCCTTCCAATACAAGCTGGGACATGTATTACTTTTTTGTTAGCAATGGGTGCTATGTGCCTAGCAACTTCTTTTGTAAAAAGTGGGCACTTACTGCTCTGGGCTTTGATGGAGTCGAAAACATAAAACAGTACGTGGATTCTCTTAACATAACAGTGTGTCTTCCCAAGACATAGGGAAGAATATCTATAGGAATCAGTGGGAGGGGATATGGAATGTAAGCATGAGGTTCACAGCTTGTACTAGTATAAAAGAAAATATGATGAAAATCGTATATAGATGGCACCTAACTCCAGCAAGACTAGCCAAACTATATAAGAATCAATCCAGTGCTTGTTGGAAATGCAAGGAGGGGGTGGGGGGGATTACCTACACTGTTGGTGGAGTTGCCCAATAGTGAAAAAATACTGGAACCAAATCTATGAAAACATGAAGAAAATGTTAAAATTTAACTTTGAGAAATCCCCGGAAATACTCTTACTAAGCGTCTTACCAGAAAATATCCCAGAAAATAGAATTAATATCTTCCTGTATGCCAGTGCTGCGGCAAGAATGCTACTAGCACAATTTTGGAAAAAAGAAGAAACACCAACAATAGAAGAATGGTTTGGAAAATTGATTGAATTTATGAATTTGGCCAAAATGACCGTGGCAATCAGAGACACAACTAAACAGAAATTGAGAGAAGAATGGAAATATGTAGATGATTATTTAAAAAAAGAAGGAATGTCAACAAATTTAATGATCTGCTTAGATTAATTTATAGAGTAAGAATGTAAAGAATAATTGATAAGGATAGACTATATTAAGGAACAAGTTAGTAATAGAAGTATTTAAGAAGATAGAAAGACAACGAAATATAAAAAGAAGGTGGAATTAGAAAGAAGAGGGGAAAACAGACGGAAGTAAATTTTAGGGGGGAGGGGAAGGATGGGGGGAGAGAGGAAAAGGAGAGAAAGGGAAGAAGAGGCAGAGAGAATGGGAAGAATGAAAGCGGTAGGTGAGTAGGAATGGGGAAGGAAGGGGAAGAAGAAAGGGAGGGGGTAAGGGGGGAAGGGGGGGTAGTGGAAGGGATAATATAAAGGGAGGGGGAAGGAGGAGAGGAAGGATGGGGGATTGTATGAAGATGTATGAAAGGAATGTAAGAAGGATGAAAGGGGAGAATAAGAATGCTAGGGTATGAAATATGTTTGAAAGATTGTATGTTTGGAATGTGATGTTTGTTTAAACCATTGGTTGTATTTGTGTGTTATTAATTATTTATTTAATTATTACCCAATAAAATATTATTATTATTATTATTATTTTAAAGTGTGTCTTGCCTATTGGTGCTAGAACCACTTGCTTCTGGATTGTTGCTGCTGTCTGGAATTTTACTCCACATATCATGTGGCTGACTGACAATGATTGGTTGTTTCCAATACTAGCCCTACTCAGAATAGGCCTATTGGAATTGATTGACCTAAGTGAGCCTTGTTCATTAATTGCAATGGCTCTACTCTGAGTAGGACTAGCATTGGCTACAACCCAATGAGTTTATAGTTCAGACTGAAGTTACTGTTATTAAATACAAAGATCGCTCTTACGGGAGACAGATGCACTCTGTGCTTGCTCATGCCATTTATTTCTGAGAGTCATAATTCTGAATCATGTCTCCCCTTGCTCATTGTCATGTTTTGACTGGATAGAATACTACCTGCACCTTTAAAATAGTAAAAAAATTACTTAGATTCTACAATATTTCAAGAGCATTAAACATCTATGAATATTTTATGAAAATCTTTGAATTTTCATTTAAAGTTAATTTTTGGATGAAGAAAAGTGTTTTCTTTTTAATTCCCTATATACATATATCATTAGAGGGACATAGGTGGCGCTGTGGGTTAAACCACCATGTCACTTGGGCTTGCCAATCGAAAGGTCGGCAGTTCAAATCCCCCCGATGGGGTGAGCTCCCGTTGTTCGGTCCCAGCTCCTGCCAACCTAGCAGTTCGAAAGCACGTCAAAGTGCAAGTAGATAAATAGGTACCGCTCCGGCGGGGAGGTAAACAGCGTTTCCGTGTGCTTCTCTGGTTTCACCAGAAGCGGCTTAGTCATGCTGGCCACATGACCCGGAAAAACTGTCTGCGGAAGCGGACAAACGCTGGCTCCCTCAGCCTTTAAAGCGAGATGAGCGCCGCAACCCCAGAGTCATTCACCACTGGACTTAATTGTCAGGGGTCCCTTTACCTTTACCTTTTATACATATATCATTAATTAGAAACAAAAAGTTATGTTTAATAATATAATAGATAGTAACATGAATTACCTTTTTTTCTGACTCTTTCTAATGCATTTAGTGTCATCATATTGTGGACATAGCCATGCTTATATAGGTGAATAGGTGCTTCCAAAAAGACTGTGCACGGAGCCCAACAAACCATAAATCTGCCACTGCTGGTAGAATCTAACATAGTATTACCGCTTAACATTTACTGCAATGGATCGCTATGGCATCTACACCGTATTTATTTGCAAGGCACACCTGTCCCTTTCAAAAACAATGCTCGCACATTCACCAAGCACAAGAACAAGGTGTTACGAAAAAACTTGGTTTAGCTGGAACTCTGCACATGCCTTTGTTTACGAGCCTTTGCTCAGAGCAGTGAGTGTGATGCTATTATAAAGAAGTCAGCGAAAGCAACAGTGCCTTGAACTAAATGCCCTCCCATAAGAGGAGCCATAAGGGTTCCTGCCAAATTTCCTTCCCTTGCTTCGGACTTTGTTATCCTCAACAGAAGTGCAAGCCTAATTAGCCACCAGAACCTTTCTTCTGTCTAATGCAAACATACTCAGCTTTTAATTAACTCTGGGAAAGAAACAAAGAGTCTTCCTCCACTGGTAATTGGATTAAGTCAACACTTACATTTCTTGGGAAAGGTTTCCACTTTTCCCCACAAGGGACACTTCAGTCAACCGTTGGCTGAGTTCTGGTTGGCTGGAGACACCCTGTGACCTCCCCACCACTATGCAGTGGGAAATGTGTGTTGATATGTCTTGTAATAACTAAGACCTTGAGTTAATTGATTTCAATGTCCTGTCTATCCACTGCATTCCTTTGTGCTGTGAGCTAACCCCATCAGGATGCTCCTGTCCTATAACAGGATACTTCTTAGATTGTCAAATTTTTCAACCAATGGGGATTCTCTACTTTATTCAGTTCTGAGGGCCCTGAGATCATTGGACTGCTCTATATGTCACTCTTCTTCAACCCTGCTCTGACCAAACCTTACATGGCATTTGTGAGTATATAGATCAGGCCATGGGGTCACGAAGAGTCAGACACGACTGAACGACTAAACAACAACAACAACAACAAAGATCAGGCCAAGAGTATGCAGCTGACCCAAGTTGGTGAGGGGGGAAACTATGAGAAGTGAGTTTAAAATATGAAACTGCACATGCTCAGAGTATTTTCTTTTTGTTTATTAAAGTTTTTCTGTGAGTTTTGAGACTGTCCATGCATAGAGAATTTTTATAGTCCACAGAAGCTTAAGTAATAATTAATTTGTGAGTCTTTAAGATACTTGAAAACGTATTTTCTTGTATCGTGTTTCATGCATTCCTTTTGAAGGGAAGGGAGATACTATTTGGGAAATAGCACTAGAGCCCCAATCACCTCTATCTGTCCTTGGAACCATCTCATCAGTGATCTTGGACTGGCCGAGATCCAATAAACTTGAGCTCAATCCAGATAAGACTGAGGCACTATTAGTGGGTTCTTCCCTAGGCTGGCAGGTTGCCTGTTCTTGTGGTGGTTACACTCCCCGTGAAGGAGCTTGGGGGTACTTTTGAATCTATTGTTGTCACTTGAGGCTCAGGTAGACTTGGTAGCACAGAGGACCTTCCATCAGCTTTGGCTGGAGGCCCAGCTGCCCCTCATCTGGACATGTTTACTGTGCATTTCGTATCATTCTGACCTCTCATGATCAAATGATGCATAAGCATACATTGTGCATGTATGGACTATATGTTACATTTGCACTATACCTAAGAGATATATTACAGCTAAAATATTTCTTAACCATAACCACCCAAGCAACACCGTATTTTTCCCCCCAGCAAGGTGTTTCCTAAAGACTACCCGAGTAGTCAACAAACATTTTAGTGAACATTTTAAATCAACTTTACTTCTTTTCAGAAAGGATTTCTTGAATGTGTAACTGTAGAAATACGAAGTGTGACTCAAATGTATAAATAAGCAATTCAAATGCTGTGAGCTTCGTAGCTGTCTAGGGCTGTACCAACAAACATTATTTGTGACTGCTATCATCCGTTCACCTTAAAAAGACAAAGAATGAATGAATCTCTGAGGAATGGTGTATAACGCATTGGAAGATTTTGTAAAAAATACTTCATTCTAAAAGGCCGTAACCGGCTCCCTCTTCTTCCAAAGCAAATGTCCATATGCAGAGTTCTGTTGAGTAGTTTACTGAACAAGGGAATTAGATGTGGAATGTAGGAAACTGCTTTCCACCAAGTTAGACCATTGGATCTTCTGGCTCAGTATTGCCTAAAATGACTGGCAGGGGCTCTCCAAGGTTTTACTCAGGAGTCTTCTCCTGCCCTATCTGATGCTGGGGATCTATCCTGGGACCTTCTACATGTAAAGCAGATGCAGAGAATAAGCTATAAAGTTCCCTGCTTTGCATCCATAGAGGTCTACATATGTATGCAATATGCTTCTACACACAAACCAGTTAGGAGATAACTGTTCCATATGGCTCATAGGGTTATAGAGAGCCAGCTTGGTGTAGTGGTTAAGAATGGTGGACTCATGATCTGGTGAACCGGGTTTGCGTCTCCGCTCCTCCACATGCAGCTGCTGGGTGACCTTGGGCTAGTCACACTTCTCTGAAGTCTCTCAGCCTCACTCACCTCACAGAGTGTTTGTTGTGGGGAAGGAAGGAAAGGGAGATTGTTATCCGCTTTGAGACTCCTTAAAGGGAATGAAAGGCGGGATATCAAGTCCAAACTCCTCCTCCTCTTCTTCTTCTTCTTCTTCTTCTTCTTCTTCTTCTATGCCAGAGGTTATCTTGAACTCAGAAAGACTTTTCAGGATACATGAGCAGTTGACTGAGCTTCTTCCTACATCTCATTGACAGCTGCCGCTCAGTAGCTCTACCATGCACAAAGAATTGCACAAACACGAGGACTGCACACGCTGAAACTCATGCAAATAAGACCAGCTGGACCAGTCTAACATTCATGAAGATGTCCAACTGAATCCAACTAATGACCATTGCCATCAGCAGCATTGCTACTATTACTGGTAATGCTATTCAGAAAATCAAGGCACAGGGGATGTGAGAATTTGAGCAGACAAAAATAAAAAGCCAGAATTTTCAGGATTGTAAGAAGCTCTTGCAGGCTGCATGAAATTGCCCTGGGTGCTCCACATAGCCCATGGGCCTTGTATTGCTTAACCCTTCTGTAAAATTACAAGGCAACTTCAAAGGTTTTTTTTTAATGAGACATGAAATGGCTTATACAGGGGAAAGAACCACCTCCACATGTGTGCAAGGAAACAACTACAGTAAGCGAGTTAATTGCTCTACATTCTGCAGGACTAAAAATACCGCACAGGAGGCGAGACAATGACAAAACATTCTGCACGGCTATGCATAGCACACCATGTTGCCACTTACAGCAGCTGCTGAACGCTCAAACAAGCAGTCCTGATACAGGTAAATAACTGTAGAGCCCAAAGCGCACTATCATGCTCATAAGCTGTTCGTCAGTTCTTTCTTCTCCTTTTGACTTTGTGTGTGCATGCACAATAGCTCAAATGCAGAATCTAGACTTGGTTTTACTGCAAAAATAGCACCCTTCATACATGAATCACATGAACACATAATTATTGAATGTGGACATCTGCACAGATGAAGCCATTCTCTAGTAATGCATGAATGACCTTCACAGGCTTTACACACAAAGAAGGCTAAATCCTAAAAAAAAATATAATAAGAACTTTTCCAGAATATGAGTACTGTATAGTTCTCAAATCACCTGCAGTCTACAAAACATAGAGTGCTAGAAATCTTTTCCAAAGAGCTTCTAAAAGCTATGCACAAGTGATAGGCAAAAGAACAGGAATAGGACAACCAATCAGAATAAATAATTAGTTATGTCTCGCAAATTCTAGATCAGTACATCCTTTCCATCCATGAACTGACACACAGTTCAAGCTAGCAATTTGAGAACAAGAATGTGTTTCTCTATACTCAATTCATATTAGTCCATCATCACACTGGCAATGGATGGCACATAGTCCAGGGTGAGAGAAGCACCAGTGACATGCTGGGCAAGTGAGTATGCCAGCAGGCAAGTAAGCTGGGCTTGTGGTGGCAGGATAAGCAAGAGGGGTGGCATGAGCAGAGTGAGCAAGTGGGGCAGTGAGCAAGTGAGCTGAACTTTTGCCAGGGGACTGAAGTAGGAGAGTGAGTTGGGATTCCAGCCTTGGGGTGGGTTGAGTGAGAGGAGCGGTGCAATGGCATGGGCAAGCAATCAGTGGGCAGAGCAGGCAAGCATCTTGAGCTTGTGGTGGTAAGGCAGGTCAAGTGAGGTGGGTAAGGTGGGCTTGCAGTATTGAGGCAGGTCCAAGCAAGAGGAGCAGTGAGGTGGCATGGGTGAGCTGCAGAGGCATGGGGAGGAATAAGGGAAGGTGCTTCGGGGAGAGGTGCTTGGGCAAGGAATAATGGAAATGGGTTTTTGAGAAGGACTACTTATTGGGGTGTTAGGAAGGGGGGCTGATTGGGTGGGGGAGCTGGTGAGCAAAGTGAGCAGGGGCCTCAGCCCCTAGTAACAGAATATGTGGAATATGTTCACTAGATGCAGCTTTTATACGATATGCAAAATTGCATTAGTCATATGTAAATTTGCTATGAAACTAGTACCAAAACCTTGAAATCTGGAGTTGGCTTGGAAGGTACATACTGGAGACTCCCAGGGCTCTAATTCTATCCTACGACAGCGGGAGAGGGAAGACAAGAATTGGCAAAGGACCGTTGGAGCAGACAAGATGATACAGGACCTCAAGCAGTGATAGGGACTTGGGTGGAGATCAGATATCATAAAACATCAATTGCAGGGAAAGGAAACAGTCTTCATTCCATGTACTCAACTTGTCGGGCACTGCATGCACCACTGCCTGGAGCAATGTGTATTTCAGGTTTACAATGCTGCAACAAACATACTCAGTGTATCCGAGAGTAGTGCTGCACCAACTTAGGTTCGATTTTAGATGAGAATGCTGCTGTTTTGAAGTGCAAAGAAATATCCACAAACCTGCTTACTTCCTACTAGTTCACAAATCTTTCATCTCTTAGGAAGTCATTGTTGTCCTGATCCGCTGCTTACACAGTGCCATTTCCCTACTATGAAGGAAGTTGCCAACACTTTTTTCCAGCTGTGAGCTGATCCTCGGAAACAGCTGGACTTTAGAAACACACACATAGAAATGCCTATTGGAATTTGGGAGACCTGAAAATATCTCTTGAAATGGGAAGCACAAAGCTCACCTGGCTCAGTTCATCATGGCAATTGAGGAGTTTAGAGGTGGTCTCTATGCTCCTGAATTTTCAAGACTAGCACTCTCTCTAAGGCAGATAAGATGGTTTCAGGCTAACAATCCCCAATAGGTAAGTGTCTTGGCAGCAGGAAATTTCCCCAAGATAGACAGGTCTATTTCTGAGTTTCAGGTAAATCTCCTACAAAAAAAATTACCAGTTCAACTAATACATTGTTGTTGTTGCATATTATTATACTACAGTTGCTCTACAATTACATTCACTCCAGGGATGTTGCCATACAAAGCCTTAATTCTTAGAATTGCAGGTTCTGATTATCACATTACAATTCTCTACACCCCTACCAAGTTGGTGTTCCTGGCGCCTGCTGGTCAGGTGTAATGTGATGTCAGTAATCCACATGCTAAGATGCCTCTGTCAACCTAGCAGTTCAAAAGCACATCAAAGTGCAAGTAGATAAATAGGTACCGCTCCGGTGGGAACGTAAACAGCGTTTCCGTGCGCTGCTCTGGTTCGCCAGAAGCGGCTTAGTCATGCTGGCCACATGACCCGGAAGCTGTACGCCGGCTACCTCGGCCAATAAAGTGAGATGAGCGCCGCAACCCCAGAGTCGTCCATGACTGGACCTAATTGTCAGGGGTCCCTTTACCCTTTACCTTTACCTAGGCAAATAAAGATCACGGGAGGTGATTTGAACAAAGAGGAAGGAGTTGCCCTTTAACAGCACTATACCACAGTGACTCTAGCTAAGTATTCAGATAATGTTTGACCTCATTCAGAACAGGGGACAACTTTAATCAAAACCTGATGAACGCCCATTTCTACAGTCTCTGCCTTCCAATCCCAAAGAATAGCAAGGCACCTTAACATAATTCTGGCATGTACTCCATTGCTTCAGTGATACTAGAAGAAGAAGAGTTTGGATTTGATATCCCGCTTTATCACGACTACCCGAAGGAGTCTCAAAGCGGCTCACATTCTCCTTTCCCTTCCTCCCCCACAACAAACACTCTGTGAGGTGAGTGAGGCTGAGAGACTTCAGAGAAGTGTGACTAGCCCAAGGTCACCCAGCAGCTGCATGTGGAGGAGTGGAGATGCAAACCCGGTTCACCAGATTACGAGTCTACCGCTCTTAACCACTACACCACACTGGCTCTCACCAGGTCTCTGGCTGAAAGTCTTCCTTACACACTGGTCTTATCCCAGACCCTAATCTTCAATTGTGCTTCTCTGATGCAGCCCAGCAGCTTTTTGGTGCAAGGAAGGTGCTCCATTACAATGTAATACATCACTAAGATTTGCAAAGATTTACCAACCAAGACTAGTACTTTGAGAAGAAGAAGAAGAAGAAGAAGAAGAAGAAGAAGAAGAAGAAGAAGAAGAAGAAGAAGAAGATGTTATTAAATTTAAATACCACCTTCAACCAAGGATCACAGGGTGATATACAATATAAAAACACAAAAAACACATACCACAATAACAAACAAAAACAGTAACCCCCTTCTCCCCTCTCAATTTTAAAGGCCATAGATTATTTAATTAGCCAAACACCTGGGAGAAGAGGAATCTTTTTGCCTGGTGCCTAAAAGATATGTAAAGAAGGCGGCAGGCAAGCCTCCCTGGAGCATTCCACAAGTCACTGCAGAAAAAGCCCACAACAGCAGAAAAGGCCCACTTTTCTAATTGATGATCGTGGTGATTTTTGCATTTAAGCTTAATTGAATCAACTTCTTTAATGTCATAAAATATAAACTATGTCAAAAATAATAATGATTAGTGCATTTGTACAGAAAAAGGCTAGAAAAGAATATAGAAATATACACACACATGCTCAACCATGAGTCTGGATTTTCATGGAAGGAAGCAGAATGATTGGGGCTCTGTTGAAAAGCTTGCACATTTGCTCATTCTCACTCTCAAAGTTTGGGTTAACACTACATGCAAATTGGGCCATGTCTGAGCCTAAAAGTAAAAATATAAAACGAGGGGAAGGGGTTGACCAAATGACATCTCTTAGATGAACTCTTGCATAACATAATAATAATGGCCTGTTACATAATAATAATGGCTAATGAAGTGTCCATACAAGAGCAAGCTTTGAGTACAACTGGAATTCATCTGTAGAATATTCATGTCTCTTTGGTATTTACTAAAGTATTTGAGGTCTCTCTTGTGTCATTCCTTCTCCATTTGGGTATTTTACCCATCGTTTTGGATGCAATCTGCTGCTTATGTGGAAGTTGTCTTCTCATGGAAAAGCTTAGGGACATTAAAAGAGGGAAAACTTCCTTACAACTTCCTGTGTTAACTTAGCTTTCATTTGCTTGAGCTAAATCTGTCCTTTCTTGAGCTAAATCTGTCCTCTCTTTCTTCCATCCGCACAAGTGCTTCTTTCAAGGGGCGGGGAACACACACACAACCTGACTGCGTTTTCTTCTGCTCCCTTTTATAATAATGAATATCAGCTGGCTCACACACTGATTCAATGAGCACCAGAGAGCTTGTGGATTATACAGGGCTAAAGTTCAGGGCCTCTCACCTTCCTTGCACATACATCAGTGGCATTAATAGCATTGCTTCCTATGAATGCTGCAAAGAGACTGCTCTTTTGTTGCTTGCTTGCTTTTGGATAAAAAAGAACCTTTAAAGCTTTTACTTTGTTAGTGAAAATCTCTCCGCTAAAGAATCCTTTTCTTGCTTAAATAAAATGTATGTAAAGTCACTTCAGTTTGAGAACGGATGAAGTAGACAATTATAAGCCAGCTACACTTGTCACATGACCAGGTATGTGTCAGCTTCCATGATGAATGAGTCCCTTCTGGCTCGTGTTGGGGTGACTTGGAAAGAAACAGAGCCAAATCCCATCAACCCACCCACCCCCAAAATCATGCAGTGTATTTGCTTATTTCCAAGGAAAGCCAAATATACCTCACTTGATTCTCCAATCCTCCTTCCTCCACTTATGAGGCTGGAATGATGGTGGTATTCTGGTGATGGTCAGAAGTGCAAAGAGGAAGGAGTGTCTCTTCATCCCGTCTCTAGAATTGAATAGCAACATGTCAGACCAGGGCAAAATATATTTTGGGGAATCTGCCCCACCCTCGAATAGTGATATTTGAGAGAGGTCAAAGGGGTGAATCTGAGTTGACTCAGAAATAGGCTGAGATACTTTCTAGTTTTTCTTTCGTGTTTTTGTGTGTGTGTGTGTGTTTATCTTGTATTTTTATGTTGTGAACCACCCTGAGATCTACAGGTGAAGGGCAGTGTAGAAATGTAATGAATGAATAAATAATAAAATAAATATTTCTCAGTTCATGTTTACCACAGTCCACCTTTTTAATCTCAGAAACTGATGTCTCAACAGCTTGCAGTATTTTTATTATCTTCAGAAAGAAGGAAAAAAGGAATGGAGTTTCTGCCCCTTACTCTTATTCCAGGCAAATTATTATTATTATTATTATTATTATTATTATTATTATTATTATTCTTAATTAAAGTTATATACCACCCTTCATCAAGAAACCTCGGAGCGGTTTACAGCAGAGAAAACATTTAAAAAGACCATATCAGCTACTGCAAGTCATTGAGACATCTGTTTCTGAGATTGAAAAGGTAGTCCTCAGTACATCATTATACATAAGTTTTGAACTCTCTTTCTGCAATTTGTGCAGGAAACCCCCAGTATCTACCTAGGCATCTTCAAGGGGAGGGGGCTCTCTGCAGGGAATTTGCAGTCAGAGAGCAACAATGACCAGGGCTTTTGAACCACATGGGCTGACTCTACTGTTGATGAATGAAATGCAGCCTTCAAGACTAATGTTTGTTAGCTGTCGGTAGCATGGTACTGAAATTGTTTTATCATGGCAGTAAGTTGATAGGATCACATATTTGTGGTATATTATCCAGGTAGAAGAGGGGGAGAGGGAAATATAATTTTCAAGTCTTGATTGCAATTGATCTGGTTTGCCAGTGATATATCTGCAAATGCAGATAAGTCTCCTATAGCAACAGCGTATGATTTCTATTGGACACAAGTTGGCTCAGTACTAGGCTCACCTAACACCAGTGCAATACATAATTTATCTAGAAACACATTCGAAGGACAATCATGTGGTGAAATGATGTGGCACTATCCCTATGTAAGCACCATTTACCACCTGCCCACTACTCAGTTCCCAACTTACTCTGCAAGTATAGAATGGATTTGGCATACAACCAGTTAGGGCTGATTCCAACTGTGAGAAGGTACTCATTATTTGTGCTGTGCTTCTGTTTGTCTTTGGCGATGAATGTTTTGCTTGATGCTACATGTCATAGGTGCTATCCCTTATAGATTTCTAAAGGAACCAGCAAATTGGGTATATCGAGGTCTAACAATCACACAGACAATAAATCATAGCCAGACCTTTTCTTTTAATCATTCTGCAGATACGAAAGCTTCAGCATGTACACAAAGCTTCAAAGCTTATTTTAATTTAACCTCTCTTTATTTGCCAAAGACACCATTTCTTTTATGGGGAACAAGAGAGAAAGATACACGAAGTAGAACATGTATTAGTTAATATGTCAGAAAATCAAGCCAACGATAGCATTTTAGATTTGTACTTAGAATGACACTACACTGAAGTGATTCTATTATTGACATATAATTATTGTCAATAATCAGGTTTATGAACCTGGAAAAAAATATACTTTTTGAGTTTGGGAAGTGATTTTTTTGCAGCAGAAAATATGTGCATTTTCCTTTAGTACTGAGAGGCTAGTAGCCTTCAGTGCCTATCTGCAACCTATGATTACCTGAACAAGGTTTATTTCTTATTCATAAACTGCAGGGGAATATTTTTACTACTCCTTTAAAGTTGTAATTTCCTTTCTCCCATCATTATTTGCAATTGCCTTTTAGAAGCAGAATGCTGGTGCTTAGGATATATTTGGTATAGTTTTGACTTGGGGTGGGGGAGGGATGCATGTATTTATTTTGCATTTGGAATGCATCTTGATATGTCTTTGAGATGTGTATTGCCTCATGACATGCAAAAGCCAAACGGATAACCAAATTCCAATACACACATTCATTCAGGAAGTGTGGATCTGGTGAGTTCATATTGGAATTCAGAAAGACTGGATTCTGTATCTGTAACTTACGAAGAGCATCAACAGCCTTACGGTAATTTCTTTATTACAAATATTTATACCCTGCTTTTCAAATAAGATGGCATACAAGCAACAGCAAATAACACAAAAACAAAACCCATCACTCAAAGATGCACACAATTCAGTAGTGGCCTAGCTTGTGGGTGAGGTGAGATCATGCTTCCTTTTGGTTTTGCACTCTCAGAGCACTGGTTAGCTGGAGCTCACCCTTCTTTCTGGAAGGGTAGGAGAAGCAAGCTCACTGCAGTTGTTCCCTCTCTGTGATCACTGGGTGGTACCAATTCTTTCCAGAAAGCAAAGGGTGCAAACTCCCTCTGGCCTTGATGCCCTAGCTCAGGGGTCCCCAGACTAAGGCCCATGGGCCGGATGCAGCCCGAGGGGCTCATTTATCCGGCCCCCGGCAACCCCCGGCAACCCCCGCCACGCGCTGCCTCTACCCGCTCTTACCGGTGCAGCGCGGCTGCCTATCTCCGGGTCGGCGTGACCCCGGAAATAGCTTTTGCGCATGCGCAAACATCATTTCCAGCGCACTTCTGGCGCGGCGCAGCATCGGAAATAGCTTTTGCGCATGCGCAAAACGTCATTTCCGGTGCACTTCCGGGTCTGCGGAGGGCCATGCACACAAGCTATTTCCGTTGCTGCGCCGCGCCAGAAGTGCGCCAGAAATGACGTTTGCGCATGCACAAAAGCTATTTCCGGTGCCATCTCACCGTGCTATAACAACAACAAAAAATTGATATATTGTTGAATTGGTCATTGGTCTTGAGGTGTACTGATTAATTTAGTCAAAGCAACCAATCACAGTGTTCACAATGTGCATTTGGAAAGCAAAAACATCTTAAAATATAACAACCATTCTTTTGTTTGCATTTTTTTTTGAAAAAAGGTCTTCATTGCTATTATGCTGTACATTTATTAGTTAATACTTAATAGCCTTTATTATAAAATGACTGTCTTTTTCTCATGCTAATCACATGACATTTATAAATGTCAACACCTTATCAGGCCCATACAGCCTGGGTTTGGTGTCTCCTGTATGAACTATATTTGTTTATAATTTTTCCCGTATGTGTCTAGCGGGGAAAGAATTCTTTATTGTTGTTTTTTAAGAAAAGCCTTTTTGTGTTGAACTCTAAATGTCATTGAACTTCTTGTTAATAAACTAAATCATGAACAAAATGTGAAAAAAATTAATCTCTAACATCCACAGTAGATAATAAAAAGTTATGTTTAAACATGGTACTTTAAAGACTAGAACATTGAGGTTTATGTCTCCTTGGAATCTTAGTTGTCTTAGAAAATAATTCACATCCCTTGAACTACAGAACTTCAGGCCTTTCCTGGGCTGTTTTTAACATTAATTTCTTGTCCTTAGCTTTCTAACCCAAGGTGTTAATTTACAATTATAATTATAAGCGCACCATTTGTGAATTACCTCATCATTTCTATTCAAAAACTCCTAATTTGAGAGTTTGGTAACTCAGTCATATATTTTTTTTCTTTTGCTGTAGGCTCAAAAGCTGCATAGAGGGCTTAACCCTGAAGCATTTTTCCTCTGAGGAGGGGAAAGTTCAGTTGCCTTTAGCAAAAGAGCAAAAAACAAATTACTAGCTATTTCACACTTCTCAGAATGTGCAAAAGGAAATTTAGTTCTTAACCTTTAGTTCATGGTCAAATCTTACAGTCTTTAATTCAGACAAAACTCCTGCTGATTTTAACAGAGGTTTTGCCAAGATAATGAATGCAGGATCGGGAGAATGTTCACAGGAAAAAGAAGTATCATTTGGCCACATTCCTAGCCAGAGTAAATGAATGCAATTCTTCCATTTCCAATATATTAGAAATATATGCATCAACAATTTGCCAAGTACAATCAAGAATAGCTACCCACACCTGACTTATCAAACATTTGGATATTGAAGCTGGGATAGCTCAGTGGACAGAGCATAAGACTCTTAATCTCAAGGTTGTGGGTTTGAGCCCCACACTGTGCAAAAAGATTGCAGGGAGTTGAACTAGATGACCGTCGTGGTACCTGCAATGCAGGAATCTCCACTAAAGCAGCCATGACAGATGGCCATCCAACCTCTGCTTAAAAACCTCCAAGGAAGAAGAGTCTACCAGCTTCTTCACCTTTTTCAAAAAGGGGGGAAAGAAAGACCCAGGTAACTACCGACTGGTGAGCTTGACATTGATACCAGGGAAGGTTCTAGAACAGATAATTCAACAGTCAGTCTGTGAGCACTAAGTCCCAGCATGGGTTCCTCAAAATTAAGTCATACCAGACCAATCTGATTTCTATTTTTGATGGAATGACAAACTTGGTGGATCAGGGAAATGCTGTGGACATAGTGTATCTTGATTTCAGTAAGGCTTTTGACAAAGTCCCCCATGATATTATCACAAGGAAGCTGGTAAAATGTGGGTTGAATGAGGTAACTGTTAGGTGGATTTGTAGCTGGTTGACTGACCGAACCCAAAAAGTACTCATTAAAAAAGGTAAGGTGAAGGACCCCTGGAAGCTTAAGTCCAGTCAAAGACGACTATGGGGTTGTGGCGCTCATCTTGCTTCAGGACAAGGCAGCCGGCATTTGTCCAAAGACAGCTTTCTGGGTCATGTAGTCAGCATGACTAAACCACTTCTGGCACAATGGAACACCATGACAGAAGCCAGAGAACATGGAAACGCTGTTTACCTTCCCGCCACAGCAGTACCTATTTATTTACTTGCACTGGTGTGCTTTCAAACTGCTAGGTTGGCATCCTGGAAAAAAGTGACAAGTGGGGTGCTGCAGGGTTCTGTCCTAGGCCCATTGTTGTTTAACATCTTTATAAATGACTTGGATGAAGGATTTGAGAGGATGCTCTTCAAATTTGCAGATGAACCAAACTAGGAGGGGTAGCTAATGCTGCAGAAGACAGAATTCAAAATGACCTTAACAGATTGGAGAACTGGGCACAAGCTAACAAAATGAATTTCAAGACAGACAATTGTAAGGTTCTGCACTTAGGCAGGAAGAACCAGATGCAAAAATATAGGACGGGTGACACCTGGCTTACTAGCAGTACATGTGAAAAGGATCTTTCATGTGGCAGCCCTTTAGATATTGAAAGATGGCTATCACATCTCCTCTCAGTCTCCTCTTTACCAGCCTAAACATACCCAACTCCCTCAACCGTTCCTCATAAGACTTGGTTTCCAGACCCTTGGTCAACCTCCTCTGCACACGTTCCAGCTTGTCAACATCCTTCTTAAATTGTGGTGCCCAGAACTGGACACAGTATTCCAGGTGGGGAGTGACCAAGGCAGAATCGAGTGGCTTACCAGAAAAGATGCTATGTGCAGGAAGTGATCAGGGTAGAACTGACACCTGCCAGGAAGGCAGCAGAGGGTTACTGATGTACAAACAGGGTCAATGGAACATTGTGGGCATCATCAGCTGGGGCCATGGCTGCAGAAGCCCCAGCACCCCCCCCCAGCCTCTACACCAAAATGCAGGCCTACCTCAATTGGATCCACAGCATCCTCAGGACAGAGTCCTCAGAACAAGAAGCAAAATAAATAAATAAATAAATAAATAAATAAGCAAGCAAGCAGGATATATTGAATAGCCTGTAGAACCCCAAGGTTTGCAGTAGTAAATAAAAAAATAAAAAAGCATTAGAATACTACCATAAATGGGGTGGATGAGAAACTCCCAAAAGCCCAATAATGACTTAAAGGGCAATCCTATGGCAAGATCCACCAGTACAAGCAGCTTAGGATGCAGCAGTTCTCTGGCTCAGCTAGTAGATTTCTAGCTCATCCAATGTTAAGTCCCTGATCCTGGTTCGGCTAAGTCATTTCGGCTGGTGCAACTGACTTATCCTGGCTCAACCACGGCCTGGTGTAAGCCCCCCAAAACTGAGGCCACTGTAAGTCCCCAAAAGGTAGTGTTCTGGGGATGAAGCAGGGATGGGAATAGAGCACTATTTTGAAGACTTGGTTTTCCTCTGCTAGTGTAGGTAGAGCAGCAATGTTGAACTGAGAGGTGAGGAGAGGGAATTGAATGAAGTGACTGCAGTCTGAATAGGGAGCACTCCACATTTTGATTTTTTTATTGCAGGTTCCACCTGCAGAAACATAAAGGTGTGTCCAGGATTGCTCCTTCAATTAACACGGTCCTATCTTTAATTTCCAAGGTAGACGTTATAAGACGTCAGAAAACGAGAGATGTCCAGATTCCATTGTACAAGAGACGCAATGATTCCATTGTTTTCTTGCAAGACTTCACTCTCCAGGCTGTCAATCCAACATCCTTCACCAGCACTAAATTCACTTTAAAAATATGTCCGGATGATTTATTGTCTCAGGACTTAATGCATCAGCTTGGCTGTCTTTCTGGTAAAGACATTTTATCTACGGTGACACCAACTTCTCAACTCCGGAACAAAGTTTCCCAGAGCAAAAGAGAAAAGGCACAATGGGATGCACAAATCCACCAGGGAAAGCTGAAACCCCAAAGGTCAAGGAAGCCCCATGCTTTACCAAAGAGTTAATCAGAAAAAAGAGCTTACTTTCTCACATAGAAATAACATAGTCCAACTGCTAATGAACAACTTGCTGTGATGTAGGAAGAGCTGTTTTAAGGGCTCAGTCTGCTTTGCAGGCAAAAGGTCCCAAGTTCAACCCCTGGGCAGCATCTTCAGGTAGGACTGAAGCCCTGGAGGTTTGACTAACAAAAAGGCAGCTTCCTATGTTCCTACTGCACAAACTTAAAATCACTTCAGAACTCCAGATAAACCATAATTATTGAGCCCCATCCAGCCCAAAGAAGATGATAGGTAGATGATAGATGATAGATAATAATAATAATAATAATAATAATAAACTTTTATTTATATCCCGCCCTTCCCCGCCAAAACCGGGCTCAGGGCGGCTAACAATCAAATACAAATATAAAAACACAGATTAAAAATACAGATATAAAATACACTTTAAAACTTAAAAATTTTGAATTTTAAAAGTTACACTCAAATTACCCCAAAAGCCAAACGGAACAGCTCCGTTTTACAAGCCCTGCGAAAGGGTGCTAACTCTTGCAGGGCCCTCGTTTCTTGTGGCAGATCATTCCACCATATCGGGGCCAGAACCGAAAAAGCCCTGGCCCTGGTGGCTGCCAACCTGACCTCCTTATAACCTGGGATCTCCAGAAGGATAGAGATAGATAGATGATGATGATAGATAGATAGATAGATAGATAGATAGATGATAGATAGATAGATAGATAGATAGATAGATAGATAGATAGATAGATAGATAGATAGATGATAGATAGATAGATATAGATAGATAGATAGATGATAGATAGATAGATAGATAGATAGATGATAGATAGATAGATAGATAGATAGATAGATAGATAGATAGATGATAGATAGATGATAGATAGAGATTAGATAGATGATAGATGATAGATAGATAGATAGATAGATAGATAGATAGATAGAGATGATAGATGATAGATAGATAGATAGATATAGATAGATAGATAGATAATAGATATAGATATAAGAGTGCAAGAGTCCTGAAGTTCTATCTATTCTAGCATTCTGTTACCCACAGTAGCCAATTAAGCATTTCTGGAAAGCTCACCAGAGAGACATGATGGCAGCAGGTTCCCATCAACATGATATCCTGAGAGTTCATGGCATTCAAGTTCCATTTAGCCATTAAGACTAAGAGCATCTGAGAGACCAAGCCTCCATGTCTTTGCCTAATCCTCTTTAAATCCCCTTTACCAGCCCACACCACATCTTGCCGCTATTAATTCCATAAATTAATCATGTGTTGCATCAAGAAATGCTCCCTTTTCTGTGTTCAGAATCCATTACCAATCACATTCATTGGATGTCCCTGAGTTCTGGCTTTAAGATCTACAACATACATGATTTCATAAACCTCTGTTATGCTTCCCTTTTAGCTGTCTATTTTCTAAACCTTTTCCAGCTCTATATATTTTTTCAAAAGATGGGGTTACCAGAACCACGTACTATTCTAAGTGTGACTGCACCATTGACTGGTATAAAGGTATTATGACACTGGCAGTTTCTCTTTCAGTCCCTTTCCCTGTATTTTCCACTCCTGTAGTACACTATATTTTTCTGCACCACAGCCCCCATACCATTTTCCTGGTCAGTCACTGCCAGCTGAGATAGCATCAGTGTATACATAAAGTCTGATTTTCATGTTCCAATGAACATCCGTTTACATTTATTCCCACTGAACCACATTTGCCATTCTGTTGTGTTCACCCTACTTGGTGAGAAGTTTGCTGCACCCCTGAAAATCTAACTGACAATGGTAGAATGGAAATAATGGAGTGAAAATGTAGATTGTTAATTTAAATAAAGTCGTACCTTGGTTCTCGAACGAAATCCGTTCTGGAAGTCTGTTCAACTTCTGAAAACGTTTGAAAACCAAGACATGGCTTCCAATTTGCTGCAGGAGCTTCCTGCACTCAATCGGAAGCCACAGAAGCCCCATCAGACGTTCGGTTTCCAAAAGCATTCGCAAACCGGAACACTCACTTTCGGGTTTGCGGCATTTGGGAGCCAAAACGTTCTAGCCACAAGGCGTTCAAGAACCAAGGTACGATTGTAATAGATTAGAGAAATCTGGATTGAATTTTGGAGATGAGTTATGGCATGGCAGCATATATCTGAACTAATACAAAGATGTAAGTTAATCGTAGAATAAAATCCTGTTTAAAAATAAGAAAAAGGAAATACGAGAGTTGGGTCCTATACAACCCATAGACATAAATGTACACAAAAGTTGATTTGAATATGGTTGTTGTTGATGATGATGATGTTGTTTGTATACTGCCGTATACCCACAGGTCTCAGGGTGGTTCACAGGATAAAATCACAACATAAAAACATGAAATACACAATCAAAATAAAAACAAATTAACCCAAACCATCCCCCAACACATTTTAAAAGGGCATTGGATGGTTAGAGTCTGGTTTTTTGTTGCAAAAACAAAAATAGTGCATAACTGGAATGAAGTTTGAGACACCACTGCAAAATAGCATCAGTGCAGTGACATCTTAGCATGTTAGATTTATGTTTCCAGTCTTTTCAGGTATAAAAATGCTGAATATCATCTAGACTATCCCACTGTCCTAAAACAAGATTTCACCCCATATATCAACCCCTCTACAGGCTGTCTATATTAATATTTATCCTGGCATGCCAAAGACAGACAACAGAAGCAAGGAAAATTGACCATGACAGAGGTACAAAAACAACACAATCATAAAGCAATCTTGTTAGATAGGATCCACTGTTGAAAAAGGAGCTTACAAAACAACTTAGAAACAGCTGTTGTGGCTTGTTTATGCATTGTAAATATTATCTGTCTGAAGGCACTTATTTTGTAATGCGGCAATGATCTCTCTTTATTTAAACATTTGCAGACACTGAATGAACTCAAGGATAATGGTGTCCTTTTTTTAATATAAATGGTTTTTATTGGTGTCCTTCAATTAATGTGCACATATTGTTTCTTTAAGCAATGGTAAAGAAACTACTGTACTTGTGTGTAAACAGACTTAATGGATTTATTTGTGTATTTATTTGAAACAACTGTATGCTGTCCTTCTCACGGAAAAGTTCCCTAAAGCAGATTACACAAAAATCAATGTATTAAAAACAGCATAAATACATCAAAGCAACAAGACACAACAGACCAACAGACACACAAAAAATTGCAGCAGAAATGAAAGGGGAAAAAACCCCACATCTATCAAAAACCATGGTCTTGACTGTTTCAAGAAACGTAAGTCAAAACTGAATGAATTTGAAGTGCCATCTGTGTACCAGTAATGAAGAGGTCATATTGCTTGTAGTCACCATCTTACTTCCGAAGGTGACAATGCACGGAACAGTACAATCATATGGAAGTAAGCATTCCTATCCCATGCCATTTGGCGCAGGGATGGAGAACCTGCAGACCTCCAGTTCCTTTTGGACCCCCACTCCCATCAACCCCAGTCAGCATGGCCAGTAATCAAGGATGATGGCAGTTGTAGTCCAATTATATCTGGAAGACCACAACTTCCCCCACCCTGATTTAGAGCTTTGAATTTAGCCAAGAAACCAGTTGAGACCCAATTAAAGTTTTGCAATCACCAAATTACAGCCCCCAGTGTAAATATGCCAGACCAGTTTTCAGTAACTTTTCAAAGGCAGCCAACTGTATGGCATTTGGAAGTTATCATCAGGAATGCACAGGAGTTTTTCCTGCCCAGAAAGAGAATCCAGGTGGTGTACCAACCAAATTTCAAAGGCGGAATTGACGTTGGGTGTGCTTTGTCCTACATCTTAGGCAAGTCAATTGAAAAATCACGATTTTGCAGGTTTCCTGGTTTTCACTTTTTGAAATATGGCAACCCTAGCTGGATCTGGCTGGCAGGTCATATCCTTATCTCCACCTGCAAGATAAGTGTGACAAGTGGGCAAACTTGCCCACCTGCCAGTCACCATGCATCATGGTTTTTGCCTGCATGGTTTGAAATTAAACCATGTGAGTGCAAGCATACTATGTGTAGAGCACATTCCCTTTTCATACTTCCTGTGTAGTTCGCATCCCAGGGTGCAATTCACTTACGTCCCCCATGGAATGAGAGACATAAGCTCCACAGCTGGAATTCACATATCTTCCAGCAGGTGAAATAACAACTGTTCCCTTGAACATTGGCCAAGAATAATAGAGGATGCAGAAATTATTCAAAGATCTTCTGTAGATATTTTGGCATAATATATTGATGGACGATTTACACTTTTTTAAAACGTAGAACTCTCAAACAGCACCCCCGTGTCCAGTTCTCCTGCAATTTGTCTCATTTTCAGATATCATGTGAAGAATCTTGCTCCCCTCTTCCACTTGTAGCTGGCTTTAAAAAAAAAAATATGTAGAAAGAGACAGGAAAATGCAAAGTGTAATGAAGGTCAATATGTCAGATAAGTTATACTGCTGTTATGAAGAAACCTGACACCTGACTGCCACTTTTGGAAGCAGCTCTGTGTTTCTAATAACATGCAAAGTGTAGTTTTTTTGTCTTATGTCAGGTTTACTTCAAGTCTAGAAATTCTTTTTGTACATCTCCATTTCACAAGTAATAATAATAATAATAATAATAATAATAATAATAATAATAATAATAATTTATTTATACCCTGCCCATCCGGCTGGGTTTCCCCAGCCACTCTGGGCGGCTTCCAGCAAAATATAAAAATGTGATAATTCATCAAATATTAAAAGCTTCCCTAAAGAGGGCTGCCTTCAGATGTCTTCTAAAAGTGAGGTGACTTGGGCCTCCCACGAAAAGAAAAATGAGGTAAATACCCCATGCTGTTTATGTGAAATGCTCTGAAATCACTATTTCACTGGGCTTCTGATTTTTGCCTTTGGGGATTATTTCCATGTGGAACTTAAAGTGAAACTCATGCAGTGTTATTAACCAATACGGAACAGAACAGCGGGGGGAGGAAATGCACCCAAAACCTTCTGCACAGAAAGCAAAAAGAGATACATGGAACCCTGGTTTTAAACAATCCCCCAAGGGACCAGCAAATGCCCTTCTCCTAGTAAAGACGGTCTTGGTATTTAATTAAAGGTCAAACAAAATTGTGCTGCAAACCCTGGGGATACTTTAGTGTAGTAACTTAAGACAGGGTTGTCTAATGAAGATTTCAGTGTATTAGTAGGGGGGAAGTGGGGAAGTTCATTTTCAAGATACAAGGGACACAGGGGAAAGAAAGAAAGAAAGAAAGAAAGAAAGAAAGAAAGAAAGAAAGAAAGAAAGAAAGAAAGAAAGAAAGAAAGTTAGTTAGTTGATGGCATTTGGTGGATGGCTGGACTCAGTCTGCAAACAGAACTAGTGCAGGAGAAACTTGTTACACTAGAAGGGAGTAGTTAATAGTGCCAGTTGTGATGCATAGTGTCATTCAAGGACTATTGCATGGGGGACAGGAAACAGACAGAGCCCTGGAGGTTCCTGCTATGCAGCACTAAATTAGCTTCAAAAAAATTTCTAGCTATAAAAAAGGCCAATGCAACCTTGCACACACAGCTTTATCTGTTATTATGGGGTGGATAGGATATTTGCTGGACTTCATTTTTCAGGCTGGAAAAAGCCAACTTAAGTCATGGCAAGCAAGCTGCTGTATGCACTACCACTGTTAATTGTGGCTTGTAGGGCTGGGCTCTAAAAGCACTTTCGAAATGATGGATAGTGCATTCACACATTGGATCTGAGGACTGAGAATCTCTGCAAAATGAGATATGAATGTGTGGACAGTCCCGTCCATACTCCCATGAAGAACTCGGGTCCCAAAAACAACTAGGGTCTGTTGCAAGTACGTTGTGGCACTCTCATCATATTCTGTATAGCCAACTACATTTGCCTGTGCTTGTTCCCTTTGCAGGTGTTACAATCTATAGGGCAATTTTATCAATTCAGGTGCATTTAATTAATGTTCTCGCTCAAGGTAAAGCCTATATTTTCTTAAAGCAGATCTCTTGGTTGTCGGCTATGTAGTATGATTACACAGAAAACATGCTTTTGAAGGTCAATACATAGGAAAACCTTGTCCAAAGTGTCAGCTTTATTATTACAACTGATCTTTAAAGCAGTCTGCAATTCAGTTTTAGAGCTGGATTTATCACTCTGACTGGGAATTATTTGAGACTTTCCTCCCAAAATGGGCCAGATCCAAAAAATGTATCTGGAGACCTTGATTTGTGTTTTTTTTCCCCCTCCTTGCTTCCCCTTTTGATGTTACTGATGAGTTCATTTAGAACTAAAAGGGTGGGCTTGTGGAGTTTAAAGAACAAGAAACAAACACAGCCTGGTGCAGCATATGCTACACGTTATCTTATTTGTTTGTTCATTCAGTGATGGACTATGAAATGAGATACACTGTCAAAAGCAATGCAGCTCATACCGCAGCCTGCAGAGTTATTTATTTATTTATCTCGCATAGAAAGGCGCCCCTGACTTTTTGCCTGCGCAATCTATTCAGAGATGCTCTCGGTTGGTTTTGGAGTGCCGGCCCATTTACATGGTTGTGTCTTCGACTTCCGCAGCATTGTCCCACTAGGATTGAGCCTTGCTGCAACCACGCATTAGCCAACGTCGCAGGGATATCTTTCCAAAACCTTCCAGTTGATTCAGTCCTGCTTTTTTCATATATCCAAAATCTGATTATATTTGATACATGCCTTTTTCCACTTCTGTTTTATCCGGATCAGAACAGGAACCTTAGGCTAGTCCTCTGCCACACACACACACACCGCTCCAGACTCCTGCCTGACCAGACTTAATCAAGTGGACAGCCTTCTTTGCTGTTTCTGTTCTGTAAGACCTACCTCTGCTGCCTTTAGCCATCTTTTCTCTACTGAGTTTCTGTAGCAGCTCCTCCAATCTTAGCTGGCATTCTTTGCTTAATTGCCACCAGCTGGAATAGAGCTTGCCTCAAGTAAGATAGCTAGGCCAGCACTTTGCAAAATTCCCGAAAACATTCTTGTGGAGGATGCCTTCCTTAGATTCATTTCCCCTGGGTTATCCTCCAAGCCCTGCCTTCCAATGCACTTGGTTACAAGCAAAGGCTGGGGCAATTTCCAGCTTGAGTTAAAATGTCCAATTAGTCTCGTAATGTCACTTCAAGAAGAACCAGAGCAGAGTCCTGTCCACACTACATTTTATCAAGGCATGGCTCCCATGTGGTGAGGATTCTTAGAATGTTGTCAGGTCTCGTCATTCAATGGCTTTCCCCAGAGTTTCCTGGGAAAATGGAATGTTAGTTAAAACAGTTTAAGTTCATTGGCTACATATATCTAATAAATCTATGCTGAGTTGAGACGGGGTTGGGTTTAGGAATTGGTTTGTCTTTGGATACTGAATCAGCAGTGGGGGGGGGGGGAATTTCAGACCATGGACCACATTCCCTTTGGGGCAATCTTCCAGGAGGTTGCATGCCAGCAGTGAGTAGGACAGGGGCAGAAATTGGCAGAGTGTCATAGTCTCATGTGTTTCATGCTGAGCAACAACGAGCAAAGCTCAGTGGAGTGGGAGGCCCAACCAAACAGCAGTCTCTGGTGTACTTGCTTGGAGGCAGAGTCAGTGTCCAAAGGATGAAGCAAAGCAGGATAGGTGAGGGGTCTTGCTTGGAAGGGGGTGTGGCCTGAGGAGGCTTCTGAGGGTTGGGTAGATAGTCCTGGAGAGCTAAAATTGCCCCCAGGTCTGAGGTACCCATTGATATTCAAACCACTGCTCTAGCTGCTTTTTAATTCCTTCTTTTACTCGTTTATACTCTTAAATACTAAGCTTCTTTGTATGTTTAAGTATTCTGAATCTTGCCCATTCACCCAAATTACTGCTCTGCTATTGCTATATAATATAATATAATATAATATAATATAATATAATATAATATAATATAATATAATATAATATAATATAATATAATATAATATAATATACATATCTCAGGTCGTTTCCAAAGTTCTTTTTTTGATAATAATTGGAATAAATACTTCCAATGAACTTTGTCAAAAGCCTTGCGAGCATCTACAAGGTACTCCTGAGGCTTTTCCATATTACCCAGCATTCAGCATTTTGCGTATAGGATCTGTAATATGTCTATTTGTAACAAATCCTGTTTGTTCAATGTGGATTATGTTTGGTAATATATTTGTCATTCTTTCCGCCCATATGCCCGTGAACATTTTTGCATCTTGCCCAATTAATGAGATAGGCCTATATGATCCTGGATTTTCTGGGTCTTTACTTTACTATAATCTTTCCATGGCTTAGGCACTGTTAAACAGTCTTTGCATGTGGGGCAATAGTGTCTATCTTTTTAATAAAAAATATTCTGGTGGTCCATCCATGCCTTTATGTGGTTTACATTTCTTAATTACTCTAGAAATATCCTCTAGGAATATTCTGATAAGTGTTTCTGTGTTGTAAGATGCTGCTTATTGCATGATTATTGCCTTAGACAATAGAAAAACTGCATCCTCAAGTGACTCTCCTTCAGAAGTGCCTGTTACGAGTTCTGCAAGAGTCCATTCTTTTATGAGTTCAGCATGAGTCCATTCTGCCACTAACAGGGAATTAAACTTCACCTTTCCAGTTCTCCTTGGAAAGCTGTACGGTGGAGGTGGGTGGGGGGAGAGAGGTTTCCATCCGAAGGGATGGCACTGTTGTCAGGATGCACAAGATCTTCGCTATTGTGGAGGGGAGCATTGATTTGTTCCTAATGCCAGGAGCTGTTCTAATAAGGAGGTGCTGATATGTGAAATGAAACCACAGAGTGCAGGCACGTGGAGTGCAAACCTGTGAGCCGCATTAAATACAAACTCAACCTGCACTAATGTTAATTGTCATTCAGTTTATATCAATGTGAAGCTTATTAAACCATAAAGTGAGGCATCTAGCACCAAGTGCGGCACTGGAGACAATTAAGTGTAATAAGTGTTTCTCTTAATCCCTCCAAACCCTGGAGATGCACAAGTTACAGATGAACATCCTGTTTGCATTAAAGGCACTGCTTGCATGGCAGCTGAGCACACACACTGTGTCGAGAGATCCCAACTCAGATATAAAGCCAATTCTTCCCTGAAGCCTGAAATCCAAATTCCCTTCCTTTTGTGTGTGTGTGTTGGTGGCTTACTTCATAGTCACCCCCCCCCCCCTTTCCTTACTCAGAAGTTTAATTTCCGAGGCAGCTGTTTCTTCTATGGCTACTACTATTAATTATCTGGATTAGTGCTGAATTTATCAGATTGAGATGCCTGACTCCCTGGGTATGTAAAAATTAGGGCCTGTGGGAGAATAAAGCATAAATAACAGATAGCCTGTGGAATGTTGAAGCTTACCTAGCCTTTCCATAGCACTATGAACAGGCATTGTAAATAAAAGCACAACAGAAGACTAAGATCCGACTGGGTCAATATAAACAGCAAAGAGCAATGACTAGTGTCTCTTTCCAGATCAGTGGTACTTCTTTGTGGTTCATGTGTGAGCGAGCCACTCCCACAGGGAATTAGTTACAGAAACCGCAGGAGCATTTTCGAAATGTCAGCTTCAAACTGTATATTCCACCATGAGTTAGAAGTCCGTGCTTTACATTCAAGGGCATCCTGAGACATTTTGTTGCCCGACATGACAGACAAAACTGTACTCCTCCCACATCCCCTGTACAGAAGCTGACTGGATTGGCAGTTGAATTTTATGTTGGTGCTGCTGATGGAGCAGCATCCTCTACCACACTCGCTTAAATGGTGCAGGGCAGGCCACAACACACGCAAGTGTGTCCTCCAGAACCTTGCTGACACTATGAGAGCCAGTGTGGTGCGGTGGTTAAGAGCGGTAGACTCGTAATCTGGTGAACCGGGTTCGCTTCCCCGCTCCTCCACATGCAGCTGCTGGGTGACATTGGGCTAGTCACACTTCTCTGAAGTCTCTCAGCCCCACTCACCTCACAGAGTGTTTGTTGTGAGGGAGGAAGGGAAAGGAGAATGTTAGCCGCTTTGAGACTCCTTCGGGTAGTGATAAAGTGGGATATCAAATCCAAACTCTTCTTCTTCTTCAAACTCTATGTGCTCCACTCCCAGCATCATTCGCTTCACTGTGCATAATGGTATGGCTGGCACTGCTTTCAGGCCCAAATTTGTTTCAACAGCTGCCAACCCAAAGAGCATGCATGCCATTTTCAAAACCCCAAGAGAGTAAGAGAAGACACTGCTGATGCAGCTTTCTCTCTGTGTCCCCCCCCCCCCGCCCCCGGAAATCACTTCACCCACCATCTTTGTCCCACCACCACCACTTGCCTATACCAAGCAGGGAGTTAATTTTGTTCTACCGTACAACAGGAAAAAGAGTAAGATGGGTGGCAGAGTATATACTGTATAGTGGAATAGGAAAGGATGCACCGCACCTGCATATTGTCTTCCTGCTTCAGAGTGTCCACAGGGACTGGGGGGCTCTCTTGGCAGCCCCAACTGCAATATACCCCGTTCTCCAAACACTAAAATGTTCAGGGTGTCAACATTCACTACAGATTAGCAAAGCTGCGCGATTGGGTTACTAAGGAAGTTAGACAGTATTGTGGCAATCAAAATAAGTGCATTTGGCAGCTTATTTACCAAGTAGGTACAAAAGCAGTTCACGTTCACAAAAGGGTGTTTTTAAAATAAATTTAAAAAATATAAAATATAAAATAAAAGTACTATGCCTATTAAGTCAATGTAGGGTATAAAGCAATATAAACAAGTAGTTTACTTTATGGAATATTTCTAAATGAACAAATTAGGGGAGGGAGAGCTACATCCCAGTGGTACAACACACCCTTTGCATGTTTAATGCCACACTAGTAGCTTACTTCTGTTAAAAGCCTTTCTGGTAGAAGAGGCCTGTGAAATACTTCTGCCTCTGAAAAGCTTCTCTCGGGTTAGGACTTGTAGACCTTAGCAGCAGGCAACTCTCTTACACTATAGTTAGTAAACCATGGGGAGTGCTGCTAGGCTACTTGGCAGGAAACAACAGTTGTGTGAAACTGATAAGAGGTTAACAAGAAGAGCCCTGCTAGTTCAGGCCAGTGGCCTATCTAGGCTGCACCTTGTTTTCACTGTGGCCAACCTGATGCCTGTGGGAAGCATTCAAGGGCCTGAGCACAACAGCACTGTCCTCTCCTATGATTTCCAGTAAGTGGTATTCAGTTGGTAGAGCATGATTCTCTTAACCTCAGGGCTGTGGGTTCGCAGAACCTCCAAGTGTCCCTATTTTCCAGGGATGTTCCTGATTTAGAGAAGCTGTTCCGGTTTCTGATTTGATCCTGGAATGTCCCACTTTCCCTTAGGATGTCCCTATTTTCATTGAAGAAATGTTGGAGTGTATGGAATTATCTGACCCCTGAGCTGTCTGAAGGCAACCCTTTATAGGGAAGGTTTTTTTAAATGTTTGTTTCGTTATGTTTGTTTATATGTTGGAAGCTGCCCAGAGTGGCTGGGGCAACCCAGTAAAGATGTGTGGGGTATAAACAGTAAAATTATCATTATGGAATGGGGCAGGTATAGGCAAACCCGTCCCTCCAGATGTTTTGGGACTACAACTCCCATCATCCCTGACCACTGGTCCTGTTAGCTAGGGATGGTGGGAATTGTAGTCTCAACACATCTGGAGGGCTAAGTTTGCCTATGCCTGGAATGGGACGTCCCTATTTTCATTGGAGAAATGTTGGAAGGTATGGTTTCTAGCCTCACATTGGGCAAAAGATTCCTGCATTGCAGGGGTTGGACTAAATGACCCTCGTGGTGCCTTCTAATTCTACAGTTCTATGAAAAGCACACAGCCTCTGACAGTGGAGGGAGCTTGCTGAGAATCTCTTGTGGTACAGCCTTGGAGGTGGATCCTTGCATTGAGAACAGGTAACAATTCAGCCAAATGACATGGCATGGAAGAAGAACAGACAACACTTTTCAAAGTGATGATGGTTTCAGGTGGGTTTTTTTTAAAAAAATTAAAAACAGTCTCATAAATTGTTTAATATATTCTGATATAACATTTGTGCTTTAAGGGATGCACCGACAGCAAGTTTGTCTACTGGTTTTAAAGGAGATCAGTGATAGAGTGATAACAGAGCTCATGCTTCACTCACATAGAGAGGGCCCCAGGTTCAATCCCTATAAATATATCCAGTTAAAAGACTCAGGTAGCAGGTCATGTGAACATGCTCTGCCTGAGGGCCTTGAGAACTGCTGCTAGTCAGAGCAGATAATACAGGGCTAAACGGGCAAGTCATTCCTATATTGTGGCCACTTTTGTCACTACTGAGCAATAATTGCCCATCAAGGGCTTAGTGATGAGTGTTCCAAGTGTTACTAAAAAGACTTAAAAGTAGGATCCACAGGATTCTGCTAGTTGTTGTATATAAGAACCTGTTGGGATCTGCTCCAGGTAGCCCCACATTCTCAAATGAGTAGAGTTGTTTGTTACCAGGATCAATGTGTTCTCTCTGGTAGCCACTAGTGGCACCCAGAGTATGGACAGCTTTCACCAAGCAAACTCCTTGCTAATATTTTGACTTCAATTATATACTTTTGTATATGTCCAAGTACAGATGGAATCTAATTCCTATCTTCTGATGGTATTTGTTTGGTATGCTTCTGGCTGTTGCCTATTTTATACTATACTTGTCTTCTCCTTCTTCTTCAGCGATCACTCATAGCCAAGTAAGATTGTCTTCCATAAACAAGGTTTTAACAGTGAGTCCGTAAGTGACTGTGGAGGCCAATTGTGGATCCACATGTCCTTCCAGTGGGGACATAGATTTCTGGGTGGGAGTTGATCACAGTGAGGGTTTTGCCAAGCATGCCTTCCTCTTAGCACGTTTCTCCCTTGTGTCCTGAGTTTGAGCGTCTTCAAAGCCCATGACATCTTTGGTAAAGGCTGTTCTCCAATTGGAGCACTTGCAGGCCAGTGTTTCCCAGTTGCCAGTGTTTATACTACATTTTTTACTCCAACCATTCACAAACCACATACAAAAATACAAACAAATAATAAACAAGTGATAAAAAAAGAAAAAAAAAGAAAACGAGATTTCTCTCATACATGGTTGCTAATCCGTAAATCCGTAGATTACATAAATTCACAAACAGAAACATCTTCCTCTCCCCCCCTCCCTGTTCCCTCCCCCCCTTCTGGTTTCCCCTCCACCCTGCGTGACCTTATACCTTTTCTTCTGTTTCTTATCCTATTTCTAGTTGCATTACAATTT
Organism: Darevskia mixta; assembly: GCA_034641385.1. NCBI lineage: Eukaryota > Metazoa > Chordata > Lepidosauria > Squamata > Lacertidae > Darevskia > Darevskia mixta. The sequence continues at coordinate 6,550,431 of JAWWNH010000013.1, forward strand.
GATAACTCCTTTTTATACTTTCAAGTAGTTGTTTCTTTCTTCAGTAACTGTGCGCATTTCACCTTCCATTTCTTATATTACCAATTCCACACCGAACTTTCCCATGTATTCATTAATTCCTTCCCATTCTTTCGTTAATTCTTGATTTGTACGTCCTCTAGTATTAGCGGTTATTTTGGCCATTTCTACAAATTCCAAGAATTTCCCCCTCCACTCCGCTATTGTCGGAGTTTTTTCACCCTTCCAGTTTTTCACTATCAGCAGTCTTGCTGCTGCTGACGCGTAAAGCAGTATGTTTTTCTTATTATTTGGAATACTCTTTGGATTATTCCCAGCAGAAATAGCTCTGGTTTTTTGTTGATAGATATTTTAAGTATTTTCTTTAGTTGTTCATGTACTTCACTCCAAAAGGGTTTTATTATTTTACACTTCCACCAAACATGTAAGAAAGTACACTTCCAACATTTGTCTGACTGATTTTTATAAATTTTCGATAGCTTTTGTGGGGTAAGATACCACCGGTAGAACATCTTTATCATGTTCTCCTTTATCGTAACACATGCCGTGAAATTCATCTCAACCTTCCATAGTTTCTCCCATTTCTCAAGTTCGATTACTTGCCCTAATTCAATGGCCCATTTTATCATTACTTCTTTTGTTGTTTCATCAATTAGTTCCCATTTCAACAACAAGTTATATAGTTTAGAAATTGTCTTTTTCTTTGGTATTATTAACTCTGATTGCAATTTTGATATTCCTAGTTCAAATCCTTCTTTTTTATCCTGTTGAAATCTTTGTACTAGTTGATGATACTACATTTTTTTTATAGATTTGCCTTGAGTCTTTAAACCTCTTTTGTTGACCACCAGCATTACGCTTTCCATTTTAAAGTTCAGAATAGAGTAGTTGCTTTGGGAGACAATAATCAGGCATCCGCACAACATGACCAGTCCAACGAAGTTGATGTTGAAGAATCATTGCTTTGACACTGGTGATCTTTGCTTCTTCCAGTACTATACTTGTATTGGATTGTTAACTATATTGTTGATTTTGTTATGGGTCGTCCCCCCCCCCTATTTACCAAAAGCAGCATGGAATTGAGGAGGATGGGACTAACTAAACAACTAGCTATATAGAAAGCACTTCTGGTAACAATAAGGATCAGGAACCTACGTATCAATACTATGTGTTGTTTACTTGGAAATGAGTCTCAGTTCTCTTTAATGAGGGCTTATCATAGGACTGCAAACTCAGAATGGCCACCATTTTATGTTATCAGGGGGAAAGGGGCATAGCTCAACTAAAAGCATGATGTAGTACTTATAGACTAGGACCCAGGATCAACCCCCCACAACAATGAAATCCAATGGATGATCTTGGGCTAGTCACTCATTCTCTCAGCCTCACCTACCTCACAGATTTGTTGTGCGGAGAATATGGGTGGGAAACAACACAATTTGCTCCACCTTGAGCTCCTTGGTTAAAAGCTGGGATAAAAATGTATTAAATTTATTCATTTATTATATGCATTTATTACCTGCCCTTCACCAAAGGTACAAGGGCGAGTTATATAACAATAGAACAGTAACATACATTACATAATGAATTACTAAAGCAACAGTACAACCAATGAAATCATTAACAGGTGATGAGTAGTAATCAAATGTCCCCAAAAGCCTGAGTAAAATGGTGTGTCTTTGCATCTCTTCTAAATAACCCCTCAAATTGGGGCTAAATAAAATAAAGAAAAGTACTTCTTCTGTTGCACACTCCAGTGTCCTATCACATCATTTATAGAGTTTCTGGCAGCCAATATTACCAGGTGTGATTTTCAGGCAAGTAGGAGCCTGCCATTTTCTATCTATCTGGATTTAAACATTTGCCACTGGCAACCATGAATTTTCTTATTGAAATAGTCTTCCCAGGCCTCACTACCGGTAGGTTATGTTTTGAACTCAAGGGGCATGTCTCAGAGTCCTGGAACATGTGAGGCCCTCTGAGGTTGTGCAGGATGCCCATTCCTCACCACTGAGTAACTACAGATCACCCTCCCACCTTCAGGAGCAAGGATGTTTGGGGCAGGATGCATTCCTCCCCATCAAGGGGGCAAAGGCAGGAGCAGTTGCCATATATTCACAATTATGTCTCTCCCTCTCCCTCTTGGTAGAGCAGGGATTGGTAGAGCTACTAGAGCAGAGGTTCTCAAACAGTGGTCCAAGATCCAAAGTGTGGTCTGCAAGCTTCAATCAGGCAGTACATTGTGTGACTGTGAAGAACGGCAGGCGCAGTATATTAGTCATATTGATTTTTTATTGTATTTTATTTCTTATATTGTGCTATTGTATTATTATTATATACATTACCCAAACTGCATATGTATGTTGCACTTTATTGTGAATTACTACTGTTTGAGGCAGTTTCCCAAACCAGCTTCACACCAACTGCAGCCCCGTTTTTCTCCAGATGTCACTGGGTTGCAATTGTCATTGTCCCTCACCACTGGCCATGTCTTCTGAGCCTGATAGGAATAATAGAATTGGAAGGGACCCTGGGGGTCATCGAGTCCAACTCCCTGCAATGCAGGAATACCGTATGCAGCTGTCCCTTATGGGGACTGAACCTGCAACCTTGGTGTTATCAGCACCATAGCCAACTGATCTATCCATCAGAGTCCAACATCATTTTGCTGGGGTGGGAAAATGTTGACCCTCCATAAGTTGTTGGACTACAACCTGTATTTCCTGACACTTGGGTCACATAGGCTGGGGCTTATGTTGGGTGTCCAGCAACATATATAGAGGACCATAGGTTCCCTCACGCTGGCCTATTAAAGATATATGTTTAATGTGCATAAAATGTAGTGTTCTGATGCATCGATGGAAAAAAGACTTATGAAAGGGTTTGCATTTGGAAAGAGAAGGTTTTTGCATTAGGAGGTTAAACTCTAGGTATATGCCACAAGGAGGGTGTTTAAGGCTGACTGATGACTCATCCTGGAAACACAAGTTGAGAGCTCTCTCAACAGGACATAAAACCTGAGAACTCAGCATCTTTGTCAGTCCTTGGAGCCAGCAGCAGTAGAAACAAAGCTGGGCTATCCTGAAGAAGCAAGATGCTTGCACAGGATCTCTCTCTGGGATCAGAGTGTGTAAATTTAGTGACCTTTATTAAGGACTAAAAAGAAGGTGGCACCGCATTGTTTAAGAGCAAAGTGCTATTTTGTATTTTGCAACTTTTATTTGCAACTATTTTAAGACTGTTCTGCAGTCTTAAGCTTCCAAACCCATTCTCGGGGTGGAGAGCTAATTCATTTCCGCTCTGCACAAGGTCCGGATCAGGGATTCCGTTTGCAACAACAACTCTGAACATGGCCTAGATAAAGTGGGTCCCAAACCTCCCAAGTCAGCAGCAGCGGTGGCGTTGACTGCTGGTGCTCCTCAGCAGGAGCCCATCCGGAGATGGCGCGTGCGGGTTGATGCATCCAAGCTCGCCAGCTCGCCCGCGTGCATGTGTATGCAATCCATTCCCGCTCCATGAAAATCAATGATACTCTTGCTGCGCGGCGGCGGCGGCTGCTTCTCTTCCCTTCCAAAGGTCTAGTGATATCTATGGGTTGCTTTTGCAGCCGGGGTGCGCACGTGCCCGCACACATTTTTTCCCCTCCTTTAGCCACGCCCCTCAGAATCCCTCCTAGCTAAAAAGAACCTGTGCGGCTCTTTCTCCCTTCGCCCAATCTCTACTGCAGGGCAAGAGAAGGAGGGAAAGAAGAACGGAGCCGGGTGAAGAAAAGGGGAGAGGAGAAAAAGAAGAAGAAGAAGAAGGTGGGGGAGGCGGAGCTAACACTGAAGCGGCTCGGATAGTTGGCAGACACCGTGTTCTTCCTCGCCGTTCTTTTAATCTGCCTCTCCCTCACCCTCGCCGCCCCACCGGCAGCCGAGGCGTAGATTTGGGGAGGAGGAGGAGGAGGAGGGTGGGGTTGGCTCTTGGCGACCGCCAACCCCAGCAGCCGCCGCCGCCGCCACAGCGCTCCCAAATTCGCCTCCGTCCGGCATTCCGGCTCCTCAGCAGCCCTCGAGGCTTCGCGCCCCACAGCGGGAAAGCAGGACTCTCCGCCGGGCGAGAGCATAAAAATAAAATAATAAAGCGCGGAAGGGAGAGAGAAGAGCCGCCTCAGCGCGCCGCTACCACCAGCAGCAGCACCGGCGGCGGCAGCGGCTTGCCTTGCTTCCTTCGCCAGCCTGGGAGCTCTGCCCGCAGCCGCTCGGAGGAGCCTCTTGGCAGCTTCCCGCGTCAAGGTAAGGCTCGGGTTGGGCTGCGCGTCCCGGAGTGCAGCGCCGTGTTTGTTGTGAGGAGAAGGAGGAGGGGGCGCGCGGGCGGGTGTGGGGGAAAGAGCGGGAAAAGGCGCCTTTCTCTCTCGCTCGCTTCACGGTGGTGGGTCGCTGCTGCCTTTGAAGGGGAAGAGCAGGTGCTTCCACAAAAAAAGGGGGGGGGGTTCGTTTGGGTGTGTGGAGAAAGAGAAGCAATCCAAGGCAGCGTCTGCACCACCATCAATCCCACCCAGGCTGTCGTTTCCCCCTCTTGTGCACAGCCTCTGCCTCCAGCTCTTTTCCTCTCAGCTCGGGCATGAATTCAGTCTTATTCTCCCGGGAGGTGGGTAGTAAGTGGGTGGGCTCCGGGTATCTCTTGGCATGCACAATTTTGGCCCTCGGATTTGGACGACCTCCCCCCCCCCCCCGTCAACAAGTTTTATTGGCGGCGCGAGGACCCGGGCGCTTCTAGTTCTCCTTCGAGCTCTGGAGGCTGCTGTTTTGCCAAACTGTCCGCTGGGTTTTTGCAGTTTCGCCTGCAGCGCTTCGGCTGCGTGGTCGGTTTGCTTTGAAGCCCCGTAGTGCAAAGCGTAACGGGCCGTGATTTGCCTCCGCTTAAAAACAAACAAACAAACTTCCCGCGCGCTTACTTCAGAGTAGTTGCCTTGCACGTTTGTCCGCGCGCTGCTCGGGGGTAAGACAGCAGCGGATGCTGCAAGACCTGGGCTCTGTGAACCTGGCTGTAAAATTAGCTCCGCTGAACTCGGTGGGACTTGCTCAGAGTGGTAGAGCTTTGCATGCAGAAGGTCCCAGGTTCAATCCCCGGCATCTCCAGGTAGGGCAGGGAGGGAGAGAGAGAGAGACCTCTGCCTGAAACCTTGGGAGAGCAGCTGCCAGCCCGTGTTTTCACTACTGAGGTAGATGGAGTGGTGTAAGGCAGTTCCCTATGCTCTGATTCTGAGCAAATGTGCAGGACTGGACTATGGAAGAAGGTGGGGTGGCTGAGATTGCCACCCAAACAGAGTTTGCATAAGGAGCGAGAGTGCTCTGGTAGGGAAGGGCTGCTGCCAAATAGATTTTCCTACTGAAATGGAGTGGGGAGGGGAGAACTATGGTATGCAAAATTGCGACTCCCGCCCCCCCCCCCATGAAAAGAAGTAGTGGTGGTGCGACAGGGTACAACAAACTGATGGGCATCAGACTCGATCCTTCTTCCTATGTGAGTCTATCTTCTGCACAATTCCCACTCAGGGTTTACCCAGAGGAGTACAGATACTGAGATTAACTTTGCTAGATAGCAGTTATCTTTTCCAGTCACCTTTGCAGAGAGATGGCAGACAGAAAGGCGATATGTATCAGCCCCTCGTTCTTGTCTTTAACAAATGGAATGAGCAAAAAGGAGAGAGTCTGGGCAGTGGTGTGGTGGATCCTGGGATAAACAGACATTTGGATGATAAAACCCTGGTCAGCTTTTGCCTGAGCTCCTATTAGTACTCCAGGGTTGGTCCAGAGATGTTCAATTATGTCTTTGGAAGCAGAAACAAGCAAACACAAAAGCAACCGATGTCTTGCAGGAATGGGAAGGTGGGTGTACAAGCATCAAGTTAACAGCTCTTCCACTGCACACCCTGCCCCAGTATTGAATACAAGGAGCTAGCTTCCTTTTATTTACTATGCAAATTAAAAGATTGGGTCTTACTGTATGTAGGTTGAAACATGCATAGGAAAAGGATAAGAAAAGTGATGCAGGGGTGTATGTGTGTTTGTTTGTGCATGTACACACATGTAGAGTACAACTATTGGGTTAATCTTGTGTAAATTCTTGGGACAACTTTTACTGGATGCAAACAAGTGTTCCTTTTTCCAGTTTTCAAATTCTGTCTTCCCAAGGGTGGTTGTTAGCTTTCTGTGTTGCAAGCAACATAATGCAGCATGTTGTGTCACTTACCCAGACAGAAATGACTTGCTCACTAAACTACAAATGAAATGATGCTGCTTGCATAACAATTAGCTAGCATTTTACATACTGATTTTCATTTAAGGTAAATGAAAGCAGGATAGCTGTCACTGTGTTTATAGTTGTTTGTGCTCTGTAGGGAAGGCTATACTAAAATCCCAGAGATCTATCATTCAAAAATCATAAAAAATATATTTTATTTATGTTTAATCTCCCCTCCCCCACCCACCCAAATAAGCTACTTTTTGAAATGTGCTTAAAAGGATCTGTATAAATACAGACATCATTTTTGGTTTTTCTGTTTTTTAATGTTATATATTTTGTGTTAAGACTTCTGCACTACCTTAATGAAATTATTACTTTTAGAATAATAAATAATGCTGTTGTAAGTGCTAGGTTGAGTGTGAACTAAAAACTACAAACATCTCATTGCTTGGGACCCTGAACACACTAAATTAGAAATAATTACAGCTTCTTCCCTAGGGACCAACTTTTGAGCAGGGGTGAAGGTGGACATACATTTTTAAGTGGGTTGGAATGGAAGTAGTTTCAAAACAGCTCTGCTGCATTTTGAGGCATTTGTTTCCATCACACTCTTTACAGGCTGAACTGCGCAATTTAGAATATCTGCCTGTGCTTGTGTTAATTTATGGGCAATCATTGCTTGAAGTTGTGTATTACCATAGTATCTCTCTTGCCTTGTGGATGCAAGTTACAAAACCATATCTGTTTGACAGTAGTTGAATGCCACCATCTGGATTCATTCCTAATATTAGGGGATCACATGATCAACACTACTGCATGTTTTTCTTTTAAAAAACAACAACAACCCAGCAGCTGCTATGGCTTATCTGAGGGTACTTCTATAACTGAAATAGGCTGTAAGCCACAGCTGGTAAGGAAAGAATAAGTTGACACACACCCAGTCAACAAGGTTTGACATGAGTGTTATAACACCAAAGTGATAATTATGACTGCTGTAGACAAACAGTTCATTCTAAGCAAGTTCTATTGAAATCAGTGGTACTTTGCCACACATGTAGTGTCTAAAATTGGAATGCAATGGTAGTTACTGCCACTTGTGGAAGTAAGCAAGACTGTTTCTGTGCTTCCTCAAACCACAAGTGATGTTTCCCTTGCCAGTGGTTGGAATTGCGTCGTGTGCAAACTGAAAATGTGAAATCACAAGGCATATTTATAAGCTGTTAAAACACTTTAGATGATAAAATAGTTGTCAGTTGCATGGTACACACATGCCAAGTACAGTGTGCTGTCAATTGTGTGTTGTCAAATTTCTGCATGGTACATTATTCAATTCTGGTATGAATAGCTGTACTGGGTCATTGATCTGGTTTCTGACTATAACCATATTCAGATGCTTTTCTGTAGGTGTTAACATAGATTAGAAAACTTGGTTCCATTTTTCAGTTAAAGTTGTCAGGAATATCTAAACCTGCTATTCATTGGCATGGATACCCTTAACATCCTAATAGCTGTTCACCCCCCCCCCCCAATGTTTTCCTATAATCTCATATATATTGCACTGCAGGAAATGTATGTCTCCTTATGTATAACCCTTTGCCTTCTCATTGTAAGCTTTCAAGCTTGGCCATACAGCTTGTCACAATATTCCTAAATGTAACCTCTTATATCTTCTACAGAACTACTTGGGAACATAAAAAGAGCTCTAGTACATCAGACCAAAGATCCATCTAGTTCAACATCCTGCTTCCATAGAGCCCTACCAGAAGCCTCCGGGAATCCCTTTCTCTTTAATAGACAATGATTTTGTTCTCTTGCAGCATGTGGCGTCTGTCTGAGTGTATGCTAATATTCTACCTATACTCTAAGCATTTTATAGGATAATGGAAGACCTGATGCTTAGCCAATTAAAAGGCTCTCATTGACTTTGCCATGGCCTAAGCACTGAATTCATAGGAAGCTATCCAGTATAACATTTGCAATGTGGACAAAATTACTTTCTAGCTTGACTGATGTTGGGAAATAATGCATTGCTGGTAGCTTAAAATAGTCGGAAGAAGTGCTTGCTAGTGCTCTTTAACCTTTTGAAGCCTGTGGACAAACTATACTGAGCAAGGCTCTTTGGGCCTTGGGCAGGAATACTGATCAGTGTTCCCCTCCCTCAGCTGGTAGAAGCACTATGTCTGCTTGTTGATAAGATATCAGTCTCTTAAATTTTATTTCTGGAAGACAGAAAGAATGAGGTCGTCTAAGTTAAATTAAAAATAAGCACAGAAGTGTAGCAAAATCAGTTCATTGATTAATCTATGATTTCAAGTTCAATTTTTAAAATTCAGATTTCAATTCAGAATTATTACTTTTTAGTATTGTGAGCTTATCAGCATTTTAGTGTTATCCCCGGATTTTATCCCAAAATAATATGACTGCAGTACACAAGCTTTTTCTGCAGGAAATTGTTAGCCAGCATCCTTAGTATCAATTGGATATAAATGAATTTGAGGACTTTACAATAGCCACTCTAATTTCCTCACTTCTCATGTGCTGCATTAGCCTCAATTTCACTGTGTTCATTATCCTGTGGGCTTAAACTGATCTATGATGGTTAAGGATGATGCCACTACTAAATGCAGCTAGAGCTTGATTCTTATATGGACCCTGTAATTTATATCTGTTTCCAGTGAGTATAAACACATTATATTGTACAGAATTGGAGAAATGGAAGGATAAAGGTACCACATGAATGCTAGAGGTGCACACCCTTCTGCATAATACAATAATTACTTCTACTGTTTAGTAGTCATATCACACTTCTAATATGCAATATGCTTTACAGTTTTTCATTCTCTTTGCCCTAACATAATCCTTGGAAGTATGTACAATATTCCCATTTTATGACTGTGGAACTGTGACCGAGAAAATAACTAGCTCAGGGCCATGGCAGGGTAATGATTCAGACCCACATTTCACAGAACCAAATACAGTTGTATGAATCTGGCATACTGCACTGACTCTCATTTATTGTTGGTGTACACATTTTGTTTATGCACTTACTTAATTTTATTTACATGTATCACCCTCCTTAGTTACTTGTGTGTGTATGTGGGTCTATTCAGATATGTTTCATGGGACCAGAAACATGGTTAAGAGTGTTGCTACACATGCCATTTCTGTAGCCAATAATTGCCACAAGGCAGTAAGAGATACCATATTAATCAGATGAGGGGTGGCTATCCTGAGTGCATTTTTACACGGGGTTTCATTCATTCTCCATTAATCCCATAAACCAGAGTTAAAATTGCATGCATCCCCAAAACTGTTGCTTGAGTTCCACAGTTGCTCAGGTGAATTAACTGGTGTTGGTGTAGCAAGAAGTCTTGCCATCCAACCACCCCTTGTGTTTGCCTCTTCCTACTTCTTGCTAAGAACAGTTTCCAAAAGTGTTAAGAATATCCCTTTCTACATCCCCTTGGGGTATGCTTATGTAATCACTCCTTTTGTCATAACATTCTGGTTGAGTCTAGCCTTCTGGCTGAAAGCAGGAATTGTAATGCATACCTTTTGCACCTATGAAGCGGAAGAGGAGAGCATGGCTGAAGTACATGCCTTGTCCTTGTTGGAAAAAATAACTGCAATTGGTAACTCGCCAACCACATGTTCACAAACAGCTTGGCCACATGCCTCTTTCCTGTTCTACATTTGGAGCCTGCTTCCAACCAATGTCCATTGGGTGGTGTCAGTCCAGGTGTATCTTTGTCCACCTACCCTCATAGCTGAATAGAGAAGAGTGTAGATTTTGTGTCTTGTGTGCTCCGCTCTCTGTTGAAACTAAAAATATGTAAGATCACATGCCTAAAATACAAGGCTTTTGCTTTTATTCATTTATCTTTTTCAGCCCAAGTCTCATTAGCTCTCTTAGTCAATAATGCTACATTTACAATTAAGATATAGATCTGGATCCAGAATTTTTGCATTTATAAAATTGTGCTTCTCCCCATTGCATCTCTCTGTGTTACCCAAAATGCTTCTTCTGAGAGTCAGGGGCCTGGTGCTTGGAAGGAGAAGGTGGGAGTAAATTGGGTATAGGCAGCTTCTCTAGCAAGACTGTCTCCACAACACTCATGTTAAGTTTTTGTTTCTGACACCACTTAATTGGGATGGGGTTGTTGGTCATACTGAAGTTAAGCTGACCTACTCTAGCTCATGGGTCACCAATGTGGCAGGTGCACACCCACTCACAGAGGCTTTCTCTGGCAACTGCAGTGTGCCTTCTATGGCACTCTTCCTTCTGCCAAAATTAGCCTTGAAATAAAGTATTCTATTGCACCCAGTAGAATAGTTTACAGCGTGTGAGTGTGCATATGCCCACAACACCTTTTTCTTTTTACAAATGTGCCCATGGGCCCTAAATGATTGTAAACCATTGCTCTAGTCCAGGGGTCGGCAACCTGCACCCATGGCGCAACGCGGAGCAGGGACTCTCTTCTGCGGTGCCAGAAATCGCGTCTGCGCAGACGCAGATGCTGGAAATCACGTCTGTGCAGACGTGATCCGGCCCATGGAGTGAACCGGCTCAGGCGAGGTAAATCTTGCTGACCCCTGCTCTAGTCTGCTGAACATGAAGATCCGTATGAATCATTAATACTTTGAGTTGTAACCGACTGTGTTCTACTCAGCATAGACTCACTGAAATTAATGGCCCTAAGTTAGTCTGATAGTCTATTAACTTCAGTAGAACTGCTTTGATTAGTACTAGTAAACTTCCAGATTTACCTGTATTAGGTTGAATAAGTCTCTCTTTGACTATCTTAGAACAACTCTTTGAAGTATTACAGCAGATGAAAATATACAAATATATATGCAAACATAAAAATGCAGTGATACAAGACAGTATAAACAATATCCTTAAAAGCACACCATGCTGGCAGACAAAACTTCAGGGATAAGCAACTAAAGAAAGGTGTGAAACTGACCATCCCATTTCTTCAAATCCCTAGGAGTAGTGTATATTCTATTTTTAGCTCTAAAATGGTAAGAGTCAAGGACAGACTCTACCCATATATTCTTTTCCCCAAACATGTAATTCTGCTTTATAGCTTCCCACATGCCTTTTTACTGTGTAGCAAAGCCTTCAGACTGTTGTCAGTTCTCAGTCCTGATTTCCCTAGGTCCTATCTAGGAAATAAAGGATTAAACTCAATACAATTAAGATTTATAAGATATGAAGACAAGCTTTTTGTTTACTTGTATATTTTGGGATGGGCTCATGAAGTTAGAGGAGAAACCAGGAATTCCTTTATCAGAAAAGCTCCTGAGGAAAGCATGGTAGGGAATGTGTTGGCCTTGTACACACGTAGCAGCAAACCATAGTTAAGGATTTAGTATGAATGTATGGATATTGCCTGCTTTGCTCTTTCCTACTAATGTGCAGAAGAAGCAGACAGCAATCTTTGGCTTAGTGTTGTGCCTAAACTGCAGATTGTGGAGGGCATTTTGCTGCAAAGATACAACAATTTGTTCTTGGCTTATTAACCATAGTTTGTTTCAGCAAAACCAATCACAATATCTGCTTCAGAGATACTTGGTATCTCTGTCTACGTATACAGTTCTCACACATGCTTAATGGCCTTAATGTTAGCTTATGGGGGTTGCATGTGGGAGATAGCAGGGTTTGCCCCCTCCACTGTGTGTGTTTGTGTCTGGATTTACAAAAAGTAGCCCTTTACAGTTTGTGTGCATGTCTGTGAGGGAGATTTTATTGGTCTGTTGTTTACCATGTTGCTTCTACAGCACAGATACTTGTAGTTCCATTCATATTTGATACTTTACAGATCCTTCTCCATTATTATTGCACTACATAAGAAAAGTCACATTCGGAACTATCTCAGGGGTTAACCTGGCAATCATACTTGAGATTACATTTTTGCTGAGAAAATGTTATAGCATCCCGTGCTACGTTTTAGTGAATAAATAATTTGTGCGCTGTTTTTCAGAAGGTACATTTTTTTCTGCAACACTGTGAGTAGCTGCAATTTGCACATTAAGAGTCTATTTGGTTTTATTTATAGGAATCCTTGTTGTTTGTGGTGTCTTGCATGCTATTTTTAGGCAATAAATTGCCTTGGCAGTATCTTTCTTAAGTACCACTGGTAAATATAAAACATGGTAAACATCATATTTACTCTAGAGTAGCCTCATGAAAAATAATGCAGTTGAAGTAGAGTAAGCAGAATATGCAGAACAGCCATATGGCACAATCTATGCATGCTTACTTGGAAATTAGCCCTGCTGTGTTCAGTGGGGCTTAGTCTTTGTTAAGTGTGTAAGGATTGCAGCCCTAGTCTCACTGGTGTGTGGATGGATAGGCATCTTTCTGTATGCTTAAGTGTGTTTTGTTATAAGGCTAACAATAATCCTAGAGGTATTTGAAACACTTCCCTGCAAATGTTGGTATTATATGCTGTCTTCAGACATCATTCATGTAGCAGACATCTTGGTACTCATAAACATCAGCAAGCAACAGGAAGTATATGAAATACACCAATGTCAAATTTTGACTGTAATTTAAGCTAATTGCCAGGAGTTTTACTTTGGGCATTCTTGATGTTATTTGTAGTGATAAATACAAATATGGACATAAATACTTTACCACTGGTGATTCGTTGATTTGATGATCAACTCTGTTATTCTTAACTATTAAGTCTGATTCACCCATATATTAATTGGTTGTTGCCTGTCTACTTTTGCTGTAAATGAAACAAGCACAGTCAATTTGCATTGTTCTTCTCTTTGACTCTTCTATAGTTCTGCTCTACTTTTCCTGAAATGGTAAGAACTAAATGCATTATTTCAGGGTGCAGTATTTCACCTGCACAAAATCGAGTTATTATTATCTTCTCCCAAGTCACTTGTTTTTCTTTACTTTGATTTTATGTTCTATAGTTTTGCAACCAGTATTCCAATCTAAGTAAGAAACTTTTAATTTTAGTCCTCCCCACTATAGTGTTTGTAATTTCAGTTTTTTGTATCATTAGCAGGTTTGACTGCACTTGCTGCTTCCTCTAAGGCATTAGAGAAAAGAGAGTTTTACTCATCAATGAACAAGTTAGGATTACTCTGAATTAAACTTAGTTGAATCAAAGTAATATTTGATTGCCAAGATAGGACAAAATGGAAGGCAACATTCATATGAGTTTGACTCGTATAACAAATTTTGAATTTTGAGGCATTTATACTTCAATAATATTTGTTTTTCAACCCATGCTGATTGCCGAAAGGCCCCACAATATGCAGTGCTGCATATGGACTGTGAGAATGACAATTGCCTAGAATGACACTTCATTTTCACATGGTCATGTGTAGGGTTGATCAGGTAGCCTGCAGTTGGTGAATGCTAAGCACATGTACTTATTTTTCAGCCAGTGTTACAGAAAACTCATTAGGTTTGTAGATAAGCACAAACCATTTTTTAGAACAGCAAAACAAAATTGTATACTGTCATCTGCATTGTTCCGTTGACATCAGAAACTATAATAATCTAATACCTGTACTCCTAAAACTCAGCTGCCATTTATAAAAACCCTTTAGAGTCTTTGTGGTTTATTCTTAATATCCAGTCTATCAGCTTTTGACACCATACATTTGTACACAACCTGAAAAGTGTGTCGTTTTAGAATTGATGGTATGGTAAAGCCACAACAACCATCTCTCAAGGTTTACTAAATCATTCTTGAGGGATTCCAAAATGAATAAACATAACAGGATTGATGGTAGTTTCTAAAATTAGATCTAGGCCTTCTCTTCCTCTGCTGCTTCCACTGGTACTTGTCCTTATCCTCTGAGAGCCCCCTGCTTCATTCTGTAAATTATACAACCTAGATGTAGCTTTACTACCACAGTCATAATTAGATTATTGAGTCAGCTGCTTAAAACATTGTATCATAGTGATGTGGCATGGATACTGCTGTTTCATAAACTCTTATCCTGGGGGTCCACAAGTTATGTCCAGGCTTGATAGGAAAGTAATAATAAAAATTCTACTAGCCTGCAAGGACATAGTAAAGGAGCACCTGACTGTGCAGAGTGCTGCCCTCTTTCTTCCAAGCAAGTGCTGCCTGCCACTATCACAGAATTAAGGAGAAAGGCTAACAACACAGCCCTCAGTCCATTCTGAAAATTAAGCAGTGCACAGCACATGATCTCTGCAAGTTTGTTACAACTAGAGAACACACACACACTCCCTGAAAATTACCAAACTCATAGCTCTGCAGGATTAAAATGCCCCCCTCCCTTAACTCTCTAGTTCCATTGCCTTAGACCACCTTGCTATTCTTTGTAGCTATCCTGACCAAGGTCTTTACTTGTAGCAGAACAGGCTAATAACTTCTATGAGTTTATTTACAAGGCTGAAAAAGAACAAGGCAGCTGTGTTCAAAGTGCTTGGATGTGGATAGTTTGCAAACACAAATCAGGCAGATGTTATTGAATGAACAACTTAGCAGGTGTGAGCAGGATCCCAAGTAGAAATACTTAATAGCCACATGAGCTTCTTTGGGGAAACAGAACCTGACCCATCTTAAGCTTGACTAAATCTGCATTTTAAGGCTTTTCTCATTTGACCTACATCTCAGTTTATTCTATACTACTTAGCTAAATGGGACGTGGGTGGTGCTGTGGTCTAAACCACAGAGCCTAGGGCTTACCAATCAAAAGGTCGGCGGTTCGAATCCCCGCGATGGGGTGAGCTCCCGTTGCTCGGTCCCAGCTCCTGCCCACCTAGCAGTTCGAAAGCATGTCAAAGTGCAAGTAGATAAATAGGTACCGCTCCGGCGGGAAGGTAAACGCCGTTTCCGTGCACTGCTCTGGTTCGCCAGAAGTGGCTTAGTCATGCTGGCCACATGACCCGGAAGCTGTATGCCGGCTCCCTCGACCAGTAAAGCGAGATGAGTGCCGCAACTCCAGAGTCCTTCGCGACTGGACCTAATGGTCAGGGGTCCCTTTATCTTTACCTTTTTACTTAGCTAAATATGCACTTAAGCTTTCATACTTTAAAATGGTATGCTAGCTTTCTTCCTTTTAAAAGGTAAAGGTACCCCTGACCATTAGGTCCAGTCGCGGACGACTCTGGGGTTGCGGCGCTCATCTCGCCCTGTAGGCCAAGGGAGCCGGCGTTTGTCCGCAGACAGCTTCCGGTTCATTCTTCCTTTTACGTTTAGCTATAGTCTAGGTTTAACTGCAGTTGATGCTGAA
Organism: Darevskia mixta; assembly: GCA_034641385.1. Classification (NCBI taxonomy): domain Eukaryota; kingdom Metazoa; phylum Chordata; class Lepidosauria; order Squamata; family Lacertidae; genus Darevskia; species Darevskia mixta. The sequence continues at coordinate 6,565,923 of JAWWNH010000013.1, forward strand.
TTGCTCCAACAGGGTTGAGAAGCTCTAAGTTGTTACGTCTTTATTTTCTCAGGACTCTGCTTTCAATTTTTTTGTGACTGTTGAGCAGATTTCAGTAGATAGTGCCACCAACTTCTGTTGCTGACTGATGCTTTATTGGTAAAAGCTTGGTTTTTTAAAAAAATAATAATGGCAGAGTTCAGTTGCTGTTTTACTCTCTCAGCTTCTCAAGTACATTTTTGAACATGAGTCAGCTGCTAGCTCATGGGAAAAAAAGTACTTGTTTAGTAGTTAACAGAAGAACACACATTTTTTTTAAAAAGAAGGGTTAAATGCATAAGATTTTAATAGGAGTGATCTCTTGTGTGCGTATCATTTAACTGCGCAACTACAGAATGCCCTCTGCTGAACATGTGTGAAAGTAAAGGAGTAAGAATCACTCTTAGCAGATTGTAGGAAGGCATTTTAAGCAGGATTTCAAACCAGGCCTTGAGGTATGCATACAAATTAGTTTTTTAAATAGATGCAGCAGATTGGTAATTTGAAAATGCAGGTCACTTTGAATTGCAACATTTTCCATTATTTTTAGCATATTTGAATGGTTATTTTCATTATATAGCTATCCTTTACCATCCGGGAAAACTTTATTCTGTTTTATATTCAAGTTCTGTCTAAAAACAATGTTTCAGCTTTGGTTTTCATTTGAAATTCATGCAGCCAGTATTTGTGATTACATATATAATGCAGGTTTTTGCACGCATGTGTTGCACACATGTCACTTGTTAACATATTAACAGACATACTGTAAATCTTACCACATTCCTTGCTGTTCTCCTCAGCTCTTCCTGTCTTCATAGAATTGTAGAGTTGGAAGCGACCCTGAGAGTCATCTTGTCTAACCCCCTGCAATGCAGGAATCCTGCCCACAGTTATCCCTGGGTGGGCTCGAACCACCAACCTTCTGGTTAACAGCCAGGTGCACTGACCCATTGGCCACCTGAGGGCCAAAGACAAACCTTAACAGCCAACATGCTCTTGAGCTGTGACCTCCAGAGATTAAGATGATTTCAGATGTTGTATAGAGTGGAGTAGAGGCATGATTTCCTAGATCCGATATGATTTTGATGTTTTAATTTGTTGCTACTAGGGTCTGTGGCTGTGTAAACTAAAGCTTGCACAGTCTTGTGTGGATTTAGATACAGGAGTATCCAACAGTGAAGCATTATCAATGTATGTTGTTCTTTATGTGACTCTTGGGAATAGGGACACTTGACCAAACTTGGCAATGAATGAGTGAGCCAAATGAGTAGGTGTTATGATTTCCCTTTTCTTTCCTTAAATTTGGTAACCTTTAAAATGTTATGTAAAGGTATGGGACAGACATATTTTGTTGCAGCTGGGCCAGATGATGGTGTGTTGTGCTGCTGCAGATGCACCATGGCGTTTCTGAGGAAGGATAAAGGATTTCACTGTCAATAGGGTTTATGTCAGGCTTCCATCTCATAACACAATGACTCTTGCAAATAAGGAAGAGGTCTTTCTTCAGGCAAATAGCCGTGCAGGCTGAGCAGCAAACACAAGGTCCAGAATGCAAGATTTCAAGGTATATGAGCAAGGCAAGAGGTTCATAAAAACAGAAGTGATGAAGGTGTCCCTTTTGCCAAGCTTTTAAAGATGACAGCTGGTAGGTTCAGTTATAGGACTCTCTTGCTCTATGAACCTGCTGCACGCATATGCTCTGTTGGGGTGGATGCCTCTGATCCCACCTATGAAGGTGGCAATGGGATCTTGGTGACAAGGTTGTCTTCTGCCCCTTTGCCTCCAGCTCTGGCACCATCACTTTCTGTCCAGTCCCTCTCTCGCTGGTCAAGGTCTCTCTCCCTCACCCCTAAGACTGTTCACTCTGCAGGAAGGGCAGGGGAGAGAGCTGGCAATGCTGCTTCCTTCCTCTGTCATCTGGAGTTCCCTAGGTGCCCGCTTTCTGTTCTCCCATCTTCTGCTACTTCCACTTTCTCTTCTTGTGTTTGGAACAGCCAAATTATGCCAGTTCTTGATGAAGCCAAGGGTCCCGTGATACCTATTGCTCTGGTGTTTTCAAAATGTGGCCATGATGAAGACATTGCTTGCAGAAATGTTTTTTTTTTTAAAAGCAAGTCCTTGTTTACTTACATAATTGCCAGCATTTCAGCTTTTGGCTTTGCTCCGTATTTGCATGTTGGGTGTTGTCAGATGCTGCTAATTTTTCAATCCAATCTTGTGGCGAGAACATTAAGTCAGAGTACATTTTGGTTATGGAGTAAGGAAAGGCAACTGTAAGCATTTATCGGAAACTTGGGTGTTTCCTAAAATATAATCTCAGCCAGATGTCTTTTCTTAATGTGTCTGCTCAGCTTGATAAAGACTGGTGTTTTAAAGCTTCTGAGATAATACGCAAATCAAGAAGATAAGTATGGAAAAAAGAGATCTTCCAGAGATGACTGGGAATTTTTGTTGTTGCTGCTGCTTTCAATGGTTTCCTCAACACCAGCTGCAGGGTCACCTGATACAAGCTGTCCAGCAAGCCACTAAGCTTCTGAATTGCAAACAGATGCCCATTCTATTGCCTGTGCCTAGGACAGTTTACACATTACCTGTTTGTTTCCTCCATACCTTAGTTTCCCCCCCTTCTGATTGACTGATAATTCTTTGTTCCTGCTCTCCTCTCTTAAATATCTTCCCTGCCTTTAAGTGGCTCAGATAACCTCTAACTCTGCTTTCTCAGCTAACAATGGATTTGGTTTTCCTGTACTTCAAAAAGCTGCACTAATACCAGGTAAAAGGTGTGGCACTACCAAGAGCTCATTCATCTGAGAACAGTTTGACTGCTGAGACCCTCTGCTTCCATTGTGCAGCATTCTAATAAGTGAATTTCCCCTGTTCATATTTTATTCACATGTATCTGAAAATTAATGCACCCTCTTTTAAACTCAGAGGAATAAAAAAGTTGGTGTCATGGTTAACACAGAGTGCCAAAGATTTATTTATAGAAGAAGAATATAGTATCTTGCAGTTTGAACACACAGGTATCAGGAGGGAAAAATACAGCCAAGCATATTTCATATAAAATTCCAGAAACATACTACTTTTGATAAAAGAATTGGTGAGGTGAGCTTAATATTTGATATGTCACTAGTAATTGCAGATGTAAGGTGAAAAACCAGCAGTCAGATACATCTGAGAATGAGGAGCAATGTGCTTAAACTGACTTCATTGTATTCTCAAGTCAAGTGGAAAAACAAAACACAGGCCTGGAATCCTGCAAAGGTCAAACTAATTTTCAGTTGTATGACAATGGGTAATCTTGCTAGCAATGGAAAGATGATTGCAAAGTCTCCTTGGTTTCCTTCCTTTACTGCCATGATTTATTTTTCTGGTAATTTAGACTCCTTCAGATAACATTTTGCCATGTAATTTAGTTTAGCAGGATTCTTCTGCATAGTTGTCTGTAGTATGCTGATTGTTTTCTTTAACTATCAGATGACTTAGGCACTGAAAATGCTGTTAATGGAGATATTGATTCCTATTTGTTGCTCTAATGCAAAGCTTGGTTTTCATGTCCATGAAAAAGTATTTTACTTCATGATTTTAAAACATGAAAAACACATATTTTTGCTGTTAAATTGTACTGGTATTCTTTTCTGCTGCTTTCATCTGCTTAATACCTTTAGACATAGGTTTGGGGTGCTCCTGGATCTGTCTTTGTCACTTGAGGCACATGTGGCCTCAGTAGCTAGGAGTACCTTTTACCAGCTTTGGTTGGTAATACAGCTGTGGCTATTGCTGAACCAATACAGCTTGGCCACTGTGATCTTGGCACTGGTAGCCTCAAGACTGTCTTACTGCACTGTATCCTAAGTGAGCCTTCCTTTAGGTCTAACCCAGTGAGTAGAATAGAATAATAGATTAATAGAGCTGGAAGGGCCCAAATTGTTATCTAGTCCAATCTCCTGCTACGCAGGAATCACAGCTTAAGAATCCCTAACAGATGGCTATCCAACCTCTGTTTAAAAACTTCAAATGAAGGAGAGTCCATCACCTTCTGAAGTAGTCCATTCTACTGCTGAACAGTTCTTACTGTAAGAAAGTTCTTCCTAATGTTTAGTCAGAAACCCATTTCTTGTCGTTTGAATCCATGTGTTTGGGTCCTACCCTCTGGAGCAGCAGAAAACAAGCTTGCTGCACTTTCCGTGTGACAGCACTTTAGCTATTTGAAGATGCCTATTGTTATCTTGCCATTGCTCCTCTTGCCCACTTGATACTCTTTCCTGTGACCCTACTCTCAACCTCATGTTCTTTGTGCTACCACCAATATACTTTGATTGTCTCAACTCCAGACTGACATTGGGCATAGAGATGTGTACAGAGCCTCTGAAGTGCTGCTGTTAAAAACAGGGCTGTGCATTGGCAGGTGAACATATCACTACTGGTACTCTATGACTACTGCCAGCTCAGGGAGGATTATGGTGGAAATAGCAGTTCACTTGTTCAGCACTTTCTTCAGATAGTCTGATAAGTGCTAAATTATCTGTTCTTCCCAGAGTGGTCCCTGGGATGGCCTGGAAAGTGGAAGAAGTCAGAAGACAGCATTGTTCCATGCAAGAAAAGGACATTGTTGTTAAATGGACCTTTGCTACTGTAATGACCTATAGCCACATGTAGACCTGAAGGAACTTTCAGCAGAAATATTTGAAACACTTTCCCCACATTTTCAGCTTTAATTTCTTTTTTTTTAAATCCTGTAGTCCTTTGACTTAAGGGGAAGGAAGCAGAAATGGAATATTTGCAGGAAGCATTCTGTCCAACTTTGTAAGTGATAAACCAACTCCTATGTTCAGATATTTTATTGAAATAATTTAACTCAAATGTACTTACATTTAGCAGGTTTTGTATTGTCTTTTGTTGCCCCAGTTTATGCCATTCTACCATAATTCCCCCAAGTTGGTGAGGCTCATCTGACAGCAGCAACAACAAAAAACGAGCCTTTAGTCTCATTGTCCCATCCCTGTGGAATGCTCTGCCAAAAGTATGCTGAAAACGTTTTATGCTGCTAAGCTTATGCAGGCAATTAAGAAAATATATTTCTGTAATCTCTAAAAAACATTTTATATCACATATATGTATTGTTGGTGTAAACTGCTTTGATATTTTAAATGAATAGTGTTTTTTGAAAAAAATAAAAACAGCATAAAATGTATGGCCATAATACTATGTTCTTCCCTTCATTAAAATGTTCACGAAAAGAATGCTACTAAAATTATACTTTACTACTCAGCTGCAAAATTTGTGACGTATTTTGACTTGGTATGCCATACACTTCTTCTGTGGTGGTTGTCATATTGCTGGCTAATTTTGTACATGATTTGCAAAGAAAAGTCATTTGTGTACTTCACTGCCTTTAGTAGAGTGTTAGCAAAAGTTTTTTCTGCACCACAGAAAATACAGTTTGTAGGCTGCATTGGAAATCATTTGCTAAGTAATGGCTTAGCTACATATTATCAGGAATGCTTTACTGTACTGTGTAATATTCTAGACGTATGTGCAAAATGTATCTGCATCCATCACTGTTGTAGAACCCTGGCAATTGGGAAAGTGCTGCAAGGAAAGGTAGCTCATGCAAGAAATTAAGGGATCCTAAGCTTCATTCACTTGACGTTCTCAAGTGAGTACAAATTCTATGTACATAGAATTAAAAGGAAGTGACACCATACTTTATAAGGATGTATCTCACATAGCCTGCAATACTAAAATGCTGTACTTGAAAATGGTTTAGTGGCACATGTGCAAACCCCATTCATGAGAGTGCCTAGTCCCCATGCCTTCATTTAGACCAGGGGTAGTCAACCTTTTTATACCTACCGCCCACTAATGCATCTTTCTTGATGGTAGAATTTCCTTACCGCCCACCAGTGCTCGATGGAAGGAGGATTCAGCTTGCGCCGTAGAACCCCCTACCGCCCACCTAGAATCCTGAAACGCCCCCTAGTGGGCGGTAGGGACCAGGTTGACAACCCCTGATTTAGAGGGGAATTTAAGAAGCAAGCATATAGCATGAGGCTTGGCTGTCATACATGTAAAAATGATCTTGGAATTTCAGCTGATCATAAACTGAACATGTTTTGACAGTGGTGTTTCTGCCAAAAAAGACGGAGAGAGAAATGGTAGCATGATTTTAATAGAACTGCATTTCCCAAGTCATAGGATGCAATACGCTAGTCAGATCTTATCTGGAGTGCTGTATCAAGTTCTTGGCATCACGCTTCAAGAAGAATCTAGACAAATTGCAGCAGGTACCGATGAGGGCAGTGGTGAGATGTCCCTTGATGTGGTTGAAATAAGTGGGTGAAATTAATGGTGTTTGGTCAATGGAACCAATTGCCTAAGGGAGTGGGTGGGCGGGCTCTCCCTCACTGCAGGTTTGCAAGCAGAGGCTGGACAATCATTTGTTTGAGATACTGTAGCTCTGGGTGTCCTGCATCAGGAAGGGGTTAGAAGTCTCCCATCCAAGCTTATGATCCTCATAACTCAGCTTCAAGTGATTTATCTCATTTAAACTGTGTGCCCGTTCAAGGCCCTCCAGGTCCAAGAAGAGATATCTGACTGTTAAGAACCAGGTCTTAGTTACAGATTTGGAGCTTGCTTAATCCATTTGGATTGAGAAGTAAGGGACACTGGTCTTCTCCCTTGAAGCTGACTGTTCTGTGACGTTTTGTTAATTTGTAATTAGTGTGATGTAAAAAACAGTCCTACAGTTCAGAAAGAGTAGGTGTTGCCCACTATTTTTATTTTCTCCCCAGGCAAGCTTCTATGTTTTCTTCTGCTTAGCTTAAAAGGTCTGCCTTGGTTCTCAAACACAATGTGGAATACCCCCCTGGACTGCACAAACAGCTCTTGTCTCTTGCTGAGTCTTCTGCTTCCTGTGGTTTGCCACTGCAGTTCTTGCAGGCAACAGGGGGGGGGGTACCACACACCCTACAGGTTCATTCTAGTAAAAGAAAACACGTCTGGCTTTTTGTTCAGAGGCACCTTGGTAAAATAAACACACATGTCTCTGTGAGCCCAATGCATCCAGTTCTATATAAGAGAGGGCTGTGCAGTGATAACAGTATTAACAAGGAACATGCCTTGGAGGAATGAGAATTGGAATTGTTTTAATAGATTAGGATTATATGAAGACGCAGCATGTGGCTGTTGGCCCTAAATGGACAAAAGGACAATATTTGGTGTGTGTGTGTGTGTGTGGTTTTTTTGGTTTGTTTAATCACTTTTTAATATACTTATATAAAGCCACATCTGTCTGGCTCTATTTTCTGTTAAATTGTCTGCAAACAGACTAAGGAGCCTTGAGGCTATGCAAAAGTGAAAGATACGTATGGAGAAATTGCAGGTAGCTCTTCAGAGGAAGGTGAAAAGGCTAAGGTGAAGAAAAAAGGAGATTGTTCTAACAATATGAATGGAAGATTACAGCATGAGATACATGATTATTTAGATTTGGCAGCACTCCCAAATGGATGCAAAGAACATCTAAGGACATGTCTAGTGATGAATACGTTCCATTGGGTCTCTGCTAAACAAGGATAGGATTGCAGCCTACTACAATGGTAATCCCGAATATTGTATAATAAACCTGGTGAAAAAGCTTGGTGTTTTCTTCCTTTCCAATATTGTTTGCCTATTTAAATTTGCCCATTAACAACTCTCAGGTGTGTGTGTGTGTGTGTGTGTGTGTGTGCACTTGCAGAATAATGCTGCTGCCAACCTGACCTCCCCTAACCTCACTATCACGTCACCTCATCCTGGTGAGCAGTGATGCTGCCAGGAGAGCACCAAAGCCACTCTGCCCCCTCAATGCATTGATTCTGTTGGTAAAAATCAAGGCCTTCGGGTGACAATTTTTCTTGTTTCACAGAAAGACTTCTGCAATATATGTCCTTGTTGGTATGCAGTGTCACTGGCCTCTTTCAAAAGAATTAATAAAGATCTCAGATTGGAGAGACAAGTTTGTCCCTGTGTGCAAACTGTGGGATATGTTTAGCAAGGCTTCCCCACAATGTTTCATGCCATATGTATACGATACAGAGGAAGATGAAGCAGCACTATATGCCACTGCAAGACATGGCATGCAATTCTAAATGTATAGTACCGGTAATTACAAGCATATTATGTTTATGGTGAAAATGTATGTGAAGAGAAGGTAGGGTGTGTCCCTGCAGCACATTTACAGGGTTCTTGGTGGCATATAAGCACTTCACCATCAGGACAACTTCACCATCAATGTGCCATTGGACAGGGGACTTCTGGCTGGGATACTGAAAAACATTTGAAATTTCCCTGAAATTCTTTGCCTGCAAATCTAGAAATGTCAAGAATGGCATTTTTAGTTTCAAAAATTGGTTTGTAAGTTGTGTTTTAAAGAAAGGGAAGGATCTTCCCACTTGACCTTGATCTAGAGTTTATTAAACCTCAGGTTGAGTCTAGACACAGTTACTTTGTTTAGCGTTATCAAGAGAAGCAGCCACAGAACTGACTGGACTTGCTACAGCTGATGGGGGGAGGTGTCATCTTTGTGGCCAATGTAATAATAGACAATTGAGGCAGTGAACTGCTCCATGTAACCATTTTGTCTGCCCCACTCATGCAGTTATGAAATGTGATTGTGCATAGTTGCTCAAGTAATGTGGCTCTAATGGCTGGTCCACCGTTCCGTTGTGGGGGTCAGTACATTTGCAGAAGAAGGTACCAGGCCAGGAGGCAGCACTCCGAGTGAGGTGGGACTTCTAGTCAATAATTATCTAGCCCTGCTATAAAACTCAGCCAGTTGCTCCACGATCATGTTAAGACAATCTCAATGTTCAGCCTCATATGCAGGTCCTCATACCCATGGTCCTGAATTCACACCTTAATCTTATCCTGCCTCACCATCTTCTTGCTTGACGAACCAGAAACTATGGACAGTCATTGCTTGGGCCATCACCTCTTTTGAGTTGGGGGCATCCTGGCGGATCACACTTGACTATATTGTTTTACTGGGAAAGGAAATATCTCAAGGATAGCATGATTTATTCATTTTTAGTCTGTGAAGTCACAGTGTGATGCAGCATTTAGTAACTCAAAGCAAAAGTTCTTTATTTTGTTGTTGTTCTTTAGAAGTGACTAAAAATCAAGGCATACACTGCTAAACTGGCTCTTATAACCAGCTGGAAATCATTGTTTTGCTTATACTTTAATTAAAAGAAACCCACACACCCTAATTGGGTAGCCTGGCCCGGTAATCTGTGTAGATTCCACTAAGGCAAATTAACTTTTTCCATAGTACAGATACTTACTAATTTTGTTTGGAAGTCTAACACTTATATAGAGGTTGCACACTAATTGTTTGCCCCTTTCTGGAATTTCTCAGCTCCTCTTACAGTAGGATATGTCTTAAAAACAGGTATAGAAAACCTGTATTCCTCCAGAAGTTGTTGGACTCTTGTCAGCCCCAGTCAGCTATGCCAGTGGTGAGGATGATGGAAACCGTAGTCTAACAACATCTGGATGGTGCTAATTTTGCATTACAGTAAAAGTTATTTTCCTTCTCTCTACTTTCATAGTGATAAATACCTTACTCTGCATTTTATTACAAAGTCATCTTCTTACTCTGGAGAAACCAGAGGGATTGACATGTGTAGAAAGAGCTTCAACTAATATTGAGCCATGGATTCACAGTGGTGCAACCCCATTATTCATTTTGGTACTGGCTAATGAACACAAAGACAATATCGACTACATGTCCTGGTTTTGATTAATTTTCCTTTGTGTCGTGTCACCCATGGCTGTTGTCATTCATTCCCTCCCCTTTTCAGACAATATCCTTGTGTATTCCAGGTATCAGATTTGATCCATCCTTCAGCTGTCACTACCTTGGCAGAGATTCCAAATGTATTTTCTGTGCATATCTTTTAAGAAAAAGAGAAGTGTTGACCAAAGTGTGCAAGAGAGTCCCCCCCCCCCCGTGCAAAAGAAATTTATTAAGAATTGGTTGCACAATGAATTTTCTAATTGAATTTTTAAAATTCAATATATAATCTGTTCTTGTAAATAAACTGTTATAGGAAGTTCACTAGACTTTTTGAGGATGCAATCTTTAAAATATTTATTTACAGTATTCAGCTAGGCATTAGATTCCTTCACCATGATTTTACTGTTGCTTCACATTTGGGGTGCAGGGTGGGGAATCTACACTGGTATCTATGAGTAAGACAAATGTTTATTATCCAATTATGCTTATCAAAAAGTCAAGACTGACTGCAGAGATTTCACATTTGGAAATTAAATTCTGGGTTTTCTGACAGATAATCTAGATACCACAATCCTAATCCATAATGTTTTCAAAATTAGGAACATGCTGCATTCTCTTCAGATCCCTCTGTTATGAGCAGATTTTCTCTTCCTTTAAATGGGATCTGATTACCATAGGTTTCTATGACACCTGACTCAAACAAACTATTGCTAGCTTTAAACCAGGAATTTCTTCTAAACCATGATTTGAAAACTGTACAAAGTTCAGAACATTCCTGTTCAATTACTAATTAAGAGCAGTTTTGTCCTGGTTTGCACATCATGGAAAGCTGAACTTTAGCTTGCCAGGAGCATGGAAACATACAGGATTCATCATAGCACCAAGTCCTTGAGGCTTGGGGTGCCATGGCTCCCACAACATTTTAAAGCAAGGGGCTGGGCACCCAAAAAGTGTGGTGTGGCCACACGTGCAGGCACACTACATCATCATGCCCCCCGGCGTGTGCTCGCTACGTCGCCATGGCCCATTATGTGTGTAAGTGACGACAGCATGCTACGAGGTGTGATGATGTAGTGCGTGCCCCCCGTGGCGTGCGTGCGTGCCCCGGTGATGGTGCACGGGCCTGGGCACCCACAGTTGCAGGGGCAAGCTGATGCCGCTGGCCTCAGAGAGGAGCTTACAGCTGCTTTAATCTTCCTTGTTCTTTTTTACACCTATACCACAAACCAAAGTTTGGCTTAGCTTTTCCGAACCTGGGTTTGTGATTCAGTTATTTCCATGCTAACTACAAGCTGTAGCCAAATTCTGTTCTTGGATATTTGTGGAACATGGCCTTTGTAGCCCATTCTTGTTAAGAAGTGACATGCCAAATTGTGCATCAGCTTTAATTCCCGAAGAGTCCACCACCACTCATTTCATACTGCTAGTTTTGATAGTGCCTTTTCCTATGTCATGAACAAGAGATGCTAAACGAGTCAATAACCAGGTACCCTTGACACAGTGTCCATTGCATGGCATTTCCATAATACTGTGGATATTAATTTATATGTAAGCAAAATTATGAGATCACCAAAATAAAAAACATAACAATTTTCCTTCAAATCATAACTAGGGTATTAACAATATTTCAAACATTCAGCCACTGGGTTGATGTTTGCTTCCTGTATAAGAGACCTCTGTTGAACAAATGACCTGGAAAAGTGTTTCATAACATGTTTACCCAATGTAATTTTTAAAATGTAGCCTTTAAACCCCAAGATTTTTTTTAAAATAGTAAGTGGTAAGAGGTAATATGAACACTAAGCAAGGAGGAAATACATTTCTCAACATGGCAGCATAGACTTAACCGTAGTCATATTCCGCAGTGCAGAACCACATGGGCAGAACAACATGGGCACGGCTGAAGAACAGCTTTGCCTTGCTAGCAAGTTCCTTTGCAAGATGGATTATTCTATATATTTTATTAAATTTGTATACCACCCTTCATCCGAAGATCACAGGGCAGTTCACAACATAACATGCTGGATGTGGGCACTTAATATAAAAACATTTTCTGAAGGTTAATAAGTGTTTAATAAGAGGATTAAAACTAAGTTAAATTAAATGAGATGCAAAGTCTATTTAAAAAACTTATAAAGGTTTATCTGCCCACACAATTTAGTTTTCCATTCATTCAGGGCCCAATTTAAAGTTCTGGGTTATAACCTTTATCCCCCTGATGTGGTTTGGAACTGGGGTGTTTGAAGTGTAATGAAATGTGCAGTTCACACATGCAACCCAGACTCCTTTCAGGAACTTTTGACACTGAGACCTGAGCATGTCTCGAAAGTAGCACTTCATGGAGTCAAAGAATACCACAGAGTATCATTCAAGCAATTTAGTATAATAAAAGGGAATTAGCATATTCATTAAAAAGACATTAAACAGAATCAATTGACACTGACTTTATAAGTAATGCACTAACGTTAGACTTAACTCTTTGAAACTAGCCTCGCCATTCCAGATGCCAGTTCCAAAAAGCATGCATATAGAAACTCTAGGATGTAGTAAATTGGTCAGGGAAAGTGTGTGTGCTGACTGAAGCTAGCAGAGGGGCAGATTTGACTGAAGAAGTGAAGGTGACGTCTGAAGGAAAATGGGTCCTGGCTAGAGCTGACTGCTTTAGAAAGAGAATGGGAGGTTGTCAAAGGAAGGAGGAGGGTAGTTATTTGTGAGGTGTTGTGAAAGGTTTTAGTTCAAGAATCAGGAGAAAGGAACAGGAAGACTTTGGGGACATGTTTGGATGGATGGGCTGGATGTAGCAAGGGGAAGAGAGAGCGAGAGAGAGAGCAGGGGTAACAGGAACCTGATCAGGCTCAAAAACAAACCCTAGAGAAAGAGGTGGGGAGAGTGTTTGGTCAGCTGATGGATTTCCCAGAGAGAGAGAAGAGGTATAGCACCTTTCTTTAATTTTGGAAGGAAGCAGCTTGGCATTGAGGGTATCTCTTCAGCAACAGAAAGGGACTGAGAATGCAGGAGAAGGGGAAAGGGGGCACATAAGAAGGGGCTCCTGTGCGGAAAGTTTCTTTAACAGCTCCAAAGATTCCTGGTTGCTAAGGAAAAAAGCTGTGTTTTTATGCCCGAAGTCTGCTTCCCTTGTCTTCTTTGTCTTCCCATCACAAGGGATTGTTATAGCTCTGTCTCCATTTCAACTTTGCACATTGCTACACCCAGGACTGACTCTGACTGGAACTTGCTTGTAAACACAGATGAAGACACTGTAGATAAGTAGATAAATACTACACGCAACCCTTCATCCTTGCCAATACCAGGTTGGCTTATAACATACTAGCTGACCGGGCGGGCCACGCCTTGCTGTGGCTGATTTGGTGAAATGCAAAAGTAAGATACAGTATGAAAGAGAAAGTGTATGTTTACTTACAGCTGATCTCGTTGAAGTTCAGTCTATGTGTTCTCCGTTTGCCCCTCCCATTTTTGTCTTTGTTTCTACAACTGTTTATTACTACTATTTTAGTCTATGAGGTTCTTTGTCCCAGTAGTGTTTGTGGGCGGTCTGTCTGTCGATTGGATGGTGGTAGTGACGTCGGGAAAGGAGGAGGAGGGGTCAGAAAGAGGTGTGTTGTGTTGTGCTGTTTAATGTCCACTGGAGGGCGCTATTTTTTTGCAGAAAATCACATTTTTACCTGGGAAAGGTGTGGTATTTGTGCAATGTAAGTACATATGATCACTCCCATATGGGCATGGAACGTTGTGTCCAAATTTGAATGGAATCAATCAAGGGGTTACAGAGAAAGGCGATTGTTAACAAACATCCAACTTGAACGATTTTATATATATAGATGCAAAGATAAAACCAGCTATGCCAAACGTAAAACAATATTTATTATATAAAGAATTATATACTGCTTTGCAACAATTTAAAACTACAATACAATAAATATGTTAAAAACACACTGCCTAATCTAAACACTTAAAAGTTCTTGATAAGTGCCGTTCTGAGTTCTAAGTCACAATCCTATGAGGAGATCTAGTACTTAGAAGCATACTGAAATTGCTGCTAAAATCTCATGGATATTTTGATTGCCCCAAGAGACTGGAGAATTTCTGTCCGGAATGCAAGCTTTGTGAATCTAATTAGATAGCTTTGCTTAAGACTGCATAGCTGTTAAATATACAAAGCATATTAGATTTTTTTATAAATTAAAAAAAGAAAGAAAGCACAAGCATGACATCCTAGTGTTCATATTGTATTTCTAGCATATAGTTTATTTTGCTTGAGGAAAGCATATTGTCTGGACCACGTGCAGATTTAAGAAACAAAAATATATGGACATTCTCTATTATAAATTGGAAGGTGAGATTTTGGTGCTTCACTTATTTGTTTCTGGCCTTTCCAAAATAGCAGGGCAACTCAGCAAGCACCCAAAAGTTACTCTGCTATTAGGCTGCTCAAGGAAAGATTGAAATTAAGACTTTTTGTGTCTCTTGGGGCTTCTTTTTATCCGTTGTCTAGAAGCATCTTGCTTCCTAACAAGATGATGTTCATATATGAAATATTCATATTCTGTCATAACTTGTGCAGCTCTAAATATCTGAATTGGCTAGGGTGAAATTTTATTAGCATTATATTTTCCTACTGACTACCCTTTGTCAATGGTAGAAGCCTGCTAAATACATTGGCTTGAAATTTCAATAGCGTTTTCTGGGCTTCTGTTATTAAAAAGTACCATATAAACAAGCTTTCACTGATGGGTTTAGAGCCTAGAAAACATTTATTTCTGTTTGAATTATTTTATTATAGCTTAAACTTTTATATGTGGGGAAAAAACTGTCTTAAAGTTCTGAGAAACCTAACAGCAACTTGATTGGAATGGGGTTTGCAGTGTGATACTTTAGTGTTTGAGTTATATGCTTTCTTTGGAGTTTCTGCAGATGTAAATTGAGGCTTACTATTTTGCATGGTTGCAAACCAGAATGTAAAATTTCAAGGCAAACAAATGCAGCCTTATGAACAAAAACAAAAACAAAAAACAGTTACACTTGCCTTGCCTTCCTTTCGCTCTCTGCTACTTGCATTAGAATCATAGAATTGTAGAGTTGGAAGGAGTATTGATGGTTATCAAGTCCAACCCCCTCCAATGCAGGCATCTGCCCACAGCCGTCCCGGGTTGGGCTTAAACCAACAACTTTCTGGTTAACGTACAGACACACTAATCCATTGTGCCGCAGTGCGGAGCAGCTTTCCCTAATCTGGTGCCCTCCAGGGGTTTTGGACTTCTCCAATAAACCCTCGCCAACATGGCCAATGGGTAAGAGATTATGGAAGTTGTAGTCCTAAGTATTTGGAGAGCACCGGGTTGGAGAAGGCTGGTATATAGCCATTATGTGATGGAAAAGTGGATACTATGCACCCTCCTCCAGGTTTCTCTCTCCTCTTCCCAAGTACTTTGGGCCTGCCTCATGGCCACATGTTGAACATAGCAATAGAACCAAAATAAAAAAATTCATTCCAGTAGCACCTTAGAGACCAACTAAATTTGTTATTGGTATGAGCTTTCTTGCGCATGCACACTTCTTCAGATACACAGTGTATCTGAAAGCTTATACCAATAACAAACTTAGTTGGTCTCTAAGGTGCTACTGGAAGGAAATTTATTATTTTGTTTCAACTATGGCAGACCAACACGGCTACCTACCTGTAAATAGCAATAGAAAGTTCATGTTGTTAGCTGTAATTCTATGAAAACTATTTGTAACAATTGGGGGTTGCAGAGTTTGCAGATTGAGCTCTTTACATATTTTGGTGAACACATGGGCTGTAAATGTAGACTCTACAGCAGCAGTAGCAAACATGGTTGCTACCAAATTAGGTATGTAAGAAATCAGCAATTTCCGTTCAGACCTGTATTCATCATAATCAGTACTCTTTCTGTTCCCTTGCAGTTTGATTTCTACCAAATACTACCTTATTCATCTGACTGACTGCTTTAGTAGCATTCATCATAATTTCTATCTTATTTCTGTTGTAGTTCTGTCATAATTATTGTTGCTGTTGCAGCACAGCCCTGCAGAAAACAGGATTGAACTTCCTGCCGATCACTTGATGAGAGGAAGGTTAAATCCTGTTTGGTTGGCTTCATTAATTGCAATGTAATGAAATGACAAAACAATTTACCAGTGTCATTAATTACACATAATTTGTGTTTTTGCTGTTGTTGTTTTTTAAACCAACAACATTGTGAGCAAATGCCAATCCGTATTCACTTGATTAAGTTCCATTCCTGACCATAGACAAACATGTGAACTGAAGCAATTGCTGCCTGTGGAGAGAAGGGACCAGAATTAACCACCTAAAGCCCTAGGGAAACAGGATTTATAGGTATAATAGGACAATAGGCAATTGACAGGCACTACTCGATCTCTTCAAGAAAACAATTGTCTCCTGCAACGTGACACTATAGAACAGGCATCCCCAACCTTCGGCCCTCCAGATGTTTTGGACTACAATTCCCATCACCTCTGACCACTGGTCCTGTTAGCTAGGGATCATGGGAGTTGTAGGCCAAAACATCTGGAGGGCCGCAGGTTGGGGATGCCTGCTCTAGAACCTTGCTTAGGAATTATTACTCACATAACTTGCAATTTATAGAATTCACTGTGACAAGTCGTCAGAGGTGGATTTGGGGCAGCACAACCGGTTCTGCTGCACTGGACGCTGAGCCTAGAGGGTGCCACAGCGCATCACAACTATGACGTAGTGAATTGAGCAGAATGGAGAGTGAGAGGTGAGGGGGGCATCAAATTTTGGCCTCACACATTGTGCCACTGAAATTTAAAAGAGCAAAGTGCTCCCCTGGAGTTGTGGAAGTAGCCATTGTTTAAGATTGGACAATTCATGGAAGGTAAGTCTGTTAACGGTTGTTAAGTCATGATACGTAATCTCTAACCAGAACTAGTATCCTCTGAATATCTGTTGTTCAGAAGAACAGTGTGAGAGGGCTAGTGCCTTCATGCTCTGCTTATGGACTTTCTAGAGATAGCAGGCTGACCACATGGCAATGATGCTGAACTAAGTGGACCTTTTGAGTTGATCAACTGTGCTGCCCTTTTGAACATGTAAGAAATAAGCTGCTGTTTTTGCCACAACCATCTGTAGACATCCTGTGGTTGCGCTTGTATGGAATATATTTATTTTGTTTAGAAGAAACCTGGAAATCCTTGCCAGAACCTTGCCTTCTCTCTCTCAGCTGTCATCTAGGGACAACCATTCCATCAGACTGTCTCAACAGGACAGAGAGGAAGGAAAGCTCACCCCATTGGCTTTGCTGGAGGCCCAGCTCCATCAGCCCACTCTTGCCTCCAACTGTGCAAGCTGGTCAATTTAGCTGGTCAACTGTCTAGAATTGGTGCCTGAGTTTTGATTTTGATGTTCATCTTCTCTCCTCACCTTTCCCTTGTTTGTTGTGGTTTTTCTTCTTTTTTATATTGTAAGCCTGTAGGTAGGGGGTTTCTTGTTTTGATTTTATGTAAGCTGCTCCGGGAACTTTTTTGGCGGAAGAGCAGAGAACAGATGCTATAAATAAATAAGAAATTAAATAAAAATCGTAAGAGAGGAGAACAAATGGATCTCACTGGATTAAGGTATTCCACTCAGGTGCAGCCATGAGGAGACCTTGTCTCACTTTTCCTCTTAGTTGTGCCTCAGCCATAGACAAGACTCTCCCAATATAAACTGTCCCAGACTCTGTGCTCATCATCTGAGATCCTTCTTTGTGTGCCTCCTCCACATGCAGTCTTGAGGGTCGCAACACAAGAACGGGCCTTCTCTGTAGTGGATTCCTGTTTGTGGAATGCTCTCCCCGAGCCTTGTCCGGTGCTTTCATTAAATTTAGCTGCTAGGTGAAAATATTCCTCTTCAACCAGGCCTTGGGCTGATTAATATTCTATAGCCTTTTAAATATGTCTGTGGGAGAGGGGGTTATTGTTTTGCTGTTTTGTTTTACTTATTTGGCTGTTTTTATCGTGTATTTTATTCTGTGAACCACCCTGAGATCTATGGAGGGTGGTATATAAATCTAATAAATTACAATACAATACAATACAATACAATACAATACAATACAATACAATACAATACAATACAATACAATAATAAGGGCCTCCCTCATAGGTCTTGGGCAGGCTGGCATATGACATATCTTATTTTTCAAAGCTCTTTTACACCTGTGTGTTTTGCTCCAGCATACCTTTTTTCTTTTCTGATTCAGTCTAGATTCCCTGCCTTGCTTGCTTTAGAGTATGCCCCATTGAAATTTAGTGGGCAAAATTTTGGGTTGCTGTTTTCCCTTTGTATTCTATACTCTGTCAAGAAATCTCAGTATGGGTTTCTGTTACATAACTTCGTGGTGCATTTGTAACTATGCAATTATTATTCTACAGCCATTTCTTCTACATAGTAATTTTATCGTAAGGGCAACATGATAGCAGAGGTAGACATTCAAAATCCTAAAGGAGTTCCAGCTTTTCAGTAATACTCATGTCGCTTAAAGGCAGCTGGCTTATTTGAAGAGTATGTCTGTGCCGATATCCTCTGTAAAGGAAGGTTTTCTCTGTTTTAATGGGTATGGGGTGAAGCTTTAGAGTCCTGCTCCATTCTCCTGATTATTAGCATAATAGGGAAAACAAATAGCGTAGAATAAGATAATTTTCTTACATACAGCTGTGTCATGTGGATAAGGATCTGACAAGGCTGTGACCCTTTCATTTAAAGAAATAGGCAAGGTTTGACCTTTCCAATCATATTAATTCATTGTTTTAAAACTCATCCTTTGTTTGACAATCTTAAGTAATGCTACACATAAATGAAATGCTTCTGTTTGGCCTTTTCTGAATTCGGAGGCTTGCCTTAGGCCATGGCTTAATAAAATAGCCCAGTGATTTGAAAACAATTCATATTTATTTTTGATTGCTTCCTCCAAACAGCTAGGCCAAGAAAACTGAGGAGGGACCTTGTGGTATGGTACGCACAGAGTCTTCTACAACAACCTTATCTCCTAAAAGGGACAATATTTGACCTAAAAAGAAATCTAAATCTTTAGATTCAAATTTCTAATAATTTGAATAATTGCTAATGTACAGTAGAAGTTCACAGGTGCAAGTTTGTTTGAATAGAACAGTTGCATTCATTTAAAAAAGCTGTCTTGACATACAGGTCATCAACAGGAGACGGGAGGCTGGTGCCTTTGGGGGTTGGTCAGACAGAAGGCAGGGATGCCAACAGTGGTGGGAGCCAGAGGAAATGGCTGGCAGAGCTAAAGGCAATGGAGCCAACTAATTCTGGTTTTGACCCCATCCTCTTTCCTGCTGACTTCAACAAAGGCAACACTGAGATTAAGGAGGAAGAGGCTGACAGCTAGTACCATCCCCTATATTGGTTTTAAGTTAGGAGGTAGTCAAATGAAGGCTGGCTGAGGGCAGACTGAGCTTAGTGGGGCAGTGCTACTCTAATGATCTCAGGCAGGCAAGCAAGCACCGATAAGAATTCATGAGTCTCTGGCAGTTTTATGTACTTTTATTTACAATTTACATCCAGAGAGCTGCTCCGGGCCTGCCACCCTTAGCTACGAGTTGGTCACTCTGAGACACTGCCCCGTCACAGCACGAATGGCACCAAAGTCCAGTCCTTCGTCTCTTACACTTCTGTTGCATTTTAATCCTTTCAGCTCTTCTGGTTCGGGGAGAAGGTGGGTGAACTCCCCCTCCCACACTATCGAACGAAGATCCCTCTAAATGCTGCCTCCCTCCCAGTTGCATAGCAACCCCCTCAATGTCATCTATCTCCTCCCCTCCCTCTGCCTTTGAGCTTTCCGAGTCTGGGAAGTCTTGGCGAAGGAGGGCTGAACTAGCCCACTCCTGCTCTGGCTGTGGCTGCAATTCCTCATCTCCAGAGTCAGACTCTGCCTCCCTTTGTACAGGCATTCCTTCATCTCCAGAGTCTGACTCCTTCCAGGCATTCGATTCAGCAATGTCCCTGACAGCTACTCATCCTAATGGAGCAGTCTCCACTGTTTCCTCAGATTTATGGCCTGAAGGAACTTCCTACATGTTCTCCTGATCTGATGAAGATACTGATCAGCTTTCACAAACTTTCACAAAACTTAAATGGACTAGAATCTTGGTTTATGTTTTTTCACACATTGTTTTTGGATAATATGTTGTTTCGAGCCGCGGTAGCCAAAGTGGTGCCTTCCAGATGGAAGTCCAGCATCCCTTACCATTGACCATGCTGGCTGGAGCTAATGGGAGTTGAAGTTGAATAACACCTGGAGGGCAGCACATTGGTTACTCCTGGCTTACAGAGAAAGAACGCAATCATTTATCTCTTCAGGTGACAACTCAGAAGTCCATATTAGTTCTTTTCCATGCCAGAGATAAGCATGAGCTGCAGTGGCTGCTAAAGTACTATCAAGGACTCTTGTCTTATGTCTCTGCCTTTTCCCTCCTTTCATGATACAGAGAGTTGAAGGGGACCTTTCTGACATGTACTCAGTTTCTTTACAAGCACCTGCTTTTAAGATAAAGATCTGGTTTGTAAGGCTGTAACCTTTCACTGAAGGAACAAATTCTCTTAAAAGGAAAGTGAGCTTCTTTCTCTCTGTTATTACTATGGCATTTTCAAAGATTTTAAACAACGATTTAACCACTGATTGGAGAAATCCAGAATAGACTCTGTAACAGAAGCACTACTGAAGATCTCTTGGGCATCAATAGCTGTTACCAACTATTGTTGCCTGAGGTATCTATAAAAATATTAGAGGCATTAAGATACCTTGGCTATCTGTTTTTTTCTGTAGTTGGTTCCTGCTTTCCACTTTTCCTGTTTGATATTATTGTAGCAGGAAAACAGAATAAATTCCTATGGTCCTGGCACTATTCAGCCAGAGGACATGCTACTGTCAGGCTGACAGAGATGTACACTGAAATACAGCATGTGTAACTTAGGAACAACACCGTCTGTGGTATCAGAGTGCGTGTGTAGTGCAACAATAAGAACAGAACCTTTCCAGAAAGGAGCTTTTATTGATAGTACAAAATGTATGGGTTAACCCAGGGGTAAGCAAACTTTTTCAGTCCACTGTCCCTCAGACCTTGTGGGGGTCAGGACTATATTTTTTTGGGGGGGGGATGAACGAATTCATTTGCCCCACAAATAACCCAGAGATGCATTTTAAATAAAAGCACATATTCTACTCGTGTAAAAACACGCTGATTCCCGGACCATCCGCCGGCCGGATTTAGAAGGCGATTGGGCCGGATCCGGCCCCTGGGCCTTAGTTTGTCTACCCATGGGTTAACCATTAAAGAATATTCCAGAAATAGAAGATGTAAAGGGGAATGAGATAGCAATGAGTCAAAGGAGGCTGCTTGGTGATGCATATGGAGAAGGGGCTGCAGTGGTGTAAGCCAGAAAGCTGGCAGGGGTAAAGAAACAGAGGGCAAATTAAACCTTGCCTTTCTTCTACTGTCTTCAAACACATGGTGAACTGAAAATCCTTAGCATCAGGGTAAATCGTTATGAAGAGGTAGGAAGAGAAGAATGCAGCTATGCTTGACCAGACAAGGATTGCTTGAGAAACGGGACACAGAAATGGGCACCCGAAGCCAGTAGTTTTAAGGGCTGGTACTGCAGTGTCTGCAAACAGGACATTTTTCATTATTTCCAGGTGAACAAAATACAGTTGTCTTTTCCTTTTTTTACTCTAAGCAGGTGTGGTACACTGCTGCTTTATAGTGTTTGTTTGTTTGTTTGTTTATATCCCGCCTTTTCCCCAGACAGGAGTCAAGGCAGCTTATAGATACAAACAAGAACCACTAAAAACACAGAAAAATCAATCATAAAGATATAATTAATCATTGATAGAATTAAAACTATATACATATGCATATATAAAGTATGTTTAAAATATACCCATAATTGCAATAAAAACATCACAGCACCAGCAGTCAATTCTGAAAAGCCTGTTGGAACAAGAAAGTCTTCAGCTGCTGGCAGAAGGACAGCAAGGAGGGAGCCAGTGTAGCTTCTCTAGGGAGAGAGTTTCAGAGTCTGGGAGCAGCCACCAAGAAGGCCATTAAGCATGCCTGTGAGGGTGGCAGGACCTAGAGAATGGCCTCCCTTGAAGATCTCAAAACCTAGGCAGACTCGTTTGAGGGAATATGGTCTTTCAGATAGCCAGTTGATAGGTGATGCATTGTTGTCTGTGACTCTGGTTTATCCACTTCTCCCACAGGAAAGCACCTTAGACTTTCTCAGATTTTTTTTTATCTAAGAAGAAACCCTCAGATCTGATTCAAAGAAATTTCTCTGTAGTGAACGTTCAGTGGCAACTCTACTCTGACACTTGTTCTGTTTTGTTTAGGTTTGTAATGGTGACTGTTGATTCCCTTCTTCCATATCTGTTTTCAGCCAAACATAATGGCAAAATTCTACTTGACTAGTGTATATTCTGCTGCATTTATATTCTAGCCTGCCAGTGGCAGAATTACAGCTAAGGGCCTTTCCCTTTTTAAAATTGTGTGTTCAGTTTCATTGTAGTAAATGTATTCCCACATGACTAAGAATACTGCAGTACAGGAAAAAACATCCTATTCCCATGCATAGTTGATCTGTTAGCAGGTGGAGAACATGTCGTGTATCTTAATAAACTTGTTTCTACTGTGTGTTTCATCAAATTACTGAGTAGCTTTCCCATGATGCGTAGCAAGTAGCCTTTTGTCATCTGCTGTGAGCTGCTTTTGAGTGACACTGGTGTTAAATATCCCTTTTATCTGTTAAAAGCACATTAGAATTTAAAAACAAATGTTGAATGCTGTGGCTGTTAACAGAACTTTGTGTTTGTGGACTTTTAGTTTGATTCAGCTTATGTTCTAACCTTTCCATAACAAATATTTTTTTATGATATGGAAACATTATTTGTCTGGAAAATGATTGCTGTATTGTAGAACTACTGTGATAACACAAAAGGGTTAACTTCAAGGTGCTAAACTTTTAATTGTTCGTTTGCTTCAGTTTTCAGGCCTTTCTGAAAAATCAAAATGTTTCCCCCACAAGTTGAGATATTCATTTTGCAGCCATAGGAATATCAATAGCTGTCTGCCATGTCTCTGTTGTCTGTTTTTGATTTGTTACCATTTGTGTATATATGTTCACATCACCGAATAAAATTGTATCCTTTGTTTAGTATTGATAAACAAGGATAATAATAAAGAAAATGAAATAGATTGTGTTGTCATATATACCACCCGTCCTAGAAGAGTTCATTGTTATGTTTGAATTTTATGTAGGTGATATAAGAGTCTTGATTTTTGTCCTGCTGAGGTTGAAAGTCCAGAAGAGGGACATAATTCATTCCCTTGAATTTTTATTTTATTTTATTATTTCCCACCCTTTCCTCCTGCTGTAGGCCAGTGATTAACGTTAACTATAATCAAGGCTGTTCTTACAAAAGGATTTGGGGAGAAAGACTATAGTTAAATATAGCTATTTTCACGCTTCGTTCCACATATTTATTCAATGCACAGAGCGGAGCAGAAAAACACCAGCTGGTTCTGCCCTCTCTTCCACACTTTAGGTGGAACAACAGGCTTTACACATCCACAGCTGTATATGTAGGTCCTGCACATTTGCAAAAGTCTAGGGTGACACATACAGTTGTACACATGTTGGGCCAGCACATGGAGTCAGGGGCAGTCATCATAATCTCACATTTCCTTTCTCTGCATCCAAATTTTGTTTTTTTCTTGAGGCACAGGTATGATACGTTACATAAATATCTTGTCTAAATCTTATATCTTCTGCCTGAAGCATAAACCTGTCCTTTTTTTAAAACAGAGAATTATTATTTGGAAAAGCAAACAAATAATCTAGGTTTCCTAAGTATGAGAAAACTGACTCAGGGTAAAACAGTTGTTTTCAGAAGTCTCTACCAGAGTAGAGGAAGATCTAAGGATAAAAACCATGGAGGACTATCTTTTTGTCTTTGTTTGTGTGGCTGTGTTTCAGCAGAAAAGACGCATCATTTAAACCATACATTCACTAGTCAGAAAAAAATAATGTTACAAAAATATGCCAGTGTCAAGCAGTACAATTTTTAGCCATTTCCCCTTCAACTTTACTGCACTTCCTGATTGTACAGGATTGATTTTCATTAGCATTTTCCTGCATTTTTGGCCTTTGTACTCTCCTTCTAGAATAGATCTATGTAGACCCACTTGTTGGGTAAATTCTCCTTGTATGTCTCCAAATATTTTCATGGCTTGAATCAGGATTCCCAAGCAATGTAGTATACAGCAAGCACATCTTATGTGGGGGTTACATTCTGACGCTATTGCGTAGAACCAAAATCGTGTATAGAAAAAACACATTGGGTGCATTGACGGTTGGGATTGCCAAAGTCCTACCCCCCCCAGATGCCCATTTCCTTTCCTCCACCCTTTTATTTATTTTTAAATTGCCAAGCACATAAAGCTGAATGCATAGAAGTTAAATGTGTGTGTGTACTGTAGTTGGAAAAATCAGCTAGGCATTGAGGAAAACGAAGGCACAAATATGTCTTCAGTCTTTGTCCTTTGGTGTCTCACCTATTAAGTTCTTTGTGGACAATATTTCTAAATTTTATTTCATGTGTAGCGCTCCCCTGAGTCGAGCAGCCATTGATGAATCAAGGGTAATTTGGAGATTCCTGCTTGGGTGAAATTGGCATTTTTTTGGGAAACAAAACTTTTATCACATATATATCATATTGTATTTCTTATTGAGGTTCAAGTTCAGGCCCCCATAAAAAACATTTAGTTGATGTACCTTGTTGTTATCTGCTTCTTATTAGCATTTGGATGGCCTGTTAAGAGTTTGACTGAAACGTGCAGTGGACTTGAGTTTTGCTTAAGATAAAATTTCAAAGCAAAAAGCATTAGAGGTTCCTCTTTGGGCAAAGTATCCGTGGAATTGTGGATGAAGTGTAAAAAAACCCAACCCATAATAAAGCTTTGCTAAGACTGGAACATTTCCTAGGGTGGTATCCCTATTCATGGGTTGTGTTCATTTGCATTGTAGCATCTGACATTTAAAGAGCAGAGAGTTTAGTTAAGGAGAAGTATCTAGAGTTTTATTACAAGCAGGTTCAACGTTTTTCTCTGCTATCAAGATGCCTGTTGTTTATTAAACATTAGAATATTGGCTTTTAAATAAATGAAATGTTGTCCTCTTTTATAATTAAATCTGTCAGGATGCCTGTTTGAGGATAAAATAAGAGCCTTGGATGTAGTACCTACAAACTAATTTTAATGGATCATATCCAACTTAAACCATACTCAGACCAGATGTATTGAAATTAATAGCCCTAAGTTAGTCATGTCCATTAATTTCAGTGGGTGTACACTGAGTAAAAGTATTGTTGGACACAACCCAATGTGGCTTGTGAGAGCATATGAGAGATTTTGAAAAACCTGTGTCTGGGGTTTGGGGGCCATGCTGTAGGCCATGCCAGCTGGGGCTGTTGGAATTTGGATTTCCAAGAATGTCTGAAAGGGACAAGTTCCCCTCTATTGTCTTAGAGGGTACTCCTTCCACTCATGTCACAGAACTGAGCCAAATATACATTGAGTGAGATTAGGTATTGTGGCATGAGTGAGATTAGCTATTGTGGCATGGTTTGAACCTTCCTTTCCTCTCCTACAATGGTTGTTGACAACAATAGGATTCATTTCTATTGCCAGTATACGAGGCATCAAAACTTGGCTTTTGCAGAGATTGCCTAAATATTTACATATGGTTTGGAATTTGTTTTAATTTTGCCTACTTTTAACGAGGTAGCCTTTACCCCCAAATTCTGTCTCTGGTCTAATGAAAAGCATATACTGGTTCCTCCTTATTATCAAGGGTGGGAGGGGGGAACCCCTGCAGGATTAAAAAAATGAGGAAGTGTAGTTTGTTAGGCGATATAAGGCTTTGGTTTGCCAGGTTTTTATCTGGAGGTTTTGTGCTGCGTGATGTGGGTGATGTGCCAGGGGAATTAGTGGGGATGGGGTTGGGGACAGTTTACCTATTTCTGCTTTCCATGCTTTAAGCATAGTCTGTGTGTACCTGTTTAGTGTTGTGGGAATTTTCCTTTGGGAGGAATAAATGAAACTGATCTGTAGAAAATGTAAATTGAAGAAAAAAAGACATTGCACATACTTTTGTAAACCAAGAAATCTTTAATAAAAATATGTTTAAAAATAAATAAAAATGGGGGGAAATGAGAAAGTGTGGGCTATGCACAGAAGCTGTTTCATGTAATCTAAAAAGCTGAGGGAAAAAGACATGGATAGAGTAATAAAAAGGTATGCTCAACATGGGCACTAATAAAAGAAGAACTAAGCATCATTACAAGGTCAATGTAACTAAATTGGTATCTTCACTGTATTATAAGAAAGTAATGAGAAACACCTTCAGTCTCAAACAGAAGTCAATAGAAAATCAACAAACAGCTACTGCAGACATCCTTTATCTAGCAAGAATCAGAGTCAACATGCTAGCATTCTGGAATAGCACACAAAAAGTCTTTTAAAAGAGGACAAACAACTTCCAGCAAACAGCAGAAGCAGCCATCCCCATTATTTTATCTCTCCGCAGCATGTTGGTGAAATAATGAAAGAAATACAGGTCAAACCAGCATTTTTTCAGGCATAAAATTGCACACAATTTAGGTTTATAGCACCAGATGGCCACAGAAGTGAAGCTAAATTGAGTGCTGCGTGAGGCAGGGAGAGAACAGGGAATCCGAAATGCAAGTTAAAGATAAGGTGGCAGACATTTCTCTCCCTAGACGTAATCACAGCAAAGCACCCTATTATCAACAGCATTAGGAACATTTTGAGATAACGGATAATGATTGAAATTATGCTAGAGATAATTGTTTTAGAAATGAAGATCCAAACGTGTGATCAACCTACTTCAGAAAGGTGAGTTCCAGACACTGATATAAGACCTAAACTGCTATTTCAACACATCATACAACAATATAGTGAAATAATAGATAAGTGATTAACTATGCATTGCACTTAACATCTAACATAGCACTCAGAGTGTAATCGCCCTAATTTGCAATTGTAAATCTCTTGTTATCAATTAATTTACACTGCACAAGTAACCATCTGATTATCTTCTTACATACCAGTATTTACACAGTAATTAAATTGTAACTAATTAGCATGTAATTGCACATACTTATTTGTACCTTGTAAAGTGAATGATGTATTTAAACATAGTTGAAATACTTGCAATTAAGAAAACATGAATACTTTTCATGTCACATAATTATGCATATGACTGAACAGTCTCCCAAGTGATTTGTCTGGGAGTGGGGTGCACTGATTGTCTCAGTGGGCCGTATGAATATAATTTTGAAGGAGTGTGCCCTTTCTTTACTTTTGTAGCTTAATACTTTTTAAACTACCCAGAGTTGGGAGTACCAGTAAGTAATCAAAATATGTTTATTTCCAAGTTATACCTTCATGCCACTTTAAAACGTTCCTCCAAATTTTACTCAGAATTAGAACTTACAGATAAGAGTCCTATTGGAGAACTCTCAGTATAGCCATCTGAAACAGTAAGATAATAACCTTAACACCTGACATGGACAGATGTACACTGCAAAGTAACCATAACCAAAATACTACCCCATTAAGATGCTTTCTGAGGATATGCTGTATGAATGTCATCAAGGGCAACAGCAGTTGCATGATTTTTCCAGTCATTTATAACTAAAGTTTTATTTTTATGTTTCTGCTTACCTTTCCAACAGTGTGAATTGCTCTGTAGAAAGGCTTTGACTTAAGAACAAAACTCTTATTCTCCTACATTTGAGCAAAAATGAAACACTTGAATCTATTGGTTCGGGTCCTACCCTCCGAAGCAGAAGAAAATAAGTTTGCTCCACCTTCCGCGTATGACAACCCTTTATATACTTGAAGATGGCTATCATATCTCCTCTCAGCCTTCCATTTTCCAAACATGCCCAACTCCATCAACCGTTCCTCATAAGACTTGGTTTCCAACAACAGGTTTGATTCAAACAACAACGGGCCCAGAAAAGAACCCTGCAGTACCCCACTTGTCACTTTCCCCCAGGATGATGAGGAACTATTTGTGAGCACTCTTTGTTTCTCCAAAGGTTTTGTTTTCTTGAGGACAACATTTGCCCACCACCAGTCTGCATGGACATGTTTCTGTGTGTCACATTACTCCAGAGGTTTGACTTCTGCAGTGGCCGATTTTCCTCCTCCCTAGGGGCACCCCACCTGCATCGCTGTTTCAGGACAATCCACTCTGCTCTGTCAATGAATTCTTCATCTTGCCCAATAGCTCGAAGAGTGAATAGGTGGGCCTCAAGTTGCTGTATCTTCTTTTCCAGCAAGGCAAACAGCTTGCACTTGCTACAGGTGTAGTTTTGTGCATTCTCAGACAGGAAGGCAAACATGGCACAGCAGCTCCTTCACCGTCCATGTCTCTTGGTCCTATGTCCACTGTAAGACAGCACTCCTGGCCTCCGTTTCATACTCCCTCACTAAAACCTTGTTTACAAGTCCTGGTCACAAGCTTCCAGAGCCTGCAAACAGCTAAACAGAACTGCTACTGGCTGCTAACTTGATGGTGGTGACTGGGAGGATTGGGGTCCAATGCCCCAGAACCCCATGGTTGTAACGTGTTCTGGAAATTGTATGGTAAAGGGCCAGTAAAAGTCAAACAAACAAAGCAAACACATAAATAAGTAAAACAAGCAGGACATGAGTGCAACAGCACTCTTCCAAATGCTGGAAAAGATTTAGAGGTGTAACATAAATGTACTTGACACCAAGAAAGCAAACTTGTATTGCCTCCTCATCTAAAAAAGCAAAACAAAAACTACCTAAGATTGGCATACCATGTTAATCATACATTGTTATAAGTGGTGTAGTTGATTTATTCTATGCAAATAAGGAAAGAATCACTTAATCAGCAGTTCAAACACAGTATGTGTATCAACTGAAAGCAAAGCAAATTGCAATGTGTTTTATTTCAAGCTGAAAGGTAATGAATATGCCGGAGTGTCATAGTATGAACTATATTTTTAAGTAATCATTTATTTTCACTGACAGGTGCGCTCCTCTTGCGTTTACCTAAGAAAACTGCTTCCCAGCATATTTTTTCATATATATCCTGTATCTTTATTTTTAATACATTGGAGTGCACAGATGATTCTCTCTAGAGCATATGAAAAGCATACATTAAATAGGAAGGAAAAAATAAGGTCGAACAACTAATATCCTTGGCTTTTAAATAAGCCTGTAAATCATGCTTTTTTTCTTTACTTCTGACAATTGTTGCAAATAGGTCGGATATCTAAGGATGATATTGTCAATACAAAGCCAGGAAGGTCAGTGTTCATTTCATTTGTAAAACTAATTACATCAAACAAATTTCATTTTCAAACCCCAAAATCAATTGATGTGTATAAATCTGTTCCCTAATGATGGATACATTCAGTTTGTTATCTTGTAACGTTTTGAGATTCAATTTTCACTTTTATGGAAGTGGTGAGCAAATTGCTCTTGCTTGTTTTACTATACAACATTTAGCTAATCCCAACACTAGGTATTTCCCCAACAGAAAAAAATGATACTTTCAAACTGTTTATTCCAGAATCAGAAACACTCATGTAAACTCTCATTCAGTTACCTAGAATTGTGTACTAACTACAACAGAGTATCGACTTTAAGATACAGTTGGCTCGCAACTTGTGTGGAGGCTACCTTCCAGGGGTGGGGGAGGTGAAATTGTCTATAGTCAGAACCAGCCTAGAACTTCCCCACCCCACTCCGCCCGTGCAGCCATCCCGACCTTTCTGAAGCTGGTGTGCTGAGCAGGTCTCCCTCCCACTCCTGCAAGATGGAGAGCTTTTAAGCTTTGCACCTTGCTTACTAGGCTCTAGGAGGCTCTCAAGAATCTGGGCTGTCCAAAATCTCGTGAAAACTTCTCAGAGCCTATGTGATACCTTCTCACAGCCTGGTAGCATGTGTGCTTAACTTGGGCGATTGCACCTAGCTGGCCATCAAAGCACTTAGCTGCAATAGCGAGCACTGAATGCACAAGTTGCGAGTTGACTGTGCCCTGATCTTACTTTTTTTTCCTTTTCTTGGTGGGTAGTGAACTGCTACAACTCTCTGAATTGACTTCATTTTACCAGCACAAAAAGTAACTTACAGCACCACAGGTAATACATAGTGATTGCAATTTCCTCAGACCTTGCTAATTTGTAGATATGTGCCGCTCTGTAGCTTTGATTACAACATCGTATTCTGCACCAAAGTATTGGAAGAGGCCCTGCCTTGTATGCCCTGGATTTCATCCAATACTAGTCCTACTTAGGGCAGAACCATTGAAGTTAATTGAGATGACTAACTTAAATCCACTAGTTTCAATGGGTGTACTCTTGAGTAGGACTTAGTTGGATACAACCCACTTGGTTGTATGAGTGCACGATAGCAGCTGTTCATATTCTTAGCTAAGTTACTAAAATCAACCAGTCTTGCTTCCAATAAATTTATTTAGGAAAAACATCTGGACACTGCAAGTTCATACTGATTTGTACTACAGAACAAATCACCCCAAACTATTCCCCTTTAAGCCTTGAAAGTTGGCTTATGGAACACCTTCCTTCATCAGAGAGATTACACTTACCAGACATGTTTCGACTGATGTCAGACATTGTTTGTATGGAAAGGAAGTGAATATGCCTAAAATGTGTATAGAATAGATTTTAAGTTTCAGGTTTTCAAAAGTGTCTCACTCTCCAGTTTAGCTGTCATCACCAATCTATTGTGTTAATGACAATGAATGAATTCATGAATAGGAGTGGAGCCTGTGATCCAAATATTGTATGACAAAAAGCTGTGATGTACTTTATAATTCATCAAGTACAGCTGGAAGATAAGTTAAACATGGCATTCCTTTTGAGCAAAATCATTGTTTCCCTGCACAAGAGAGTCAGCTTTCCTCTTACTGGCCCATGTGGACTTAGGATGGGAGGGGGCGGGCCTGTCAAGATCACAGTTTCATCTTCTGGTAGTGGAAGGGGTGGAATGAAATGAAACTATAGTACCACACACTTTTTATATAGTTCACTTTAGTAGGATTCACCATTAGTAGCCCTGAAATTGTAACATCACTAACATAATCATATTATTAAACATTATTTATATTAAATATTACCACTTGATGCTTATTTTCCAGTATGCCCAGTTAGTTTACTGGATCCTAAGGTTTCTATATCGGGGTACCCAAACTGTGGTCTTCACATTGGTAATCTTCACATTCTAGTTTTTGTATAAACGAATCTCCATCTCCCACTTCCAAGCAAACCATGGTTTCTGATAGAGACTCCAGCCCAGGCTCACAATCTTAATGTGGGTTTTCTTCATCATCATACATTTGTTCTTTTCATATAATCTCATATCAGAAACTCTGATTTTGAATGGATTGCCAATACATTCAATTACCTTGAAGTATTGCTCAAGACCGCCTCTCTCCACATGAACCTACCTGGACCCTGAGAACATCTTCTGAGGCCTTTCTTTATGTTCCTCCTACATAACAGGTCTGGAGAGTGGCAACATGAGAACGGGCCTTCTCTGTAGTGGCTCTCTATTTGTGGAATGCTTTTCCCAGAGAGGTTCTGCTGGCGCCTTCATTATGCACCTTTAGGCGCCAGGAGAAAATGTTCCTTTTTAACTACGCCTTTGGCTGATTGACATCTGATGCCCTTTTGAAATGTGCTGTAGAAGGGGGGATTATTGGGTTGCTTTGTTTTTATAATGTATATTATGTTTTTATACCTGTTATTTTATGTTGTGAACTGCCCTGAGATCCACGGTTATAGGGTAGTATACATATTTAATAAATATCAATAATAAAAATAATAATTAAGGATAAACTGGTGACTCTTCATGTTTGAGCCTTTTATGGTGCTAGAGTTCTCATCGTGTCCAACTAGATGCCCGTCGGAAGCCCACAAGCAGGATCTGAGTGCACTTACTGTTATAGAACAGGTGTTTTTTTTTGTAGACAGGATTCTTGAAAACCACCTACACATTTTATTATGCCTTTAGTGAAAATTGCTTTATGCAAAAACATTTTCTGTTTGATAGACAGTTCTAGTACCAAGTCAAAATGGATAGCGATGGAATCCCCCATGGTTTTTGAGATTGCTAACATATACACAGAAAAATGGGAAGATACATTTATGCAGTGGAGTCCACTTTTCCCCCTCCCTCCATGAAGTCTTTCCTAATTGATGTTCACGCTATTTCATATGAAATGGGGATCTTTCTTTGGGTACAGCTGAGAGAACAAACCTCAGTTCTGATGGGCAGAGTCATATTAAAAGAATGTCACTCGTATCTTTGAATCCAATGTCATACTACTGTTCTTGACATTTACAGAAGGATGGCTACGGAAATTTCTGAGAAGCTTATAGCTTCACACAGTTTTACTGTAATACATTATATACTATTGTGTAGGAGAACATTATGTTTGTTTCACGGTAATTTCATAGTTATGACTCCCAGCATGATCTCTGCTTGTGAAAGATGCAAGCACTTGAGTTGACAGAAGCTGACATACACTTGTTTTAAAGTGAAATTGCTTTGGACTTGCTGAGTACTGGGTGTTAACATAGTTTAAATGCATTAGATTTTAAGTGTAGAAATATGGGTTCAGTGTGGCCTGTAAGGATATAAGAACAATAAACACCTCAAATGTGTATCTACTTCAAAGAAAGATGGGTGAATTAATTTTTCAGTGCAGTGGAATTAAAAACCCTCATCTTCCCTTATAGCTGATCCTTCTAGAGAGAGAAAAAAGCCTATAAGCTTCAATTCAGGCTTTTTTTTCAGTTTTGAAAAGTCTCATGGTTTGTATATTTATTCTTGTTCAAACACACATCTGCAGGCACAGACAAATATTACTAAAGCAACAAAATCAAAGCGGACAAAATACACTAATAAAATCACAACAAACTTACATTTTTATTAGTGCTATTAGCAATGAACACCATATGTCATGGAACTTCTCAAATTAATGTGATGAAAGGGTAAAAATCTAGAAATAGTGAATAAGTGAGCAATGGGAATAGAGTTTTCAAAGCTATGAATGCTTGAAAGCCTAACTTTTTGTGATTTTAGCTTTATTTTGTACACATAGCATTTTTTAGTGATTCCCACACAGATCTGGGATCATGGAAGGGTCTAATTGGTTTTAGAAACTATAGATATTCAGTGAACTGCACAACTATATTATGTGCCCAATAATGTTTTCAGGTTTTGGTGTTAGAATAGCAGTGACTCTTCTTCTTGGATGCCTGCTTTGCAAAATACTTTTGAACCTGCAGGCTTGTTCAAAAATAGTTTGTAGCATGACTGGTGGTTCCAATATTTGGGTTCTTGAGCAGAAGGTTCAGTTGCTGGAGGTCCTCCCTGAAATTGACATGGTGTCTTCCAGTAGTGCTCCACCAGTAATGGGGCCAAAACTGGAGCACTCTGGGGAGATGTCTGGGTGGCCAGGGACCCATGGAATCCTCAGCTTCCTTGTGGGAAACTACTGCAGCTTGAGAGCTGGCACAATTAATTGGAAGCAATGGGAAGGGGGGGGATGGTTGTCTCCCCCACCTTCTGCCTTAGCCAGTGCTGACAGGGTTTAAGAAATTAAGGTTCCTGTTCTTCAGATTAGCTTCCACTGCTAAGATTTCTCTGTGGTTGTCTGTGCAAAGGGGGAAAGGGAGAAACCCCACTGGGCATTCCTAAAGCCTTGGACCCCAGTTCCAGATTGCAGCCTGCATATGATACTTTGGGTAGATCCTTTTGTTGATCATCAAGACAGCATTGTCTTGGGCTGCCATACGTCCGGATTTCAAAGGAGGAATTGACGTCGGGGGGGATTTCCAAAAGGCGTCGCTTTGTCCTGGATCTTAGGCTAGTCAATTGAAAAATCGACAACTTTGAAAGCTCAAAGCTCACCAACTTTCAGGTTTTCCTTTAAAATCTTCAACAATTTGGGTGGTGTCCTGGTTTTTACTTTTTGAAATATGGCAACCCTAGCTTTGTCTTTAGCTTGCTTTATAAACTGCTTGACAACAATCAGTCCTCATCACATTGGTTCATATGAACATATGTGTTCAAATGAATTGCCTCCAGTAGTATGAAACCTTTAGAGTTTATATCAAAGTCTACATAGCTATTACACAAAATCTCAAATATTTGCCTTCTTGAGCCCTCGTTATGTACAGATTTGGGTAGAGCTCAGTCTCTGTCTCTCGAAGCCTCGGTGTTATTCCCATTCTGAGAGGCCTCAGAAGGATTGTATTGCTCAATTCCACACACTTCAGATCAAGCCATAACGCTTGAGCTGGAAGAAAACTCTTCCCTCCAGCTAATCTGAATGAAAGCTACAACAGTGCAGAGAATAAAAGATGTGGCACTAATACTGCAGAAACAGGGCTGCCGCTCTCTCTTGGAGTTTCTGAACATGACTCACAAGTGCTGGCTAAGATATGTCAAAATTGGTCTCCAGGTTAGTCTAATTATATGTGCGTAGTGCATACTTGTTATGATGGAGCTGTAACCCTTCCATTCTGAAACAGTAACACATAATTCTACCTCCAAAATTATAGCTAGCAAAATTGTTAAATAAGCTAGGAAGTAAGTGAGTAGACTAATGAATCCAGTAGGAGCTTTACTTCAAGGTTCAATTAAAGGCAAGGAATAGGATATTCTTTTCTTTCTATTTTTTGCAGGGGAAGAGAATAGCTTCTAAACATACTTTGGTAGTTTTATATAGCTACTTATTTTTTGCTATGCACGTTGGGTTGCATTCTCATGGCAGTTTATTCCTTTCCTCAATGTTTCTCTGTTAATTTCCTCCTTATATTTGAGCTTTCACACAACCTAAATGCACTTCCAGAGATATAACAAAATACAGTGGTACCTCTGGTTGCGAACGGGATCTGTTCTGGAGGCCCGTTCACAACGTGAAAAGCCCGCAACCTGAAGCGCCATATCTGTGCAGGTGCGTGGTGTGATTTGGCGCTTGTACGTACTTTCGGGTCGCCACGGGACGCAACCTGAAAAAATGTTAATGTGAGATGATACTTTTGTGCACACAATCCTCCTCCTTGTGCATAAATAAATAAAGTAAGTGTACCATTTTGTGCATAAAAGGAGATTTGACTTCAGCTGTAGAACTAAACTGAAACACGTTACTAGTTGTTAAGATAGTTAATTAATAGATTTCCTTAATTCCTTTATCTAATGTGGTCAACATTTCCCAGGCAGATGCTTGTAGCTATTTAACTATATTTAGCATAGATACCATAGATTAATAGTAGTCATAGATTCTCAAATTGAGGCAGGGACAAACGGCACTTCTACTAGCCATCAGGATGCACCATTTATCTCAGTAAGTGTAGCCTGGTCACACAGTTAAAGAGAATGCTGTACAAGGCAGATGGCATGGCTTCCCAACAAACCTGCTTTTAGAAATGGAAAGGGCCCACCTCCCTTTTAAGTAGACAGTGTGTAACTAGAGAACATGTTCTTCTTCATATTAAGAAATAATCCAATCTTGTTTTTTCCGCAACTCCTGCCCAGCATCTCTTCATAAAAATATTATCCCTGCTCCACCAACCAACCCAGCCACCAAAACCACATTGCCCTTTGCTTTTAGGCAAGCTCTCTCCTCTGCATCCACTCATACCTAGAGTGTGAAGAGCTGTATTTAAGTGGCAAAGCATCTGTTTTGCATGATGAAGTTTCCAGGTTCAAACCCTGGCATCTCCAAATGGGGCTGAGAGTGGCCCCTGCCTGAAATAATGGAAATCATGGGAAAGCCTCTGCCAGTCAGTGTAGATAGACAGTACCAAGTCAGATGGTCCAATGCTCTGACTTGGTATAAGCTAGCATTCTGTGTTCCTATGTGTTCATTCTGGTACACCCAACAGGTAGAATCCATTCTCAATAGCTAGCAAGAAAGGACAGTGAACACAATGATTTCCTCTGCCAGAGTACAATCCAGGTTCTGTCGTATGTACCTGCTTATTGCCAACATCTGCATTCTTCACAAAATAGCAGCCCAGTGACTGAATGGAGAGCTTAGGAACAGTTGGTATAAAACCTATATTTATATCTTTTATCTTAAGCAGGGGATTGGGGAAAGAGGCCAATGATCTCTAGACAGTGCTTTATTTCTGACAGAATGCCATCACTCCCCCCGCCACCATTGGCAGCCATTGTGTGCCGTGACACTTTTATCTAGATATAATTACTGACACATCGTTTCTGACCAAAAAAAGCACTGGATCAAGCTAATTGTTCACCTGCAGGTGCTGGTGCAAGTCCATGGAAATGTGGGGCGAGGGATGAAGAAGAACTCTAGAAAATGAGAGGCAAGTGCGAAGGAGCAGAACAGGATATGCATGCAAGTGGGAAGTGAAGAAGGAGTTTGAAAATGGTGTTGCAGTTTCCTGCTCTGTATTGTTTAGGTGTTATTCTCTTCGCATATGGAGAGAGGCAGATTGGCTGTTCTCTGTGGCTTTGTCTTGGGATGTCAGAGAATTCCATCAGAAACAGGAATGGAAATTGCTAATATTTGCTGACGTCCAGAGAAGTAATCAATCCAGTGAATGTGATTGTTGTTTTCATTCCACAAATGGTACCTAATTGATTACTTCCCACCTCCCTTGTCATTATGTTTCCCTTGCATTAAAATAAATGGTGTGGAATAACATAATTAATTATATAAAAACACTAAGAAGTAGCTTGAGAAATAGTGGCTGGCTGACATGGCTGACATGAGATGCAAACCTTGGTGTCATCAATCCTAGTCTCACTAACCACTATGCTATACTGGTTTTCCAGTGATTTAATTGCACAGAAATGGTTAACTAGAAGTGTTTGTGAATATAAAAAAAGTCTCCTCCTTTTTGGAATTTTAGGTTTTGTCTCCAGGTTTATGACCTTGTGTGATGATATGCCTGCCCCCCGCCTATAGTTCCCTCAAGCTGTTTGTTCTACTCCTGGATCCACTACTGTAACTTCATAATATTAGGAAATGGACAAAAAGGATTACAATGCATTTATTGAAATGGAATAATACAATGTAGGAACACTTCATGGAACAGTCTTTCTGTTTCATGCAGCTAGCTACATGATCTTTCAAGGGAGTCATTCTTAATCTTCTTTCTGGCCACTTGATGGAGGCAACAGCTTAAATGCTTTGATCTGTTTTTTAAGTTGATGCTCCAAGTAGTTGATTAGATGCTGATTTGTACTGTAGTTTTGTGAGTTGTGTTTGTAGTGTCCATGTTGTGTGTCTGATGAACTTTTATGTATTATAAACATACAGCCAAAACCATTTGCTGGAATAACAATTACAACCCATCATCGCTGCTAAACACTGAACTAGGATCTATTCGGCTACATCCTAGAATGAGAAGTTTAGTAGAATGCAAATATTTTTCAGTGCTTCATATTTTAACATTTACCGAGGTAGCAGCATGATTTTAAAGTAAAAAAAGAAAGAAATGGACATGGGTAAAAGCAGTGTATACTGTATCTTCTTTAAAAAGTAAAATAAAATCTTAGTTCTCCATTCAAGTAGGTAGCCGTGTTAGTCTACGCAGTTGAAATAAATAAAAAAATAAAAAAATTGTCCAGTAGCACCTTAGAGACCAACTAAGTTTGTTCTGGGTACTGTATAAGCTTTCGTGTGTATCTGAAGAAGTGTGCATGCAGAACAAACTTATTTGGTCTCTAAGGTGCTACTGGACAATTTTTAAAATTTATTTCGACTTAGTTCTCCAGTTTTGATTAAAATCGGACTTATTCCTGTGGTACCAACTTCATGACCACCCACTTTTCATATTCACTGCATCCTAAGCAGCAACTTCTTTTTTTGTAGTAGTAATTCCATCCCAGTTTCCATGAAAGGCACAAAAATCCAGCACAAAGGCTCTCCTGACAATCACTTTGGCTTTCAAATCCAGAATTTGGACCCAGTTGTTTTGACCCCGGCCGTTTTAAGGGAAACACATGCTGAGATTCTTTGTGCAGCTGGAGACTGTTAGTTCCAGCTTTGAGACTGCTGACGTTGGCACGCTGAGAGCATCTGGGCAAACAAGAGAAGCGGAAGGTTCCAGAGGGGCTTGGCAGGCCGAAAAGAGCTTGTTCTGCCCGAAGTCAGTTTTGGACAGCTGGGTGTTGGAGTCCAGGCTGCCGAATGATGAGGTTCAAATAGCTACAGGTGGAATAGCTGAACTCAGAGCATTGAGAGCTGTGCACACAGGAGGCCTGAGAGTAGCGCATAGCTGTCAAGAGCTGCTCAAGAGAGAATAAAGAGGTAACTCAAGTAGAAGGAAGGAAGCAGTGATTCATAAGGTGGAATAATCCAGGGGAGTGCTCGGTTTGGCATTTTTTGTTTTTAATTCATGATTTTGCTATGCTAAATTAGCCTTGTACATGTAGATAAATATTCAGATCCCTTTTGTGTACAGGAGGAATATTCGGAGGAAAGCTAAGTCTTGTAAGAATAGCGTAATGTTTCTAAGCAACAGAAACATCACTCTTGCTCAATTTTATAATTTGTATTGATTCACAATATAGCACCTCCAAACAGTTTTCAGGGAAATGTATCAGTCTGCTTATATTGACTGTTTTTAAAATTGAAGGCTGAACCTGATTAGTAAAATAACTTTTTTTAATCAATACACGTGGTAACATTGCATATGTGTTCTTACAGGTGATGGTGAACTGAAACAAGACTCTGTATCATGCCTTGAAGTAAGTAGAGTTTTATCTTAGTGTTGTTGCTTATTCTATTGCATCATAATGATTTCTCTCTTAATATTTTGTCCCAAGCTTCTGCTTGTCCCAAACCTGTGATGACAGATGGGTCTGTACAAATGCTTCTTTATTTTCATCTGAGGCAAGATCAGGGGAGGGGGGCTGTTCACATGATAAGTTCTGGAAAAAAACAACACTTTAACCTATCATTTGTTCAGACTTACAATGTGAGATTCAGAATTTGAACTGAGTTGAATTAGAGGTTGGCAATCACTGAGTGAATCAGAGGTTCTGGACAGATTCACTTAGACCCTACTTGGTACCTTAGGTTGATAGCATTGGGAGTGTGGAGCAATCTGAGAGAAGAATTCCTTAGATATACTTTCGAGCTAAATTCATTTTATTTTTAATTTTTTTGTTAAAGTTTATGAAATCTGTACGTTTTGGGGGGAAACCACAGTTTTGAAATACTGTGACTTCAGAATAAGCATGATCCAATCCAGAAAGTTGTTTTGAAGTAGTTCAGTATGTAGAGCATAGAACTCAACTCTTTTCTTCCACTCAACAATGCATTTACAAACAGTAAAATGCCTAAAAATAAGAGGAAATATAATGGGCCTGTTGTTTGAAGACTATTTCTTTGCTAAGAGACGAGTTTCCTTATATCAATCACAGTCTATTGAAGGAGGCTGTCAGGGGGCTCCCCCCCCCTTCCAGCCTGGCTTTGAGTGAGTACCGGGAACAGCCTGCGATCTTGGAGTCAGACCCCTCCTCCTCTTCCTCCTCCTCCTCTGGGGGAAGTTCGGGAGAAAGGAAGGCGGTGGGAGGGCTTCGACCAGCCAAGCAGAGCCATCGCAGCGTAG
This sequence comes from Darevskia mixta, assembly GCA_034641385.1. Lineage (NCBI taxonomy): Eukaryota > Metazoa > Chordata > Lepidosauria > Squamata > Lacertidae > Darevskia > Darevskia mixta. The sequence goes on from JAWWNH010000013.1 coordinate 6,605,490, forward strand.
GAGGGGAAGAGAAGAAAAGACGGACCGGATGCTTTCGTTTTCCAAGGTGCGCTTCCTGGCGGGAGAATCGCCAGGGGTCATTCCAGGAATCTGATAGTGATTAACGGATGTGTTTACGATGCACTCCGCGTTGTAAAGTAATTAGCCTAGATTAAACCTTAATAGCTCAATGGCTCGGAGTCTTTCTTTGAACGGCCAGCTGGGGAAAGGACCCCTTGCAGCCTGACAGAGGCTATGCCATTGCAGTACTGGTATAGCTCGCATTACATTCTTGGTCCTAATTGGTATAAGTGTGGGTCTTCTACTAAGTGAGCACCTGCTTTACATGCAGAATGTCCAAAGTTCAGTCCCTGGGATATCCAGGTAGGACTAGAAGAGCCCCTGCCAGTCAGTGTAGATGATAATGAGTAAGTTGGGTCAACAATCTGAATCAGTATAAAGCAGCTTCCTGTGTTCTTCGCTTGTATAAACTGTTATTGCGTAAAATCAGTTCCATGATTTCTCAATGAAATTGAGTAAACTTTGATTTCATGTGAAGATAATTTTACCTTTGAGTTACACTAAGATGGTTGAATCCTAACTACCTTGCTCGTTCCCTAATGTAGTCCCTAGGTCCCCTGAGAGACAGGTGACACATGAGAAAGGTGTGGGATTGCTGCTGAAGAGTGAAGTTGGGTGGAAGATGCAGAACCCACCCTTGTGCAACTATATATGCCATCTTCATGCACTAGTATCTGTTCGAATCCAGCTCCTTGCAGATTTGTGGATTATTTAGATGTGAGGGAGAGTTGCATGAGTGAATTGTATTTCTTGTTGTTGTGCAGCTGATGTGATGTTCACAGGATGTTGAATAAGGGAAGTTATGGACTCCGCATAAAAATCTAATGAGCAGTTTATGTGCTACAGTAGTTTATAAAGACATACAGAATTGCTGAGCTTGAAGTTCTATATGGGATGAACTAAAGTGTTGAAACCACGGCTGCTACAGCTTTATTGTTGTTACTCAAAAAAAAAAAAAAAAAAACATTTTAAGAATAAGTATGATAATACCCTGTTTCCCCTATTTTAAGACGTAGTCATAAAATAAGCCATAGCAGGATTTTTTTTGCATTTGTGAAATATAAGCCATACCCCGAAAATAAGCCATAGTGATAGGCGCAGTTCTGGAGGGCGCCAAGGAAAATGCGGGGCTGGGCTTACGTAATAAAAATAAGACATCCCCTCAAAATAAGCCATAGTGCGTTTTCTTGAGGGAAAAAATATATAAGACAATGTCTTAAAATAGGGGAAACACGGTACTCCTGTTGAATCCTATACTGAATCTTCATCCTTGAAAGTAGTTTTTATTGCACCAACTCTTTTTGAAGGAGCTCTTGTCTACAGCTACCTGCCAGGCTACTTCTGTATTCTGCACAGTCTACAAAGTCTTCACAATCATCTTTTGAAAGCTAATATGTAGGGGATTTTGAAATTTTGAAATCAATTAATAATCTACTGAATCATTTCCCAGTGCTCTTCTTTTACTCTCAGATTTTATTACTCTGTCTCTACTGAGTGGTTGCAGACGAGCAGATCATTAAAATATTTATTTTGTCAATTGTTCTCCTTTTTCCAGATTTGAATTATTCATATGTTTCTCTTGGGTTGCTAGCATGTTGTTGAGAATGCTAATTGACCTTATTTTATTGTTTGAAATAATAAGAGAATTGAAGACATTTTTTTCTGAACCGGACGATTCTGTTTCAACTCAACATGTCTTTTCCAAAACATTTTCCCACTTCTTTCTATTTCCCTCTTCTGTTGTGCATTGTTTAGACAGTTTTCAATTTCCAAATATGCAGAAAGGATTTTTACATTTAAAAATAATGCAGGATTTTTAGATTCTCTTCTAAGAAGTGCAGTACTGGGAATTCTACAGTTAATGCTGGATGCTGGATACACTCAGAACTCTTCATATGCATTATCTCAGTAATCCTTCCAGTTGACCTACAAGTTAGATCAGTATTATTATCCCCATATTGCTGTGGGTGGCTGAATGTCATCTAGCAAGTTCATAGCACAGATGTAAGATTTGAACTGGGGAATTTTCACAGCTCATATTGTAACACCTGTCTGTCTGTCTGTCTGTCTGTCTGTTTGTTTGTTTGTTTGTTTGTTTGCTTGTTTGTTTGTTTGTCTGTCTATCTATCTAATGTTCACCCTGCTTTTCAAATGAAAAAGTCCCCAGATTGGCTTATAAATATCAGTAAAAAGACAGTTACAGGTAGGTAGCCGTGTTGGTCTGCTGTAGATGAAACAAAATAAAAAAATTCCTTCCAGTAGCACCTTAGAGACCAACTAAGTTTTTTATTGGTATGAGCTTTCGTGTGCATGCACACTTCTTCAGATAACTGAAAAAGTATCTGAAGAAGTGTGCATGCACACGAAAGCTCATATCAAGAAAAAACTTAGTAGGTCTCTAAGGTGCTACTGGAAGGAATTTTTTTAGTAATAAGACAGTTCCTGCTCATAGGCTTATAATCTACATGACACACAAGAGGAAAAGCAATTTGGAGGGGGTGGGGAGAAGCAGATTTCAGAACTAGTTATTAGTTAATGTTTTAAAGGGGATGCAGGTTGGTTGTTCCAGGAGAGTTTGTACAAATCATCATTAAATATAGAATCACCAAGCGTACAGAAGAACAAGTCTTGCTGAAGAAGAAAACAGCATGGTGCAAGGATAAGCACAATAGAGTTCTTTGAATGTCAATCAGCATATAGATAAAGGTGATCCAGTCAAAACTGTGTGCTTAGACTTTTTAAAAACAATTTGATGAAGGCTTGCAGCTTTTTAGGAAAGTTACTTCCTGAAATGATTATCTGTTTCAGTAATATCTGTATTTCTCTATGTAAATCTTTTCTACTTCCAAGTAAAAGGTAAGAGGCCAAGGTCTTATACCCACAGATATCTGAACAAGTGCCCTGTATGTGAACCTGCTGTTTACTGATTCTCTTAGATAGTCTAGTGTTTTCTTCATTTTCATTTGCAAATCAAATATGGTCCAAACCCAATTTGTTTTACATGGAATTTTTTTTGCCTACAGTATTTTTCCATATTTCATGATATACGAGTAGCACTGTGGTTTACAAGTGAGCATTTAGTCTTCTCTGCAATCATTTTGCAGCTGCTGAATATTTATATTCTTACATCAGGCATACATGAATCCTGCTATAATTCCTTAATGCAAATGTGACATTTTATGCTGACTTTGTAGTATGCAAATAACATTCTGCTGAAGTATGATAAATCCTAAAAAAAAAAAAAAAACCCATTCCTGAACCCCTCACTTAGTACAAGTCTTTACTATCATTGGCTTTCCCTGTTTCACTTTATATTGTGTGTGACCCTTGGTAAGTAAAAGTGTAATTTGTGTTCTTGTGCAAGTAATTTCCTTTATGTTTGGTGGGTCAGCTGGATGGTTTCCTAAAATAAAATTTGATCCACTAACCACTCTGAGTTGATCCCTAACGAATGATTAGTGTTATTGGTTTTCCTGGAGAACTTAGGAGTTTCTTCTTCAGCATAGCTTTATTTGCTTCCATTCTTTGGTCCATGGTGTACATGGTGTCTGTTGGACTTTTTAATCCCTTGTATTAATAATATCTCCATTTTTGTTGCTCAGTTCTCCTTCTTTACCTTCCAGTTTCTTTGCCACATAATTCCTTTTAAACCACCTTGACCTTTCTATGGTCAGCTGTGCTTGATTTGTAAGGACATTTTCACATTCAAAATTCACCAGAATAAAACTTTTCCAGTGTTTCTTTACATGCCCTTCTTAAGTGACTGGGGAGACCCAGCCAGATGGGCGGGGTACAAATAATAAATTATTATTACTGCATTATTATTATTATGGATGGGTCATTGGTTGATACTTTTGGTAATTGTGGTGAGCTTGGCACTATGTATTCTGCACTAGGCCTTAAGAACTTAAGAGACGCATTGGATCGCACCACAATATCTGGTTTATCATACTGCTTTCCACAGGAAGGCTGCAAGCAGGGCATGAAGGTGACATCACTTTCTTGCTGTTTTTCCCCCAGCAATTGATTAATATAAACTCAGAATTTGGCTAATTACAAAATGTGGCTTGCACAAAATGTGGCAGTGTGAAGGGCTCCTGTTCACAAAGCCAGCCTGAATTACATCACCATTCTACCCCCCCCCCCTTCAGCTGATAATCAGCATTCTGTGGTTAGTGAATATGCTGTCTTCATGAGTGTTTTGGTGTTGTTTGGGGAGATGATACAGGCAATATGCAAACCAGTGCCACTGACTTGCTGTCCAGCATTTCCTATAATGGCCTTATTCAGATGCTACATTAAACCATACTTTGAGACAAAAGTTCACACAGTGCTGCTCCCCTACTTCCGCTGCCGTACTGCAGACAAAACAAGCCAGAGTTGAGTTCACTGTATAGTCTGATCCAAGATTCTTGATTTGTTTCCTCCAAACAAATCGTGGGTGATAGATAACCAAGCCCCCCCCCCTTTGCTTAATGCTCATAGCTCATTTGTAAGAAAACAAGCCATGAGCCTAGGTTAGACGAGACAACAGTTCAGACTATGCTTCTTGATCTGAGGCATGGCAGCAACAGAAGTGAGGAAAGAAACAATGGTTTAATGTGATGTGTGAGCCAAGCCAATATCTAAAGTAGAAAATTTGTATTTCCCCCTGCAGACCAATGTGCAAGCTGCAACCACATTAGGACATCTGGCAATTCACAGTAGCAAGACATGTGGAAGTTAAGCTTCAGGTGTTGTTTATACCAGGCTTCAAGTTAAAACTGCACAATAATAATCATAAATTAAATCACAAAAAACGAGAGAATAAAATCATGTAGGTTTTTTTTAAAAGAACAAGAGCAAATGAACTACTGAGAGAGAGAACTAGAGCCTTCCAACCTAAATGCAAATGTTCTTATCCATTATTTAGAAGGAGGACCTCTGGCTAGATTGGAACCACAACTGACACAAAGTTTTGCTCCATGCAATAGATGTCCCACAAAAAGTTTCCCCATATAAGGCCTCATTTGCAGATTTTAATGTTTGAGGATGTTTGTATGCAGGATATTACAAAGAAACATGGACCACACAGAACAGAAGTTACCCGTGGTTTCTGTCATCCTGCCTCTCCACCATCAAATAATGGCTTTCATTAATACTATAGTAATTACTACTTCCAGTGATAGACTTGTCTTTTGCTTCATTCTTTGAGGTATCATTGCAGTGATTTGGTTTAATAACATACCCTATATACTCGAGTATAAGCCTAGTTTTTCAGCACATTTTTTGTGCTGAAAAAGCCGCCCTCGGCTTATACTCGAGTGAGGCAGGCAGTGGCTCCTATGAAGCTTTCCCATGTTTTTTGTGGTAAAATTGGGTGCCTCGGCTTATATTCGGGTCGGCTTATACTCGAGTATATACGGTAGTTATAGGCATTCCCTATGTCTTAACAATTTAAATTCTATTCAAGCACTCTCTATTTTAATGCAATACTTATTTGGATTAGTATTCTGAAGTAGTGTCAAACATCAAATACAGCTAATTTTCTCCCATATAACTGGATTTCTGTATTAAAAAAGTGTAAGCTCTCTGGGAGAAAGAGAAAATGCTTGAGTTTTTAAGAAATTGTGTAAGCATACCCTCAGGTTAAACAGAGAGCACAAGCACCCAACAGAAGTCATCTTAATGTTTCTGCTATAGACTGCTTTGTCACATGTATGTCTCAATGAATCACACAACCAAGTATTGTGTTTGCCATGGATACAGTGTGATGTTTGGCCATGATAAAATCTCTGCTTATCCAGGCATCACATTAGATGCCCTAATCTGTTTCATAGGGCTGCAATTTGGGGAGGAGAGAATAAAAGAGATGTAAATCACATTGTACACTGAACTATCACACAATCACATTGTACATTGTACATTGTCACTTATTAGGCTTCGCTAAGCTGGATGTTGCTGTGTTTTGTTGCTAGACATATAATGCAAGGTGGGACTTTTGTCACAAAATTCAAGTTTTTGTATGTGTGAGTTCTCATCAGGGCAGCACTACTGAAGTCACCATCTGATCTCAGTGAGCTAATCAGCATTATTATATTTTCAGCAAATAGTGAATTCCTTCTTTATAGTTTGTTGTATGCTGCATCCTGGAACCTTCAGGATTTAAGTTTGTATGCTACATCCAGAGATGATGTAAGTGGAGAAGGATGTCCAGACGATTTTGCCATCTATGACTTGCTCTTGAATTCTGTTTATTGATTCTTGTTGCTCAAGCACATAATGCTCCAAAAACCAAACCAAGTGCCTATTAAGTCAGCAAGTGCCATTGCATATTTAGAAAGGAGAAAAATAAATCTGCATTAAGCAAATCCACTTTTCTGCACTTAGCTCAGGATGCTGAATAGAGATCATTATGGCTTTCTAGGAAAGCTAAGAATTAATTCAGTTAAATAAGGACTGCAAATAAACATTGCCACAAACTGCTGTCACCAGCAATTGATAATTGTGATGAGTTTTTAATCTGTATTGCACAGATGGCTATTATTATTTTTTTTAAAGGCTTCTGTCCACTTCAATTGTGGGTTTAGGGATTTTGCATTATCAGTGTAATTTCTGCTGAAATGAAAATAACACATGATGATAGACATAGTGTGAAATATCCAGCTATTGTATTGTGTGCTTTGTATATAGCATATTTGAATGGGACACGTGTTAAATATGTCCTTACTGAAACATTTACTAAGTGTGATGGTGGTGGTATAAAATTGTCTCCATGTAGAGCACTGTGAGTTGGCCAGTTTTCTGGCACATTCATTGAGAAGTGGCCAAAATACACCAGTTTAATAATGTTTCTTCTTGGAACAGTTTGTGTTGTTCTGTCAATTGCTTCTCATTCACCTACAGTTTGTGTTCCATATGTTGTCTTGCCCATTTCAGTGCATCCAAAAATGGAGGAAATTGCAGGGGATTGTTTTTCTGAAAACCCAATGAGTATTCACTGTCTTCAGCGTTTAAATTGGGAAGGTTATTATTCTACCCAATCTCAGTACCTGATTTTCTCTTCCTGGTGAACCATTTTCCTACAATGAAGATGGCTCCTTCCAGATTTAGGAGTCTTGTAGCTGCTGTAGCTACAAGTAAGTAGATTGTAGCGATTGAAGGGCAGCATTCTGGCATATCTAATGGAGAAATAACTTAATAAAAATAAGAGAAAAGTAGGGATGAGGGGGAAATTCAATTCAGTTTGCATCCTAGATTCATACTTTCTGAAACAATTCATGAATTGAAAACAGCCATCATGTGAAAGCCACACTTCTCTGAATTTTGCAGTGTAGTTCTCCAGCCAAGCAGTGTGCACAAAAATGCATATGCTAAACTGTACATTAGAAATTTGTATACAAATAGAAATAAAATATGAAAATGCATTATATAAGAGGAAATTTCTTTGCATATACTGTATCAGAGAAAAATTGTATATTAAGTAAAGTTCACAATAAAAGGATGATGATGAAGAAGAAGATTAATATTGGAAGATTCAGGACAGATAAAAGAAAGTGCTTCTTTATGCAGCACATAGTTAAACTATGGAACTGACTCCCACAGGAGGCATGATGGCCATCTACCTAGATGGCTTTAAAAGAGCATTAGACACAGCTGAAGGCAGCAATGCTTCTGAATACCAGTTGTTGGAAAATGGGAGAAGATTGTGCTCTTGTGCTCAAAACCTGCTTGCAGGTTTCCCAAAGGCATCTGGTTGGGCACTGTAAGGACAGGATGCTGGACTAGATCAATGGTCTGATTCTGCAGGTCCCTTCTATGGTTTTTTTATGTTCTTTATACTTTTTATTCTAGAATGTTGTGTACATGTAGGCAAAGGGAAATGCTTGATCTAAGTGTTCCAACATTTCAAGGAGGGAAAAATGAGTGAAGTTTCTTTAACAAATATGTTCATGTTGTAACTATTAGTCAGAATTGCATTGTTGAGAAAGTGAACATTGTTGAGAATTGTGAACAAGTTGACATTTTTAGTTGTGGAGAAAATCTGCTAAGTGGAAAAACAAGTATGCATTGTCCTGACACCAAAGAGATTCAGTCACAAATTGCTTACATGTAAGGGCAGCCAAGCACTTCCATTGCACTTGTGAGTGATGTTTTTAATGCTGTTCCTTGTTGTTATTATTACAATCAAATGTAAAGCAAGTCAAACAGAAGTAGCCTTTTTAAACTGCTCAAAAGTAAGGAGCTAGAGTTCTAAGGTGTTCAAAAGGAGTTTAAACATAAAGAGCTCTGGGCTAAACTGATTTTTATTAAATAAAAGAAGGTAACAACAACAACAACAACAACAACAACAACAACAACAACAACAACTTATTTATACCCCGCCCATCTGGCTGGGTCTCCCCAGCCACTCTGGGGGGCTTCCAGCAAACATTATAATACATTAACACATCACAGATTCAAAACTTCCCTGAACTTCATGTGTTTTCTAAATGTCATGTAGTTGTTGATCCTTCTAACCTCTGATGGGAGGGCGTTCCACAGGGCGGGCGCCACTACCGAGAAGGCCCTTTGCCTGGTTCCCTGTAGCTTTGCTCTCGCAATGAGGGAACCGCCAGAAGGCCCTCGGCGCTGGATCTCAGTGTCCGGGCTGAACGGTGCGGGTGGAGATGCTCCTTCAGGTATACAGGACCGAGGCCGTTTAGGGCTTTAAAGGTCAGCACCAACACTTTGAATTGTGCTCGGAAACGTACTGGTAAGGAGTAAGGTAAGGAGTTTTTAGTTAAGAGCTGCTGCTGTCATGAAAAGTGCTTTTGATGAACTGGTTTGTAAAGAAGTCCACTATTGTGAAAAATGAAATGTTGGGGTGCTAGAAGGAAAAGGGGGGAAAGATACTGGGTCTGAAAAGCATTTCAGGGAAAGAGGTATTTTACTAAGATGGATTTCTTCCCTCAATAATACTTATCTAGTGTACCTATTACATTATTTTTCATGACAGAAAGTGGTGCATGTTTGGTGCTTGGCTAAGTAGTTACAGAACCTCAGATATTTCCAGTACTGGCAGACTTCTGGTTTGTTCTGTTTCCCCATGTGATATAAGTAGTGGAGAATTTGTCTTTCCTGAGCGTAGAGCACTGTTTCCCAACCTCCTCCCACCGACCACTTGATGATTCTGGTGGACCACTGAATTGTTTTTCTGCCTGTTGAAACAACGGTAATGCACTGTGCTAGATGTTGTGTGGTTTCTAATTATATTTTTATTGCTTCTTCTATTTCTCATGTCATATTTTTTATAAATTCTAATACAATAAAATACAAAATGAGAACTAAAACAAGCAATAAAAATAGAGTACAATTAAAAACACAATCAAATATTTTTATGCAGACTTGCCACGGACCACCTGAATGAAGCTTGTGAGCCACTGGTGTTCTGGGAACCATAGTTTGGAAACCCCTGAGTTAGAGTATTTTGCAAAAGCAAAATTTTAGATGTGGATTCTAAGATGTGAAATTTTCAACTGCAGAATCACTTGGTTGAGCAGGCATAGCCCACTTTTTGACTCTGGATTCAAACTGGGAGACTTCTGTCATAGTCTTGTTCAAGGACTGAAAGGAGACCCGCTTTTCCTCTAACATTAGTGAAACAGACAAGCAGAAACCCAGTGAGATGGATTTGTTGCTGCACTGTACTGTTTGACACTCCAAGGCCAGACACATTCACATAAAAAAGTCTATTCATGAAAAACTGACATTTTGGGTTGAAAACTCTATCTTAGACCTCCTTTAGCATATTAGTAAGGCAAGGAACATTGGAACATCTATAGCTATATTTCATTATTCTATTTAGTACTCTCCATTTTTGGTCCAAAGGACTCCCAGGATGACTTATAAATTAATAAAATAACAAAGTGAAACAATACTTTGCAATACATAGTGCTAAAAATATCACAGCAAAATAATGCATGTCTGAGTAAAATAAAAATTAGTAGCATCATTCCATCAGTCTTGCAGTGAAAAAAGACAGTATCCACAAAGAAGATTTGTATTGATTAAAATGTCCAAGGTGGATTTGCAGATGTCAAAGACATTGACAATTTCAACCCATATTTGCTGCATTAAAAACAAATGGCTCAGAAGGTAGACAACTGTCACCATGTATGTGTCATTATAAAGTATGGAGGGGAAGAGATCTTGCTGCCCATGCTTAAAATGTGAAAGGCAACACCAGGAATATCATAAAAGGGTTGCATATTACTTACACTTTCAAATTCATGCTACATGCCTTGGAAATTGTTGTGGTACTCTTTGAATTATAGAAGATGCTTCTATAGAAAGTAGCAGGATATGGTTGCTGGTGCCTTTTTGTTAGTCTTCTTTGGCAAAGTAAGGGATAAATATAGTAGGCCATACAAGTTTTATGGGGTAGAATGCTGTGTAAATTTCAGATAAGCTACCAGTCACTTTGAATGATCTCAACAGTGCTCAAGTAATCCATATGTAGGCAAAGTTCGGTTCAGTTGTGCAGCATGCAAAAACTGGATCACTCCTTAGAGTAGACTCACAGCAAGTTGGGTTTATCATGATGAATGTTGTTTTTCTCCAGTACTGGGTTGTATCTGACTGAGTTCTATTCAGAGTAGATCCATTAGAGTTTATGAACCCAAGTTAGTTACACTTATTCATTTCAGTGGGTCTACTCTGAGTAAACATTGGCTCAAACTACATCACTGGTAATAGTGAGCTTTTGTAAAACCATTCAGAAATGTTCTAACTACTGCCTGTTTGCACACAACAGAGTATGGAATTAGTGATAACTTCACAAAACATGTTCCAATGCTTTGTGTAACATGGCCTAGTTGCTGCTGTATCATAAGTCCCAAACTTCCTACATGTTCAGTATGAACTGACCTAACACATCTTTGCAAAAGCCAACTTACAAATATTATATTTGCACCACCATTTAGCTGGTTTCTAAACAACCTCAGAAAACTGAAATCCTTCTATCAGCCACCAAAGAACAATTACAGCATGTAACAACATGCCTCTGTATGTGGCCTTTCAGCCCAGTTTCTTACAACAGCATTATTGTCCAGTCCACTTTCCTCCTAATTGCTTTTTGTATTTCATAATTTATCATTACTATTATCTTGCTAAAGGATTCTTAATAAAATGATTTTGCGTTGGATTAAGTAGAATAGTCTCAATTCTGATTCCACAGTAAAAACACCTAAGAGTTATCTTCATGGAACTTAAAAACCTTGGAAAACTGAGCTGTGCTACATGAAAAACCTTACAATACTTTTGGAATGAAACTCACTATAAATGAAACAAAAGTAATCCACTCACCCCATCTGTCTCTCTTTGAAATGTTTGTTTACATTTTCGCTAAACATTTTTCCTTTGCTTCCCAAGGGATATGTAGTGGCTGGTAATGAATGAAAGTGCTTTATATCGCATGCCTCGTGTTCAGCTGAAGTTTCCTTCCTATTGCTTGCTGCAGTGTCTGCAGTAAAATATTTATTGGCTTGCTTCTGTTGTGTTGAATACTATACTCTGCACAATGCTCCCTTCTTCCATGCTATACATTTTTATAAGAGTGTAAGAATATCACCTCCAGACATATCCACCAATCCACCTACACTTTAGAACCAGGTAAAAGGTAAAGGTAAAGGGACCCCTGACCGTTAGGTCCAGTCGTGGACAACTCTGGGGTTGTGACACTCATCTCGCTCTATAGGCCGACTGAGCCGGCGTACAGCTTCCAGGTCATGTGGCCAGAAGCCGCATCAGATGACTAAGCCGCATCTGGCGAAACCAGAGCAACGCACGGAAATGCCCTTTGCCTTCCCGCCAGAGCGGTGCCTGTTTATCTACTTGCACTTTGATGTGCTTTCAAACTGCTAGGTTGGCAGGAGCAGGGACCGAGCAATGGGAGCTCACCCCGCCACGGGGATTCAAACCTCCGACCTTCTGATCTGCAAGCCCTAGGCTCAGTGGTTTAGACCACAGCGCCACCCGCATCCCTTTTTGAACCAGGTAGTGGTACCTTTTTTCAATCTCAGGGCAATGTTGTGGTCAACCTTGTGAACAGCCACATTCCACACTCCAACATTTCTCTGCTGAAAATAGGGATGTTCTTATTATTCAGCAACAATAACACCCTGCCCATTTTGATTGGGTTGCTCCAGGCTCTCAGGGCATCTTTCAACATATATAAATCATTAAACATTAAAAAACTTCCTTATGCAGGGCTGCCTTCCTATATCTTCTAAAGGTTGTATAGTTACAGGTACTTGTCTCCTTGGCTCGGGGTGGTGGTGGTCACAAAACTCCATACCCTCCAACATTTCTCTGATGAAAATAGAGACATCCTAAGGAAAAGTGATTCCAGGATCAAATCAGAAACTGGGGCGGCTTCTGTAAATACAGAACTGTCCCTGGAAAATAAGAACCCTTGTAGGGTCTGACATTCCAGTGGTGGGCAGGGCTAGAGGGAAAATGGGTAGAATGGTGAATCTGACTCTTACGTTTTTATAGAAGCCTACATTTCAACCACATAAAAGGCAGAAGTTTATATGCACATGCCCTTTTCTCTATCTGTCATCCAGGCAAGAAAGAAGCATTATTAGACTTCAAAGACTCATTTCAGTCACAATATAGCACGAGGTGGTGGAGTTTCCCACCCCACTTTAGGAGAAAACCTCAGTTTCGTATTGGAATTTGGACTTTTCAAAGTGTAATTTGGATAATTTTATGTAAAACAAAATTCATGATTAGGCTATTCTCGGGGCCCTAGGATAAAAAGCCCAAATAAACTGTTTCTGCATATGGTATGCACTTTTTATATTTACACAACATTTAGAAAGGAATACAGGGTGCAATGTTCAGATCAGAAGAATCTTTATTTGCATCAGCCACTAGCCATAGCAATAAAATAAGGGTGCAATGGTTTATAAATGGAACAAATCGTCTTTGCTTTCAGTACAAAAAACAAATCTATGTGTTGCATTTCCAATGAATGCTTGGAACACTTGATTGTTATTGGTTGATACACTACAGCAGTCAGAGCCAGCTCCAGGTTTCTTGGGTGCCCTTGTGCACAGGCAATCGATCAGTGGGCCTCTTGGCCCCTTACTTCCCTCCTCAAACCACACCGTCCCTCTTAGCCCCATCCCTTCAAATGAAAACAAAGTTTGACCAATAGGACAACTCCCTGTTGTCAAAGAAAACTTTGAATTTTAGGGCTAGCATAATGGGATTTCTCCCCACCTCTTCCTCTGTGCATGCCCACACCCTCCACAACTCTACTCAGGAAAGTTAGAAGAATCACCGGAACAGTACATGGGAGGAAGAGAGGGGAGATTATTCCACCTGGCAAGCAAAAATGCTTGCACTGTTGGAATTATCTCCTTAGTGCTGCATCTAATTCTGCCCATTGCATTTCGTTAATTGCCTTTTTATTTTTAGTCAACAGTATAATTTAGAGTTAACTTCATTTTCTATTTGATACACAGTTACCTGGGGTAAGTCCCAATGAGCTCATTGGGCCTTCCAGTCTTCTCCTTTGAGCCATGCAGGAGGATGAAAGGGGAGGAAATCAAGAGCCCATGGGTTTCTTTGCATTATTTAGCATTACATAGTTTAGCATTGCATCCTAACGAGGTCAATTTCTTTTTCTTTGAGTGGATGCAGTAAAGTTCCCGTGAGAGAAGTTCGACTCCCAGTGATGTCTTGTCAGCAATAGACTACAAAAGCTAATGCCACAATAATTTTGTTAGCCTTCAAGGTGCCACAAGATTCTCTTCGTTAATTTAATTTTTTTCAAATAATAACACATCTACCTCTCTGAAATTTGCATAATGAGGGATCAAACTCCTTGGCCCATTCAAACACTATCCTATCTTGCAACACTTCTGAAATCACAATTATCTCCTTTTTGTTTGTTAATACATAGTCCAAAATTGCCTCAACTCTATCTCCTTGCTCTTTGATACACAAGGTTATCTTCAAGCACAGTTCAGTGGTTTCTGTGATGACTTTTTTGTCAAACAAAAGCTGCAAGTTAAAATTACCTACCAGTTGGGAAGTGTGCGAGTGTGTGTATAATTTTTTGTTCAGAATTACATCTCCTTCCTTTTGGCTTTGTTATTGGTAACTGTTATCTGCAGATAATTCTCTTTGCCCACTCCCCACCTTATCCCTTGAAATGATTATATTTTTTCTGTGCCAGATAAGTTTAGTTCCTTCAGGGTCTTTGACATGAATTGTTGTCTGAGATAAATTGGTCAACAAGACTATCTTATTTTTTTGACCTTATGATCCTGAACACAATATGCAGTGGTTATAAATGTACTTTTCTGCTCCCCAAAGGTTCTGCTTTATTGCTAGACTTCTAGCTTTTGAAGAAGCATAGTATTTTCCTAAACCTTTTGTGCCAAATGCATACTGATTGCTGCTAGCTTTTGAATACGATTAATATTATTTTCCTAAACTTTTTTGCCAGATATGTACAGCTTGTTGCTAATCTGCATACTCAGTTCAGTGGAAGCCTTTTTTGTTTGCTTGCTTGTGAAAATATGTCCACTAAATCATGTATTATTTATTAAATATCTCTACTGCCCACAGCACAGTATGAGGCAGGGTTTATTAATAGCAGCTTAAGGATCTAGTTTGTTTCAGCAAACCTTAGTTAAGATTATATCCAAACCCCAAACTATAGTTCAACAATGATTAATCTAAAACTGACATAGAAATTTTTGATCTCTGTACAACCATGCCGAAAGAGGAGACGGGAAGGGGGAGTGTATGACCTCGAATATTGCTACAGCTCATCCTTACAATGCTAAACTTTGGTTTTACATTACGTTTGAAAACTTCAAGTATGTTTCTCAGTATTTGTTTTGTTCTTTCCACATTGAAGCAGCCCTTCTGTTTGGTGGACATGTAATAGACACCATTCAAATTTTTTTCTGTATGCTTGGAGTGTATACATTCTTATGAATATACACGCTAGCACAGAGTTAGTGATACAATGGAATAATCTAATTCAAACATGCCATGTCTATGTGCCGGATAATGGCATTTTGTTTAGAGAATTTCTTTGTACATTTATCAGCCCAACATGTGGGGAGCTGTTGGTTTTATGATGATTTATCCAATACTTCTCCATACTTGCCTTTCCCCAGTTGTGTTTTGGTTTCATGTTTCGATATGACTCTGCATGCATGTGTGCTTAGAAATCCAAGCAAATGTGTTTTCAAATGCTCAGATGGGAGTAGTGGGACAGATTAGGTTACCCCAATCCCTTTTCCATGTAACTGGACTGAACATATGCATTGGGATACATTCATAACAAAAGAAAGTACAGTGGTGCTGTAAGGATGGTAGTGTGTCCTCCTCAAGAGTAAATCACTCCACAGTCTGTTTGACTAAACTGAGAGTTTATTTCACTGACAAGCTTTACAGTTCCTCATCCTCCTCCGATGAATCAGATCCTCCGAGTAAGGGCTTCCGTTTTTCCCCCCAGCATAAAAGCTTAGCGAAATTCCAGCGCCTCATCTCACTCCTCCTTTTCCGTTTCTTGACCCTACTGGTCCCAGCGCTGGACCCTTCCCTTTCACTTTCATCTTCCCTAGAGGTAGCTGTTGAGGCTCTCGCTAGATCCTCAACCCCTTGTTCCACCTCTATCTCCATCCTCTCCTTCCCTCCTATTGGTTCCCTCGCCACCTGCTCTTCCGCCGTCAGCACCGGCGGCGACCCTCCTTCACTGCCACTTCTCCATACCTCCTTCCCCGTTTCTGGTGACAACCTCGGCGCTCTCCCTTCCTCTTCCCATGCCCGTAATACCTCCTCCGGCGTGCATGGGTGACCCCTAGGTCCCACTGGCCCCTCCGCCACCCCTCCTGGCTCGGGCCAGTCCCTGACAGGTACCTCGGGTTAAGCACTTAATTCGTTCCGGAGGTCCGTTCTTAACCTGAAGCGTACTTAACCTGAAGCACCACTTTAGCTAATGGGACCTCCTGCTGCCGCTGCGCCGCCAGAGCACGATTTCTGTTCTTAGCGGAGTTCTTAACCTGAAGCGTACTTAACCTGAAGCTTACTTAACCCGAGGTACCACTGTAATGACATATGTGAGAGCTATAGAAAACTATATTGCCATACATTCATATTTTTAGCAGTTTGAAACACACACAGGGAAGAATAAAACCCGGGAAACAAAGTACAGTGATTTGGAAAAGTGTATTTGGGTGTAATTAGCAAATTAGCTGACACATAAGCTGCATGCTGGTAAGCACAGCCTAAGCTTTCTTGGTTCACTCCCCTCTTAGGTGAGGTGGCTAGGTTAGCATGATATCCAACCTGAAATCAATGTTCGTTCTTACCTTCTGATAGTAGCTTGTTTGGAAGAAACAAACCATGAGTGCTGGTTCAGACATGACGCTGATCTAGCTACTCTGTGGTTTGCTTTCCCCAGGTAGAAGTGAAGCATGAAGTGAAGTGAGAACATTCTGGGTGCTTGCACACCTGCGTAACTATGGTTAATGGCTTTGTGTTTTATCTGATGTTGCCATTATCTCTGTCTTATGCCAGGCACACCTAGCTTTCAAAAACAGTGTTTGCATGTGTGTGTGTTTTTAAAGAACACAATGACTTTTGTTTACTGTATCCCCACTTATATGGTAATTCCCCCCCCCTTCCAGTAGCCACCAGAAGGGTGGTGGGAATAGGTGATTGGCTGATAGGTGTGGCCAATCACCCATTCCCACCACCCTTCTGAGTAATACCCCTCCCCACCCTCTCACTATATATAAGGGTCTGGTGACTTCTGTTTCAGTGTATCTGAAGAAGTGTGCATGCACACAAAAGCTCATACTAATAACAAACTTAGTTGGTCTCTAAGGTGCTACTGGAAGGGGGGGGGGGATTTCTTTTGTTTCGACTACGGCAGACCAACACGGCTACCTACCTGTAACCCACTTATATGGGTATTTCAGGCATTGCTGTAACTCACGTATATAGCACACACAGACCAGTTTTGAAGAAAATGTCACTTGCAAAAGATAAATACAGAGATGGTGCTAAAGGGCTGCATTTTTCCTTTTATTTTCTCCTATGCTGGGAACCAATTTTTAGATGACTTTCACTTTCATTTCTGTTCCACCTTCACTGTGCGGTTGTGAATTCTAAATCCATTTGTGCATTCAACCGGCCTAGTCTGTGGAGTATTTTGACTAATGAGGTGTTGCTACCAGCAGTTCGACATTTCTTGTAGCTGCACTGCAAAACAGCTAAAGTTCATTTTAAAGAGAGAATGCAGCCTGCAAAGAGTGCCAAACCAGTAAGAGGCACATTTATTTTCATGCATTCTTCTGAAGAAAGAATCAGAACTGGCCTAGGATCAAATTAAATGTTCCATTTAGTGAAAGATGTCAGCTAGGAATTGATAATGCATTCCCACTGAATGGCTTCAGCATTATCATCCTTCCTGCGTTGTGCAAATGGGCTCTGAATGTTACAGAAATGTCAAGGTATTGGGGAAAGTTTTAGGTTTAGGTTTAGGTGTGGGTTTTGAATGTTATTTCCCAGCAGGCTTTTCAATTCCAGCTTTCTGGTTAAGAAACAGAGAGTATCAGTAAAGTGTCAGCCTTCCTACTTTTAAATATAGAAGCTGGAAAGACAAACACCCAAGAGTCATTAAGCCGAATGGAAGCTTGTGATCTATTCTTGCTGCTGACTTTGAATGAAGAGACATACCGGTACATACATATCACAGCAAGGGACTAATTACATGTTTCAGGCAAATATGCATGTAACAGATCTGGGCGCCTCTTTTGGCTGAAGTACAAATGCAATAGATAGATATATAGAACCATTGGCCTCATCTAGAAGGCTCTTCTTATCATCTTATCTTCTTAGAAAAATAAAAACCAGGGTATCTGTGTGCTGTACCTCTGGGTATGGGGCACATTTAAGGAGGCATGTTACATGCCTTCCAAGGGGCACACCTGGCAAAGTGGTAAAAAAAAGACTCTGACTCACATCTGTTCAGCTCTCTATCAAGGTTTATTCAAGAAATGTTGCTTCACGTTATCTGCTTTCACCCCTGACCCAGATTCTTTCCAATCTCCCTTTTACAGTCCAGTATCCTCAACAGAAAGTCCCAAACCCCAGGGACAGTCAGTTTGTCCCAGAGCTGCCTCAGAGTTCCATGGGAAGCACTGCCTCAATAAGGAGAGGGATATTCTGCATCAATGCCTTAAAGGTAAAGGGACCCCTGACCATTTGGTCCAGTCATGTCCGAATCTGGGGATGCGGCGCTCACCTCGCTTTATTGGCTGAGAGCCGGCGTACAGCTTCCAGGTCATGTGGCCAGCATGACAAAGCCGCTTCTGGCGAACCAGAGCAGCGCATGGAAACCCCGTTTACCTTCCCGCCGGAGCGGTTCCTATTTATCTACTTGCACTTTGACATGCTTTCGAACTGCTAGGTGGGCAGGAGCTGGGACCGAGCAACGGGAGCTCACCCCATCACAGGGATTCGAACTGCCGACCTTCTGATCAGCAAGTCCTAGGCTCTGTGGTTTAACCCACAGCGCCACCTGGGTCCCCACATCAATGCCTTGGACAGACTTAAATCCAGGACTTCTATACCTCCCCAAGCAGTGTGTGTGTGGCAGTGAAATACCGTAAGTGTAGACTGTTCCCTCTCTAGCCATACCTAATGGGGCTTCAGAAACACCCTGAAGGACACCTGCAGCAAAGAGGCTAGGGGCAGATCTTTGCAATCTGTAGTCACACCTGACCAACCAACCACCTGACCAAAGGCAACCAGTTTACCTAATCTGTTTCTAGTGTTGTCTTTATTGCATTAAAATATAGGGGATTTTTTGTATTTGCATATCCAAGAATTTCACAGCCCAGAACACTTAAAGTTAAGATACTGGTTTTCCCCTCTGATAATAAACAAGTGACAACTGGTCCTGCATCAGGCCTAGAACTTGCCAGCTAGGAAGTTATAGACGAAATGGAAGAGTGAGGACAAAATGGAGCTCATCTGGCAATACCCTTCAAGCTTACCTCCTCCCTTGGGGTTCCAAAGGCTTCATATTTTCATTGGCAAGCACGGGTTTGGAAAACAGTTGGGGTTGGAGGAGCTTAGAGGCAGTCTCCAAATTCTCCTCCTTTAGTCATCTGGCTTCTACAAAATCTGGGTAATTTTGTGCAGTGCTTTTTTTCTGGGGGGATGCAGGGGTACGCACACCCCTAAACATTTTGTGAATCTTTGTACTTTTTTCCATTTACTGTATTTATTTCCCCCGATTTGAACTATAAAATGGTGATTTTCTTGAGTCAAAATGAGAGTACCCCTAAATATTTTCTTTTTAGGAAAAAAAGCACTGATTGTGTGTAACACATAGTTGAGAAGGCATTCAAGAAGGCTATAGAATCATAGAGTTGGAAGGGATCCCAAGGGTCATCTAGTCCAACCCCCTGCAATGCAGGAATCTCAGCTAATGCATCTGTGACAGATGGCCATCCAACCTCTACTTTGAAAACTCCAGTGAAGGAGAGTTCTCAACCTCCCGAGGAAGTCTATTCCACTGTTGAACAGCTCTAACTGTCAGAATTATTCCCCGCCCCCGGTGTTTCGTCAGAATCTCCTTTCTTGTATCTTGAATCCATTGGTATGGGTCCTACCCTCCAGAGCAGGAGAAAGCAAGCTTGCTCTATCTTCTATGTGACAGCGCTTTCAATAGCAAGATGGCCGTCATATCTCCTCTCAGTCCCTCCTTTCCCAGGCTAAACAAACCCAATTCCCTCAACTATTCCTTACAAGGCTTGGTTTCCAGTCCCTTGATTATCTTGTTTGCCCTCCTCTACACACGTTCCAGCTTGTCAATATAGCAGTTTTATATGAAACTCCTGAACACTCAAACAACCAAACAATCAGCATGCATGTGTGGTGAATCTGCTGCAGGGCTGTACACCTTCAAGCAGTAAGCAGGGGATAGTTTCCTATACATAATATTCCAGTCATGTAGAAGACTAGGACAGCTGTGGTTTTGTTTTTGTTTTTTTGGTGGGGAATGGGATGACATTCCTTTTTCTGAAATGTAAAGTGGTAGAGTACAGTTGCTGATTCATGGCATCACCCTGCTGACTAACAGCTTCGACAGGGAAATTCCGGTACAAAAAGTAGCTGGCTTATAAGCTGTTTCCATTTGACCCTGGGCAAACACTGTGAGAAGCAATTGCGATTCTGTTTCCCCCCCATGAAGCTGAAGTAACATCAGTAAACCAGAATGAAGGTGCTAAAAATTGTATGTGAACACATGTAAAATATGCCCTCATCCCTGTTTTCTGGCCATAAGGCTTGATTAAGTGGTATTTTTCCTCATAGTTTTTAATGATAAAGAATTTCACTCTTAGGGCGCTGTTGTTATCTTCAGTAGTAGCCATGAAAAGTTGTTATGTGTGTCCGGAGAATATCCAAGTTCATGCAAAGTTTAAAAATATGTTTTAAGTCAATATTCAAGCTTTGTATGCTGCAAAGGTGAAATTTCATAGTGTTATAGATGGCTTAACTTGTTTTCTGTAGTAATACTGCCCTCTGCTTAAGAAATGCCAAACTTTATTGAATAGCTGTATGTGTATGTATTTAAAGGAAGGGCATTTTTATAGATCAGGGGAAAAGGAGACAGTTATACATATGACATTTTTGGAAATGTTTATGCTGGACTCAGGCATCATAAATTTGTGACTCAGAGAAAAGACCAGAAGGAAGGATTCTTAATGAAATTGACCTGAGCTTGTTTCTATTGCTAACACGAGCATTGTTTTTTGACAGACATGTACAGAAGTAGGAAATAATTGTGTTATACACAGGCTTTGTGCCAGGATAAATAAAATAATCATTATTCCATTAGGGACATCTTGGTTGCAAAAGGTCACCATGCATAAGAAATCAGCTAATTTACATCTGTATGAATAGCAAAATGGGTTCATCATCATTAATGCTATTGAAATGAATGCCAAAGGGTGAAATTATTATTTGCTGTTCATCTGGGACAATTTGAAGAGCAATATGGTCAAGTCAATTCTTGTATATAAATATTTTCATTTCCGTCTCTGAGCTTTTCTAAGCATGTCTTGTTTGCTGTATCTAGTGGGATGGCCCTAAATCACAACAGAGCCTTTTTTTCAGCTGGAACTCACAAGAACTCAGTTCCAGCATCTCTCAGGTGGGCGCCATTGCTATTATAAGAGAACAAGGGAGGTGTCGTGGTGAGTTCCGGCACCTCTTTTTCTACAAAAACAGCACTGATTGCACCTGTATATTCCAAAAGGTTTGTGGGAGGCTGTGCAAGACAGTTACCACAATATCCCATGCTGTAAACCTTTTGTTACTGATATCTTTCCATATACCACTCATGGGAAAACATTGTAAACCTTTTATTAATACTATGTTACTGATATATTTCCATATACCCCTCATGGGAAAACATTGTCTCGCCCAATGTTTTTGGATTACAGCTGCCATCATCACCAGCCAGCATGGCAGCAGTCTGGGATAATAGGAGTTGTAGTTCAGTAGCATCTGGAGGCTCACAGGTTTTTCACCCTTGCTGTAGACTTTAATTTTGATGAACTCATAGGCAAGATCCTTCATGAAAGAGAAAGTTAAGAGTTTTACTTTGGTCACAGGATTTTTATTTATTTAATTTAACAAAAATTAGATAGTGCTTGACTGTAGGAAAATCTCTAAGTGGTTTGTGTAAATGCAATTTTAAGATATCCTGGTATTAATGACATTAAAAACTACTACAACATGTAAACATCTGTATGGAATTTCCTGGTGGTATCCCCCCTCTGCAAACTAAGCCTTTTTCAAAAGCAGGTGTTGTGGATCCATTCACAGTGACCCTGGCCCAGGCAACAAGGCCTAACCTGTGAAGGCAAAAAAACTGGATAAGACAATGTCCTGGGATTTAAAATTAGGCCACAACTTTATTGATTCCAGATGTAGGTTGGACTTGACTTTGGCACTGGGTACATCTCCTCCCCCTGATGGATAGCTGATGCATTACAGGAGGCATTACAGCAGGCAAACTTGGCCCTCCAGATGTTTTGGGACTACAACTCCCATCATCCCTAGCTAACAGGACTAGTGGTCAGGGATGATGGAAATTGTAGTCCCAAAACATCTGGAGGGCCGAGTTTGGCCATGCCTGCATTACAGGGTCAAGCCTAGGATTACGGACCCTATGCAAGACACAGGAAACTCTGTGGCCCATCTGCTGCATGTCTTGGTTTTAGGACAGAGCCTTCTTACTAGCCCTCTCAATGGGGTACCCTGTTATTGCACAATTCTGTGCTGGGGGTGATGCACCACTTTATCCACATGCCTGATGTTAGCCTAAAAGGATTCCACCTTAACAGCCACAGTTGTGTCTATTGCTATGGGGAAGGCATACTCAGCATGTGCATGCTTACTCAGAAGTAAGTCCCATTGACGTAAAAGGGCCTTACTCCCTAAAATGTGAGCATAGGACTGCACTGTTTACTGAATTGTCATCCCATTCCATGGGGTTCAGTGTAGCACTTGGATAAAAATAATTCCTTTGTTTAATTTCACCTGATCATGGAAAATTTCTTCCCAAATTTCTCAGAGATAGTTCAACTTAAAATCTACCAGATTCTTGTTTATTCTTATGAATGAAGAATTGACACAAGTGCACATATAGCCAGAGGTTGTTTGAATGTTTTTATTTTAATTTGCCACCTGCAATAATTGGCAAATAGCTTTCCTATTTAAAGCCAGCTTTTAGTAAGCCTTCACAAGCTTTTTTTAAAAATTGAGCCTATTCGAATGAAGAGTTAAATCTGGGATGCACTAATATGCATTATTGCTTTGTGGGGACAAAACACTTTTCTTTCTTTTTTCGCTATAAAAAAAATAATTGGGTCCGTAGTGACTTTGTAAATTAGAGCTTCCTTATGTGGTGCTGCTAATTTATGCATATCAGCTTTCTGAAATATTCCAGGCTTCCGTAGATCGAAAGATGTGCAATTTTGGCAAGTTAATACTTTGTCTTACTCATTTGCTACTCTTTCTTGATGGCTGCACGGCTACCCGCCCTACCAACAGATGCATGCATATGACTAGTTCTTGCATTTATTAAGTGGTTGAAATATGTAGCAGGTAATTAATAGGAAACTAGACTCTCATTTCTTCTTGCCAATTATCAAAGCGGAGCACAATAAATCTCAACTTGCAATACATCAAGATTAATTTAGCATCATTACGATTTTCTGCTTGTATCTGATATTTGTCTTAGAAAGTTTCAAATACCAAGGCCAGTAATAATTTGTCACATGAACTTTCCTGGTGGTTAAGAAGTGGACCTTAAAACAGTTTAACTTCCCTAAACATAGAATGAAAATTCAATCTTTAGGGTGAAATCCTATGGTCTCCAGGACAGTATTTCAGAGGATGTAAGAGACCTGCTCTATCCCTGACACTGGAAACTGAGATCTGATGTTAGAACTCCCTCTCTGATACCACCAGCTTCTCTAAAGCATTGGCTTTTCAGTTTCAGTGATCTAACATTGGGATGGTCAAAGAGAGGGTGTGCACCTTGCATGCAAAACAGTACTGGTCCTGCACACACCTCGAACTGCGGGAGGTGAGGTTAAAACCTGCTTCTGAGTGTCGGAATCCATTGGAAACTGCCTGGGGAAAAACCTTGTTGGATGTATATTCTGGAAAAAAAAGTTTGAAAATGAAGAGTGTTTTTCCTAGGAAGTGAAGATTCTGTTATAATTGATTGTGTTTCCTTGTTTCCCAAGGCCATTGGTAGAATACAAAATATTACTGTAGTCGTTTTCACGCTTCTGCAAGTGATGGGACTTTTTGCACCTCCTTTTCTTATGCAACATTCTAGTATGAAGTGCAAAGCTGCCTTTCTGTAACAGTCGTCAACAGGTTTACCACAGCTAGCAACCTTTCACCCATTTCCACCACCCCTCTGAGTAATACCCCTCCCCACCCTCTCACTATATATAAGGGTCTGGTGACTTCTGTTTCAGTGTATCTGAAGAAGTGTGCATGCACACGAAAGCTCATACCAAGAACAAACTTAGTTGGTCTCTAAGGTGCTACTGGAATGAATTTTTTTTATTTTATTTTGTTTTGACTATGACAGACCAACACGGCTATCTACCTTTAACTAGAAAACACTGGAAGGGCAGCTTTGAATAGAGTCTGAGGGAGAATGTTCGTTATCCATATCATATATAGGAACACTTTCAGAAGTGTGTTTGTTAATTAAAGCACCAGCACCAGCATCAAAACTGGCAAGTAGAGAAATAAATAATAAACCTGAAATACAAGTGAGTGCTTACCAAGCTTTCATTTAATCAATAGTTAATGTAGGCAGTGATTGCAAAACTTTACTACATGAATTTAATCAGATATGTTTTCTTGGCACGTTGGCGGATAATACACTGATTAATTAATTTCTTCTCCTGGAGTGAGGAAAGCTCCCAGCAGAGGAAATTTGAACAGTTCAGTGTCACTGTGAGCCATAAAACTCTGCCATAAAAAATGTAAGTGGTCTCTTGCTTAAGACCTTAATACAGCAACCATGATCAGTGCTAGAACAGATTGATGAAAAGGGCTAATGCCAAAACAAAGGTGAGAGTACATTGGCTAAATATAATGATAAACAAGATACTGATAAAGATATAATTTTCCAAAGCATTTTAGGAATTTTGAGGGACTGCTAATTTGATAAATTTATAAGTAAGTCATACTTATGGATAATGATCTAGGAAATGCTAACTACTGAATTTTTGTGGCTGAGAAGAGGATTGAACTTTGGCCCATCAACCCTATCCACACTAGTTAATTTTCATTTTCATTTTTAATGTTATTCCTAAGAAAATGGGTTAAATATTTCCCCTTTTGATATATATTGAGATTCTGTCCTGTCAGTGTCATTTAAATGGGCTTTCTGAAATTTAAAAGATGTGCTTAATTCACAGAGTTCCTGAACTCTGAACACTGGAGTCTGCTTTATGGCCTCCGAACACATGCGTGTGTACACATCTTGAACACAAGATGCACAAACTTCTAAGAGTTTTTAAAGGGCCTGCAAAAAGCTTTGACCGTTCTGTCATTCTGTGCCAAGAGGAGGTGTCCAGTTTACTTTTCCTTGTCATGGAATGAAGCACACCCAGCTACTTCAAGGTTGTACTGTATCCTGCACATCAGCATAGCTTTACTGTAGGATTGTTTCAGCAAATCCAATTCCTGTAGAATTTACAATGCTTCAATCGCTGGTGTTACCATTCAGTTTAAACACATCTGAAGTTTGTGATTCCACTCAGTTTTCTTCCAATTTCTAATAGGTGAAGTTTCCTGGCTGTTGATAGGCATTTATTCTACCCTATAGACTTCAACAGCACCAATCCAGGAGTACAGAAAGGTGGTTGAATGGACATGCCCTGAGAGAACTTTGTGCTTTTGATAGTTTAGGTAGTGGTAATTCCCCAGCTAGTAGCTATTTCCAGATTATGTGCTATTTCTAGGACCTCGGTGATCTTGCCTATTCCCTGCATTCTGTCAAGCAGACATCTAATACGTTATTATAAATTGGTTTAAACTTCCTGAAGTGAGCTGCCAATGATACGGTATCCATCAGTGTTATTGCTTCATTGTGACACAAAGAAAAGAACTGTCAAGCCTTCTGTGTTTCTTTCATGATGCTTTCTTTATCTGCTGTCTCGTCCCACTTTCCCATGATTTCCTTTTTTAACTTTTCAGTGTACAAGATTTTACAGAAGCCCAAGAAAAGTGATCAGAGACCCACTGTATCCTCTTTGTAGAAAGATGCATATTGGGGAGGGGGGGGAGAAGAAACATCAAGGTTTCTTAAAATAGCGAAGATAAAATAGAACTATGCTTTAAGGAACAGGTGAAGGAAATTGAGTTTCAAAAATTTATACGTGCTATATCATTTCTCATTCTTATTGATAACAGATGTGTTTTTTGTGTTTTATTTTCTACTAATACTGACTTCTTACAAAAATTAGTGAAATTGAATACTGTGATCTTATAAAGCTGTGTCCTAACTCAAGCAATCATAGATACATTTATTGAACTGGATTCTTCTCTGAGAACCAATATATCTGAGTTACATATATTTAGACTCCAGACAAAAGCATCCCCCCTTTTCCAGGCCTTTTGCTAATCACATATAATAAAGTGCAAGTGTCTCTGCGTCCAGTCCCTGTGTCCGTCCCTGTGTCCTACTGCGCATGTGCCCCACGGACACAGGGATTGGAGCGCAGAGACTTCGGGCGGCCTGGCGCTGGCGGGGAAGCCGCGGCCTCTCCCTCGGCGCCCGAGCGCTGCCTGCAGCAGGCGCGGCTCCCGCAGGCCGAGCAAGCGCCGGCCGCAGCGGCCGCGATATTCTTAGCAACTGCCAGGCCTGGAAAAGGAGGAGGAGCCGCGGAGCCGGGCCAGGGCGGTGGGGCGCCCACAGCGGCTCGGGAGGTGCTCGACCTGCTTTTCCTCACCTGTGACCGAGCGGGCAGCGCTGCAGGTTGCTCGGGCACTCCGAGAGAGAGGGAAGGGCCACATATGTTCTAGCGCCCGTTAATTTAACGGGCTTAATGTCTACTAGTTATACAATATTTGGCCCTTTAAACTGTGTGTGTGTGCGTGCATGCGTGTGCGCGTCTGTGCGGTTATTGTTTTTGTTTGTTATTATGTTATGCATTTTTGTGTTTTTATATTGTAAACTGCCCTGTGATCTTTGGATCACAGGGCGCTATAGAAATTTAATTGATTGATTGATTAAATATAGGTCTGATAACTTTTTGATGGCTTAGATTTTTTTTGGGTTAACCCCCACCTCACCAACTACTGCTATTTCTTGCATATTAGAACAAAGCAAAAGCACCAAACCTTGTTGGGCCTGGGGGTATATTTGGAAATCTAAGCAATTGCAATGGACACCATGAAATATCCATTTCACAAAAGAATAACTAGTGATTCTCGAAGACTACCAAGTAATAAAATAGCTCTGACGAATCAGAAGAAAAATAAAATACATACAAAGCAGTCCACCATGCAGAAAAGAGGCAGGATCCTCCCCCCCCCCCAACTAAACAATCCCCTGAAAGGCCCCAAACTCAGTTTTAAAAATCAAGAAATTGAAGAAGCAAAGGAGTTGGAAGGTACCAACGCCAAAAGACTGTTGGTTCTTTGCAGAGGTGCATGATCTCAGTTTGACTAAAGAATTGCCAACCCTTCTGTTTCTAATGTTCCTGCCAAACAGAGATATTTCTGCCCTTAAAGCAGATATTCAGGCCTGCTTAAATGATGAGCAACAGTTGCATCCATTACATTCCACAGATTATAGGCCGCAGCCATCCCCAAACTCAGCCCTTCAACTGTTTTGGGACTACAACTCCCATCATCCCTAGCTAACAGGACCAGTGGTCAGAGATGATGGGAACTGTAGTTCCAAAACAGCTGGAGGGCCGAGTTTGGAGATGCCTGTTCTAGGGTGACCACCTTAATCATGCACACAGATTCACCCAAATATTACTGAATACCTGGATGTTGGCTGCTATAAATTCATTTACAAAATAAACACTTCAGTGGTGTATTTAAGTTCCTGTTTCAGCTGAGGGTGACATAGACTGCTTTTTATCAGCTGTCCAGGGAAGGAACACTGCTGTCACATCAACTACTGCCTTGTTCTTAGAATGGCCATGGCGTCTCTTAGAGGATATACCTGATTGCCCTTTTAGGAAGAATTTAAGTTGTCATGAATCTCTTGATAGGTTTCTAGGAAAAAAATAAAGCAGAAAGGGTATGCTGTTGGAAAATAACACAAAAGCTTGGAGTCTCACAAACCAAGCTCAGTTAATGGGAGGGATTGCTCAGGTGGTGTTAAATGCTTTAATAGACATCTTATCTTGAGAAGGGAAGAGCAAATAGACAACACACAGAGGGGAGGGGAGCCTTTCAGAAGCCCGTCTTTCAAAAATTGGTAGAATGAATCAGCTCAAGGCTCCTGATTCTCTAAATCCTTCAGTTAATGGAAATTTTGTTTTTCTCAGCCAAAAGATCAAAGAAGATGGATCTGGACTTCAGTAATACTATTTGTCCTCGTAATAAGAAACACAATCCTTTTCAAATCCTACCTCTGATATTGTCAAGCAAAATATGCAAACTAAAAGCAACAATATAAAGCAAACAATGAGTTAATAAGAATATAGTAATATTAGTAATGTTAGTAATATGGCAGCTGAGGATCTAACATGGGAATTACCACAGGAATGAGACTGAGAGTTAGAAGAGGTCACTGTTAAGTTACCTTTCCCTAAACAAATACAGCTAATAGATCCTTCAGATCTTCCCACATTAATTTCAGATGTATAGCTTTCTGATTCACTAATTTGGGGATCTAAGCATTAAATTATTAAAGATGAGAAAACTCAAGCAATCTCAAATATTGTGTGTGTGTTTGTGAAAATGTACCTTTCCATGATATCTGCTCTATACTATTTAATGCAGTAAGTCGTTCTCTTGGGGAAAACAGATATGATTTCAATTATAGTGAACATTTTGAGGTAAAGTACTTGGGAGTAAATTCCTGAAAAGAAAAATGATCTCCCTTGCTGCTTTTTTCTTGATTAAATGTTATAACTTCATCTATTATTAGTGACCTCAGTCACACATGAGAAGAGAAAATTTGACTTAGCCTAACTGAAGGATGCTTGAGGAATCTGATCTTTGTGAATTCCGTTACAGAATGACCTGACTCGTGTATCTTGGACTACGGTACAGTTCAGAACTTAGCTGTCTAAGCACAGTTCTTGGTGGTTTTAACACATCAAAATAAGTATTTTAATGCATATTTTGAACTGAATTCTTTAGAAGTTCATAGATGAACGAGGGAATGGAAGAAGAAGAAGAAGAGTTTGGATTTGATATCCCGCTTTATCACTACCTGAAGGAGTCTCAAAGCGGCTAACAATCTCCTTTCCCCTCCTCCCCCACAACAAACACTCTGTGAGGTGAGTGGGGCTGAGAGACTTCAGAGAAGTGTGACTAGCCCAAGGTCACCCAGCAGCTGCATGTGGAGGAGCGGGGATGCAAACCTGGTTCCCCAGATTACGAGACTACCGCTCTTAATCACTACACCACACTGGCTCTCCACACTGGAATAACAGTCATGGTATAAACATACAGAAGATGTGCATACCAACAATAGAGGAATTCAGCTGAGGGGAGCCCGGTTGACATTCCCCACAGCGAGCAGTTAAAGGAGCCCCAATGTTCTGTCCACTCACCCCTGAGCTGAATCTTCCCCCTTCTGTGCAAAGCAGCCCCGGCAATCCTGCCCCTTGTGCACAAGTGGCAGGAGCGCCGGGGCTGACTCAGCTAGGGAGCAGGAACCTTCCCGACCCCGAGCTGAGCTGAACCCACAAGCTGCATTGTCCCAGCCCATGAGTGACTGGGTGAAACCGCCTCAGTTTCCCGAGATGAGAGCTGGGGCAGTTTCACCAGGTGCCTTGTGGGCAGAGGCCAATGCAGCTTGTTTTTTCAACATCGCAGTATATCGCCAACCCACAATGTTTGGCTGCCGATATACCACGATGTTAAAAAAGCTGATATCGCCCAACCATATAACTAACTAGATGTTAATTAAGGTTTATTAATTAATTGTATTTGACCTTTCAGAATAACAATTTTTGTAATATGGAAAGCTTACAAACTATACCGTAGGTCTGCTGATGGGTGGTTATCCAATACCTTGAAATCAGTTTCTGCTCAGTCAAAAATGTAATTTTAAATAAATTTTATATAAAGACTAATCTCTGGGCATGCATGTTTGTGTATCCGTATGCGTGAAAGAAAGGGGGGAAATCTATACACACTGAGAGAGCTTTAATTACTTTTGTCATTTTTTTATGCTTCAAAGGTTCCTTGCTTTGGGTATTAGAGAATTTTTACATGTTGGGAAATGGCTGTGCCACGTAAACTTTGTAATGGGAGGCGTTGATTCTGCACAAACTTTAAGGGTGTTTTCACTCATATGCTGTGGTTATGTGATAAATCTTTTTCAGAAAGTGGTAAGAGAAACAGTAATCACTGAAATGATGAAAGTTCGTTTACCTTTAAAGTCTGTTGTTGAATAATGTAAAATGAATCCTTGATATGTCTATATGATCTAGTGCAGGTTGTAGCAAGAATGTTTACTGATGTCTTACACAAACAATATTTGCAGTAAAAAAAGAATTATAGAAGGTATGGGATTCATTTATTTTGTTTAGACTTACAGCAAATTAAAATTCACCAACATTATAGCTGAATATAAGAGGTAACTGAGGTTCAACTCTACCTCCTCTCCTAATGGAGGAATTATGCAACATAAATAGCAACAAATACTATTTGAAATAATAAATTTATAATTTACATGCAACTCATAAATGTATACGTATTTATTAAACTTTCTCTGCCATTATTTCACTTATTATGTGAGCACTTTAATTAGGATAAACATAGTTAATTCACAGACAACTTACAGTTCCTGTATCATATTGCCTTCAATATGAATTAAGTGTGTTTTCCTTTGGTAGTGTTGTCACACAGTCAGCTGACTACTGTGCTGTTCTGAAACCAAATTGAACTAAAGGAAAAACTGGCCATGAAGCAGCAGCCCACTGGGACTGCAAATGATGCTCACTCTGGAATGCTGCCAACCAGATATGCTGGTGCCTGGTTCAGCATTTGAGGGCGGCAGAAGTATGGCCCCACTTTGCCAGTGCTTTCCTGCTTCATGAGGAATTCCATACGCTTTTGGTGAAAGGAGGCAATATTTACGAAAAGTGCTCTCCCATTCCAGCTACACTTTAATGTCACACACCGTAATTGCTAATTTAAGTAGAGTGTTTATATAGCATTTAGTTCCCACAGTTTCAAGTTTAGTATTTTTCACCTCAGCAGTTCCTGTTGAAATTAATAGGAATACTTTTAGAGTAAATCACAGTTGAACAGTGGTAGACTCAGGTTTCTGCATAATTAGAGTACTGCTCATCTTGATTTGCCGAGGATCTGATGTCATACCAAGGAGAACCAATTTAGAGAGAATGCACTTATGGGAATAATACAGCAGTGAAGCCATGGACGCTTGGTATTTAAGGGATAATCATTTTCATGCTGGCAAGGTAATTTTCATGAGAAAATGAATGGCTCTCATGTGTGATTGATAACCTTAAAGCCTGTTTATTGCTAGCATTTTCCACTACTACATATATTAAAGCTAGGTTAAAGAAGACAGAATCACCATAATGAACATATTCAGAAATTAAAGGCAAATGTTTCTTACTGTCTGAAGGCTTAAAAATGCTGTGCTGTTTTTTTCTTTCCATAGAGTAGTTGCTCCATGAATCTGTTTTGATTAATTATTATCCAAGACAATGGCTTACATTCTTGAAAATGCTATGAGCATTAATATTACTGTGGCTGCTCTATCAAACAGTTCAGCATTTTCCAGGGGCCCATTGCCCTCCTACCACTTATCTTCATATTAATGATTAATTCATCTTGATGGCTAGGAACTTCCCTTCATTTTTCTGAGTTTGGCAGTACCCTTGGTTTGGCTACAGTGCTGGCTCACAAATAGTTAGTATCAAACGCTCTGCTAGTAGGTAATAGGGCTACCAGAGACTTTCAATGTAGAGGTTGCTATGTTAAAATAATATTATGGAATGTGATATTCTCTACCTGTAGACATGATAAAAAGATTGGCACAAGGCAGTGAAAGCACTGAAGAGCCATGGGAACCATAGTTATTCTATTCATCTGCTCTTCTGTACAAGATTACATCATTACTTTTTGTTAAATTGGGTTTCTGTGACTCAGTTTGTCTCTCACCTAGAGGATAGGTTGAGCCATATAGGATGACCAATGCTTTATCACAAACTTGCTATAGCCACATGAGTAAATTAATATTTCCCCATGTTAGTATAAAAGAACAAAGCAACCATTGGTGTCAGTAGCTACCAGAAAATAGCCACTGGGATGACTCTTGATATTTTCATTTAGATTTTGTTTTTGTTTTTTAAGTGATAGAGTTTCAATCACATTAGTAAGACTCATTTGCAAACAATCAGTTCAATATTCTCACAGTGACTCACTTCTCACAGTGAAGTTAATGGTCTAATAACCTATAAGTTTGAGCAAGGCCAGGATATATTTGGCATATATATATATATATATATATATATATATATTATAGGTGTTTTTTTAGCAGTGACAGACCCTAATTGGTTTGACACAAATTCATTAAAAAGCTAAATGTGCTAATCCATAAAATGTTAATGAAAGGGCCCTATAAATATTGAAGTTGAACAACAATGGATGCACTAATAATCATGTGTTAATAAGTTTTATGCAAAGGATTGAAAATTAGCATTTTGATTTGGACAGACTGTATTCAACAAACATCACAATTTTCAAGCATGGAATGTTCAGGCTCCCAAAAGGAGTTCATGTGCCGTTCCTGGTGATTGCCCAGGATATTAAATAGTAAAGCTTGCTCACAATTTATGCATTTTAAATGCTCAAACCTAAACCTTATCAATGAGTTAAGGCCTATTTCCCCTCACCCACCGGGACCCTTGGGACTTGTAGCCAAGACCAGAAGGAAGAAAGTAGCACTCCATACATCTGTCAGAGAGCCTGCTGCTACCTCCTCCACCTCTCTCCCTTCCTCAATTAAATTTTGATGTGTTTGGGAAGACATCACTTCCTGCTGAAATTTGGATTTATGGTAGCTGTCCACTGAAAGGGTGGGGGATTAAGATGGTCCACTTTTCTTCACACTATTGACCATAGTATCCTTCAGGACTGACTCTGTGGGAGTCAGTTGCACTGTGTTGTGGTGTCTCCAGTCGTATCTGCAGGGTCATGTCCAAAGAGCATGGGTAGGCAAACTAAGGCCCGGGGGCCAGATCTAGCCCAATCACCTTCTAAATCCAGCCCGCAGACGGTCCGGGAATCAGCGTGTTTTTACATGAGTAGAATGTGTGCTTTTATTTAAAATGCATCTCTGGGTTATTTGTGGGGCATAGGAATTCGTTCATCTTTTTTTTTTTTCCAAAATATAGTCTGCCCCCCCCCCAAGGTCTGAGGGGCAGTGGACTGGCCCACTGCTGAAAAAGTTTGCTGACCCCTGCCAAAGAGTAATACTGGGAGAGATGGTTATGCTCTTTCATGTATTGAAGAAGCCCACTGTATTGCAAGTTATATTGTTCTAAACTAAAAGAAATACTTTGCAGTTCTTCAGGAGTGGGGGAGGGAAAACCATTCTCTATTAAAAGCCAGTGGGGACAGTCAGCTGCTTTAACTTTTGTTGATACTACTTTCAGTGATGCAGTTTAGACAGTTTTAAAATGAAATATTC
Organism: Darevskia mixta; assembly: GCA_034641385.1. NCBI lineage: Eukaryota > Metazoa > Chordata > Lepidosauria > Squamata > Lacertidae > Darevskia > Darevskia mixta. The sequence continues at coordinate 6,639,019 of JAWWNH010000013.1, forward strand.
ATTAATAGTTTTGAAACATGTAGTCCTGCAGTCTAGGATATCTTAATGTTCACCAAATGTATTTCAGATAGAAGTGATATTGTACCCAAATTCAGTTTGTAGAGCTAATTACTTTTAAAAGCTTTGGTTACGCTTGTTAAGAATAGATTATTCCCCATCATTGTCCTTACTATGGAGCTCACTAAAGAACATTAAAATTTATTAGAAGTGCTGACATAAGATGCCGTGATACAGATATTACAGTTCTCTGAAGACAGAAGTCCAAATGCTGAAGTGAAGAAAATTGAAAAATAGTAAGTGTAAGAGAAGTTGTTCTTTTTCATAAATGGAAATTAATGTGATACTTAGTAAGGGTGTGTAATCACAGAAGCCTGTGTAGAATTAGACAAAAGATTGGATACTGTAACCACATACAATCAGTTTCTAATTAGCACACAATACACCTGAATTAAATATAACTTGAATGCATCTCAAACCCTAAATCGTGAAGGAGAAAAATGGTCTTCCTCCTTGGCTGGGAGAACATTAGCTGCATTGGGGTTTTCATACTTTGTTTTCCTGCACACAATCCCTTGCATTGTGTCAGAGACCACTCTCAATATCCTCCAACGTCAGGTAATAGATTTACAGATGGCACAGCAAAGGGGAGAGTACCTTGAAGCACCACACTTACAGAACAAAATGAATCTGAGACTAAATGTCTTTCCTAGGAACTTTGTCTTCATCCAGCCCTGCCTACTATCCTTGTCCTAAGTAGTGCCTGTTTCTTAATGCCTGAAATAACATTCTCTACTGCAGAACATTCTCCATTGCAGCAGAAACAAATATGCAGCAATTTTGGGGAGAAACTGTTAGTTGATTTGACTTATTTAAGCTCTTTAGATTTATCTGGTCCTGGTTTATAACTAATAGAATTCCTCTTTCCCTATTTTTAACTCTTCATCTTTTAATCTATTGCCACCTATCTATATGTCGATCTGCTCTTAGACAAGCCTCAGACAAGCTCTGCATAGGCCTGGCCACCCCTGCACTTAAACCATGGTTGACTAGCATACAAACTCATCTGTTGTCTGTCTCCTTTCCCACTGGCTGTGTGGCTTGAATCCAGCCATAGTTTTGTTGAAGTCCATGTGCATAGTTCAAAAGCTTCCTTTCAGCAAGCAGCAACAGAATTTTCTTTTTCATTAAGTCCAGATATGGCTTGGATTCTGGCATGCTTCCATGAGTGAAGTTGTGTTGTTTACTTTAGATTCTTCTTTTTATTGCCAAAAACAAAACAAACAAACAAAAACTCCTTAAACACTGAAGCTTAGTGCACAAATGAAAATCTATATCTTAGATGGTGGTATTCAGCCTCCCAGGTAGGCACATTAGGCCACTCAACTTGAGCTCTGACTTACTGGGTAATTGTTTAGGAGGTTATGTCAATAGTAGAATTCTCAGTTATATTTCTGAGGCAATGAACAGGTACGAAGATGTCCTTGTCAGCCTGTCTTCTCCCAATAAAGGTTGAGTGTGATGAAAAGAAGACAGATGGAAGCTGAACAATGAATACATGGGAAGGAATGGCAATGCAAACAAAATACTGTTTTCCTCTTTAAGTACCAGTTACCGTAAAAACCATTGCAAGCAAAGGAAAATTACTTTTAGGATGGGAGAAGAAAACAAACAAAATCTATATCAATTTTAGGCCCTTGGACTCCATATAAACTGTTCCTGAATAATCCAGTTTACACTTTTTATTAAGCTATAAATACATTTTTAGAAATCCAGTTGACATTTGGGTATTTTATTAAACACGATAAATGCCAGGGGAAATTGAATTAAGAAAGCTTGTAACATGCTTTAGTACCAGTTTTAAAATTTTGCCTTGCAATAAATGGTGCTTCTTTACCTGAGGAATAAATCTGTTTGAAAACTGGGGAGTAACTCCACCCCCACTTTCATTGCCATAGGCCTTGACCTTTTTGTTGATGGCTGGTTTTAACAGCTTCACCTTATGTTTTATTCTTTTGGATTTGTGTTAAATTTGATTATATGCCCTGAGCACTAGTCACAGCAAGAATAAGGTTTGAAAGCCAATTCAGTATAAAATGCAGCTCACATTCTAATTGATGGAGGACCAAGTCAAAGGCAAACCAAGTCTGATATATATGTTTATATAAAGCACCAATGTGCTATTGTATTTCTTGCACTTTCCCCCACAAGTTGATTCCTCCCACCCAGACCCTGCTACCCTTAGGCTATTGACCCGGGGGCACTGTATATGGCCCATTAAAAAAGAAGGAATGAGCTTCAGTTGTTCTTGCTGTGAGAAGATCCTTCAAGCAGTTCTGCAGTTATTTTTTTCTGACTGAGTTGTATTTTCACATGATGTAACTTATTATGTTTTCGACATCTGCATTTGCTAGGTAAATGTTTTGGCAAGTATTTCAGGAGGAATTGTATTCACCAACTACAGAAATTGGATCTTTGGACCACATTCCTGTTTTGACAATTTTTTAACAGCTGTACTTTCTCGCTGACTTCCTTTCAGTGGATATGTATCTCTATCTGTCTGTCTGTCTGTCTGTCTGTCTCTCTCTCTCTCTCTCTCTCATCTATCATCTATCTATCTATCATCTATCTATCTATCTATCATCTATCTATCTATCTATCTATCTAATCTATCTAATCTATCTATCATCTATGTATCATCTATCAATCTCTAGATATCCATTCTCTGCTGAAGAAGGTGTACAGGAGAGGGGCATTGTCTTTATTGACAAGCAAACACACTAATCATCTCCCTTCAGTTGCAAGCATAATTTAGATCTCACGTGACTGGCTTTGGTAATTAGAAAAATAATGAAGTGTAAAAGGCAGCCTCTTTCTGACATTGTGTGATATGACCCACAAAATGCAACACCAGGGGACAGTGCGTTACCTAGATGTACGATTAACATGTCTTAAACTGTGATAAGATGAAAGTATTCTTATTCTGAATACTGGACAATGTTGACATCTTCATCCAACTGTAAATGCATTTGACAACTGTATTCTTTTATTTATTTATTTATTTATTTATTCATTCATTCATTCATTCATTCATTCATTCATTCATTATTACCACTAGCAACAACAATGATGTGCAGAATGAAATGAATCAAAGTAAAAGAAAAAAGTAGCTGCTTCAGATAAAACACAGTTCTTTTATATTGTGCACACTTACAGACAAGCCTAGGCTTCCACTGCATATATTAGCCGAACTGTATACATTAGCAGAATACTGTATACAAGAGCAGAACTGATAGGCGATATGTTTTGTTTTCCTGATCATCCTGAAACTCTTAAGAAATACTGCAGTGGTGCAAAAGATTATCTGAGCTCTACTCAGGATATATTTGACAGGTTTTTTTCTTTAAAAAGAAGCTACATTATAAGGATTGGAACAAAGGATTATTAACAAGTAACCTATAGCACGATAAGCAATGGTATACTGATTCAGTTGTGTATGTGAGTTGCAAGCTATAGAAGTGACAAAATATAACAAAGAACATAATTCTATAATCATCTGATCCAATGCAAATAAGTCAGTAAGAATATGACTTATAAAAAATAAACTTAAATCAATTAAAGGAATATTCATATAATGTCTCTGCCTCAGAATTTAGTGAACATGTGGTCAAACCACTTCCATGATACTTTAGCATCTAGGCTGCACCCATATTTGCCTCCAATGTAGATCCAGGTTTATTGAAAACCAAGGCTACTTCATTTTCTGTACTTGTACAACTCTTTACTAAGCAGCTAGACAGCATAATGTTTGGCAGTTTCTGTCATATCACGGAGAAAGAGCTGCCAGGGAAAGATGCTTCTATTGCTCCTATCAGTAGTACAGGGAGCTTATGCTTTCTTCAGTTGTTAATGTTGGATCCCCCACAGGATAATTTAGCAGCAGTAGCTTACCCTTCAAAGTGTACTGCTTGCAAATGACTGATGGCTATATTGGAGCTTTAGAGTTTGTGCAATGGCTTATTAGGATGACCCTCAACCTTTGGAGCTACAGATTGGTTGTTCATCTAAGCATATCAAATGGGTCAGCTGAATATAAAAACTGTTTCATGGCAGGTATCTATTATAACTCTGCAAGTGCCCTAAATAGCCCTGCAGCGTTTTTCTCCCTTGCTTGCTAAAAAGTGCTCAGAAAAGAAAAAAATAATAACGTGAAATCATCTAAATGATGATGATTGAGCCCATTAAAGAATTTTCCCTTTAAAGTGTGCATATATATACATTATATAACCCAGGAACAAGCTGTGTCAAGCTTCAGTTCAATGCTGCTTTGAATGGATGGATTATCAAGAGTTCAAAAATGATTTTTTTAAATGGAATCTCTGACAGATTCCTGACTAAAGCATCAGTGCCTAGCAGGACGATAATACACAGTATAGTGTGATGGCAGTTCATGCAACAAACACTTGAATAAAGCTCTTTTCATGTCTTGTCTGTCCAATAAGGGTAACCTCATAACTGGCCCTTAAAGTTGAAAAGCCTTGTGTTGGCTCCACCAGTATGGCTTTTGAAAGACAGCATGAATTTAAAATGATAAAAATTTAGCCACATATACTGACAGATTGCACATGTGTAGATTAGGGCTTCAACCTTAACTTGGTTGAATTGATAGATCAGTAAACTTAAATTATTAGTATATTAATGGGTAGAAGCCAGTTTTTATTGGGAAGGGCAAAACTTAATTAAATCTGTGAATTATGGGTAGATTTGTTTTCTGGGTTTTGTTTTAAAGACTATTTAGGTTATGTTTTATTTATCTAATACTACTGCAATGAAAAAAGTTTTAAAGGATGAATAATAAGTTACATTATTCTCCCTTCAATATTTCTTCAAAACATTTTTGTTATCCATTCTGCAGATTTTGTATATGTAATTTTTTAAAATTGTAATTAGATAATTAAAAAGCTAAAATGTTGTTTTTAAGATTGAATGTTAAATGATGAGTGCTATTAATGAATGTTATTAAATGTTGATTATTGTTATTGAAAGAGTTAACTTCATCCCATTTTTTCTAAAGTAAAGGTAAAGGGACCTCTGAGCGTTAGGTCCAGTCGTGAATGATTCTGGGGTTGCAGCGCTCATCTCGCTTTACTGGCCGAGGGAGCCAGCGTACAGCTTCCAGGTCATGTGGCCAGCATGACTAATTTTTCTAAAGTACTTAATCAAAATTAACACTTTCAATGAAGCACTCAGATATTCAGTTGGCTTAGTGCCATTCATTTCTGTAAAGATGACAGAAATTTATTTTTTGTTTTTATCTTGAAATGGGGAAGAGTGTTAGCTCATTGGAATAAAACTGCATGCCTAGCAGAAAATAAACAGTGCATTTAGTGTGACTCTATGATAGTGGTTTTTCTCTGCAAATACTGGCATATCAGATGCAAGGTTTTATATTTGTTTTTGCTGGGTGTATGTAATTTTGCCCCGAATTGCATTGCCATAAACACACGTTCCTTGTGATTGCAAGAAAAATCCTTAGCATACTACCCTCAGCAATGTCATTCGGTACTAGTAGGTGGCCACACTTTACATTTACTCTGGATACTTCATTCTATTTAATCCCTAACAAATTTTCTCACCCTGCATAGCTGCTGTGAAAGAAATTGGAGTGGTTACCCTCTGTGTTTTGATACAGTTTGAAAAATGAAAGGTGGTAGACAGTAAACCAAACACAGCATGCCAGTAATTTCTCTAAAACTGTTGATGTTCCAGTGCTGTGAACCTATATCCTAGTGAGATGTCAATGCTTTTCACTACAAAGGAGATAGTAGCTCTAAAATGTTTCAGCTTTCGTACATCTGCTGAAACATTTGTCTATTTATGCCAGATGTTTAGAGGCTTCATTCTTTCCCCCTATCCTTCATGCCCAACTCTGGCTCAATCCAAACTATAGTTGAATTAGTGGGAAGAGCCAGTGTGGTGTAGTGGTTAAGAGTGGTGGACTCGTAATCTGGTGAACCGCGTTCGCTTCCCTGCTCCTCCACATGCAGCTGCTGGGTGACTTTGGGCTAGCCACACTTCTCTGAAGTCTCTCAGCCTCCTCACTCACCTTACAGAGTGTTTGTCGTGGGGGAGGAAGGGATTGTTAGCCACTTTGAGACTCCTTAGGGTAGTGATAAAGCGGGATATCAAATCCAAACTCCTCCTCCTCCTCCTCTTTTTTCATGTGGAATTTAGTTTGTTACTTGTGAGTAAGCATTCCAATGTATTGAGTAAACTGACAAACTAATTATGCTTTCTCAGAAGTAAATGTAGGGTAAGCTGTCCATCTTGCTGCTTGCAGTGATAGGATAGCACACATTTCAATTACTAGCTGTTCTCGTGTTTTTGATACCATAAACCACGGTATCCTTCTGGAATGATGTCTGAGTTAGGGGTGGGTGGCACCACTTTGCAGTGGCTCTGGTCCTACCTAGCTTGGCGTTTCCAGAGGATGATGATTGGGGAGTGTTCTTCAGTCCCGTGGAGCCTTCAATACGGGGATCCACACGGTTTGATTTTGTCCCCCATGTTTAACATCTACATGAAATGGCTGAGTGGGTTTATTTGAAGTTATGGAATACATTGACAGCAATATGCTGATGACACACAGCTTTACTTCTCCTTTACATCTGCAAGTGTGGCAGTGAATGTGCTGGTACTTTGTCTTGCCTTGTTAATGGACTGGATGAAAGCAAATCAGCTGAAGCTCCATCCAGATAAGACTCAGCCACTGTTAGTGGGTGGTTCTCTATACTGGATGGATGGCAAGTTGCCTGGTCTTCATGGAGTTACACTCCCTCTGAAGGAGCTGGTGTGCAGCTGGGTCTATTCCTGTCACTTGAGGCTCAAGTGGCTTTTGTACTACGGAGTGCCTTAAATCAGCTTTGGCTAGTGGCCCAGCTGCACCCCTATCTGGACAGGAATAGCCTAATGTCTGCTGAAATGCATTATACATGGGGTTACCTCTGAATATAGTTCAGAACTTCAACTGCTGCAGAATTTAGTGTCCAGGTTGCTCACTGGGGCAAGACAGTTTGAGCATATACTGCCAATCCTGGTCTGACTGCACTGGCTGCCAGTTAGTTTCCAGGCCCACTACAAAGTGCTGGTTTTGACCTATAAAGCTTTAAATGGCTCAGGATTGCAATAGTGTGAACCAACCCGGACTGTGTGATCATAATCTGAGGCCCTTCTTCATGTACATCCTCCATGAGAGGTTAGAGGGTGGCAACATGAGAAGCCTCTTTTGTGATGGCTCCCAGTTTGTAGAATCCTCTCCTCAGAGAAGCTCTCCTGGCACCTTCTTTACATAACTACAGACAAAAACATTGATCAGAAGGTCAGTGGTTCAAATCCCCGTGACAGGGTGAGCTCCCATTGCTCGGTCCCTGCTCCTGCCAACCTAGCAGTCCGAAAGCACATGAAAGTGCAAGTAGATAAATAGGTACCGCTCCGGCTGGAAGGTAAATGGCGTTTCCGTGCGCTGCTCTGATTCGCCAGGAGTGACCTGGAAGCTGTACACTGGATCCCTCAGCCAATAAAGCGAGATGAGCTCCGCAACCCCAGAGTCGTCCGCGACTGGACCTAATGGTCAGGGGTCCCTTTACCATTACCTTTATGGCCTCTTAAACTGTGTATGTGTTTGTGGAGGGGTATTGTGTTTGTGCATTATTATTGCATGCATTTTTGTGTTGTAAACCACACTGTGATAATCAGATGAAGGGTGGTGCAGAAATTTAATAAACTAATAAACTAAAATAAAGCATAGATAGATGTCCCAGCTACAGATTACAAATAGTAATCTCCTTGTTGAGCAGATAAACTTGCTAGTAAAAAGAATGTGGAACCACATAGGTAGTGTCCAGGCCTGCTATTACACACTGCAGATTTGGCATGCTTACTAGCAAGTAACTTCTGAATTTGCTTTTGCATATGTGGACTGCATGCATGCTGAGAACAGTGTAGGAATATTTTTTGACAAGGAGAGTTTGTTCCTTTTGGTCCTGGAAATAAAAGAAGTAATCTCTGCTGATGGAATAAAATCCAGTATCCCATGTGGAAGATTGGCACTTGATTTGGTGCAGACAGTTATTCTTCTTCTTCTTTGGCGATCACTCGTAGCCGAGTAATATTGTCTTCCATAAACACGGTTTTAACAGTGAGTATGTAAGTGACTGTGGAAGCCAATTCTGGATCCCCACATATCCTTCCACAGTGGGGACATAGGTTTCCAGGCGAGAGTTGATCACGGTGTGGATTTGCCAAGCGTGCCTTTCTCTTAGCATGTTTCTCCCTTGCGTCCTGAGTTCGAGTGTCTTCAAAGCCCATGACACCTTTGGTAAAGGCTGGAGCGCTCACAGGCCAGTGTTTCCCATTTGTCAGTGTTTATACTACATTTTTTAAATATTTGCCTTGAGACAGCCTTTAAACCTCTTTCGTTGACCACCAACATTACACTTTCCATTTTTAAGTTCGGAATAGAGTAGTTGCTTTGGAAAACGCTCATCAGGCATCCACACAACATGACCAGTCCAACGAAGTTGATGTTGAAGAATCATTGCTTCAACACTGGTTATCTTTGCTTCTTCCAGTACACTGATATTAGTTCGCCTGTCTTCCCAAGTGATGTGTGAAATTTTTCGCAGACACCGTTGATGGAATCTTTCGAGGAGTTGGAGTGGTCCATGTTTCACAAGCACACAGTAAGGTTGGTAGTACAATAGCTTTGTAAACAAGCATTTTGGTTTCCCTGCGAATGTCCCGGTCCTCAAACACTCTGCACTTCAATTGGGAGAAAGCCGCACTCGCATAGCTCAGGTGATGCTGGATTTCGGCATCAATGTTGGCCCTTGTGGAAAGATAACTGCCTAAGTAGGAGAGGTGATCAACATTTTCCAACGTTACACCATTGAGTTGGATTTGTGGCGCTGCAGATGGGTTATTTTGTACTTGTTGGTGCAGCACTTTGGTTTTATGGATGTTGAGTGATAGGCCAAGCTTTTCGTAAGCTTCTGCAAAGGTATTTAGGATGGTTTGGAGGTCATCCTCTGAGTGTGTGCACACTACGTTGTCATCAGCATACTGAAGCTCTATGATGGAAGTTACGGTAACATTACTCTTTGCTTTCAGCCTGCTCAGATTGAAGAGCTTTCCATCTGTTCGATATATGATTTCTACTCCGGTGGGGAGTTTCCCTTTGACAAAGTGTAGGATCATGGCAATGAAAATAATGAATAGAGTTGGGGCAATAACACAACCCTGTTTAACACCTGATCCCACTGTGAGTGGTTTACTTTGAGAGCCATTGTTATCTGCGATTGTTGCTGTCATATTATCATGGAGGAGCCGAATGATGTTTATAAATTTATCTGGGCAGCCAATTTTCAGAAAGACAGTCCACAGGGCATTACGAATTACAGTGTCGAAAGCCTTAGTCAGGTCAATAAACACCATATACAGGGGTTTGTTTTGCTCTTTGCATTTTTCTTGAAGCTGTCGAGTGGTGAAAATCATGTCCACTGTCCCCCTAGAAGGCCGAAAACCATTTTGGGATTCAGGAAGGGTCACCTCGGATATTGTTAAGAGACAGTTTACTAAGATCCTTTCAAGAATTTTGCCAGCTGCAGCTAATAGAGAGATGCCTCAATAGTTTCCTCAATCAGTTCTGTAACCTTTTTTAAAGAGATTGATAATTTTGGCATCCCTAAAGTCTGCTGGGATCTCTTCTCTTTCCCAGATTTTTTCGATGAGCTTGTGAAGTTGTTGTGTAAGTTCAGTTCCGCCCACTTTGAAGAATTCGGCAGGTATCCCATCAGGTCCACTGGCTTTGTTGTTTTTCATTTGGTTAATAGCTATTTAACCCTTTGCCATAAAAGTTTAGTGGTCAGTGGAGCCTGTTTCACAGGGAGAGGGGGAGGTGGCTTAAATGTGAGACCTTAAATATGTATAATCACAACAACCAGTTTCACAAGAGATTGATGAAGAGTTACATATTTGAAAGTCTGAAAAATAATTTTGAATTTTTTTTTGGTGGGGAGCAAATGTGTTGTTTGTGGATGGGGGACTTGTTGATCATTATTCCTACATGATATTTCAGTCTGTAACAGACCTTATTGCAAAGCAGCAATAATTTCAGTTTAAGCGATTGTCTGTAGGAACAAAGAGCAGCTAGGCTGCTTGGTGTGTCATCAGGGAGAAAGAGTATGTTCTCTGTCGTTATCCAGAATGGCATTTGTCTGCTCCCCAAAAACTTATTTTTATTTTATGACGGGGGGGTGGGATTTTAATTTTATCAGTCTTCAGTTTTTTTGATGACTCCATGAGAGGTGTCTCAAGAGAAATGTAATTGGCACTTCCTGTCTAGTAATGATCTCTTTGAGAGTCTTGATGTTACGTGACAGATCTAAATAAGATCCTTAAAGATCATATTTAAGTAGCTTTAGCTGGAAAACATCAAAAAAATTGTCAGTATTTATATAAAAGGGCACCTGTCTCTAAGAGAGATTGCTTCAGCTAAGACCCAATTACCTAAAAATATATACAGATGAATGAAAAACTGAGATATATCAGACAACGTAAAAATAATCCAGTTTCTTTATGCAATGATGATTACAGTAGATGGTTCCGTCCTACAGCAATAATTGCCTCTAACTGTGTCAAATCCAATGAGTTTTCCACAATGCAAGTGTCAGCTAGGATGTATGAGCTTGACAGAAAAAAAATCTGCCAATTATTTGGTAAGTGTGTAAACTTTGATGCCAAGCTCAGCTAGCAAAGGAAAAAGTCTTCCCCTGGTGGTTATAGGGAAGCCTGCTCATTAGGATTGTCTCTGGGGATCAAAGACAAGATCCTCTTCCAGTTAATTCTTCCTCTTGGATGAGAGGCTCCACATATATTCAGACTTGCCCTGTCTTAGCAACCAGTAGAAAGCTTATTGTGCTGTTTCCAGTAAAGAGACCATTAAAGAGAGAGAGAGAGAGAGAGAGAGAGAGAGAGAGAATAATTTTGATTGTTTTTTGTAGCTAGGATCAATTATACAAGGGATTAGAATGCTTTGGCTTTCGTAATAACTTCTTTCCCCACATCAGCACAAGACAGACCTGACCAGTCATCCCATGGTATTTTCATGCCAAAATATTAAGGGATCTTAAAATCCCTACTTCAGAGTGGCTGAGGCTCACACAGAATTTGCCATGCTCAGGCCTACTTCCTTCTCTTGGCTTAGAATGGACAGGCCATTCACTTCTTCTGAGCCAACATGGAGCAGAAACTAGGAAAATAAATGGATGGAATAGTAGTTGGTGGAGCCTTTCTGCACAATGTCACCATCAGAGGCAGTTTAGGATTGTATCCAATGAAGTCATTGCACTTGTGGAATGAATTCCACTTATGCAGCAGGACTTCTCCCTTGTGCTTCCCTGCCATCCTCCCCCCTTCAAACAAATATGTACCAAGGGTTCCTCTGTTCCTCCAGGGCATATTTGGGGGTGCAGGAGAGGAGAGGGGAAGTTTAATCGTGCCAGTGGAAGTCGTTCTGGGAGTACAACGGGAGTACTAGCCTATTCCCCCCACCAAGATCACTTTTTCAGGTATCTTCACAAGCCTGGGAGGATCCATTCTGATCTCCACTTGATCCAGTCTTCCTTGAGTTGGTGAGAAAGGTTACTGCAAGGGAGATTCCTGTAGCCCAAACTTGTTCAAGCATTTCAAATGTAATAAGAAGCACAAACTAGAGTCATACACCAAAGCAGGAACCATACCCAATTCTGTGAAAACAGCCCTTCCTTAGAAGGTATAGCTCATTTCTGTCTCTTTCCATTCTTACCTAGACCAGCATCGAAAATCCAAGCTGCTGGCTCTGACCTGGTTCTAGATCAAATAACAAAAGAGCAATATCTTCCTCAGTCACAGGTAGAGGACGTGATCTTTGCACCTTCTCCACAGAATCTGTTTTGGGTCCCCTCGTTGGCTTATTTGCTAAAAAATATTTACAATAAATGACTAGTCAATAAACTTAAGAATCATTTAATGCCTGGGCACACATGAATACTTTTAGCTGGTCACCAATGACATACGTTTGACACCTGAGGTGAGCCACAGAATGCCCCCCCCCCCGGGCATGAAAGGAGGGGTGTGTGAATATCTACATTGGGAACAAGGCGGGAAATCAAATCAACCTTACCTGATTGTTGAACCTTACCCATGGTCGAAAACCATTTTGGTAGTGATGGAGGCCTATGAATCACGCTGGGTGGATACAGAGCCCAGGAGACCACTATATTCTCCCTAGAGGTGGGAGGAAGCCAGCAGTGCCTCCTGTTTCCTGAGAGGCCACCGTAGAGGTGCCATTGGGGGGCTGCTGAGAAGGTGAAAGATGTGGCCTCCAAGGAGCACACCACAGCTGTTACCGACAAAGTGGTACTGACAGCAGCAGTGGTAAATGCATTCCTTGAAGGCCACATCTGCTGCCTCTGTGGATCCTACCACCTGAGGTGGGTGCTTCACCTTGCCTCATGGGTGGGCCTGCCCTGGGTTCTAGTCAAGTAGATGTGCTGGGGCATTCCATAGATGACACAGAACCACCAAGAATGTTCTATTCCTGATAGCCATTCACTTCAGAAAGTAGGGGTGTCCAGATATGGGGATCCAGTGAAGACCTTAATAGGTAGGCAACTACCGGTACATTTGGGAGCTGGTGTTCCTTCAGATACAACAGTCCCAGAATGTTCAGTGAGTGGTTTATAAGTCAGACCCAGCACTTCTAATTGTACCCAGAAGCAAGTTAGCAACCATTGAATTGTTTAAGTGTCATAGATATATGATCATGCCAACCAGCTAACAGTTTAGTGACAGCACTCTGAATGAGTTGAAGTTTCCAAAAGGCTGGCATTAGCAGACCCAAGTTCAGCTATCACAGGAGTCTAGCCTGGATGTTATGAATGTATGGACGACAGTGGTTAGATCAAATTCAGTTACTCTGTGCTAAGATGCAAGGAACCAATCCTGAAGTATTGTTTTGGATTTCTTCAATAGGCTTATCGAGGAAGAGCATGATGATCGGGATTAGGCAAGCCTTCCATCAGTTGTTATAGGATTTGTAATAGGAAAAATGTTGACATATGGTCTGTCCATAAATGTACAGGTTCAATGAAAATTATCTGTACAGTGGACGCTCGGGTTGTGAATGTGATCCATGCAGGAGGCGCATTCGCAACCCACAGTGTCCGTAACCCGCAGCGCCGTGTCTGCGCACGTGTGGGTTGCGATTCGGCGCTTCTGCGCCAAACCCAGAAATAACCCGTTCCGGTACTTCCGGGTTTGGCACGTTCGTATCCCACAGCAAACGCAACCCTCAGCGAAGGCAACCTGAGGTATGACTGTAATACACCACCATGGTGTTGTTTCCTGAGCATTTGGATCTTGAAATTCTTAAACAGAATTGCAGTTCTGCATACCATGTTCATGTGTAAAGAAGAAACAATAGAAGTTTTGATGCAAGAAATAATAACTTAAAAAGCTATCATAGCTTCAGAAAATATAATGAGAGCTATTTGCAATTAATTTTCTTCTCATTCCATCTAGTTTTGTTATAAAATTGTTCATTTGCTCAGTGATAGACCTGGTTAAATGCCACATGTCCCATGGTACCCTGAAGGGGAAAAAGTAGTATGGTTAGAGATTAATATATTTGCATTAATTGAGCTGAAATTAATGTTTTACAGAAGGAGCAATTATCCTTCTGGGAACTGGAGCGCTCTTACACAACAGTGTTGTGACTTCCCAGCTGCCAACTTCATGTCCTTACAATAATGGCACTTCAAGTTGTTTTCTTTTAACTCCTCCGTTTTACTCGTTTTCTAGTCATCCAGGGACCTAAAGTTAATATAAGCATGTAGATGAATATATCAGATTGCCCATATAATGGAGTTGTGCCTGCTTTTTTAGAGCAGCTCCTTCAAATGTCTACCCAAAGATGTGTCCTGGTCTCATCCAAACTCCCAAAGGACATACCACATATTCCTGCAAGTGAACATTCAATCCTCTAGGAAAGCTAGAGCTCACAGAAAAGGGAAACTAAGCCTTGAGCAGTACTGCCCCCCATTGGGTGCATTTTCTTCAATCATATTGTGAAAAAGCTCACAGGATGTAATCTTTCCCTATTTTCCTTTTTGTGGGAATATTCTATATTGTTGGAATATAAAATCCATTTCTGGTTAATGAAGCAATCACTTGAAATTTTACAGCCTCAAATTTTACTTTTGAAAATATGTATCATTTTCTTTCTCTTCATGTAGTTTCAGTGAGGGGGAAAAGTATTTGATCCCCTGCCAAATTTGCCCGTTTGCCCTCTGACGAAGAAATGACCAGTCCATAATTTTAATGGTAGGTTTATTGTAGCTGGGAGAGACAGAATAACAGGAATAACCCCAGAACCCCAGAAGACAAAAGTCAGAGATGGATGTGCATTATAATGAGTGAAATAAGTATTTGATCCCTTTGCAAAAGATGACTTAGTACTTGGTGGCAAAACCCTTGTTGGCAAATACAGAGGCCAGACGTTTCTTGTAGGTGGCCACCAGGTTTGCACACATCTCAGGAGGTATTTTGTCCCACTCCTCTTTGCAGATCCTCTCCAAGTCAGTAAGATTTCGAGACTGATGTGTAGCTACTCGAACCTTCAGCTCCCTCCACAGATTTTTGATGGGATTAAGGTCTGGAGACTGGCTAGGGCACTCCAGGACCTTAATGTGCTTCTTCTTGAGCCACTCCTTTGTTGCTTTGGCCGTGTGTTTTGGGTCATTGTCATGCTGGAATACCCATCCTCGACCCATTTTCAATGCCCTGGCTGAGGGAAGGAGGTGCTCACCCAAGATTTGACGATACATGTTCCCGTCCATCGTCCCTTTGATGCGGTGAAGGTGTCTGTCCCCTTATCAGAAAAACACGCCCAAAGCATAATATGTCCCCCTTCATGTTTGACGGTGGGGATGGTGTTGAGTTGATGCCAAAGAGCTCGATTTTGATCTCATCTGACCACAACACTTTCAATCAGTTCTCCTCTGGGTCATTCAGATGTGCAGTGGTAAACTGCAGACGGGCCTGTGCATGTGCTGTCTTGAGCAACAGGACCTTGCAGGCTCTGCAAGATCTCAGTCCTTCACGGCGTAGTGTGTTACCAACTGTTTTCATGGTGACTATGGTCCCAGCTACCCTGAGATCATTGACAAGTTCCCCCCGTGTAGTTCTGGGCTGCTTCATCACTGTTCTCATGATCATTGCAACTCCACGAGATGAGATCTTGCATGGAGCCCCAGAGCGAGGGAGGTTGACAGTTATTTTCCCTAACTCTCTCTCTCTCTCTCTCTCTCTCTCTCTCTCACTCACTCACTCACACACACACACACACACACACACTTTTTTGGTCCTGAATTTCTTTATATGTTTTAGAGGACATCTTCCTTTTAAATAAACAAACAATTGCTTCTTGAAGCAGAAAATCCATTGCCCTTTGGGAATTCTTAATGGGTGCACCTAGGGGTAATTTCTTGAGTGGGAATTGCTGCATTGTGCATACCCTGCCAGCTTAGAGTGAATGCCATCATTGAGGTTTAAGGAATGTAGAATTGAGCGTACATTTATGCTTTTGTGAACAGGTTATATCAGTTGGAAAATGTTTGCTCTTCACGGGAGCATAAGAAGTTGGAAAATGTTTTGCTTTTTACAGGACAATAAGCATTGCCTGAAAACTCCTGGCAGATTTCATCTGATCCTTTTGCTTACTATCCTTCTCTTTAATCTCACCTTTTTAGTGTACTTTGGTTTGGGGAGGAGATTTGGCTGGTCTGATTTATACCTTTGACTTTTATAGCCAGAAACGTACATACCTGTGTTAGGTAGAAGGATCTTTTCGGACTGTAAAGGTGGGAGGCATAATTTTCAGGCAGATCTCTTCTACAAAATCTACAGCCCAGATAGACTGGGATGCTAAAGGTTAAAGATTATTTCTGGAATGGAAATCAAGTGTTGCCCATTCATTGTTTACAAGCACTTCTCCAAAAGTCTTAGTAACTACCACTGTATTTTCATTTTTTGAGTCAGTTCCCCAAGGTATGTGTGCTGTAGGTTGATACAGCTATATATCATGAATCAAGTTAAAATAGTACACACCAACCAGTCAATAAAACAGTAGGATAAAATGCCGAAATCACTAATCATCTTAACAGAAATGGCAGTAATTAATGCAGCTTTTAAGAGTAAAAAGAGTAGAGGGCAACTGAGAAGAAACACAGCAAAAAAAATGTATAAGGATAAGCAGAAAGAAAACTCTTAGAAGCTGGTTTCTATGTTTACTTTTGGCTCAAACCACATTTGCAGATATCTTGTAGTAATCTTGTTCAATTAATTTGCTATATTTTTAAAGCATCTTTTTCAGCATGTGATTGAAAAATTATATGTTGAGGTGATGGTGTGGCTGGCACCATATAATGTTTTTGTATTGGTGTGTGGTGACAGTTTTACTTATGCTACAAACTTGCTCACTGGGTCAGTGCTATCCCAAATAGAATACCAGCAGCACAGAAGAAGTGGAGTCAGTACGGAGACATTCAAGGGAGAGTGGTGATCTTACCTAGAAAGCTAGTACAATTCTAGTACATAGTTGAGTTTATGCTCAGTTCCTTTCTATGAGGAAATATTTTTTGGCAGGAACCATACTGCCACCATTTGACTGAGCTGTTACAAGGAATCAGTTAATCACATCTTTAGTTTTTAAACTGCAGTATTTATTGTTTGCATTTATATCCTGCTTGCTAGCCAAGAAAGTGCTCCCACATTTAACTGTCTTCAATGTGTTGGGGTAGGAAGATTCTGAATAAATAGGTCTTTGGCTTCAGTTGTCTGTGCCAGAAGTCAGATCTGCAAATAGAAATCTTTGAGGGCTTTGCCAGTGTTCTTAACAGAGACGATATTATGCTTCAGTTAGCTAGCTATAAGTTTCTGATCTGTACAACAGTTATAACTTCCTCAATCCATTTTATTATCCATGGCGTAAGTCAACTGACTTTGAATTATAACTTGCTTAACACAACTTACAACAACTCAACAGCAGTTTGAATTGTACCTTAATTATCAATTGAATTAGGTTTTTATATTATAAATTTTATGTGTTGTTATATTCTGTCATTATGATGTAAAACTAAGCTGTTGAGTACCTAACAAATAGCATTTGCAAATATTGCTTGGAGATTATATGTCACTAGAAAGACAGCGATTAATGCCAATCCTTAAAGTAATGTACGGTGGATAGTGTAGTTTCATGAATTTTAATCAAATTACAAAACTGGAGGTATAAAATGCTGATGCTTTCTTGTTGCAATTTCTATCCTTTTTCCCTTCTTTGTGGAATATTGTCTGAGTAAAACATATTCCTAGAAATATTCCAGCAAGTGCTTATTTATATGCATTGGATAACGTCACTTTAGCTGACAGTAACTGTTCCTCATTAAGCCATGACTACAGTCTCAATTTACAGATAACATGCACAGAGCTTTGACTTACATTGACATTTGACTTTCCTACTTTTAAGGTCAAGAACTCTCAGTTTATAGATATTCAAGTGCAGTCCTTTGGCAGACACCGTTTTATTATAAAATGAGGAGGAAGGGATGGCTGCCCAGTGATTTCATTTTTGCAGAAGATAGTTACCTAGACCCAGTCGGGAAATGTGAAGAAAGACAGAGTGTTTGATATATACTGTGTACATACTACAGGGTTTTGTTAAAAGCTAGGTTAATATATTTAAAAGTTATGTTAATAATAATATATAAGATGAAATGCATATACCTGGTAGCTGGAGCAAATTTATTCTTTTACAGTAGGGTGGGAAACTTTTGCTTTTGAGAACAAATATGGCTGTCTTAACATCTGCCTGGCCTTCACGACTCTCCCCAAACCATTTCCTTCACTAGTTCTGCTCCATGCTCTCCTCTGAGTACTTTTACCTGACTGGGATGTATCCTTAAACTTTGATAATGGCCTCTTGCTTGCCAAGATGGAGAAATGTGTGTGTGTGTGTGTGTGTGTGTGTGAATCTGTGACTTTAGTGCAGGTGGAATGTTGCCCACTGCAAATGTCATGTCTCTTCCTCCATCTGCCTTTCGCCTCTTGCCCTAGCCACTCCCCCCCTTCCATCACCCACTTTTGGCATGTGTGCCCCAGAAAGTTTCCCACAAGGAAATGTAGCCATTGGCTTCAAAAGCATTCCTTACCACTGCTTTACAAAACTCATTAGAGCTCTGTGTGTGACAAGCCTCCTCTTTTTTAAAAGAAAGTTTTCATAATTTGCTATTACTATGACTTAACCTCTATAGCTATTTATTAAAAGACCACATCCTCTTTGCATTTACCATATTTTTCCATGTATAACATGCCCCCGTGTATAAGACGGGGACTCAAAATTAAGAAAATGGGGGAAGATTGCCCCCATGTATAAGACTACCCCCCTTTTTAACATTATTTTTAGTAAAAAAAACCACCTAGTCTTATACACAGAAAAGTATGGTAATCCGGATGCACGTCCACCCTCTTCCTTAGAAGTCAGATTGTCTAAGTACAGTACTTGCACTTACACTCTGCCCAAGTACAGAAGTTGTAACTAACAGGTTCACTCATACAAATAAGTCAATGAAAGCTGTGACCTCACTCAAATTGTTGCATACCCACCTGACCCTACATACCTGAGCTTAGACATTTGTGGTGTATTGATCACCAACAGAAGCAAGGTTAGCCTAGAAAATGAGCTTACGAAAAGTAGCATAGAAAATTTTTCACTAGTCTGAAATACGCAGTCTGGGGTGGAAACTTGAGAGGGAGTGGGGTTTGTGTGAAAACAGTTCCCTAATCTCCTCTTTTAGGTATTAACATTTTCTAACCCAGGTATTATGGAATTAAGAAATAAAATAATACAAGCAGGAAGTTGCGAGGAATGTGCTTCTGTGCCTGATGTAGCTGCAAAAAGAGTATATTGTAAACTCATGGCCACTTTTGCTGCTTACTCTTCACACATTCTAACTGAGCAAAGATTCGGAAGTAGGAGTACACACATTGACAACAATTTTTTGCAGTGCTTTTTAGATGAATTTATCTCCTGTCATCCCCCCACCTTAATTGTGGACAGCATATGCTACAACTCAAGCTGGATCTTACTTTTACTACCATAGCTCATCCCAATAACTTTCGAAATAGTTTAGTATGATGGTTTCTGAACATGAAGAAAGTGCCTGTTTTACGCATGGAGTAAATTAGAGTCCTCAGCTTGCAGATCCAGAGGCGGTTTTAGGGTAACGCAACTGGTGTGGCCGCACTGGTTGTTGTGCTGCAAGAGGTGCCACAACAGTGCTGTAAAAGGGAGTGGAAGAGGTGGGGGCACCAATTTTCAACCCTGCACAGGGAACTGCTGAAATTTGAGAGCCCCAAGTCCACCACCGGCAGAGCCATTGCCTCATGAGGCAGCTGCCAGCTTATGTCACTACTTCTGCAATTACAAACATCTAATTATTATTTCATACCTCTCTATGACTCAATCTCATAGCAAAGAAAAGGTAAACAAACTACCGGTAAATACATAGAGCACGGTCAGTTTCTAAAAATCTCCTCCCCCTGTATGTTCCTGGGCCTCCTAAATCTACTGTGGAGATTGGGGGAACCCAGAGAACATGTTTAGGAGAAGAGAAGGTGGAAAGTCCCATTGCTCAAGTAGACCTCATTTGGTGCATGCAATCCTCACTTAGTGCTCCATTGAATTCTACCCTCTGAGCATTTCACAACTGTCTGCAAAATACAAAAGAAATACAAAACACATAAACAAAAATATGGCAACCTTAATAAAGAATAATAAAGAAAAATGGAAATGCAGTGGTACCTCGGGTTACATATGCTTTAGGTTACAGAGTCTGCTAACCCAGAAATATTACCTAGGGTTAAGAACTTTGCTTCAGGATGAGAACAGAAATCGGGCAGCGGGAGGCCCCATTAGCTAAAGTGGTGCTTCAGGTTAAAGAACGTTTTCAGGTTAAGAACGGACCTCCGAAACGAATTAAGTACGTAACCAGAGGTACCTCTGTAATCCAAGCTCACTAACTTGGGTGCATCACCAACTCTCAACCTGACCTACGTCACATGGCTACTGTGAGAATATAGAAAGAGGCATAAAATGGTTGCAAAGGGTGCTTAAGTGCTTGTATCATAAGCATAAGATTTTGGTTCCTTTAACCAAAGGTCCACATTTCCCTAAAAGCACTGAAAGGTGGGAGTAGCCAGGCTGGCATATCTCACAGAAATTACTTTGGAAAGGTGCATTTGGCTTTATAACTTTCCTGCCAGTAGGGCTAGAGAATTACTTGCAGGCATGGGCCTTGGTGCAGTTGCCCCATTTACACTATTATAAATTGTGCATTGGAAACTATATCTGCTTGTGAGTTTTGTAAAGGCATTTTGTTGCCCATTGTGAGAAATAGGATGCTAGACTTGACTGGCCTTTCGTCTAATTCACCAGAGCTCTTTTTATATCGTTATATTCTCTTGAGTTTATTGAGCCTTAGTTGCAAGAAAGAACTGTCACCTTAAAATTCATCCTCTACATTCCTGGTATTTGAGACACTGTTGGGGGAAAAACATGGTTATCTGAGATCAATTGGAAATAGTTTCAAGGTGGGAGGGGGTGACATTCATAGTGCAACAAAGGCAGTGTTAAAAATCAAAGCAAAGTGAACATTTGTTTAATTGATTTAAATTTAATTTGTTTAAAGATGAAAGTTCTGTGGATTTGTCAGGAATAAAGAAATAATATGCCCTTGTTAATTTAGCAAAGTAACTCATGAAGATAATGTTTTTACTCCTGCTTTCTCTGTATCAACTGAAAACCATTTTTCTTTTGATAAAATATATAGACAGCTTAGAAAGTGAGATTAGATTCTGCAGACATATGAAAGAAACAGATGGGGTGAAAGAATGATATTCAATCTGTGTAGACTTTCTCTCTGTGTCTTTTTAAAATCACAATGACATGAAATGTCCTTTCATAGATATAAAACAAGTATTGTTCCTTCGGATAGCATAGATCAGAAACTTGCAGTAGCCATTAGAGCTGATAAAATAATGTACACTTATAGGTAAGATTTATGTAACGAACAAATGAATCCTTATGATCAAATGTCCCAAGTAGAGAAGGGGGGTGGAATTTGATTCAGTTCATATGCAAAGCTGAGCCTGCCTAATCACACTTTCACAAACAGCACACAAATGGAAGTATAGCTGTCCTTCAAAATCGTCACTTCTCTTAATTTTGCAATGCAGTTTCCCCCCGTGAAGTAATGTCTACCAGGAAAATGCATATAAAATGTGTATTAAAATGCACATAGTGAAACTAGCACACATAACAACCTGATTACTGTGACTGACTAAAGCTTAGTAAAGGCTATTACAAATCATATAAGAAGGAAGGTCTCTGCTTCAATCCCCAGCTTCTCCAAGTATGGCTGGAAAAGACTCTGGTCTGAAACCAAGAGCTGTTTCTAGTCAGTGCAGGAAAAAACTGAGCTAGATGGACCAATGGTCTGACTTGGTATATGGCAGCTTCCTATGTTCTGAAGAAATTTGAAAGGCAGCCCCTTGCAATAAAGTACTATAGTAATCATTACAAAAAAGGGCATATAATTGTGGCCAGATCTTTCATTTCCAGGAATGATTGCAATATCAGAATATATCACAGTGGTACAATGTTTCCACACGATAAAGTAGTTCCATGTAATCCGAAACAGATCCGAAAATCTGGATGAAAAACTGATAGACAATCTAGATGAGTGGATTTCCCTTGGGGTAGTAAAAGCATTCAGGCTTCGTATCAGCTAAAGAGAAGTAAACGTGATTTTCCAGCTCTCTGTTTATAGTAGTATGAAATATATTTATTATGTGATCCAGGCACCCCACCCACCCAGGACCATCTCCCAATAAAGCCCACAGGACACATTGCTTGGATCAAATAAGCCCACAGCTTTATTGATGACAGATGAAGGGTTTGGCAGGGCATTGGGAAAACCATTTGCGCCACCAGCCCAACTACAGGGGTACACCTGTAGGCGTCAACCTGAGGCAAAGAGGTCCTATGAAACACATCAAGTAGGAACCCCTTGTGGGGTTGCCGCCTTGAGGAGTGCTCTCACCCTATCCACCACCTGGGCTTCTGGACAGAAACAACCCCTTTCAGATCCCTTTAATGAGATACCCCTGAGCATTTGAGGGGTAGGCAGAGACTACAACTTCCACTCCACCAAAGACTAAGGTTTACCCAATACCTTAATCGCCAAAGTTGTGACAATTGCTATGAGGCAGGCAAAACCAAAGAACAGAGCCAGTTAGTCTGATGGATGAATTAATATCTGGCACCAAATATGATGACCAACTGTAGTCGATAGCAAGGTCATGGAAAGCACCAGAGCTAAGAAAAGGAGAGGGTGGGTGGGTGAGAGATACTACGAGGAACTGCAGTGAAGCCTGGATGAGGAGGCGGAGGCAGATTGTCGGAACACACCTGGGGGGCACCCACAGCCCCCAGACTGAGACAAACCTCGCCAGGCATCTTCCTTCTGGAGTGCAGCACAGGACGTTAATAAATCTTCAGTCCCAGCACGCAGCAACGACACATATCCAAAGATATATGCACACTCAAAACAGCAGAGTAAAGCAGGAACGCTGTGGCTCTGAGGTGTGGCACTGTAAGTAATTTATTAAGCAATCTATACAGGACAAAGCAATCGTGGCGTTTCTTCTCCAAGAGAGAGAGAGAAAATGCAAAAGTAAAATACAGTGGAAGAGATCGAACTGACTTCCGTTCTCACACTTTCCAAGCATGGGATGTAAACATGTGATGTAACAATCACACATCCAGCAATGGGAGAGAATAAAAATGCTGACACAGACTGGGTTTAAATATCCGAAGGGCAGACCAAAGAGAAGCCTGCCAGCTCAGTCTGATCCACCCCAGGGGTGGGGCGAATCCAATAGCCTGCCTGCAATTGGCCAATTGACAGGCAGACTGTAATCTACTTCCCGGGCTGGCATGATGCCGATTTAGGGCTTGCAAAAAAACCCTCTGCGTCCATGTCCCTTTGCTGGATGATGGGATGGATGTTGGCGCCATCCCGCAAAAGCGCCTAATCTAGAAAGTAAGCAGAATTGTATTGTTAAATATGTTATTTTATGTATAAATGGACTTGATAATCACCACCCCCTCAGGCTTTTAATATAAAGTGGGCAATGCTATCCTAGACATTGCTTGCTTCTTTGGCCTATCCCCCTGATGTCTGTGCACTAAGCATGAACATCAGAAGAGAGGAGGCCTATGTGTGTGGCGCTTTACCTGAGTAAACTTTTTCTATAGAAAACAACACGTTTTCCAACACAGATCATAGAATAAGAAATCAAGAGACAATATAATGTTGAATTGTTCACGAACTTTAGCACTGATTGATGGCAGAAAAATCATATGAAAATTGGAGTGTTCTTGATTACTTGTCTTTATTGGTTCTAAAGTAGATGTTCAGATGAAGTTTGCTTTATTTCTAGACAGGAATATTTACAAAATCAATTCTTTCTAAAAACATACATGGGGAATATGTTCAGCGACAGCTTGCAAAATTCTATGCTTTTCCAACCCTGATTGATCCCCCCCCCTTTGGTCAGTGGCTGTTTATAGAAGGAACAAAAGGTTAGAATCATAGAAGTGTAGAGTTGGAGGGGACCACGAGGGTCATCTAGTCCAACCCCGCTGCAGTGCAGGAACCTTTTGCCCAATGTAGAGCGCAATCACCTCCGTGTAGTTTGACGCAACCTGCATTAGCACAGCAATCTGCAGTGAGCTTTGCCTCCAGCACAACAACTGGACTGAGTTCAGAACCATGGTTTCAAGTTGTCTTCTTTCAAAGATACTATAGTCAATATTAATCAACTGCAGTTAAGTAAAAGTGGGAGTTGAAGGTCCAAAACTCCTCTCTGCCATGCTGAGGTTTGCTGACCCCCCCCCCCCCCGTGGTATGTTCATGTTGAATTAAACTATAGTCTAGCGAGGTGTTAAAATGTGGCCTGTAAGTGGCTTCCCTTCATCTTTATCTGGTACTGAAAATTAAAGTGTTGACAGTAGTACCTTCATTCCTTTATAATTGTAGTGAGCTGAAAGCGTTTCAGTGATGAAATGGCATTATCTGATTCACACTTTCCTTATAAAATTCCTCAAGAAAGCCATCCAGCTACAAATTCTTAGAAGATTTTATGACCTCCTTTATCTTCCTTGCTGATACAGCTTCCTGTGTAATCCATCTTTCTGACTGGTTATTTATCATGCGGGACCTGAAATCCCATGAGGAAGGTGTTCAGATCTGCAGACTCAGGTTTATTATTGTTAGAATAAATATTAGAAGACAAGGTTTCAGAGGGCTCTTTTTTTGCTTTGATTTGGCATTGCCAGTGACACATGGGTACAAGGAAGTGAGCTATCTTGGGTTTCGCATGTTGCCTTAGAGAAAACCCACTCCTGATATGTTAATGCCATATAGTCTGCTCTCCCCTAATCCATTCCCTGTCCACATCTATAAAAGCTTTCAGTGGATGCTGTTTTAAGTATGTTTGAACAAAATAAAATAAAAAAAATTCCTTCCAGTAGCACCTTAGAGACCAACTAAGTTTGTTCTTGGTATGAGCTTTCGTGTGCATGCACACTTCTTCAGATACGTTTGTTTGTTTATTCAAACTTCAGATAAGTATGTTTGTTTATTCACGTGTGACTTTTATGTCAAAGCAAAGTACACAAGTTGCAGGATAAAATAAAAAAAATCACATTGTTACATAATTGATCTGTATTAAGTAAGTTAAATTACCATAGTTAATATTTATCAGAGATCATTGCTTATAATATATTCCATACATACCCCTGCAATATCACTCATGTGAAACCACAGGACAGGAGGAGGCAGCAAAGGAGTGTTAACGTCTATTCTTTAATGCTTGAATTCAGTTTGGGATAATGATAGGTAGGATAGGGCCCTCAGCCATCTTACCTGGGTCAGTTTTGCTGGGGGTGGAGGCTGTGGTAATTAATACTGCTCCATTGTGCACACCATAATTTTTCTTGCATTTTGTCCTGATGAAGGCAGGATTTGGCTTCATGACAACACCTTGCTCTGATTTGGCCTCATTACATGATCAATCAGATTTGTCTGTATGATATAATTGCAAAGCCAAATTATTTCTTTTCATATACCACCTTTAAACCATAGTTACCAAGACGATGTACATTTAGAGGGCAATAAAATCCCTGGGACCAAACCAAAGGGTGAATGATAAAAGAGACCTTGAGATTACCCTGTATCCTAGCTTTGGACATTTTGCAGCCTGAGTTCTACAAGCTGACTTATATGTTAGGCATTTTAAAATGGAAAGTGCTGTTGGGCTTCCTACTTCTTCTTGATTGGCTTATCAAATCTGCAAATGCTTTTTCATTGAGCAGAGGAACTTTTAAGATTTTGTAAAAAAAAAAAACAACGTTATGCACACACGCATATGCACACACACACATTATATGAGATGCATTTCTTATTGAAATGTAGTGAGATAAATCCTTCAGAGTAGTTTCATCAACATTGTTGAAGCCTTTCAGAAGCTAGTGATTTTAGAACTTCAGGCTATATTAACTGCATTGCAAGAATATCATTAGCACACCATAAGGGCAATGTTGGAATTGTCAGAGCATATGCTCCCTCTCATTTTGGCACATTCAGTTCACAGAAGAAAAAATACTTTTTGAAAACACAGGGACTTTTAAAAATGTGTAATTTGATTACCATTCTCTAGTTGATATCTGAATAATTCAATACTTTTATGACTCAATTTGTAACTGCAATTGTGTTACCAACACAACATTGGAGATTTCTAGGCTTATGAACAGACATTTCTGAGTTTAAAGTATTTCCACCTTTTAAACTTATTGAGTTAAAATATTTTCTCCTTTTAAACCTTGCTTACTACTTCTCTTTTTCATTTCCTCTATCTGTGTGTGTGTTCAAATGTTACATGCAAAGTTATCTCTCTCCCCCTTTCTCTCACTTTCATTTTGCTTTCTCAAAATTGTGCTGCAGTCCTAAATATGCTTACATGAGACTCAGTCACTGCCTCTGAGCAAGAGTTTTGAGTGGATAGCTTTTGTTTTAGTACAAAACAAGCAGATTGAATGGATAGTGTTATGATGTGGAATGGCAATTGGGTTATTGGGTCTCTTTAATACAATGTTTCTTAGGAAAAACTCAAAGGATTGTGTCCACTGTAACATTGTAGGCTAAAAGAAGATCCAAGTGTGTCAAGATCAGAAGCAATTTAAGATTAGGTCTTCATGTAGAGTGAACATAGTGTTTTCATGGGCAAATAATTAAAACCAGTGCTATTTTTATAGAAAAAGAGGTGCTGGAACTCACCTCCCTTGTTCTCTTAGAATGGTAATGGCACATACCTGAGAGGGGCCAGGACTGAGTTCTGGGTAAAAAACAAACAAACAAACCCTGATTAAAAATTCATGACTTTTGAACACTGCTTAAACAATGGTTTGGGACACAAGGGGACGCAGGTAGCACCACGGTCTAAACTACGAGCCTCTTGGACTTTCCAATTGCAAGGTCGGCAGTTCAAATCTGCACAATGGCCCAGCTCCTGCCAACCTAGCAGTTCGAAAGCATAGCAGTGCGAGTAGATAAATAGGTACCACTGTGGCAGGAAGGTAAACAGCATTTCTGTGCGCTCTGGCTTCTGTCACGATGTTGCGTTGCTCTAGAAGCAGTTTGGTCATGCTGGCCACATGACCTGGAAAGCTCTCTGTGGACAAATGCCAGTTCCCTCGGTCTGAAAGCAGAGATGAGCACTGCACCCCAAAGTCGAATTTGACTGGACTTAATTGTCCAGGGGTCCTTTACCTTTACCTTACCTTTATCTTATCTTTCTGTTACCAGGCTTGTGATTAAGCTATCTGATCTGCAGGGAAGGCTAAAACAAACATAGAGGAATGGACAAGGGCTTGGCTGCATGCAAAAAATATAATTACCACTTTTGAACCTTTGTTTTTGAAATGAGAAGATGAAAGTTTGCTGCTTTCTTGTTAAAAGAGAGGCCTTTTGGGAAGATTGTTAATTACAATAATCTTCAAACAAGGCAGAAACTGTCCTCAAGATAGTGAGGATTAATAGCAATGCAAATAAATGATCCCTTTGTATGTATACACTATGTTAAAAGCCAAGAGAAGCCGAGGATCACTCAAATGGCTGGTAGGATTCATCTGATGAATTATCCTTTCAGGCTTATCGATACAGAAGGAGAACAATGGACAAAAACATTACTATAATGAATGTATGTAGCAGCGAAATGGAATGGAACATCATTGTTAGCAAGAGGAAAATCTTTCCAATGCAAACATAAGCTAATACACTACAGCATAATATAATTGCCATTTTGATAATCAAAAACATACTATTTAAAATATGCTGCCTTTTCAGTTGTATGAGGTGAAACATTTAATACAGGTCTGTGTTTTACTTGTATATTCAAATTATGAATAAGAGTCCTTGACTTAAAAAAACATTTTGCAGGGAAAAAATAGTGATAAATTACATATTCCCAAGCCGAACTGCAAGCTGTTCCTTTAAATACAGTTCATTGCAACAAAAGCAAGTAGAAAATTATTAAATCTTTTGGGAAGTGGACGCTAAGGAATGTCACGGGGAATATTAAAACTTATTGTCTCAAGTTAATAAAATCAGCAGAAATTCAAAATTAATCTTTGGTCTGTGATAAAGAGCTGAGATACCATTAAAAAAATGAACTGAAAGGGGGTAGGGAGTCAGGCATGCAAGTAATAATATCATAATCCCCCAAATACTTCCATAATCCTTCTTGAGACGAGCTGCCTATTTTTTCTTTAACCTAGTGTTCAGATTTGCAGCAAAAAGAAGAATAGCAAGAATTCTGATAAAGCAAGATTTATCAGTCTGCTTAACATTAAGGCCTGATAATAAGCTTCATTAAAATCAGTGGGAGGGGCCTTTATTTGTATCTGCTTTATTTTTATCTGCTTTGCATGAGTTGCCATATTCAACAGAACCGAGAGGTAAATTTTGAAAAAAAAAATTTTTTTACTGCTGGCAGAACTGATACTACTGGGGTAAATTTCTCAAACAACGTAACTATTCCAAACCTTAATTCCACAACTACCTAGCCCAGTGATTTGAGAAAGGGGTGTCACTCCAGTTTCTGATCCCAGCCAGACTCAGTTGCTGTGTACTGTTATCAGAAAGCCTGTTCCGAGTGTAGCCAATGCTTTCTGCCCTCTGATTAAATTTAGTGATAGTTACACATAAACAAATCTAAGAACATAAGATCTTTTCTGGATCATACCAAAGACCCATCTAGTTTAGCATTCTGTTGTCGCAGTGGCTAACCAGACGTCTATGAAAGACCAGCAAGCAGAACTTGAGTGCAAGAATACTCTCCCCACTGGAATACAGAAGCATTCTGCCTCCAACAGTGGAGATAGAACATAGCCCATCATAACTAGTACCCATTCATAGACTTCTCTTCCATGAGGCTACCTGACTGGGTGTATGATAATGTGAAATCATTATATGGCCACTGATTTGATTGTGCTTGTTTTAGGAAGAAGACCACATTTAAAAATAATATAGCAAGATTACAGATTTGTCATCTGTAAACCTTTTATTTGGCCCTGAATAACTTTGCAGCTCTTCGTGGTACGATTTGAAGCAGATTTGGCACAGTAGGGCACAACCCATGACCCAATAGGGCAACGGTAGTGAACCTATGGCACGCGTGTCAGACTTGGCACGCAGAGCCCTCACTGCTGACACGCGCACCATTGGCCCATCCGCTCTGTTGTTGTTTTTTCCCCAGGCTACAGCTTGCGTCCGCTGTTGAAACCCGGAACCTTTTTTTTTTTTTGCTGGTTGTGTCAGTTGCTGTTTCTGATTGTGCGTAACAGCGTTCATTTTTTAACCCTTATTGTGCTGTTTTTTTTGGCACTTTGGCAGACGATGATGTCGGTGCTACATGTTAGTTCCAGCGAAAGTATTACTCGTCATTTATTTCTGTTCTCTCCCCCCCCCAAAAGCTCAGCAGCTTTTGGGTGCCCCCCAACTTTTGTGCGACCCCCCCAAAAAAGCTCCAAAACTTTGGTCAGCAGCTCCCCACCCCAAAAAGCTCAACAACTTTGGGGAGCCCCCCCCCAAAAAAACCCTCAATGGAAAGCTCAACAACTCTGAGCACTTTGCGATAAATACGGTAAGTGGGTTTTGGTTTGCAGTTTGCGCACTCGGTCTCTAAAAGGTTCGCCAGCACTGCAATAGGGCATGCATGGCTCACAAGAAAATCATAGAGAATTCCAATCATTCTGCTCATTATTTCCTATTATTCTAACAGTGATTAGCTTTGAATAGCTCCACGTATTTCTGTACTGAAAATTTTCTTTGCTTCAGACAATGAGTTCAATCTCTGTCTTTGTGTCTCCCCTGCAAAGCAGCCAGAGTTCAACTGTGGATAAATATAAGCTGAACACCTAAAGCAAATTACTTGATCCTATGAAAGAGTGGCAGATCCAGACTTTTATTTTATTTTTTAAATTTGAATTTGAAACTCCTTTATTCACTCGGAATTTACATCCTTTTGCCACATGGATGTCATCAACCTAATAGGTAAAAAAAGGGAAAAGGACCCCTGGACAGTTAAGTCCAGTCAAAGACGACCATGGGGTTGCGGCACTCATATCGCTTCAGGCTGAAGGAGCCGGTGTTTGTCCACAGACGGCTTTCTGGGTCATGTGGCCAGCATGACTAAACTGTTTCTGGAGCAACGGAACACTGGGATGGAAAACAGTGCGCATGGAAACGCCGTTTACCTTCCCGCTGCAGTGGTACCTATTTATCTACTTGCACTGGCATGCTTCCGAACTGCTAGGTTGGCATGAGCTGGGCCAGAGCAACAGGAGCTCACCCCATCGCGGGGATTCGAAGCACCGACCTTCTGATTGGCAAGCCCAAGAGGCTTAGTGGTTTAGACCACAGCACCACCTGCATCGACCTAGTGACTTACCTGCAAAGGTTCTTATGGAGAGAGCATCTTGACCCACTACTGAGAAACTATGCAAAATGCATAGCACAACATAAGAGAATATTTAAAAGTTGGAGATACATTTCATTGTATCAAACACAAATTGGCTATTCCCAAGCCAAGAGAAACCCTAAGCACATAGGAACTTTGGGTGAAAAACTGGTTGTGTCATAGGTGCAATCCTCACACCACTTAACTGAGGCAAAGCACCCTTGAATTCAGTAGGACTTACTTCTGCATAGATATGATTAGGATTCTGCCTCTTGGAGAAATCTGGGACCAAAAAGATTGTTTATGTGGATGCCTAGAACTTCTGAACTGCACTTCTGGATCACTTTCCTAATTGTGACCACTCCCATTATAACAAATTCCCATTATAAGGAACACTCCCATTATAACAAATCCTCATAATTAGTTTTCTTAAGGGTCAGAATTTTCCTGTTTTGTGGGCAGCATGTACAGTAACAAGCTAAAGAGTGACAATGACTTGATAGTTGACTTGTAGAGTTTGATGCCACACATACAGAAGCAATCAGTTCTG
This sequence comes from Darevskia mixta, assembly GCA_034641385.1. Taxonomy (NCBI): domain Eukaryota; kingdom Metazoa; phylum Chordata; class Lepidosauria; order Squamata; family Lacertidae; genus Darevskia; species Darevskia mixta. The sequence continues at coordinate 6,669,803 of JAWWNH010000013.1, forward strand.
TACCATTTGATTCAGTAATAATGGTAATTTAAAGACAGGCTCTGTTGTTTTGACAAATAGCAGTAAATAGTACACCTCATCAAGTTGTTCCTATTCAGTTTCATTTAGGAAAGAGTTTTTAATAGGTTTTTAAAAACTTTATTTTAATTATTTTTACGTTGCTTAATAGAAGTGAGGAGGATGCCATTAGGTACTACATTTAATTATGATATATTGTTTAATGTTGTTTATAAACTAATTCATTTGTCAAAGATACCCCTTGAGCACTGCATATCTCATGAAGTTTGTAAAATGCTTCCCAACTGTCTCAGCTACTTAAAAAAAAAAATCGAATTATTTTGCAACGTGCATGTCAAGGGAGCCACAAACAGTGGCTTGGCTTAATACCCTCTCATTTGTGCAGAAATAGATTGAAAAATTCATGTGGTTTCTCCCCTTCTTCAAAATGATACATAAGCAAATGAAGATTCCACCTCTTCCTTGAGTGCTTGAGAGAGGTTTTATCTCATTTCTGACGCAATATGCAGTTCCTACTGCTGTTTCTAATGTTGTCCAGAATACAGTGAAAATGATAGGAACTCTTCTGACTCCATCTTTGTCAGAGGCATGAGGACAAGATATTATCTGATTTATGCTGTGGTCTAGAGAAGGTTAAAGACAGCATGAAATACTCCTGTCATTTATTTGTTTCTTCAAATTCCAGCAAAATCCCGAAAAGTGCTGATGGGAATCTTCCTTGCCACAGGCCCATGCCAGGGGCATTAGCAAGGCAACATGTACTTGTTCGTGCCTGTGCCAAACTCTTATGTACCTCTGTAGCGGTTGGACTTTCATAGAATCATATAGAGCTGAAAGGGACCCAGACGGTCATCTAGTCCAACCTCCTGCAATGCAGGAATCTTAACTACATCATACATGACAAATGGCCTTCCAACCTCTGGCATCCAGCCCAGGCAGCAAAACTTAGGTTAGCTCCAAAGTGTTAAAAGTTCCTAAATTTTTTCTATAGGAACACAAGAATGGTTTGTAGAAAGAAAGCAATGCGGTCTGAGCTTGGAGCAACTACCAGTAGCTCAGAGACCTCTTTACATGCAGGAGTTCACATGGTAGGTGGAATAAACAATAGATTTGACTTCCTTCCTCCCAAGGTGAGGGTGAGTGACCTAGCTAAGACTGGCAGACAGCTTACTCTATGGCATTAACCCCTTAATGCATTAATTAGACTTCAGCATTTTGTTTATATGAGGCTGGTTATCATACAACTTCCACACTCCTTTCCTTCTGCATCTCCTTGCAAGCTGTTCTTGAAGATTGGGGACACCTTCCAGAATGACTGGTGATATAGTAGGGGTGGGTGATGAAAGGGGGTTTGCTGAAAATAGGGGATTCCCACATCCCATCCCACACTCAAGCAGCTGAGCTTTCTTCTCACTACAATGCAGTCTTGGGATCCAGGCCACTGTATGTGTGTGTTCCAGCAGAAGCTGAATCAATACAGCATGATAATGCAATAGCTTGTTCTATGTTACAGATGAGAATACACATCCTTTTGAGGTTATGTTTTTTGTTAAAAACATGCACATTTCATTGGTTCATCACCACATAATTGCCTTGAGCATCTTCAAATATTCTGCAATTCCTTCAAACACATAAGTGATTCCGTTGGGTTGAAGAGGCAAAATCTACAGTACATTAAGTCTGATTTTTCAGTGAAATTAATGTATTTATGTAGTGCTTTTGCATGACCTAGGGAATCTGGATATGATCAGTTCTCCCCAAATCAATAAAAATCTGAGGTTATGCCCCCCTCCCCCCAAAAAAGCCTGCCCACCTAACAAAAATCCTGGCTATGCCCATGCCACTCTGACATAATTTTGGGAAAGAAGCTTTTTATTTTCCTAAACCTTTAAGTGGGAAACTTAAGAAGTTGGTTGTGTTTGTTTGTCTGTTTTTAACAGAGAATGTGCAAATTCTTTAAATACAGGAGTAAGACCATATTCAGGCACCACTCTGTCCAGTCTTTCTGGTGTTTTCTTACCTGTTAATTTTTGTGTTTTATGTGATCTTTCACATAATGGAAAAGCCACTTCTGGAAATCTAGTGGAATCTAGCAGAAGTTCAGCGCTCATTTCTATGTTAATTGTTTTCAGGGGGGAAATCAATTTGCATTCCTGCTAACTCAGGAAGTCGCAGGAGTTTTGCATTTCAATTTCCCCATAGTTTTCATGATCATGCCACCACTGCTCATATGACAAAAATGGGGCATACAATTATTTCCTTTGGAATTTTCTGTGACGTGGTACGGTTCCATAAGTACAGTGTGACATTAATGTTAGAAATCAGAACAGAAAAAAGGTAAAGGTAAAGGACCCCTTAAGTCCAGTCACGAATGACTCTGGGGTTGCGGCGCTCATCTTGCTTTACTGGCCGAGGGAGCCAACGTTTGTCCTCAGACAGTTTTTCTGGCAAAACCAGAGCAGCGCACGGAAACGCCATTTACCTTCCCGCCGGAGCGGTACCTCTTTATCTACTTGCACTTTGACATGCTTTCGAACTGCTAGGTTGGCAGGAGCAGGGACCGAGCAACGGGAGCTCACCCTGTCGTGGGGATTTGAACCATCAACCTTCCGATCGGCAAGCCCTAGGCTCTGTGGTTTAGACCACAGCGCCACCTGCACTTGCATTATTACCAGTAAAACTAATGCAATAAACCCTTCATCTGAATGCAGCATAAGTCTGCAATCCTTGTCTGGGAGTAAGTCCCATTCAGTTATATGTGTGATATCCAGTTCTATGGATAATATCCATACATTCAGTGGGCCATTGAAATCAAGAGATTTGTTTCTTGGTTCCATTGATTTCAATGAGACTACTGTGAGTATGACTAATGTTGGATATCACCCAACATGGCTTACTTCTGAGAAGGTTTTTGTAGGATCCCACTCTAAGTAAGCAAGTTAATAAATAATAGTTCTAACAGAAATCCTGAGCTCCACTGGAAGAGGGAATAATTTTTAAATTGGGTAGCTGATAAATAGATTTTTTTTTTGTCAAATTCTCTGCAATGTATGTTTTGTGATATCTGGTTATATTATGTTGGTTCTCTGTGTTGTGATGGTCCAATCTGACAACAAGATGTAGACAAAAAGGCTACCCCTCATTTCACTGTTCCATGCCAGGATGGCAAATAAATATTTGTGCAGAATTAACTACATCTGTATCCTTAGACAAATTTATTTTGCCATTCATTTTTTTTTAATTCACTTTGGTTTTGAAATAAAACAATTTGTCCTAATACACTGCTCAGAAGAATGGGAGAGGAAATACAAAGACCTCATGGAAGTGCATTGGGTATAACTGCTTTCCTTTGTCTTCAACTTCCTAATGTTATCAGTCTGTGACTCTTTACAGTTTCTCTTTTAAAACCAATATCTTTTGTCCCCACTTATCTGTCTCTCTTAGTTGCAAGGAAACAGACAATTTTTTAAAAACACACTATTAATTGAGCATTGTGTTGTTGCATACCATGTCAAAATACCAACAAGTGCAGCTGAGGGAAACATGATTGATCAAAGTGTGACTGAAGATAGCACACAATGAACAATTCATGTCTGGCCTCTTCCCACAAATTAATAAACAGCTCTAGTTAACATGTACCTGCTTAATATTGAATAATATGTTAATAGGTGAATGTGAGACTTTGAGTTTTGTAAAATAGTACTACTTGCTTTTAGAGGTTATGGGTGCTTCTCCAATTATATTTTTGAAGACAACATAATATGACTTGCCTTTCCCTTATCCAGCACTAATAAGTGAACTTAGTATTTGCTGTTGGCTATATTTTAATGCTATTATTATTAGGCCTTGAGAAAAAAGAATATAAATTAATTTGTGATGTATAGTATGCAAAATACTCTCTTACATGAGGCTTTGGAAAGAGTCCATTTATGTGTTTCTGCAAGAAAATTATCCTCAAATAGAAACCCATCTCTCATGTTCATGATCCTCTGAATAGCTTGGTACTATCAGTTGTCTGCAGTCAATGAGAGTTGCAGTCACTCTTCAAATAACAGAACTGAGCTCTGTAAGCTTACACAAGCTGAAGAAATCCCCTTTTATATCTTCTTTGAAGGATCCTTTTATAAACATAAATATCATGGGGTCAGGAGCAGCTCAGCTGCAGTGATCTTATGATATTTTCCCAGGTAGTCAGGTTTGATGACATTTGAAAGAGCTAACTGGTCTGTGAGTGGGTAAGAGTAGGCATATGGCTGTGAAGGTATGGGGTTTGCTCCCTATTGCTTTCATTTGTGTTTAATCTTGGCAAAGCAAAAGGAAATTCTTCCTGATGGAAATGTTTGGGTTGTGTGTGTTTTGTATCTCTATTTCTTGAAAATAGACAAGAACCCACCTTTTTCATTTGCAAAATTAGCAACTTTACAAGTGTGATTTCAAAAGGAAATAGCTATTTTGACAGTACATCCACTTAAAAAAGTATCTATCAGTGTTCATATAATTATTATTATTTTCTCACTGTGGGGAGACAACCCCATCAAGACTAAGGACTGAGTATTGTCCCTGAAAACGAGGAGCAAGAAGAACAATGGGTTTTGAGAGGCAGTTGATGAATTTTGCATTATGTGCGTGAATACTTTTCAGCAAACTGAAAACAGCTTGCCCATATCAGCAGTGGGCACATCAGTAATACATTCTCTCCATGGAATTAGGATCCTGGGTGGGCAAGTACTTCAGTGTGAATGAGGCTCATGACTGTGGCATTCCTAGAAGTGATAAAAGCCCTATTTGCATGACTATTCTTTGCCAGATTATAACCTTTTCTGTTAAGAGTTTGGTATGTAATGCAGAAAATGTATTTGTTGGGAATGCTGATTTGAGGAAATAATACTTAACATAAGGAAAATAAATACTCTGAAGCCCGATTTCCACATCCCCACTCATCACTGCTTTCTTCCCCCTCCTTAATTCCGCTCCCCCCAAGCCCCTTAAGCTCAGGTTTCCTCCTCCAGACAACGGTATTGAATGCTGATTAGATGATAACCTATTCCTCAGACAGAAAATGTTAAGGTCATTCCTTCCACATTCTGAAAGTATGGCCTGTTTATGTACTTGTACCAACTGTGTCAATTGCCCAGTTATATGTTGCTGTGCCTTGTTATTGTAGGCTTATTCTCCTTTTTTTCATTTCCATCAACGCAAGCAGTCTAGTATAACCAGCGCTACTAATATATCCAGAGTTCTTTGTTCTGAGCATACAAAAGAGACACCCAGTAACTGATATGCAGGGAAAATAAAACATTTTAAAAATAAATTTCATAAAGGAGACATAGCTCAGCATATTTTTTACAGGGAGCTCCTGCATTTCATTAATGATGTTTTCAATAATATTCAGTATTAAGCATTTAGGGAGTATATAAAAGCTGTTAACCAAGAATTGCATCCGATTCTAGTCTTACTTAGAGGAGACCTGTTACAGTTAATGAACCTGGCTAACTTGGGCTCACTTATTTCAGTGGGTGCAACTTAGTTGGATGCAACCCCAAGAATGGAGGGCAGTACATGAGATACACAAACATAGCTTCTCATAGAGGCCTACAAATAAGTGAAAAATAAGTGAAAATAAACTCACATGTACACATGGCTGCTGAGAAGGAATGAGTGAACGTACAAGCCTTGTGCTTTGCTTAGCCTTTGTGGAGACTTTACCACGTAACATAGAAACTGTGGTTTAGTGCTATGCAGAAACACAGCCACAATTTTGTACTAACATAGTCTGCATTCATGTCTTAAATGCCTTATAGAACTGCTCTGCTTAGAATGTTGGTGATTCATTAGAATAAAAAATGCCTAGTGGTCAGCTGTTGGGGTATATTGTGTATCTGCAGCTAGTGCTTTTCAATGATCTGCGTCAAGACCTGCTACCGGTTATTACCTAAGCACTTCCCCTTCAGTAGACTGAGCACACAAAGAAGGAGCAGGATCATCATCTTCACTCCCAGTTTCTGTGTTCTTAGCTTAACATGGGCATAGATCACAAGCTTATAACTTTCCCACCTGGTTGGAACCAAGTGGACAGCTGGCTGTTTTGAATTTGTACTTGCTGCAATCATATGGACAAACAATGAAAAAAGGTTGCAGTTTTCTACATTTGTCTGCATTGTTCCACCACTTAAACAGTAAAAGTGTGTGGAATCCTGCATTCTACATTTTAAAGTTCATGGAATTTGATCCTTAACTGTATACACTGAAATGAATCCACAGAATAGTAAAAATTTCTTGTGCCTTCGTGCATTCTTCATTGCCTCCAGGTTTGAATGTGTATTAAAGCTTTTATCCTTCTATTGGGGCAGAAAGCATTGAGTAAATTGTATCTGAAAGCATTTAAAGTTCTCTAATGCTTGAAAGGCTCTTTAAAGGTCATCCTAATTAAGACAAACTTTGTACCGAGAGAAAATAGATGCTATTATTGGAGATTCGTTGCAATTCAATATATGGCATTGTGCTTACAGTTTAAAAGTTTGAAAGTGTAATATGGAAAGAGAAACGTTTCCTAGTCGTCTTTCCTTCAACAATATTTTAAATCAATAGTAATGATTTTGGGTATGATTTAGAAAAATCTTGGTCTTCCAGAGGGAAATCAGGCAACAGTAATTAAGTGATGATCTACAGCCTTTAGAAAGAAGAAATGAGGAATATTTTCGTGTGAGTAGAGTTCAAAATAGGGGGTGGATGGGAGACAGGATGTATTAAGAACGTAAAAGTCCTGGTCTATCATACCAATAAACTGATAAATCAAGAAAGGATGAACACACTGTGGGTAAGTAGTTCACAAGCCCAGAAAGTAGGTAGACAAGCTGTACTAGATGGGGTTGTTCTCCCCTTGAAGCTCCAGGCTCATAGTCTGAGAGGACTCCTAGATCCAGCATTTTCACTTTATGATCAGGTAGCGCCATGGAGTGCATTTCCCCAGCTCCAGATGGTTCACTAGCTATAGCCGTTACTGGACAAAAATAGCCTGGCCACAGCAACGCATGCTTTGGTACTTTATTATTTAGATCCACTCTATGTGGAGGAACCACTGAAGATTGTGTAGAAGCTGCAGTAGTGCAGAATGCGGCCATCAAAGTGCTAAGTGTCATGGCTTACCATAACTTGGTTGCTTGTGTGCTACCAAGCCCATTGTGACCAGAATTGTATTCCAAATGCAGCTGTTTTATTTTCAACTCCTTTCCTAATACTTCCCGATTCATATGCTGAAATTACTTATTCATCCTTTGCTTTCAGACACTTTTCTCTCTCTTTCCCCAAGCTGCTTATCACCCTCTGAATGATCAGTGCAACGCTGACATCTAGGAACTTGACCCTCTGCCTGAAAATTCATATTATTAATGTTACAGCAGTGTGGAGAATTTTAGTCATGGCTAACAAGGCCTCATCTCAATTTCTGGAACCAATGAAGAAATAATCATAGCAGTCCCTTTGTATAGAGTTTCTTTATCACAATCTCAGTACATTTGGTTCCTGTTTGTCTGTGGCTTAGTAATAAAGATTTCCAGGGCAAAACATATGAGTTCAGGCAGGCCTGAACCTTTGCACCTGTCGTATTTTAATCTGAAAACAGCAGGAATCCATAGGTCAGGGACAGTGAAGCTGCCTACATTCTTCAGAAATGCACTTCTTTCTAGGAATCTGAAACACTGTTTCAGAAAAAATTTCCTTTAAAGACTCTCAAGCAATTCATTAATTTTATTTATTTACTATGCTAGTCAACCAGTACAAATATTTGCATATTGCTGCTGCTGTTGTTCCTATCAGAAATTGAGAGAAAGTAGCAGTTCTTTGCAAGTATTCTCAGTCAGACTTTTAGACCTTTCTCATCCAATATTTTAATTATTTCCGTACAAGATTCAGATAGCTCATAAAAGAGATATACACTACAATCCATTAATTTCTTGGGACGTACTTCTAGGTAAAAAGGTAGGAGTCCAGCCTAAGGCTGCAATCCTATAGCCACTTACCTCTGTGTAGGACCCGTTCAACACAGTATGATTTGGTTTTGAGCAGGCATATATTTAATAACACATCCTCAGTTTATTGTTTTCAGCTGGAAAAACAAAAGGCTGTGGATTTTGTACTGTATTTTTTTATTTAAAAAAAGACACTGTAAATATGCAAATAATAAATAATCTGAGCTACTGTGTTTCCTGGAAATATTACATACTTTTCGTTTGGTCCACATGTTCACCTAGTCCTAATTATGTCTGACCTAGATTCATCAATTGAAAAAGAACAGCTGGTCCCCACACATCTAGCCTCTCAGCCTATTGCTCAGTATTCTCCCCCCCCCCTTTAACCTATTTCTGCAGCACACAGAAGTAAGCTAAAAATATTTGCACACATCCTCTTTCACACACACAAAAAACCCTTTAGCAACACCTACAAGTCAGTCTTTATGCAAACAAGTCTTCGTACACATCAATATATATAAAACACAACTCGCGTTTATACAACCCGATTTATAAATACTGTTATTAAAGTACATGACCACAGTTTAGCAGAGTAGCCTGAAGCTCACAACACAGTTTGCATTGCCGGCTGTGGTAAGGGAAAGAGCTTCACATGCGTGTATACGTATTTCTGGATTTGAAAAGCTTAACAATCCAACAATCCACCGTTCAGCCCGGACACTGAGGTCCAGCGCCGAGGGCCTTCTGGCGGTTCCCTCACTGCGAGAAGCAAAGCTACAGGGAACCAGGCAGAGGGCCTTCTCGGTAGTGGCACCCGCCCTGTGGAACGCCCTCCCATCAGAGGTCAAAGCAATCAACAACTACATAACATTTAGGAAATACCTGAAGGCAGCCCTGTTTAGGGAAGTTTTTAATCTGTAACATGTTAATGTATTGTTTTTTTAATATTTACTGGAAGCCGCCCAGAGTGGCTGGGGAGACCCAGCCAGATGGGTGGGGTACAAATAATAAATTATTATTATTATTATTATGATATGGGGTCTGCTGTGAATAGCTGTTGAATCTTTCAATGAGTTTCTCCCATCGAGGACACTACTATCCCACTGGCTTGTTGTCCAATTCTGGATCGCCCTTCCTAGGGTGCTTTTGCATATTGTGGCAATACTGTCACAACAAGTGCTATTGAGATTTTATTTGGATCTCATGCACCAAGCTGAAAATGAAACTGCCGTCATAATGCTGCTAAGCAAATGAATGGTGTGACTTCATCACACCGTTGTGGAGTTGAAAAATGTTCAGAAAAGGGTAACCCAAATGATCAAGGGGATGGAGTAACTCCTGTATGAGGAACGATTCAGAGAAAATGCGAGTAAGAGGCAACGTGATAGCAGTGTATAATATTATGTAGGGTTTGGAGAAAGTGGATAGGGAAAATTTCTCTCTCTCTCTCCCATAAACACTTGAGCTTGTGGACATCCAATGAAGCCGAATTGTGAAAGATTCAGGATAGCCAAATGAAAGCACTTCTTCACACGGCACACAGTAAAACTGCGAATTCACTTGTTCATCATGCTGTTTCAATGCAAGGCCTGTGTGAATATAAAAGACTAAAGCTCAGTAAGATACCCCGATCAGAAATTGAATTGGCAAGAGTCTGGGAAAATGAAATAATCTAGACACACCTGACAATATGAGACAGAAAGCTGTTGCACAATTTTTAGGAAAGGGAACAGAATGCTAATGGAATGATAGGCAGTGAGGGAATTGGTGTTGAATTGGCTGCTTAAGTGGAAGATTAACTGGATTCAGTCTGCTGGCATTTTCAGAAAGGATATCAATACATTATTTCTTTGTTGTTCAAACTTGTTATAGTTTCCCAAGATAAAAAACTAGTTTTATTTGGTGCTGCCTCTTTTTTTCCAAAAACAAATGATGCACCATATTAAACTGGTTTATTGTTTTATCACTCAAATGTTCTTTTTTTTAATAAAAAAGCATTATTTGTTTCTTGTGATATGTGACAAACCATTTTGTATTTTAATTTTGTTTACTTGTCCCATGTCTCCAAAAATGCACAGATTTTAGACCATCAGGCATTGTGTATTCCGGAAGAGCAACAGTCTGCAAAACCTACGCTAGATAACAGCTCTGAAAATTGTGACTACTTGTGTGTACATAGCACACAGCCAAGTAGATCAGTCCATAAAGCAGGCTTGATGAATCCCTGTTTTTACAGTCCAAGGCAGATCACTAAAACAAGGAGCTTGCTGTGCATACCTGGCAGGCTGCGATATATGGCTGCTATGCTAAGCATAGCAAATGAGCTGTGAATTTGACATGCCTGTACTAGATAGTATTTTGCAGAATATGCGCCGTATGCCAATTCCCACTCTCCATAGAGCACAAGAAGAGTACACATACATGTATAGCATGTTTTTAACCATGTCATTTTAATACCCCATAAATTCCAGTGTTATTCTTTTGCTGCTAGAAAAGGCGTCTTATGGAGGGAGTAATGGACTGGATGTGAGCAAATGAATCCAGACAAGGCTTATGTGTTCTTGATTGCTTAGAGCTGACACAGAGATGAGGATTCATCCTGTGTTGTATGAGGTAGCCCTCATCTTGAAAACAGTGTTCCTGAAGCAACCCTTGATGGTGTGATGTCAAGCTGTGGCCAAGTACAGCTTTGCCCAGTTTAGGCTGGTGTGCAAACAGCACTCATTCCTATAGATCAGTGATGGCTAACCTTGACACTCCAGATGTTTTGGGACTACAACTCCCATCATCCCTGACCACTGGTTCTGCTAGCTAGGGATGATGGGAGTTGTAGTTCTAAAACATCTGGAGTGTCAAGGTTAGCCATCACTGCTATAGATGGTAGATCTGTGCATGTGCCTTAGTTAATCACATTTGGATTGCTGCAAGCTGCTTCACATGGGCTGGTCTTTCAAATGTCCTGAAACTGCAAGTGATCCAGAATGGGATGGCCAGAAGATTAATGAGGGCTGTATATTGGGATCATGTGAGTTCATTACTAAAACAGCTGCAGTTGTTTCAAATTTATTTATGGACGCGATTTGAAATGCAGCTGGTGACCTCTAAAGCCTATTATGGTTTGGGGCCAGGATTTCTGAAGGACCACATATTCTCATATGAACCTGCCCACTATATGATCAATGGAGTCCTTATATTCCAGAAATATGTACTATATAACTGGGACCAAGAGAGAGTAGTTACAGCCAAGCTCTGAAACTTTTTTTCCAGGAGAGGTTTGTCTTGCCCCCCTCAACAAGTTACTAGTTTCCTTGCAGTGGTGGCTAACCTTGGCACTCCAGATGTTTTGGAACTACAACTCCCATCATCCCTAGCTAACAGGACCAGTGGTCAGGTATGATGGAGTTGTAGTCCCAAAACATCTGGAGTGCCAAGGTTAGCCACCACTGCTTTATAGGAAGGCTCTTTGGTGCTATAAGTATTTTTTAAGTTCTGCCAATGAACCCTTAGAATTTACTGGAATGATGTGTTGATATAATTAGTTTTAGCAGCTGCTTTTCCAGTTTACTTTTGGTGTGCTTTTAAATGTTGCAGGGATTGGTTTTGCATTTTGATTGTTCTCTATTAACTTCTACAGGTATAGCAGTACTACACCTGAACTGAAAATTCCTCCTAGCTTTCATGGCCCCATTCTCAGGTTGTGAAGGTAAAGGAGCACTTTTTTTCAGGAGGTATGAAATTCAAATTATTTTCCAGGGTCTGTTTTATGTTAAAAAGTGGTGTAGGCAGGCCTTCACTTTAAACACCCCCCCCCCCAATTTTTCCAGTAGTTTTGCAATTGTGGTGAGGGCTCTGAAAAGTTGCCTGTCACATCATGATTTACCACCTTTTCTTGGGCATTATTGGGTCACCCAATGGAAGAAAAGGCAGTGAAACACTCCTCTTTTAAAAACAAGATATTGAGTTGGGGAGGGGTACTGTACATTATAATTTAATTTAAGTCAATTTAAACCTAATAGTTGAACCTCACTTCTTGAAACTTTCTTACACTCTGCAACACTTGCTGTTTAGTCACTGTTGGTGTCCTGACAGCTTGCTCAGAACCAGCCACATTGCTTCCTCGGTTCCTGCTTGTTGAACTGATATAGTTTATTGCTGTTATCCTTTTGGCTGTCCATCCTTTACTGAGAAAGATGCAGATAGGGTGTCACATTACTGCTGTTACTAAAATGGAAAAATGTACTGCTGTAGTGCTTGAGTTCCAGATACTCTATCCAGTGGTTTTTACATGCAGCAGATAAAGATTTTTTATCCTGATAGCCCTGCTATCTGATAGGTTCCAAATGGAGTGGATAGTTCACTATCTGAGCATCTGTAATATAAATACCTAGTTGTGCCTTAATGTAGAGAGCTCATTAATAGGCTGCTCCACAGTGCCTTCCTGACTGTATGTGTCTTCATTTTCTCTGTCTTTTTCTCCGTCTCTCTCTCTCTCTCTCTCTCTCTCTCTCTCTCTCTCTCTCTCTGTGTGTGTGTGTGTGTGTGTGTGTGTGTGTGAGACGGCATTACAAATTTCTAGTGGTTCAGCCTTTCTCCTCTGTGAGATGATGCCTGGATGAGAAAGGTCATGCCCAGTGCCCTTGTTTTCTTCACATTGACTTTTCTATGTGATTTTCCTAAAGAGGAGCAAGATTACATAGAAATCTGAGTTGTTTTAATTAACGTAAATGAACTGCTCTTTGCCCCCCTCCAAAAAAGTCATGCCTCTGCAATAATAATAATAATAATAATAATAATAATAATAATGCAATCTCACTTAACTCAGAGAGCTTTCTTCTGTTGGTGTGTGAGAGAGACACACATAGGTTCTCTTCAAACACTTGGGAACTTTGTGAAATTCAGGGTTGCAGTTCACAGATACAACTTACATGTGCACAAGCTCTGTGGAGCAAGACCCGTAGCAGCAGTCCTGCCCTTGCATACCCATTTTGAATTATCCAGTTATGTCCACTGAAAATGACTTGGGAGACACTGAAAACAAAGTTAAACTGACTGCAAAGAAAAACAAGATTCTTCCTTGCCCTCCACCCCACCTCACATTTAGATAGCAGAGTGTAGGTAGAAAAACAAACTAATTCCCAAGGTAAACCATCTTTGTAACTGCTGTGTTGCTAGATTATTTTTATTCTCTAGACAGACATGATGAATGCCGTAGTAGGGGGAACATTGTTTGTATGTATTTTTTCCAGCTTGTCAGCATGGTGTTTGCCGCATTTTTACTGCAACGTTATAACCCACATGAGTAGACACAATGAAGTCAGTGGATTAAAGTTTTGCTCCCCCTTCCCCCAGACTAGTGTTTTATTTGAGGCTTATTCTGCAATGTGTTCTTGACACAATAACACTAATGGCACAATTAGTGGTAAATTCATTCTGCTTTATTAGTTGTTCTACCAATACTATCACATTATTGCTGTCTGGAGAGGCTATAGTGCTACCAAAGCAGCACCAAAAAAACCCCATCAACCCCAGAATGTGTGTGTTATGAAAAGTTATGGGATTTCAGCAGGAAGTTACAGTTACTGGAAATTAAGCAATATGTCTGTCCCCGAAACTTCACAGGGGCAAACACTGTTATAGAGTCATAGAACTGCAGAGTTGGAAGGGACATTGAGGGTCATCTAGTCCAACCCCCTGCAATGCAGGAATCTAAACTAAAGCATCCATGATAGGTGGCCACCCAAGCTCTGCTTCAAAACCTCCAAGGAAGGAAAGTCCACAACCTCTCGAGGGAGTCCGTTCCACTGTCAAACAGCTCTTACCTTCAGAAAGTTTTTCCTGATGTTTAGTCGGAATCTCCTTTCTTGCAACTTTAAGCCATTGGTTCGGGTTCTACCTGTCAGGGATGGAGTTTTATGGATGCAGAATATTTCAGGATTTACTAGAACTTTCGAGAACATTCTGGTGCTTTCTAGTCAAACATGCCCATAGCTGGTGTTTTCGCTGTGAGTCATGTGAAAACTCAAGGTCAGTGCTTAGAGACGGGAAGATATAAAACTGCCACTGAGCACATTGTTTATCCTTCCTTCTTTATTTTCATTTTTGTATATATTGTGTATTTTTTGCTTCTGTAGCTGGATGTGCTTTTGAGCAAAGATTTTGCCTTACTGGGGATCCAATAAGTTCATGTATGCTATTAAACCTCAGTAAAATTTTACTGAAAAACTGTGCTGCCTGTGTATGTTTTTTCTTATTTTCTGCACGAAGTGGACTCTGCTGTTTTTTTACCCATGTCCTGTAGTTGCCCAGGCTTGGATTTCTGGATTTGGCCACCAGTCCTGTCACTACCATCCAGAGCAGGAGAAAACAAGTGTGCTTCATATATCATGTGACAGCCCTTTAGATATTTGAAGATGGCTATCATATCTCCTCCCAGTCTTCTTTTATCCAGCCTAAAAATACCCAGTTCCTTCAACCCCTTCTCTTAAGGCTTGGTTTACAGACCCTTGATCATCTTGGTGAACCTCCTCTGCACACATTCCAGCTTGAAAACATCCTTCTTAAATTGTGCTTCCCAGCTTGACACAGTACTCCAGGTGGGGGTCTGACCAAGGCAGAATAGAGTAGTACTTGATCTAGAGACTAGACTCCCCCGTAGATTGATGTCCAAACTAGAGGCGCTTGGACTTTCTAACTCCATTTGTCTCTGGGTTTTGAACTTTCTGTCAGACCTCTCTCAGAGGGTTAGAGTAGGGTCATATATGTCCACAGCCCTTAGCCTTAACATCAGCTCCCCACAGGGTTGTGTGTTGAGTCCCCTGCTCTATACCCTCTATGTATGATTGTACAGCTACCCATCTTAGCAACAAAATCAAGTTTGCTAATGATACCAAATCGAGAGAGAAATTATTATTTCATATGGACCTTGAAATAAAAAACTGGTCTACTTCATGGCTACAGTCGTACAGTGTCTTGTAAAATCTAGGATACAGAGTTGAAATAGGATTCCTGGTATTCCACATTTCGTTGTCCTTGTTGTCCCAGAGAAAAGGTCAGAAATAGTGAAGTAGATGAGCACTGCCTTGTTGGGGCTGTTAATGGCTGACTTAAGTACAGCAGTTACATGGTGTGGAGTTAATGTAGTAGTATTGTATAATATAGTGCTTAGCCAAAGAGGTAGCCTTGAAAAATTTCAGTTTGAACTTGCTAAATTGAAATATCCCCTCCAAAATTGATGGCCAGTTTGGGGGGTTGTTTGAAATCAGATAAAATGTTCATGGGGTTTGTATGAAGATTACCAGTGATGTGGGGGCACACCAGGTTTTTTGTTTTTGTTTTTTTGGTGCTGCTGCTGTTTAGCAGTGGTGGTGGAGACAGTTTATATGTGCCCTTGGTAGCAGCACCTGGGAAGATGCTACCACATTTCCAAATTTGGTGCTGGAAGCATTCCAAACTGTAACTAAAGCTATTGGACGTGAAGAGCACTAGGCTGGTGAATTTTGCCTCTGTGTTGCTGTGGAACAATTTTACATGGGTATGCTTATAGATAAAATTAAGGTAAAATTAGATATTAATACTACAGAACCAAATGCTAGTCATTTACAGGGCTATTTTGAAAAAGTTTTTGTTTTGTTTTTAAGTTGCTATTTTGTTCATTTGATGCTTGGTTTTGAAACACAGATACTTAAGTAGCAATCCAAAGCAAAGCATACCCATTATTTTATTTCATTGAAACTTCCGAGCTGTCAGAGAAGGAGCAAAACTGCAACTTCATAGTCACTCTGACAGATAAACTATT
Source organism: Darevskia mixta (assembly GCA_034641385.1). NCBI lineage: Eukaryota > Metazoa > Chordata > Lepidosauria > Squamata > Lacertidae > Darevskia > Darevskia mixta. Next base: position 6,685,583 of record JAWWNH010000013.1, read on the forward strand.
TTAATTAGTTACTCTTTTCCAGCAACTTGATACAATATGCATGTGATGTGAATATGAAAATATTTGATTTCAATTGACTCTGTGCATGTGTACAGTAGCTGCTTGAGACAGGCTGCTAAGGTAAAATTTCCATTCTTTTACCATCTGCAGCTGGTTCGACAACTACGGCCATTCCTGGACCAGGAAAGCCTTGCCACAGTAATTCATGCATCGGTTACTTCAAGAGTGGATTACTGCAATGACCTTGCATTTGATCTGGAAGCTGCAGAGTGCAGAGTGCAGAATACGGCAGCGTGATTGCTGACAGGAGTGAGGCCCTGTGCTCTGTTGCCGAGTTGCTACCAGGCCAAGTTCAAGGTGTTATTCTTAGCATATAAGGCCCTTACAGACTAAGAGATCGCTTTACTCCACATGTGCCCACTCAACCACTTTGATTGGCAGAATTGTCACTGCAGGTGCCACATGATGCTAATTCCACATTTGTAAGAACTCAAATCATTTAGTGTGCCAGTTGAGATCAAGCTGGTGCCTTCAGTGTACTATTTTTGGTGCTTGCTAAAAACATTCTCATGTAGACAAAGATGCTTAGAAAGTTGAGGTAATTTTAATCTTTTGTAGTATTACCTTTAATGTATGGTTGTGAATTTTTCTTGGTTGTGTTGTTTTATCTTTTTTTAAGCTGCTTTGAGGGTGTGTTTTTTAAAAAAAACCAAAAACAAAAACAAGCGGTGTGTAAGTTTTATGAAATAAATAAATTATAGTGGGTCTGGCCCTAGGCATCTACAAGCATTTTTTCAAGCGTTGGTGCAGGGCAAGGAGGGCAAAGCAAAACACTTAGAAGGGGAGCAGACTAATTTGTTTTCATTTAAAGTAGAAGAATATTGTCTGTACATTTTGTCTTATATCTTTATAACCTACAAATGCTAAAATCATACTTTTTTAAAAACAAAAACAAACAGATCCTGGAAATCTGGACATTTTCCTTTATTTATCCAAGTGGACACCCTGCCCAGATGGATGCCTGACTAAGGGCCAATTATCAAGAAGGCATTCCAGCGCATGTAACAGCATAGGGCACATGTGTGCTCACATTACATGCACAGCACCCAGTGGAAGTCAGGCCTTTTATTTCATGAACAATTTTTTTTTTACTCATCTGTCTTGCTTATTTTTTTCTGCTTAGTTTAATGATAATTAATAACTATTACGATGCTGGATTTGTGCTAAAAATGGATTTTTCCATGTTGTGCATATGAAAGCCCACTGCTGTCACAACATATCTACTTCACTGTGCAGTTGTTAACATAAGACAAGAAATTGCTCACTCGAACTAAGTATAGTCATGCAACTGTAACATAAATCACAGTTTAGTGTAAATAACAATGGTTCATTATTTTCTTCTAAGTCTTGTTGCAGTGGGGAGAAGGAAACTTTCCTTCCCTAGCTCTCCAAAGTGTTGGGGGAGCCTCCTGAATGCAGTGAGCTGTGGGGTATGTACATAACTGAGAGGGAAGTGGAGAAGTAGCTGAAAATTGGGTATTGGACTTTCCACAAATGGAAGCTCTGCTCATGAAAGGTGCCTCTTCCCAGTTTCCCCTTCCCCTGCACTTTCCTAGTCAGGAACATCCCCTAACTCTCAGGAGAGGATCATAGAACCATAGAATTGTTGAATTGTAAGGGACCCCCCTTTGCAATGCAGGAATCGCAACTAAACCATCCATGACAGATGCCATCCAACCTGATGTTCCACCCATCCCTTTCACAAGCATTTCCATGGATACAAGTCCACATTTTGTATTATATAACCTACAGTAATGTTTCAAGTAGAAGAGATGTGGGTGGCGCTGTGGGCTAAACCACTGTGCCACTTGGGCTTGCCGATCAAAAGGTCAGCGGTTCGCATCCCCATGACGGGGTGAGCTCCCGTTGTTCAGTCCCAGCTCCTGCCAACCTAGCAGTTCGAAAGCACGTCAAAGTGCAAGTAGATAAATAGGTACTGCTCCAGCGGGAAGGTAAACAGCGTTTCCGTGTGCTGCTCTGGTTTGCCAGAAGCGGCTTAGTCATGCTGGCCACATGACCCGGAAAAACTGTCTGTGGACAAACGCCGGCTCTCTCGGTCTGTAAAGCGAGATGAGCGCTGCAACCCCAGAGTCGTTCGCGACTGGACTTAACTGTCAGGGCCGGGGTCCCTTTACCCTTTAATGTTTCAAATGTTGATTGCCACAAAGTGTCATTTTATAAATAACAGTCATGGAGTTGTATCCAGTTGGTGCCCCTCTGTTGATTAGAAGCTCTTTGACCCAGCAGAGCTTTCCATCAGTGGAACAAGAGATTTGAGGTGATCTTCAGCACTCCCGCCTCCCCTCCCTGCACCACCTTTCACACTTATTCTGAATGGTACCCCAAACCTGTGGAGCAGATTTTTTTGGGGGGGGGAATGGAGCTGCGAGCAAGTGGGTGGGGTGGGTTGAATTCCTGGAGATTGCCTTGATCTCTGTATTGCTGATCGAATCTTTCACCAGCAGAGAGGCAGCATTTGAATTCATCTTAACAGTACTTTGCTAAAAATTTGTTTAAACTTAAAATCTAAATCTTAAAGCTAACCTTTCCCCCCCCCCTGTCTCCCACTTTGTTACAGTTCTTCCACATTGTCACATATAAATCAGTGGAATATGAAAGAACTAGTAAAAGAGGCTGCATCCTTCTGGGTTGCAATTTGGTGCCATGAATTATTAACTATTTGACCAGTATAGCATCAGCTCTTCGGAACTCAATATAAATGTAAAAGGTTCACCTTATCAGTCATAATCTAAGAAGCAGCAGTAATGCAATTCTTACCATTTAGCACTTTGTGGCCTGCTGAAAAGGAACAGGATATTTGTCCGCTAAACTTTCCGAAATGTAACACAAAGTAAGGAAGTAATCCCCCTACCATCTGCAAAATTCTGTGGAAAAAAAGGACAAATTTGCATGGATTTCATCAGGGATTTAAAAGGAGAAAGTTTGTCGATTTGGGGAGAAGGTTAGCATCAAGAAACGAGTGAGCTTGCATGAGGAATGGGTTCCAAAGCAAAGAACTGAAAATGCTTTGCCCCACTTTTGAATAAAATAAAATAAATAGTCAATATGAAGTCCAGTTATGCTGAAGTGCAAGAATATTTCAACCAGTCAAACATAAATGTAAGTAAATATTTTTATCGCTGATAAATTTGCTTGGGTTTTTGTCCTAAATATCAAATGTGGGAAAATTTATTTAACTTTTCAGGTGTAAATTCCAGAGCATTTATGCAGGTAATGCACAAAGAAATTGCACAGATGTCACCAATCTCTCAATCCATTTTGTCATGGGATGCTTTTTGTTGGAATTTAACTTGGGTTTGCTCACAATCCAGCTTAATTTTTCAAATGGTTTTGTATAAATAGCCTGGGTTATAGGTGTCTGAGGCTGCAATCCTATATCCATTTAACTCAAATGAAGTCTCATTGAACTTAATGGGGCTTGCTTCCAAGGAGGCATGTATAGGATTTTGCTGTGAGATCTTGTTATGTTTTCTTGTGTAGTGCTGCAAAAGAAAGAAGTATTGTATTGTACATAGCTGTTTTCTGACATCACCCCCCCCCATTTTTTTGCATGGTGTGTCCCTTTCTCATATGAATTGGCAAACAAGAATGGCTAAAATCCTGTACCCACTTTCCTGGAAGTAAGCTCCTTGTTTACATTGGGACTTACACATTTATAGGATCATAATGAAAGTAAACAAGCCTATTTGTTTATCAGTAAGACATTACAACGATATTTTAAAAACATCACTGCAAAATAAAATCCGAAAACATACTTGACTATCTCATAAATTATACATAAAAGGAAATAAGCTCACAAGGCAACTTGGAGCAATTTACATTATTATAGAATCTATATTATCATACACAGAATGACAGAATTACAACTACCATTTCATGGAAAGCAAATATCTGATATTGTGCACCAGTTATCCAGTATGGTATGGATATATCGCACTGTGTTTTGAATTAGACAGGTTTATATTAATAACACAACTTTCAGTTTAATCAATGGAGTGTACTTTTGTGGAAGAACACATCTTACAAACTTGTTTCCTATTTGATAAAACAAATATTTTCAGAAGTATGTGAAACACTTAGGAAGTAGAACATCCAATATTAAGAGCTCATAAGTTCCACTGATTTGAATGGGAGATATTTACTGTCCTATTTCAATATATAGCCTTCATAATGCTAATTTTAACTAGTTTGCGCCTGTAAGAAGCATTCTATTGATGTGATATTCTAAATGGAATTCTAAGCAGAGAATCAAATATTGGTCCTGAGATTTGCCTTAAATGCTCTTCAACCCAAGAATTTGCCTGTTCCAAAATAACATTTGTTTTCTGATATGGACACTAGCATGCTATTTCTTCATTTAATTAGCACCATGAATCAAAACATCACTTCATGTGCATATCTTGTTGTACACAGACATCAAGGAACAGCATTTTTTCAGTTCATGGATGTCTTTGGCCAGCAATGTACATAGGATAATCCCGTTTTTCACCTTGCTCCTTGAGTTTCCATAGTGGACCTCCATCTATAACATTTGTTCAAAAATGTACACATTAGCATCTCCAATTAACATCAAAAGGCAAAAACAAACCATCACTTGAAAGTTGCGGTTTTCATGAATTTTAAAGATTGAGGCATATTAGTTCATGCTTAGGTCTTGTATCAATTTATTTAATTTGGGAAACAACCTGTGAACCTGACTATTCAGTCTGTTCTCCATCTTCTAGTCTCTGCTTGCTTTCATGTATTCTGAATCTCAAGTTATTCTTGGCATTAGTGCAATTTAAAGTACAATCTAATAGATATCTATTCAGAAGCCCCATTGCATTCAGTGGGTCATCTTTCCAAGTAAGTGTGCGCAAGACTGCTTCCATGTTCTCTTTTCTAACCTATGTGTCTTAAATATGACACTGTTTTGAAAAGAAACCAATTCTGTTCTCTTTAATACACTGCTCATCTATAATATGGAAATAATTGCACGGGATTGTCAGTCTAAAATATTAAAGCAAACATTGGATTTGTCCCCTATTATGCCATGAGCTGAAAAGAATTACTGTTTCAAATATTTTTTTCATTTTTCTTTCTGTTTCTTGAGCCTTTGAGCACACCGCAGTTCGTTGTCAATCTTTATATGTATGCAAGCATAAATGTCCTTTTATGCTTGAAGAAAATGTGAAGTTCTTAGAATCATTTTTAGCATTTTGATAAAGTAATTGGCAATCCTGGCATGCTGAATAAAAACAAAACAAAACAAAACCAGAAGTGCCTTTCAATCAGGATAAGAAATAAGGCTTTCATTGTGAACTTACCATATGTTTATGGCACAGAAAGGACCAACATGATACTGGTACCTCTGTGGTATTTCTTCTGAAGATAATCATTAGATGTGGGTGTTTTGCTAATAATGAAATCTTTCAAGTTGAGTCATTTCTAGGGTGGGTGTGTTTCATAATTTAATTTGACAGAACGAATTAGAAAATGCTTTAGTTAGGAACTCCTCCTCCTCAACCACTGCAACAAGGGAAAAATAAAATGAACCACAACCCAACGCAGCATATCTCTAAATATTGTGGTTAAAAGATCTAGATATGCACAGACACAAATTCGTTTTCCTCCTCCTATAGCACTTGACAGCAGTTTGAAATTAGTCTAAATCCCTAAGCATTTGGATCATCTTATATTGCTCAAAATTTTTAGGAATGCCATGAACACAGAAATGCAGTCTAGGAAGGATCCCTGCACCTACACAAGACTGGGTGATGCGTGCAGGCATTTTTTGTTTATATTTTGTTTAACCCTCAGGAGACTCTTCTGTGCCATAATGCTGTTGCAAAAATGCATAAACAACATTTCCATTCGCCATGATTAACAAGTAAAAGATGTAGCATTTCTAGAAAACATTGAAACTTTTAGGATGATATTTTTACAGGTATATATTTGAAAAATAGACATTTTGATAAAATGAAAATGTATGAGAATTAACTTATTTCCTTAGCAACCTAAAGTAATTTTACTACATTAGGAGTATAAAATGCATTGACTGGAATCCAAATTTGACTGTGTGCATGCAAAAAAGCAACAACGTCAATTCATACATGGGATGCAATATTTCCTTATGGCAGCCCCTTTCACTTATAGTATGTGTGTGTAACTCTGTAGCAACCCTGATGCTTAGGGCAGAAAGGTTTTGAAAGGGAGGATGATAGTAAGGCCAAATGTGCAAGAGGAACAGAGCAGGAGATCTCAGACATTAGGTATAACTTGGCAAATATAATTATACCCTTTAGCAGATTTTCTTTCTTTTTCAGTTTGGAAAATAGAAACTAAGGGGATATCATAGTAAATTTAAGAAAGTTTGTATTATTTAGACTTAAAAACTTCGGGAGGAATTCAACATTTCTGAAGGGCTGTCACGTGGAAGATGGAGCAATATTGTTCTTTGTTGCTCTAGAGGGTAGGACCCAATTCAAATGACAAGAAATGTTCTGATGATAAGAGCTGTTTGACAGTATTACAGACTATCTCAGAAGCCAGTGGACTCCCCTTCATTGGAGGTTTTTAAACAGAAGCTGGGTGGAAATCTGTCAGGGATTGTTTATCTGTGATTCCTGCATTGCAGGAGGTTGGATTAAATTACCCTTGGGGTCCCTTCCAACTCTACAATTCTAAGATTCTATGATTATTCTTAAATATAAACTACTTCACTTAAGTAGTTTATATTGTGCTGGAGGAGACTCTTGAGAGTCCCATGGACTGCAAGAAGATCAAACCTATCCATTCTTAAAGAAATCAGCCCTGAGTGCTCATTAGAAGGACAGATCCTGAAGTTGAGGCTCCAGTACTTTGGCCACCTCATGAGAAGAGAAGACTCCCTAGAAAAGACCCTGATGTTGGGAAAGATTGAGGGCACAAGGAGAAGGGGACGACAGAGGATGAGATGGTTGGACAGTGTTCTCGAAGCTACTAACATGAGTTTGGCCAAACTGCGAGAGGCAGTGAAGGATAGGCGTGCCTGGCGTGCTCTGGTCCATGGGGTCACGAAGAGTCGGACACGACTGAACGACTGAACAGCAACTTCACTTATAGTATCCCATTTCCTCTTCAGCTTTTCAGTGAAGTGGGGTGGAATAACCAAGAACGGGGGGGGGGGGTTACTACTTTTTCTTTGGCCCTTAGATAGCTAGTCACAAATGTTGTCAAATTCTTCAAAAAGTCAGAATGAAAGTCCTTGAAATGTTTTACAAAATACATTTAAAACTGAGCAAGCCAAGAACATTTGTTCTTATTAGTTTCTGTCACTTTTGACAGAATATAAATATTATAATGCATCATGTTCTGTGCTGAAATAAACGTTTCTGTGGTTACTGAGTTGCTTGTTTCAAAATGTCTTTCATGCTTGAGACAGTCATGGAGAAGACACGAAAGAAAAACAGTTTTGCATATTGTCTTGGTGTATTGTCAACAAGCAGTTTGTAGCATATTGATGACATACTACTCACTTTGGGTCACATTACAGACATGTTTTAAAGTTTCTTTAATTTCAGTTTTGCACGTTAAAGTATTTTGTAAGTCGCTTTCAGGTGTTTATTTTTTTGTAAACAACAAGTGCAATAAATAACAGCAACAACATTATAGCACAGCATCAGAGTGTTATAGGTAGTAACCTGCTGCCATCAGTCTTTAAAAATAGACTTCCTAGCAACTCCAACCATCTTGAAGCTAGACCTTTTTGAAGTTGCTAAACTACAACCCATCAGCCCCAGCCAGCTTGGCTAATGGTCAGGGAAGATAAGAGTTGCAGATCAGCATCTGGAAGGCTACAGGTTAACAGGGGTCAGCCAACTTTTTCAGCAGGGGGCCGGTCCACTGTCCCTCAGACCTTGGGGGGGGGCAGACTATTTTTTTTGGGGGGGTGAACGAATTCCTATACCCCACAAATAATCCAGAGATGCATTTTAAATAAAATGACACATTCTAATCATGTAAAAACACGCTGATTCCTGGACCGTCCATGGGCCAGATTGAGAAGGCGATTGGCCGGATCCAGCCCCCAGGCCTTGGTTTGCCTACCCATGGGTTATAGCCACCAAAGTGATGAAACTTGAAGGTTGCATTCCAGTGTCCATTTCCCTTGGAGTAAAGGTAAAGGGACCCCTGACCATTAGGTCCAGTCGTGTCCGACTCGGGTTGCGGCGCTCATCTCGCTTTATTGGCCGAGAGCCGGCGTACAGCTTCCAGGTCATGTGGCCAGCATGACAAAGCCACTTCTGGCGAACCAGAGCAGCGCACAGAAACGCCGTTTACCTTCCCGCCGGAGCGGTACCTATTTATCTACTTGCCCTTTGACGTGCTTTCGAACTGCTAGTTGGGCAGGACCTGGGATTGAGCAACGGGAGCTCACCCCGTCGCAGGGATTCGAACCACTGACCTTCTGATCAGCAAGCCCTAGGTTCTGTAGTTTTACCCACAGCACCACCTGGGTTCCTTCCCTTGGAGTAAGCATCATTATCTACCCAGCATGGGAGAACTAAATGTGGAGCTTGAACATGGATGTTGACTTTCCAGGTGCAGAGGCTGTGTATGATACATGATGCTATAAGGAAAGAGGTGGGAAAACTCTTTGTACAGTATTCTTGGTGTGTGTGCACTTCACAAAATGGATAGCAAGTGCCCCTTCACCCGTGAAATGGATGGGTTACCCACTTTCTCCTTCTGCTTCAACAGGTGAGCAGTGCTGACCATGTATTCAGCAGAGGTGATCCTTTGGTAAAACAGTATGTACATGAGCACCTCATGCATATGCAGGAGGATCTCGGCATTGGGGTCATGGAGTTGCTCAATGTCTTTCATTATGTTGGGCTGCTCACTTGGTGGCTTTCAAATTTACAGATTTGGGCCTCCAGGCACTTAATGAGTAATGTAATTTGCATGTCATTACCAGCATAAGCCAGCACTGTCTCAAGCTATTTCAAGACAAGGAAGCAGAGAGACAATTTTTGTGGTTATGCAGAGGGAACATCTGTAATCTAGGATTGCAGTACCTGCTGATAAAAGCATATCATAGTTGTTCTCAGAAAGGTGGTGCATAAAGTAAGGTTTGCAATAAGAACTGTTAAAAGTTATGAGGCCTCTAATATTAATAATAATATTAATAATATAATAATATGTATTATAAAACTGCAAATTGTAATAAATTGTATAGTGATTACGTTCAGGAGGAAAACGTAGACATGCATTTGCTAAAATTGTCAGCAAACAATATGTGCAGATCTGCATAGCGCCTAACGTGTAGGTGTATGTTTTAGGTGCAACTGAGTGGTCTTTTGACAACTACAGGTTTATATTTCAATTATTGATTAACATTACTTTCGATAAAATATTTTAAGATACTTTGGCACAATACAGATTTCTTATATTGTTCCTTCATCATGTCTAAGCGGATATAGTGCATAATGCTTGACAGTTTTGTTTCGCTTAACAGAAAACCAGCCATGAGCAGTGCCTCAGAAATACCAGGAGAGTTAAAATTTTAATCCTAAGAAAGCTTCTTCTTTTTAAGGGTATAAAATGGTGATAGGCTTTTCACCTCTTTCCTACCATCCATTTGGAGAGAAATGAAGCTATGACTCTATAAAGTGTTAGAGCTTCTGTTGGAGTAATGAACATCTGCTTGACTGTAATCTAATAAGAGTGAAGCAGCTGGAAATGAGGTCTTTGACATGTCAGCTGGTTGTAACCACACCTGCGCCTTGACAGCATTTTATTTCAAGGCATGTTGCTAAAAGAGACTGACACACGTGGCAACCACAGTAAAGTGGAAGAGCAACTTGTCAACTTTCTGCAGTGTTTTCTTCCATCTGAACTCCTATCACCCGTTTAGTTGCAGGGTTTTGAAAAGCTAATGGCACTTGCACTGCCCCGCACACAGTAAGCAAAGAACCACATGTTCCTCTATAATTTGCTCTGCAGAGCATTGAGATTTTGAGGACATTGTGTTTTCAAGATAGAATACTCCAAACACTTTTATTAAATAAACATTTAGACAAATTTCTCTTTCTCCCTCTCTCCTTCCTTCCTTCCCTCCCTCCATATACAGTAATATCTAGTTTGGCCTTTATGAGAAAGTGTTTTCCCACTGTATACAATTTCCCTGGGAATGGAAATAGAGATAGGTGATGAGGTTGCTAGTAACAATGGTTCAATAACGTTAACTTCAGAGGGGGAAACTAATTTATTCCTATGTTTCTGCCTAAATAAGGCTGATCTGAATCCAATTTAGTGAGCGCTTGCAATAATTTTTGTAAGAAGCGATTTATTTGACCTTATGAAATAGCAAGCAATTCTTCTCAGTCTGAAAGGCTGAGAAGCTAGAAAATCTTGCTTGCGTTTATCTTAGATCAGCACTTGCAATGAAAACTAGCGAAAAGCATAAGAAGAGCCCTACTGTATCAGTCCAGCATTATTCTTCACAGTGACCAACCAGATGTCTATAGAAAGCTCACAAGCAGGACATGAGTGCAGTAGCACTCTCCTGCTCGTGATCTCCAGGGAAGGTGGTGTTAAGAGTCATACAGCCTCCCTGAAAATAGAACACAAGCATCTCAAGTAGTAGCTATTGAGAGGTGTACCGCCTATGAGCAGAGCTACCTCTATGAGTGTCCTTGTGTCTGGGATACAGTCAGAAATTAGAGACTTTTTTAAAAGGGCTTTATTGAGGAATAAAAATAGAATGCAACTTTCCATGCAAATTACTGAAGGCTTGACTCAGAAAGAAGGGGTGTTTGAAACAGATGAGGGAGAGCGAAGAGAAGCAAACCCTGCAATCACTGCGAGAACAGCTGTGTGGTGGTACTTTTAGCATTTCGGAGGAAAGAAGGGAATGGGGTGGTGGAAGCTGGAAAGGGAAAGAGAGAGAAGAAATCAGCCCAAAACCATGTCAAAGAGGTGGGGAAACTGTGGATCTTAAGTCAAAGGGAATCCAAAAGAAAGCTGGAAGAATAGTTGTTCCACAGCTATGGCAAGATTTGACTCGGCAAGGATCCCAGTCAAGCATGAACAGGCACCCAAGTCTTGAGTTCCAAGAGTCAGTCAGGCTGAGTATATGTGGCTTTCTAAAAACCAGTTGCAGACAAAAAACAATAACAGAAGCTTGGATGGCAACTAAATTTATATATCCAGCTGAACAAAATAGGAGATGCTTCTGTCTAGATGGATATTCTGTCAGTATTAATTCAAAGGGCACACAAGATCTATCTCTTAAAATGAGAGATGGCAGTTCCTAGGAAAAGTGGGTATGGCAAGATACGGATTTTTTCCTAACAAGTTTTCCATAATGTTACCAAGAGAGAGAGAGAGAGAGAGAGAGAGAGAGAGAGAGAGAGAGAGAGAGAGAGAGAGAGAGAGCAGCCATGCGGGTGGCCAATGGATATTAAGGCAGAAGAAAGGGAGACAGCTCTTTACACTTGCAGTGTCCCTGAATGAAATGAGCCCTGTCCTCAAGCTGCTGTTTGTGTCATAGGGCAAAATATCTTCAGCTGACTGTCTTCAGCAGAAAAAAGGCTAAGGGTGCATCCATCAGTAGACATGACAATCCCTTGATGCTTAGTGAACATGGGAGGTCTACATCCATTGTACACCATCCATATGTCAGACCAGCCTCTACCTCCTTTCTTCTTCCCTTGATGGGGAAAAGAGTCTCATCATCTATCCAAGCTAGATGCTAAAAGGATCCATCTCATTGGCTTATGTTTCCCTCTACCTATTGGAATCAAGGCTCACTCGACCAGGCCCACAGCAACCCCTACGGCCTTCTCCCTTAATGCTCCTCCAGAAGAGATTGGCAGAACACCCATATGCTTGCCACACACTTTCACCTCACTGGAGGCTTCCAGTATGTCCTTCCAACCACCTAAGGAACAACTTCCTATTTGTCCCACCCTTCATGGGTCAGTAGGCTTTTGTACATCCTAATCTAGCTGTAGCTTTTACGGGGTCTCCAGAAAAGGCCGTTATACTTTCCATTAAAGGTATTTCTAGATCCTGTAACAGCTGCCACCAGAGCCCACCCGGGCCATCAGCAGCTCTTTATTCTGTGTTTATTCTGTGGTACCTTTACTCTTGTATGCCTTTTCTAATAGTTCCTTAATCATACTTTTCTATCTTCTTTACCAGGGAGTCTGTAAATCTTTTAGACAACATTTTTCTGTTGAAAGGCACCTCCCATGCTATACTAATACCAAATCTCCTCACTTTCTGGCTTGTTATCTAAAAACTGAGGGAGGAAGAAGCAGGGAGGAGCCAAGATGGTAGCTTCCTGTTTGAATTATTTATTTATTTATTTTTGCAAGCTTGAAATATTGCCTATCGACTGCCAGGTGGCGCTGAACCTAAACCCAATCTGGCTGTAGCTTTTATGGGATCCAGAAATACTTTTCACGGTAAGTATAACGGCCTTTTTTTTGCCCAAAACATGGGAGAAATATAGACTTAAAGCATCTGAGAATGTTATGTAAATGTTCACTGCTAGAGTAGAAGTGCATAGGAAAATGAATGGCTATTATCCAGCTGTAACTTTCTAAATTTAAATGCAAAATAAAACCGGAAAATGAAATGCAGTTTTTAGCTTAATCAAGTTTCACGAGTCTTCTGGGAAGACCGGAAGTATCTGAAAAGAGCCCTTGGGACTTGCTGGATTTAAGTATGAATTTCGCAGTATGTTCAGTATGAAGTGGAAGGCTATATTTGGTGGGTGGCTAGCAAGTGGCATCTGTGTTTACATTTAATAATAGGCAAGCAGGGAGCAACCCAAGGAAGCAAAAGACATTTGGGCAGCTGTCAGTTTTTCTTACTGGTTAACCGTCATAGTATTAAAAAGCTGCTCCATGTCCAGTTATTCCCAACTGCTATATAAATTATAGTATGGTCCTATACATGCCTTATGAGAAGTAAGCACCACTTAGTTCAATGGATCTTACTTCTAGCTCTGTGAGTAAAGGATTGCAGCCTTAATTGTTAAAAGTTGCTTAAGCCACAAAGTGTACTGCTCTGCTGACATGGTCTTGCCCAGTACTGGCAGCTGAGTTGTAGCCAGTCCCTTCCCTATAGCCTCTGAACTCTACAGCTGTGACCAGTGCTACACTATTCCTGGCCAAGGAGTATTGTAACTGGCTATAGCAGCTTTGAAAAGCTCCCGGCGAAGAAGGATCCAGCACTCATAGTAGCTGCACAATCTCACAAATGACTATGCATTTTCCTGAAAGCACTTCACTTGTTGATAACCATAGTACAATTAGTGTATTGCAGGGTGGGTGGGGAATAATCACTCCATTCAGTCTGGCAGCAGCTTCATATAAAAGAAGCAAAAGACGATGTTTAATAGATTCACTCTTGGAAACCACTCCTGAAATAATTGATGGCACTTCTTGGAGTGAAGTAAAGTACCTGCTCCATTCTACTTGATGTCGAAACATTGGGCATTGTAGCTTGGATATACATATAGGGTTATAGCCAACAGAGTTGTTTCATTCACTTCCACTTGTGCAATGGGAACTCCTCCCCTTCCTTTTTCCATGTACCCAATGTGCATCTCAGTTATGCTCTGAGTGCTGCAAGGGGGGGAAAGAGGAAGTGAAGTTGCAGAAGTGGAATTCCTTGCGTGAACGTGATTGCTTTGTTCGCTGTAACCCATATTTTGCCAGAGTGGTATATGTAGTTCTGTTTTAACCATCAAAAACTCATAAGTTGCATACTTGCATCGCTCTACATAAGTGCTGAAACTATAGATTGCAGAGGAAGTTTTGATAAAACATTTGTTTTAATTTACACTTACCCTAATTAATCATTTGTCTTTGTCAAAAGCTTGTTGAATTCAAATATGGGCTCTGATAACACTGTTATATAACTAAGTAATTAAAAGAAAAGGGACCTAATGTTCTTTGCTTTAGGGATGGGGAGAAGGTCAACTGGGATTTACTGGTAGGTTTTAGGGGGATTTAGGACGTGGACTTGCCGATCAGAAGGTCAGCAGCTCGAATCCCTACGATGGGGTAAGCTCCCGTTGCTCGGTTCCTGCTCCTGCCAACCTAGCAGTTCGAAAGCACGAAGTGCAAGTAAATAGGTACCGCTCCAGCGGGAAGGTAAACGGCATTTCCGTGTGCTGCTCTGGTTCGCCAGAAGCATCTTAGTCATGCTGGCCACATGACCCAGAAGCTGACTGCGGACAAACGCCGACTCCCTCGGCCTATAGAGCGAGATGAGTGCCACAACCCCAGAGTCGTCCGCGACTGGACCTAATGGTCAGGGGTACCTTTAACTTTACCTTTAGGGGGATTTGGAAACTGATCAGCAATAATTTCTGATTCCCAATTGATAAACTGTGGCAGTAACAAAACAACTTTCCTTACCAGAATAAAGAAATCTGGAGTGGGTTTTTTGTGTGAAATGTGAGTTGAGTTCTGGAACTCAAAATAAGTTTCTGTGCTCAGAATTCTTTAATACCATAATTAGCATTGGTTCTAGTAGGCACATCTTGGTACTAGTAACAAGCAAAACAGATTCTGCAAGTCTGAAGTTAGCCTACCTCTGCTTTATTTCAAAGCATAATCGTAATTGTATGCTTCTTGTTTAGAAACTGGTTTATAGCTGTGCAGGGGCTCACACAGGGAAATAAAAAAAACCCTAAAAATAACTGACATAGCAAGAAGTGACACTGAAATGCTATAGAATGTTGCTTTTCAGTTTTGGGATGTTTGATCAAGCTGAGACTACATTGATGTCCTTAAAGTTACATTTCCCTTGAGACCAATTACAAAAGTTCACAGGGTTGTTTTTATTTTTCTTTCACTTGATGCCTTTTTAATGAGGCCTCCTAGTAACCAGCAAACATTATACTTCCTTGTATTCCTGTCTGCCGCCTTCAAACATTTATTACTAATCCATCTGGGAATTTATTTATAAATTAAATATTAGGAAACTTTAGCTTTACAAAATAGAAGCATTTGTTGGGGGTTATCATTTCTAATTCTCATTTGGGGGGAGAAAAACCATGTTCCTTGCTAATGGAAATGCTTTGAAAAAAAATTGCTGTTTAAAAATGCTTTATGGCTTTATTTAATAAAGATTGCAAAAGTGGTATTTTAGCGCACATATATCTGGCCTTCTGGTCCATTTTAGCATATGCTTAGAAAAGTGCAAATCTGTGTTGGGAATTCTCTGTAGATAATGTAGGAGCCAGTATGTTCAGAGCATTCCGGCTGAGATTAGCCATTTCCTTCTTGGCAACAATATATTCATATGTCACAGTGAAGCTGCGTTAGGCAAGGAGTCAGAACTACTGGCTGCCATGAGTCTGAAGGTAGAATTCTAAGAACAGCACTTTACATTGTTAAATTAGTTAACTATATAAATATTTCATCATGGCTCATCTGCTTTCAAAGGATGCATAGATTGTGTTTGGACATCTGCTGTAATTGCATGTAAACAAATGTGAGGGGGAAGTGGCCAAGTTAGCCTTGCCCCAAAGTGCATCACCTTTATTGGGTTTATTGAGTGTGGAGGTCTGAAAACCTTGGAGACATCTCTGCTCATGGAAGCTCTCTGCACAGTTTAGGAGAATGTACAATGAGGTGGTGCAAACTGAGTGGGCAGTTGCATAAGATTTTTAATAATAATAATAATAATAATAATAAGAGCAAGTGCCAGACAATTGATACTTTTTGCCTCTGTAAGAAGTGATCATATGTCAGAGATGGACAGGAGCCCGAGGAGTGGGGGGATGTGTGGACAGAGGAGGCAGGTGGGAAGGAGGATGATCCAGGGTGAAGGGGCCAGCAATTTGTGGCGTTCTATGCTCCCCATGAGGCAGCTGCCAGTGGTGGTGGAAGAAGGGAATCGGGAGGAGGAGACCGGGCAGCCAGAGACAAAGGAGAAGGAGTCTGGAGAGCCTGTGGTGCTCCTAGAGAGAGTTGTGTCTTTGGAATCCCCAGGTCCCCTCCTCTATTGTCTCCATGCTCAAAGAGGGGCTTGAAGCTACAGGAAGAGGTAGAGCTACCATTGAGCATCAGGCAAGGGGGTTTAACAAAGGGGAGGGCATTATGCTGTTGCTGTAACTGTCCGGGTCAGTGCACAGGTCTGCAACCAGAGGTTGCCCCAGACAGCTAGTTAGCAGGATGTGTATTCATATCTCACTTGCATGTTAGCAGTGCTTTGCCAATAAAGAACTAAAAATCCCATCACTCGTCCTCATTGGTCGAGGTGTGTTTGGAACATAATGCCACCTGTGTATACAGCAGGGAACATTACATTCTTTGTTCACCTTAACAAACAATGCTTGGAAATGTTTGAAAGCAACAAGATTACAGATCAGAATAAAATCAAAAGCTCTCCCAACGGTATTTACTTGCAATCTTCTGTTGCATATATAAGTGGGCTTACAGCTTTAGCAAATGAGAGTAAGCAAAAAAAAAGTAAGGTATATAAAGTGATAAGGATAAGATACAAAGCATAATAACGGCTGGACTGGAAGTCAACACGGGGGAAAGGAGGTTTTTTGTGTGTGTCTTTGTTTTTTATATGTGTGTACTTTGATGAATTTATTTTGAAAATATTTGCTTGTATGTTTTGAAATTTCAATAAAAAAAAAGGAAAAGCAGCATACAAATAAAATGAAAAAAAAATTTACAGTATACGTACAACATGGTGGTAGGGCATAATGTCTCAGAAAGTGACTTACTGGGAAAAGTTAAATAGCATACAAGAGGTTTAACGTGATTTTAAAATAAAATAAAATCCTTTGGTAGCTGATTTTTAACAGATGGGTTGATCAAGTATTTCCTTGCCTATATTAGATTATATAAGGGTAAATTTGCATTCCTTTATGTTGAAAAATGTGATCACTGCCTGCTTATTCACTTAGTCAGTGATGGCTAACCTTGACACTCCAGATGTTTTGGAACTACAACTTCCATCATCCCTGACCACTGGTCCTGTTAGCTAGGGATGATGGGAGTTGTAGTTCCAAAACATCTGGAGTGTCAAGGTTAGCCATCACTGACTTAGGTTAAATAATTACTTATGGGTCAGAATCTAAGGTAAACAGAGGAGAGTTCGCTCAACTCTAATATCTTGTTGTTTAAACCTAAAATGATTTTATCAGCCTAGGAATGCTAATATCCATATGAACTTTGAGAATCAAAGCCCCTGGATTGGAAATGTAAGAAATATACTCGATTCTCCCTTTCTTTTGTCAGAACAATTTTTATGAGATCTAGGCTTTAAGTTTCTGATCATTTGAGCGCAGAGGGTCTGCAGGACTCTAGAGGGGGCAAGAGATGAAATCTTAAACTCGTGAACCTGCTTTTGCAGCTTTTCCGTCAGCAAGCCAATAATCACCAAGGACTTCACCTTGCGTCTCAAGTACACACTTGCATAAGACCTGTTTCTACAACCTGCCCTGTAATAACCAATCCATTCCACCCTTTAACAAAGTCATCTGTCAATCACTCGGTGTGTTGCCCTAAAGTAATGTCCTTATTGTCTGACTAAAACATCTCTTGTTCAGGGACTGCTGATAGAGATTCTGCTTATTTTCCCAATTGTCGTTATTTGCCACACCGTTGACAAAATATTATTGTCCAGGTAGACGATGGGTTTCATTGAATCCATGTGGTACCTATTATTATATCTATTACAGAGATGGAATAGCAACTACATCTTAAGCCCTGTTAGGCCTGCAGTTTCATTGTATTGTATTTGTACAATGACAATAAAGAAAGTAGCCGACCCTGTTTAGAAGGTAACACTTTTCCTTTTTCCTTTCTCTTTTAAGATTTTCTCTTCCGTTGACTCCAGGGGGAGAAGTGGGGTTCTCTAGGGCTAGCATACCCCCTCTCCCAATTCTGTAGGCATGTCTGAGGAATGAGAGCAGTTTAGATATGGTGGATACAAAATGTCCCCAACGTATCCCTGATACAACTCAGAAATGCCTTTGTTCCAGTCCCTACTTTGTTCAGTACACAAGGCAGGCCAGCAATGATAGTGAAGTTTTCATGGACAAACTAGAAAATCCTCTGGTTGTGGACCTCTGAAAGTGGAAAAGAAGATCTGTGCAACATTCTATGGCACTTTAGCTCCATAAAATAGAACAACTACTACAAATTAATCATATATAGCATGTTGGGCTGCCATCAAGTCCAATGATTTTCAATCATACAATAACTGCCCTAAAATTCAATAATACCAGAACTTCTTTTCCCACCTAAATTTTACGTGAAAGGACTGTTTACTTCGGTTCAGTTTTTGCACTAAAAACAAATTCATAGACTCAGAATGTGTTAGAGGCACCCTGCTGTTTAATTCTAGCTGTATGTCTTTTGCCTGAACTTTGCATACCCCTTATTTATGCCATCATACTTTGTCCCTTTTCAACCTCACTGTGTTGGGTCTAGAGATAACCACAGTGACCTACCAAATTTCAAGTTACTGCTCACCTTGTATGTGCTGCTTCCTAAGATAGTGGGCATAATACTGCCGCAAAAGAGTCCTCCTTGGGCTCAGTCACACGAAAATATTTTCGTCATGGCTGATGTACTGTAATCCCACCTATCTCTCTGATTTCCCTCCTTTCCACTAACGAAGAAATGCACTTGAATCCACTGTGTGCCCATAGGAGCTGTTTAAATTTAAGTTGTTTCCTGCTTCTATAAGCTCCGTGATTTATCAGTTTACAAGTATTTCAGCTCCTCACCATTTGTGTGTGCAGATGTGGCATACAGAAATACATGCAGACTGTTTGTGGGCAAATGGTCTACAGTTAGACCCTCTCAGTCCAATGGCAACTACTCCTGGCTTGTGATAATACGTGGCCCTGCTGACAATGAGAAGTAGTGCTGTATCGCTCCATTCACTTGCTGGCTTCCGCAGCTGCCCTGCTCTGGAATGAAAAATGACTGGCTGGTCTCTTAATTGTGAAGCAGAACTCTAAAGGTCACCATAAAGCATCTACTATACTGAGCCATGCTTATGAATAACTGAGAGATTACGATAACATCAACCCATTCTTATTAAATAATAGCTGGAAGGAGGCACCACAGTGCATATATTTTGCCACTTAACTCTTGCTACTTTATTATTTGGAATAGAGTTGCTCGCACAGATGTTGCCCTAAGACAAATAAAATTCGAACAGCTGTGATAAATCTCTGCTGTTGTGAGGAAATAAATGTATAAAGAGAGCATAAGAGGTTCCTAATTAATCCAGACTAATAAAATACTTCACATTGTGAGAAGAATGCAACACAAAATCATAATTAGCCATCAAAGATTTGTAAAATTTGTAACAATGAAAAAAAAAACCCACCCGCCTGCCTCATTTTAATAGTGTTCAGTTGTCCTACATGATTTGAAACTTATCCAACCTCCCCTTATCATGCACTGAAAATAGAAAATTAGACACAATTTGTTGTATTATTCATGACTGTTTCGAACTATAATCCTCTCGAAGTTTGAAGGGTTTCCCTTGCTTCAACTTTTTTTATTCCTTTGTCTGTGTTGTAAGTGATAGAAAAGTTAATTTTCCTTTATAAACTGCAGTCCGATTTATTCTGTCATGAAACCGGATAGCCGTTTCTTGAAATGTGTAGTATTCTGTGATGTGCTATATTTTTGATTTTGGTAAATATTTGTCCTTTTGCTGAGCTGTGTTCAAAGGAGTATGTTGTTTGATTGCATTATCATATTCAGAGTGGGTGTATGATTGGGCTATTATGCATCCTTGACACCCAGGGATCCTTCTGATAGTCAGTAGGTATTCAGCCAAAATAAACAATGCATGTGTTTCCCCACTGCAATGTATGTGTTTCGTATTTTGTCAGTATATCAGTGCTGGCTTAAAACACTTTGGATTGGGCAAGCCTGTCAAGGCACGTAGACATAGACGTATTTTAATTTCTTTTTAGCCGACTGTTATTTAAATTGTCTTTTAGATGTTTTTAATTATTTGTTTTTCATTGCTTTTATTGATTCTTTTAGTATTTATTGTAGAACGCTTTGTTTTTTTAGAATCAAGCGGTATATATATATTTTAAAATAAATAAACAAAACAGCGCCATTGTGGCAAAAAAGCCTGAGGAGTAGTAGTAGTAGTAGTAGTAGTAGTAGTAATTCTTGCTGGGATACCTATCACTCCCTCAGTTTCAGAATGGTGTAACAGAAAGATAAATAGAATGGGTTGTATGCAGCTAAGTCATATTAAGCAAGGATCCATTGAAGTATCAGTGAATGTAAGTTAGTCAAGGGTATTGATTTCAGTGCATCTTCTGCAACCCGATATATTTTCTATTTTATTTTTAATTAAAAATAAAAACAAAAGGGGAAAAAATGCTGGCCATGACAGCCAGGGTCTTGGCCATGAGCCTTTCATTTTTGCCCCATTAAAAAAACCACATTTTTTTTAGTTTTTTTCCTTTTTTGTGAGACTTGGGGAAACCATTTATTTTGGGGGGGTTACAAGGGGGGCAGACTGATTTACTTGAAGAAAAGCCCTATTTAGGGGACAGTCCTATGGTTAAATTCGCCAGGATGCGCAGTTTAAGATGCAAAGGATATCCAGCTCAGCTGGGCTCAGCTGACATTAAGTCTCCAGCCCTGGCACAACCCAAAATATGTGGGCATAACATGCTCATTCTAGATTAGCTGGGTCTCATCTGACCAAGCCAAAGCTGACAGTGTAGATCCCTAAAGGGGTGTGGGGTGGGGTGGACCTAGAGAGGGGATCTTAGACAGTTCAGCTTGATCTTTTGACCATGCAACTTGACATAGAACACCATTTCAAAGCCTCCCCCCCCCCCCATCTGCCAGGCTTAGGAAGAGCTGCAGCAGTAGCCTTGCTGTTATACAGAGTTTATATCTGGTGTAACTTTATGCCAGCTTAATTTACATCCGCTTGCTTTATATCAGCTTCTTGTTTTATGCCAGCTTACGCTTTTCTCTCTTAGTGTGTTTATGTGGCTTACACACTAATTTGTATTGGATGTAATATTCTCAAAGTTTTCTTACCTGCTTTGTTTGATTTTTATTGCTGCAAAAACATTGATTTTAATTTTACAATAAGCAGTGCAAATGCTATCTCATCCACATTTATTACTGGCTCCCGTGTTAGCGCCAGAATAGTTTTCCTTTATTTCCTGAATGGCCTGATTAATATTGTAGGTTTATATGGAGACTCATTTGTCAGGTTATTCAGAGTCTAACTACTTTGTTGGTAATCTTCAATCCATTTCTCGTTCAAAACACTTTCATGTGCTTTCTGCTGTTTATGGTTTACAACGAAGAGGCTATTTTCCAGTATTTACTATGATCCACTGTTGATCATAGCAGGATGCTGTTTATCCTGAATTGATGGTATTAGTAAATGCTTCACCACAAGCTGGAATCAGTTCTAGCTTTTATCATTAAATGTAACAGTCTACTTATAATTAAATATTTGAGATAGCCTAGTGTCTTAAAATGAAGGTGTGATATTTGTAACATTGACCTTTGAAAGAGTCTTCTCTTCTATATGTTTTTGTCAAACAAGAATAAATGTTTATGTTCTCTATTACAATCTTCTATGAACGAGGGACAATATGAAAGGGTCAGGAAATTATGCAAAGTCTACCTTATTAACAGTCCACTAAATTTTGATTAATTGGGAAGTAGATGGATGTATATCTTGTCTTTGGTTTCTCTCATTAACTGCCTTTAGCCATATTCTTCAGATGAAACCGCAGATTCCCAGGCTCAGTTTATACAGAGGCCTCATAATCATTTATAGCTCTATAGCTTTTCCATTTAGTTGTCAGTTGCCTCAGCTGTTCTTTCATCAGGCTCAAAAGGAGAAGAAGAAATATGAACATGATGCAGTATCTTGTATGGATTTATACAGTGATAGCTGTGATGACCTGGGAGTCAGACTCAGACGCTGAACCTGAGGGATCCCAGCCTGCACATGATTCACTGCCTCCAGAACCAGCAGAGCCAGGGCTGGGGCCTGAGTCTCAAGGGGACTCACCTGTGCTGGATCCTCAGGTGCAGGCATCGGCTGAGGTTGATCTGGCTTCTAATGGGATGGAGGACTTATTGCCTGCAGGTGCTCCACTCCCCACCCAGTCAGGGGAAGCTGAGGTTGCCTCTGGGTCCGGTAACCCTCCAGCTTCTCCTGAGCTGCAAAGGCTAAGGGCAGAGAGGCGAAGGGAACTAAGTTCCCGCAGGAGGAGTGCTCGCCTCCAAGCCAGGAGAGGCGAGGCACCTGAGGATCGGAGCCGCCCTTTGCCTCGGGGCAGATAAAAGCCAGCCAGTCCCAGACCCAAGTTGCAGGAGCAACATCGGTGCTGCCTAGTTCCTGTTCCTGGTTCCTGCGTTCCTGACCTCAGCTTGGTTACCTCGGCTTCCTGACCTCGGCTTCCTGACCTCGGCTTCCTGACCTCGGCTTTGTTACTTCGGCTTCCTGACCTCGGCTTCCTGACCTCGGCTTCCTGACCTCGGCTTCGTGACTTCGGCTTCGTGACTTCTGGCTTGGACTGACCTTGGACTGGACTAGACCTCGCCTATCGGATATCCCTTGGGACCAGCACAGTTTGCTCCTGCCACACCCGCACTCCCCCTTCGTTGGGGTGCGTTCGGGAGGAACCTGTCGTCATGACTGACCAGGCGGCTGCGCTGGTGGCATTGGCCCAGGAGAACCAGGTCTTGACCCACACAGTGCAGCAGCTAAGCAATGCGGTTACGGCGCTTCAGCAGCGTTTGGACGCCTTACCGGCTCCTGGTGCCGGCGCCCCAGCTCCAGGCAAGTACCCAGTGGCCCTGCCAGAAAAATTCGATGGGTCCCCGGGCAGCTTTCCCATGTTTCTCGCCCAGGCCAAACTGTATATTCAGGGGCGAGCCCGGGATTTCCCCGACGACCGCACCAAGGTGCACTTCCTGATCAGCTTGCTGAAGGACCAGGCGGCCAAGTGGGCGTTGCCGCTGCTCCGGCAAGACTCCCCCTTGCTGACAGACTATACGGGGTTTTGCAACCATTTTGAAACCGCGTTCGCCAACCCTCAGAAGGCGAGTCAAGCCAATCGGGCAATTCGGCGGTTGAAACAGGGCAAGTCCACAGTGGCCGCCTATGCCACGGAATTTCGGCTGTTGGCGCAGGACTTGACCTGGAATGATTCCGCACTTCGGGACCAGTATCTCGAGGGGCTTTCGGACGAGATACTGGACCAGCTGGCCACCTTGGATCGCCCCACCACGCTGGAGGCCCTCATCCAACGGAGTCTACAGATAGACGATCGGTTGGAGGACCGGCGCCAGGCCCGGGCCCGCCAGCACTCTGGGCTCCCGACTCCAGTGCTCCCCAGCAGTTCCATGGCCAGAGCCGAGTCACTGGAGGAGCCGATGCAGCTCGGGGCAGCACGGCCTCGCCTCTCCCCTTCGGAGAAGACACGACGTCGGGAGGGAAACCTGTGTCTCTACTGCGGGGGGAGTGGACACTACGCCCGAACCTGCCCTGAGAAACGCCAGCCGCAGGGAAACCGCCAACCCCAGTAGCCAATGGCCCAGGCTATCTGGGGTCCCAAGCATCACATGATGGGCCCTCACCAGTGGAATTGCAACACCTCATGATCCCGGTGCGTCTATACCCCCCAGGCGGGCCCTGGATTCTCACCCACGCTCTGGTGGATTCAGGGGCAACCCGCTCCTATATGGACTCTGCCTTCGCCGCTCAGCATCGGGTGCCGCTCCAGAACAAGCCAGAACCGGTGCAGGTGGAGGCAATCGACGGACGGCTCTTGCGGTCAGGCGCCGTTACTCGGGAGACCCAGCCCTTGGTCCTGTGCCACCAGCAGCACCGGGAGGTGCGTACCCTGGACATTGCCACCATGCCCCGGTTTCCCCTGGTGCTGGGGATGGACTGGCTGGAGTCTCACAATGTTCAGATCGATTGGGTCAATCGAACTGTACGCTTCCCAGACTCGGGTTCGATTGCTCAGTCCGAGATGCTTTCGGCCGCCTCCATGGGGGAGGCTGCGTCAACACTCCCCGCCGTGTACCGGGACTACGTAGACGTGTTCGAGGAACAGGGGGCAGACCGGCTGCCTCCTCATCGGTCTTTTGACTGCGGCATAGACCTCCAGCCTGGGGCGCCCCTGCCTGTGAGTCGCCTATACTCTCTTTCGGAGCCAGAGCGTGAAGCCTTACAGGACTTCCTTCACAAGAACCTGGAGCGGGGGTTCATTAGGCCCTCTACCTCTCCCACCGCCGCTCCAGTACTCTTCGTTAAGAAGAAGTGTGGGGAGCTTCGCCTCTGCCATGATTACCGAGCCCTGAATAAGATCACCATCCCAGACCGGTATCCCTTGCCCCTAATTGCAGAGTTGCTGGAGCGGGTGCAAGGGGCGCAGATGTTCACCAAACTGGACCTCCGGGGGGCTTACAACTTGATTCGGATCCGTGCCGGGGATGAGTGGAAGACCGCATTCGGGACCCGTTATGGGCAGTTCGAGTACCTGGTCATGCCGTTCGGACTATGCAACGCGCCCGCCGTGTTCCAACGGTACATCAACCACGTGTTCCAGGACTTGCTTGACAAGTATGTGGTGGTGTACCTCGATGACATTCTGATTTATTCCCGTGACCCAGCTCGCCACGAGAGTCATGTCCGGACCGTGTTGCAGCGCTTGCGGGAGCACCGCCTGTACGCTAAGCTCAGCAAGTGCGAGTTCCACCAGCGGTCAGTGGACTTCCTCGGACACCGACTCTCCCCTGACGGTGTACAGATGGACCCCGGGAAGGTGTCTGCGGTTCGAGAGTGGGCGGCACCGCGGAACCGCAAGGACCTACAGCGGTTTTTGGGGTTCGCCAACTATTACCGGACATTCATTGTGGACTATGCTCATCGCACCACCCCGTTGACCCGACTGCTGCGCCCCAAGACGCCCTTCGCCTGGGATGAGGAGGCTGAGGTGGCATTCCAGGGATTGAAAGCCTGTTTCCAGAAGGCGCCAATTTTGCAGCATCCTGATCCCTCTCGTCCCTTCGTGGTGGAGACTGACGCCTCCAGTACGGCTCTCGGTGCCGTCTTGTCCCAGCAACACGGACCTGATGCGCCACTGTTACCCTGCGCCTACTACTCCCGGCAGCTCCTTCCGGCGGAGCGTAACTATACTGTGTGGGAGCGGGAACTACTGGCCATCAAGGTGGCCTTTGAAGTCTGGCGCCATCATCTTGAGGGGGCACGACACCCAGTGGAAGTGAGAACCGACCACCGGAATCTGGAGTACCTCCAGACCACCCGCAGGCTGAACCAGCGGCAGATCCGGTGGGCACTGTTCTTCTCCCGGTTCCAGTTCCGGATCCGCTACATCCCCAGCTCCCAAAACCAGAAGGCGGATGCGCTGTCCCGGAAACCGGAGGACATTGCAGAGACGGTGCAGCAGGCGGCCCCCACAACGATCATCCCACCAGCGGCCTTCCTGGCTGTTCATGAGACTGAGTCGCTGCGGGACCGAGTGCGGAGGCAGCAACGGGTCGACGCGTGGGCTCAGGAACGGGTCCAGGAATTGGCCAGTGGATCGTGCCCTCGATACCCAGAACTGGTTGTGCACCAGGGTCTGCTGATGCACCGTGGTCGGTTGTACATCCCACCAGGGCCTTTGCGGGCCGAGGTACTCCGAATGTCACACGACGCCCCGGCAGCTGGCCACTTCGGGAGGTATCGGACCACCCACCTGGTCAGCCGGGAGTTCTGGTGGCCCCGCTTGAAGGCCGACGTGGCACGGTACATTGGGGGGTGCGAGGTCTGCCGGCGAGCCAAGGGATCGACCGGGAGACCTGCGGGACTGCTACAGCCACTGCCAGTTCCCCCTCGTCCGTGGCACACGGTTTCATTGGATTTCGTGGTAGACCTACCCCCATCCCGTCAGTGTACCTGCCTCCTGGTATTCACAGACCACTTCACTAAAATGGTGCACTGCGCCCCGTGCCCGTCTGTACCCTCAGCCAAGGAGACGGCGCAACTGTACCTACAAAACGTCTTCCGCTTACATGGCCTATCGGAACGTTTGATCTCCGATCGTGGTGCCCAGTTCACCTCCCGGTTCTGGCGCGCTCTACATCAGGCTCTCGGGACGGAGGTCTGCCTATCTTCGGCCTACCATCCACAGACGGATGGACAGACCGAACGGGCAAACGCGGTGTTGGAACAGTACCTCCGGTGCTACTGCAGCTTCCACCAGGACGATTGGGTCGACCACCTGGCGTTGGCCGAGTTCGCATATAACAACGCAGTGCACGCTTCCACCCAACAGACCCCGTTCCAGGCAAACTATGGGTACCACCCGCGGTTGTTTCCAAGCGTACTGCCGGCATCCGCAGTTCCCGCAGTGACAGACTGGCTACAAGAGCTCCAGTCACAGCAGCAGCTTCTGACGGAGCAACTGAGCCAGGCCAAGGACGCGTATAAGGCCCAGGCCGACCGTCACCGTCAGGAGGGGCCGGAACTCCATGTCGGAGACCTGGTATGGCTCTCCACCCGCCACCTGCACCCCTCTCGGCCTTCACGGAAGCTGGATGCCCGCTTCACCGGCCCATTTCCGATCGTGGACCGGGTCTCACCTGTGGCATTCCGTCTCCGGTTACCCGCGACCCTGAAGGTCCACCCGGTATTCCACCGGTCCCTACTCAGTCCGGTCGCCCCGGCCGACGAGTTCCACCCAGACCATCCACGACCGCAGCCAGTTTTGGTTCAGGGGGAGCCCGAGTATGAGGTGGAGCACATTCTTGACTCCCGATACCGCAGGGGGAAGCTCCAATACCTCATCGACTGGAAGGGGTATGGGCCCGAGGATCGGTCGTGGGAACCAGCGGAGAACGTCCACGCGCCTGTCTGCCTCCGTGATTTCCATGCGACTTACCCCAGCAAGCCTGGTCCGGCCCCTCGGTTGAGGGGGGGGCCTGGGAGGGGGGATGGTGTGATGACCTGGGAGTCAGACTCAGACGCTGAACCTGAGGGATCCCAGCCTGCACATGATTCACTGCCTCCAGAACCAGCAGAGCCAGGGCTGGGGCCTGAGTCTCAAGGGGACTCACCTGTGCTGGATCCTCAGGTGCAGGCATCGGCTGAGGTTGATCTGGCTTCTAATGGGATGGAGGACTTATTGCCTGCAGGTGCTCCACTCCCCACCCAGTCAGGGGAAGCTGAGGTTGCCTCTGGGTCCGGTAACCCTCCAGCTTCTCCTGAGCTGCAAAGGCTAAGGGCAGAGAGGCGAAGGGAACTAAGTTCCCGCAGGAGGAGTGCTCGCCTCCAAGCCAGGAGAGGCGAGGCACCTGAGGATCGGAGCCGCCCTTTGCCTCGGGGCAGATAAAAGCCAGCCAGTCCCAGACCCAAGTTGCAGGAGCAACATCGGTGCTGCCTAGTTCCTGTTCCTGGTTCCTGCGTTCCTGACCTCAGCTTGGTTACCTCGGCTTCCTGACCTCGGCTTCCTGACCTCGGCTTCCTGACCTCGGCTTTGTTACTTCGGCTTCCTGACCTCGGCTTCCTGACCTCGGCTTCCTGACCTCGGCTTCGTGACTTCGGCTTCGTGACTTCTGGCTTGGACTGACCTTGGACTGGACTAGACCTCGCCTATCGGATATCCCTTGGGACCAGCACAATAGCTTCTCTGAGATTTACTTAAAAATTTAATTGTGTAATTCTACTCACCCCAATCCATTTCCTCTACTCACTTCAGTACAAGCTCTCCGCCTAGTGAATGTCCTCTTCCCCCATTTTCAAGACTGGCCATAAATGCTGTGGGACCTTGCCAACTGGCAAATAGGCAATGACTCTAGAGCCACTTGAGCTTGTTGATTAATCCAGTAATACTAAGCAGCCTTATTCCTACTGTTGACTCTTTAGTGTATGCCATATGTCCTGGAGTGGATCTTGCTGTAGTTTATTGCTCTGGCCGGGGCTCAGACTGAAAGCCACTCCCTAACCAATTCAGACGCAACCCAAGACAAACTGGGGACTGGATTTCTTTCTGCAAAGTATAGTGTGCTAGCTCCTACAAGTCTGCCAATAACTGGAGCAGTGTGTGCCTCTTTTCAAGCTAAATGTAACCTATTCAAATGACCTGTTTTGGTGACCTTCAGCTCTATTCATTGTTGATTTTATCAGATGCTAAGAGAGTGCACTACCTAACACAGGAAATCTCTCTGGGAGTATGCATAAAGCAATGATCAAATACCTTGGCTGGGAGAGAAGAGCAGGGCAGTTCCTTGACCACACAGCTGCGAATGTTTCCTTTTTCACCTTTTAGTAGCACCACTATGGCTTTTCACCAGACATAGCACAGCTATTATTTAATCTTAGATCATATTGTCAAAAGTTCTTTACCTTATATCATGTTATGCCAGGAGTGTTGAGCCTTTTATCTGGCCTTGTATCCCTAACCTTTCCTAGTGTGAGTGATCATGCCAGGGAGCAAACATATTTGTACTGCTATTGATTGTCTTTGTTTGTCAAGACTCTGTATTATTCTACCCAAAGAAAAACAGAATTTTCACAATGTGGGCTTTTAGTTGTTACATGTTACTACAAGACACCTCGATATTTACCGGTACTTTTTCATTTCTGGAAGGGGCAATGAAAAGGTTTGTCTTTTCTTTATGATAAACGTAATGTTTGGGTGGAGTTTTGGAAATGTTTTAGTATCAGAATAACATTAAAAATATGGTAGTCATTATATTCTTTTTGGGACAATAGTGTTCAGTGTTAGCTTTCTTGTCTGAAGGAACAAGCACAAACACAGCATATGCAAGAAAAAAGAATGCAACTTTGGATGTTACTAAGAGAAAATATGGTAAATATGAGTTGATTTTGTGAAAAACCACAGCTGCTTTGTTTTTCCCTTGGTCCTGCTGCTGCCATACAACCCAGAGCTAAAGCATGATTTGACTTAGTGTTCATGTGAACCCAAGTTTATTACTTGCTTTGCTCCAAACAAAACTATGACCTGTAGCACTGGTTCATATGCAATACTAAGCCAAACCATGTCTTAGTGGCAGGTAGCATGACAACAACAGGACAGGGGGAGAAGCAAAGTGGCCACAATTTTACTCGGAACATGCTCATATTTACTCATTCATGCTGAATCATGTTTAGAATTATATGTGAACTGGGACATATTAATTCTATAATAGGGATTTGTGGGGGGTGTGTGTGTGTGTGACTGATGAAAAGAAAGAACAAAACAAAGAATGCATTTTTCCTCTCTCTATATCTAATATTGTTGACTTACTTTCCACTACGCAGTACTCTGTTATGGGCATTTGCTTTCAGCTTCATGGCGAAAGGAGAGCAATAGTGAATCGATCTATCAGTGTCTCCAAGTCATGTGTGTTATGATGCTACCAATTCATTTTATTCATGGAACACCTGGGGAAAGCAAAATCCAGGTTCCTGTAAAATTCATTAATTTCTAACTTTTGGATAGCTCATTTAGTACCCATTTCCCTCCCTCTTTTTTCCTTTTTGCATCATTTCTTAGTCTACACTACATCTCTGGAGGCCTGCTAAAGCTCCATTTTTCATGCTTGTGTCAGCTACTGTGCCTTACACAATTCTACCCATGACACCAGCCTCCTACATTCGTGGCTCTGTCTTCACCCATTGAAGACTTCTAGAGAATGGCTTTTAAGTACTTGAGACTTGGCCTTTTAGTGGAGTCTGGTTTTGAAAGTAAAAATATAGGCCTAATTATGTTGTATAATGCTACCCTTTCCACCCAGGAAAAATAGTGAACATTACAGCAGAGTTTGTCTGTTTACACTTGTACCAAAAGGTCTACACAAATATATCTGGTACATTCTAGCTTGTGTGACCAGCAAATTCTTGGGTTGAGGTGAGATCAGAGTTGAAGAGCAAAAGAAAGATTAATCCTCTCACTGTCAGGCCACATCTCTGTGGCCTCGGGATCAGAAACCCTTCTTACTTTGGTGCAGCTTGATCAGGCTATCGTTTCACATTAATATTACTTCCAGGGAAGCAAAGCAGGAAGGGGGAAGCTAGTGTGTGTCAGAAATAAGAGGTTTTCTTCTTTAAGATATTCACCTAGGCTTCAGTCTAGATGGAAGACAAAGAGGAACTTGGCATTGGGGGCCATGTGAGTGGTTTGGACAGCAAACCGCTCACCTGGGGCTAGGGTCTGTCTGATGTCAACATGTAGGTTAAAGGAAAGCATGTCACTTTTCTTGCGGTGTTTGGGAAAT
Source organism: Darevskia mixta (assembly GCA_034641385.1). Lineage (NCBI taxonomy): Eukaryota > Metazoa > Chordata > Lepidosauria > Squamata > Lacertidae > Darevskia > Darevskia mixta. The sequence goes on from JAWWNH010000013.1 coordinate 6,715,930, forward strand.
TATATTTTACTTGTTTGCTTTTCTGCATTTCCATGCATGGTAGTAGGAGGGATGGTAAATGCAGGCACTCAATTCCACATTTGTGATTCTGCTGCAGGCTTTGGACAACCAGCCTTGGGCTCCATGGACTCTGATCCACCAGCCATGGGAGCCTGGTCCAATTACCCAGCTGGTGGTATGATAGCCTTAGTTTCAGTCAGCTGCTCCTCTGCCAACTCTGAGCTCAAGGAAGACTTGCCAAGTCATTTTTGTGAGAGAAAATAAATAGCGCCCCCCCACACTTTATAAAAAATTAGGGCATTATTTAATTACAGATAAGAAGAACATGTTGCAGTTTTAAAAACCAGAACAGACGTGAGTATAAGGACAAAAAAAAAAGAGCAAAAACACCCAACCCCATTCATCAGTTTTGTTTCATCAAAGGGGTAGTAAAGCAGCAAGCTGTTTGCCTAAAGGCATCAAGTCTGGCAAGGATAATGTCGCACAGGAAAAACAAACAAACAAACAAAAAACCAAAGGAGCTGTGCAGATGTAGCACCCACCTCAGGCTATAATTCTTTATAGGTTTCCATCATTTTTCTTGCAGCAGTGGCAGCCCTATCCAGAACAGCAAGATGAGACATATGCAAGCTAGGAGATGTTTGTGCCTATGCCTTGTTTTAGCTGCAAAAGTAACAAGGAAAAAAAATTGTAGCTGCTTCTTGTGATGTCATATTAAAATCCTCAGACCTTCCCTGCAGCTAGAAGTTCTGCCAGTAAGCGCACCTTGCAATCACCAGCTTGAGTATTAACTTTTGCTGAGTGGTTACTGCCTTACTAGGGGCAGTAGGGATTTACTAGGGGCGCTAGGGACCCAGGTGGCACTGTGGGTTAAACCACAGAGCCTAGGGCTTGCTGATCAGAAGGTTGGCAGTTCGAATACCTGCGACGGGGTGAGCTCCCGTTGCTCAGTCCCAGCTCCTGCCCACCTAGCAGTTCGAAAGCACGTCAAAGTGCAAGTAGATAAATAGGAACCGCTCTGGCGGGAAGGTAAACGGCGTTTCTGTGTGCTGCTCTGGTTCGCCAGAAGCGGCTTTGTCATGCTGGCCACATGACCCGGAAGCTGTACGCTGGCTCTTGGCCAATAAAGCGAGATGAGCGTCACAACCCCAGAGTCGGACACGACTGGACCTAATGGTCAGGGGTCCCTTTACCTTTACTGCCTTACTTGGAAACATCTAAAGTCAGGGGCAGAGCTACAGCCTTCTGGGTGATTGTACATATGCAATTAGCATGCCAAAAGCGAATGCTCTCAAAGGTAGAAAGTGCTTTTATTTATAGCACCTTTCTTAACATTGCATACAGCTGTAAGTATCCAACTGGTGTGAAGCTGCTCTTATAGTCGGGAGCACCAACAGTGTAATGACCACAATTGCAAGTTTAGCTCTGGGGCTTTACTGGATAGATAATATTTTAGAAGGTCTGGGCTTTTTTACATGCACAAGAGCGACTAATGTGCCAGGATTTATTTATTTTTAAACGGACATTTTAAATCCTTATTCATGCCACAAGGCATCCATAGCAATTCCACAAGTGCATTACTGTGCTGGTGGGAGAGCTGCTGGTAGGTTGACAGGTGAAAACTTTCATGTGTGGACCAGTACACATAGGGGATGCAGATGGAAACTGAACCAGTCCCTTGGTGTTAAGATTTGCTATACAAGGGATCACATCTCAGGAAAATTAAATAAAAAAAACATTGTGCACCTTACATAATTGAATCACAGTTCCCTACCTCCCACCCACCCCCCACAAGCGGTTACCAAAGTGTGTTGGTTGTGTAAGGCTTCCCTTTACACATTCCTTAGTCACAGTTTTTAGAGCATATAGATGGCTCTGTATTCATCTTGTTAGGCTTTAGATTAATCTAGTTTCTTTTTGCCTGTGAACTCCACAGATGGAAGCCATTCATCACAAAAAAGTGTTCTTTTTGTTCTGTTGCTTTGCAAACTTGGTCTGTAAATTTCTGCTTGATTGCAATATTACAAGCCTTTGTGATCACTGTACAAGCTTTTGGGGTGTGAGAATCTTCCCTCTGTCCATCCGTCATGTTTCTTTCTCTTTTTTTCCAGTTTAGGTTGTGGCTGGCAGAAGCAAGTCCCCAGCCAAACCTTGAGAAATCAGGAGTAAATTTTTACATCCTTTATTAATCCTGCTAAATTGTAAATCAAGCAAGTTTTCATGACCTGGGCTCTTTTCTATTTAAGTTTTAAGAAGAGTCAATTTTTGTCACTTGGAATCCGTTTCCCTATAGCAGGGATCGCTCAGAAATATTGCGTACATTTGAAGTGGGTAGAGGGAATAGTCGCTTATGGAGCACGTGGAGACAATTTTTATTTTTAACTAAACTTCGTATTAAATTAGTGGCAATATTGAAGATAATAAATCTTTTATTTCACCAAAATATCACCACTTCCTTTTTCTTTGAATTTTAAAAGATTATGCTTCCTGCAGCTTGTTTTTAAGTAGTACCACCCTTGCAACTTTTGAAACAAACACACAAGCCAGATTCTTTCTAAGAGTAATCAAGTGTCAAATATATAAAGTTATAGATGGTGCCTTCCTGCGTTTGGAAGCACACAGTCCATTTATTCATTAACACTCTGAAAGCTTAAATGTACAAACATCCAGAGCTGTTTTGTGTACCTGTCACTTTGGTAGGTTTTTTTTAAATGAACATTGATCATGCTCATCCAGACATATATTTGAATTAAGCAAATAGAAGTACTTTCTCAAAACACTGGCAGAACTTATTTCTCTGACTAATATTTGAAAGAGCCCCAGGATGCACCTGGGAAGACACTTATCCATTTCAGGCACCTTAAGTCAATATTAATCCCAATAAAACATGATCCACTCTTAAGAAAGCTATTACAGTTTTGAGAAATAGGTCAGCACAGAACATTCCAGTTCCTCCTGAAATAACCCTTAAATGTTTTTATCCTGCGATTTATCTAGTAGTGTATAAATATGGTTATAATCCTAGGGTGCTACTTCATAGTAGAGATTAGTTACCCAAGAAATGATAGCTTAAATGTTGAGCCAGCAGTTTACAGACAAGTACAAATATTTTGATAGATACTGTGTAGCTTGGCTTTCAAAAACTGAAGCCCTTAATAGCAACAAATGTCTTTTAGATGGGCTTATGAAGAGCACACCTTTAATACGAGCCACTTAGAGTCGAAGTTGTTATTTTGATGCTTTCTTATGGGGGGGAATGACAGACAGGAGGAAACCTTTTATTGAGAGTGAAAAGACATACTCTCTTGACTGCTCTTTCTTACTCCTGCATATGTGGAGATACTGCTGTCATGAGGCTATGGAGTGATATTGTTTGTAAAGGGGGGAAATGGCTTCATTGCTCCCCAGAGCAGGGCATCAGAACTTTGATCAAGAACAATTGGAACAGCGTCTATTGAACTATAGATTTACTTAAGTGAGAGTGAAATTAGATTATTTCAGCTGAAAACCCTACAACGTCTAGAGAAAGTCGTAGTCAAATGACTAAGAATAGCAAGAGGCACTGGATAGTACGTAATCGGCTTTGCTGGAGCTTGTAATTTAACTGAACAAGTTGATAACAAAAGATTTTTTTGTCATCCAGGAAAAATAAGAGAGGCAGAGGTCTTGCACAGCACCACTACTCTTTTGCCCCCAGCTCTGGAAGTGTTCAGGTGGCTTTGTTCCTTCTCACCCAACCCCTGTGCTCCTACATTTCACCCACCCACTGACAACTGTGTAAGAGTTATTCTTGAGCACCCCTCCCCCCCAAAAAGGTGGAGCTTGTTTTCTGCAGAGAACTTGCTAACCTCAGTTCACTTGCAGGCTTCATTTCCTTTCTTTGTTTGGTGTACTAACTCTCTATATCTATACACACACCCATTTTAACAAGAATTCCTTTTATGGGTTGTGTGTTTTGTGTGTGTGTGTGTGTGTCTGTCTAAGAGTTGTACAGAGATCTATACGAAAACACAGACAACTTAAAACAACAAATGTTACAAAAATACTCATGGTATTTACATGTGCAAATGCTATGTTGATACAAATATAGACCCGTTACCAGTTCCTTCTTAATGACACACTCAGCCTCCTGGCTTTTATGCAGGACTCCACTCACCCACCCTCCCAGGGACCAAACAAGCTCACAGCTCACCTGCAAAATCTCACAAAGAAGAGAGCTCCAAGAACCTGCTGTTGTCATCCTAATCACTCTCTCTAGGCAGTTTTTATCAACTGCCACCAGGGTAGATGGCATTTCCTCGGGCTTCCCACATTACACCCTATTCAGCAGTCAGCTGCACTTAGGGCCAGCCCACCCATGATGTAAGTTGAGGCAACCACCTCAGGCAGCAGAATCCACAGGGGCAACAGATGCCAGTGTAGATCTTTATTCCGCACCCCTCCCCCTTTGTTCCTGATGTAGAGCTTCATTCAACACTTTCCCCCTTGCTTGGGAAGCACCATTTTGTGGTTCACTTCAGGTGCCAAAATGTCTTGGTCCGTTCCTGACTGCACTCTCCACATTCAGTTCCAGGCTGTAGCATGTTTGGTGATATTCCCAGGTGGGCCCAAGGATGGCAAATAGGACATCCCTCCACTCACAGTTCTTTCTGTAGCCTCTGCAGGCTTCTCATGCAGCTGCTTTGCTGTCCCATGGCAGAGCTTGCTTTTATGGGTGGAGACAACAAGGTGGATCAGCATCCCCACAAAGGATCATGTGACTCGGTTGTTTTTTAATTTTTTTCTCTGTGTTATAGCTCTATGATGTCCTACATATCTGTTTTTCTTTAGGTCTATGGGCTCAGCATTACCCTTCCTACATTATCTGCTTCACTGATCTAAATATGAGCTCTGGTTTGTTTGTTTTTTTAATGCAGGTGCGCGTCGCACGTTTGGGACCCTTCATCATAGATACCAGAGAAAGAGCTATCCCATGGACAGTTTAAGAAGCGGTTCCAAAAAAGGTGAGAGTGATTTCTGAATGATATAATACATTCCTTGTTTGTCAGTTTTCAGATACTCTGAAGAGGAAAATACGTTTCTATGTTCAGGCTATGTTTTCTTCAACTCTGCAGTACCTGTGCCATAATCCTGGTGATCAAAGTTTGCAAGTAGTTTCTAGCTAGCTTTAGCAGCAGCAGCCCAAATATGTCAGGCCAGGCCAGGATTAGAATCCCAAATATACTCTAGTCCAGTGTTTCCCAACCTCCTCGGGGCAACGGCACACCTGTCCCCTGGAAAAAATCTCGCGGCACACCACCACCACATGCCCCGGGGGGCGGGGTGTCCGCGCGCCCTGGCGGGAGGGAGGGGAAGGACCCGGCAGCACCTCCACCCGGCCCCGAGCGAGCCCGGTGGCACCGGCACCTCCCGCCCGTCCCCGACCGCGACCGGGGCGGCAGAGGCAGCGGGCGAAGCGCCCGGCAGCCCCGGCGAAGGCGGCGGTCGGCGAGCGGGAAGCGGAGCCGAGGCGACGCCAGCCCGGACCGGTGTCAGCCATGGGGGGATGCCCAGTGCCCACACATGAGTGCTGCTCCTTCATATTGCTCAGCCCCAGCAATGGAGGAGAAAGGCGGGCTTGCGGCTCCGGCGGGAACCACGAAGGAACGAGAGCGGCTCCAGCCTTTCCTTAGCCAGTCCGGGCAAAAGGCACTTTTCTCTTTTTCTTTCTTTCTCTCTCTCGCTCCTCTCTTCCCTGGCGGGAGAGCTCAGCAAGGCGCGCGCGCTGGTGGCGAAGCTCGACTGAGCGTAGCCCAGCGCGGGGAAAAGGAGGAGCAGGAGGCGCGGCGCGGAGTCCTCGGAGAAGGAGAGAGACGCGGCGCAGCCTCTCAGCTCGTGGAGCGCAGGGCGGAGGCGGGCGCACGGAGCCGCGTCTCTCTGGCTGGGGCTCCTGCTCTTTCTCCCGCGAGCCAGAGACTTTGGGCGACACGCAGCCCGGCGCTTTCCTTCCCCGGGGCTGGAAGAGGGCGGGCAACACCTCCTCCCCACCCCTCCCTCTTCGGGAAAGCTGCAAGCCCCAGTGAATCAGAGCGGTGGCGGAGGCTGCCGGGTGCGCGGCCGCCCCCGGACCGGTGTCTTCCCGCGGCACAGTAGCCGGTGTCTTGCGGCACACTACTGTGCCGGGGCACACCGGTTGAAAAACGCTGCTCTAGTCATTGGGCCTCTAATAACAAATTGTTAATAATTCGTGGCATAGTTAATCCTTCCCCTCTCCCCATGGATTGTATTCCAATTCTGAAAACATCGAAAGAGTCTCCATCCATCCATGAGTATTTCTCAAAGTGTTTTGTAATTTTGCCATCGCTGTGTTCCTCAACATTCATAACTTATCTGCCTGCAATATAGTTGTAACGAAACACTCTTGGAAGTGCCATAGATCAGTGTTTCCCAACCAGTGTGCCTCCAGATGTTTTGGGACTACAACTCCCATCATCCCTCGCTAGCAATACCAGTGGTCAGGGATGATGGGAATTGTAGTCCCAAAACATCTGGAGGCACACTGGTTGGGAAACACTGCCATAGATCACCGATTTGCACTTAAAAGTTGTCAGGGCCAATCTACCATATAATTTACTTTAAAAATGTAAGGCAGCAAGGCTAAGAAATTCCTGTGCCTAAAACCTGACGGCTAGACAGAGTAAGTAGCATTGGAACAGATTCATTTGGAAGGTAGTAGACTCTCCTTCATTAGAGGTTTTTCAGCAGAGGTTGGATGGCCATCTATTACGGATGCTTTAGTTGAGATTCCTCCATTGAAGGGAGTTGGATGGGATGACCTTTAGGGGACGGGGAGCTGCGTATATACTGTTGTCATCATCTTTTACCATTGGCCATGCTGGGTGGGGACTGATGGCAGTTATATTCTTGCAACATTTAGAGGGTCTCAAGTACCCCATGTTTAGACTAAAGCAGATCCAAGGGTTCATTTCATGATGAACTAGGATTGTTTTTACCATATTCTGACCTCTTTACCAGCATGATTAAGTACTGGTTTTGGCCTGTGTTGATGTCAAACGTTTGATCGGAAGCAAATGTTTCTGCTGTAATGATTGTAGGTGGACAAGTAGGCTAGAGACAGGGAATTTAAAGAATGATTTGTTTGGGATTTGCATTTTGAAACTATACAACTATATCTGAGAGATTATTGTGAACTGTGAAGCAGGAATTGTATAGAGTTTCATTGAAGGTTGTTGTATCATTAAAATTTGTCCCACAGAACAGTCAGATGATTTTACCTGATTAGCTAACCTCTCTCTGACAATGGTTAATGCTGACATTTTAGCCTAATTGAGCTGGTCAAATTATTCATTGCTAATAATTTATCTGATTGATTTTGGCATGTTTCTTTTTAGAAATTATTCAAGGCTGATTTTTCCTCATTCCCATCATTTAACTTGCCTTGTAAAAGGGTTGATGAGAAAATAATTTATACAAACCACCACCCAGAAAAGTTCTTGATATATTATAGAACAGTGAGTGTTCTTCGCAGGACTCTGTTGAACATTGGCTTATAAAAAGTTTCACAATGAAATGCTTCAGGGTGAAAAGTTTGCCTATTTCATCCCTCGCCCACCCTGGTGATAGGAGCCTGCTCTCCCATAGATGGCTAGTCTAGTGGCAACGAGATTAACAATAGCCCAGCACTAGGAAGTTACCAGTAAATGTCAGTAAATTAACTGTCAGTGGTTGTTGATGCTTATGAAAAACTGACACACTAAGTTGAACAGTGGATGTCGACTCTTTATACAGTTTTGCACTAATTCTTTCTTTCGTTAACCAAGAAGACACCCAAACATGTGTACCAAATCAATATGCCTGTATTTGGAATTTGTGATACCAAGGTGGTTTCTGAAATGTTGAGACAGCTTTCCATCTCAGTGGAATCTGTGGACAAAATGCAAGCAACGTGAATGCTGTCCAAATCTAATTTATCCTCCCTCCCACCCCTGCTTTATCCAGAAGGGTGACCCCTAAATGTGACAGTCCAGTTTCTTTGATCTGCTATATTTTCCAGAGACAGAGAGAGAGAGAGAAGGATATGCCACATATGACTTCAGTCCTTAAAAAAAATTACTCCATGGATGTTTATGTATGTTGTGTGTTGCATGCATAACCATTAGTCATTCATTACACTCATAATCACCTGGGCAGTAGGTAAAATAGTCCTACTGACCAATGACTGTCAAGTAGTAGAAGGACATAGATTTTGGATTGGTAATGGCTCCATTGTTTAGTATTCAGTTTCTTTGTTGCAGTGAGACATAGAGGAGAATATTTAAATGTGAGTCAAGTGACATTCAAGAATGTTCAGTGCACAGCAGTCACTTTCTATTGTAAAAATTATTATATGAAATAAAGGTTTCTAGTCTGTCCTGCAATTCAAATGTTCCTGCATTGTTGGACAGGAGAGGGAAAAGAGATCAGTCACTGATGAAGATAGCCGATGGCAGTGGGTAGATGGAACTGTCAAGCAAGTGGAAAAGCAATAAAGCATACAAAAATATTAAAAAGAATATTTTTTATTCTAATCGGCTAGCAATCTGCAATTCCTTCTGCCCGAGGCTCACAGCTCCTCTGCGGGCTAAACAGAAGATGCTCTGAGACCTTTTATGCACTCATCCTAACACAACATAACCTTTCCTATGAAAAGAAAAAGTTTATTAAAGTATATACACACACATAAAGAGAACCTTTTGTTTAAATGTGTAACTGTCAGAAGAAACTACAAAAAAGGACACCAATGGGAAGAGCCTCTAGCAGAAACTAAAATGATCAGATGAAGGCTACACCAAAAGATCTTAAATGCCAAACATTGAACATGCTTGTTTCATGGGTGCACATTTAGTATATAGGTCTCTGGCCATCCTGAATATTGTGGAATGCGCTCATTTGCTCCTCTCTATGTTTCACCATGTTATGAGCTGGTGCTTTCGAGATGTTAAGGGACGCAGGTGGCGCTGTGGTGTAAACCATTGAGCCTTGGGCTTGCCGATCGAAAGGTCGGCGGTTCAAATCCCCATGACAAGGTGAGCTCCCATTGTTTGGTCTCAGCTACTGCCCACCTAGCAGTTCGAAAGCATGTCAAAGTGCAAGTAGATAAATAGGTACGGTACCGCTCCGGCAGGAAGGTAAATGGTGTTTCTGTGCTCTGCTTTGGTTTCGCCAGAAGCGGCTTAGTCATGCTGGCCACATTACCCGGGAAAACTGTCTGCAGACAAACATTGGCTCCCTTGGCCAGTAAAGTGAGATGAGCGCCGCAAGCCCAGAATCGTTCGCGACTGGACTTAACTGTCAGGGGTCCTTTACCTTTACCTTTATGTTTCTTCATGTTATGGGCCGGTGTTTTCGAGATGTTTTCTCAGTGGAAAAGCAAAAATGAATTGCCTTAATACAACAATAGATCTTCCTTTTAGCAATGTATGGAATTTCAACTATACAGATTAATGAACATTATAAAAATCATTGGTGTACATCTGAAGATGTACCATATTAGGAAGTTCACAAGTCTTTCCCCTGATGTGGTAAACATTATCTGTCTCAGTGCTAAGATGCCTTCATAATCTTCTTCTCCATGCTAAAGTGCCTTCCCCAATACCAACCACCTCTGACCCAACTACTGACTATTGATAGGATCCTTTCAGTGCTGGTTCCTTGGTTGTGGAATGCCCTCCCTAGTGAGGTGCACTTGGCTCTATTATTATTAATTTTCAGGAGGAAATTGAAAGCATTCCTATTTACCCAGCCATTTGATGTCTGAAGAATATGGTTCCTGGCAACCCAGAAATAATTGGATGGAAGAATGTTTTTAGCTGTAACTGCTTGTATATATTTTGCTGCCCTGGGCTTCTCGGGGGGGGGGGGAGGACAGGAGAATAATTCAATAGCTAATAAAATAATAATTATTATATGGTATATAATTGTTTTCAAAGGTTTCTTGTGGACAGATTCTAAAAAGAGAGAAAGAACTGTAATCACACAAAATTCCTCTTGAAATGAAAAAGTTTTCAGTTCCTGTGGTAAAGTTTTCTTTATCGACCCTACCTGCCCGCGGACTGTCTAGCCAGAGTGGTGCATGCTCTGTTATCTCCCGCTTGGACTACTGCAATGCGCTCTACGTGGGGCTACCTTTGAAGGTGACCCGGAAACTACAACTAATCCAGAATGTGGCAGCTAGACTGGTGATGGCCACCAAGACCATATAACACTGGTCCTAAAAGACCTACATTGGCTCCCAGTACATTTCCGAGCACAATTCAAAGTGTTGGTGTTGACCTTCAAAGCCCTAAACGGCCTCGGCCCAGTATACCTGAAGCAGCGTTTCCACCCCCAACGTTCTGCCCGGACACTGAGGTCCAGCGCAAGGGCCTTCTGGCAGTTCCCTCACTGCGAGAAGCAAAGCTACAGGGAACCAAGCAGAGGGCCTTCTCGGTAGTGGTGCCCGTCCTGTGGAACGCCCTCCCATCAGATGTCAAAGAGTATAAACAACTACCTGACATTTAGAAGACATCTGAAGGCAGCCCTGTTTAGGGAAGTTTTTAATGTGTGTCATTATAATGTATTTTTAATCTTTGTTGGAAGCCGCCCAGAGTGGCTGGGAAAACCCAGCCAGATGGGTGGGGTACAAATAATAAATTATTATTATTATTTGTTGGGCTGTGTTGCTTGTGAGAAATCATCCCAACCTCAATCCTGTAGTGAGAGAGACAAGAAATCCTAAAATGGTCACTGTGTGAGACAAATATTTTCTTTTAACAAACACATCCTGTTTGGCTAATTGACACAATATAGAACTGAAAATACTATTCTGTGCACTAGCAAGAGAAGCAAAAGGCATTTTGTGCTACCTATTTTCCCAGAGTAATTGATACACTTTGCTCCATTACCAGCTATCCATCCTGAAGGCACAGAAAAAGGGTATTGAAGTACAATTTGTCATCCAAAACCAAATGCTTCTTGTGATCTATTCATGCTTCATGGACTCTCCCTACCCCCCACCCCATCCCATTTTACACATCCATGGTCATCCGTCCTCTTCTCTTTGGTTGTCTTCCCTTCATTAACTGCAACAGTGTGGCTGCCCTCTTAATAGTGCCTTAAGACTATCTTCTTTCATGGTGATTCATCCATTCATTTAAGTCTTGGGTGAAGCTCTTGAAGCAGTCGTTTTAAATAAGAAAGAGAAAAAGAAATTAGACAAATCTACCGGTACTAGTGGAACTCATTTTGAAAGTTCTAGATACAGTACACAATACTGAAAATTGACTCTACTCACAGATGTTCCTGCTGGTGGAAGGAGAAAGATGGTTTTTGATGATACCATATTTCCCTGGCAGAGTAAAGGAATCTGTCAAAATATTTTCCAAATTGTAGGTTTTGCACATATTTTTGAATAGTGTGTTTTGCTATTAGTTGGATTTTGCAGTGGTTAAATTTTTATTTCTCTCATTCCACATTTTCCTCTAAACCTTTGTTAGCTCCTATTAATACATGCATTTTCAAGTAGAATATGATCCTTATGCCACCTGAAGTATGCATTTTCTTCTCCACATTTTTATAAGTTAATTCGATGAGAAAAAAATGTGTGTATCCTAGAAAGACATAATTCTACATTTAACACCATATGCACTGTCCTCCTGTATGTGGAATCTGTTTTCTCTTCAAGCCAGCAGCCAATTGGCACTTCTTTCATGTGTAAAAAATGAGCTAAACAAGGAGTGGTAAAGAGCTAGAAAAAGCTAGAAGAAATTAACTGGAATTGAGTGACTAGACAGTAGTTTATAGATAGTGGTTTCTTTTGCATACATTGTTTAAACCAAGTATTCCCAGCTATCCCTACAATTGCTTATGTACATACGGTACCTCTCTTAAAGTTGGGATTTTATAGGATAAGCAATTTGGATGTGGTGAGTTAAGATAGGTACTTCATGTGGAAGAACCATTGCAGCAAGGGTGCACAAACTCTGACCTTCCAGATGGACTAAGCCCTGTCATTTCTGACCATTGTTCATGGTGGCTGGAGATGGCGGGAATTGGAATTGGGTTTCATTTATAGGGCCACGGGTTCTTCATCCCTGCGCTATAACATGGGTGTTAAGGAAAAATCTAGGTGCGAGGCTGCTCAGCCACCCAGCTCATCGGGCAGAGCCCACGGGTCCCTGCGGAACAAAGAAGGAGTCCAGCCACCAACCAGAGCAAATAGCTGTAGACCAGTTTCTTGCACAACAGGTTCAAAGAGGAATTTTTGAACCCCGAGAATGGGGCAACAAGAACTTTTAAAACTTTCTGCCTTATCTCAGCATACAGTTCGTTGAGCATCATCACTACATCATTGCTACATCATCACTGCATCACCAAAGGGGAGGGTTATACACGATTAACAGAGGAGGAATGTGCCAGGGTAACAGGCAAATACAGGATATGTATTGGGAAGTACATTCTAAGCACCTACTATAAAAGAACAGTAGAACTATGGTTTGCATAGTCTGGCATAGGACAACCTTTGCCCAGCGATTGTCACCTATGAGTACCTTCCTGTTAGTACGTGACCTCCTGCTTGAGGGATTATGGTGGGGACCGAGTGGTTTCCAAGTCCTTGGCCAATGATCAGCTCAGCAATTGTCATTGATTTTATATGATTTTTAAAGCTAGGTAACTTCCCTGAGCTGTCAAGTCGAAAGGATACATAATAAGGATGCATAATATTTGTAACATTTAACAACTTTAAAGATGTGCCCCCCCTGTAATTTCCGTAACAGCGGGCGTTGGAGTATTTTACTGCACAGCACTTTGGGAAGACTCTGGAAGATTATTTTCAAATAGCAAGAACCAGACTTACAGCATTTGGGGCCATCAGAAACAAGTGAGTTATGTTGTAAGGATCTACTTGTAGCACATTGCTAAAGTATAGGGTGGTGTTCATAGTGTTACCTCCACTGATTTGAAGGCACCCGTGGAATAAATCTGCTCTGAAGGGTTGGGAGACTCTATAAAGCACACGGGGTGGGGGCACACAGAGCTGCAGGGTGGAAGAAGCATCACTGAAAATTGCCTCTGTCCTTATTGTGCTGATAGATGCCTTCAATAAGCAGAGAGAACACAACTGGATATCACCCACTATTTGCTTTGAAGGAAAAGGAGCATGTGGCTAAAGACAGTAGCTTAGATCCAAAGTTCCTGTTAGATCTCTACTCACAGGATGTTCCTGCTGGTGGAAGGAGAAAGATGGTGTTTGATGATATCATAGTTCCCTTGCAGCATTGCTTAGGAGGGCTGACAGTGGGGTCTACGGGATGAAGGGAGAGATTAGTGAAAGTTGTCTCCCTGCCTTCCTCCAGTTGAAGCACCCACTGGATCACAGTCCTTTCCACAAAGGCAAAATGAGCACTTCTACTCACAAAACGAACACTCTGGATCCAACACATAGTAGCTCAAAACTGGAATACTAAGAGTGACATTAAAGGGCTTAAACAAAAAAGCATGACAACCTATGCCATCCTTCAAGTCATTTTATGCCTTTGCTGTAATTGCATACACACCCTACATTAAAAGCACATCCCACCCCCCAAAAAAGAATCCTGGGAACTCTAATTCACCCTTCACAGAACTACAGTTTCCAGCACCCTTAACAAATAAAAGTTTCTAGGATTCTTTGTGGAGAGGAATGTTAAATAGCTGTAATGCAGGCATGTCCAAAGTCTGGCGGTTGGCTTAATCTGGCCCCTGTGGCAGTTTATTTCCCTGGGTAAAATCTGAAAAGAGGGCCAACAACCTGAATCCTAAAAAAAAGTCAACAACTTCGGTCGGCCCTCATGCATGTTCACTTCATCAAATCTGGCCCTCTTTGAAAAAAGCTTGGACACCCCTGCATGTTAAAGAGAACAGTCCACTATGTAAGAGGTACCAGCTAGGAGGGTGATTTATTAGCAGGGTCTCTGTTTTGAATATTGCTGACCTAGACTGATCTTGTTGGTCCCTGAACAGCTATTCGGATTGGCATGAGGATTGTTGCAAACCCTGCATGACTTACTGTCTCAGTGTAGGCATACTAAATCACCATGCCCGATACATAAAAATCTTCTCTCTGTCAGCCGATTGACACCTGAACTTCCCACCACCACTGTAATATTTTGGCTACACTCCAAAATCTAATAAAGCTTTGAAAAGTGCCCATTCCCATTGTTTCAGGAACTCAGGGCAGAATTAAAACAGCAACTCTTAACTATTTTCACCAGCTAGTAGCTTTTGGAATAATGGAAGCTCCTGCGCTAATAAAGCAAACGCAGCTCTTCCCATCTGGGATTTTGGGCTAGGATTTATCTACTACAACCACTTTTGGTATTACTTTAGTAGGAAAACGGGATATAAAAAATAATCTAAAATGAAACGACTTAGTAAAAGTCGAGACTTTTGTTTTCCAAAAGCCCCACCTCCCCACCCCCGGGTATTTTCAAACTACATGCCACTCTCAGGTCACTTTTTTTAATGGGGTATCTGTTATGGGGGTGCCACAATAAAGTCATTCTCCTGCACTTTTCCTATGTTTCTTCCTTCTTCCTTTTTTAAGGACTCACATAATCCAACGTTATTGGAATTATTGGAACAGCAATCATTATAGTTCATCTAGGCCATTATTACCTACTGTAAGTGGCAGTGGGCCTCCAAGGTATCAGATAGAGGTATTTCACCACACCTACTTACCTGAATGTTTAACTCAAGATGGAACCCTCTTTATTAACACACAGAGAGAGCACATCTTTCACACAGTGTTGTATATATTCTACAGAGCTATGCAGGGATACTGACTGCTTCATCCCCTATGTTTATATTCTCACCTAACTGGTGATGCTTGTTCTGTACATCTTCATGCTTTAGAGAGAAATACGTCTTAAATCTCTTATTTTCTTTCCCCCCTACACTTTTCTTTCCCAAGCATCTCTGCAGAGTTTCATAAAATTCATACTCTGTTTGTAATGGCAAAGAAATAAAGCAAAGAAATAATTATCTTCATAATTTCTGTCTCAATAATGTGCATTTGGAGAACAAAGTTAAAACAAATGAACATGCATCTGAAAACTTGATTAAATAATCAATAATTTTTATGGCAACTATAAACAAGAATAACATAATCAGGGAATTAAAGTGACCTTGAATCCAGGTGCATTACTATTGTGCAGATATTGTTTGACTTTAATTTTTGACTTTAATTTTTATTAATGTAGATAATGGCTTATGCAAGCCTTATGGCTGTATTACTAGCACTCTAAAATTTAATTAGATTTTAAAGCAGTCATTAATGTCTTTTCTAAGATTCTGCCATTTGAAGGCAATGGTAGTAAACTGCATCCATTTCATTTCATTGGGAGGAATTCAGTATCTTGCTAATTTAAAGTCTCTTAGTACTGTACTACTTGTGCTAGCGAAGTGGCTTGCACAAAAGAAGGGGCAGAAAGCCAGCCTAGCTCTCGTGGCTGGTTACACAACAAAGTGCTGTAGCACCATTACTTCCTATTGCACAAGCAGTTTTACAGCCGGTTACACAACAAGCTTCCCTTAGCACAACTGTTGCACTGGATTTCATATTGCGCAACCATTATTCCCGCTAGTGCAACAGCACTTACACTGATGGCCAGAGAATGCTGAATCTGGTCCCTTATGTTTTGAAAATAAAGTGAAATGTTTGGTCATTGGCGCTGTAGTGTGCGAACTGGAGGCTTCAATTTTCCTTCCCCAGCTGAAATCATGGTAAAAAACCCTTGCCCATGTGGCAGTTAGCAAAATGGAGAGTGTTTTTCCCTGATGCTAAGTGCCTCTGTGTAAGCGGTTTTTACTGATATCTATGCGGGTGGCACTGTGGTCTAAACCACAGAGCCTAGGGCTTGCCGATCAGAAGGTCAGCAGTTTGAATCCCCACGACGGAGTGAGCTCCCGTGGCTCGGTCTCTGCTCCTGCCAACATAGCAGTTCAAAAGCACATCAAAGTGAAAGTAGATAAATAGGTACCGCTGCAGCGGGAAGGTAAACGGCGTTTCCATGTGCTGCTCTGGTTCGCTAGAAGCGACTTAGTCATGCTGGCCACATGACCCGGAAGCTGTACGTTGGCTCCCTCGGCCAGTAAAGTGAGATGAGCGCCGCAACCCCAAAGTCATCCGCGCCTGGACCTAACGGCCAGGGGTCCCTTTACCTTTACCTTTAAGCTTGAGAGGGAAGGCTTAACCCCTGCTCTGTATGCACTGCCATGCAATGCCAATGCCCACCCCTCCCTATAAAAGACAAACAACATGACTGCTAATCAGGTCATTTCCATAATATGAAGTTAAGACCTAGATGTGGTGTTTAATCAAGGACGGCACTTTAAATTCGCATTATCTTGTTGGTGGCAATCACAGAACCTCTTCTTTGCAGTTTACAACTTGGAAAACTTGCACAAAGGCCAGTTTTCCACTTGATTGTCTCATGAACTAAGCAACTTTTTTGGCTATGTTTGGAACTATAGCTTCATTAAAAACAACAACTCCAGGACATGGATACTGAGATGCAGAATTCAGGGCAATGTCTATTGATAGTTCCTATACTTTACCCCCTGCCCAAGTGCTAATTCCAGATATGTGATTAATTCTTTGCACAGCATCAATTTCATCCAGCAATTTGCATGTGCAGGCATGGTCATGGGGCAGAGATGGTGAATATGTGGCTCTCCACATGTTTTTGACTTCCACCCAAGTCAGCATAGTCCGTGATCAGAGGTGATGGGAGTTGTAGTCTAGCAACATATATTATATCGCCTGTTTCCTTACTCTTGTCATAGGGCATAGCAAGCCCTGTTCCCACCTTCCCATTCTGGCAAGTGCTCAGGCGTCACACCAGGCAGGTATATGGAACTTTGCTCTATTTTCTTGTGAACATAATGAGACACAGGACCTTTTCTGAGCTTTCAGGTGGGGGGACGGGGGACGGGATTGTTTCTACAGCTTTGTCATACTTCCATGTACTAAAAAAACATATGTTCAAAGAACAGATCAACCGCTAGAATTATCTCTCTGCTACAAGCTTTGGAGGAAGACTGGGACTTCTAGACATGGTAATTATGGGAAGGTAATTTATTGACCTCTGTACTCCAACTTGTTCGCCATGGATCCCCTAATTTTCTGATATGGATGTCCTTGTAGGTTTTAAAGGAATCTGAGGATTTTATGGCCCATGCTCATTTTACTCAGGGCACGAGTCATGCCTGTTGGCTTTCATCATCATCTGGTTAGAACTGAGGTAGAGCACACTCAGAAGCTCCTTGTTTCTGCATATTGCAGACATTGATTAATAGTGGTTGAGTAATATCTGTCCTTAGTTAGAGGATTACGAACTACCAATAACTTTCTATGGTATCCCACAGTACCTCAAAGCACAGCAATGCTTTATGACTTTATCTGCTGGCCATAGAGAAAGTCTCCTTATATTAATGTATACTTGAACTTGCAATGGTCACTTCGTACTTTTCTTAAATACTATATTGGTATGTGTAAAAACAAAACAAAGCACAATCCTATTATGCACTTTTTTAATGAAGATAATTAGGATGAGAAAAAAGGGGAGCAATTTCTCATGCTTTATAAGACCTTGTCAGCTTAGCTTGTATTCACTGTATCATGGTAATTATTGAGAATATATGTTAACTGGGGGGGAAATGCTGTAAAGTAAAAATGGATGCAGAGATCAGATGTGTTAGGAAAAGATATTATAATGATATATGACAGTGACCTAATTTCTGCAAGCATCTCCCAGGATAAAATAATCCACTAATTTATAGCTATATAATTAACTGACCAAGAACAAAATCAATCATGTCAAAATCATCAAACTGTGTAACAAATCACTATAACTTTCTGAAAAACTGTCTTGTACCACTCAGTTATCTTCACTGAACTCTCTATGAATTCAGTAAAGCAAATTAATATACAAATTTAGAGATCAACGTCTCCATTATTTTACATTCGAGCTAACCAGGATGGGGGAGAAGAAGGAAAATAATAGATTATGTGGAAGAATAATTTCCACGCTTTTAGGGAACTGGACTATAAACTGTGGTTCCTTCAGGATATTGTTATATTGTGTGTATTCTGATGGAGCACATATATAGAAGAGAAATGAAAAAAAGAGTTTGCCACCCAAGAGATAAAAGTGGCCGTATATGTCACTATATCTATCATTGTATAAAGAAGATAAATTGGAGTAGAAAATGTAAACTATGAAATCTTCCTTTGTACATTACAACTAACATCCCGGCAGAAATGGTTTGGTTTCATTTGAGAGACACTTAACAGCATCATAACACAGCAAGTGGCCCTTTATGAACTTCCCTAAACAGGGCTGCCTTCAGATGTCTTTTAAAAGTAAGATAGTTGTTTATTGCCTTGACATCTGATGGGAGGGTGTTCCACGGGGCAGGCGCCACTACTGAATGCTTCCTGCACTGCTCCTATGGAAGATCCTAGCCAATGAGAATTCAGTGGCAACAAATTACCGGTACCTCTATTCAGAGTAAGGGAATATATGTTAATAGGCAAATGGTAGTGAAAAGGATTGCAAAACAACTCCTTCTTTGGGCTTAGCACTAATCAGAAACGACTTTCCCTTTCAAGTCATCACTCTAGAAACAGGATCAAGGACCCTAAAGAAATATTCAAAATATATATTACTTTAATCCTGTAATTAAATATGTCATCAGATGGGATACTGGCAGATTGGTGTGTTTCTTAGCAAGGGATGTCTAAGTGCAGCAGCTAAAACACATTGGATGTGTTATATCTGTCACCACAACAGAGACAAAAATAAAGCCCATAATTTACAATATAGGAAAAAACAAATCATGGTGCAATTACTCAGGAAAGGCTATCTAGCAATCTGTAAAGCTGCTGGCCTTGTATTCTTTCTGTTTGAAGAAAAGTGTTCTGTTTTCATTGAGCTGAATACTGTGAAGAATGGGCAGCACTCGACAAATAGGTCAGGAAACAACACGCTAATTATTTATCAGTAAGGAAAAGTCATCAGCTGCTGATAACCATTATTCATCATTCAGCATTATTGATTTTTACACAGAGCAATAATAACTTGTCTAATGAGAGGTTATTGTATAATTCTGCCTGAAGGCTGACTCTGCTGAGAGGGCCATTAACCAGAAATAACTATATTAACTGGCTGAGAATGACTAGAGTGCTGTGGAAGAGATGAAACTAAAACCTGGGGATTGGTTTTGCTTATCGGTACTGGGACGCGGGTGGCGCTGTGGTCTAAACCACTGAGCCTCTTGGGCTTGCCGATCAGAAGGTCAGCGGTTCAAATCCCCACGACGGGGTGAGCTCCTGTTGCTCAGTCCCTGCTCCTGCCAACCTAGCAGCTTGAAAGCACGTCAGAGTGCAAGTAGATAAACAGGAACCGCTCCGGCGGGAAGGTAAACGGCGTTTCCATGCGCTGCTCTGGTTCGCCAGAAGCGGCTTAGTCATGCTGGCCACATGACTCGGAAACTGTACGCCGGCTCCCTCAGCCAATAAAGCGAGATGAGCGCCACAACCCTAGAGTCGTCTGCGTCTGGACCTAACGGTCAGGGGTCCCTTTACCTTTACTGATATGTGAATGGAGAACCCTTATTTAAAACCTATATAATGCTGCAGGGTGAAATTTATTAATTTCAAAGAAAGCCTTCTCTAAGGTATTCTTTAGATTTTTTTAAATTTACTTTTAATTTCACAACATTTATATGCAACTTATCTCTGAATGTTGACTGTGCTGGTTGAAGCTGATGGAAGCCTTCACCTGGAAGTAACACCTGGAAGCCTTCAGATTCCACACTTCTGCCCTAGAAACAAAATATTTACTATGTAGCAGTCCCCACAAATGTGATACCGGTATATAGCTTTCCAATTTAGGTTATGGCTTCATGTTTCTGGCAAAGTAGACTCTTAAGTCTCCTAGAAATTGAAATATTGAAATCAATGCCTATATATAAAATTTCCCCACACCCTCTGTTTTGGTTTTGGCTGGTTGAGGGTTTTTGTTTTAAACTGTGGGTACATTCATAATGACAGAGCAGGAATTATTAGGCACAAATTCAACAGGGGGAGCTTAGCATGGCACGAAAATTCCTGCGTTGCAGGGAGTTTGGACTAGATGATGCTTGGGGTCCCTTCCAACTCTACAGATCTGTGACTTTAATGCTATACTTTCTCAGTTTTCCAATCTAGTCCTGTTCAGCAATGCTTAAATTGGAAGGGGAACAAGGTGTACAAACCACCCTCACTTTTCTGTATTGAGTGGGAAGGTCTGAAATATTGTAACTGAATTTGACTGAACATGATTACAGTCTTCCCTGCAATCAGAAACCCTGTGGATTCAGTTTCTGATCGCAGGTAGGGATTTTTTGCCTTCCTATTTACAGACCAACATGCTTACAATCCCCATGTATCCCACTTAATGCAGGAATTTGTATTTTATTTTTGTAAGGTGGTGGTGGTGGTAGGGCAAGTCCAGTTATACAATTAAAGTAAACTGGAGTAGAATGTCTACCTAAAATATATTAGAAAGGTATAATGTAGGAAAATACCACTCTACTGCTTCACTCAGTTAATAATTATCTAAATTTGTAGGTAGATACATGAAAAGTACAACACCCTGAGAGTTATTTTAGTTTCCATAATGAATTGTTAATGAATAAAATTGTGAAAAATATACATAAAGGGGGAGTGCAAATAATAGATTATATATAACCTGAAAAATACATGCTTTACATTATTTAGATCATTTTTAATTATTTAGGCATATAAAACAACCCCTAAAACAGCAAATTAACAAGAATTTTACTATCTAACGAGACCATTGATCCATCAAACGAAAGCAATAATCAATGTACTGTACTATAAAATAAATAAGACAGTATTGTAGATGATAAAAATTATAATTATTATTTTTTCCTTATGTGCACTGCTGATAATCGTTGTTTGGACGGGGGGCTTTTATCCATTTCTGCAGTCACACAATCAATCAGTAGCTGAACTGGGTTCCACACAGTCACAAAACAAAGTCACAAACCACAGTCAAAAAAACGAAGTCACAATCCACAGTCACAAGTCAGTCCTATAAAACAGCGTTTCCCAACCGGTGTGCCGCGGCACAGGAGTGTGCCGCAAGACACCGGCTCCTGTGCCGCGGGAAGACACCGGCTGCTGTGCCGCCCTGGGCCACTTCCGCTTCCGGGAGAGAGAGAGAGAGAGAGAGAATACCAGCAGACACTCCCCCCCCTCCGTCAGACGTATCCCCTCCCCCCCCATACCAAGGGACGCCGCGGCTGCAAACCCGAGCCTGTCTCCCCGCAGCGAACAAGGGGCCGTGTCCAGGTCGCCTTGTTCTCGGAGCGGGGCTGCGACTCAACTCACGCCCCGCGCGCGGCCTCCCGACTCGCTCAGCTCCGCCGTCACTGTTCAAACGCGCGTCGCCTTCGCGCCCGCCGCCAACAGCCAACGGCCGCTTTCCTCCTTCGCGCTCAGCGTGCGCCGCACAATGGACCCAGCGATTGGTCCGCGTGCGTCGAAGTCACCGGCGACATCAGGTTCTCTCTTCGCTATTGGCCAAAGAGATGACGTGATGCATGATGTGAATTGTAGTTTGTTTAGGTCTCTTTTCTCTGTTTTTCTCTCAATGACGAGAGCGGGTGAAAGCGCCCGACACGTCCCCTAATACTCTGACTGGTCTCAGATCACGAACGGCCTCTCTGATCCAGCATCCTGCTTCCCGCAGGGGTTCTACCTTGTCACAGAATCAGAGAGTTGGAAGGGATCCCCAAAGGTCATCCAGTCCAACCCCCTGCAATGCAGGAAAATCTCAACGCCTGGGTCCTTCCCCTCCCTCCCGCCAGGGCGCGCGGACACCCCGCCCCCCGGGTCGGGGGGGTCGGGGTGCATGTGGTGGTGGTGTGCCGCGAGATTTTTTTCGTGGGGCAGGTGTGCCGTTGCCCCGAGGAGGTTGAAAAACACTGCTATAAAACGAAGAACAAGTCACAGTCAAAAAAACAAAAATGCCACAAAACAGAAACGCAAAAAAAAAAAAGCAAAAAAAAAAGCTCCAAATATCACCTCTGTGTTGTGTGGGTGCTCGGGACTCAACAGCCAACAGACTCAACAGGAAGCCTCTGATTAGCAGCGGGGGGCTCAATTTACAAATGGAACACACCCAACAGGAAGTGGAACATGTTCAGCTTCCAAGGCAAAGTTCACAACCCGAAACACCTACTGTACTTCCGGGTTAGCAGCGTACTATTTCCAAGTTGCTCATAAACTAAGCTATTCTAAAACCAAGGTACCACTGTAAACTCATTTTTTCTAAAATGTTTACAAAGGTTTTGTTGCATTAATGTTGGCTATTAACATTTCCACAGGATGTAAGGTTATTTAATATAAATTGGATATTTCTTATGATTTTTAGATATTTGTTTTCAAATCCCTTTATTAGGGTAATGCCATTCTGGAACAGTGAATCAGCTATAGGGTGTCAGTACCATTTCCCCCCCTTCTGAGTATCACCTCTGATAAATGGATATCCCGTGGTTAAGAAAATTACACACACTTAATACCTGAGGCAAGCGAATTGCAATCTCAGCATAAGCTTAAATGATTACATTGTTTCTTGTAGCTGCCAAGGGGAGTGTTAACGCTTTCCTGTTCGCATCCAGAGTGAGATATTACTTCCTGCATGCATGTATTCAAGGGCAATTTCAAGAAGGAAATTCAATGCCAGTCATTTGCTATGGAATGTCACAAGAATCAAGAAACAAACTAACCTTTTAATGAGATCTATGCAAACTTTAAACACCAGTAATTTTAATGTTCTATCACAGTGACATTGATAGAAAGGTTTCTTTTTGTTTTATTTAGAACACCTTTAGATTCATGGCACATATAGAATCGAATGCAATGGAATGGCTTGAGGTAGATGTGGGGCTGGGGGACAGCTCAAGATGTTGCTGGACTCCAGTTCCAATGGGACACAGCCTCAAGTTAATCAAAGACTATGTTTTGCTCAACCAGTTATGAGAAATGCATGTTTTATAAACTTGGTTTAAGCGGAATATATTTTTAAGCGAAAAAAAATCTTTTGTACCTTAAGAATTCTCCTGTAAGAATGGGGGCCCAGCTTGCCAGGGCCCCTGATTTGAGCTGTCTCATGGGGGTGTGGCAGGGGGAGGTACCTAACTTAATTCAGGTGCACATCCACCTGGAAGCCAATCTACCTGGAAGAGGGACCAGTGGGATTTCAAGGGTGGGAGTAGGATTCACTCCTGGGCCATAAATGGCCACCAACCCTGGCTTCAGCTATGCCATCACTGACTTCCACTATTTCCCTCCATGGGGTCCCAGTTTCAGTCCCTGGCATTTCCAGTTAGGACAGGAAGAGAAAGCCCTGGACAGTGACTGCCAGTCAATTTAAATATTATTGAACTAGATGAACCAGTGATCTAACTTGACATAAGGAAGCTTCCAGTGTTCCTAACATTTGTGTTCCACTTGTTGCGGCAAATTATAATGAACAACAACATATAGTTGCATTTGGGAAGGCATTGGTGCAGATCCACAGTGTGCACAAAATTCATACAGACTTCAATGGAATGCATTTGCTTTAAAATCAAGACTGGAGCCTTAGGCCTTGCTCAAAAAGGGTTACCCCATTCAGGACTCCCTGGTCCTGAATGGGGTAACTGTGCCCCTGAAGGACCAGGTGCACAGCCTGGGAGTCATATTCGTTTGGCCCTATTTACTGCTCAGTATTGTGTATATATTTAATATTCTTGTGATTACTCTTAAATTTAAAACGTTTTCAGGGAGGCTATTACATTTTGTTTGTTATTAGCTTTCCACAGTTTTAAAGTGACTTGGTACATCATTCTCAGATTTTGTTATGGGCAAGGTCAAAAACACAAAGTGTGCAAGTACTTTGTAATTGGATGTCTGTTTGAAGCACAAGGGAATTCAGTCTATTACATGCACTTCAGTGCACTAAACTAACACTACATGGAGCTATCAGAGCATAGAATAGACTCACTAATCTCTCTGTAATAATTATTGCAGGTGTGCCAGTAACATAAGACATGCATTCATTGTCTGATGTGTTTTAAAATGTAGTTGTTTTTTGTTTGTTTGTTTATTACATTTCATAAAGGCATCTCTAGCTTTCACCAGCATTTATGGAAGTCACAATATTTTTATTTTTTTTTATTTTTTTTTTATTTTTTTATTTTCCTGATCTATGTTTCATGGGTTTTCATTTTTTTTAAGACCACACGTATCACAAAAAAACCCCAACTCCTTGCCTTGTAGTTTCTAATATAAATGCATGCCACAAGCCCCTTAGGTTGGCCAGTTCACAGCTAATTGTGTATTACCACAATAAGCAAATAAATTTTGTTCTGTTTGTTTTCAATATTGTTTCAATATTGTTCCTTATTATTCAGATGAACTTATAGCTCTGTTCAGGCATTCCTCTCCTCACACATTGGGTGGGGGAGGCAAAACGCCGCTGCATTCAGAGAGGTTTGCACACAATCAGATCTTCCACAAGTGCAACTGTCTCCCTGCAGCTGACTTTCACCCTTCAGTTTGTGGAGAGCAGGGGGACTGGTGACAAGTACATGATGGAGGGAGGCAGAGAGTCGCAAACTTTTCCTTCACACAATTTGTAATTGCAGGACGAAACAAACACCTACGTATGTTAAACAAGCATAAGAAAAAAATAGATTGATCTGAAATTGCCACATAGCAACCTGTAAGCATTCCATTAATCAGTTTTATCCACAAACTTATTCCATTAATCAGTTTTATCCACAAACTTATTTAAATTCACATTATGTCAAACTGTTCCTGAAGTGACTAATTTTTCCACTTTGCTTGTTGTGCATTTGCAGTATATATGTGATTGTTATTAGCAGAACCATAAAAAATATGCACTGTGAATGATACACATTCCATAGTTTATGGGGTCCTAATTCCTCAGCACACTGAAAGGTTTAATGCAGCTTTACATTAACTTTGGGATGGAGCTGCTAAACCATCGCACTCCCCTGTCTAATTTTTATTTGAATGCATGATGGCAATACGCTCACGTTACCAACTTTACAGCATTACTGATATGCAATATATTATTAGATTGCAATCCTACGTACATTTACTAGGGGGCTTTCTTCAGAATACGCATGCCTTGGATGGCAGTGCAAATAAATTTGTTAGAGCAATAATAAATGTTGTGGTGTCTTTATCTTGAATTTAAAGCAAAGGATTATACTCTGTTAGTTAATTGCTTTTTAATTTAACAGCAACAAAAATTTCTGCTCTGTTTTGCTCCATAAAATACAGTCCGATTAATGCAGTACAATTAGCTGCTTGGTTTTACATGGAAAAGCTCATACATATGCCACATGACTGATTAGACAAAGAGCTGGGGCCTTATCATGGAATATACTATAGGAACATCTATAGTTGTGGGCCTATGCCTTTTGACAGGGACATTCCTACAGGCTAGGGACAGCCACTTCAGTCTGAATGACATGTTGACGGAAAGCCTCTCCTCTTCCCGGAGGGGAGGGGTTGTGAACGGGAATCGCTTCCCGCGTTCGCAGGGGGTGTGGCCGGGCCCCCTGTGTCACTGAAGTCCTGGGCCCGCATCATGCACTTCAGCCAGTCAACCTGGCTGGCTGATGGGCGTGGTTTAGCCATTTAAAATGGCCGCGGACCCACGAGCTCCTCCTTCTTGTTCCTGGCTTCCTCGGATCACCCACCCGCCCTCCCTTTAGGTTTTGCCTCAGCACCTAACCTTGCTATGGACCTCGGTTGGTCACCTTGGTTGTCCAAGGGGCCTGGTAGGAATTCTTTCCACTTGGCAGATTGGCTCCAGCCACTTGGTTTTTTCGCCTACCTCGTAGCAAATCACCACAACTTCGTAAGGTTTGGCGGTAAGGCATTGGAAATGGCGTTGTGTGTTGGAGGGGAGGTTGTGGCCATCACCTACCCCTTCCCTTGAAGGGTATTCTGTTAAAGGAATCCGGCGGTTATGGTTCCTGTCCGATGCCCAGGTGGTGGTTAGGGCCATGGCACGTACCTCCGGTTACTCTAGGGGAAAGCTTCCAGATGATTTGCATCAACAGGCTCCCCCTACAGGTTGTTAACTCTGGTGTGACTCCCTGCAGAGCAGGCAGGAGTCAAGTATAGTCTGTTCAGATCCAGTGCCTAAGCCAATACCACTCACATTCTGTAACCAATAAAGTTGTGGGCTTTTTTAGCCCATTAACCTAAAATACTTGTGTCCATGTGTCTTATTTCATTACAAAGCGAGGAGCGGGGCCTCGACTCACAACATTATTGCACAGTGGGAATCTCCTTGTTTCTCTACACCATTTTAATTTTAGTTCCGCAGCCTCAATTCAAGACTTGATGAAGTCACAGACATCACAAGAAAGCACTCCAGAAATACTGCTACTGGGTTGAAACCAACAAAGTTGTTATTATTATTTATTTAATTTATGGAACACTTCCTATGAAGCACCTCTAAGCGATTTTGCAATGGAGTTAAAGCACATATTTATAAAACTAGTTAAACGATTGCATATAAAGCAATTTCAAATCCAGTACACATACAGATTAGGATTAAAAAAAAATTCCACTCAGACTTGCCTAAAGAGGAAAGTCTTCAACTGATGCCGAAAAGCAATAGAGACAGTGCCTGACCAGTATATAACAGGAGGGAGTACCCAAGGGTAGGTTCTACCATATTAACTCCCAAATCTAGCATTATGTAAAACAGGCATAGGCAAACTCGGCCCTCCAGATGTTTTAGGACTACAACTCCCATCATCCCTGACCGCTGGTCCTGTTAGCTAGGGATGATGGGAGTTGTAGTCCCAAACATCTGGAGGGCCGAGTTTACCTATGCCTGATGTAAAATAAACCTCCTGCTAAGATGGTATCTTCTGTAGAGTGCAGTGATCAGATGGCTATATAAGCAATGAGACATTTTTAAAGATATCCTGGTCCAAATATGTATAGGGCTTTATACACTAGTACCAGCAGCACATTTAACTTAGTCCAGCAGGTGATTGAAAGATCATCTCTCCCCTTATATACTCAGCCGATTACTGTGCTCTGCAGTTGCTTCTACAAATACCATCTTGTCAAGAAGTTCATTCTCTGTAATATAGGAATCGGGCCTTGGATGCTGTAGCACCTACTCTTAGGAAGTCCCTCCCATTAAATATTAGACAGGCACTAACATTGCTGCATCTTCCGCATCTGCTGACGCTCTTCCTCTTCCAACAAGTCTTTTAGGTAGAGATCTTTCCCAATCTGCACCTTTTTGGGGGGAATTGTTGCTTTGATGTTTTTAGAAGTTTTGACTGTTTTATCATTGATCTGTTTGCCACCCTGGACCAGTTTTGGGAGGAAGGGCAGGATATCAATTGTAATAATAATAATAATAATAATAATAATCCTATATAATAAAGTGCAAGTGTCTCTGCGTGCCGTCCGTCCGTGGGTTTGTGCTACTGCGCATGTCCCCCACGGACACAGGGATTGGACGACGCAGAGACACTTCGAGCGGCCGGCCGAAACTGCGCCGCCGCCATTGCCGTGTCCGCCTCCACCTCCTCCTCAGGCCGCCGCCGCCTCAGCCCCGTCGGGCGGGCCGCCCGACGGAGGCTGAGGCACCACCGCTGATGACGATGACGGAGCCATGGTCACGGACACCGAGGAGGAAGAGGCTGGCGGGGGCGGGGGCGCCGTCGTTGCGAAGGAAGGAATAGGGAAGGAACGGAAAGAAGAACGGAAAAATGGAGGGAGGGAGGGAGAATAGAGAAAGGGAGGGAGGGAGAAAGGAAGGAAGGAAGGAAACATGGAAGGAAGAATGGAAAAATGTAGGGAGAGAGGAAGGAAGGAAGAACAGAGGGAGGGAGGGGGGAGGGAGAAACAGGGAAGGAAGAACGGATGTTCTAGCGCCCGTTAATTTAACGGGCTGAACGTCCACTAGTAATAATAATAATAATTTTTTATTTATACCCCGCCCATCTGGCTGGGTTTCCCCAGCCACTCTTGATTGTTATGATTAATCAATCAATTACCCTGTAACTCACTGGCAGCCAGTGTGATTCTATTAACAGCAGTGTAACATGAAGGTGAGCTGCTGAGCTGCCATATTTTGCACTAGCTGCAGCTTCCAGGTCGACTTCAAGGGCATCCTCACAAAGAGTTAACTTTAGTGACTTGTGGATCCATCCCTGCTGTTTGCTTCATAAAAATGCTAACCCAGCTTTAGTGAAGCTGGACTTATCTGCAACAATTTTAAATACAGAACAAAGCTAAATGTATCCCTTTGTAGAGATTGGTATAAAGATTGAATTAGTTAATCTCTGTAAGATGTCCTCCCATGTAGGAGTTCCTCTTCTATTAACCTTTTTTATTGATACTGATGGCCACGCCTGATAACTTCATAGCAAGATACAGTGTGCAGCATTGATTAAAATAATTATGCTGCTTGCAGAGAGTTACACCAGAAACATCTGTTCGTACAAGAACTTGTCTTAATATTTCCCTTCATTCATATGCATACATTGTCTCCAGGGTCTTCTGGATTTTTAAAAATCTGTGTTCACTTGCCTTTTTAAAATTCCATTTCCTTTATTCCCTGTTCTTTTTTCTTCCCTTTGTTTTTGGGAAATTTTCCTTGCCTTCATTAGTCTTTTCTTTTTTTAAGAAACAAAAAACTTTTTTTTTTTTACTATTACTTGACTTTCCCCCCTTCTATTTATAGTTTCCCCTCATTTCTGATAACTTTTTCCTTCTCCCCTTAATTTATCAATGGCTTTCTAAATTCTCTTTGTCTAGTTTTTGTGCTATTCAGTTAAATCAAGGCTCTCATTTTGTGTTGTGAAGAAATAATAGGTCTCTCTGAATATATATATAAAGAGAGGGGGGAGGGAAAATAATGATCCTTTTGAGCTAGATTTTGCTATTAGAAAGCTATTTCAGATGACTGAAGGGTGGAAAATTATCTATTTTAGACTCTCTGATCTGCATTCTGTACACTATTATTTATAATTTATAACATTTATATAGTACCTAAAAATAGAAATCTCGTGTGTGTGTGTGTGTGTTCACATGGAAATCAAGTAACACCTTTTTACAAAACATTTAAAACTGATATGCTGTAGATAAAAGTATATGCTGTAGATCAGAGCTTTCCAAACTTTTTATGTTGGTGACACACTTTTTAGACATGCATCATTTTACGACACAGTGATTTGGTTCTACTAGCAAACCGAAGGTTAAACTAACCTCTTTACAGCCACGGCAGGAGTGTGGGGAGTGTTCAGTGACACACCTACAAACGCAGTTGACACACACAGTTTGGAAAGCTCTGCTGTAAATAAAGTTTAAGTGTTAGGAATCAGGATCCAGGAAAACTTGAGTAAACATGTATATTTTAAAGGGGCATTTCATGCAGTCTACTGTATATGCATCTAAATCAACCTCTGGAAGGGCATTCCGAAGGATGGGCACCAGCACTGAGAAATCCTGCTTCTGTGTTGTGACCAGGTGGCAATCAGGCCAATGGACCATCTAGTCCAGCAGCCTGTTCTCAGTGGTCAGCCAGATGCCTATGGGAAACACATAAGCAGGACCCTGAGCACAAGGACACTCTTCCCACCCACCAAAGTTCCCATCAACTGGTGCCAGGCTTTTTTATGGTATTAAATGTCAACAACAAAACCTTGAACCTGGTTTTTCATTACCAGTGTAATATATGCAAAGCTGGACACCCTAGCAGTCGAATTTTGCACTGGTTGAAGCGATCAAATCAGGCATAAGCTCCACATACAGCTTATTGCAGCAATCCAGACTTGTTACCAGTGCACAAACAATGATGACAAGGCTAATTCTGTTGAGGACCAGTCATAGCAGGCTAACTCACCAAAGCTGGTAATGGACACCCTGAGCCACTGAGGCAGCAAAGCAGGACTTCTTTGCCTCTTCCACTGCTACAAAGTGGGGGATCATGCCAAGTCACCGTCACAACAGGAGTTTGCACTCCTGCTTTCATTGCCTGGGGTTCCCGAGTAAACCAGGGACCTTGCTACGTTCTAAAAATGTGGAAAGTAAATAATTGAACAGCTCCAGGTTTATTTTTTTTTTGAGTGGTGCACTAATATTTATTAGAAAGAATCTGTTGCAGAAAGAGCAAGAACACATGTTCCGCTTAAAACGGCAGAGTTGTTCTAGTGTGTGTTTTATTCTTCTCATTGTGAGCTCTGAGTTTTCTCTGATAAAAATGTTACTCTGAAAGGTTACCAGAACACAGTTCCTAGTCGCTTTCAGAAATCTGATTAAATAGCATTCATGGCATTGTAGCAATATTTTGATAACATTTTAAATATTTAGGGTATGATTTTTAATGATGGTGCCATACCAGGGTCTTTGGGGGAAGCACTTTTGCTACCTGCCGTGCCAATTAAGTAATGTGCCTGCCTGACTTAAGCAACAGCTGAGAGTGATTGTTTGGGTGAGTCTCTTCACAGTCTGATAATGCAGAACCTATGCAGTTCTTTCTCCTGCTGTGATGCTTTTGTGTTTTCTACTGATGCGTTTCTCCTTGTTCCGTCTCATCATAGCCTGTCTGTCAACTTTTACCAAAGGGCTTTGCACTCTGGTTTCTGCATTCTTCACATGTCTAGATTTCACTGCTCATCTTTCTTCTTAACACATCTAATTGCTCACCCCTACAAGATTTATCCCTAGACATCTCCCATGGGTGTCCTTCTCATCTAAATATCAGGACTTAATGTATTCAAAAATTAACAGTGCTTAGTCAAAAATTAACCTTCTTTTTCATTTGTTGTTTTTGTTGTTCCAGTAGACCGCCTGTGTTTTTAAAAGACATATTCAACAGGTGCAGCACTACATCTTCTAAAAATTAAGTGAAATTAATTAACATATGAAGTTAATGGGCTAACATTCAATTCACACAGCAGCTGTAGGGTAGGCCAAGCAATTTTTAAGTTATTTATCTATTTAAAAAGCCAAAGCTAGGATGCATTATGAAAGTTATGCCCGAAACTCAGAATATTGATACACAATAAACAAATTAGCTATTTAGGCTAAAAGTTAATTGTAAAATCTCTATGTCATGAGCCTTAGTGGCAAACCTTTCTTATAAATTCTCACCCTCTGGGTTTCATACCAAGTTTTGTTGGACGACCACAGATTCCTATGAACAATTTCTACCCCAAAGTAAGAATCTCATTTGAATTAATGCTTAAGAAACCATCTCCCAGACCCTGACTGTGGCTGAAATCATAAGTCCCCTTATCTAGACTTCTGAGTAGACATGGTCAGGATTGCACTGTGTAACTCCCTACTCTACAAAGATGGTTATTTAGTGATCAGCATTCATGTCAAGGCTGCCATGTCGGAAAGGGCCAAAGAGTGTATACAACTGCTCTGGATCACAATGGGGGGAAATAAGTTCCCACCTAACCCAGTAGAGAAATATACCTCCAAAATTGAGTTTGGCAGGCTATTGGGAAGCAGTTTCTTCTCCACAGCAATTGCCTTATCCCGCTTAGAGAGTCTCACTTTGAACTTTGAAATCCAGTGAGTTAGTGTAGAGTTCATGATATACAGAAAAAGGAAGTGACTAAAGTAGTACAGTGACAAGATGAGGGCAGCGTCTGTTCCTTCCGCCAAAGTAGAAGCATAAATAAATCATTGCAAACTAAGCAGCGTGCGGGAGTAGAGGTAGGTTGGCATATGTGGGATGTTTTACAGAATCAGAGGTGTCACCTGTCTTACTTTAAAAAAAAATGTTCAGCTTGAAGTAGGATGGCAGGAAACCTTGTATTTTCCCTGAAAAGTCATGAGCTTTTTAGTTATCTTCCTTTCATATTGTGGTGCAATTTGTTTCTGAAATAACCAACCTTTTAATATAATATCAAGTACTTCCAAAGCAGATACACTCTTGTGTCATTTTTTAGCTGTCATTGGTAATCACTACTGTAGTAATACCACATTTTCCTATTGAGTAATGGAAATAATCTCTTTTGTTCAGCTAAAAGTAGAAATAGTTATACCGGGTTTCTGGAAAGTTTTGAATAGAAAAAAAATTCTATGCAAATTATTGCATTGGATAATTTGCATTAGAAAATGTTCACTTAGCGTTAGAAGGTGTTCTAATTTAGCATTCTTATTTTACATACATTTAGTAAAGAAAGATAAATACTTTGAAACTGCCATGCTTGCCTAATATTGAATTTGGAACTGGCATTCATTCATTGTTATTAATGAACTTATGAAAAGAATTGTTTTCCACCAAAAAACAAAGCACTGAGAAGAATCCTTTCCTAAATCACTGAGTATAAAATAAAGGTTATAAATAAGATGATTTACATATAATGCCCTAAATATCAAACTAAAAAAAAAATCCCTCAGATCTTAACAGATTCATCTAGTATGGCTGCTGCTTGAACACACACACACACACACACACACACATACACACAAATGCACAAATATTGCACTGTAAAAATACAGTAGATACACACACACACACACACACACACACAATGGTATTACAGAAATAAAATCAAAACATTTTGGACAAATAACAAATAATTTGAAAAAAGACAGCTTTTATATATACAGAGTGGTAGGTATTAAACCAAATTTCCCTCCTTTTTAGAAGTAAGATGATTTGGTAGAAGAAAATTCATCTTACACTAAATACATGGTGGCCAACTTTCCCTTTTTCTTCTTCTTTAACAACAAGAAAAGGCTTGCCACCACTTCAAGCAATGGCATGGCTGCTCTGACCATGTTCCTGGGAACTATTCCAGGAAATAACAATGCTATGTCATAATGCAGTATCCTTCTCAGCGGGAAGATGGCTGCCACATTGGTCATTGATGCCAAACTACACTCAGCTTGCCTAATAACAGTTGAATATTGTGGCCTAGTTCAGACTCTGTAGAAAACCATACTTCCCTAGTATGGATCCAGCCATTGCAACTTTTCATTTTTCACATGCTGGAGGAATTTAATAGAATAATCCACTTCTATTTTTAAACCAACTACAGTTCCCCATAGCTTCCATGTTCATGTCAGCATCCCAAACCATGGTTTGATTATGGTGTCTTCTTTTAACTACCTACCTACCTACCTACCTACCTACATACCTACATACCTACCTACCAACCAACCAACTATATATATGTGGTTTGTGTGTGAGAGAGAGTGTATACACACACACATACACACACACACACACACACACACACACACTTTTTATTTAAATGCTTGAAGCAATTCACTAGCAATGAAACCCTGTATGCTGCTCTTATAAAGACAAGAATGTCGTTTAGGTGCAGAAATACATTTCACCTTGGTCTCTATTCTGTTCCTCACCCTCCTCTATTGTACTATTGCACAAAAACGCCCTGAGCACAATATTGCAGGCTTCTATTGTGATATCATGTTGATTAATCAGTGTCTTTGTTGCCACAGATCTAGCAGCATCCCTCAGTGAATTATTGCTGTTTATATCACTGCACAGCTGTTTAAGGCTATTCTATGGCATCAACAATTGGAATGCATTTAAATATGTTGGCTAGCATCAACTACGTGAATGAATGGTTAGGTAATGCTTGTGTATATGCAGCTCCACTAATAATATGAGGGATAGATCCTATGTCATTGGTACTTCATTCTACCCCACCTGAATGCCAGTTTTGAGCTCCATAACAATTACTTTATGAATTTACAATAAATTATTGCAACCTTATTCAGCTGTAGGCAAAGCTTGATTTTCATAAATTAAAGCTCGTTTCCTGTGCCTTTGATAAGGTAAAGATAAAGGGACCCCTGACCGTTAGGTCCAGTTGCGAACGACTCTGAGGTTGCGGCGCTCATCTCGCTTTATTGGCCGAGAGCAGCACATGGAAACGCTGTTTACCTTCCTGCCGGAGCGGTACCTATTTATCTACTTGCACTTTGACGTGCTTTCGAACTGCAAGGTTGGCAGGAGCAGGGACTGAGCAACGGGAGCTCCCCCCGTCATGGGGATTCAAACCACCGACCTTCCGATCACCAAGCCCGAGGCTCTGTGGTTTAGACCACAGCGCCACCCGCGTCCCCGTGCCTTTGATACCGCAGGTCAAAAGATGGAAGAAAGACTGTAGTATATTAATTTGAACAAATGCTGTCATTTATTAATGCATACATAACTTACTTTTTTTTTACCAGAATAGTTTTACTAGAGTACATCAATGAAGCCTTAATGTTAAGCTTAAACTTTGATTGCTCATATTGAGTTTATTGTGTCAATATGGAAGTTCTTATTAATGTAATCATTTATTAAAAACTATCCTGTTAATGAAAAGGTTAGAAAGTAAGATCATGTTTCATGAGTGTAAACATTCAGGATAATCACGTTTTAAAAATACATACAAGCGGCACACAATTAATTTCAAAAGAAGGCATCTGCTGAAAGTCTTCACTTTCTATAGAGCTCTGATACCACAGTACTAAGCCTATCGTTAAGATGACGCTAAACATGCCATCCAAACTAAACCAAACATATTTGGGCTGTGTGGGCTTTCACATGACTGGAATCATAAAATTGTAGAGTTGGACAGGACCCCAAGGGTCATCTAGTGACTAGTCGACCCCTGCAATGCACAAATCTCAACTAGATCATGCATGACGGATGGCCATCAAAACTCTGCTTCAATATCTTCAAAGAAGGAGAGACCACCACCTTCCGAGGGAGTCCATTCTGCTGCTGAACGGCTCTTACAGTCAGAAAGTTCTTCCTGATGTTTACTCGGAATTTCCGTTCTTTTGACATGAAGCCATTGGTTCGGGTCTTAGCCTTCGAAGTGGGAGGAAACAAGCTTGCTCCATCTTCCTTGTGACAGACATTTAAATAAGTTCTAAAAGCATTGACTGGGGGCAGGGAAAGAGCCACCAAGCAATCCCTGAGAGGATTATCTGTCCTCCGGCATGGCACATTGGCCTAAGCACATGTGTAATGCACACCCATGAGTCATGAAATCTGCCTTTCCAGTTCATTATCCTCACTCTCAGAGTCCACTGAGAGAAGGGGAGAACGCAGATGGCATAAATGTCTCGAAAATGTGATGTTTACAATAGTTGTTGTTTTAATGCATGTGCGTTTGCTTTAGCACGCAAATGTCGAAATACTAAAAAGAATTCAGAATGAATAGTTTTTGTTAATGTGTTACTTGTAACTGTGCACCCCCCCAAAAAAAACCCCCCCAAAAACAACAATGTCAACTTCCTGAGTGGCTGCTAGCATTTTTAGATTAGGATTTAGAACGGATATATATTTAATCCAACTGAATTCCTTACCCCCCAAAAAACAAACAAACAAACAAACACCCTACAACATTAAAAGGTTTCAATGATATGACTGCTTCACACTAGTTCAGCTATATAGCTTTCAAGGATATAACACAAGGAGCTATATGTTGGTTCTTGAATTTTTATTTCTGAATCAAGCATAATAATGTAGGAACCAGATGCCTCCATGGAGCCCACAGATAGGGTTTGAAGGCAACAGCCCTCAACCACTGTTTCTCCACAACTGTTATTTAGCTAGCATGACTAATAACATTGATAGACAAATTCCTACAGAAAAGGTAAAATCACCATTTCAAATACTGTATGTTGCAAGCATTTATTCACTCATTTTATGTTAGTTCTTTCCATGCCCAGGATTCAGAGAAAGTAACAATACTTTGGGGAAATATAAGATAAAATATAGATAAATATTGAATAACTGTACTATGTGCCTTGGCAGGAAGGCAATATATAAATGCAATAATAAATGGCAATAACATTATGCCAAAATAGAAATATGACAAATGAAAACCAGTAAAAAAATTCCTTAAGTGTAATCACTGAAACTAAGCCCAGTCAAGAGGATGTTCGGATACAGGTTCTTATTAAGCACTTTAAATTTGTTATCATTTGATTTATCTGTCTCCAGGGAGCTGTCTTATACTAATACCAAACATTTTGTAACTGTTGGTCTATCCTGCTCCAAAGGAACTAGCAGAGCATTGGTGGGGAATCAATTTCAGTATTATTATTATTATTATTATTATTATTATTATATTACAACACAGGATTGACTAAAGTATCTAGGGAATATTTGAGGGCTCCACATCCTTTACCTTTCTCATGTGAGGCAGCTGAGGAATGGGAGAGCGAGAAGGGATAGGGAAAAGTGGCTATTTTAAACATGGGCAGAGGTTTGAATAAGGCAGGAATGGAAGAATACTGAGAGGGGAAAATGTGGTTTTCCTCCATCCCTATTTTACACTTCCTCAGTGCTGTGTTCAGGCTACAATGGAGTACAATGGTATCGTTGGGCTGCCAGCATTGCAGTGGGAACAACCTCTTTAGAAATGTAATAGTATTTAACATTCTGCAAAAGAAAACATCCCATAAGTGAGTTTGTTGAGTGATGGAGACAGTTATTACAGGTTATTCAAATGTGTGTATTTGAAACAACATGATGTATTTGGTGCTTGTTTTGTGGGTGTAATTTTATGGTTGATTTTATGCTGCTCACTGCTATGATTCTTTTTATTAATGGTGTCAGTATAGAAATTATTTTGCAAATAAAGTGTAAAGGCCAAATAACTTAAATCAAATAATAATTGTAGGCCCCAAATTACTTACATTTCCAAATAATATAAGGCCAGAACCTAAGAAGCAAATCTGTGGACTCACACAGAATTTTAGACACTTTTACTTTTCTCTTCTCCTTCATTTTTTATGTACCTTATCAATTAATACACCCAAAGCAATTTAACTGTCTATAATTATCCCAAATACTGTATTAGTTTTCTGGACTTTTGCCAAGCAGCACATTTTACAATTGCTTACACTTCAAATACAGCAATCATCACTAATTATTTAAAATGCATTGGATACCAATTAGCAATTCACATTCTTGCATGCCGCGGCAAGTAAGCAAATAATCCCATACAATACAGAGGGTATTATACAGCCTGACAACAATTGGAAGAAGTATGGAGGCTTAACTTCTATGGTATTAACTGCAGATTTGATGGAAAGAGCTTTTAGGAAAAAGAAAAAACTCCCTGTCATAATATTATTTAAATAGGCATCATTTCTGGTAATGGATAGTTTAAAATTCATAGATAAAAAGGCATAATAAATAATACAGAAGGGATCAAATCATTCATCTTACCATGGCCCCATGGAGAGTTGCTGACTTGCATTAGTTTTCATTTGGCGCACTCAACCAGATTTTGTTTTTGTTTTTCCAAATTATATTCCTGTTAGTTATGAAATTGAAATATTTTTGTGTTATTTGCTGATCTGGTGCAATCATAGGCATGTAAAACGGTGATAATTGTCCTTCCTAAAAAAAAGAAAAAAAGAAATCTTGCCAGAAAGAATGTGAAATGAAGATTTATAAGATAAACTTCATTGAAGTTGGTAGATTTGAGTAACCATAAGATTTGGCAGAGACATTATGTCTATGCTGCATGCAAAGCACAGGTTTGTGCCATTTCAGAATTTTGTTTTCACTGTAGTGGGCAGTTACTTAGTTATCTCAGTAAGGACATCACTGGGTTTAGCAGCAATATTCTATATAATCTAGTGCATCAGTGTATCTCTTTGTTCATGCAGAATTCTTCCTTCATTATACTGAGCGTGGAAAGTATTTCATGCAACTGCGTTCCGTGTGTGTGGTTTGGAGTGCTTATCAATGACAGAATAATACCGCTGCAAATTTACTTAATTCTTAATTATTCTTGCATTTATTTGAAACTGGACAGTTTGATGGACATGTGAATTATTTACTATTATTATTATTTGTGAATGTCAGTATGCATACTGATGCTCTGTATATAATTTGTATATTTAAAACAAGTTTTAAAAAAACACGGTGTGTGTGTGTGTGTGTGTGTGTGACAGACTTGAAACCACATCCTAGGGTTTCAAAGGAACTTTTGTGTGTTATCTAGACCACCCCATATCCCACAGTACTAATTGCAGGTAGTGCTATGCATGAAGCATCTACATAGAAAGTCCACTGGCAGTCTGTTCCACAGTTGAACTGCTCATGCCACCAGAAAGTGTCCCTGAACATTTTGCCAAAATCTGCTTACTCGCAATTTCCAGCCCGCCATCAGTAGCAACAGAGAACAATAACATCAACTGAATACTGTTGTGAAAAACAGGCAGGGGGCCTTCTCTGTAGTGGCGCCCGCCCTGTGGAACGCCCTCCCATCAGATGTCAAAGAAATAAACAACTAACTGACTTTTAGAAGACATCTGAAGGCAACCCTGTTTAGGGAGGTTTTTAATAACTGGTGTTTTAATGTATTTTTAACCTTCTGTTGGAAACCTGGGGAGACCTAGCCAGATGGGCAGGGTAGAAATAATAAATGATGATGATGATGATGATGATGATTAATAACTGCACAACCTAACTTTATTTAGCTCTACCCGCAAATGGATGCACCCCCTAGAAAACTTATCAGTGCACACATCAATTGGAATAATTGTTATATATGTATTGTGCTTGCTTATTATGCTTTATGATTATATTTAATGTCATTTATTCTCTAAGTTGCTTGGGATTCTCTTCTCTATGTGAAAAGTCAATAGAATTGATAATAATAGCATGAGAATGAACATATTTTTGCAAGTTCTCTAGGAAAAGTGCCGAATAGTCATGCGAGTTAGTCATTGTCATCATCTATCACAGAAAGGTTTGCTTTCGGAAGGTTAGTAGTTAATGTTGTTCCTGACCTTTCATATTTACTATTGATGCTTCAGCAGATTCCTATGAGGCAATAAATAATCATAGGGCTTTGTTTGAATGGCTTTCACAGCCTATTGTTCTAAGCAAGTAACGCACTAATGATTTCCACAACAAGAGATGAACCATGAAAGTAATATAAAACATAGTTTGAAGGATACTTTTTCAGACTCAACTCCACACATGCAGGCTTTTATGAAGAAGATAATTCTGCTAATTATGAACAACAGGAATGTAAATATAAGTAGATTTTGACAATGGCCTTGTTTCTTTCATCTGCTGCTCTCAGCTGATTATATTCTGTAAAACATTAGAGCTGTAATTTTGTACAATTATTCATTCTATTGCAAGGATGGCTAACCTGCAGCCCTCCAGATGCTGTTCATCTCCAACTTCCATTAGCCCCAGCAAGTATGTCCAATGGTCAGTATGCCGGGAGTTGAAGCTTAGCAACATCAGAAGGGTTGCAAGATATGTTATTTGAAAACTTGATCAATACTGATCAATACTGTGTGATATGGACCACAGAAGCATAAACATGGAAACTTAGCTAGACTAGTGGTATATTATGTTAACATTGACTGCAACCCTGAACACTGCATAGAAAAGGGTAATCTTTGTTGGCAGAGAAGATAACGTGAAATGTTATAGCTGTCTAAACCAAGGCAACTTGGATATTAGCCACTGATTGTATTCAATCAGTATATGGTGTTAATTAGAAAAGAGAAGTCAGCTGAATTATACTGTTGAAGATCTGTTGAAACTAGTAATCAGACTCAGAAGACCACTAGACCAGGCTTCCTCAACCTCGGCCCTCCAGGTGTTTTTGGCTACAACTCCAGTGATCCCAAGCTAGCAGGACCAGTGGTCAGGTATGATGGGAATTGTAGTCTCAAAACATCTGGAGGGCCAAGGTTGAGGAAGCCTGCACTAGACCAAATGGAAAATTGACTCTTAAATGTATAATTTAACCCCCGCCCCATGGAACTAATTTCTCGTTTATAATTTTTGACAGTGGAACAAACACCTCTTGAAAGGTTGTGAGCTATCCTTCATTAGAGGTTTTTAAGCAGAGTTTAGATGTCAGGGACAGTGCTTTTTTTCTGAGGGGACGCAAGGGTACGCATACCCCTAAACATTTTGTGAATCTTTGTACTTTTGTCCATTTACTGTATTTATTTTTCCCGATTTGAACTATAAAATGGTGATTTTATTGAGTCAAAATGAGAGTACCCCTAAACATTTTTTAAAGAAAAAAAGCACTGGTCAGGGATGCTTTATTTGTGATTCCTGCATTGCAGGGGGTTGGACCAGATGACTCTTCAGTTCTGTGAATATGTACTCTTAAGATTACAAAAGGGATTATTGGAATTCCTAAAACAAATCTGGGAAATTGATTTGATTGAAGAAATAGATCCAACTAAATGGGGAACAGAATGTTGTTTTATTTGTATAATATACCACCCTCTAAAGCAGGAGAAGTTAACCTGTGGCCTTCATATGTTGTTGAACTGCATCATCCCTGACCATTCACCATGCTGACTGGGGCTGCTGTAGTACAGAGCATCTTACAT
Organism: Darevskia mixta; assembly: GCA_034641385.1. Lineage (NCBI taxonomy): Eukaryota > Metazoa > Chordata > Lepidosauria > Squamata > Lacertidae > Darevskia > Darevskia mixta. Next base: position 6,756,440 of record JAWWNH010000013.1, read on the forward strand.
AAAATTTCCAGGGCTAGACTTAGTTAGTTTTAACTGTATTACTGTGTCATGGGTCAGAACTTTTCTGAACCATACCTTTATTGTACAAGCACATGCAACACAGTCTGTGACACCTAAAGAATCATCTAATATGTTTTGTGTACATTGGTTGGCCTTTGCATGGTAACTTCAGCATATTACTATCATCCCATATATATTCATGCTCTTCAATCATGTGGCTGAGAAAGAAGAGTGGGATATAAATCTGTTTAAATGAGTAAATAAATAATGCTGTCTTTGTGTGCTTGCAAGGTCTGCTGCCACTATCTGTTTGATTTCAGAATGCTACCACAAAGGTGGTAGGATTCTCAGGGCGATGATAATAATTATGTGTATAATCTTCTTCTGCTCTTCCTAATAAAAAATAATTTTACAAGGAGGAAAACCCCCCTGAAAAGTACAACAAATGTACATGCTGAGTTGTAGATCTTTAATTGAATTAACATAAAATTTAATTGCCTTTGGGTATCAAAAGCTTTGTTTGTATGGAATGAAAATATTTTTTTCTTGTGTATAAATGCTAATTGTCATAAACAAGAACATCTTTTGCTTTCAATATTCTGTGGGTATTTTAATTTGTAGGCATAACCATTATACTCAACTAGAATTAGGGATTTCCCCAAAGGCATCATGTGAAGTAATGAATTAGAATGGTGAGGCGCTTCTTGTCAATATGGCTAGAATGCTGACTTTCTGAAGGGAAAAGGAAAAGGCCAGTCTACAGAGGAATCGTTTCTTTGTGACAAAATTTTGAAGAAGAAGGGGGGGGGGGGACTAATGCAGAGTGGGCATGAGACACAAGGGAGTACAAGCCATATTGAAGACATGATGAGCTATTGATCTCCTGAGGGAACCCTCTGAAAAGCTCATCTGAAAAGCTATAAAGGACCACAGAGTGCCAAAGGTATCAACCACCTAGAAACAGATTAAAAAACTTCTTTCTTGAGCTTATTTTCTTCCTCTGACATGACATGTGGAATGGTTGAATTGTGATGGAGATGCAGAGGAGCAATAATTTAAATGGCTTATTGACTATCCTGACAGTGCGGCATTCCGAGGCACAAAATACTTGGACATCCATTATGAAGGCCTACAAAGAAGTCTCCTTCATTATGTATGGGACACTATCAAATTTGATGAAGCGCAAATTGTTACTGTAATTCAGATCCTTGAGAATTCTTTCCCTGTCCCCTCCTTGGCTACTGATAAGTGAATTCACACCATGAAGAGTGAATAGTTTGCTGTTTCAAGCAGCTCATGTATCATCCAAGAATTCGCTTCTTCGTATCACTAGGAAAGTCTATAAACTGAGATTGAACCAATTCCTGGTGCCAGGCAGGGTTCTTAAAACAATTATACTATCCAAGATGAGGGCCCCCTAGTTGATAAGATTGGCTTGATCACAGGGACTGAAGGTTCATGGGAGCTCCCAATAAAGAGATGACCGCTTAGTAATCAAGATAATTACTTTCTCCTTCCCAATGACCTTTGTTGGAAGGCTAGGGAAGATCCATACATTTTAATGCTGAGACCTTGTCATTTATTTTACCATGATAATTGGAAAGGATAAAAGATGCTTCACCTTCCACCCTCTCCTCAGAGAGAGCAGGCAACATTTGGGTGTGCATTTGGGTGCACGTTCCAGGCTAATTTCTCCTCAATCTCAATGACAGGGCATAGAAGACTCACCATGCTAAGCTGGTCCTTTCACTACAACACCTTTCATCTTCCACTTCAGTAGCAAAGAATGGAATGCAAGTTTGCCTCAGCTGGCATAGAGAGCATCAAGGGACAAGTGGGCACAAATCCCTCCCAGTGCTCTGCCCAGCATTCATATTGCCCAGACCCATCTAGAGATTGCTTCTTGCAGCTTTCCCACAGGCATCTGGTGGGCCACTGTTAAAACAGAATAGGCCACTGGCCTGATCCAGCAGGCTCTTCTTATGTTCTTACATTTGCTGGCAAATGTAAATGTGCCATCAAATCTTAGGCGCACCTTAATTTTTGCAATGTAATTTGCCCCCAAAAGGTAAGCATTAGATTCAAGTAAATATGGCGTTACTTTCATTATGAGCAACTACAACTGAGCCCCCTGCCCTGGCTTCAGTATCAGGTAATCTTCATTAACATGACGTAGAGGCAGAATTCTTACCACCTCAGCACAGTTCTAAAAAAAACAAAAAAAACTTAACATACCACAATTAAAATTAGAAGAAAGCTCCCAATGCTGCCAAAAATTGTGGTGGTGGAGATTTTCCCCAGGATTTCCAATTTAAAAAGATGTTATATCATCTTAACCTGAACCAAGCTTCTTACTATTTTCCACATATCTCCCAGTATATACTGCTTCTGCTTCATATGATATATCTAGTCACCGGGGATTCTAGGAGATTGAGGAGGTGGGGATATATGCTCTGGCATTCTGCTTTTGAAATGAACTCCCAGAATCTAAGCTGGCCTGGGGAACAGAAGACTTTCTTTGCTCAATCCTCCTCGGAGAGTTCTTTCAAGGAATATTAATAGAACATAGTCTTCTCTTCCAGGCGGGAACATTATAGATCCTTTATTCCCTGTTACTATTGCTTCAGGTGCTTGCAGCATGAATTCGGTTGCTGCTGTTGCTTCAGTTGCTTTTCATCTTTGTGCTCTTCTAAGAAAATGATGGGTGATGTGAGATGTACCTAGCATGTAAGATCTAGTGATGGGGATGCAGAATGTTCAAGACATAGCCTCCAGCACTTGGCTCACACGAGCATCCTTCAAGCAAATTTTTCTCTGTACAGGGCAGTGTTCAGCTAACGATATATTGTGGAATCTCTCATCTCAGAAGCATTCTTAATTTGCTGTAAAGGTAAAGGGTAAAGGGACCCCTGACCATTAGGTCCAGTCACGGATGACTCTGGGGTTGTGGCGCTCATCTCACTTTATTGGCCGAGGGAGCCGGTGTACAGCTTCCAGGTCATGTGGCCAGCATGACTAAGCTGCTTCTGGCGAACCAGAGCAGCGCACGGAAACACCGTTTACCTTCCCACCGGAGCGGTACCTATTTATCTACTTGCACTTCGTGCTTTTGAACTGCTAGGTTGGCAGGAACTCACCCCGTTGCGGGGATTCGAACCGCCGCCCTCCTGATCAGCAAACCCTAGGCTCTATGGTTTAACCCACAGCGCCACCCGCGTATTGTAATGTGTATTTGGTCACATTAGAAGAATCATATCTGAAGAGGGTTATGTTGCCCTTCTTGTATACAGGAACTTCTGCATTATATTTAGGCTTTTGGTGTGTTTTCTTAGTGCAAAACTATTTAGTAGAATTTCTGGAGCTCACTTGTTTGCAGTATTGTATGCAGCCTTCATCAACCTGGTGCCCTCCAGGGGGGAGATTTCCACTTATAATCTACACCCACCACACACTAGCCAAATAGACTATTGAAGCACATATGGTTTTCACATACTTTTGAAGAGTATTGTTGCTGGATTATTCTCTTTTTTTATTGCTTATTTTAACATTTTCAGGTAAGTCTTCTGCTTTTTGCATAGAAAATCAGAACTTGACGCTGCATCACAGGAAATTACTGTGATGCAGGAGATTAACAAGCCATCTATCTACCTTTTGGGCATAGGCAGGAGGCACAATATATTGTTTATTGAGCTGGTGGGCCACTATGCATGTGTGGTGGACTAATTTCATTTTGGTGAGTTACATATTGGGCAGGCCTAAACTATACACTTTATCAGCACTGGGTCTAGAATATTTTATTTTACTCTGTTCTTTTTTTGTATGCAGCCCAGCCTCCCTTTCCTCGCTCTGTCTTCCAGGAAGGAAACTGTTTTATTTACCTGGGTCCAGTCCTCATTATGTACCAAACCAGGAATGCCAGAGAAAAGAATTTTGTACTTGGTACATACTGTTATGATTTTTCCAGAGCTCAGGGTTTCGGTTAACTTGGGACCTTATCCAAAGAGGACTAAAGCCGATGGTAGAATTCGGAAAGTCAGTCAAATTGTGCCTCTCATTGGCTTACCAGTTAAAGTCATTGTTGTAGCTGTGAAGTGATGTGAGAGCTGCGTTATCTCCATAGCTATTAGATATAATATGTTGCGTATGTCTCAAATGCACTTTGCAAAATCAGACACAGGATGTTTTGTGCACATTGCACAGAATGAACTATATCTGGAAGTGACAGTAATAATAATTGCAATAATAAACTACACCTATATTTAGTACCATTTGTCCATAAATACCAAATTGCTTTTTAAATATTAACTAAGCCTCAATACACCCCTGTGGAGTAGGTAATTATCACTGCTATAACCATTTTGTATGTGAGACAGAAAGAGATTAATGGCCTTGCATTTTACAAACAGGAAATGAGGCACACTGTTTATGTAAGTATGCTTGGGTTTCTTTTTAATGCGATTGTTGCGAAGGCCCCTGAAGATGGCATATTTACAAGGTAATAGGCAAGTTGTGCTTCTAACTTCCCTTCCCTGCTCCTCTTTTTTTGTATTACATGATTAAGAGACGCAGGCCGTGTGATTCACACAAATCCAAATACTTTGATTTGGGGTGTGTGGTTCGTTCTTCTCACAGCTGCCTTACCCAACAAAACCCACACTGTGAAATACTTTTCAGACTCCAATCTTACCTGTTCACACTTACCTGGGACTGAATCCAGTTGAAATACAGTGTTACCTCTGGTTAAGAACTTAATTCGTTCCGGAGGTCCGTTCTTAACCTGAAACTGTTCTTAACCTGAGGTACCACTTTAGCTAATGGGGCCTCCCACTGCTGCCGCGGCACAATTTCTGTTCTCATCCTGAAGCAAAGTTCTTAACCCGAGGTACTATTTCTGGGTTAGCGGAGTCTGTAACCTGAAGCGTCTGTAACCCGAGGTACCAATGTATATGGTATTTACTTGATGGTAGACATGCATAGGATTATGCTATTGTTTTTAATTACCTGCAGCTTCCTCCGATGTCTTGTACATCTTATTCAATTACAGAACAGGATTCCAACTGCAGTTGGTCATAGCTAGTGTTAGGGAACATTTGTATCAGTAGCTCATGTACCCTCTGGTCAGTTGCATCACTGCTACTTATCAGGAGGCAGAGAGCTGGCATGGTGCACACACACTGGTGTGGCCAATTCAATGCTCCCAGGGGTGCAATCACATCACATCAAACTTATCTCTCCCTCACTACCTCATGGTAAGCAGCAGGATGCAAAAGTGTGGCGATTAGCTGTGCGATGCTGCACCACAATACTGCCTGCTGCTGAGTTGAATAGTTTGTTATCCTAGCTTCCTGGGCCAGTCACAGGTACACCTGAAAGTCTAAAAAAATTATTACTCCAATATTGCTTTCTCTATAATCCACACATATTTTGATAGAACTTTACCTAGACTGTAACCCTGTACCCACTTACATGAGAACAAGCTCCTTTGAACTCAGTGGGGCTTAAAATTGAGTAAACATTTATAGGGTTGCACTGCTAAGCTGCCTTATAGCAAGACCAGGGGTCAGCAAACTTTTTCAGCAGGGGGCCGGTCCACTGTCCCTCAGACCTTGTGGGGGGCCGGACTATATTTTGAAGGGGGGGGATGAATTCCTATGCCCCACAAATAACCCAGAGATGCATTTTAAATAAAAGGACACATTCTACTCATGTAAAAACACACTGATTTCCAGACTGTCCGCGAGCTGGATTGAGAAGGCGATTGGGCCGATCCAGCCCCCGGGCCTTAGTTTGCCTACCCATGAGCAAGACAGACCATTTGTCCCTTTAGCTATTCTGCACTTACTGCCAGCAGCTTCCATGGGTTTCAAATGGGTCTTTCCCAACCTTACCTGGAGTAACCAGCGACTGAATCTCCGAACCTCTTCATAGAAAACACGACTTTTTGCCACAGTGCTATGGCCCTTCCAATATATGCGTGGATAGCCAGAGAACCAACAACAACAAAAAGTGTAGAGTACTGACAACTGATAAATGATAATTGTGAAAAAAGGCTTTCATATCTCCTTCATGCCCTCTGGAACAGGGTAATATTTTGATTGATATGTTGATTCAGGTGTGATATAATTTATCAATGGAAGTGGTCTTTAGGGTGGAATGCTGCAGATGGCTTTATAATGTATAGAGTATTTCAGATCTCTATGAATTTGCTATGAAGGATTAGCTGCTAAACGTTGCACAGTGGGGTACTCCTTTTAATGCTTCTAGCCAGCTATGTCCTTTTGTGCCACTGAACATGCTTATACTTTATTGGACTGAGTCCCCCCCCTGCATTGTTTTTAATTGCTCCTCTGTAAATGTTTGGATTTTTCCCCAAGCCTGCCTTTCATGTTTAGAGCAGTTCCATATTATTTATAAACTATGTTTGCAATTTCCTGTCCTAAAGTAATATCATGACTGCAATATCAAGTTGTAACTTGCAGGCGTTAATGAACCACTTCAGTTCAAAAACAACAGACAGAAGTTTAATAGCACATTGTTGCTTAATGCTTTTCAGTGGTGTTATTGCACACATTCAGCAGTCAGTAGTATCATATAAAGAAATCAAGTTATTTATATGCATGTGTGAATCAGAAAGTGCCCAGTGCTTCATTTTCTATTAGAAATCGGAATACCAGAAATCAGCATTCAAAAATAAATGATTATGGATGCCCTACTCAATATTTTTGTGTTCACTAATTCAGGTCCAGGCACTCTGTAGATTATAATGGACTATGTTGAAGGCTTTTATCTGCAATAGTGACATACTCTCCATAAGAAAACAGACACAATTTGTATGGCAGCATTGAAAAACCAGCAACCTACTTTCAGAACAATGAGTAAAGCATTACAAATTGATTGATTTTTATATTTATTTTGTGCCTGGTGTGCTTTTGTCCATGGGGTCACGAAGAGTCGGACATGACTAAATGACTAAACAACAACAACAATATTTATTTTGTATAAACATATTATTCTCTGCTCTTTAGCCCCGCAAATGTTATACCAGGCAGGTCCAACTCCTAAGAGACTGCGATCTACTCCCAGTATAAAAAACTGGCAGTTGATCTACCCAGGATTGCACATATTTGTTGATTTTTTGGGAGGAACTTCATCAGAGTTGAGCGTTTTTTTTTTTTTGTTTTTTTTTTGGCCCAGGATCGAGCAGGAACACTCCACGATCGACCAGTAGATCACGATCTACTGGTTGGACATGCCTGCGTTAAACAAACAAACCATAACGTAACAAAGATCCAGGGAAAATATGACATTGGCAGATTGGTGATCACTATTTTCTTTTGTCTGAGGGCATCCCAGATAGGCAGCTTTGATTGTGACACAAATCATGGCTGACTCAGCAAAACCATTGGGAACATATCCAGTTGGGCAAACATAGCAATGCCAAAAACCTGTATCTGGGTAACATACAGGCCACTACCTTGTCAGCCAGGTAATCCCAAAGAACCTGAAGTGTGAATTGCTTGATGGTGCAACCCCAGGTTCTTGAGCTTCCTTTCCCACTGCAAGTCTTACTTGATTCAAGAATGCTTGGAAGTTATCACCAACTTTTATTGCTTTTGTGAATGATAACTTTGCTTCTCTTTAGCTTCCCGTAAAATTGTCACAGCTTGTACTCCATGCATATTTTGCAATTTAACTGCATTATTTCCAGTTATCGTTTTCTCTGAATCTCTCTGTATGTACCTGTGCATCTGCCAACTGAGGATGACACTCCATTCTTCTATCAGGTGAATTTGACTCTTGTCTATGAAAGCTTAACCATAATTAACGTGTTAGTTGTCAAGGCACAGCAAGACCTCCCACCCTGCGTTTATGGAAGTTGTCCTGATAGTGATGATTACTTGTCCCATTTCCCATTCACACATCTTCCACAATGAGAAAGTGCTTAATGGCAGCATAATTTAACCTCATGTTTACACAGTAGAATTTTTAAAACACTGCTTATTTGAGAGAAATAAATACAGTGGTCCCTCGACTTACGAAGTACTCGACATCCGTACTTTTCGACTTACGAATGAAAAAAAGTGGCCGCACGCCTACGAATTTTTCGACATCTGAATGGAAATCGTTGCCGGTTTAGAAGCGGTTTCCTCGACTTACGAATTTTAGATGCGGGTTTTTTCGATTTATGAATTTTTCTGAATATTTTTCTCCCAATGCATTCCTATGGGAATTCGACTTACGATTTTTTTCGACCTACGAATGTCCATTCGGAACGGATTAAATTCGTAAGTTGAGGGACCGCTGTAATAATAAATAATAATAATATAAATTAATTAAAAAAAATAAAGATACAATTATTTTATAATTATTTTACTTGCTGTTAATGGGTGGGATTGCAACATAGCAGTAAGGCAAACATCCCCCCCCCCAGCAGATTTGGGGATAATATGTCATATGGTGGGGAGTCCTATTGCACAAGCAGAAGTCATTCTACTCAGGCAAATATTTTGTTGGATATTTATGTTTAGCATTTAACCATCATTGTTTGTCCCTGATAACCTTATGTAATTGGTCAAATCTTAATTTAACTGAAGTCTGAGGAATAATTAACTAAGGCCTAGGAGCACCCAGTTACCCATGCCTGAATTTAAACAAAGGTATCCCAGACCCCAATCTCTATCTACTAACATGATGCTCAGTTGTGGCCTTTACATTTTATATGTTACTCATTTTTGTGCTTTATATTTAAATATTGTGCTTTGAGTCATATTTTAAAAAATCGTTACCTGCCCTCATCCTAAGGATTAGGGAAGGTGGAGACTCCTTTTTTAAACCCCCCCCCCACAAAAAAACCCCAGTGTGCTAGAAATTTAACTGCTGCAGAAAAGACCTGACACAGAAATCTGGGTTTATAGCAGCGTACAATGCTGTATATGCAAAGCATTCAGTTCAATTACAGAGATTTATGTAATCATCTATTATGTGGTCATAGCAGGATTACAGTGTTACTTAAATCCAGGAACCATATACATAAATGTGTGTGTTTGCCTTTAATTAAACAGAAGTCTCGTATCCTTGATCAGTGAACAAAATTAACCAGTGTTCAGATATCCCTGAACTGGGATTATATGTCCTTCTGTGTACAAGGTCTCCCAATGTGTGCATCTTTGATTCATGTGTTAATTGTGCAGGTCCTTGGGGGAAGGGGAGGCATAAAGCAGTGGAGCACTGTACTTCCTGATTAATGCTAGTGAGCAGCCATACAGTGCTCAGTGCATAGCGGTTAGGCTTCTCTAGTCCCAGCTGAGAATATGGTTCCATTATCTCCCAGCTGCATAGGGAATCCATAAGGGCCTTTTCTGCCTGGCTGATCAGTGCAGTGAAAGCAGTGACTTGATGAGAGCTGAGATCTTTGTTTGATTTGCTGTAAAATGTAAAAGAGAAACTGGGATATTTTATTTTACAGTTCTGTAAGTACCGGTTTTTCCTCCATAGCTGCATGTGAGTGAGTTGTGACTTTGCCAGCTACATATAATTTTCTGTTCCACTGCTCTTTGCTGAATTTAACAGGGAGGAATGAGGGTAATCTGTTTACAGATTGCAGGTTGCTTTGGCTATCTAAAATGCAGGCATGTGATGATTGTTTCAAGGAAACAAATAACTTGACTTTTTAAACTGGGTTTTCTTCTTTGAGAGTTTAACAAAATGTAGTTGCATAGTTTGATGTTTTGTTTGAAGTGTGGCTTGGATGTGTTTTATAAACTATCCTTTTTGTGTTAGTTAATAAGGGGGGTACTATTTCTTCAAATCAGCATTTACTAAGTGTCATCAGAAAGCATCTTTTTAAATTTGATGTAGTCTTACAGTTTCTCATTATACCTTTTTAAATTTCAATAAAAGTCATGTTGGGGAAAGGAATAGTGTAGTGGCAGACTTGTTGTTCTGACAAATGTAGTCCATAACTTAGAGTGCAGAATAGGCACAATAATATTACTTACAATTTTCAGGTGTTTTATTTAAAAATTGTTGAAATGTTTTATTTATGATTTGAGTGTTGAGTACAAAACTGGGGAACTATTATGCAACTGATGTATTTGATGTGGCTTTATTTTTTAAAACACTTCCCCCCCAATAGAATTGTGTTTTTTTTGCAAAACACAGTATGTTAATCCCTAAAATTTAACACCTCTTCGTTCTTGGTTATAGACGTAAAAGTACTACTGAGTTATAATAGTAGTACTGTATGAGTTTTGCAAATAAATGGCAGGTTGCAGCAAGTTGTGGCATTGCATATTGACAGCTGAAAGGGTGTGTGTGGCTCATAACATATGTTTTCGGGTTCCCTCATTTGTTTCCCAATGACAGTTGACCTTAAAAAAGATATGAATTACGGTGGCCTTGGGCCTGTTGTTCTAGTGTTCATGCCTATTTCAGGACAAAGCAGTTTTAAGGCACCGCTGCTTGAAAGCTGGCATGCTGCACAAGTTGAATGAAACCATGTGGTGTGGAAAGCACCTACTGGAATGCAAATATATATATATTCCTGAATAGGCAATAAGTCTCAAAGCAGAGCAGAACCACAGGCTGTTAGGTATGAAAGTGGCTCGCTGCTGAGGACAGAGTATCTTCTCATTAGCTATGGTTGATGTGAATGGCTAAATAAAAGGGAGAATATCACAATAGATGGTTACCTACAGTAGCACAGAAAACATCCACACAGCCTAGGGGTCTTGGGAGCAAAATAAAGAAACTGTAACTGGAAACAAATGGTAGGAAATCAATGTAACCTCTTTTATTTCTCAGTCTCCCCCCCCCCCCACTCCAAAGTTACCTGAATTATTCCGCCTTACAGACGTACACTGGTATTTCAGCTTGGTACTGGCTGGATCCATGGAAAGGGCTTGTCTGAAGTAAATATGCATAAATAAACATTTCTTTATTATTTTTTTAAAAAGCTTATTGTTTTCAGCAACTGCTTCCACAAGCACTTTCTTTTAATTGAAAGAAGGGTCAGCCTTTGTTTCAAAACAAAAAAGCTATTTCAGTCAGCACTTGTTTTACAGAAGGCTTATAGAGATATTACAGTAATTTATTCTCCCAGCAAATTTGTAATTTCAGCATTTGTATAATGGTCATAAGGAAGTATGGTGTGGAATATGATATTGCTCTGTTAGGATGTTAGTTTCACTAATATGATGCCTTAGTTATGTTGTCAAACCATTTGCAAATATATACATGCACACATAAAGGCTAAAAAAAAACAGAGAACAATTCCATTTGTATTCTTTTGCAATGGGTGGGTGGATGAAGCTGGTGTTGGTAGTGAACAGAGCTAAGAACCTATGTTTTTTCAGTAAAAACCAAACAATCACTTATCTAAAGTCCCTGTAGGAAGCATGATTTCATCAAAGCAAGTGCTTTAATTCTCTTTTAAATGAGCAGAGGAAGAGAAAAGGCTTGAGCTGGTGATATTGCTGAGTTGCACTGCAACATCCACAGTAATTACTAAGACTTTGAATATTTGTAGTTCTGTGACTTTAATAAGTTTACATGGGCTTCCAGTTGTTTGAAACAGTTTGAAGATCTGAGCTTCTGACTGCCTCTGTTCTTACGTGAATGAGAATCTGATATAGGCGACAGCTGTAAAGAACAGCCTAGGAAAGCGTTGAATGGCCCTGATGGGATTAAAAGCTGTGCTGATGTTATGCATGTATGTGTATAAAGTAGCTGGCATTGCAGAGCGCCAGCAAAGCCTTATTGTCAGGTAAAAAAAAAATGTTTGGAACTGGATCCACAGACTCAGAAATGTATAGAAGAAGGAATTTACAAGAAAACTGTTGAGCCAGTGCTTCTGAACATGCCCACAGCAATAGCACAGTCATATTACCAAGTTGTACCCCTGTCAGAACAGCAGTAGGAATTTGATTCAGGTGACAACTTACAAAAAGGTAGTTGTGGTAAGTCTGCTGCAGTAAAAAGGCAACAAAGAATCTTATGGCACTTTAAAGACTTAACAGATTTATTGGAGCATAAGATTTTGTAGATTAGAGTCCACTTGATGCATCTAATGAAGTGGAATCTAGCTCATCAAAGTGTGTGCTAAATGTGCTAGTCTTTAAAGGTTGCACAGCACCTTCTTATTTTTGTTTCAGGTTGTAACTTCAATTGCGGATAGCCTTGGGAATACCAAAGAGCTAATATTTGGCAAAGAACAATGTTGACACAAGCAGATCCGGGGGGGGGGGGGGTTAAGTAGTAGATTTGGAATGCAGATATTTATTGCACTTTCATCATGTGCCTTTTAGCTTGTGTTTTTTACTTTATGTTCTGTTTCTCCCGTTTTCCTCCCTTGCTTGTTTTTCAAGGTATCAATTTTGTTTCTCATGATTTCATCATCATCATTAGTTGCATAAACTCCAGGCAATTCTTCAGTATGATAACAATGAAAACTGAACCATGCTTTCTGATTCTCAATCATGTGTTTAATCCACCTGGCATTTATATAATTTTCTCTGTTTTGATCACATTGATATCTATCAGTATTAAATTATAAAAAGAAAGGAAATATTTGTTAAATTACAGTCTCTTCACACCCCCAAATACAACACAGCAAGGTAAATTGCAGGTGTGATATTTGGGGTCCTTAATCAGGAAATTGTTGTATGCCATCAGGGATACAGGCAATGGCTGATTTACATGCGTCCAATTGATGTGCAACTGTGCACGCACACATTGTGGCAACCCAGGAGTGGCTGGGAAAGGGGGCGGGGCGCAACAAGGTAGAGAGGGCTTATGCGCACTCTGCCATTGCATGTGATGACCTGGAACGCAACCCCTGCACAAATCGGGGGTTGCATGTATTGCACTACACCATGAATACTTAAAAATCTGGGTAAAAAAAAAAAAAAGGAAAATGTGACCAAAGTGTTTAGGGTCATGGCTTTATAGCAGTGTTCTATAATCAGCTAAGTCTTGTGGATTTTGGTTGCAGTCTGCTAATATTGAAAAGCAGACTGCTTTCTCAGTCATGCGGAGATTGAAGGGATGCCATTCTTTGTAAGTCACCCTCTAGCCCCGTGCCATGTGATGTCCAAGTAAGCAGCTAGGGTTTCTTTAGAACCTCCCAATGCAGTTCAAAAAAACAACCACCCCAAATAAGTATTATTTAAGTATGTGTTTAAGTAAGTATTGGTAATTATTTAATTGGTAATTTAATTGGTAATTTAATTGGTAATACTGGTAATTATTTAAGTATGTGTTTAAGTAAGTATTGGATGTGCCATTCTTTCTTCCAAACCTCAGAAATATTCCATAATATGCAAAATGAACCATGGGAAAAGAATAAGGGAAGTCATTGATATTCTAAATTGTAAAACATGAGACTTGTGTACCCATTAAGTTTCCTGAATAACCCAAGGAAAATAACAAACATGGAAAAGAGGTACAGTGGTACCTTGGGTTAAGAACTTAATTTGTTCTGGAGGTCCGTTCTTAACCTGAAACTGTTCTTGACCTGAGGTACTACTTTAGCTAATGGGGCCTCCCACTGCTGCCATGCTGTGGCCGCGTGATTTCTGTTCTCATCCTTAAGCAAAGTTCTTAACCCGAGGTACTATTTCTGGGGTACCTGAAGCATCTGTAACCCGAAGCGTCTGTAACCCGAGGTACCACTGTATAGGGATGGAGTGGAAGAGGGGGGCTGAAGTCCTTTTGCTTATTGGGAATCAGTTTGGAACAGACAAATTTTGATTTGGGTGGACAGAATCAGTTTGGAGCATGATCATTGAGGCATGATCCAAGGAGGACTAAACTGGGGAGCGAAGAATTTACAGGCTGGATGAAAGACCTGTCTGGCTTCTTGAGGGAAGAGGGCACCTGAGACAAATTTTGATTTGTATGGACAGAAGGGACACAGCAGAACAATATGTGAATTGGTTGTGCCACTGCAAGCGAAGCACAATTCCTTGCTGCAAACTGGTTGGGCAGTCCTAATTGGAACAAAGTTGTTTAAAGTCTCTATATCATATCTGTGCTTGATTGGTAGAAGTGTCCCATGTGGGAACTGGGCTTATTCTTAGAAGATGCAAACGGGTATTAAGTTACCAGTGTCCTTCAGGAGCAAGTTTCTGTTCTCATCAGGGCCAATAAGGACCAAACAGAAGCTTCTGCTGACAGTTTGCAAACAGTGTGAGTAAATAATTAAGCATTACACACGTTTGCCGTCAGGCGTGTGCTATAGAAGGAAGGCGTGACACACCACCCATAGGAAATTCCCACCTGAAACGTACCTGCCATTTTCCAAACCTCACTTGAATTCTGCTCCTGTGGGAGAAGTGCAGATTGGCTGGTGGGCTACCCAGTCCTTCATTCCTTGCACACGCACCCTTGCACCATGGCAAAGGTACATGACTGGCACTCAGAATAGGATGACTGGACTCTACATGAGAAGCAGAACACAAGAACTGATTGATTGGATGTGCCATTCTTTCTTCCAAACCTCAGAAATATTCCATAATATGCAAAATGAACCATGGGAAGAGAATAAGGGAAGTCATTGATATTCTAAATTGTAAAACAGAAAATTTTATAAAAATTATATATGTAAAAAAAAACCCTCAGAAATATTCCTAGCCTTCTACATAGGTAATATCCTTCTACTTACAGTACATTCTGGAAATGCAATCTCAAACTGGCACTGTAATGATTCACCAATGAATTGCAAAAGAGTTGTGCCTGGCTCACAAAGGCTATGAGCCTAAACAGAATGTGTCTCAAAGGGGGGAAAGATAAATGAGTTTGTCAGAATATAGATCCTTAACAAAGACAATAGGGTAAAAATGTAGGTCATCCGCCTTGCTCCTTCATACACTCAACGATCAGACGAAATTGAATACTCCTTCATTATGTCGTGATGGCTGTGGCCGCTAAGATGCATTAGACATGGTCTAACAATGGCTATTACTCGTAACAAGTGGGGCCTACGACCAGTTAAGGATTCCAGTCAGCCATGCCTCCCTCCTGGTCAATATAAGCTTCATGGGGATCAAGCAAACCAATTCACTTGCTTTTTCTCCCCCACCACTAGGATAGATTTCTGGTTTTCTTTTCCAGCTGGCTCCTGGATGTTCATTTCTCATTGAGTGGTTGTGTTTTCCCACCGGATGAGGATCCTCTTGTGGATTTCTTTTTTAAATGGATTTCTGCATGCCTGGGACTTTACCCAGGATGTTGATGCTTCCCATTTATTTCTCATTGTCCCCATTTTGGCTCCAATCCTGTTGTTAGCAGAGCTTCAACTCCTCAACATACTTTTCCCCTCCAGTGAAAGCACTTGGACTCACCAGCAAGGAACTTGAACCAGCCCTCTTTTAATTAAGTGTGGTAGGCCCTTGGGAGGCTGAGAAGGTGAAAGAGATGTCTTCAGAGGGAGGCAACCGCAGGTGTTTTCCACAGTGGCTAGCCAGGTGGGGTGGAGCTACAGCAGTAGCCTCTCAACAAGCATCGCTGCTGCTTGCTGGGCAAGGTGGCAGCAAGGTCGGGGCTGCATGGGTGCACCATTGGACCCAATCTGGTGCTCCTACCAGTGCGCCCAGACAACTCCCACCTTGCTGTCACGAAGTAAGCAACAGTGGCACTTCTGCCAAGAAGCTATTGGTATGGTTCCACCTCAAGTGAGTCACTCCTGGTTTTGCTGACAATCAGTTGGAATCAAGCCTCGTTGGGATGAGCGAGGGAATACTTTTGCATCTTGTATTATAGCTAACTAAATTATACTCTGAGATCTAAGCCATGCCAATTATTTCAATGGGTCAACTCTAAGTAGAACTAACATTGAATACAAATCCGTATCTCTAGCACTGAAGAAACAGATTTGGCACACTATTTTTGCACTCAGTCAAAATGTTAAGGAAGTGCTTTGCATGTTACATTGATTTTGAAACTTCTGGTGCATCCTTTGAAGCCTGTGGTTCTTATAAGATCTTATTTTAAGCATATTTATATCTGACCTATTTCTTGATGCATTACATGTGGAAATGATGATATATCTCCTTAGGCTGTGCTCCGAAGCACACTTACTTGGAATTAAATCTCCAGAAATTAATGGGACATACTTTCCAAGTATATGTGCTTAAGATTGTTCTTCAAATAACTGGCAGAGAATGCAATTGTGCTGCATGCTTGCAATTAGTGTTGATGCAATGGTACTATAAAATAATAGAATGTTAATTTTCTTTATAGTTTACATTTATATAATGATGCTGTGCCATGTCATTATCCCCAGACACAAACTACTAAAATTATTAGAACTTGGCTTTTTTGCTTCTCCTCACTGTTTGATGAGAAGCTGAGGCTAATGTTGCCCCTGATTAAGTATCCACACCACAGCCTATTGAGCCAGGAGACAGTTAAATATTTTATGCGAATCAATGCAGTATATGAAAATCATTTGCTTTTGTTTCCTTAGTATCAATATATATTTGCTGGACAGTAGCAAACCAATTAAGTGGAAGCACCGATGCAGGTTAACCTAGTTAGTCCCCTTTCCCCGTCATTGTTTTTTCCCCTCTCTGCCTTGGAATTTTATTTCTAAATTGAAGAAAAGTATACCTTTACACAGGCAGTCTTGTGGTTGTTGATATTATATCACTTGCATCTTTGATGTATTTCAAGTTGTTAATTATTGTGTCGTGCACGTCAGCCTCAAATGTATGATATTAATTTAACAGCTCTGGCCATTTGTGGTATTCGGTGTTGCTGAGCAAATAGTTCTGCTTATGTACCAAATGGCTGTATTGTATGGTATAAGCCAATGGTAGGCATCTCAAATAAGACATACATGCGAGGATTTGAGAAGGAGGCTAAACCCCTCTGCCTTGCAATTCACATGCTTGCTTTCTTAGAGAGGGAAGGACTGAAGGTGATGTTTCTCCCAGAAAAGGGGCTGTACTTGCATCAGTTGGTTTGTCAGGAAAGAGAATCTTGTGATTTAATGTTGAGAAGAAAGCATAAGAAGGGCTGCAAAGGAATAAAGTATCTCTTACGGTGAGATATAAAATGCAGTGGTGTGGATTTTAGAGGAGATGGCAAAATTTATGGAAGCAAGATATCTCAGGCTGCTGGCAAAGGAGAGTCAGGAAGAGAGATTTAAGGTTCACCAGGCGGAAGACTTTATATCAGTGGGAAGAAATTCAAATGCCTGGCAGAATGCTTGCTGCTGTCCAGTAAAGTGTATTGACACTGCAAAGAAAATGTAAATAAGGCAAAAGAAGCCTGAGCTTATTATGGCCAGATGAAATGCAGGGAAACAGTTTCCAGAAGAGGAGGGGAAAGGATGTGTATGAGTGGGAAAAATATCAACAACATTGGGACAGATTCAGGAGCAGCTGTCATGTTTGCTGGTAAGTGGCCGAATAAATTACTATGAATCTTGAATAGCTTGTAGTGTGAAAAGGATGTTTAGAGATGTTGTTGCCTCTAGCAACTTTCTTTTTATTATGACTGAGCACATTAATAGCATCACTGCCCAAGCTTTGAAGCAAACTCTATTCTGTAGAAAGTATTTAGAATAGTACTAGATGCATCCACTCTTTCTGGTACTGTGCGAGGCAATGCTTGCTTAATAGCTTTTATTTAACAAGCAGAAATTAGTGAAGGGTGGTTACAAAGGTAGCTAGCTGCACATATGTGTACAGATACTACAATAACTAAAATTTACAATGCTTATAAAGGGAAATAATCTCCTTGGAGGATCTATGAGAGATTAGATGTTCTGTTAAAACTATTTTATGTCGTATATATTAACTTTTATGAGTTCTGAGAGTTCAAACGAAACTAAAACATCTGTGCACCACAGAGGTTTACTGGAATACCTTTTGTCATTAGGCATGTGATTATTTATGAGCAAGGTAACAGATTAGGTTCAGTAAGCAAAAAGCAATTTCATCAATTGTGGCATTTTAAGGTATGTTTGTGTACTTTTCAGACTCAAAGAATTTTATTTCTGTTTAATTCTTCTTCTTTTTCTTCTTCTTTAATTACTGTCATTAATGATCCTTGTAGAATCCGCACAGATAACAATATTGTTTTTGTGAAAGGGCCATTCTAAGAAGTTTTCCCATTCATTTCAATTTGGTTTACAAAGGAGAACTTCCCAGTGCATTGAGGCTGGCTCCTATAATCTGTCTGTCTATGCTATAGAATATATTGTTTAAAAGATAATCATTAGTTTGTATTGTTCAGCTGCATTTGTATGTTTCGAAGTCCAAAAGTGAGTTCTACTTGGTAGTCACTTACCCTGCCATAGCACAACTCAGAACCGCCTGAGGCTAAACCCCGTTTATTATAGTCCTTAACCTCTTGTTTGCTCTTGAAACCAACCGGAGAACCATATATAAAAATTAAAATCAGTCAAGGTAAAATCAAGGTATAATACTGTCTCCCCGCCCCCGCCGAAACTGTTTAGCACAAAATGCAACCCAAGCAGTGCACAAAATAGCTATAGCTCTAGATCTTCACAATTTTGTATATCAGTTTCCTGCAAATCAGAAGTGTTTTACATGTGTGCAAAAACAACAACCAGTGACTCCCGAAAACACATTATGTGTGTGTGTGTGTGTGTGTGTGTGTGTGTGTGTGTGTTTGTGTGTAGAATGCTGGCCTCACCGAGTCTGGCAACATCCCGGTGAATGTTTCACAACATGGCATTGATATCTAACTTGAAGGATTGGTTAAAGACGGTGGATTTGATTTAAATCAAACTGATTTAAATCACAATTTAAATCACTAGTCAGTAAGGCTCAGGGTGGATAAAAATCAACAATTTTTTTTTTAAAAAAAATAAAACAGATTTTTTTTATTTAAATCGGATTTTTTTAAAAAAAAATCGTTGATTTTTATCCACCCTGAGCCTTACTGACTAGTGATTTAAATCGTGATTTAAATCAGTTTGATTTAAATCAAATCCAACTTAAAGACTATGAACTGCTCTCTGGATACTTTCTTCAAGCAAAAAGAAAGAAGCTGCAGCTGCAGTTAATGAAGAGCTAGTGGGCCATCCCACATCTTGCAGGGAGTGTTCAGCCAACAGCACAATGATAGAATGACATTAAAGGTTAGCGGCGGGGTGTGGGGGGAGGAAGGAATTGCCTTGCTGAGTAGGTCAGAATAGTGTTCTGCACTAAAAATAGAAATAGTGTAATTATTGCTTGTCTGTACAAGTTGTATACGTTATGGAAGGAAGGAAACAAACTGGCAAAAATGTAACTAAAACTCTGGCATAGCCATAAATGTCATTCACCTTTTCTTCATGTTTTCAGTCAAGTATTGTATAGCTCGTGCTACCATTGCAATAATTGTCTTTTTACAGTTGTAGAATACGTTGCCATAAACCTTAAGGAGTCACAAAGCCTTTTATCATTGTGTCTTCCTAATCCAAGAATTTTTTAAAAACTTACTTTCTGACATCATTATATAACTTCAGATCATTTATCTGGTTTGCAGTCAGAAAAGCCAGTTTAACTTGAAGGATTGTTCCTTAAAGTTGGTTTGAGGTACAGCACTTCAAACACAAAGTGAAGCAGGATCTAGCTAGTCTGCCTTCACTTACTACAAGAACAAAATGAAAACATCAACATTCATTTGTGCTGGGTTCCACAGTTTCTGCAATATATAAGGCCCCACAGGGTCCCGCTCAGTGGAGTATGCCCTGTTCAGCTGTGAAGCAAAGTACCGGTACCTGCTTATAAAAGTACAGAAGCTATCCTCTCTTGTGACTGAATTTTGAATACAGCCTTGAGTCTCAGCCTGGCCTGGCTTTGTAGTCCATCATATTTCCGATTTAAGAACATAAAGACAGCCTTATTGAATCAGACCAATGGCTTAGCAAGTCCAGCATCATGCTCCCCACAGTGGCTACCAGATGCCTATGGGAAGCCCATAAGGAGGGCCTGAGTGCAATAGCTCTCTCCTGCTCATGTTCCTTAGCAACTAGGATTCAGACACATGCTGCCTAGTGCCTCTGATGCTGGAGGTAATGTATAGCCATCGTGACTGTAATAGATATCGATAGGCTTCTTCATGAATTTGTCTAATCCCCTTTTAAGTTGGTGGCTGTCATTCCGTTTTGTGGGTTGTCTGTTCAGATGTTTCATTTCTGTTAGAACTTTCATAGAAAGACAATGGTTGAAATCATACTTTTTTGGTCATATTTTTGAGAGCCCTGACTGAGAATCTTAAAGATGAACTCTGCCAGCCCTTAATGGAAAGTCAAGCTCTTTAATGATAGAAATTTAGATTTGAAACTTCAGCATGTGGCTCTGGAATACACAGAGGGAAAGGGTTAGAGTAATGTGGGTCACTGGAATCTTGGTTAGAAGATAGGATGGTAACTGCTTATAGCCATTTTTTGTTTGCCTCAAGCGAGATAGATCTCTGTTGTTTAGCTACATTCCCCCAAAGTAGCTTTCAATGGAAGTGCACATTTGAAACCGATGGTGTCACATTCTTTGGTCCTGTGCTTATGCCCTGCTTAAGCTATAAACATGCTTGGTAGCTTTGAGCAAGTCACAATACCTATTTTCCCCCATTTATAAAACAAGAATAACTCTGATTTAATTTCTGCCAAACGTTTCTGCTTGCCTTTTGTTGTTCTTTTGCTGTTTGGTTTTCACCCTCTCCCAACGAAGGCAGATCTGAGAGAACAAGAAAGGCAAGAGGCTTGATTGGGACTTTCTGAATCTAGCAAGATAAAGTGATGCTGGTGCAATAGCAATTATCAATGACAGTGACTCTCTCCTTGTAGGGAGCATGGAGGAAGGGAAGGCTAGATGAAAACAGTTCTGCAGGATGTGCCTGTAGTGACTGTCTGAGACAGTGGCATCTAGAAGTCCTTATTAATGTGCTTTTTGTATGGGGGGGGAATAAGATCTGTGATTCAAAAGCTCATTTCTCCTGTCCCGTTGTTTGTTTGATGTCACTGTTGGCTTTCCTCCACTCTGGAGCATGTGTAGCTGGAAACAGAAGCAAGACAGTGTCCTGGTTAGAGCTAGGTCAAACTTCCTGTCTCAGTTTGGATTGATCTGGGTCTTTCCAAACCTTTTTTTGTTTGTTTGTTTGAAGAATTCTTGGAATTATTTATGTAGAATTCTTTCAACTTTCTCTGCAGTTCAGAAAGACTTGGCCTGCAGGAGCTCTTCTGCTGGTGCCAGGGTGACTTGCCAGTTTCGTCTTCTTCTGCCTTTCCTAAACTTACTAAGCTGGTGGGGGCAGGGGAAGGAGAAGAATAAACACCAGCCAAGACATGTGGCCATAGCTCTTCCTAAGCGATAACATTCTGTAGGGATTGTGCCAGAACATTTTAGATCCTCCACTGCAGACTTGAACTCTGGGATTTTTTAAACTGTGTCTGTTAAAACAGGAAGAATATATTTATAGATTGGGTGGCCAACTCCCGAGAGACTGTGATCTACTTTCAGAATTAAAATCTGGCAATGATCAACCCCCATTTTTCGGGGGTTCGGGTCAAAGTTGTTTAGCTTTTTTAGGGAGGAGGAAAGCCCTGTTTTATACAAATGCTTTCTTAGCAGGGAAGTACCTTTTGGGGGGGGGGCTTAAAGGCAAGGGTCAGAGGGAAGAAGTCACTCACAATTATATTGCTTTGAAAACAGCCACAGAGAGAAAGCTCTTCCACTGATCAGACAACAATGGAGGGTGGGGCGAGGGGGCGGGGCAGGAGACAGTTTCAACAATGCTGAGGAAAGGGAACCAGAGATTGACCCGCGATCAACCAAAACCTCGCGGTGATCTACCAGTAGATCACGATCGATCTGTTGGACATCCCTGCTCTAGATCATACAGTAAAGTGAAATGCCCATGTTTCTGTGTTATGGAGCACTAACACAAAAAGACCATTGTCATTGACCTCCATGAGGATGATGTACTGTTACAATACAATCTTAATTTTCAGCGTTTAAGAACCACAGTTGATTAACAGTTCTATCCAAATGTCATCTTAGGTGTGCCTTCACTATACACACCAGGTGTCTCAGAACTGGAAAACTGTGACTTAAAGTTTGTTGCAATTTAATGATTTCTACATGAAATCTTTGTTTTATTGCCTCTTTTGTCCTTTCTGTGTTGTTGTCATTCTTTTGTGTTCCCGTGCAGTACTTTATGTACACACAAAGAGCCACACAATAACAAATGAAGGGGGTAAAGGGACACTGGCAAATAATAACACTGGGGGGGACGGGACAAAATGAGAAATCCCAGCTCACTATTTGAAAGACAAGATGGAGTACATATTCCAATGTAAATTCTAATCCAGGTTACTGTCATGTTCCAAGGACAATGTTCTTTGTATGCCTGACTAGGGACTTTATGATGAACTTGTTACATATTTAATGACAATTTGGATTTCACAGTTAACAGTAAGAGCTGTTCAATATTGGAATAAACTGCCTCAGGAACTGGTGGACTCTCCTTTCCTGGGAGCATTTAACCAGTGGGTGGACAAGAATCTGTTGCATGCTGTAGTTGCATCCTGCATTGGTGAAGAACTAGCTCAGTTGGCAGAACATGAGACTCTTAATCTCAGGGTTGTGGGTTTGAGCCCCACATTGGGCAAAAGATTCCTGCTTTACAAGCACTTGGCCTGGATGACACTTGTGTTTCCTTCCACCTCTACAATTCTATGATTCTATGACTTCCAAGACCCGAGCCATATAATATGCTGTAATTTGTGCATGATTCAGTTGTGCATTGTGTTTATTGAGGGGGGAAAGTTTAATTGTTTGTACTCTGTATCATGTACAAAATGCATGAGCTTGCTAGAAAGTTTTCAGTGCATCCTGAAGCTCTCAGTAAAAATGTTTATTTCTCCTTTCTGGAACAATGCATATTTCATTGCTGTTAAGTGACAACTTGGAAGCTGGGGACTGACATTTAACTTCTTTCTGCTATGGTGACACGATGACAGCTGTCGTAGGAAAGAGAAAGATACAATGATTAAAATTCTTTCGATAAAGGCATGCTCACTTTTACAGCTTAATGGAAATCACTTCCTAGTGAAAAAGTCTGGACCACTAAGTATTTTGAGTCAACAAATTGTGTGCTGTCTGTGTTTGAAGGAATTAATCTTCCTTTAAACTTTCAATAAACCTAGCATTATAGCAAGGGAAATATTAGTTATTATTTGATCCTGCCTATGAAGATTTAGTACCATGAAGTGCTTAGATTTGGGTGAGATTTTTGTGGTTATGGTGTATGAAACATGAATAGTAAACATAAAGCAAAATCACTCCAAGCAATAACTAATTTATCATCAGATGAGGTTTTTAGTCCTCATATTTTACTTCTGGACACGTCTTTGATAGGCCTTTGTTGCTGAAACATGTGAAGTTATTTATTTAAATTTCGGTTGTCAAGATTCAGGTGTGATATAAAATAATTCTATTCTGATACAATAGTCATTATTTCTGCCCGTCTCTCTCTCTCTCACTCTTTCACACCCACACACCCACAAGGTTCATGCAACAGGCATTTTAGAGAGAGTCAGTTCACTTGCATGAAGGAGAAAAAGACTGAGAATGGAAGAGGGAGCAGAGCCTCCAAGCCATACTCACACTGGTAACTTGAGCTCAGGGACGAAATTAACCCTTTCATGCACACAAGTTTGAGTCAATAACAGTTACTTCTTTTAGAACAGCCAGAAATTCTGATGCAGTGGAACTCGGCAAGTGAAGAAGAAAGATGCCTGTGTACTAGAGACTCATAATAAGTGATATCCTAAAACAGGGCTCTACTGAAAGCCATGACTTGGTAGATTGCATCTCAGGGTGTATGGGAAAGTTGGACGTGATTCCCTTTTTTTTTTGCTTAGCCTTCTGTATTCAGTTCGGTATGTTGAAGGCTACAACTGAGTACTATGCCTGTGAGCTTTGAGGTGTGGTGCTCCTTAACTGAGGGTTCCTTGACAGGTGAATATTTCATGTCAATTGTTTCTTTTTACCTGTTATGTTTATATCACACATTTCTTCCATCATGGAAACCATGGAAGGAATTGTATTCAGCCATTTAATTACAGTTCATAGCATAAATTGAAAGATTGGGTACTATAAAGTGTGCACCTTTATGGTACTACTACTTTAATATATTTGGAGTATATTGTGTGACAGCATAATGTTTCATGTGATTTCCATTGGTCCAGCTGAAGCTGATCTTGATTTCTCACTGCCTTTTTGGAACTATAGTTTGAGACTAAAGGAGCTGGATATGACTCTACTAACCGAAGGCTGAAAGTTAGCCAGTGGAAAAGAAACATGGGGGGAGGGGGGACAAAAGAAGAAAACCGTCTTGAGTTGTGGGAGATGATTTGACAGTTGGCTTCTCAGAGGGATATTTAGCTGGAATCGATGTTAGGGGATGCTAAGTTGGTTGGTCCTTTTTACAGTGATAATAAATATACCTAAAGCAAATAATAGAAAAGGGGGAAACATACATGATTCAAGTCACATATATCATGTTCTCCATAATTTTTCAAGCCTGTAGCCCTCAGCCTTGTAACACATTATATAGCAATTTAAGGAAATGGAGCATCTTGTGTTTTCCAGAGGGTTGTTTGGGGTTTTCTTTTCAGAAGAAGATTTGTCACCAGCAAAGGAGCATTCACTTGCAAAATGATTTTGACTGAATTGACGTGAGGCTTGGGCTGTACACTTTAAAAGTCAGTTGCTGCAAATTAAATAATCTACTACTCAAAATACCTAAGTAAAGTAATGTGGGCCAGTATGTCTAGATGATGTGGACACGTGTGGGGGTGGGGAGAGAGAGGAGATAAGAACCTGTTATTTCTATCTACTTCTGCTCTGTGAACTAATTCCTAGTCCTGGGAAATGAATTTTAAATTTTGGCTGCTTCATTAATATTTTCTTCATGCAGGAAAGATACTTACCATTCAGTAGCTCATAAATATCCTTTATTTAATGTCTTTCTTCTTTAGAATAAAGAGAAGTGATCCAGCAGTATCACAACTGCTTTGCAGCAAGTAATCTGTTCATTCTGGTTTAGCCCTCTAGAAACCTGTAGTTTCTTCCCAGATACCATAAGCCTGCAACTTAAACGGGGGTTACGCTCCAGGGATTGCACTTAAAGCCAAAACCACATATACCGGTAGTCAAAACACATCAGGTTCAGTGGTGGGAGAGCCAAAGTCATTATTGTTGGCATCTGTCTGCCTTGAAAACCAATGGAGTGTGCCTTCAGGGGTGGAGTCAAATCACTGTGTTAGCAGCATCAAAGTGAAATCCCTGGGGCACAAGCCTGGGCAGTGTGTATGGAGGTCCTGGGCTGCCTAGACGACTAGACCACCCTCCAGCCTCTCTGTTATGGTCCAAAGGAATGTAGAACAATACGTTTGGCACTAACTTGGTTGGCGGAAGAAGGTGCAAAAGGTGCCATTCAGCTGTCTTAGGGACTCCACTCCAGATTTGTGTAGGGTTTACTCCTTAGCCTTTTCTTCTCCCAAAAATATCCTGCAAGGCAGCAGAGGATTAGGAGCATAGTTTTCCTTCTTCTAGATGGGCTACCTTCCCAGGTTGACAAGCCCCATCTGCTCCTCACTTTCTTCTACAGCATGTGCAGAAACCTCCTTCTTGACCATTGGACCCCACTATTGATCTTGTCTGCTCAATCCGCTGGCACCTTTCTTCCACATGCAGGGGAAGATTAGCCAGCCAGTTGAAGCCATTCCCAGGATGTGGCCCGCTGCCTCACGCTGACAGCTTTTAGGAGCCACAGCCAAGTGCAGGGTGGGGACCAAAGGAGGACAAAGTACTCCAGAAGGAGTCTATTACCCCTCTCCTAACACCCCATTAGTTAATAGTTTACTTTTATATAATATCTCATAGAGCAGCAACATCTAGCATCTAGCAATGACTTGCATTTGCTAAATAGTGCTCTTTGGCCATCATAGAACCAACAACAGAGAGTTTTCATACTACCTTGTAGTTCAGTGATTTTTAGTAGAAACAAGACAAACCCATTCAAGTGGTAGGTCTTAAATGCTGAGGTATGAAGTGGAAATGTACATATGAAAAAATTCTTTTTTAGTTTATGATGAAATGCTGCTTGAACTGGAATAATTTCTCTTAAGCACAAATGCTTTAAACTGGCAGAATTTGGAACTGTATAGTAGTACATTACCTATGAAATGTGTAGTTAATGCAACTTCCAATTTTCACCATGATACATGGTATACATTTATATTACAGTGCTTGTATATTAACATACAAAAATAAAGTAAAATCCTAATCACATTGCTACAATGTAGCTTCAGAATTATAATCCAATCTGTTTTCCTTCTGTTTAATCCCTTGCAAAGGCCATTTTCTTCCCCCTTTTTTGCTGCTGAGGCTTGTTAGTGTCTCGTTTCTCTCTTTATTTTCATTTTCCTCCTCCTTCCCCTGCGTATATTTTTATCCCTGGGCCAATATCTTTCTCTCCCCCACAGGTTTCTATTTTGCTTCTAGGTTTCCCTTTAACAGTCTCCACTTCCTGTCTCATTTGCTTACTCCTGTCTTCTCTAATATTGATTCCTGCTCATGCTGCGCAGTCACTCCTAATGATTTTTGACATTTTTAAGGGCAGAATGCTTCCTTGCACACTCCATCATGATTCTCCCCTGGCAGATACAAGTAACTCCCACTGAAGTCAGTGAGAGTTATTTGTAATCCTGGAAGGGGAGAGAAACACTAACCCTCAAAGATGGCTCCAGGGGTATTGGTCACATTGGACTGGTGCTTAAAGGACTAAGAAAGCTGTCTCCCATCAAAGAGTGGAGTAAAATGGTGAATGAAGCTTTCTGCACACCCAAGGTTTGTCTAATCCAATTGTTTGGGGATGGGAGGAATTTTTCCCCAAATGAGATTAGCTCTCCACTCCCCAACCCCCAAACCCATCCCTGCGATAGATCATGTTTCTTGGGCATTTGCTGTTGGGTGCCTCAACTTGTTTGCTTAATATTTCTTAAAAACATTGCTTGTTCATCTAGCTAACAGATGTTTGGCTGCTTAACAATACTCATAATGTTATTCCTTATTCTAATCATCTCTCTGTCTTTTTATGTGGCCCCTTTTTCTTTTTCTGTATTTAGGAATTATAGATGAGTTTTGATTTTGAGAGCATTCTCTTGATTTTGTGAGAATTAGTTTGAAGTGTACTGGTGCTGACTAGTCCTTTACTCCTCTTGTATCTATGAAAGTCATGCAATGGAAGAAAATGAAATGGAAGATTAATTTCCTGTTGTTGTTGTTGGTGGTGGTGGCTCTGTCCACTTGAACAAAGGAACATAAATGAATGCCTTATACCAAGTCACATCACATGTTAATCTAACCCAGCACTATCTAATCTCAATGTCAGCAGGTCCCCATCGTCTTGGGCAGAGTGAGATATTTCCCTTCCACACTATCTGAAATCCCTTACCTGATGATGCTTTTGATTGAACCTGTGGCCTTCTGCATACAAAATTGGTCCTTTGCTGTTGGATGTATATCTCTCCTCTATTTAAAAAAGAGAGAGGAGAGGGCAATGTACACACAACACTTTATTCTAGATTCAATGGAGTGCTTGTTTTTTCTCCATAGTCTCCACACTAAATCAAGATTTATTGCATATGTTTGTGCTTCTTGAGAAAATGGTTTGATTTCAAACTAAAAGCTAATTGCAGATTGATTCTGCATCACCCAGCAGTGTCTATTTGAAAACACAGGTGGACCTGGCAGTAGGGGATGTGTATCCACATCTGTCCAGCATGTACCAAGATCGCAACCACTGCTTCTTTCTTCATTCACATGGGGCATGTGCAGGAAGGAAAAGGCATGGGTGACCTAATTAAGGGGATGATTTTCAGACACATGTCAAGTAACCACACCAACTCTTGTGGATGACAGGGTCCAGAATCAACGTAGGTCGAAAGTAGTGTGTTGAGGACAAGTATGAACACTTTCAGATTGAGAAAATTACATTTTTGGGGCTGCAAACAGGTTAGTGACTATGCAGTCTGAGTCTTAATTGAAAGCCTACAAAAATGTATCCTTTGTGTGTCATGCTCTTTGAAACAGTGGTTGAGTTCAGGTTTTCAAACATTTTCTTTGTGTGGGTTTACAAGGAAGAACAGGGCTGACTGGGAAATCTTAGGCAGTTGCCATGGTCTCTGTGCAGGTTGTTGGAAAGATTATTTTGTGCACTTCACAATGATCCCACATGATACCCCCTGTAGGAATCTTTCTGGTATTACCTGGGCTTGATGTTGCTTTTCCAGGTGTTTCCTCTCATTTGCATGTTACAGCTGACTGCTGAATACTTTAGCAGCTTGATAGCCTCTGGCTGGGAGAAAGAGCTTTCTGCAGTCTTATTGCTTTCTTTCCAGCAGGAGCCAGCATTTAGTGTGAGGCTGAGTTTATACAACTATATTTCACTCCTTGAGAAATGAAAATTGTGGGAGGGCTGGTATCAATAATGCCACAAAATCCACTTACTTAAGATGTGCTATTTCATTCATGCTTTCAAGCCTTCTGATAGGATATTGTAAACATGCAGGGTTTTTATATCAGTTTTAAGCTAAATAATGCCTTACATAAATTGAATGCAATGCAATTTCTTTGCTTTTATTTCAGAGTTTATTTTCAGTTATATTCAGCAATTCAGGGAAGTTACTGAGAAAGGGGACAGCGACAGAATGAAAACATTTGCTCTATAGAATTAATCAGTTCATGGACATGTAGGTATCATACAATTGTATGGCTGGTGGATTTTGTTTTGTTTTTTTTTTTTGCTGAATGTCCACAGCAACCAAATTATATTTGTCAAACTGATAACTAAACTGGATGTTGCATGGGAAATTATGATTGGATTTTTCCACACAATGTAATTCTTCTGAAAGAAGCAAAAATAAAATGCTATCTTATAAAAGTGCACAGGGGGTAGAGGACTAGATCAAATCAGATCCCTAATTTGCCCCCTTCTGGTGGGCTAGCTTTGACAGGTGGGCAGGACCACCAATCTGTCCACCACCTGATGTCATCAGGATGCCAGGTGATGGACACCTATCAAAGTTCACAGAGGTTAACCTCAATACTCAATTAGTTCAATACTCTTGATGTGGGGCTGCCCTTAAGGTTATCCCGGAAGCTTCAGTTTGTGCAAAAAGGGGCAGGTGGGAGTGGAATAGACTACCACTAGTATATAAAACTATGACTGAACAACCTACACTAGCTACAAATATTTCTCTGGACCAAATATAAAGTTTTAGCAATGTATGAGGCCTGAAACAATTCAATACCAGGTCGTTTGAAAGATAATCTTACCCCCTACATACTTGTTTGACAGCTGTACTCATCAGAGGAAGCTCTTCCAATGGTGCCTAGGACATCTGCTCCATGACAAGTCAAAACCAGACCTTTCGCATTGCAATACCAGTTGTATAGAAATTTCCACCCTGTACAAATTAGACAGGCACCAATCATATTGGTTTCTTTGTGCCTATTACATATATAGACAAGCCTTTCCAGAAAGATGGTCTCAGCCATGCTTCTTATCTATTTTCAAGCATTAAATTATATATAAAGACTTTATGTGCATCACTTTGAATTTTCTGGAATATAAAGTGAATAATACATTCCATAAGGAAATAAAATAAATAACCGTCTTCTGGGATGAGTGCAAAACTTGTTGGAGAAGGCTTACTGCACACCCAGGGCGCACTACAATTAACAGTGGATTCAGCATTTCAGGTCTTAAATTTTAAATGTCATCAAGTGCAGTTTTCTCTGTAGGCAACTGAGCACTACTGCTGCAGTGATTTTCATATTGGGAATCCAGGCAGTGTACAATAAGCATTTTCACTGTGTCTGCCCATTTAGGTTTTCCAAATCTATGCTTGCAGTCTCCAAGGGGGTTCTTATTTAATGGCAGGGAAACCACTTCAGTGCTTTAAAGTTTGTGAAGTAGTCACAAGGAAGAAAACATCGGTAACAATTGTCATACATTGGTAAGAAGAGTAGTCACCATTGTGAAAGAAGAGCTGGTTTTGCCTGCCACATAAATAAGGCTTATAGTTCTCTCAACATGAAATGAATTATCAGTTACATTGCAGGGTGCTGAGATGACCATGATAAAAGAAATGAGCAACAATAAAGGGGCTTTAAATATTAATAATGGGTTGCAAATAAGATCGCCGAGCCAAATAAGTGTGTATATCTACACACACATAGAGAAGATATATAAGTACTTTGCCTTTTTTTAAAAAAAGTTTACAACATAATACTTGCTTTGTTGGGTCTGTTTCCATATCTGTATCCCATTATATCGGTTTTTCACTATTAAGAACTAGGTTCTGGTCATTAAAAGATCTGTACTTTTCCAAAACTGCTTTATCCTTGGTTTTCATCCTCTGATAGGATAGTCACACAGTTGGGATAATAAGAGAACAGATAGAATGGTTCACTGATAATGGCCTGCATTGTGCATCAACCGAAATTCTATGTGGCGACGTGGGTGGCGCTGTGGTCTAAACCACAGAGCCTTGGGCTTGCTTATCAGAAGGTTGGCGGTTCGAATCCCCGCGATGAGGTGAGCTCCTGTTGCTTGGTCCCTGCTCCTGCCAACCTAGCAATTTGAAAGCAAGCCAAAAAAAGTGCAAGTAGATAAATAGGTACCACTCCATTGGAAAGGTAAACGGCGTTTTCATGTGCTGCTCTCGTTCGCCAGAAGTGGCTTAATCATGCTGGCCACATGACCCGGAAGCTGTCTGCGGACAAACATCGGCTCCCTCAGCCTGTAAAGCGAGATAAGCGCCGCAACCCCATAGTCATCCGTGACTGCACTTAACTGTCAGGGGCCCCTTTACCTTTACCTTTACCTAAATATAAAATGGTAAGTTTGAAGAAGTACCATTTGAAGAAGGAGGAGGAGGAGCTATAGGGCAGACTCCCCTCTAAAAAAAGAAGTTGTCTCAATGAGGCCGCAGCATTCCCAGAAGCTACTAAATTAAGAGTAACTGTTGGCAAGCCACTCTGTACTAACTTCTGATAAATTTTTGGAGCTTTCCACTGACATCAGGTGAGCTGTTGCTTTTTTAAAACTTGTTGCTCAGCACCTGTAGATCATTTGTTTTGCATTTTCAAAGTAGAGAGATTAGTAGCTTTGTGGTTTGGTATACACCAAATGAGCATTACCCACTTATAAGGCTGAAGTAAAGCCCAATTTTAAATTAAGCTGATTATTTGTATCATCATCAACCACTTACAATTGCTTGACTGCTCCCTGTATTTACTTGTCTGTATTATTTGATCCCTCCAGAATGTTTTATTAAGAACAAATGCTAATAGTTTTACAACCATCTGCCGAAGATAAAAAAATAAATACAGGATAAACTGAATATTCACGGTATAGCATTTGTTGTTAATAAAAACTTTGATTTCCAACCAGATGCTGCTTGAAAGAAATAATAAAATCCCCAAAGGAAATGAGCTTGGATGCTAACAAGTTTAGTCGTTGATATGTTTTGAACATAATATTTAACTATGATAAGCTGAGGAAGTTTATCAGAAGGGAAGGGGGATCTTTATAGCCCGAGGCTTCCTCCCATAATGCAAACCATAGTTTAGTGTTGCAGCTGAAAAAAGGCCAGTGTGAGGACTGATGCTCACATGGATGAATGCTAGGACGTAACTGAGTGAGAAATGCTACTGTATGTGATTTGATATGTGAATGGGATTTAATGAGTCTATATTACATTTAGGTAGTGTAGTAGTTATAATCTGATTCATGTATTCAAGTTGGTTCCCTGTTTAGGGAAGCTTTTAATATTTAATAGATTATTGTATTTTAATATTCTGTTGGAAGCCGCCCAGTGTGGCTGGGGAAACCCAGCCAGATGGGCGGGGTATGTTGTTGTTGTTCAGTCGTTCAGTCGTGTCCAACTCTTCGTGACCCCATGGACCAGAGCACGCCAGGCACGCCTATCCTTCACTGCCTCTCGCAGTTTGGCCAAACTCATGTTAGTAGCTTCGAGAACACTGTCCAACCATCTCATCTTCTGCCGTCCCCTTCTCCTTGTGCCCTCAATCTTTCCCAACATCAGGGTCTTTTCTAGGGAGTCTTCTCTTCTCATGAGGTGGCCAAAGTACTGGAGCCTCAACTTCAGGATCTGTCCTTCTAGTGAGCACTCAGGGCTGATTTCTTTAAGAATGGATAGGTTTGATCTTCTTGCAGTCCATGGGACTCTCAAGAGTCTCCTCCAGCACCATAATTCAAAAGCATCAATTCTTCGGCGATCAGCCTTCTTTATGGTCCAGCTCTCACTTCCGTACATTACTACTGGGAAAACCATAGCTTTAACTAATACGGACCTTTGTTGGCAAGGTGATGTTGACAAAGACAACAGGCAACGGGCGGGGTATAAATAATAATAAATTATTGTTTTCTCTTCCCAATCCTGCCTCATGTGTGGAATCACATAAAGAACATGTCTGTGAAATCTGGGCAGTAAATGGGTATATCATTAAGCTGTATACTAGAAGTATATTTTCACTCTTGATACCCCCCCCCCAAATGCAGTTTCATATGTGGGACATGAATGGGGGAAAAGTGTATGTGGAGAAAATAAGCCACTAGGTCATGTGTGAATTGGCATAATCCTCTACATATCTACTCCGAAATAAGTTTGAGTTTGATCACACTTACTTGCTTTTGAGTGTGTATATAACTGCAGTCTTAGATCTGAAGTGTCTCTACACCACCTTCGATAAACCTGGTGTTATCTTCTGCATATAGTCACATTAAAGTTAAGCCACAGATTAAATACTGTCTATTGACAGACACACAGACACCATTGGCAAGCTGTCTAGAGAATTGTATTGATGAGTAGCCATGCAAATTTAAAAAAAAATTTCTCGTCTGGCATATTGAACATTCCAAACACACAGAGGTCTTGATGCTAAAGTTTCGCCATAGAAAGAAAAAGTAACAAAGTGTAAAATAATGTCATATGCCAGTCTCTGGCTGGTGGAAAAAGTTAATACATTGCTTTCAACAGTGACAGCTTTTAAATAAAAATAATTTGTGTAATTTTAAATTGGATAAATGTGTGTATGTTGTTTCCTCCCGTGATTTTCTTTCATTCACTAAACCGCTTATCATTTTTATTTTCTGATCAAAGAAAGCAAAATTCTTCAAATCTACTGTTACATATTTTCAATGTCCACGACACACACCAGGACTTTTCATTAAACTATATATATATATATATATATATATTTACGGACTTCATTGACATTTGCTTAAATTACAAACTACTGAGTCAGACTAACACTCCCAACACTGAACCATTTTGTAGTCATAGTAATAGTATGTTTTCAATGTAGATTTGTTTGATGACATAAATTAGCAGACTGTGTTCAGTCCAGCCCAAAATGAATTAAAGCTGATGCTGCAGAAATTCTTTCACAGCTGAATAGTGCACAATGGATATGCCAAAGGATGCTGGGAGATAAATTCCAACAATTTACTTCTAGTCCCAATTGCTCTGGGAAGCCTATTTTCTCAGTAAGAGAAAATACACAGCTTTCTAGATGCTATTAGTTTGAAAAATTAAGGGTGGATGTCTTTTTGTGTGAGGCAAGTGGAACGTTAATGGCATCACAGGAGTAATAAAGAACTAAGCTCCTAACCTTATGTTTGAAAAGTCTGGGGTTGAAGGTAAAAGCTGTTCACTTAAAAGAACGGACGGTGTGAAGCAGCCTTGAAAGATAGTATCTGTAGGCTAGGAGAAAGGCAGTTAAATAATCAGATAATATAAGCTACAGAGAAATGGGCCTTTCAGTCTTTGTAGAAATGTGAACTCTTAAACCAAACAATGAAAAATATTTGAACTATGAGCTCAGTATTTCTAGGTTAGAAATCCACTCCAGGCAAAGAATGAGATGAGATTAGTAGCTGGTCGGAAATGTATTTACTTACTTATTAGCATTGTTAATTCATTTATAACCTGCATTTAGGTTGAAAGAACATACACAAATACAGAACAGTTAACAGTGTAAAGTTTAAACCAATATAAGTTATATCAGTTATTTTGATTTGGATAATTGTTTTTGTGTTAATGGTTTGATGCATTGCTGCCTTACTGGTTGTATACATTGTTGTGTATTAAGCAATAACATGGTCAAGGCGTTTTAATATAGAGTATTGTGTTGTATTACAGACCTTATTTGAATGTACGAGTTACAGTGGGAACGGCAATCATTTGCTGGTTCCGAGAACAGGATTTGGATCCTCTGCCGGATTGGTTTCCGCGGGAGGGAATCCGTGCCATTGGTTCCCGCCAAAATGTATCTTCTCCCTACTAGCCTACTGTTATTATATAAACCCCAGTTTTCTCCATTCCTGAGGTCGGCTCTTCCCTGTTTCCGAAATAAAGAGATGTTGTATCTGATTCTCGCCTCCAGTCATTGATCCACAACATAACATACATACTGCTCTGTTTTTTGTAAACCACAAGCATTAAAATGTGCGTGTGCGTATGCCGTGTTACTGTAACCTTCTATTCCTCTAAAAATTGGGGGAGGCGTTAACCATCAGTAACAGTTCTATTTAGCTGATTGCAACTTGTGACTAGGACTTACATTTGTTAGCATGCTGGAAGCTGCCCAGAGAGGCTGGGGAAACCCAGCCAGATGGGTGGGGTATAAATAATACAAATATTACTATTATTGTTGTGGTTGTAAACAGAGGCATTTGTGAGGGCGTTTAGTGAGGAAGTTTGAGGGAAGGGCCTGGGGTGGTGTCTCACAGTGGACATACGATCAGGAGACATGTACGGTGCAGGAGCTGCTGCAGTGACCTAAAACACTTGTGCGATGTTTGTCTTCATACCTGAGAATGTGCAAAACTACTCCTGCAGCAAATGCCTTGCTAGAAAAGAAGGCACAGCAGCTTGAGGCCCACCTATTCACACTTCCACTTACTGGGAGAGAAGGATAGAAAGTGGAACTGCTCAACACCTACAGATACTTTGCCTTTGTCTTCACCCAAAAACAACAGTGCTGCAGCTGCCGTATCGGCTACCTAAGTTGCCACCATGTAATTTGCAAAACACTGTGGCAAGGGCTTTTTATCAAGGAATTAATGTCTAAGAAGACCAGGAATTACTGTACTTAATAAAATAGCATTCTCATATGAACTAGTATAGTTTATTTAATGCTATCCAGGAATGAGCAGAACAGACTTCCACTCATGCACTGGGACTGAAGCCTCGTCTGTTCATCCCTGCAACTCCCTCAAAATCTGCTCTGGAGGCTTGGAGGGCAGACTGAAGCAGCTTTTACAGGCTTGGGGTGGGCTTATTGGGGAGGAGAGGAATCTGACAAATTTTCAGAATTGTTTTTGAGGAACTTGGAAGAGACAAAATAACAAATATATGTACAGAACCCACTGTCTCTTCTGTGATGTTAAGTCTCTCATTCTGTTTAGATTGTGATTGAGTTTCATGACAACTGATGGTGGATGTGCCGCAGCGAAATGGGGCTTTCTGTACACCAGAGAGAAGAGGCCTGACAAGTATGAATCGCTAGGCTGAGATGGGTGCTTGCTTTGTTATTGTGTGTGACTTCAGTGTAGCAGCAAAATGAAATCATGTCCTAGTCTGACAAGGAGATACCCGATAACTCAATATGTGCTTCAGCTATTTAAATTCCATTTATCCCACACTGTGAACATTATGCATAATAGCCTCATTTGACAAAGTAACTTCGTACAGTAGGCTGCTTGCATATAAGTATTCTGCATGGTGCTTATCATATCAAAGGCTTTTACGTATATGTCATTCTCATGACATATAAGGAAGATGCGAGACATTTCATGATCTGGCATGTTTTCTGGAAGAATGAGTGGTGAGTTGAGTTCATTTGTTGATCCCACTATCTTGCTTCCATAATTCTTCCTCTTGTACTGCTTTCCCTCTTCTTATTTCCTCTGCTTCCACTTGTAATATAAATAAGGTGATTTCTGAAATACTATGTTTGCATAAGTTTCATTGGGAATATATCACCAAATGCCTCCTTGAAGACTAAATTAATGTCAAGTAATTGCTTTTACAAGGACTGAGTGCTATATATAGTGCATCATGTTTTGCAGGGAAGTTACAGGTACATATTTCATGAAAACTATGCAAGTATCAAGCTTTCAAAGTGTGTAGCTCAAAAAAAGAAGAAGCTGAAAATGGAGATCCATGTTCTGCAAGAAAGATATTAGTACTTTTAATAGTACAGCGGTACCTCGGGTTAAGTATGCTTCAGGTTAAGTACGCTTCAGGTTAAGAACTCCGCTAAGAACAGAAATCGTGCTCTGGCGGTGCAGCGGCAGCAGGAGGTCCCATTAGCTAAAGTGGTGCTTCAGGTTAAGTACGCTTCAGGTTAAGAACGGACCTCCGGAACGAATTAAGTACTTAACCCGAGGTACCACTGTACACTTCCTTACGAAGAACACCTGTTTAATTAATTATTTAAAGGCATGACATACAGTTCATTTTCCAAGGAACTCGGTGCAAAGTGGCTCAGCCAGTTCCCCCATGATTCCAGTAGCAGAACTTTGGGAAGCAGTAGTGTGGAATAAAGGCAATAGTTCCTTCTTTGGTAAGACCATTTAGGTTGGAGTTCTTTCTTCTAGGGTAAAATTAAGTGGTCTGTGTTAAGTAGCTATTGGTGAATTATTATTATCATTATTTGGACGTATCGTTATTGGCCCAGTAGTGGGTGGCATATGAAAAGGGCTTGGTAGGGTGGGAAGGCAAACCTGGACACTAATTCTTAGTTACAAAGTTCTTGTAATGACCACCCCAAATAGATAAAATCCAATGAGAGGAGGATCCAAAAGTTGTTCGTCTCTCTGAAGAGCTGGCGGAGGCTGCATACACAGTATACCTTTAAAGTACATTCCCACCTCCTAAAGTATTTTTGGGATTGTGGTTTATCCCTTACAGAGCTACAATTACAGTAAGAGGGAGGAGTCTGTTGGAGCTCAACTTTCAGTACAGTGGAAAATGGTACATTAGCATTTAGTACAGGTAACTCTGGAAACTGAATTGGCCCTAGTGACATGAAACACTTTTAATGGGTGCTTCTGGTGTACCAGCTACAGACTTTCCTAGGCAGTGATGGCCTGGCTGTCATGTCTGAATTTCTGCTATGCATTGTACATGGAACATCCTTGATAGTTCAGAGGCCTCAGCTATTACAAAATAATGCTGCTAGACTTAAAACAATTGCACTAGTAATCCATGAGCATTAGTAACCACCTTTCAATGGGGTCAAGTACACTACAGTTTGCTTCTTCCGTTGTGCAATCTAGAGTGAAGCTTCAGGGACATGTAGAGAGTGTTAGCTGAATTAAGCAGGTCGGTACAAGAGGCTTCTGTATTATAACAACAGCAAAGTTGTTAAGGATGAGCACAACTAATTTTATTTTAGTGATCTCTTGTTATACTTTTATAGGATTAAACAGAATCAATCATTTTAAAGTTGAAACTGAATTCATTGTGCTGCAACAGTCGTTAATCACCCTAGGTTTACTTGGAAGTAAGTTATATTGTTGGGATTTGGTTCCATGTTGGCATGTTAATGATTGCAGACATGCCGCCTAATCCTGCGCATAATTTCCACTGAGTTACTCTGAAGGAAGAGTGCAAAGCATTGCAACATTACTCTGACAAACAGTCATTACACTCAGTTTTAGAGTTGTTTTTTATGCTTATCTTTAGCTTGACTTTTATTTAGGTGATTAAAATGCCGGTCGTTGCCTGGCATGCACAACATACATCATTAATGGTGATTTATTTTGGCATTTAACAGAATTGGCACACAGTAGCACACCAGTGGGCAGAAGAAAAACAAACGTGAGGCAATTCCCAAAGAAGCCTATTCTTGTTTGCAGCTCTTTTGATATGGCTCTGAGTTACTTTATAAAACATACTTTTTATGGGATGCCAGGAGAAATTGACAGTACAAGCAATAGGACTTTATATGCAAACATCTTCATGGCAGACTGATTTGTTTTCCTTCTGAATGGGAAAAATGGAATTGCTTTTTAGTCATCAAAGCAACACATAGGTTCAACAATTTGTTTTCCAAAGGTTCTGAGTACCCATAACAGTGTATTTCATTTGCTGAGAGCCTCTGAAAAAGAGCCCCTAAACACTTTTTCAACAATGCCCATGTTGCTTCTTCCTTGCCTTATCATGCTCAGAGTTCTTACAGTCAACTTTTTCTATCAAAATCCAATTACGAACAAAGGTGCCTTTCAAAACAATTTGCCACAGCTGGATGGAATCGCCAAAAAGTAAAGTTAGAAAAGCATCAGCACAAATGTGAGAACAGCATTAGATTCAAATTGTATTTATATATCATTTCCCCCCATCTCTTCAAGTCACTTGTAACTATGCAGATTTCCTTCCTTCCTTTTTCCCTTTTTTATAAGGCAAACATTTACTTTATATGTTTGGTGCCATTTAGAGTCTGCAAGTTTCTTGTGCTTATACATTACAGAAATTAGGAGAAGGGCAGAATGCATGTATTAAATTGGGGCTTTTTGGAAATTATTGAACATCCAAAACAATGTAGCTATGGGTCGTATACAACAAAACTGTCCCTGTTCACGTGCACAGTGGTATTTCCTTTCCATCTTCTCTATCCCCACTTCCTGCAACTGTTCTGGAGGTTCCTGTATATGAGTTTTTGAAGTGGGGCACAAAGACTGGAGTAGAAAATGAAGTCCCATAGCTGAAACAGAAGTGTTAAGGGGACAACTTTTGGATAACCCTATAGTAAAGATTTTCCTTCCTAGCATGTGTTGCAGTTTTAAGGAGAGTCAGTATGTTTTAGGAGAAGCAGTACTTGAAAGACGTGCTTTCGAACTGCTAGGTTGGCAGGAGCAGGGACCAAGCAACGGGAGCTCACCCCGTCGCGGGGATTCGAACCACCGACCTTCTGATCGGCAAGCCCTAGGCTCTGTGGTTTAACCCACAGCGCCACCCGCGTCCCTAGATTGAGGGTAGGGGTAGTTAATTGGGACCATCATGGATGGAAAGAGTTAAACTCCCCCTCGCCACCCACATGGTTCCTATGCTGCTCAATCCCCCATACAGTTGTTACTTACATTTGCTTAAAGGGGGAGCTTTAATTTCATTGACACAATTAATGTATATGGCCCTAAAACCTGGTGCATCATTGGGCTGTCCTTTAAAGATACAAGGCAGGAGCTGCTGAACATTGCATAGCAGAATCTGTGACATGCTCCTTATCCAATTAATGTTTGGTGTAATCATTCGCGTTAAAATGCTATTCAGTTCCATTGATCAACACTTTTCTGCTTATCTGCAGTCAGCTTAATCACCGAACGTGTCAGAATTGTGGAATATATTCCAATTACTCCCTTCAAGTAACATCTGCAGATCAGATGATAGGGATTCTTAGTCTTCTCAGCACATTGAACTTGACTTTATTAGAAACTGAACAATTTTAACTTACAAAAGCAGGCAGGGACCTCTAATGATACCACTTCACTTTCTATTAGGCATGCCGTTTGTCTTGTAAACTTGAAGGCTCCTTAACTTCCAGACATCAGAAAGATGAATAAATGATGAGAACATATGATTAGATGGCTTTATTTATTTTTAATCTAAAAATGCCTAGCATAGATACTTGAAGAGATGTGTGTGTGTGTGCGTGCGCGCGCGCACACACACACACACACACACACACACACACATTAAACACACACACACACACACACACACACACACACACACAGCCACCCAAACACATAGGCAAAATATTGTGGAACTAGTTCTCTAAAACTACTTAAAGTACAAAGGTGAAGGGAGGCTGTTTGAATTTATATTAGATTGTGCGGAGCTTAGATTAAGAATACTGAAGCAAGTCTGATAGAACCTTTTTGTTGAAGCCCAAATAGCAGGGAAGTTGCTTTAGAAAGGGGAGGGGTGCAGAATGGAGTCGTGCTTTGCTGAAAATAAATTACCTCCAGTCAAATGGCTAAAAGAGTTTAAGTGGTTTGCCAACTTGCTGACCCCCTTCCCCCAGCTGCTCCAGAGGTCTGCGAGGAAGACAACACACTGTCATGCGGGAGATTTGAGTTACAGTGCAGCAATTAATCTCAGGCTATCTGTGCTGCTGGATGGCCGTGAGCAATGGGGAGACTGTGCCCTAGCTCCCTGGGCAAAAAGGGATGTCTTGCTCTCCTCTAATGGCTCACCCTGACTTTGTATACAGAAGGGCATTTATCATCTCCACAGGGACCCGTAGGTTGCCCTTATTACCATTTCACTTGCTGCTATGTGAGCAAGTTCAAAGTTGTCAAGGGATAAAGCAGAGGACTGCCATCTTCAAGGTGTTTTGTACAATTAACTAAATAATAATTACTAGATTAGTGAGCTGGCAGTGAGGTTAATAC
Source organism: Darevskia mixta (assembly GCA_034641385.1). Lineage (NCBI taxonomy): Eukaryota > Metazoa > Chordata > Lepidosauria > Squamata > Lacertidae > Darevskia > Darevskia mixta. The sequence goes on from JAWWNH010000013.1 coordinate 6,796,955, forward strand.
GGTTTGTGTAAGGCTGCAGAAAGAAAATGACAGAGTGGGAAGATCTAATATCTAACTCAGAAGAGCTTTTTCCTCGTCACTTGTGGGCTTTCTTTTAACTTAAAGTCCTTCTCTCTCTCATACACACACACACACACACACACGTTAAAATTTAGTATTATATCTAAAGGGTATGATTTATGTATTTTTACCTGCCTCACCGACTTAAAAATAGCAGCTTTTCTGCATTCCTTCAGGTGCAAATTTATTTTAGATCATATGGAAATCATATGATCTAAAATAAATCAGATGATCTCAAAGAACATAACGGAGCTGTAATCCTGAATCTCATTGTAATGATATTTCTCTTTGTATCCCTACAGATTAAAGATTGTATAAAACTTAAACGAAGCAGCATTCTAATCATTACATATTGGAGTTGGGCCTCCTTTGACCTCAGAAACTGAAAATGAGGTTGCTATGGGAACTGCTCGTACTGCAATCATTCATGTTGTGCCTTGCAGGTAAAGTGTCATTTTTAAAACTTTTCCCCCCTCCTTTATTTCTTATTTTAAAATGCCACTGTAATATTATACATTAATTCAAAAGGGCATTGAATTCCATACGCCCATGATAAAGCAGCGAATAAAGCTGCCCTTCTTGGCTTGTATTTAACTAGACTATACGGATGTTCTTAACCTCCTCTTTTAATATTGGTAGTACCTTCCATACCTAGGTTCAAGCTACTTCAACCTGTTCCATTTTGCAACATTTTTCATTCAGAGTGTTTAGTTGACAAGAAGCATTACTTTCCTCCTCTTTCATGTAAAGCATTGTCCAATTGAGCTCTCTATTGAGGTGGCAGGTCCCCCACTCATGAGAAGTGGTACAGTTACAAACTGAATGCACTTAAGAAATGACTCAAATGTGTGTGAATGTAGAACTCTGGTACTTGTATCACTACATTTTGCTAACTGTGGCTTTATTGTTGCCCTAGGCCAGGTATGGCTAAACTTGGCCCTCCAGCTGTTTTGGGACTACAACTCACATCATCCCTAGCTAACAGGACCAGTGGTCAGGGATGATGGGAATTGCAGTCCCAAAACATCTGGAGGGCCGAGTTTGGCCATGCCTGCCTATGGCCTTCATTTCTTTCTTTCCGCTTTCAATCTACTTTCTGAGGCAGATAGAAGTTTTGCTAAGAAGGATGTATTGTGGATACTGTATGAGTTTTAAAATGTGTGAGGGGCACCTTGTGATCTAGTCATTTAGATTCTGCAAGGCCTATCAAGATTTAAAAATCTGCTAAATCAAACCAGTGCTCCATGCATCATAGTTCAGTTTCTTTGCCAACAACCTGAGCAGTTACATTGCAAACTCTTTTGTTCTAAAAGTACAGTGGTACCCCGGGTTACGTACCTGATCCCTTCCTGGGTGCCATTCACACCCCGAACAGTGTGCAACCCGGGTATCCATTTTGCGCATGCGCGAAAGCTGCTGGTGGCTTTTGGTTTTTTTGTTGTGTTTTTTTAACATGAGTGTGAAGCTGGCTACAGAGTGATTGCCAGCATAGGATAGTGTCAGGGATGTGCCCTCCCCTGCCAGTCCAGCACTGAGTGGGTACCGGCAGCCTCAGCCTCTGTTGTCGACGGACACGTTTCCCAGTGAGTCTGCCAGCTCCTCCCCGGGGGAGGAGGAGTCACCAGGGAGGAGCCAGGTGGGAAGGGGTCTCCAGGATGATGCGGAGAGACCTAGCACTGCTCAGCAGACCCACTCCGAGGGGGAGACACCGTTTCCGGCACCTGCTTTACGCAGAAGGGTCAGGGGAGAAGGAGGCGGCACTTGAGGGTGCCAAGACTCTGGTGTTGGCGCCGCAGCAGGAGGGGGGCACTTCCAGATTCTGCTAGCGACTAGATGGTCATGTTTTAGGATAGCTCCGCACTGTACATACTTCGCACAATAAAATAGTTGAAAGACAAGACGGACTTGGTCTTTACTCATGAGCAACCGTTAGCGAATCTGACAGATAGGTTAGCAGGTACAATGTATATTTAAGAAAAGAAAAATGAAAAACACATGTTGACAGACATCCTGAGCCATCTGTTAGGTCAAGGGAGGCTTCCTTGAAGTTCCTTAAAAAGCTGCTAGGCTAGAAAGGACAGGACCTCCACTTGCTGCTTGCCCGACTCATTCATACAAAATTGTGAGGCCCAAGTGGTTGTGATTTGGCAGGCCCTCATTGTCATGTTAATGTGAGGGTTTTGAGGAAGCTCCTCTACCTTGGTCTGATAGGGGAGCACATTGAAGGCAGGGAGTTAGTTATGTTGGGCTGCAACCTGTTGCAGATCCCTTAAAGTTCATTCAAATATTCTTGCCCAGTGTGAGATTCAAGAGGTTCCAGTCCCACTTACCTAACAAATCTGCACACTGCCACCCTCCTTCTTTTGTTCCTTGGGCCTCCTCAGGTGTTTGGCGAGCAGGTGGTGGCATTTTTAGTTAATGCCATGGCAGCAAAATGGCCTGGACCAGCCCTGCCCACCAGGAACCGGAAGTGATATCGTGCAAGCATAGATTTTCTAAAGTGAAAATTACCGGTAGTCCAAGCTATGAGACCTATCTGCTCTAAATATGCTGACGAGATGTTTTAGATAATGGCAGTGGCTGTGTTAGCATCATGATGTGCACAAGTAGGAACACAATGAAGCAAGCCTCAAGTTCACTTGCTTACCTCATCCCTTCTGTGTAGCCGGAAGACTTTAGAAGGTTTCTGTCAAAGCAACAGTGAGTCTTGTGACACCTGAAAGACTAACAAATTTATTATGGTATAAGCACTTGTGGACCGCAGAATATTTCATCAGATGCTTGAAGTATTATCCTGAGTAGCAGCTGCACATATACTCAGGGTAACATTCCGTGCAGCTGATAAAGTGGACTGTAGTCCTTGAAGGCTTAATATATAATAAATTTGTTAGTCTTTAAAGTGCCACAAGACACTTCGTAGCTTTTGCTGCAACAGACCAAAACGGCTAGTGCTCTGGGGAAATATTTTTTATCAGTTTCTAGGTAGTTTATCACTGAATGTGGACAGTTCGAAAACAAGGCAACTTCAAAACAGGTTTAAACATAGTTAGACTAGACCACTATCCCCAGCTGAAGGAATCAACAGGCTTCCTTTAAAGGAAATGGAAAGTTAAAGCATCCCAAGTACGCCGTCTGGCTTATATGTGGAAGGTACACAAGCTTGTGCAATCTGCACTAAAAACATGGTTTAGTGTGACATGCGAACATAGTCTGTACGATTGTCAGGGAGAAAGGAGGAGGAGGAGAAAACCAATTACTTAAAAACATGTCTGTACTGTCATTTAGTCTACTAGAATCTAGGTTATTTATTTATTTTTTCCTAAGTCTTCTAGGATCTCACGTTTCCAGACTTTCAATATTGTTGGTTCACCAGGTTTTATTCAGAAAGAGCTATTTGCTAAACCTGTCAAGCGAAACTGAATGCCTGCTTTTCTTTCATAATGAAAGCGAATATACACACGTGACATTTCCGAGGAAATGGATCCCTGAGCTATAGCTTGTCATATAATTTTATGATAATGCTTTTGTTTTTAATAAGTTCATTTTCTTGAAAATGAAAAGGCTGTTAAGGACTTATCTGTATAGTCTAAGTGATTTCTTACGGAATTATAGAGGCCATACAGTGAAAAGCGTTCAGGGTAGACGCAGTACATCTTTTCATTCAGCTGTATAATGTAGAGCTGATTTAAAATATATATAATTATCTAATGGCATAGCATGCATATGAAACACAGGGACCTTGGTAATGATGAACTACAGCATAAGTGCTGAGTGGTTTTTGTTGCTTTGTTTGTTTCCCCCCCTGCCATAAGTTCTGATTCTGAAACTCGTGCGCCATAAATAATATTGGGAGGGGGGGAATGCGTTCCCTACTCTATTTTTAGGCTTCATTTAGAGAGAGAGAAAAGCTCAATGATGTTTGAGTTTTGTAATCCAAAAACAGCTGGAGACTCAAGTTTGGGAAACGCTGATCTAGACCCATTTCAGTCTGGCTTCAGGCCTGGTTTTGGCACTGGAACAGTCTTGGTTCCCCTGACTGGTGACCTTCATCAGGAGAAGGAGAGGGGAATGTGATGGTGTCAATTTTCCTGGATATCTGGACAATTTTTGATACCATCAGCCATGATGTACTCTTGGAATGGCTATGTGAATTGAAGGCATGGTGGTATGGTGGATCCACTCCTACCTGCACGGCTGCTTTCAGAGGGGGAAAGAGGGGGAATGCTGTATGGTCCCATGGCAATAATGTTGTGTTGTCCCCCAAGCTTTTAAACATTTATTTGATGGCGTTGGGGAAGTAGTTACTGGGCACTGTGTAGAATATTGTGTCACCAGTTTGTGGACAACATGCAGCTCTGTTTCTCCTTGTCATTTCAGTCAGGTGAGGCCATGCATTGTGCTGGATCGTTGCCTAGAGGAAATAATAGGCTGGATTTGGGGGGGGGGGAGCTGCTAAACTGAAGTCGAATCACAACTTCATTTACTTCATTTAGCAATAACTTCCCATAAAGCAGCCCAAAGCAATTGACAATGAAAACATAACCAAAACATAAAAAAGAATTTCAAATCCAGTACTGATACAGACTGAGGTAAAAAAATCATTTTAAAAGCCTTATGATTTTTAATAATAATTGTTGTTCAGTCGTTCAGTCGTGTCCGACTCTTCGTGACCCCATGGACCAGAGCACGCCAGGCACACCTATCCTTCACTGCCTCTCGCAGTTTGGCCAAACTCATGTTAGTAGCCTCGAGAACACTGTCCAACCATCTCATCCTCTGTCGTTGCCTTTTCCTTGTGCCCTCAATCTTTCCCAACATCAGGGTCTTTTCTAGGGAGTCTTCTCTTCTCATGAGGTGGCCAATAATAATAATAATAATAATAATAATAAATGTATTATTAACACCTCTCCCATCTAGGTGGGTTTCCCCAGCCACTCTGGGCGGCTTCCATAAAGATATAAAAACATGATAAAACGTCAAACATTAAAAACTTCCCGATACAGGGCTGCCTTCAGATGTCTTCTAAAAGTTGTGTAGTTCTTTATCTCCTTGACATCTGATGGGAGAGCATTCCACAGGGAGGGCACCGCTGCCGAGAAGGCCTTAATTTCTTGCAGTGGGAGAACTGCCAGAAAACCCTCAGAGGTGGACCTCAGTGTCTTGGTCTTCAGTGGGTGCTGAAAAGGCAACAAGCACTTGTCTATATTTGGGCTAGTTCCACCTGAAATATTATGTTTGAAATTTTCTGCCGTTCAGGTTTGCACATACATACACCATTTCACAGTCTTCTTACTGTTTCAGGTGATTCTGATTTTATGCAAATTCTGACACACACACACACACACACACACACACACACACCGCTCTGAATAAGAACTATTTTTGTTGTCATGCTGTTGATTTCACAGCTGCCAACACACTACTGGTTAACCAGAGTTTCTTTCTCCTCATGCCAGGGCTAGCGGCCTGGACATAAGTGGCAGTTGCCACATGTAGATGGTCAGGTGGTGAGGCAACAGCTCAGCAGCATTTTTTCCCAAGCAAAGGATCCACAAAGAGATTTTCAGTTTACCTCTTCAGTTGGAAGGTTTTTATGGTTCAAGCTGGTAACTTCAGGTTGAAGCAAGTTGCAAGTGAGGAAGTGATTGCCTTTGATAATCATTTTCTCCTCTGTTTCGGTTAGTTGAATTTTTCAGAACCAGATGGGGGTTCTGATCCCTTGTTGCTGTGATCTTATGTACATTTGCCTGAAATTAATCATGTTGAACATAATGGGAGTTACTTCTGTGTAAGCATGCATATAATTTTGTCTAGTGTTTCCAAATGGAGCCCAAATTAATGGAACGAATATGCTAAAATGGCTCTGATAGTCCCTGCCTTTGTAAATGTATCAGAGCCAGAATTATTGATTTGGAATTTATCAGTGCCTGAAACAATCTTGGGGTATCTCATTATGCATTTAAGGAAGCAGTCTCTCCCCCGCCCCCGTCTGTGTGTGTGTGTGTGTGTGTGTGTGTGAGAGAGAGAGAGAGAGAGAGAGAGAGAGAGAGAAAGAAAGAAATGTGGACATATGTCAATTAAATCTAGCATAATGTTTTGTTCTAGTCACAATGAGTGAAAAACAGACTGAGTGGAAAGTTCATGCTACACCGCAATGAATAAAGATGAGCAGAAAGTAATAGTAGTAATGTGGTAATGTAGTAATGTGGAAGTGAGAATTTGACTGTGTTACACTTTGCTTCCTTTTCTGCAGTTTGCAGCAGGGATAAAGTGTTGTTGTTGTACTACTTCGAAGCACAGAGCATAAAGAAAGCAATACGTTATGTTTGTTTTGCTGCTTCCTTTAAGGCACATTACAGATTCTTTTATTTTCCTTCACATGAACCTCTATAGCTGAAAACTGTCTTTGCATTATTCATTTATTCTTTACTTGTCATCCTGTGAATTCAAAGTGAGTTTTCCTTACCCACAAAGTCTCTTTTGAGAACCGATTTGTTCACCTGGGGTACATCAAGAATCAAATTTCTTGAAACAAGGATTGGCAGAAGCTCCTTATTTTGGTGGAAGCCCCTTATTTTGGAGTGCTGTAGTATGTGACAGAATAGTAAGGGACATTTGCCCCACACTCAGAAGATTCAACAACAGGTATTGGTAGAAAGGTTATAGTTATTAAATACAGTGTGGAAAACTTGTGCCTATCTTAGGTAAAACCTAAACGGGCAGTTAGGATATCTCCTGCCTGCAGTTAAGGGCCAAACCATCCTAGATAAACTTCATCACCCAAACAAATAAGTATAGTTCCATAAAGGGAACCCATAAGTGTGCAAGCTGGCAGGTTGCCTGTAAGGTTGCTTAGAAAGGAATGTGTTCCTCAGGCCGAAAAAAAGTTCCCCATGCCGGATCTAAATCATTCTTATTCTTTCATCTGGCTAGCACTCCACTATTTCATTGCCCTATATTACCAGGTATAATAACTGGTGTTCCACTCTCCCGAGAACTATACAAATACTGTAACAAAGCCCTGTCACGAAGAGGTTACAGGACAGGACAGACACAGAGCAGAGGAAGGGAAGTCATCATGCAAGCAGTGAGGAATGTGACAGCTGCAAGCGTAATGTATAGTCCATGATTGGTTTCAGTTCAGGGAGGTGAGATGGGATATTGCTCAGGGTGAGTTGCTAAATGGATAGATTTAAGCTCAGGCACTGAAGGAAGAAGAGTTATGGTGGAGAACTCTGGCAGGTAGGTTGAAGATGAGGTGAAGCTACTGGCTTCAACTTCTTTCCAAACCAGCAAATGCCAGAGGAGATTTATCATGGAAACCAGTGAAGGGAGGTGTACTCCTGTAATAAGAGACTGCCAGTAGTGTGTTCTCATTTGAAGCTGATTCAGTGCCCCTGCCCCCCAGCAAGGACTTTACAGCTTTATAATTTATTATGGATCAGGCAAGATAATGTCTTTGGTGGGAGGGGAGAGAATAAGTAACTATAGAAACTAGGGAGTCATAACACACAGCATCTGCTGCTGCTGCTGCTGCTGCTTCCCAGACAATCCACACCAGATCTTATTGACTCTACCATTTAGAGACAGTGGGGAGAGGAACAGAGGAACAGTCCACCACCACAACCCAGTATCAATTTGCTTTGATAAAAATAGTACGTAGTATGTAGATGTTTTGGCCTACAACTCCCATGATCCCTAGCTAACAGGACCAGTGGTCAGGGATGATGGGAATTGTAGTCCAAAACATCTGGAGGGCCGAAGTTTGGGGATGCCTGTTCTAGGTCCTTCATTTTATTAGTGAAGCCTCAGCAGAGGAAGTGTGAATGATAGACATTCATTGCTTCTAGGTTTCATGCAAAACCAAGGGATGAGTATAGCTCTCAACATGTGTATTCAGTCAACACTAAGGAAACAACAAATTTATTGTGGTTCTAGTTTTTTATAGGTGAGAAATTAATCATGGACTCTGGCTACAAAAGTCCATTGCACACCAAATGTGTTATTTTTCAAGTGCCACAGGACTCCTTGTTCTTTGCTGTTACAGAATAAAATAGCTATGTTTTGGAATTTGTTCCTACATCAGGCAGGGGTTGGAGTCTGAGCTCTTATTTGCGGGCTTCCCATACACCTGATTTTAAAAAATGGTTTAAGTTGATCTTCCCTCAGTAATTTAAATAATTTATTAACAGAGAAAATTCAGTGGGACTTATTTTTTAAGTAGACATATATAGGCTTACTCTGTAAGGCCCAGGTGTGCTCTGTTTATAATTGTAGCCATGCTAAGAGAATCCATTCCAGTTCAAACAATATGGCTTGCACTGTGACTTGCTCTTCAGCAGATGTAAGCAACCCATTCCATTCACACAATGCCCTTCAGCCTAGTAGAGGATCCCGCTGGTGGAAGGTGAGAGGGGCACTATTTGCTGATTCATCCTTAACACCTGCAGCTCCCTGTGCCACCTTCCATGCTGTTCTGAAGGGTATCCCAGCTTTTTGCAACAAATTTCTGGATGGTTGAAAGCTGAAGGCAGGGGATGGAGGAATTGGTTTCCCCCCCTGCCCCAGGCCTGTTCTGTGAGCAGTTTTTTTAAAAATTTGCAAGGCTTTATAGATAGCAAGTAAGAGCTTGGCTATGATAAATAATCTCTTCTTTTAGAGCTTAGCTCAGTTTTAGTTCAGTACTCAGTGACTGAGCTACATGCCCTTATCTAGCTGCCACTAGGGTTAATGGGGAAGAAGTTCACATAATCTAATCCTACTTTATCAATCTGTTCATCACATATTGTGACACCTCAATTCTGAAATGAAGCAATAGCTTTTCTACTAGCTCAGTTATACCAACTTTTGGAAAGTTTGTTGTTGTTGTTTTACAAATTATAATAAAAACAAAACACACAAATCTTGACTATGGTGCTTCAATTAGATTTTTTTTTATTTTCATTGTGCACTATTGCTGATTAGCAATAAAATATACAAATTTAGAACAATAAATTACTTTGAGACACCAATTGTTCAACAGTCTATATCATATTAATTAGACTCTGAAACAAGGCAGGCATTACGGCCATTTATAACTGAGTACTGCTTAAGTTGCTAATCAATAAAAGAGGGAACTAATTAACAAGCCAGCAGTCAGCATCTTGAGAAGAAGTTGGTGATTTCCAACTTAATTAAACATCTAAGGTGTCTAAGCTCAGAAATCTTCTGTGGCGAAGCAGCATCATTTTTCTTTTATGTTTAAAAATTATGAAAGGCTTTGTTTCTTAAAAGAAACATTATGTGCTTTCCATTCCTGTTTCATGTTGTTTTGAAAATAACAACCACTAAATCATATTTGAATTGTGCATAAGGACTGCTACATTAAAACGTTCTCATTGCAGTGTCTCGGAAATTATGTGTATTGATTTTAACTAGCGTTCTTAAGGACTGCATCTCACTTCACATTTTTCCTCAATAAAAAAATCTGAATGTGAATAAAAATAGGACATGCATATATGTCATTGTTGAAGATTCTGCAGTATTTTACTTTTTGTCAATCCACAGCACAACTCTGTCCTCTCAGAGGTAAGTCCCAATGAGTTTAATGGAACTTACCTCTGAGTAGACATGCACAGAATTGTGTTATGTGTTTGAAAGCTGTTGTCTACTGAAGCTTCCAAAATACGCAAATAGAATTGATGCCTCTCATAAATTTTGCACTTGGAATTATATGTGGCGTTGAGGTTTTTGCCCCCATAGAAAGTAGAGTACATAGTGTCCTCAGTTTATAATTTATCTATGGAGAAATATTGGTCTGTGGGTCACCATGATTTTTGATGTTTTCTCCACCTGGTATGCATAGTTCAAGACGAACCATTCTACGGGATTTTACCTTCAGGCTGTGATTTTAAAATAAATCTGCAGAAGTCAGGTTTCAAGTGATGCCCTCCACCTACCTTGGGGAGACGTTATGTAGAAATTTCACCAGCAAAACAAACAATTGCAAACAGATCAAAGATCTGGTATGCTATTTGCTATTCTGGCCCTTTTATATGTAGCTGGGGTTGGGGGTATACTACTGCACATTCTCCAGCAACTTGTAGACCAAATGCCCCCCAGGCTGTGGTGTTGGAAGTACTGGATGATAAACACTATTTACAGTAGTAGCTCTATTTGCTGTGCTAAGAAACTTCACACTTGTTTTTGAAAAATCATTAATTTTCCCATATATAAATCCAAAACACGTTTTTTCACAATATTTTTCTATGGCTATATGGTCCTTTGGTTTGAAACTGATTCTTGTATTTAAGTTTAATGACTTGCTGGCTCTTGTTTTACATTTGAAATTTTGTGCATTGGTATTTTGTGGGGTTTCTTTAACACATCGATTTTAATGAAATTGCTATTCCATTATAATGGTCTTTGAGTACAGTGGTACCTTGGGTTAAGAACTTAATTCGTTCTGGAGGTCCGTTCTTAACCTGAAACTGTTCTTACCTGAGGTACCACTTTAGCTAATGGGGCCTCCCTCTGCCACCGCGCTGCCGTCTCACGATTTCTGTTCTCATCCTGAAGCAAAGTTCTTAACCTGAGGTACTATTTCTGGGTTAGCAGAGTCTGTAACCTGAAGAGTCTGTAACCTGAGGTACCACTGTATATAGAATGAAGTTGAGGCTGACTGATTATATATGTATTAGTTAGGGTGGGACTCAAACCAATGGCTTCAAGAAAGGAGATTCTGACTAAACATTTGAAAAACTTTCTGACAGGAGAAGCTGTTTGGCCATGGAACAGACTTCCATGGAGATGGTAGACTCTCCTCCCTTGGACGTTTTTAAGCAGAGACTGGATGGTCATCCGTCATGGATGCTTTAGATGAGATTCCTGCATTGCAGGGGGTTGGACTAGATGGCTTTTGGGGTCCCTTCCAACTCTAAGATTCTATGATTCTACCAGATGAGTCCTTAATGCACACTTGCACATTTAGATGAAGTAACCTGGATCCTTGAAACAATTCTGTAAAAAGCAGTGGTATAATTCTGGGTCCCTGACAACCCTCTAAACTCTGGCATGCTTTCCCTGTAAGCCTGTTAAACTCTACCCTCTTCTGGAGTTAACAAGATTATTGCAGTAGTAGTACTGTGCCTTTTCTTCCCGAACAAATTTGTGGAAGAGAAGAAGAGAGAGGGTATAGGTAAAAATGTTCTCACTCTCTTCCCAGGTTTGATTTGTGAGTAGAGTTGAAGATGATCTTGAAAGAAGGGAGTTTGAACATCTAGCATACTGAAAACAAAACTATTTTAGGTGTGGGGCGTGAGGTTCAAGGAGACTAAAAGAGAACAATGAGTTGAGAGATGAGACCAAGTGCTTTTGGGTGGGAAAGGGGGAAGAATGGAAATGGAAAAGTTTCTTGGACTAAGGAGATGCATAGTGTTCCACGAAGGGGACAAAAATGATTTAAGGAACAGTTCCAGCCCAACTCTCCGAAAGACTTCATGTTGGAAGACTCAAATTGAGGATTAAGTTCACGTAATTGCCTTTGATTTCACATAATCATATAGATATGGGAGTGATCTGTGTGCAAGGGAGAGATGTTGAAAGTTAGAAGGAGGCTGGAAGGAAAAAGAGAGTGGGGTGCATAGGGGGTTACAAAAAAAAGGAGGGAGTGGGAGATAGGGGAATGGAGCAGGAGAATGAAAGAGTCTGAAGAATAGGAGGGGGTGGTTTTATAATTGCGTGGAAGATGGATAGGGTGCTTAGCAGTTGCAATGTGTGGGGGAAGGAAGATGCCAAAGATTACCACCAGGTGGTTTGTGTGGATGGGTGGTTGCACAAAAGGAGCTGGGCATAGACATGGGGGTGAAGGTAAAGCGGACGTGCAAAGCAGGGCTGCAAAAGAAGAGAAGTGGCTTTAGAAATGGGGTTGGGAAGGTGAAAAGGGAGCTTAGTAGTTGCATGAGTTGGGAAGGGATAACTCTTAAGTCTAAGGACTTAATGGGGGATAGCAGAGGGTTAGCAAGCAGAGTGAACAGGGGTAAAGAAGGAACTCAAGCTTTTTTGCTGCATAACCTATGTCAGTCACAGACATCTGTAACTATGACCACCAGGGATTATGTTTCTATCATTGTTTTTGGTTTAAAACAACAACACAAAACACCCTCCCTTAAGAAAATTCAAATGTAACTTAGAAAAATTAGGGAACTGCACAGATAGGAGTGAGTTGTTCTTCCCACTTCCCCACAATCTGTTTTAACAGACAAAGTGGGACTCACAAATCCCATGGTGAGATCAATGATGTTCACAGATATCAGCATGGATTGCAGCAGGAGTGGGCAAAGCAAAAGTTTACCAAGTCAGTAATAATTTTTGGTTAATTTCCATAAACATTTTACTATTTTATCTTCTTAACAGCTTGTTTCGAGTCCTGTTGAATTGGAATTAAGAAATTTAGTTAATTTTTTTGTTTACTTCTGGTTTTTTTCTAATGATCTTCAGAATGAAGTGGTGTTTTGCCTTCCTAAGCTGCTTCTAAAATAACTTCACTATGCATAAAACATTCTGAAAGCTTCACTTTTCCTCCCTCTGTGACACACAAAGTTAAATGTCTGCCAAAGGAGATTTCAGAATTGATGTGGGAAAGGTTGTTAGCCTTCTGTTAGGTCTTACACTTTTGAGTCAGCAGCTGAATTAACAGCTCATATGTTGAGTTAAAAGCAACACAAGCACAATGCATTTATATACATATATATAGTTCTGAAGCAGCACCCAGTTACTGGTAAAATTAACTTCTAGCTTTGGCTGTCTTGCTGCTAGGAATGCAGTGATTCTGTGGCATGTAAATTATTTTAAAAATGTCTCTGGTTGTAAATAATTGAAAGATTCATATGCAGAAGAATGTGTGTGTGTGTTTCGTAAGTGGAGAATAAAATATAAAACAATATTTTTATATTTAAAATTTAATACAAGTATGGAATTACCAGAAAGCACTTTAGATGTGGCTCTTGAACTTTTGATGGTTGGGACAATTTGTATTTTAACTAAGAAAGAGCAGTTTCTTGAGTTAGAGAATAAGGGCTGTAGCCAATGCTAGTCCTACACAAACACATTGCACTTAGTGAACATGGCTGACTTAGGTTAATTGTTTCTATTCTGAGTAGAATTTAGTTGAGTGCAACCTATAGAGACCCTTTTCCCATTGCAATTCTTCTTTAGGAGACCTACAGCCAGTTGAATTATGTGTGAGATTATGAGAAAGGACTGTTGTAATGACCTTTGCAGCATATCCTCCAAGACTGCTTACGTCATGAACGGCAATGTGTGACTGGACGATCATGATTATTTTTCTGCTCGTTAATGTCACATGCTGCTTATGAACACTACAGAAGCAATTGGTTTTGTGGACGAAAGTAGACTGCTTGGATACTTGCCCTCTTATCTATGGTTAAACCAGAGGTGGGGGATACTTTGCACACACACCTTAAACAGAGGCAACCCTTCTACTTTAGGCAGTGGAGGGTGAGGACTTTGAAAGAGAAGGGACACTGCTTTTTAGGTTGAGGACAATTGTCTTCAGTGATGTAATCCTATAATCAAATTTTGATTGGCTTTGTGCTGTTGTGATGTCACAGTAACTCTTGTGCTTCTTAGTTGACTGAGATTGGTTCTGCCGGGAAGAAAGAACCCTTAGAAATGGTGCTGAAGTTATGTGTTTGGGGGGAATGGCTGCTAATCACTATGAACAGCGCCACAAATGGTATGGTGTGGGATGGGGACTTCATCTTCTTTGTGGAACCACACCTTTCACCCTGAACACATCCTCAGTTGAACTTTCAGCACAGTCTTATCCTTGTCAATACTGAACAAAAATAGTTTGTGAAATGTCTCTAGGAAGCTGCATGTGTTTAACTTTTAGCCTCTATAAATTCTTTGATATTTATAGTATAGCTTTATTTAAAATACTGTATATTTTCTAATATATGATCAAGTTGCTAGGAACTGTGTGCACTTTAAATTGTTCACTTTTGTACCATTTGGTATACTACTGGCATGCAGTGACTTCTGATTACATAATTTCTCTGTGAGAAACATTTTTGCTTAGTTGAAGTAGGTGATCAGTCCCTCTCCTTCCCCCACACTCCAAATTCTGTGGCTTTTATGTTGAGTTGAATGGACACAAATGTGGCAAACATTAATGTATCTTATTTTATTTATTTATATTTGCATTTCCATGCCTGGAAAAGCATGACTAGCTTTGCTTGTTTATAGACCTCAGGGTAGTTCACATTATTAATATATTATTTCCCCTCCCTTCTCTCTTCCCTGGCTTTTGTCCAGGCTGATCTGAGAATAAGTTACTTCCCAGTCTCAGATGCAGCCACCAGGCCTCGAAATTGTGATCTTAAGAATACTAACGCACAAGACAAGTTGCTCCTATTTTTCTTATTTAAACTTACAGTAATTAATAATTATTTTTTAAAAATCCACATTTACCGCAACCAGGGTGGATTTGATTTAAATCAAATCGATTTAAATCGCGATTTAAATTACTAGTCAGTAAGACTTGATGTAAATCTTTTTTTTTGCGTGTCGAGGTCCCCCAACCACACCTCAAATAATTCACACCACAGACAGAATTTTAGGTTTAATTTATGGGCATAATTTTGGCCACAACTTTATTAAAATACAAATTATGTGAGTGGTTGTTTAGGCATTGGTTCGGACTATCTGCCCACCTGGGGGCAGAACTGACGATCGCCAGTATTGGGGAAAACACCCTGGGGAGAGAATAGGAGCCGGTGGTCAGGGCTCAGCGACTCTCCCCAAATGTGCTCCCAGGAGCTCATGTAGGGCCCGGACACCCGACCGGGGGAATCGGACAAGCATGTTTAGCCCCCGGATTCCTTTACGGAATTCCCCACGCAACAGCAGCACTGGAGGGGCAGATACAGCCAAACTTTTGCCCCTCCATTAACGAACACAAAGGAACCAATGCCTAACCGCCAACCTTACAAGTTGTGACTAATTGCTACGCAGTAGGCAAAAAACCAGAGGGCACCAGCCAATCAGCCAACTGGACAAAAATTCCTACCAGGCCCCTGCCTCAAGAGCAGACGACCCCCTTTCAGGCATAGCAAGGTCAACACAGAGGCCTAAAATAAAAGGGGGAGAGGACGGGCGGGAAATCCGTTGCACGCAGCAAAGAGACCTATCTCAAGACGTGCCGAGGGTTTTATACCCCCAGAGCTGTCCATCATAAAATTGCAACAAACATTTCTCCCCAACTACAAGCCATAATCCAATAAAAGCCATGACCATCATAAAACCCGCCTAACGTCAAAGAGGTGAGGTTAGTCGGCCCCGACCGCAAGACAGGCTCTCCATGAAGGAGAACCCGCTTTACAGAAAGACTCATTCTTGCTGGTATAATCTTAATATTTAGAACCAGATGAAGGTTTCATTTTTGGAATAATAAATTTTCAGAGTAGTTTTTACAGTTATATCAAAAATTACTTATTTGATTATACTATTAGAAATACATAGACAGATAATTATGAAATTATTTTGAGCCTTAATAAGTTAACTGTTTATATTTGGACAACTTTTCTGCTGTACTTTATTGGAACGAGAAAAATAATCATTTCCTTAATAACAATTTAAACAATTTATTTAACTAAAGCAATAACATTATAGCATATGTATCCATGTTTGTTAACTGATGTGGTTAAACGTTTTTTGTTTTTTTGTTTTTTTTAAAAAAACCCTTAGACTGAGTTTTAGCACACATGAAAAACTTAAAACAAATCCTTATGCTACCAGTTAAGGGTTGCTTGCTAGCACCACCAGCACCAGCACAGAAACTCCATGAAGGCTCTTGATAACATTATTGTGTGTCATTTAGCTTTGAAGTGGAAACCAGGAGTGTTGCTTAGAACTAAATAAAAAATAAAAAAATTCCTTCCAGTAGCACCTTAGAGACCAACTAAGTTTGTTCTTGGTATGAGCTTTCGTGTGCATGGACACTTCTTCAGATACCGTGCATGCACATGAAAGCTCATACCAATAACAAACTTAGTTGGTCTCTAAGGTGCTACTGGAAGGAATTTTTTTATTTTTTATTTTGTTTTGACTATGGCAGACCAACACAGCTACCTACCAGCTTAGAACTAGTTTGATACTCTGTTTGAAATATGTTCTGATTTCGTTTGCTCAACATCTGTGAGGATGTTGGACAACGTTCACAATTTATTAAGTCTTCGTTCTGATTTGTTTGCGGGTTTGGGATGGGGTTACATAACATTCTTTCAAGCAAATGTTATCCCACCCATTCCAGTGCATTTGTCCTGTCACCTTCCTTATGGGGTGATATGGATTTGTTGTGGAAGAGCACCAAATCAAATTTCCTTGTGCAACCTGAATTTGCCAATATGTGATTGATTCTTTTCTGAATGTAGTGACAGTCTGGAAGCGCCCCTGACCTTTAATCATCAACATGTTGACTTAGTGCTTTGGTCAATATCTTTGGTCCTGAGAAACCATATCAGTGGCTCTGGAGGGATCCAAATTCCACTCCTTAAATCTCAGATATTTGAAGCATTTGTGTAACCACCAATCAGTCTAAATTCTATTCTCTACGTAAAGACATAGCTGATGTTTAAGAGAAAAGAAGTCAAACTGAAGTCTTAAGAGATGTGGTGAACAATGCTAAAATATTATAAACAAGTTCTGTACACCGTGTTGGCTCTTTTTTATGGATCAACCACCTTGAACAACTTACTAATTCAACCTTGCACATAGGTATAAGAAATATATCTACCTACCCTAACTCCCCACCCTCAAATAAAAGCCCCTCCCACTCATTGAAGCAGTGGGTTGATTACATTTCCAGCTTGACAGGGTGCAGGCAAGTGTTTCAGTGTAAAGCTGTAATAGTTGATACTCGGAGGAGTCGTGGCATTGTCTGTTGACCTCTCTCTCTTCCTTTGGCAAAAATAGACCCTATAATATCAGCTGTCGAAGCTATAAAGAAGGAGACAGTGATGAAATATAAAGGGAAATGTGCATTTCAGCAATTCAGGGGTATGGTGCAAAAATAGCTGCTTGATAGTAAAGGTAAAGATGTAGCACTATACTACTGATATACTATTCCTTATGGTTACTGCATTACCTAAGCATAATAACACAGTAGTTTTAAAATGATTTAAATTGTTTATTTCGACTTCTCGCTATTTCATGTAAGCTTATTAGTAACTGGGCAGTCATTCAAATAATGCAACCATTTTGTGTCTGCAGCATACATTTAAAGCACATAATTTCCTCCAAGAATCCTGTAGTGTAGTTTGCCCCTCACAGAGCTACAGCTAGATCTCAGTATTCATTGGGAGAAACAAAGTGTGCTTCATATGTATGTTGTGTGTGCTGCCAAAATATGCACTGACTGTGTAGTCAGAGCAGAGTTAAAGGGAGGGAAATGTATTCACAACTGCATTCAGTTATATTTCATTCTTCTGTGTAGCCAAAGGTACTTATGTGATGCTTAACTTTAACTAGTCTGTGAAGTCTGAATGCTGTTTAAAGTAAATGCTGCATTCTCTTTGATTTTTGTTTTAAGTGACAGAAAGTGCTGGTTCACAGGTTATTCATGAGTGCAAATTTATTCCTCATCCACCTTGAAACTGAGTAGCAGAAGAATGATAAGATTCAGAACAAAACTCAAACACTCCCATTTTTAATGAGTTAAATATTAAAAACTTTCCTCTGCTTCCAGGTTTTTGATAGTTCTGGATGGCAGGCGATGGGCTGCTGCAGTAATTTTTATTTTTATTATTCTGATTGATGTCTGGGAAATAAACTTTTGTTGATGTTGACCCTAATATTTTTACAGGCCCATGGTACTGTGTTATAGACACATTGGCTGTTTTGCTTTGTTTATACATAATATGGATAATTTTTTTTTTTTTTTTTACTTTGTTTCTATATTTTGTATATTGTTGCATGCACCTCAATCTGCGAGCGCTGCCAGATTCAAGGGGTTCTAGGCTCTTACTCAGGGTTTGGTTTCCTTGAAATGAGGGGCAGCGGAGACTATGGTGTCTTTAGGTGTCTTTATTTATACAAATATACAATCTGAGCCTATGATGGATGGGTTCACAGCATTAAAACCCCAAGTGGGTCTTGCTTCTCCCATAGCCACAACCTTGGATTCCAGCAGAAATCGGGCATTACTCTGTCTCCCAGCTGCTCAGCCTGCCACTTTCTTCAGTGATGGCTAACCTTGACAGTCCAGATGTTTTGGGACTACAACTCCCATCATCCCTGACCACTGATCCTGTTAGCTAGGGATGATGGGAGTTGTAGTTCCAAAACATCTGGGGTGTCAAGGTTAACCATCACTGTTCTAGCTTCTAGTTCACATAGCACCACTTTCAACTCTAGCCTTTGTCTTTCTAACTACCAGCAAATTGGGGGGGGGGCACCTGTTTGACATCTGCCACATATACTCTTCCTTTGCTAATGGCCTATACTCAGAAGACCATTACCTCACCAGAAAGCTAGCCTGGCTATTCCAGGAAGAAGAAGAAGAAGAAGAAGAAGAAGAAGAAGAAGAAGAAGAAGAAGAAGAAGAAGAAGAGCAATGTGATCAATTTTGTAAACCATTGGAAGCTGCTGAGCTGTTGGAAATCCTTCAGTGACTTACTAGTGGATACCAGTCTTCCTTCTGCCTCCCTCTGCTTTAGAAAGTGAAGTTGTTTTACAGCTGTCACATCAGTTTGGGGATCTTTATTTGTGAACAACAAAATGCAACTTTAAACCTACCGGGCTCTGCACTCCTTTGAAACATTCAGTGAATATGAGCAGTGATATGTATATAGCTTCCAGAAGATATGCTGACATTTCCTTTAAAATAACATGACCAAACCAACCAACCAATAAACAAAAAAAGTGTTTTCTTAAACAACAGAGGAACTGAGTAAGTTTATGCATGAAGTATACATATGCATAATAAGGGCTGACGTAATTTTCCCAAACCTGAATGGTCAGACCATTTGTAACACACCAAACCTCAGTAACACACCAAACCTCAGTCTCAAAGGCCGGGAGCAAAAACCGTCCAGCTTAGCTGGGAGCCAATGTGGATTAATGGATAGAGTGTTGGACTAGGGACCTGGGAGACCGGGGTTTGAATCCCTACTCAGCCATGAAGTTCATAGGGTGACCTTGGGCCTGTCACCACCTCTTAGCCTAACCTACCTCATAGGGTTGTTGTGAGGATGAAATGGGGAGGAGGAGAACAATGTACACCACCCTGAGCTCCTTGGAAGATAAAGGTGGTCTATAAATGTAATACAGGCAGCAGTCATTTTAGATGCATCCAATTGACACACAATCGCTGGCTCGCAGGTATTTTTGGACCTGGAAGAGGACAGAACAGGGGCAGGGCATGCTCATTTGCGTTCTGCCGATGTGCATGGGGGCTGGGAACAGAACCCCCACATGAAATGCTCACCGCCTGTAAATATATTAAGTAAATAAATGTGGCCTGTGTATCCCCTTTACCCTTTGTGCGTAAGACCTGGAACCAAGAGGAGAAGGGTGTATGAATCATTCCTGCTTCAGTTGCTGCTGCTGCTACGTTAGAACATCCAAAACGGTCTACAGTTATGCATGTGTTTGAGTTGTGTTTATTAAAGAAAATGCCCCCCTCCCCCCAAAAAAGTGAATAGGGGAGGGGGGAAGCACCAGAGCAGGCCAAAGGAGACAGAAAGGGTGGTGGTGGGGAACCAGTGCTTTTTTCTGGGGGGATGCAGGGGTATGCATACCCCTAAACATTTTGTGAATATTTGTACTTTTGTCCATTTACTGTATTTATTTCCCCCGATGTGAACTATAAAATGGTGATTTTCTTGAGTCAAAATGACAGTACCCCTAATCATTTTTTTAAAGAAAAAAAGCAATGGGGAAAACAAAGTGTTTTCTCTCATACCATACCCAGACCTTAATGATGCACACCGTAGTACACATAGACAGTTTTATAAAGGGACAGTTGCATTCAACAAATGTTTACTGGGTTCCTTGTTCAAGCTAACAGTATAAAGTTATTTTCAGAGTTACCATACCATATTTAATATTTTAAAAATAACAAAAGTATATATTTTAATGAACTTTAAAGACCCCCTCCTTTTTTAAAGAATACATACTGGAAGGTTGGGGCAATTTTATGACTGATAGATTGGGCTTGCTTAAAATTCTTAAATCCGTTTTTTTTTTTAGAATTTCTATTATAAAGCTTTATTGGTGTTTGAGTGTTTTAACATTCTGGTCTCTGTGCCAAAGGGAAGGCTTATATTGGTTAACCAGCTTGAGACTAGACAACCATTTATGTTTTAACTTTTAATAACTAAAAATGATGCAATGGCACAAAGAGGTCATGTTCATGAAAGTGACAGGAGAAATAAAGCTCAGGCGGGATATTGCTTTTGTGCCCCCTGGTTGTCATAGTAATACAGCCTCTGTGCTGAGTAGCTTTTCATAGTGACCTTGGTAGTTTAGTCACCTTCAGCTTTGCAATATATAAAAAAAAAGGTTGTACAAGATATAAATTCAGGATAAGTGCAAGTTCATGCCCATGAATACAAGTTCCTTACACACACAAAAAGTCTTCTTGCTGCTTGTTTCTCATCCTGCCTTTCACTTTATTTGAACAAAGATTTTGAAGTCACCAGAAGGAGGCCTGAAACAAACATCCCAGATTGCCAGCTGCAGGTAAATTGCTCTCAGCCAAGACACACCACTTTCAGGGCATAGGGTGAGGAGTGGGAACGATAAACCCAATTTTTGAGGAGAGTAAAGGTAAAGGGGTAAAGGGACCCCTGACCATCAGGTCCAGTCGTGTCCGACTCTGGGGTTGCGTGCTCATCTTGCTCTATAGGCCGAGGGAGCCGGCGTTTGTCCGAAGACAGCCTCCGGGTCATGTGGCCAGCATGACAAAGCTGCTTCTGGTGAACCAGAGCAGGGCACGGAAACGCCGTTTACCTTCCCGCCAGAGCGGTTCCTATTTATCTACTTGCACTTTGACATGCTTTCGAACTGCTAGGTGGGCAGGAGCTGGGACCGAGCAACGGGAGCTCACCCCGTCGCAGGGATTCGAACCGCTGACCTTCTGATCAGCAAGCCTGTGGTTTAACCCACAGCGCCACCTGGTCCCTTGAGGAGAGTAAGCTTGAAACAAATACTTCTGGATTTCATAAAAAAACCAAAAAACAAAAACAAAACCCAACATGGCCAAGACCACACACACACACACACACACACACACACACACTCAAAACAAAGGTTTTTGTATCACCTAACAGTTTTTAAATAGTATAAACTGATGTGTCTGCAAAAGCCAATACCGTATTAAATCTGTTAGTAGTTAAGGAGCTACAAGAACTTCTAGCCAATGCCAGAAACCTGAAGTCTACCCACCCATGATATACAGTGTCTGGTGGAAATATCTGCAGGTTTCCATGGTGTTCCTTCAGGTTTCCTGCTAGAATAGATTTGGTTCAGTCTCAAAACAACCTAGGGACGGATAAAATTGGCTTTCTTTTAACATTGTTGAACCATTATTCCATCCCATATCTTCCATTGCTAATCGTTAATTTTTCTCCAAAATGCATAATTTCTCATGTAAAAAAACCCCAAATACCTTCAGGTTATTGTTTTTTCTTTCGCTTGGAAGATTTGTGTATATTTATTTATTTATTTATTTTGCATTTGCATGGACAAGGCCACATATTTGTAGACATGTAAGCAGCTGAGAATTGCATTACTGAAGTTCCTGTCCACATGCAAAGAAGAAATGGACACTAGTGTGTCATGAGAAATGGCAATATAGAAAAGCCAGTGGGTAAACATTTCAGACCTTCTGTGACACTCTATAATGGAGCTTTAAGGTGGCCATTGGACAAAAGAATTTTGAAGTGAAAGTGCAACGAGAAATAGTGGAATTACAATATATCAAGAGGCTCCATACTACTACTTGTCAATTCAGCACACAGTTTTTGTGTGGGAATGTGTGTTCATTAGCTAATATTCACCATCTGTGCCTTTCTGATTTTCATTTCCTTTTGACCTTACTGTTCACACACACACACACACACACACACACGTATATAAGTACCTGCAGCTTGGGATGAGTTTTCATTTTGCTACAGTCCACTGCATCATGCTAGGATAAATAATTCCGTCTTTAAGGTGTCACAAGACTCTTTGTTGTGTTTGCTGCCTTTGTTGTGTTGTAACATGGCTACCCCTCTGAACATTGTTAACATCTGAGAATTTATCTTGAGCAACCTAAAGAATTTTAGAATGGTTCTTTCCTTTTGAAATAAGTCACGCAGGAGAAAGGATGAAGTAGAAGGACTGTGCGTTAATACCCCACATTCTGTAACGTTGGAAAGCTAATGGAAATAGCCAGGAATAGCAGAAGAAAGATAAACTTAAATCCGTGATCTACCTGACAGCTAATGTGACTCGGGGTTAAGTGTTTACATTCTCAGTGCATATGCTAGACTCAAAAGCATGGGTAGGTAGGTAGGTAAGTGAATGGGTTGTCATCATATTTAACCAGCTGTGCTTTAATCATTCTACTTAAGTCACTGCAGCGCTTATCTTTCCCCCCAAGCATCAGCAATATTTAAGATTATGTTAGATTTCTCAAATAATGCTGCAGTGATTAATTTTTCAGCAGTGTGTGCTGACATCTTGCCCACTGAGACGAAAGAAGTAAAATGTGACATCGGGCACAGCTGCTGACTTCAAAATCCCCATGTACAGGTGACACTAAGCTCTCCTCCTCATTGATAATAAACACCATTTATGGTGAAACTTCATTTTCGTTAACTTGGATGAAATAAAATTCTCCTAGGGAAACAGGATGAAAGTTGAAAGTTGTTGCTTTGCAAGGCACTTTGTAGATCTTTTGGCAGTCTGCTGTGCAGTCATTCTGAGATGAAGGTCATGTCTCTAGTGGGTCTGACGGCTTATGTGAACATGTAAAACATATTCTGTTTTAGGAAGGAGAGGGTGAGGGAGGGTGTTCTTTTCCTTTCTTTTGTTATTCAGGAGTTGTTCAGGTTACTAGTTGCTAGTAGAAGCTTAGGCCCAAACAAGCTGTGGTGTTAGTGCCTTTCAAATGCAAGCTGCTTGAAACACCCCCACAAAATTTCCCAGTGTAGGGTCCCTGATCTAGATTGGGAACCTAGTGTGGAAGCTAGGGGGCTTTAATTGCTTTCCCATTCTGGACCCTACCCTTCCAGCCAGGAAGTGGGACATCAGTGCAAAACTACCCTCCTCTTTTGTTATTCCCACCAGATGGCATTCAGAGGCATTCAGTGTGGATTTAGCCATCATGCCTAGCAGCCAAATCACCCACCTCTCTGAGCAGCAAGAAGGGTTGTAGGTCTTACCCAGCTTTGGTTTTCTTTGATGACTGGCATTTTGTAATATTTGTGATTACTTACTTACAAACAAGCATGCTGAAGATACGTGGAGGTTCACCTGCAACACTCATACTTACTCCCCAAATTCCAAGGCTCCCACATCAGATCTCTAGGGAGAAATCATCACCACCACCCCAAAATATTGCTACCGGTAGCTTACAGCGCCCGAAGTCAGATCTGTTTCCATGTCTTTCAAGTCCAGCTGCTGTTTGTGTGCAAATGCCTGGAGCATACCACACTCAGTTAAGGTAGAGGGAGAGGAATCCCTCTTGCAGGTATTTTCTAAACAAAATGAAAAATAAAAAAATTCATTCCAGTAGAACTAAGTTTCTTATTGGTATGAGCTTTCATGTGCATGCACACTTCTTCAGAACCATTCTTCTAAAACTTATTCTAAACTTCTTCAGAACCATTCTTCTAGCCATTCAGAAGGCCAGCTGCTGAGAGGGGTAACCTCATCTCACTAACAAAAGTAAAGCACTTAGCAACTTTGCTAGGACTATTAACTTTGGCAATTTAGTAAGACCAGTTCCATTAACCTTCTTCTGTCCAATGCCACCCCCTCAGTATTACAACAACATCCATGGGATGCTTGATGGCCATTTAGTGCTCTCATCCATCAAGTTTAACAAGTATATAATTAGTGTGCAATAAACAGAGTTTCTCCCCCTAAATGAGACCTTTACAAATTTCTGAAAGTGAAAGCCATTATCTTACTGTTGACTATAAATCTATTTAGACAGGTTTTACGTTTTATTACATGTTTAGAATCATTATTTTATATACAATTTAAGTATACCAAGATTCTGTAAATTATTTTAATTTTGAATTTTATCATTTTTGTATATGATTTAAGATATATATGAGATATATAATATGTATGTAAAATATGTATACAAAATATTGATATAATTCAGTATTCTATTAGCCGTGCTATGCAGACTGAGACCTGTTCCTTTCCTTAATAAAAACAAATAAAAAGGGAACTATTCCTTTTAACATTCTAAGAAGTGAGATGGTTGTTGCCTCCTTGAGTTGCTCTTTTTTTTAGGGTCAAAGCACGACATCAGTAACTGTAGATTCAGTAAATCTGACATCTAATTGTTCTGCAAACAGTGCTGGATTTTTGCTGGCCTGCATATTATTTGAAGTGTTTGTTGTTTGGGTTCAGTCTTTGAAGTTCCTTGCCTACGGTGCTTTGATCTACTCCTTGTAGTCTGCAGTAATAAAAGTTATGCTTTATCTCATGGCTGGGTGTATGATTGCCCTTGATATTCTGTAGAAAGTCAGAGTAAATGATTGTGCATTGCCACCAAGGACTACAGCTTAAAGAGGGCCTATACGGGTCTTTTGTTTCCTGCAAAGGACATTCAAGACCCTTTCCCTTAATTTCCAGCTTTATTCTTTCATTTTCTTTTTCTTTAAGTCTTTATAGTTCCTTTACTTCAAGTTCTTTTAATTGTGGGGGTAGTGTTTGATACAATGGGGATTTATTTGCCCCATTGTGAATCCCTATAAATAATTGAGTGTGCTTCTAATAGAGAAGTTATGGTAACCTGTTGCGTTATGAAACTGATGATTTTGCAAGTTGCCGCCCCCATTGGGGCAGAAGTACAGCTAATATGTTAATCACAAAGATACAGCTCATAAACTAGAACATAAACTGATACATGGTGCAAATATATGCACCATGGGCAGATACCCTGTTTCTCCTAAAATAAGACGTAGCCATAAAATAAGCCGTAGCAGGATTTCTACGCATTTGTGAAATATAAGCCATACACCGAAAATAAGACATACCCCGAAAATAAGACATAGTGACGTGGCGCCTCTCCCTTAAGACGACCTGGATAGGCGTGGCTATGCAGCGTACCGACGCAGAGCAGTTAAAATAAGACATCCCCCGAAAATAAGCCATACTGTGTTTTTTTGAGGGGGAAAAAATATAAGACGGTGTCTTATTTTAGGAGAAACACGTATACTCCACCATGTCCCGGTGGAGTATAGGGTCAGGTTTAAGGTGCTGGTTTTGACCTTTAAAGCCCTATGCAGCCTAGGACCCTCGTACTTACGGGACCGCCTCTCCTGGTATGTCCCGCAGAGGACCCTAAGGTCCATGAATAATAATAGCTTAAAGGTCCCGGGCCCTAAGGAAGCCAGACTATCCTCTACCAGGGCCAGGGCTTTTTCAGTGACGGCTCTGACCTGGTGGAATGCTCTGTCCCACGAGATGAGGGCCCTTCAGGACTTGATCTCCTTCCGCAGGGCCTGTAAGACAGAGCTATTCCGCCTGGCCTTCAATTTGAATTAGCCTGATCCTCTATTCCCTTTTTCCTTTCCTCTTCTTTGAAGAAAACCTTTCTGGGACCCCACATTTATATTATTCCCTGGTTTCCTTGCTCGCCCTAGTAGGACCAACTTGGCCAGTTAGCCCTGGTGATCATTCGATATCTATTGACTGGGGTTCCCCCCACCACCACCATCACCAAATAACCCCTGAACTTTTGAATTTTATTGATAATTGATGCTGCATTTTATGTTGTATTTTATGCTGTTTTATGCTGTTTTTAAGTGACATTTTAATCAATGTTTTATATTTGCTGTTAGCCGCCCTGAGCCCGGTTTTTAAACCGGGAACTGCAGGGTGTAAATAATTTTATTATTGTTGTTGTTGTTGTTGTTATTATTTATAAATGGCTACACGTAACACATGTTCCCAAAATGCATACTAACACAATGTAACAGATCACGGTGAGAATCAAAGCTTAGTTAGCAATGTTTATTGTGCATGTGTATTAAACATGAAATGAGGTAATTATGTACATGATTGGTGAAAATTGAAATCCTTTGTTCGAAATGTTACAAATACCACCGCCCTGACCCTTGGGTAGGATTGCAGTTTTGCGAAGCAATTCGACTGTAACCTATTGCCTAGCAATAAACAATTGACTCCTAACTCCTCTTGTCTCTGAGTTTTATTGGCGTAAACTCAGAAGATAAGCCAGTTTTGGCTTACAACACCATTACAGTTTAGGTAGGGCTGGATCCTGAGAAGCAGGAGTGAAAGGAACTTCCTGCCACCCACTGCACATTGCAGGCTCTGTGCCTCTTTAAAGCTGTCTCTTGAAGATTGGAGGGGGTTCCTCTGGAAAGTATGATATGGGTATGGGGATGGTTAGGGGAGAGGGGAATTGTCCAGAATTGAGCAGAGGCACCTTGCTCGAGGGGGAGCATCTGGAACAGTGTTTTGGAGCAGAAGTCAGCCCTCCTGTATATTTTCCAAGATAACAATGCCCACTCACATTATAAAGTGCTTATAAGTCACCTACTCTCAGCAGCCAGAAGCATCATAGCCACTGGAAAGACCTGTCAGGAATGAACATGGACCACTGGTACCAAATCACATGGGAAACGGCCTTACTAGAAAAGCTAACCAACAGACTGAAACTGAGACGGGGACAAACAGAAGAGGATGCCTTCACCTCAGTATGGCTCCCCTTTGCAAGTCGATGACCCGCCACCCGCATAGAGTTAAATAAAACACAAGGACACATGAATTAAGGTTAATGGGCAAAATAAGGCCACAACTTTATTGATTACAGCATGTGAGAGGTATTGGCTTAGGCATTGGCTAAAACCAGGTAAGCATGACTGCACCCCACACAGCGGGGGGACATTTTGGGGTTAACAACCAGTGGGAGGAGCTTGTAGCTTCCCCTGATATAAGTTTCACCACCACCCCTCCTTCCCCAACCTTATACTGTATATAACGCTAATGTCTCCTATCAAATGTAACTGACTTGTAGAAAAGACTTTACAACCTGAAAAAAGAAACAATGCATGTACTTTTCTAAACCAAGAAAATCTTTACTGTATATATATTTTTAAAAGGTAGGGAAGACAAGAGAGAAAGTCCCTTTCTATGGGCACCATCCTTTCATTTGCAGTTATTATCAGAATCTAGTCCGTATTTCTCTTTCTCCTAAGTTTTCTGAGTTACAATCATACAATTGTAGAGTTGGAAGGGACCACCAGCGTTGTCTCATCCAACCCCCAGCAGTGCAGGAATATTTTGCCCAACGTGGGGCTCAAACCTATGGCCCTGAGATTAAGAGTCTCATGCTCTACAAATTGAGCTATCCCAGGTATCTTCATGTTATTTTGTAATCCTTGCCAATGACTTTGTATGCTTTGTATGACTTTGTATGCTGTTTCAGACTACCAACCACAACAGTAGTATATCTCTTACTGATTTTTTTAAAAAATGTAAAGTTCGTGTCTTTTTTAAAAAAATCTTTGAGCTGATAACCAAGCTTTATCTACTAGAGCACTCAGTGATTTAAAGATCAGTGTATTCTGTTAAAAAATTGTCTTCAGTTGAGCTGATGCTCAAAGAAAAGTGAAGCCCGTTTGACTGTGTTTTAGTACATACTTAAAGCCTAATAATGTAATATTGTAAATCAGTATTGTAAGGAGGCTGCCTCTACTGACACATACTTGAAGAGCATTGTATTATTAATGTCAACAAAATGACTGCCTTTAAAATAAAGCTTTACAACACCATTTCCTTGTGCTACAGGTGGTTAAGACAGTCAATTTACAAAGAACAATTTATTCTTTTTTCCTGCTGTTATAGCAAATTGGGATGTAATTAGATTTAATACTGAATAATCTCATTTGCATATCCAATTAATTCTTCCTGTTTTAATTTGCTAAGGTTGAATTCACAATAGTGGTAAAAATAACATTTAAATTATCAAGGACTCAACTTATCTTTTGCTGTAATTCATTCAAGATGTTTCATTAAAAGTTGCTCCTGAGTATCCTTTTTCCCTTTCTTTTTCAATCTTGAAAGCTATTACACACCAAACAAGGTCCTCTATTATAAAAACATGAAAGGTCTCATTTAATCTGACCCAAACTAATGCATCATGCGTTATGTTATTTAAGCCATGCTGCTTTGTGTAATTGTAGCATAGGTGAATGCAGTGGCTCATTTCATTTAACCAATACTACATTCAGCTTGTCACTTTTTGTGCTGATAGCACAAGCAGGCCCTTACTGTGGGGACTTTCAGATGCCTTTGCTGAACAGCATATGCTTTCACAAACAAAACTAGTTTTCTCCTTCCAGTGGCAGTC
This sequence comes from Darevskia mixta, assembly GCA_034641385.1. Classification (NCBI taxonomy): domain Eukaryota; kingdom Metazoa; phylum Chordata; class Lepidosauria; order Squamata; family Lacertidae; genus Darevskia; species Darevskia mixta. The sequence continues at coordinate 6,825,621 of JAWWNH010000013.1, forward strand.
CTGTTATTTTAGGAGTGCAGGGTTGCTCTCCAATATTTGCTTCCTCCGTGCAGCTTATAAGAAACTTCCATCTCCTGCTCTAATACATAGAACTAAGCCACATATTCAGAAAAGGGGTTAGGGCGCAATTTGCCAAAGCAAATTGGAGCTGAGGCTCCAATACTTTGGCCACCTCATGAGAAGAGAAGACTCCCTGGAAAAGACGCTGGTGTTGGGAAGGATTGAGGGCACAAGGAGAAGGGGAGAACGGAGGACGAGATGGTTGGACAGTGTTCTCGAAGCTACCAACATGAGTCTGACCAAACTGCGGGAGGCAGTGGAAGACAGGAGTTCCTGGCATGCTCTGGTCCATGGGGTCACGAAGAGTTGGACACGACTAAACGGCTAAACAACAACAACAAAGAGATGAGAATCATATGTTTCAATGCTTCCATGGCTCAAAAAGTCCCTGCCTGTTAAAAGGATGACAGGGGAGGTTAACTTAGGGATATTTTTTCTCTCTGAAAATCTACATTAGTATTCTTGTTCCAGGGGCAGGAAGGGTTTTTTTTGGGGGGGGGCAGAGTTTTCTTGTATAAAGAGACAAAATTGCAATGCAAAATCCTGTAAATGGTGAATAACACCATCCTGTTCTCACTTTAAAAAACAAAACAAAACACTAAACTGCTAACAATAGCCCATTCCTTCTTTGGGAATTTATCAATTTCTTCTGTCTTAAAAAGTTGTGGGTTTTTTGTTTTTTTACATTTGGGGAATGTTTGAGATAAGAGAGATATGACTATCTGATTAGCCACTCACACAATGCTTTGCTTTTTCTGAACATTCTGTGCAAAGTAAAAGACAGTGTTTTAGTCCTCCTGACCCCAGCATAGAATTATATCTATGGTATGATTTGCGTCTTAAGCACATTTAACTTGTGTGATTTCAACTGTGTGCAATTGAAGGCTGGCTTGTTCAAATCTCGCAAGTTCAATGCGGAGCTGACATTAGAGCGTCTTGCTCGAGAAGCAAGACAGAGGGATTATAAGCTCTTTTTGTGCCTGATCTTCCTGGTGCAAAAGGAGCTTTTAAGTTTTCTGTCTTGCTTTTCAAGCAAAGCTCCTCTCCTCTTGCTGGGTCTGGGGTGCTCCTATGAGATCTTGTGGGAACTCAGGTGGCCCTGGGATACTCACGCAGTGGTTCAGTTCCAAGGGTTTGAGTACACGTGTTTTTGCATATATGTGGAATCCTTGGAACCAAACCCCCATGTAAGATGCAATCATACTGTACAACGTAAAATGCACCTTTATCACCCACCATAAAATGCAGCCGAAAGGATTGTTGATCTCTTATATCAGTGCTAAGCACCACAGCACTGAATCACAGAATTGTAGAATTGTAGAGTTGGAAGGGTCCCCGAGGGTCATCTAGTCCAACCCCCTGCAATGCAGGAATCTCAACTAAAGCATACATGACAGATGGCCATCCAACTTCCGCTTAAAAACCTCCAAAGAAGGAGAGTGCACAACCTCCCGAGGAAGACCGTACAGCTCTTACTGTCAGAAAGTTATTCCTGATGTTTAGCTGGAATCTCCTTTCTTGTAATTTTGAAGGCATTGGTTTGGGTCCTACCCTCTGGAGGAGAAAACAAACTTGCTCCACCTTCCCTGTAACAGCCTTTCAGATATTTAAAGATGGCTGTCATATCTCATCTCAGTCTCCTGATATTGAAGATACGAGTCCTCTGTCTGCTCTTTAAAATTAAAAGTGAGCATTTCTGCCCATTCCTGCCCCAGCACTGGAGTGAGGGTGGCAGGGAATGCCCCCTTTTACTGTTAAAAGAGCTAGAAGCAGAGAGATTTTTGTCCTGTGAGGTTGGGAGTTAAAGCACGTGGCCTGCTCTCTAGAGATTGCTCCCCCAAGATCAAGCTGAGCATTCTATCTCCCTGTCAGATCAAGAGGAAAAGCTGTGGAAGCTGATGGACCAGATCCAGTGGTGGATTAGTTGTAGACCGTCAAATAATAACATTGTAGCTACTGTGAAATGCCTTCAAGGGTACAGGAAGGAGTTGGGGACATTTGACAACTGCAATAGAGTCACAGATGCCTGCTGCTTAGGTATGTTCCCTCCCCTCAGTGCCTTCCTTGCCAGTGTTCACAAGTTTCAGCTTGTGAAAAGCAATTCCAGATCACAGGACTAATTTACAATGATTACTGCTGGTACAATTTATAATATTATTCAGCTATTCAGTAGGTGAATAATTACTTCAGTGTGTTGAATTCATTCCAAATATTTTTCTGAGATAAACTGCAACCTACTAATTAGCAGTTTGGCCCAAACAGAAAAATCAGTTATCGCCATTAGCGGCACAGAAATAATATTTAAAATGGTGTTCCCAGGCCCCGCTTTGTTTCTGTAAGCATCCTTTACCAAGATATCCACTAAACTACATTACTTTTTCCTGTTACTGCAGCTTCTACAAGTATGTTGTCTTGTATTTTGCAATAAAATGTATGTGTCCTAAAAAGTGCTCTTTCTAAGCTGTAGTAAGAAATGTTTCTCTTGTGCTTTAGCCAAACAACATGAAGTGCAAACAAGTAGCAAGTTAATAAAAGCCATAAATCGTAAATATAATTTCAGGGACCTCTCAGTGGTGGAGGGGGTTATGTTTACAAAGATTAGTAGAAATATTGCCACTATGCCTAGTAGTAAGAAATTAATCACATAATGGAGCCAACAAACGGTTAGGGTTTTTTTGTGTGCAGATTAATACAGGGCAATACTTTAAAGCACATGCCCTAATCTATAAACATGGCTTTAGATTCTAAGGTTAGGGAAGAGTCTTATGTCTTTTTTTAAAAAAAAAGTAAGCAAAAATGACCTCTAGCTCCCAAGCATTTATTGAAAACTTGTTTTAAATTGAATACACAAGCCAAGATAATACAAGTTGTTTGATAAGAAACATTAGAGAAATCCATACATAAGGCTTTTTATTATCGGTTTATAACATCAATCTCTCCAGTGGGTAATGGAACTTGTAAATATACTCTTATGTAGGAGTCTCCTTGCAGGCTTTTTATTCATGCTGAAGTAAGCACAGCAAACTTATTTGCTGTCAGGGTACATTGAATTTAAGATTAGTATTTATTTTGGTTCTAAAGAGGTTTTGCTTTTGTAACTGGGAACTTGGATCAGCTGCATAGAAAGGGGGAGAAGAAGCTATGGGGAATACAGAAAGTAAATTAGTTTTCTAACTGTACTTTCATACGCCATTAAATCAACCCAACATGGGACCAGTGTTGTGAACTGTATAAGTAGCTACCCCTTGAAAGATGCCAGCCAGCCAGGATTGGGTATGGTCGCATATATAGACCTGCTGCATAAATATCAAGCCCATTTCCCCACTCCTAATCATGCTGATTAACTTTTTTATCTGTTGATGGGTCGCAACAGATTTATTTTCAGCAGACTAGCTGCTGAAATGGTATCTTTCCCTGTTCTTGCCCTGACCCCGCTAAAATTAGTTGTGACAGAAGTTCCACTGAAAGTGTGGGCATGCATTTGTCTCAGGAGACAATGGAGGCATACACCTTTAGGGGTGACGTCAAGCTGTTGGAGGGTTGCAGCGCCTGCTGTGGCTGTAGAGGTTGATGAGAGAGAAGCAGGTTTTGTTTCAACTGGGGAAGATGAAGGGATCCAGTTGTGCTGCTGCAGATGCACCATGGTGATTCTTCTTTCTGCACTCCTCCCAGCGGTCATTTCTCCCCTCTGGTCACTTCTATGGATACACAACTTGACTGCCTGTCTCCAGGCACTGTGGTTGTCTTCAAGGGATTCTCACATGGCAGGTTGGTGTTGCCAGCCTTCGTGTCACGTTTGCAGACATCTTGGAAATGCAGAGTTGGTTTGCCAGTTGGCCTGCTGCCAGAAGTCAGCTCCCCATAGAGCACATCCTTGGGGATCCTGCCATCTTCCATTCTGTGGACATGACCATGCCAGCATAGATATCGTTGAGACAGGAGTGTGAGCTTTGGGGGAGCGCATCTTTGTTTGGAAGGCCACAATCATCTTGTGAAGCTTCGCTGGGCATCTAATCTTGTTGAGCAATGTAAAGAGTCCTTTTTGGTTGATGAGGAAACAAACTAATTTTAAACAGTAGTGGGGAGGCAGTGCTGCTCACCTGAACTCTGATTAGTTGTATTGCTGTTTCTTACAGGGAAGAGCAGGCTGTGTCTGTTTCCAGAAATGGGAGCACCACCATGTCCTGGGTTATCTGGTTGTGCCCTCCCATTCTGGCTCCATTTCCTGGGATAAGGAAGTGCTTGCCTCCTGTAGCCCCTGCACCCTGGTCTCAGGCTCCCCATGCTACCCTCCTGTTATCCCTCCTTGTCCTGCTCGAACTGCCAGTCCATGCCGCTAACCAACAATGCCTTGGGACAACTGTGACATTGTGTGCTTGGAGTGGGGAACATAACGTCCATAATCAAGAATATACTAATAAATTTAACATAATAAATTGTGATCACTCGTGGCACCAGTCTGACAGGGTACCTCCAACCTATTCATTTATTCCAAGAGGAAACAGAACAATTTGCCTTCCACATTGCCAAAGTTTTGTTTCACCCATTTACTTTCTATGTTTGGTGAGGACAATGAGCCACATCACATTTTAGAAACTCTCTGCATTTCAAGAAAAGAAGAGGAGCAAACAAGCTGCTGTTTCAGGGGCACAAATTACTTGTTCCTGGCTTGAAAAATAATTGAGGAGTGAACATTTCTGCCAACAAGAAATGGGATATGGCCTTTTTCTTTATTGTCAGAGATTTCAATATGTTTTCACTACATATGTAGGCCCTTACTAAATTATATTAACTATAGTCCAATTGGATATACTTTGCCATCTGCACATGTTATATTTCATTATATTACACCTCCTTCTGAATTCCCTTTGTCGTTTGAATGCATTTTAAGCCTGTCCCTGCATTCCTTTCCCCCAGATGATGCTGATGTAGATGGCGACGTGAAGTGCAGTTTGTTGAAGTGTTGATGCATTTTTCCTACCTAATCAAATACCTTTATTAGTTCTCAAGATCCTTTTACACCCTGTTTCTTCTGTATGCAAATATTCAATGAAGACATACTTAATTAAAAGAGATCAAACATACTGTCCTCTCAAGGCAAAGTCTAAAATATGAGCAAACACCAGCTGGCAGGGCAGGGCCTTAATGATCCCTCAGTGTCATGTTTCATAAAAGTACTGATTTATAAAGACCCAGTAATCAACAGATGAACGCTTTCCCTGATTCTGGTCCTGTAGCATGTTTGTGAATCTCTTTACGTCTGAACAGGAGGAGAAGGAAGGTGCTATTAATTTATGTCCTGTTTTTTTTATTTCCCATGGTGGAAATAAGTACACTGATGAACATGGCCAGTGCAGACTGGGCTGACGGATGGTACCAGGTTGGCAAAGTTGGTCCGAAATATTTGAGAGGCTGTGCCCTTTCCTACAGACACACTCAGGTGCTAAGGTCAGCAGAGGGCCCCCGCTGCCATTGGTGATAGATAAGGAAAGGACTTTCTCTCTCTTTAAGCTGTGAAATTCCCTCCCCACAAAGGTGCTCTGACACTTTCATTGTATAACTTTTGACATATGCGGAAAATGCTGCTCTTCTGGACTTCGATACCTGAAATGTATAGATTTTAGATCCCACCTTATTTCCCCCCATGATTATAAATGGGTTTTAACTTATTTTAAGATCATAAGATTAGTAAGAAATAAATAAAATCTGGGTCCAGGGTAACAGTCATGTCCTTAAACTGCTTTGAGGAACCTGCTTTGAGGAACCTGTAGCTCTCCAGGTTTGCCTAGTCCCCCCCCCCTCCTGCAATCTGTCTCCTATAAAACATTGCTGCTTCTTGAATTTTACAAATTAAATAGAGGGATGAATGCACTCCAGTTTGCCATCTTAAAAGTATTTTTAAAGTAGCGTGCTTCCTAGAGAGGACATAATGTGTTAGTTTATTTGCACAGTAAGTCACTCTGTAAGGGGGCACACCACACATTTGCTGCTATGCATATCCCATCTAAAAAAAAGTGTGTATGTATTTGTGGTGTTTTAAGAAATTATTCTGTAAACTGTGTGTAGCGTGTCATCAAATTGAGCATAATCGTTAAATTTGAATATGTGAAACCCATTATTTTAATTGTAATAAAATTGCTGAAGCAGGACACATAGTTTGATTATCTCCCCTTACAGAATAGAGGGGGGATTATATATCCCCCCCCTTCAGTAGTCATTTTCTTAGCTTCCATGGTTTGTAATTTAAAAGAAGGGTGGGGGGTGGGAACAGGAAACACAACACTATTTTTTTTCTTTTCCAGACTGTGTTGTTGTTGAATTGCCTTGTGCTCACCTGGTAAGCACTGCACAGAGGCATAAACATTCAGAAACATTGTTGTATTAAGATTCTCTTGCTGTATTTCCATGTTAATGTTTCTTTCCCCCTGTGCTAATCCTACTCAAATACATCAAAGGATAACATTTATTACTGTCTATTGAAATTCAAGTCTGTGACTTCTGGTAAGAAACCAGAGACCTGCTGATTTACCTCCACGCATATACGTTCTTTAGCTGCTAGCTTAGTTCACAAGGGCCACATTCACTGTGTGCAGAAACAAAACACACACACTTCTTACAAGGGCAATGAAAAGGCATTGTTATTTTGGAACAATAAGCTGCTCTGATTGGAATCTGTTATCCAAAGAAATATGCCAACTCCTGCACACAGGGTCTGCTCACATGCTTCCCTCATTAATGTATGATCTGGTCCCTATCTGTGAGCTGATTTTATTTACCAGCATGCATATCTTCTGAGCTTTTCCCAACTTAACATCCTTCATCATAACATCAAAACAAGCATCTCCTCAAGGGAACAACTAGCTACACTTCATCTCCTGAGATACAATTATTTTGTGTTTATCCTTAATGCCCCAGGGGTGCGATGATGCAGGAGGTCTCTCCGTTCAGCCAAACACAATCACCTCTTTGCTTGTTACTGCTGTAAATACTAATTCATGCAGGCTTGCATCACACCTTAATAACCTTGCTAGTTAGCTAGCTGTGCTGAGCAAAAAAATCTACTTTGAACTTAACTTGAGTATAAAGCCCTTCAAAAATTTATATGCAGCTGTAGTTGTAAATGCTAGGAAAGAGATGTAATCGCAGACCCTCCAAGTGTCCCTATTTTCCAGGGACGTCCCTGATTTAGAGAAGCTGTCCTGGTTTCTGAATTGATCCTGGAATGTCCCACTTTTCCTTAGGATGTCCCTATTTACATTGGAGAAATGTTGGAGGGTATGGAGTTATCCGATCCCTGAGTGGTATGAAGGCAATCCTGTATAGGGAAGTTTTTTTTTAATGTTTAATGTTTTAGTATGTTTTTATATATGTTGGAAGCTGCCTAGAGTGGCTGGGGCAACCCAGTAAGGTGTGTGGGGTATAAATAGTAAAATGATCATTATGGAATGGGACATCCCTATTTTCATTGGATAAATGTTGGAGGTTATATAATTGTGTGGGTACAAATCTTCAGGTATGGGTAGATTGAATCTGCTGTGTGAAACCATTGTTTAGATTTGGGTTGGAGGGGAACCCACTGTCCCTGGCTGCTTTGCAAGTCTTGTTCCCAGTCCTGCTAAAGTGATACCCTTTCAGTTGCAAGCAGGGATCAGTCATCATAGGAAGCTGCCTTATACCAAGTCAGAACATTGGTCTACCTAGGTTAGTATTGTCCACAGTAACTGGCAGTAGCCCTCTAGGATTTCAGACAGGGCACATTCCTAGATCTACCTGGAGATGTCAGGCATTGAACCTACAACCTTCTGCATGCAGAATCCTGTAGAATTCATTACCTCTGCCCAAAGTACTTGTGGTGTCTGCATGGCACATTCTTCTGAGTTGGAAACGTCTCTATAGAAAGGTGATGCAGGGCACTGTCTTGTGCCTCCTTCCTTTCACTTTCTTCACTTGGGGTAGTTGGTCATTGGATATTTCACATGAATGCAACACATAAAGAATGCTGCGTCCAGTTCTAGGTACATAGAACAAAGCCACCTGCTGTGATTGGCAAAGGTCCCACCCTACCTGATGGTGAAAGCCGTTGTGTGCATAGCACAGGCCCTGTGTGCATACCACACATTGTTGCTTCTCACCTGGTTTAAAGACTCAGACTGCAACCCAAAGCTCCCCTCTCCTTCACTGACAACCAAGGCAATGGGTGGGCAGCAAGATCACACTGCTGCCTGGAGTTGGCACAGTGATTGGGCCCAGCGCCATATTGTGACAGCAACAGGCAGCCCAGCAGCAATCCCACTTACCTGCCTACCCATTGTGGAAGGAAGAATGCTGCATCAGTAAAGTGACAATTGTGTCGCCCCTTTATTTCACAGCATTCATATTCTGCTTGATCGCAACGAAACCTCAAAACAGTTTACAAGAAGAATAAAACTAAAAAAAATATCAATAAAAAGAAAACAAAAACCCAAGTTGAGAACAAATGCTTAAAACATTCAAAAACTAGAATCAACAATAAGATGAAACCAGATTAAAACACATGACAGCTTCTACCTGTCTGGATAGGCTTGCCTAAAATGTTTTTAGTGAAGGCGGCCGCCTGAAGTTCCAAAGTGTGGGTGCTGTCACACTAAAACTCTGACAGCTATGGAACAAATAAGTGGAACCTGTAGTGCCATTTCCACAGATTGAAGTGGTGAAGTTTGCATATATGGGACAGTGGGCATATATATGGTGGTGGGCAGCAGCCAGATGGCTCAGCTGGGAGTGCTGGATGTGGGGGAAACCTCCACCCACTCAGTCCATCCCCCACCTATCCCCCATCAAGCCTGGCATGAGATTGTTGTGTCACACATGTATTGCATCATTCATAAACTTTCATGAACTGCAGATTATCAATATTTCCAAGTGGCTAGTGACAATTATACACACACATAGTGGAGAAAAACTGCCCTACAGTGTCTGATTATGTATGCATACTGAACACAGATATACCATGTGTGTGTTCATCTATTTACCGGTAAGTTAATAAATACTCAGGCTGTAGTCCTGTTCATACTTAACCTGCGTATAAGTTCCAGTGAATTTAGTGAACCTTATTTCTATTCAGTGAATCACTAGATGTCAACCAGCCCACAGATGTGAATAGAGAGGTCTAGAGACAGCTAATCTCTGGTAGGTAGAACATTTTCTTGACTTTGCAGTAAGTCTAACTGGGCTACCTTGAGAATTTGACCAGGTTGCTAGCATTATTTGTGAAACTGTGTATACAATTAATGTATACAAACATAGCTCCTTTAAAGACTGTTCTGTAATGTCAATATGTATGTGATAAATATACAAAACTTATATTCTTTATGATCTAATTTATTTAAAAAATCAGCACATGTTTCAGTAGTTCTGAAGAGCACCGTTAGTACAAAAGAGCCAGGCTGATAGACAAAGGATTACCCTGACAGTGGGTTTGGATTGAAGCTCCCTATTCTGCTGATGAATTCATAAAACATATGTCACAGAAGCATTACATTTGAAGATACTCTCTTCTGCTTGTTGCAATAGCATGCAAATGAAATGTTGAGCAGTGCACCAAATGAAAGATTAATGCTATAGTCAGTCATAAACTAAAGGAAAGAGGAATGATCTGGTAGCTCAAAAAAAAAAAAAAAAGCTTCAGATAGATGAAGCTGTTGATGTGAAGTATTCGTAAACTAAAATTATACAGAATGGATAATAGCAAGATGGGTGGTTTTGAGAAGAGAGTTTGGCTATACAGAGAGTCTATGGAGGGTTTTGTAAGTCAAGGCAATAATTTTGAACTGGATTTAGAGATGAATAGGGAGCTACTGATATGCTATGCATGAACAATGCTTAGCTTTTTTCAACTCTTGGGCAGGAACCTTATAAAAAGTAGTTCTTGGAATCCTGAAGGATATGTCTGAAGGAGTATATCTGAATGAGCGTCTCCACCCCCATCGATCTACCCAGACACTGAGGTCCAGCGCCGAGGGCCTTCTGGCGGTTTCCTCACTGCGAGAAGCCAAGTTACAGGGAACCAGGCAGAGGGCCTTCTCAGTAGTGGCACCCGTCCTCTGGAATGCCCTCCCACCCCAATTTAGTCAATTTTATGAATATTAGAAAGCCAAACAAATATTTGCATTTTCTTCTGAAATATTGGAACTTGGATATCTTCATTCCTTTGCAGCCAAGGATTGGAGGCTATACAAAATTAACCTTGGGGAATATGATTACTGTGTCTAATTTGCTCTTTAGAGTCCAAGTGGTAGACATAAAGAAATGGGTTTTTTAATCAGATTGGTTGGATGACCAATTATTCTTTTGCCTATTCCTGGAATAAGTAGCCTCTCTCACTGCTTGAGTCATTGGATGTATTTTTTAAAAATTTAGCCTCATCTGCTCTATAAATTTAAAGTAATATCATATCACTTTAAACTGTCATGTCTTCCCCCTAATAACCCTTGTTAGGAGTGCTAAGAGTTCTCCTCACACAGCTACAACTGCTATAGTTCCCTGTTAAGAGGGATTGACTGTTAAACTACTCTAGGAACTGAAGGCAATAGGAGTCTCCCAACAACTCACAGATTACAGAAGTCTTGGGGAAAGCCATGACTGTTTAAAGTGGTATGATACCGCTTTAACTGTATATTACAGATTGGGCATTTTCCCTTGCCCAGCAAATGCCTTGATTTATCAATTTCCCAATTGCGCTCCTATACTGTTTGCTCTTATACTTCATCATTCAGTTACACAGATTATCATTTTTAGATATGGTTTGTGTAGCTCCTCATGTCCAATTCACGCATGCAGGTAAGTAGTATGGTCACATATTGAAAACACAACTACATTTACATCTGCATATGGCATACTTTGGGAGACCCAAAACTGGGATGTGCGACTTCTGGGACATGGTTTTTAGGGGGCAAGATCACAGCATAAGAGCATGTGAGATTGAAGCACTAAAAATGGCCGTATGGAATAAAAATCTTGCATGAAAAAATGGGATGTCCCCTTTTTTTCCCCAGGGCACTTGGCAGATATGATATGGTAAGCAATTAATATGAATGTTCCCCATTGGATCTCTCAATTTTTACATGTGATTGTATTCTTTTTTAAAAGGTGTGGGGGGGATTACAGTGATGTGGTGAAAATACCTGAGATTGCATATACTTCACATATACAGATTGCTGTGTGTATAGAGCAGCCTTCACATTTGGGGGGGGGGTGTTACTTCGCTTATACTTCCCATTATGCCTGACCAATGAACATGCTGGCTGGGGCTGATGGGAATTGTATTCCACAGCATCTGGAAGGCGCCCCTGGTTTAAATGCAGAAAGGCTACATTCAGTGTGTGATTTTACAATAATCCAGATATACGTTCTGGTGGAAATAGGTCATTGTCATTGATTTATATACAGAAAGCTTTATTGCTTTTTCTCTGGCCTATTTCTTTTCTCTATATCCTGTAAGATCAGAGAGTAGCTCTTAAAGTACATTTTTTAAAAAGTCTACTCATATGACCTGGAACAGGAAGAAAGATGTGAAAATAAGTCAGTTTCTTCCAATTATCTCAGTTTATGGTGCATGATTTAGAAGTTTAAAGTTATACCTATTTTTGTTCAGTGAGGATCTTTTTTAATGCAATTATAAAATTAGGTAATTATTAGAATCCAGATGTTGTTAGTCCCCTGAACTAGGGTGAGATGAGGGGATAAAGTCAAATATCAGCCTGTGCACATTGAAAAAATTGTTGTAGGCCCATTAACTTTGATTCTGGCACAGACCTTATTCTCAGCTGACACACTGTAAGTTGGATCCAGAATGTAGTCTCCACTATGGTCACACCCACACCTTGAATTTAAAGCACATTGCTTACCCCAAATAATTGCGGGGATGTGTGTTGTGAAATAGTAACTTTAGTCATTCAGTAGAGACCAGTGTGTGTGCTAATCTGCTCTGTGCTAGTAAAATTGTGCCTGAAACAGGAATGGAGGAGAAAGGAGAGCCAACACAAAGTGCTGGAATGGAAAAGAGGCAACAGCTTGCTGCCCAAACATTTTGAAAACAGGTGGGGTGGGCATCCTGTTTGCCTGGGCTGGAGTGGCTGGAGCAATAAGGTCGCAAAGCTGGCGCCCCCACAGCATCACCTCTGCCATTTACTGGGACTAGGTGGTGGCAACATGGTCAGGACAACATAATGGAGCCAGGCAGTGCTTCCACCAGTAGTCCTGTGCCACCTTGACCTCACCACTGTGCTGCTCTGTCCTCACACTTCTGGTAAGGAGACTAGTTCTTCCACCTACCATTATTGTGTCTCACATGGGATGTGGAATCAAGAAATGGGTAAAGGGCCTCTGTTCTGTGGCTGAGATGGGGATGCTATTTGGAGCTTGCCCTCCAAGTCTGAGAAAGGTAGGAGAGGCTAGGAGGGCTCAACTGCAGCCTGTTATTTCCTCTTCATCTGTATCCTCATCTTGGAGGTGTGAGGGGCTGGTTGAGGGGTCACAACAGAGGTTGCACCTACCAGTTAAAGGGAGGAGAATGGTGCAAAGCAGAAGCTGGCACAGACTGATGATGGCTACACTTTGCTTTTGCCTGGATTAGGGTCACACTTCCAATGCTCTTGAGCCACTTTTAAGGAGCCGCTTTCACAGAGTTCACTGTTACCTCTTGTATGTATATTGCCAGGTTGTCCCTTTTTATGTACCCTAGAATTGTATAAGAGATGGATGGTTGCCTGATCAACCTAACTGAATTCTGCCCTGGAACAAAGCTGTGACATGGCATCGTTTAGTGGCATATTCATGCCTAGGGACAGAGCAGCCAGGTGAATTTCTTTCCTGGTGTATCTCATCTCTTGTCATGGCCAAAAGGACATTCTCATCCTATGCTTTCTGATTTCACCTGTTGTGTGTTTTGTGCCATTTGTATTTTGGGAGTTCAGTGCTCGATACCATTCAGGTTCCAGACTGAGCACAGGGAGCCCCTTACTTCAGATATAAATAAGTTTCAGATTGCTGCCTCCTGGTTCCAAGGAAGGAGGTTTTGCTACTCATGCCCAGAAATAAGTTAAGAGGCAACATGTCCCATTCTCTTACTGCTCAATATCTTTTAACTGCATAAAATCAGGGAGTTGACCTAAGATACAGGCATAACTTCATTAAAACTGAGTAAGGATTGAGAACTCTTCCCCTTAATGCCAACATTTCATTCCTCCTGAAAATTAATTCACACATAGCTGATTAAAAGCATCGCTTACCTCTGTTTTCACACTTCAGCTGTAACTCTGCCATTCTTCTGAGGTTAAGGTACAAGTGTGAACAAGGCTGTTGTTTATTTTATAATTTGAGAATAAAAGCAGATCATAACTGCAGCAGAGCGCTGAAGATTAAAATGCTGTGTCCAAGGTAAGCTGCATATATTTAGAAACATTGCCACATCAAGGCAACACAAAAGTGTTTGTGATTGTGGTGGTTTTATTAATTTGGCAGCAGAGTGAAATGACTGCTCATGTGCACCGGCACTGTTATAAGATTGTCATTTGGTTTTAAATTGCCGCATCTGCAAAAATCACTTTATAAAGCCGGGCCTCCTGTAGCTGCAGACAAATTTGGGAACTAAATAGCAAGCGTATAAATAAAGGGACTAAATCAATAAATCAATGCAGCCTGCTTCTTTAATTGTGAAGTGAAGCACAGGAGAACTCTTCTGTTTTGACAAGTAGATCGTATGAAATGTCAGCACAGTTGCTTAGCAGTTATCCTATTATGATACTTAAGGAAAACACGGAGGCAGAAATGCATGGCAGCTGAAATGCCTAATAAAATATGCCAGGTCATTTACCCTTTAAAGTTTATATCAGGGGTGGGGGAACCTGTGGGCCAGGGGCTACATGGGGCCCTTTGACTAATTTAATAAGAACAATGAAAGCTGCCTTAGACTGAGTCAGACCATCAGTATTGTTGACACTGACACTCCAGGGTTTCATTCAGCTCTTTCCATGCTGTAACTGGTAAGGCCAGGGATTTAATCTGGGACCTACTGAACTATGGTTCTTCCCCAAGGATAGTGGGGGGGGGCTGGAGGGAGAGCAGGGATGGGAAGTGGAAAGCCAAAGGTAACAAATGATGCAAGAAATGCAAGGTGCAAGCTTTCATTTCATACCTCTCACAAGAGGAATTTTTGTCTCCTGAAACAACCTTATGGGCTGATAGGAAGAAGGAAAGAGAGTGAGAAGGGGCTGCAGAGAGTGGGATGGTTGCAAAAAGAGGGAGGGAGAGATAGATAACAATAGAACCATAGAATTGTAGAGTTGGAGTGGATCCTGAGGGATCCTGGGTCCAATCCCCTGCAATGCAGGAATGTCAACTTAAGCATCCATCCAACCTCTGCCAGAATGCCATGTTTGGCGCCACGTACCACTATCATGCAGATACGGCAAAAAAATCAGCATTTTAAGAACACTATACATTATGAAATGCAGTTTTTCCCCATTCTCTTCTGCCACTAAATTAGTTTCCAGGCCATTCTTTTCAGATAAATTCATCAGACTGATTATTTGCAACCGTCTTCTATCTAGCAGGAACATCAATTTATCTACAGAATTAGCAGCAACTATTTTCTTATCCGCAAATATTTGTACATTGATTCTGCCTAAACCCTTCTTTAAATAGCAGGGTAGGAAGTTGGTGATTACTTCTGATGGAGTCTAAGGGCTATGTACACATTAGCGGCTTAAAACACAGCAAGGTCATTTCCCCCTCCCTCCCCGTTACATTTCAAGTTGTTGTTTTTATGCTGCACACACCAGAGAGTGGGTGTGCATGTTTTCAACTGATGCACATTACCAGATTGGTTTTCCCACACTGAAATTGTCATCTGCGCATGCACATCCTTTCTCTTTGATAATGCAAACCCCATTTGTTTTATTAATTCCACCCCCACCACCAGATTCCAACATTAGAGGTAAACCCACATACCCTGTGTCTGGGGTTATACGTGTTCTGGAAGGGATTATTCCCTCATCACAGAAAAGTAGTCTACAGATGCATGTGTCCCAAGCAAGAGTGATAGAACCTGATCTCACTTCCACTGTGAGCACTGTTGCTGCTTGTCAGGCTTTGGGAAATCGTCTTTCTCCCCCGTGGCCATAAATGAGCAGATCAAACAAAATGAATTCTTACCAGTTACGGTAGTTTCTTTAATAAACACAGCGAAGGACAAAATAAAGTGTCTACCCAGAATGGCGGTGCTCCCAATTAGGCTTACACCCTTTCCGCCCCTATTAATCTACGTCACTCCTTCGTTTTGTAATCTGAGTTTGTACCCTCTGTGCTTTCTGTTCTGATACTTTCTGAGCTCTTCTTGACCTTGGGCTGAGTGGAGGAATGTTGTCCAGAGACTGTGAATCTGTTATCCCTCTCCCAGTGTTTCTTCTCCTAGTTGTTCCCCATCCCGTATTTCCCAGCTTCTGCCTTCTGAACTATGCCGCTCTGCAAACCACTGTTCCAAATCTATACTGTCTTTCTGCTCCTGAGAAGATGCAGGAGCAGGGAGAGCAGGTGGCTCCCACCATTCCTCCTCAGTGCAGCCCTCCTCAGCATGGTCCCTGACTCTGCTGCTGCTGTTCTGATTATTTATTAGGTTTATTACCTGGTTTTAACCATAAGGTTGTTGGAAGTGCAACAGAAGGGTTCATTTATGAAGTTAATATGCTAACAAAGAGTCAAGGGTGGGTAACACAACAATGCAAAAGTACAATACTGTATTAACATAATTTACAGTTAGACAAATAGGATGGGTCTATATATATATATATATATGTGTGTGTGTGTGTGTGTGTGTGTGTGTGTGTGTGTGTGTATGTCAAAGACTAGGGTGTAGAGGTGTGGCTTCAGCACGTGGCAAAATCTCAGAATGACCCCACACGTTCAGTCTTACCTGATTAAGCCGGCGAAGGATCTCGTGGTGCTGTCCCAAGATCTTGTGCAGGCCTTTTGAACTTGTGCAAGACCTTTCCATAGCCTGCTGAACAAGGTGGAGATCTTTGCAGCTCTTTCTGTGGTGGGAAAACACAGTGTAGAAAGAGCTTTTTAAGCTCTCTGTCTTGCTTTCTGGGCTCTGGGAAGCATTCGTGCAGGTTCTGAAAGCTCTGTGGAGATCTTGGACAGCCCCTTTTGATGTGTCATGTGCTCTTCTGTTTTTTTAAAAAACCAGCCAAATATGTATAGCTGCAATTGCAGAAGTAAAATCCATGTAAGCTGTGATCTTACTGTGTAGCCAAGGGTCTGGACTCACCATGGACATATGGAGGGAGTTCATAGCTTAGGTGCCACCACAGAGAATGCTATAGAATTGTACTCCCATGTAAGTATTGATAGAATATTGCAGCCTTAGTTCTCTTCCCCCCACCCTCCATTATTGGAAGACTTGATGTAGCTGACTAGTCTTAAAAAAACAGTCACTAATTTTAATGAGTGATGCCCTTCAGCTGTCTTAACCATTTTACTACTTAGTTTTCTAGAAGAGTTACTCTTCCCAAGGTTCATTTTTATCTTACAGAAATCCAGAGTCTCAATTCAGTATGCCTTTCTTTCCATTTATATTATAAAAAGGTATCTAAAATAAATTCCCTGAGCAGAAAACAAGGACATCTTTCAAAAATAATTTACACTGGATATAATCCAAAAATATTCTTCAGTTTAGTTATTAGCTTTCCCCCGAAGTGCAAAATATTCAATTAAGCCTTCTCTCAAATTGGCCATAACTTTCAATTAACATAAACTAAATTTCATTTTGCTAACAATATCAATCAGTGCATCTAACGAAGAGTTACAGCTGAAATGGTTCACCTGCTCACTTACATTTAAAGACTGAGCTTTAGTGTGTGTGTGTGTGTGTGAGTGAGTGTGAGAGAGAGTGTGTGCAGGTTTTGACTGAATTAAATGTACCAGACTATTTGCTCTGTCTTAAATGTGTGTGCATAATTTCTTACTCATAAACAGCTCCAATTTATAGAGCTCTGTCCCAGATAAAATCAACCCTTATGACTAGGGATGGAAGAAGGCACCTGATACCATTATTCCTGTATTCAGAGTGTCCAGCATTGTTTCCATTCTACTGCAGTTCATATTCCACCAAAAGCTATTTTATTCATCTCACTGTTCACTGTGGCAAAATGACATTGTCATTACATTATTCCACCCTATTCATTTCAATTCAAATGGAAAGGGGGGCATAACCAATTATGTACTGCTTGTGAAGTGAACACAAAAACAGCAACAACTGCAAATATTGATTGTATTTACTTGATTGATATCCGTTCTGGATATGGAACAAATAAATGAGCACTAGCAATTCCCATCCCCATTTCCATCAGAGTTCTCTGAAATCCTTACTTATGACTAAAGTGGATCTCACAGGATAAACATGTGCCATAGTCTAATTTTCTTTTCAATGACAAGCACCCATAGAATAATAGAATTGTAGAATTGGAAGGGACTCCAAGGGCCATCTAGTCCAACCTCCCAGATTGCAGGGATCTCAGCTAAAGCACCCATGACTGTTGACCATCCAGCCTCTGCTTAAAAACCTCAAATGAAGATGAATCCACAGCCCCCTGAGGGAGTCTGTTCTATTTTACAACAGCTGTTACCATCACAAAGTTCTTTCTGATGTTTAGTTGGAATCTCTTTTCTTGTAACTTGAAGGTTCAGGTCATACCCTCTGGAGCAGGAAAGAACAAGCTTGCTCCATCTTCCATGTGACAGCCCTTGAGATATTTGATTTCAACTCCCTCAACCTTTCCTCATAAGGCTTGGTTTCCAGACCCTTGATCATCTTGGTCACCCTCCTCTGCACACATTCCAGCTTGTCAATATCATTGTTAAATTGTGCCACCCAGAACAAGACACAGTCTCCAGGTGTGGTCTGAAGAACATGTCAGTAGATAGCAAAAATGACAGTCCAGTGGGCTGCTTATTGCTTTCCCCTGCAGCATTATTTTCTAACCAAAATTGTTGCCCCAGCTGCTTTTCTGACCATGGGTGGAAAATATATTGCATATGAGACGAGAGGTAGTTGTTCCTCCTACTTGCTCTTGCTATTGACCCACTCTTTATTTGTAGAATGCAGGAGGGTGAGTGCAGAACTACCACTGCAGTCTCCTCAGAAACTCCTGAGACCACCAATTCTTGTCTGTCCTGTGACAGGCCAAAAAGGAAGTGTGCTCTAAGCATCCCATACATAGGGAGCTTCAGAGCACTGACTGACATAGGTCTTTCTCCAAAATAACTAGAAGAAAATCCGGGGATATAATTTGGGTGGTTTGGCTGATCTAAATATTGTGATACATGGGTATGTTTTTACTAGTCGTGTTGTTGAATATCAGACTATTCTTTCCTCTATGCTGTGTGGTGCTGCTTTTCCATCATGTTCATTATTTCGCTGAAACTGTCCGTGTTAATTACATGGCTGTCAATTTTAATGTTTAAGGAAATAAAACACATATGCGGTCACAGGATTGCAGTTTCTATGCATTCTCTGTCTCTGTGTGGCATCCAGAGAACAATTTTGTATCATTCATTCATAGCTGAGTGTCTGAATTATTTGCTCCAGATGGCCAACAGGTGCACACTGTGTAAGACTATTGTATTTAGTGCTGATTCGCACCATCTGAGAATTTAACCCCAAAATGGGTAGAATAATGCACAAGCTCTTTTCTTTCTAAAGGACTGTATCGGCTGTCGACTAAACAGATTATGAACTTGGTTATCTCTGCTATACAGTGGTAGTAATTAAAAGGGCTGGGGGGGAGGGGAGAAGAATAACCAGTTAAATAATGATAATTGTGCATTGTTGTCATTTCCCCATTTCCCCCTTTGTTCTGCTTTTATGCTGACAGCTGCTCTCAGAATTTCTCATTTTCTTTAGCCCATGTAATTTATTTTCTTCAAACCTAGTAATATTTCTAATGGGCTCTTTTTGTCTTGCTAAGAGAAAGAACTTCATTGTTTAAAAGACAAATATTAAAAGGCGCCTGTTGCTGGCATTTTCAAATGCAGATAGTGACCTGAACTGCTGAACTGTCACCATCGTTTTGATGTAATTTCTCCTGCCCTCACAAAAAACCCCTAAAAACCATCTACCGTCTTTCCCCCTTTTTAAGACACCGTCTTATAATTTTTTCCCTCAAAAAAACACAGGGTGGCTTATTTTCGGGGGATGTCTTATTTTTTATTACATCAGTATGGTACGGTACAGCCTCCCCCTGCGCGCTGAGCAGGCGGGGCAGAACTCCGCAAGAGGTGTGTTTTCCCTCCATGCCTCTCACTGGTTCGCTGGCTCCCTGCGCACGCAGGAGGGGCTGAGGAGGCAACGGGAACAAGGGCGGCACCACGGCTTACTTTGGGGGTACGTCTTACTTCTCACAAAGGTAAAAAAACCCTGCCGTGGCTTACTTTATGACTACGTATTAAAAAAGGGGAAACAGGGTACATGTTTGACATAAGTTAATTAACTTTCCATAACTAATACTTTTTTGTACCCCAAGTTCTTTGTGAGTGATTGCTATTTCTTGAGGGGATTGAAAACACAAATGGACATGTCAGAAAAAACCTGCATGGTTGTGCAACTTTTCCTTTTTCTGTTTTACCCAAGCTAACATGTTGAATGTAACAGTGACAAATCCCAGCACTACTGGACACAACTAAAGGAATTATATTCACAAGAATATAAGAAGAGTGCTGCTAGATCAGGTCAAAGGATCAGATCATCTAGTCCAGCATCCTGTTGCAACTGTGGCCAGAAAGATGCCTAAGGCAAGCCCACAAGTAGGACCTGTGTTCAACACCACTCTTCCCATCTGTGGAGGGAGAACGTAGCCATCATGGCTCAGTAGCCATTGGTAGTAGCCTTATCCTCCATGAATTTGTCTAATCCCCTTTCAGAGCCATCCAGATTGGTGGCCATCACGACATCTTGTAGGAGCAAATTACAGAGTGTAACTCTGTGCTGTGAGAAGTGCTTTCTTTGAATCTTCCAACATTCAACTTCTTTGGATGGACCTGAGTTCTAGTACAGTTGTACCTCGGAAGTCGAATGGAATCCATTCTGGAAGTCCGTTTGACTTCCAAAACGTTCGGAAACCAAAGCGCGGCTTCTGATTGGCTGCAGGAAGCTCCTGCAGCCAATCAGATGCTGCGGAAGCCCCGTCGGATGTTCAGGTTCCAAAGAACGTTTGCAAACTGGAAGAATTACTTCCGGGTTTGCGGCGTTCAGGAGCCAAAACATCCAAGTACCAAGGCATTCGGGATCCACTGCATGACTGTATTATGAGAGAGGGTTTCTCCCTCTCCACTTTGTCTTATACCAGGGATAGATTTCTGCATGTCTTTCAGTGCTCACTTATTCTACCTTTTTTCGTGGCTTAAAAGCCCCAAATGTTGTGTGTCTCTCCTTAGTTCTGCAGCCAAAAAGCAACTGGCAATTGTACCTGAGCTTTATGTAATGATGTGTAGTTTCCTGGCTTCTCTGATAAGTGTGGTGTTGGCTGATTTCCAACTCTCTAGTAAGCAGACCAATTTTAGAGATAAATTGCATATTTAAAAATTGCAACAATTTCAGATTTAAGCTGTTTTAGAACCCTCAGGTGTAAGCTTCGTGGACTCAAGGACTTGCTAAGTGTAATTTGTCGGTTATCGTGACTTCATTATGCCACCTCTGTTTGCAGCTTAGTTCTGCTTAACCCACTCATAGTCACAGTACTTGAAATTGCAGCTCTGTTACTAATGAAGGTTTTATTCCAAAAACACCACGCAGATCTATGATTTCAGGTTACATGGTTCAGTGGTTCAAAGCAGAGCTCAAAGGTAAATGGGCTAGACACAAGCTAGGATGTTGCCTCAACACCTGATAGACACATCCCTTTGCCCTGCTTTTGAAGACTAGGGTGAGCATAGGTATATGTGCATTTCAGGTCCTGAGCAATAGGACTGGGAAAGCAAGTGGGTCTTGTGAATAGGCTGGGTATCCTTGCAGTAGTGCATCTGGAACTGTATCCTTGGAGATGGGACCTTGGTCTGCTTGGCTGGCTGACAGTTCAACTCAGGCTCATGTGCCTTCCTAGTTGCTGGGGCAACCTATCTCACAGGATGTGGAGTGATGGGAGGCTCCCACGACTCCTCCGCCTCTGCTGAGATGTCCTGCAATGGGATATCTCCTCAGACCCTTGCTAAGTCCGTCAAGCCAGTCCACTGTACAATTCGGGTCCAAGTGTCTCCCCAGTTACCATAGAGCTCATGCTATTAGGAGGCAGGTTGGGGACTGGTTCAGGTAGCTCTCCCACCTCTGCTGGGATGTCCGACATCATCAGGGCAGAAACATCTAGTGAACTACCCACCCTCGCCCCAACATCAAACTCAGCACTCTCATCCCATTCCTCCTTCCCCTCTGGTCAGTCATGCCAAGAGGTCTCCATGGGCTCATCATGACACATCCCTGTTTTTGTACTGCTATTAGGAACTTCAGCTCTGTATCTGGATCATAACATCAGACCTGTTCATGCATATATTCATTGTGGGGTGATCCCACATCACTTTGGGGCTGTGAATAAAGCAGCCCTTAGGTGGGGCCAATCACATAAGCTTTCCTAGTTAATTGTTGCTTAGTCTAGGAGGGGTCCTTTGTTGGGAATTAATATAGGGAATCTGCTATTGTGATGGCTTACCACACCAACTAAAACCCTTTTTGGATTTGCAGCATTCCCCCCTCCTTATCATGTATCGTCATAATTGTGCAGTGTGGCACATAAGTTTGGGAATGCTGCTGGATAGCAGGGGTGGAAACTTAACGATTAAGGTTGTATCCTGTGTACACTTATTTGAGAGAAAGCTCCATTGAACATGGTGGGGTTTAATTCTGAGTAACCATGCATAGGATATTGTTGGAAGATGTATCTCCTCTTGCAACATTCATGGTGCCAAATAAATTCCCAGGTATGCATTAGAAAGCATGTTAGTGGTGTGGTGTTGGGACCTTTTCTAGCCATATATTCATACTTTGCTGAAATATCCTTCCAAAGGTCATAGCAAGAGTGGAAGTTAAGTACATCCAGATCAGTTTTGATAATAGTTATTTTCATTCACTTTTCTCAAAATCACCTTGAGCCTTTCTCCAACAGACATTTTTGTTATATTTCCTATTTGAGTCCGAAGAACATCTCTTTCTATCCACTTTCAGGACTATTATATTCATACAAAAGCAGCTTAGTGGTCATTTCTGTGACCCATTGACTAAAAGAAAAAATATCTACTTTCATATTTCAGCAACATATCTCATTGTTATTTGTTAAAACCTTTGCTCTTGGAAGCTTCAGGAATACTATACTTTTCACAGTGATGAACTATGGAACATGGATGCTCACTCCTGTGACTTCTGCTGTGTGAGGGTTTTGTTGTTCTTCAATATGCAGTGCCTTCCACCTTCTGCCTTTTGTCTTTTCTTGTTGCCTAGTAATCACTCACGTTTTCCCACTAAAATAATAAGGCATACAGATCACTTTTGCATTTTAAAACCATTTATTCCCAACTGTGTCTTCATATCGAAGCAATGATCTGCCTTCCTCCTTTTCCATTAATGAACTCCATTTAACTCCAAAAGTTTTGGCTCAGACTCACTTCAGTCAAAGGAGTGAACTTAACATTATTACCATCCATGGCAAATGTTTACCAGCTTTAGTTAGTTAGTTAGTTGATTTTATAGCATCTAGTCCGTTTCTGTGAACTAAGACTACTCTTCCCTGTCCCACATTTTATACTATTGCGAATTTACAGAGGCTTATGTAGGCATTTCGGTCAATCTCTGTTTCTGTGGCCAATCAGGTCTGTGCACTTCTCAGTCACTCTTAATCCAGAACAGGTAGGTAGCCATGTTGGTCTGCCATAGTAAAAAAAAAAAAAATCCTTCCAGTAACACCTTAGAGACCAACTAAGTTTTTTCTTGGTATGAGCTTTCGTGTGCATGCTTTCGTGTATCTGAAGAAGTGTGCATGCACACGAAAGCTCATACCAAGAACAAACTTAGTTGGTCTCTAAGGTGCTACTGGAAGGAATTTTTTTTATTTTTTATTTTGTCTTAATCCAGAAGTAAAGCTATTTCCATGTGTGCCAGGGTAGAAAAATCATGTGATCAGTCACATTTCAGTATTAGGAAATCCCCCTCCCTCCTGTTGTTATGAGGGCAACCATTACAAATAGTAGGATGGTATGGAGGATTGTTCAGTAGAGAACTCAAGTGTTCAAAGACTATATGTAGCCTGGGAAACATGGATTGCTCTGCCTTGCACACCTACTAAGGCAAACCTGTCCCAGCAGACAGCTGCACGCTGGGTTTGCTTTGGACCCACATATAAAATCCAGTGTTTACCCTGAATATCCTGATTGTGACCCATATTCTGTTTTCTTTAGGGGGTTTTTAAAACACAAAAATTCTCTTGGTTTATCTGTCCATTTCTTTATTTAGGAATTTACATACTTCCTTTCAACATTAGGTCACAGGGTGACGTACAGGACATTAAAACACATTAATAGATATTCTAAAAGCTATTAAAACAGAAATACAAGACAAGCACGGCATAAACTAAGAAAGAAAGCATAAAATAGTGAGTGGCACAATCCAAAACTAACCACAGGCAGGTTACACATTGCCACCTGCCTGGTGAAATAGGTACATCCTCACCATGCTTCTAAAAAGATTTAACTTGTTTGAACTTGTTTGAATGATTTTGTATGATTCTGTATAATTTTTGTGTGTGATTGTTTGGTATGGCTGTATATTACAATTTTGTGAAATAAATAAATATAATAAAAAATAAAATAAAAAGATTTAACTTTGAGGCAAGGTGAGGCAAGGTGTACTTTTGAGGCAAGAAGTTTTAGAGCTGCCACCGAAGAAGCCCAACTATGGGCCCCAACACTACTTATCTCATCCATTTTCAGGACTACCGGGAAGGCCTCCTTAACTGATCTTAAAAAATGGAGAGAAGGTTTGGGAGAAGGCATTTTCTCACATACTTGAATCTCAGGCTGTTCAGTTTTCTTTAGTTTTTAGGGGTACCCTTCCCCCTTGATTCCAAACCTCAAACTGAGGCAGAGTGGAGCGATACGTTTTATTTTGATTACTCCTTATTTTTCAATTTATATCCATTCTACTTTTCCTCCAAGGAGCTCTCGTAACTGAATGTAAGTTGAATGTTACACTTCAAACTGCCAGATTGTCTTCCTTATAATCAATAGTAGGTTGGTTTTAGTTACATGAAATATACGTGAATTTTATTATTATGTATACCACAGATGATAACACGCTGCACGGACCAGTTTTCATCCAGGAACCAAGCAGTGTCGTTTTTGCACTGGATTCTGAGGAAAAGAAAGTCAAACTCAACTGTGAAGTGAAGGGAAATCCTAAACCAACTATAAGGTTTGTTGCATATCGATCAACTTTTTTGGAGGGGGATGCAATGTTCTGTTGCTATGAAGAAAGAGAAAAAAATCCTGGTCGGAGGAAAAAGAACTCCAGTAAACTGAAAAGAAACCATCAGGGCTACATTAATGTTTTTGCTTTCCAAGGACCAACCATATTCACCCAATAGCAGCATTGAAAAAGCCAAGACTTGTGGGACTGTAAAGAGACTCATTTTTATTATGTCAAATGATTTCATAAACTAGGGTGTAATTTGGCTGATGCACAGAGTAACTGCATAAGGAGGTAAAAGATGGTTGTGATTTCACATGTTTGAGGAAGACTATGGCACTCAGAAGCTTATGCCACACAATAAATGATAGCCTTTAAAGTGCCAAAATACTGTTTGCTACCAGCATGCATGGCAATGGGTTGGACTAGATGATCCTTGGGGTCCCTTCCAACTCTGCAAGTCTATGATTCTATGCCTAACAAGTATTGAATTTGTGACAACTTGTGATGTTTTGGATAGAATTAAAATCTAAAAGTTAATGGGGAAAGTGATGTTCAAAGAGTCAATGGAGAAGGTTAATAAGAGGAATGACATGATCATAGTATTAATAGGAAAGAGATAAAAGGGTTTTATTTTCATTTAATTCATTTGTTTAATTTGAATACTACCTTACAGTCAATCTCTTGAGGAGGAGGAGAGACCAGGTTGGAAGACTTGGTAGACAAAAGGAAAGAGATAACTAAGCATGATAGGATTTGGACTTTCTTCTTTCTGTGACTTTAAAAGGAAGGTCAATAAAGAAGAATTTTATTGTGCCTAAATAGTCTGAATAGACTTGTTTATTGAGAAATGAGGTTGATATTCTGAGTAGTAGATCTAAAAAAATTATAAAGCATCTGTTTTGCAGTGAGGGAGTATCTTTGGACTTAATATAGGGGTATAAAGTAGTTTATAACTAGGGAAGTTAATGCATGGTCAGTAGATTGTAACACTGAAATAATAGCATTATTAGCAGATTTAAAATGCTGTGTGTAAATGTGTATTAAATTTGCTTTATAAAGTATTCTGCTTTAAATAGTAAAGATTCTCCACCAAAGACTATAAATATGAAAATATTTTAATCCAGACAAATTTTAAGTAAAATGTTTGTTATATGAATGTTCTCAAAACAAATATATATTTATAGGGCATAAATTGAAATAAACCTACTCTGGACATTTTAAAAATGTATGGAATTTGCCCTGGGAAAATCAGTTTGGGGTACTTTTCTTATCCTCTAGGAATGCCTGTGTCCCTATTGTATTATGTTTCCATCCCTCTGCCGTTTATACATTATAATCTAAATAAGAAGAGGTAATCAATGAAGGTGTTGGATACAATAGGCCTTCCCTTAGTGTGGGGTGTTGGACTGGATGATTTAGCCCTTGAGCTGTAAGATTCTGTAAAAATAATTACCCAGAGCGTCAGCTTCAGTAAAAGCAGTACCACAACAGTGATGTAAACATTAATCAGGTTTGTGACTGACTGGTAAGATTACTTATCAGGTTAAATGTTACATAACATTTCAGATTTATACACGAAAATGTGTTTTCATGGTTCTTAGGAAATAAAGAGAAGGTCATTTGTTGTATTTCTCTCTCTCTCTCTCTCTCTCTCTCTCTCTCTCTCTCTCTCTCTCTCTCTCCAACCCCCCAAGCAAAATTCAACCACTTCCACTTTTGTACCATAGGTGGAAGTTAAATGGAACCATTGTTGACATTGGTATGGATTACCGCTACAGTGTGGTTGAAGGCAGCTTGTTGATCAATAATCCCAATAAAACTCAAGATGCTGGAACATACCAGTGCGTAGCAACAAACTCATTTGGAACAATTGTTAGCCGAGAAGCTAAACTACAATTTGCGTGTAAGTAGCAACGATATCATATGGTAGATATTACTTTTTTACAACATAATGTGGGGGCGTGGGACGTGGACTATTAAATTGATGACTCTTTAAAGGCTCATATATATATATATATAGCTCCATGTAGAATGTATCTTGATTCATAGGATGTGTTATTCAATCTGTAAATAAACGTTTTGACAGGTCTGTTCTTACAAAGAAAATTAAAAAGGGAAAAAAGTGTATATAATCAGAAATTATTAATAGAATACTGTGCAAACTAAGGCTGTGAGGAGGAACCAAAGGCAGGTTGACCACCAGCAGTTTTGCAGAGTGAACAGTTTTCCTCCCATTGTAAGCAGTGTGGGGGAAATAAGAGGGGTCTAAATCTACCTGGAACTAGCCTGGATCTCTCCCATTTGATGGATTTGGATCTTCAGAGCTGCCATTGGCATGCCTCCCTTTTGGTTTTTCAAACCTCAGCCTTCTTATGTTGGTGTTGGGCCAGGGTTTTCGAGATGTCCACAGCAGCAAGGAGGGGCGAATCTAACATCAGATTATCTTTCTCTCCTGACACTGGAGTTTTGTCAGCCTAAGTGCATCAGTTTTCAAAACATTTTTATGTTTCAGAACTTCAAAAAGGCAAATCTTACGATGACTTTTTATAATGTAGTGTGGGATCTAAGAAAGGCTGTAGATTACTCAGCACTGCTGACTTTGAAAATGGCATTTGTCCTTTGACTTTATACGTCACTTACAGAAAACCAGATTATTTGTCTGCAAATGTTTGTTGTCCGTTCTATTCAACTCCTGGCTGATTTCCCCCCACTCCCCATGTTTTCAGCTGTCATATAACTCTATCAAAGTTAATTAATTAGTCAAAAGGTTTAAATCGATTTTTTTACCCTGCCCCAAAGACATTTAGGCTGGAATCACATGTATACTTACAAGGGAGAAAACACCACTGAAAACTGTGGTAATTACTTCTGAGTCAGCATGCTGAGGTTGTGCTCACTGAAGACTGTACTCTTAGGTTGTTCTGATTTGCCTTACTTTATGGAGTATGGCGTGATATTACATAAATATGAATAAGCTATGTATTTAAACCTATCCTGATTACTCATTTATCTCTTTCTTTTTAGTAAAAATCATTGCTTATGCTACTCAGTTTAGCCATTTGAATTACAGTATTAATCCATTTCGTAGTATGCTTTAAAGGTTACTAGCAGTTAGAAGTAATTCATATCAAGATTCTTGCTTGTGGATGTGACTTGGCACATTATTTTGGCAAATCTTTGTTTGGAACGGCTTCATTGGACTATGAAATGGAAAGTAAGTTTTGCTGTGTTTTGTTTTAGAACCCTGCTGTAGAGTACACACTTGGGATAGGTTTTGTCTCAAACTCTTCTTCCTCAAGTCTGCTTGTCCTGGTTATAGAGCTTCTAATCATCATCATCTAAATCTGATGAAGATACAGAAATAGCTCAGGATATCATAGTCTTCTTTTGACATGTATTCTGTAAAGTATTCATAATTTCCCAAAGTATGAAAAAAATGATAGACATGTGTGCCCTGGATAACTTGTGGATTTGGGCAGGGACACTCTTCCTGCTCTTAAATCATTGTAATTGCTTATTATTTTACACATTCATGCTCTGCTTCTTTGGAGGAACTCATTACAAGGTGATTTACAAAGGTTAAGCAAAACATCAAATAATAAATAAAAAACAAAAACATCTAAACTACAAATCAAATAATAATAATAATAATAATAATAATAATAATAATAATAATAATAATAATTTATTTATACCCCGCCCATCTGGCCGGGACTCCCCAGCCACTTTGGGCAGCTTCCAACAGGATATTAAAAACAAAGTGTTCAGCTAAAATGTTTTTAACATCAGGCAAGCACATCCTGTTTTAGTTATGAGAATCAATTATAGCTATCTGCTTCACCGCTTGCAAACTCAACGAAGGGCTGGTTGTTGTCCTATGTCCCTGTGTGTGTGTGTGTGTGTGTGTGTGTGTGTGTCTGTGCTTTGCCTCTTAAGTGAAACATTACTAAGTTTCACAGAACATACTTTTTCAGTGAGCTTCCTGTTTGTACCCTGTCACCGTTTCCATTCCTTGGCCAGCGTTTTATTTTTGCAGATGAATTATGCTGATTATATTGATGCTGAAAATTAAACCTGAAAATTAAAATATATACCAAAACAAAAGCCATTTTTTTTAAATGTCAGGCTTTATTGAAAAATGATCGGTGAAAAGTAATAGCTATTGGGAAGACAAAGTATTATATTTTTCAAAATAATTTACAATATAGCATCAGCTCCTTATATACTGATGGTGTTTGTTCAACGACTGAAAATGTGCTCTTCTTGTGAAACATAGGTAATGAACAGCTTCTTGAAGACTAATAACTTTAGATGCTGGTTTGTCAGGGAGATTGCTTCATAAATACTCCTTCTTCCTCTTGGATCCTGGTGCTCTCCAGTACCTCAGACATCACAAATCAAATAAGTTCGCTATTCATCAAACTAAGTTTCTATACAGTGGTACATTATTATTCAAAGCCAACTGCTTTGAAAAGATTTTGCTGTCATCATACCATGTGAGAAAGTTCCACACCAGCCTGACCATATATTCAGGCCACACAGAAGATGATAAAATGGCAAAAACCATTAATTTAGCTAGTACTTGGCCACTTGCTTAAACGGTTCAGTGAGTTTAAGGAGCAATAATAAATAGCTAAATCATCTGGTGTCAAAATAAATGTGGGGGATATTGAATTGACATCAATAGGAGGTACCCTTTTAACTACTGAACTTGGCAGGTTTGGAGATTTTGCTTTTTGTGTGTGTTGATTTGCTTTGTAATAGAAAGAAAGAACTTTGAAGATTGTGAGCACGCTACATTAAAATATGTGTTTTGTTTAATTGGTATGTCATTGTAGACCCAAGAAAACATCTGGACTATAATAGAAGCTTTGATAGATGAGCAAGCAGAAGCTTGGCTTGACTGATTTTTAATTAAGGAGGTTGCCTTAATAAGCAAAGTTTGTTCTTTAGCATTGAAGTGGCAAATGGTGACTTTCATAACCAGCACATTCTTAACATGTATATCAAGTAAATGTCAGGCACATCACTCACATTTTGATTTGAAATAGGATGAAAGGAGTGGGGGGCATGTTGTGTTTGAGGGCTTTTTAAATTTGTTTTGTTTTTTCTCAAAAATATATGCCAACTTATTTTGTCTGAGATGGCAAACAGAACTGTCTAGATTTTGAAATATCCTTGAGGGATTAGGTTTATTACACATCATTTGCTTCTAAAAAGCAATAAAGATGTGCAACAATTTTAATAATGTATTCTTTTCAATTCCAAAATGTATGTAATTCTAATAGAATAAAATGAACTGTAATGGACACTTTATTGAAAGTCCAAGCTGATTTCAGAGCACAAAGCCGCCTTCACTGAATAAATGCTTTCTTTCTGGTTTTGGGTGGAGAAGAAATCTCAAAATATCCCCCCATTCTAGTAATTTGATGCACCACTAAAAAAGTTCCTTTGACTTCAGTAGCTCCATGGGTTTCTATTTCTACTCAGGGACCTCTGTATTGACTGTTTTCGTACTTGCAGCCCTTGACCTACTTGTAGATTCAGCGGCTGCTCCATGCTTTGTTTCCATCATACTATAAGATATTTATAGCATGGGAAAATATATTTATATTTATAAGATATTTATAGCTTGACTGTTGGAGGTTCAGTTAGTCTATCAGTCAGCACCTTTCACAGTTCCTCCTTTAATCTCTACCACCCAGTATGTTGTTGATGACCTCTGCTTTCTTCCCTCTGATGCTGCATTTTAACTTGTGTGGCAAATTATACCTATCTAGTTTGGAGATAAAAGGCTGTCATTATACTCAAGGGTTAAATTTGAATACAAGGGCATCATTAAAAGATTTTGGTTCTCTCTCTCCCTCTGTCTCCTGGTTAAGGGCTAAATTATTTTTCATGTAGCTTATTCCCTGCAGATTAAACTCTGAAGTAGCTATTTAAGCTCTTGAAGAGGTCAGAGTGGATCAGCAATTATTCCTGAAATATGTATTTAGGTTACAAACTGATTTTGATAAAAGGGCTATATATGTGCCCTCAAATACTTGATATGTTATACATCATTAACATTTCAATTTTTCCTCATTGTTTCTTGACATACTTTTAATAATAATAATAATAATAAAAATTACAAAAGTAAGGAATAACTGATGAGATGTGGATTGATGATACTTTTTAAAAAACCAACTTTGCTTGCGGTTGTAAAGATTCACAGAATTTAATTCTTCATAGCATGGTCAAATACTCATTGACTAAACCTTCCTATATCCATTAAATTGTAAGGTTGTCATCACTCAGCCCCTGTTGGAGGATTTGTAGTGCTTCATCACAATCCTGGATTTGCATGCAGTAAAATCCAAGAGGCCAAGAAAAAATGAGCTTAATAGTTGTACAGGGTGAGGAGGAGAACCTCAAGGGACTTTATGTGGGGGCGTGGCAGGGATTTGGCAAGCTGAGAAGCCCCTAATATTAATATGTGAATGAAGTAATTCAGATTATGCTGTGATGGTTTTCCTGGATGGGGAAGCTTAGCTTGGCACTGTTGTTTTCTGTTGGATATTAGCTTGATAGCTCAAATAAAGGACATAAAGACATTGGGTGGTATCCAATTGTCTTCCTCCACTGATGGAGGGCTGTTTGATCAGGTGGAGGCTTCCATTAGTGGAAAGGGCAGAGGCATTTTTTTGCTGATTTCCCCTATCCTTTCTAGCCATCTGTCCCTGGTGGTTGAGTAAGGTTACCAGATGTCCCCGTTTCCCGGGGACAGTCCCCGGATTTACAAATCAGCCCCCATACAAAATCCATTGAAGTTGAAAAGTGTCCCCGGATTCATTGAAAAACCTTATGGTTGAGGACACTTCGGAACAGCAAACAGCATGATAGTGGTGCAGGAAATTGCAGGGAAGAGAGAGAATTGGCAAAAATAATCTCCCTTCCCCTTTCATGGAAGCCTTTTTACATTTATCCATCAGTGGAAGAACACAACTGGATGCAATCCATTTTTCTTTTCAGAAACAAAATTCTGCAATCAGTTAGGCTACTTAAAACATTTCGAAGTCAGTAGGAGTTAAGCAGCCTAGCTGTTTACAGAACTGCAGCCTAAATCAACAAGGAACTAAGCCTATATCTGTAAGTGGGCAATATGCTGTTCATCCTATTCAGAAAGATGATCTTCGGAGCTATGAATTATTAACACATAACCGAGTAGCAAAATAAATAATTGATCTCCTAAAGTGCTGTGCAGCCTCCTCTCCTTCTGGTTTATTACATTTATTTCTTGTCTTACAGGCACCTATGGTGTTGGTTGGTACACTTTGATCCGTTTGCTTTGTGCTTGTGGCCATGAAAAAATCTGGTTGCTCATAAATTTTAGTTCCTAGTGCATGGGTTAACCTTTCAACATTTTTTGAGGGGGGGGATGGAAGATTCCCCCCTGGCTGTGTTGCACAAGGGCTTGTTGCAGTTCACCGTGAGGCTCTGTTGGTAGATTGGTTTTGAGTTAAGGGAGAGCTCTGAGCCCACTTTGATCATTCCATGCTGTCCAGTGCTTTTACAGTGAAGCACCAATTTGTTTTGCTCTGGCCTGACCTCTTGACTGCTAGAAGAACTTGATCCATAATATCATGGGAATTAGTATATTGTGGCAGTATTGCAGCAAAGCCTTTCAGGGGCCCTATAGCTGTGTGCCTTATCACTCGTGGTGATTATTCATCAGGCAATGGCGCTCTACGTTTTTTAAAGCTATACGAGATCACATATAGCTTTCTGAAGTTCATGAATGTTTCAGTGGAAATTTGTTTCATGTCGGTACAAAACTAAATCAGATTTAGGAATAGATTTAAGAAAAGAAGGAACGCTTACGCAGGGGGGTTCATATAACATCTGCACACACCATGATTCTGTGAGTTGCAAGACCTCAATCATAAGAAATGGGCAGTGGCCTTTTCCTCAACAGCTGGAGGAGGAGGTAAAGAAAGAACTATGAGTGGAGGGGGGCCCTCTGGAAAACTCAACAAACCTACTGCATCTTGAACTGGGTGTGGAGAGTGGAAGTACCATCCACCTTGGCCCATAAAAAGCAAGTCTAGAGTGAAAAACTAGGGTGATATCCACAGTTTCCAGGAACCCATCTCATTGTGAGACATTTGTGGGTGAGCTGAGAGTTTGTTTGAAACCTGGGCAAGAATCCAGAGGCTTAGAGGGAGTGTATGCTAGATGGAAAATGAATTAATATATAGTTATATATATTGGTAACTTTGTAACATTTTTATATGTAACTGTATTTTTGTAACTTGACTGTTGTTGATTCAGTTTTTTACACCGCTTAGAGAAATTAAATAATCAATCAATAAACATACAATAAACCTATAATTCCTCAGACATCTAGGATTAGTTCTAACGTCTTTTGTTTTAGAATTTATGTTCATGTGAAATGTATTTTTTCTTTCTGTGTGATTTGCAGCTAGTAGACATGAAGAGAATTTGGTCTAATATTTCCAAGAGTTAAGCCTGAAGATGGTTTTGTATTATTCCAAAGCCTGGTGCCTGCCCCTTTCTCTGTCAAGCAGTGGCAAGGTCACATGGGACCACAGGCACACACACAGGGTCTGTGTCCCTTTGGAGAATAGAAGACACAGCAGAGACCGTCATGCTTTAAGAAATAGGGTTTATTCGCCTAGTTACACCTTCAGTCTGCATGGAAGAAGTCCATCATGCACATTTCCGGAGGCAGCAGCACAAGTAACCTTCAGGCTGCTTTCCTCCAAGATGGATCCCAGCCTCCCCCCCCCCCCTTTCTTCTTCCCAGAAACCCCTTGCCCTCCCACAGAGCAGTTACCCTGGCAACCCTCCCAATCCCCAGGGCCCTTGTTTTGTTCATGACTCTCTAGGGGCCCTCAATGGCTCACTATTGTTCCCTTAACGGCCCTAGCTTGGCCAGGCTACCCTTTGCATCTTATATTTCTCGCTTCCCGCCCCAATCCTAGAATTTATTAATTTCAATGTTTATCTTATGTCTACAACAGTATTTTCTTTTCTCACTGAGGTGAGTTGTAGCACTAACCCCATTGGTTACATTTGCCATTTGAATAGCATCCTGCTACTCAAACCATCCAAACAAATCTATCAGTTGGGCACTCTATGTTTGTGGTGGGGAGGGGCGTTCCTTTAGATTCAAATAGTCAGAATTAATGTTATAACCCAAAGTTTGGTTGACTTTTTTGGACTGCAAATGTTACTTGTGTCATCATTACTTTCAGAAAATGGTTATACTATGTAAAGGTGAAAGGTAAAGGACCCCTGGACAGTTAAGTCCAGTCAAAGGCGACAATGGGGTTGTGGCACTCATCTGAATTTCAGGCCGACGGAGCTGGCGTTTGTCCACAGACAGCTTTCCGGGTCAGGTGGCCAGCATGACTAAACTGCTTCTGGCACAATGGAACACTGTGACAGAAGCCAGAGCGTACGGAAATGCTGTTTACCTTCCCACCGCAGCAGTACCTATTTATCTACTTGCACTGGTGTGCTTTCAAACTGCTAGGTTGGCAGGAGCTGAGGCAGAGCAATGGGAGCTCACTCAGTCACGGGGATTCGAACCACCAACCTTCCGATCGGCAAGCCCAAGAGGCTCAGTGGTATGGACCACAGCGCCACCCGCATCCCCTACACCTAGTGATCATGCTGTGTGATTCCTTCCAAGTGAACTCCACTTGGACTCCCCATGGAAAAAATAAATAGATAAAAATGGTTAATTAGGAAAATACTTTTAAAAAGTTAGTCATAACATTTATTTATTTATTTACTGGATCAACAAATGCCATTATTGTTAATGGATGCCTTCCAATTCACACAGAAAAACGAATAAGGGCTAACTATGCATTTTGTTCTGAAGGATAAAATTTGTATGTCTCATACATAAATACTGACGAAGAGGAATCCTGGTACACAAACGACCAAAGTATGCAATCTCAGAGAAAATAAGTGAAATGTATTTGATATGCAGCAAATATTGATCCCATGTAATGATACCTTTGAAACAACTTTATTATCCTGAATGATTGACATTGGTTCCTTCATTTTATTTGATGGATGTTGCTGCTGTAAAACGACAGTTGTTCATACCAATATTATTGAGCTGCCAGAATTTGATGGACTGATTGATTGAAAAAGCCACTGGACTTTTTACTATTTTAAAACTAGTGTGGTTCAGAAGCTAGGTAACTGACTCGGGGACACTCTGAAAAATTACATTTCCCTGCACAAAGATTAATCTCAGACCACATGGATCAGGAAAGTAGATAAGCATAGTGACTTCACTTACTGGCTTGGCAGTCAATATATTTGTGTTGGCATAAAAAGAGTTATGTCATACCTTATATTTCAGAGTACTCACTTATTGCTACTGTTGGTTTCCTTTGTGGAGATGTATGAGGTGGTCCTCAAGAATGACTCTTAATAATCAATTGCATTTTAGGGTCATGTTCTAATCCTAATTTAGGTAATTTGGATTACACCCCTGAGCCGTAGTGGATTGGAAGAAGCACACAAATGTCCGACAAGCAGGAATGGGTGGTTCTGGCAGTATCTGTCAAAGGGAGAAGAGGAATGGGAGGAGATGCTGAGACTGCTGGCAAGAGGGTTTGAGTAGTTCACTAGGAGACCCCCACCCCACCCAGCTGCCGCTGGACATTCAAGCAGCGGACGGAGAGTCATGTGAGCCAGCCACCAGCCCACATGCAGTGAACCCTGCCAATAGATTCAACAAACATTGAGTTAACCATTGGCTTGCCGAATTCATTTCTTGTTCTGGTTGCATTTTTGGTATGTCTTGCTTGTTCTGGCTATTGGATGATCTTGATTGTTGCATCCCACATACATGATCTTGATGTCTGCATCCCACGTCAACTGGAGTGTATCCCACCAACTGGTCTAAATCAGGAGTTGATGGGTTTTGTTGGGGAAGAGACTGGGTGAGGTAGAGATGGAACTATTTTCTTGCAGTAAGACTGCCATGAGACAGCATGACATGTATTCTCGATGCATACATATTCATCCTGTACGTTTGTATCGAAACCTTTTTGTAGAGATCTGTTTCCATTGTTTTTACCTGCAAAGTCTACTGACCCTGTAAAAGCTACTCTGCTTAGAGATGGTTGCAGGTAGGTAGCCATGTTGGTCTGCCATAGTGGAAACAAAACAAAAATTCCTTCCAGTAGCACCTTAGAGACCAACTAAGTTTGTTATTGGTATGAGATTTTGTGTGCATGCACACGTCACGAAAGCTCATACCAATAACAAATTTATAGAAATCTCTAAGGTGCTACTGGAAGGAATTTTTTTATTTTGCTTAGAGATGGTGTGTGAAACAATATAGTATGCTATGAAACATTTCATGGAGGATATAGCTATCATTACAAATGTACCTACATTAATAATTTTATTTGTATGCTGTCTTTCCATAGTTCAGACTTACAATATGAAAAAGAACACACAATTACAAACTAACAAAAGTAGTCATAAACAATACATAGAACATAAAAAATACACAGCCAAATTGGAAAAACCCACATAACTCATAAGGTATAGGTAAAGGGACCCCTGACCATTAGGTCCAGTCGTGACTGACTCTGGGATTGCGGCGCTCATCTCGCGTTATTGGCTGAGGGAGCCGGCGTACAGCTTCCAGATCATGTGGCCAGCATGACTAAGCCGCTTCTGGCGAACCAGAGCAGCGCATGGAAACGCCCTTTACCTTCCCGCTGTAGCGGTGCCTATTTATCTACTTGCACTTTGACGTGCTTTCGAACTGCTAGGTTGGCAGAAGCAGGGACCAAGCAACGGGAGCTCACCCCGTCGCGGGAATTTGAACCGCCGACCTTCTGATTGGCAAGCCCTAGGCTCTGTGGTTTAACCCACAGCGCCACCCGCGTCCCACATAACTCATAATGAGATATAAAATAAACATACAGAAATTAATATCAATAAGAGCAACAACCCCCACCCAACAAAAATCCCTAAGCAATACTCCAGCCCTACTCAATAGTTATGGGTCATGTAATAACTATATATTATCTCCATTTGCAAAGGCAATATGCTCCTGAAAGGCTAAGGAACACAAGTTGGTGTGATTGCACTCATGTCCTTCTTGTGTGACTTTGGGCTTTATGGAGTCTGCAGAGAACGGACACTCTTGTAGACCAGCTACTGCTAACTACCACCACCACCACCACCACCAGAATTCAATTCCTTTAAATTCACAAGCCATCCTAAAGAAGCTTTTACATTTAAGAGCAAAGTAAGTTTTAAAAATATGATAGAGATAGATGATAGATAGATAGATAGATAGATAGATAGATAGATAGATAGATAGATAGATAGACAGATAGATAATTTACTTCCCACATGTGATTAGCTTTAGGGTAGTTTCATGTATTTTCAGTGGTTGATTCACTGAGTAGCTGAAAGGAGTAATTGTATTCAGTGTAGTGCAGCGTACAAGGAGATAAGTCACGCGTTACCAAGATCGATTTTTGTGAACAGAGAGAGCTCATAAATTTGACAGTCTTGTTCACTGAAGTTGATTTGTGCGTTGTGTGAGTTCACTGCATATGTTACGCCGCTTGTGGAAGGAGACCATTCATGTGAGCTATTAGGCATGCATAACGGTGACCAGATAATAGGGATATGTGGCTCTTTGCAACATGCTAGCCAAGTCAGCACCTTCTCTTGCACATATTCTGTTTATCAAATTTATCCATAGAATATCCCTTTACACCCTTGGCAAATACATTTTATATTCTCCCCCCCCCCCTTTTTTTTATCTCTGTAAGCCCAGAACTATAGATTCATTATGAATTCCATTCAAAGGGCAGGTTGTTCCTAAACGATTGAACATACAAACTAGTTACATCCCTGATTGTGCCCCTTCCTCCTCTAGGGAGGGGTGTAAAATTTGACATCCTCTTCCTAATGCAGCATTTATTTCATTTTTTCATTCTCTCTACCTTACCTATTTTCATTATACAAGTGGGATAGAGCAGCTCTGCAAAATCCATTTCCCTTCCTGTTCTGCTTCTTCCAAAACCCATCTGAAAGAATCACCCTATGCTCTGAGTACTTATATTTAAGATAAGTGTGGGTCCACATCCTTTTAACTCTGCACTCGCTGTGCCCTCAACTGTTCTAGCAATAGAAGTGGGAAGCTGTCTGAGCTGAGCTGTGAGTCAGGAACTATGGAAGTTTCAGCCATGGGATGAAGGGTATTTCCAAATGTGGGATGGGTTTTATTAGGTAGGGGTGGATATATTAATTGAAATTTATCCTTCCAGGTGCACACATGTGTGGCTTGAACCGTGTTTTAAAATCCCACCCGTGGCAGCAAAATCAAAAGAATAGGAATTAGGCTGCAAAGCCTTGTTTTGAGCAAGTTCAGCTATGAAGTAAGCTGGCTTCCCCCGTCGTACCCCACTTAACAAGGAATCAGGCAGCAACTGGTAAAGTAAGTTTTAAAATAAGATTTACTTAATTGGTTCACAGAAAACACAGCAGTAAAAACTATAGGAGTGACTGGGCAGGACTGAACTCTGGTGACTGTCGTTTTCTGTAATTAGTACAAGTATTCTTATTTTTTAAAGTTGCTCCAATAAATGCATGTTTTGCACATCTGACCATTCTTTGATAATATTTTATCAGTCAATTGAAAAAAAAATCTTTGACCAATCAAATGCCAGCTAGAATATGGAACTGGAACATAATAATAATAATAATAATAATAATAATAATAATAATAATAAACACAAAATAAAGTAAGAAACAAAAAATGCATTCGTATTGCCCAGAGAAATGGTATGATGCCTGGATCCCAGGGTATGTTCTGAAGCCATATAATTCAGCAACCTTTCTGAAGCAATGCTGATCTTGGTCTGGGCAATTCTTGGTTTGGAGATCACTTTACTGAGTTCAGTGAAATGAAATACAGTGGTACCTTGGTTCTTAAACTTAATCTGTTCTGGAAGTCCATTTCAAAACCAAAGTGTCCCCCAACCAAGGCACACTGTCGAATAGAAAGTAATGCAAAATAGATTAATCCGTTCCAGACTTTAAAAAATAACCCCTAAAACAGCAATTTAACATGAATTTTACTGTCTAACAAAACCATTGATCCATAAAATGAAAGCAATAAACAATGTACTGCAGTCACACAATCAATCAATCAATCAGTAGCTGAACTGGGTTCCACACAGCCACAGAATCAAAACAAAACGAGCCACAAAAACAAAAACGCAAAATAAATAGCAAAAACAGGCAAACCTCAGTGTAACGCTCAAAACGGAAGTGTGGCACTCAAAACAGAGCATGTTCGGTTTCCGAGAAAAGTTCTCAAATTGGAACACTTACTTCTGGGTTTGCAGTGTTTGGGTTCTTAGAACCTAGGTAGGTAGGTAGGTAAGTAGGTAAGTAAGTAAGTAAGTAAGTAAGTAAGTAAATGAGTGAAAATGTAGCAGCTTTATCCCTAAAGATTTTGAAGCGGCAAAGGCGATCTGTTCCCAGTGTTCTGGTTCCTGAATGTACACTCCTGGATGATGTTCTTTGGTCAGAGGCATTTTGAAAATAAATTTTAAAAGTGCAATAGCTGTATTTTGTCTTTTATGTGTTGGGGCATCCTGCTGCTATCGATAAACTGGTGTAAGTGAACTTCCATTCTAGCAATATCAGCCAGTAATTTGGTAACCTACTGAAATTCAGGTTGGGACTCCCATAGGCACATTGTTTAAGTCACTATAGTAGAGAAGAGTTTGGTCACCTGTTTCACTTTACCCATCTCACGTTGATAACAGGAGAGTTGAGCTAAGCAGACTCAAGTGAGTGCAGAAATACAGGTAAATTGCATTGCATGCTTATGTAAGCTTTTTCAGAATAGCCTCCCAGATGCTTGCAAATTATCTTGTCATTTAATTAGGTCCTTTAACCTGCATTAAAATGTAAAATATGACAGCACCCCTAAAACTACAGGTTTGTGTCTTGCGGTACCTTAGTACTGTTGTAAGATCGAGTCCCTGCTGAATAGTTGCTCTTCAAATATTGCTTGCTGCAAATTGTAGCGAGAAAACAAGTTTTCAGGAATGTATTTTTTTACAGTAAGATTTTCCCCAAGAAAGTTGTCCAGGGGGCATTCATTTAGCATTTATTCATTATTCATGTATCATCACACAAGCATCTTGAAGATTAAGTGTGGGGAAAGGCAAAGCTCATGATAGCACAGATGGTACAGGTGAAATGTGCACAGCAAAGGAGCTGTAAAGAGCATGTGAGAATGAATTGTGTTTGGAAAAATCTGCTGCGTTGGGAATACCAGGAGTCCAAATCTAACACTTAGTTAATAGCATAATGCCAGGAGAGACCTGCATAGCTAGCAGTATGTGGCACCAGGGACTATGAGCAATCACAAACATGCTGGCTCTAAACAGGCAGGCAAAGCGAAGTTTTATTCTGCCGTTGAAGACTGTGAAAAATAATAATCTAGTGAGGAGATTGGGGGGAAAGGCAAGCTGGGGGGGGCGGGGGGACTCAAACCAAAATTACTATTTGAGACCTTTTGGTCTGTTCCGGGAAGGGCAGGAAGGGGGAAATGGATCTCAACTCAACTGTCGCTAACCCTGACATGCAAATATCCCCACGTGGTTCTGAAAAAATGTGGTTCACAGGCTGTAATTCTTACAGCCCTAAAAACCATGCCAGTAATTCTCTCCTCCCCTGTTATGTTGTGGATCAATGACTGGAGGCGAGAATCAGGAACAACATCTCTTTATTTGGGAAACGGGAAGAGCCAGCCACAGGAATGGAGAAAACTGGGGTTTATATAATAACAGTAGGCTAGTAGGGAGAAGATACATTTTGGCGGGAACCAATGGCACGGATTCCCTCCCGCGGAAACCAATCCGGCAGAAGATCCAAATCCTGCTCTCTGAACCAGCAAATGATTGCCGTTCCCACTGTAACTTGTACATTCAAATAAGGTCTGTAATACAACACAATACTCTACATTAAAACGTCTTGACTGTGTTATTGCTTAATACACAACATCCCCCACAATCTTACTATTATTGCTTGAGCCCCAGCCTCACTCCACCTGCCCTACTGTATGGAGATTATAACTGTGGTCTACATTATAGGGCTGCTTGTATGAAATGCTGAGAAAGTATTATAAGACTGCTTTTAGGGTGCATTTATATAAAGCATTTCAAATAGTAATGTGGTGGCCCAAACAGTCTATTCCTAGTTCATATGCCTTCCACATGCTTTCATGCATTAGTCGATTCCATCTCATTTCTGCCATAATCTGAGGTTTCATAGCATTGCTGAGTTGGAAGGAACCCCCCAAGGGTCATGTGTTCCCAATCCCCTGCAATGCAGGAATCAAAAACCTTTGTTGTGGTGGTGGTGTTTTAGGAATCTGCATGGAAATGTGTATTTAAATATTCCAAACTGTATTTTATTTTATTTTTTAAAAATGCATTTCTCAACTTTTTCTATCTTTTTTTTTTTTTTGCTGAGAACTATTTTAGGAAGTTCCAATCCGGCAATTAAGTTCCAATCTAGCCATTAGTCTGCCGGGTGCAAATCAGGTTGGTTTGTGTCAGTGTTTGAAAACATCCAGTACTCTACTGCTTTATCATCCCTGTGACAGTGGTGACACATTATTCGGCTGCCTCAGACTTCAATTTCCCACACTTTTTGTCACTTTCCCCCAACAGGTTTTTATGGTTGAGTGCAGATCGGGATTATAATTTTGCCGTTTTGGGAAGCTGCTCTCCAGGCTGAGCAATTGCAGTAGGGAATTTTTGTCCATATTGCCTTTTAGGACCATTTCAGTATAATCATGGTAGTATTTTGGGACGTACTGTTATTATGCAAAGGGGACAGATTACCATCTCTCCAGTCTTCTGAACCATATTGCCAAGTAGTAATTTTTATTTTCTTTATAGATGTTATATAAGAGATTTCAGTCTTAAATATTTTATAACTTCTTAAAAACAATCAGCCCCAAATTTATATACAGATGCAGATGCTGAGCACTTAGAATTAAACTATGCACATTAGCAGAAATTATAGAGAGCTTTGCTTTATTTGCTCAACCGTAAAACATTTAACCTCTGAATCTGCTGTTTCATGGTATTCATAATTTTAATATATAACTAACAGTGAACTATCACCCACTTCAGTATTGCTGGAAGCGTTATTGTCTTGCCCTCACTAGTTCATTGTGAAGTGTTTTGTTTTGTTTTTACTTGGGGAGGTGAGCATCATGTTTTGCTCTGGGGTTTTTTGTTTTAAATGCTTTCGGTAAATATTATAGCAACCCTGCTTGAAAGCACTTTCTCCACAATAATTTTTAATTCAGTGAGCTAAGTAAAAGCTATGCTAAGATGGGATGTTAGGAACCAGCAGGTTCCTTCAGAGAATAAACAGTTGTTATCACGTGTCACTGTTTCCAATCGCAAAGTCAGGGGAGTGTCTCTTATCAACCAGGGGGCTGACCCATTTTGTCCACTTCTTTGCTTTCTTGTATGTTTACTAGAATGGAAGTCCAAACCACCAGGATTTAGGTCATTATCAGGTCTTCCTTTCTGTCACCTTCATCCTAGCTTCTAAACAGCAGCCTAAAAATGGTATAGGACCCCTGACAGTTAAGTCCAGTCGCATACGACTCAGGGATTGCGGCGCTCATCTCACTTTACAGGCTGAGGGAGTCGGCGTTTGTCCGCATACAGTTTTCTCGGGTCATGTGGCCAGCATGACTAAGCCGCTTCTGGCACAATGGAACACTGAAACCAGAGCAGCACATGGAAACGCCGTTTACCTTCCCGCCGGAGCGGTACCTATTTATCTACTTGCACTTTGACGCGCTTTTGAACTGCTAGGTGGGCAGGAGCTGGGACCAAGCAACAGAAGCTCACCCCATCGCGGGGATTCAAACCGCCGACCTTCTGATCAGCAAGCCCAAAAGGCTCAGTGGTTTAGACCACAGTACCATCCGTGACCCCAAACAGCAGCCTACTTTGAAGACATAACCTCCCTATCACCATGTGGATTTAGACTGTGAGTTTGGGGCATAGAAGGCCTAAATCACAGGCATTAAATCACCAGGAGATTTCTGTTTTGAGTTAGTGCCAAATGTAGTCTAGTGTTGCTTCCAGTGTAACGGGAGAATGAAACAGCCTTCTTCAACCTGGTGCTTTCTGACTCTTTTGGTCAACAGCTCTCATCAGCCTCAGGCAGATGGGAGTTGTAGCCCAACAGCTGAAGGGTGCTAGGTTGGAGAAGGCTGTAATAACACATTATGTTAAGGATGAAAAAAACACTGCATTTTTCCACTAGTGCCAGTCAGTGGTAAGGCATTAGGAGAGACAGGAAGATGCCTTATGTAATAACATAAGGCACAACAAGTTTACAACATAGGTAAGTATGGGAAGAAAGGCATTCCTACTTTCACCACCTTCATGTGTGCCCTCTTGGATTTTTTTTAATGAATTGCATATTCTTCTGTTTTAATGTACCTTTGGTGGATGTTACTCATTTTTTAATTATATTTTATGTGATTATAATACACCATGAAGTCACTCAATATAAATTAGATAGACGGATGGATAGATAGATTTAAAATAATACTAACATTGGACCGCTGTTTTGGGGGGGAATATGTAGATCACACAATGTCTAGTTGCACTTTGCTTAATGTTTTGCTGAAAATCAACATGTCTAATTGACCCTGATAAAACCAGCCCAGGAACTCCTTGCCTTCCCTCTTTGCAATCCTTGTGTGCAGAATTAAGAATTGTGTGCCACTTAAGTGACACAGTAAGAGCTCTTCTTCCTGTGTCAAGACTATTTAATTCTATTCCCTGGAGCTCTTATATATTTTTTTCAATAACAAATACTTTGTGCTAAACTGAATGTACTAAATTGGCTTGTGAGAGCGGGTTTCTATTTTATTTTATTTTTTTAAAAACACGCATATATACTTCACACATTTTCCTACTCAGACACAGTTAGTTGCTGCAGCTTTTCAGATGTGTTCAGAATAATTGTGTTTTTATTGTTATATTTATCTTCCTTTTAGTTTTTGTTTTGTGTGTGGTTTTGCTAATTTAGATGTTTCCTCTGGTGAATTTGATGATATTGTGTGTTCTGTAGCATTCAGAGGATGTTATAAAGTAAAGGACTGCTCTGTTTTTGTTTTGTTTTTCAGACTCCACAGCCCATATAGTGCACATGTGTAAATCTTGGAAGTGTAGCTCCTCTTCAACGTCCTAAGCAGATGTTTTCCCCATTCAGTGATAATTTTACTAGTCATGCTTTAGATTAGCCTTCTGCAATCTTTGGCCCCTAGATGCTGTTGGATTATCCCAATCATCCTCCGCCAGCATGGTCAACAGTCAGGGATGAGAGTTAAACTAAGCCTAGGCTGTTAACTGGACTCATGGTTCTTGATGTTATTTATTTAAATTTATATTCCACCCTTCATCCGAAGACCTCCAGAGCAGTTCACAAATAAAAGAAATCTTTATTTTTATTGGACTCTGTCACAAGATTGCCCTCACAGCAATCTACATAAAGCACTAAAAACAATGTGAGTACAAATCCTAAAATACAGTTTTACACCACAGCAACAAAACAATTACAAAACCAATCCCATAAAGAGGCCAGAACTGAAGTCATTTAAACATGCACCTACACCTTCTAATCTTTGTTTCTGTGATACGGATATGTTTGACA
This sequence comes from Darevskia mixta, assembly GCA_034641385.1. Taxonomy (NCBI): domain Eukaryota; kingdom Metazoa; phylum Chordata; class Lepidosauria; order Squamata; family Lacertidae; genus Darevskia; species Darevskia mixta. Next base: position 6,869,935 of record JAWWNH010000013.1, read on the forward strand.
TCAGCACACAGTCTCTGCACCACTGCAAATGTGGCATTTGAGATGAAACAGTAGAATACATTGTAGGTAGTATATGAAAGGTTTAGCATCTTGTACTTGCAAGTGTGATGGAAGGACTCGAGACTTTAAAAGAAGCAGAGGGGATGGGGATCTATATCCATCTGCTTTCTCCTGAGGGTTATAAATAAGAAGAGCACCATTATTACTTAAAGACTTGATGGAGTTTGTAAATAATTGTCTTGTGATGTAAAGTCCCATTGATACTCAGGAAATGTGTTTCAGTTTATATCACCCAAAGAAGATACTTTCAAATCAGCAAGAGAATGCACAAGGGAGCCTTGTGTTCTTAAAATGATGATAGTTTCAAGTAAATATCAGAAAAAGAAGGTACTCTGCCAGTGTTGGAGCACTGCCATCAATTTCTTTATCATGCAGAGATAAAAGTGAAATTGTCACAGGATAATCACAGGGATATTGTAGTTTTAGAATAATTAATGTTGTTGACAATTGAAAATTAGGCTGTGCAAACATTACCGCTTATTCCAGCTCCATGTGCCCCCCACTGGTGGTGTTTGAAGTCAAATACACATGAGGTTATCCACAATCCATAGGCATCTTGTAGCTTCTTGAGAAATGTTCCTGTGTGGTGTGTTTTCCCCCTCATGGAAGCTTCAGTTAAGCTGAAGAGTGCACATTTCAGGCAGCTGTTGCACACATGCCAATAACAGTGCCTGGGCAATTTACTGGGTCTGTGAATTGGGGTTTGGGATGGGGAAGCTAGTCAGGTAATGGGTATTGGGTGAAGATATCCCAACCCTCTCTCTGATCTGCACAGCAGGTTAAGAATGTGACTTGAAACACAGTGGAAAGCAACCTCACTGTGTTTCAAGCTGCTAGTGAGCACATCATTTTAGTGTAATCTCTCATTTTGTATTTAATTTGACTGAATACTTTTATTTTTGAAGTGTGCTAGGCATGTGGGATATCGTAAGTCACTCTTATGTTTAATGAGGGCACAGCAAATATAAATAACTTGACAATCTAAAATGTTTGTATTCAGTATCACCCAGAGAACATTTAGACATTGGAAAAGCCAGGGATAATTAGAGGTAACCCTAAGAAGATAGGCCTTATGTCAAAGCAGACTATGGCTCCATCCAGTTCAGTATCATCCCTGATGACTGGCAATACCTCTCCAGTGTTTCAGATGGCAGGTATTCCTTGTTGCCCAGTATTCCACTCGCTTAAGCTTGTTGATATCACCTGTTACAAAAGATCCAAGGGAGGAGGAGATGTAAAAGATTGGAAGCAGCTGCCCTTTATCAGATTGACTGGCTGCTAGCCTTATGAAAGGTATGGTGAACTGCCTCAGTAGAGGCAACACCAAAGGGGATCTTGCCTTTGCAGTTCCCCATTGGGATACCCCTTGAGGTTGCCATGAAGGTGAGAGAGTTACTTCCATTTGGTTTTTATTAGGCCCGAAGGTTGCGTAAGGAATATTTAGCTGTATAACAAGCTTGAAGGGGTGACTTCAAAAGAGGTGTCCCTTTAGATCATCACTCTCTTGATGATTGCTTTTACCTGATGACTGTTAGTAATAGTTTTTTTTTAATGGCATGCCAGCTATATGCTTGTATTAATTTTTCTGAGGGGTCTGTTGAATCTTGTCTCAATAGAGACCTGGTCCAACATAGTAAACCTTGGTCCAACACCAAGGGAGAATGGTATGCTTATATATTTGTTTTTATGTCTGGCTGTTGAGATGGAAAGAAGGAGCGGATTTATGTCCACAGGCTGAAAACTTGTTGGCATAAAACTGTGCCTTCTTAGGGAGATAGACAGGAGCACAGTGTGTTTTTTGTTTTTGATCTCTTGGACATTTCCAAGTAGAAGATAGGATGGGACCAAGGATGGTGTAGAGGGGTGGGACTTAGACTTAGCCCTCTCAGCTTAGTCATGTGATCCGGCAAGTCAGCAAAAAGGTTGCTGTACCTCAAACATTTTATAAAGGCTTGTTTTTTCTTCTTCTGCCAGGCTTAGGCTGGCTTAATCAGCAGTAACCTCACTGCTGAACGGAGTTTGACTCTGGTGCAACTTAACACCAGCTTAGCTTGATTTACAGCAGCTTGCTTTATGCCAACTTCTTGTGTATAGGCTTGTTCCCTTAGTCAAGGCAACTTCCAGTGGATTGCTTGAAGTGTACTCTGCCAGCTGAGCTGTAGAAAGATGTTGCCTCAGCAAAGGAGTCATCTGAAGCTTTAAAACGTCTGTAAGGGCATGACCTTCCAGTGCCCTTCTATCCCAGAAAGCTATCTGAGTTTTTAAAGGTTATACCGTAGATTATTTTCTCCTGCATGGCTAAGGAGTAGGAGGAGCTACAAGGCAGTCATCCCTGGAATCTGATGTGAAAGCCGCATTCATTGTCCAGCTCAGATAGTGTGATTGAGGGTGCCATGAGCGACATGATCTGTGATTAGTATGACAATACTATTTGCTGAATAATGTGATAATTTGGCTTGATTTTTGCTGACTCCAGTTATGTTCTGCTGTGTGTGTGAGTCCTCTGCCGAATCTTTTTGTTATTGTATGAGAACCTCCGTTGATATTACTGTTTTTTTAAATCATGTTTTAAATGTTGTGGACTATCCTGAAACACTCATGTGCTGAAAGTCAGTGCATACGTTTATCAAATATATATCCATGATAAGCTAAGAGTCTGAATCTAAAACCACCCTAGTAATTGTATTATAGGTTTTGGGTATATGGTATTCTGGGTTTTTGTACCCTTGCCTTTTTGAGTCTTCTAATAAAACGGTTCAGCTCTTTTTCATGTAATAAATTTTGTTAATATATTTATAGGCATTGCAGCCATTAGATTTCATAGACCATTTGGCTGCTCAGTCCCACATTATTAGAGAGTCCAGATATGCTTGTCTTGGTATCTTGTGCAGTTTTTGAGGTGAAGAATAGTGTTGGGGGCTGGAGGGAAGAGCATCAGACTGGCAGCATTAACCACCACCCCCCAAAAATTATCCACTTACTCCCTGAACATGGAGAATATGTTCAGAAATGTGTAAAGAAATATTTCCCAAGTGTGGATGCAAAAAATCCACCCCAGCAGATTTAAGGTTCACAACTGATGCTGAAGTTGTATAGTTGTCTACACCCATAATTATACCACTTTGTGGCCGCAGGCTCTTAATTACTACTTTTACTACACAGTTCTTTTCCATGTCATCCTCTTGTTTCACCAGCCCAGATTTGCACCAGAAAGAAAGATGACTATTTTTGAGGATGAGTGCTTCTTTCTGTCAAAAAACATACTGTGCGTGAAAAGCATAATAAAAGCAATATCGCAGAAATATTGCAGCATCAGTGAAACAAATGTTTAAATAGCAAAACAGTCAATCATAGAATCATAGAGTTGAAAGGGTACCCAGGGGTCATCTAGTCTACCCCCCTGCAATGCAGGAATCTCAACTGAAGCATCCATGACAGATGGCCATCCAACCTCTGTTTAAAAACATCCAAGGAAGAAGAGGAAGAAGAGGAGGAGTTTGGATTTGATATCCCGCTTTATCACTACCCGAAGGAGTCTCAAAGCGGCTAACATTCTCCTTTCCCTTCCTCCCCAACAACAAACACTCTGTGAGGTGAGTGGGGCTGAGAGACTTCAAAGAAGTGTGACTAGCCCACGGTCACCCAGCAGCTGCACGTGGAGGAGCGGAGACGCGAACCCGGTTCACCAGATTACGAGTCTACTGCTCTTAACCACTACACCACACTGGCTCTCTGTGTGGAACCACTCTAGAAGAAGAGTGAAAACAGCTGAAGCATGCTAAAATTTAATTTACTTTATAATGTGAACCATGGTAGTGTGTGTTGTCTTCACATAAATAATGTAGAATGCGAATGAGTTTTATTTATTTGCTTTTAACATTCTATCTTTCCTTAGGTTCTCAAGGTAGTTTACAGTTTAAAATAATGGCTTGTGATCTAATAGACTTTTGTTATTTATCTAAAAGTATTTAAATGCCGCTTGGTCTATAAAAAGCATTTATATACTGCTTAGTATATTAAAAGTCCAAGCAGTGGTACATGGTACAAAAGTAAGAAGGAATGAGGAGGGAAGGAAAAAATGAGCAACACATGGGCTCTACTACTTTTATGCTGTTAAATAACTAACATAAATATTTACCAGTGCAGGAAACAGTTATGGACAGGGAAGAGCCAAATCACATTTGATCCTACCTTAATTAACAAAGGGGGCACTGCTGTTTCACTCTCCTGTCTCTCTGTTATAGCCATCTAGAATAGATGCTGATGGAATCAGCTCTGTGAGAAGGAGCTAATCCAAGCAAGGCTGATGCAGTGGGCTAAAGCCTCTCCTCTTCATTTGCTGCCAGGTGTGCTGTATGACTGCTGTTGTGTTATATTAGTTAGGATATTGTGTTTAATAAGTTTGTCCTGAGCAAGACCCAGTATTTGAAGAGGAGGTGGAAGGAGGGAGAGGAAAGATGCAGAGTGAAAAATATGCCGAGAATGTGACTACCTATTATGACTAAAGATCTTCCTAAGCATTTTTTAAATCTATTCCTCATGGGACAAAGGAGTAAATATGAAAACTGCTGATGGCGATGGTTGTGGGATGAGCTGTTTGCCAATGGAGGACATCTCATTTTCTCACATGCAGCCAGGTCTGTTTTGGGTCAGAGATACAAAAAGCATGATTTTGCTGTAAATATGGAGATGCAAGTAGTGGTGCAAAAAAGAACTATATATAGATTGGCTGGCAGCATCATGGAATCGCTTCAGGCCCAGCCAAATACAATTTGCAGTTGCTTAAGTTTTCCTGACACCACTCTTGGATCATCATTCTGTTCGGGTAAATAATAAATAGTTTTGTTTGTTTAACAATACTGCATTTAATCGTATGTCCAAAATAAAACAGAAATGCCTAGTTGCCATGAATAGTAGACGGGGTAAAGGTAAAGGGACCCCTGACCATTAGGTCCAGTCGTGTCTGACTCTGGGGTTGCGGTGCTCATCTCGCGTTACTGGCCGAGGGAGCCGGCGTACAGCTTCCAGGTCATTTGGCCAGCATGACAAAGCCGCTTCTGGCGAACCAGAGCAGCGCACGGAAACGCCGTTTACCTTCCCGCCGGAGGTATTTATCTACTTGCACTTCGACATGCTTTCAAACTGCTAGGTTGGTAGGAGCTGGGACCGAGCAATGGGAGCTCACCCCATTGCAGGGATTCGAACCGCTGACCTTCTGATCAGCAAGCCCTAGACTCTGTGGTTTAACCCACAGCGCCACCTGGTCCCAGAGTAGACGGGGTAAACCTTTGTTAATCCTACCCTAGGCCACACCCATCCATGGCTGTGCTTAATGCCTCCTTCAAGTGCTTTTGCCTGGCTGGATTGTGGTCTTGGATGGGTGCCTCTTTGCTTGCCTGTGCAGAGAGATGTGGTATGTAGAAAACTCCTGACTTTTGCATGACTGGAACATAAGTCAACGGTACAAAGCTCAGACTTGCATCTCTTGCTCCACCAACTGCTCACCTCTAGCATCTCCCACCGCTGGCATGAGGAAATGTGGTCCTTGGGCTGGGAGAGGGTTTACAGAGTGTATATAAAATGCACAAGCTTTTGCTCTCTCAGATAAAGGAGCTTCCCTGAGCTTGGTCAAAGCTAGCGATTACTGCTTCCAAGACTCAGGAGCTTCCCAGAGCTGTGCACAGTTCCCAAGAGCATTGTAAGTCATCCTTTAGACACATTTGCACAGCTCTGCCTGAGCAGTGATTAGCATGTAGAATCTTAGAATAAAAAGTAGTGAAATACTTGATTTCTGTGCTACTTGCTTTGCTGTTTGACAAAAAGGTTTTCTTATTGAATATGAAAAATTCCTATTCAGCAGTTTAAAATCCTACCACTACCACTCCATGTCTAGGTGGTGCATTTGTACGATTCCCACAGCACTGGTATGCCTCTACCACTTCTCAGCATCAGAATGAAAGTGTAGCCTTATATTGGAGTCGCTAATCTTTCATGGCAGATTTTCAAATATCAAGAGTCAAAGACCTCTGGTAACAAAGAATATCCTGAGAAAGCAAAACCATAGCTATTTTTGTCTTGCAGTTTCTTTGCACATCATACCAATTATAAACCACTTGTGCCTCAAGAGACAGCTTTTCAGTCAGAAGTAGCAGTGTAATAGCATCTAATATTTCTGCTCTAAGCCAGAAAATTAATCATGTTTGCTTTTATAAATCTGGATTTAACAATGTATGAAGAATTGATTGATCTCAGCATTCTCTTAGGTTATAGCACAATGTATAATTATCTTATTTTTAAGCATACAAACAATATAAATACTAAATTTTAACACACACCCATAAGTAAGATTCAAGTAACTCAAAGTTGCATTAACACATTGGTCTCAATTCATTATGCCTCTGCATGTGTGTACAAATTATGTTGCCTTGGTTTTCCCGCTTCCCCCAGACAATGACCCAAGCTTCTTAATTATATGTATACAACATCCACATGCATAATTGGATCAGAGCCAATTTTTTTTGGATCAGAGCCATTTAATTATTTCAAAATATCCAATTTAGATTATTCTGGTAGATCTAAAGATAGCCATGGCCACTTATTTTGGCTAACTTACCATTAACATAACTCTCTGCACTGCCATTTAATTCTTTTTACAAATATAGAAAACTCTTGATGCATTATGTATGTATTTTTTTTAAAAAAATGACATTAACTTTTATTTTATATTTAAACTTCTATTCTGTAGTGGGTGGGTGGGTGATTGTCTATTTGCTATGAGTGTTGTATATTTTATCCCACCTTGGAATCATGAATCGGTGAATGTTGGGATATAGAAAATGGAAGAATAAATAGATGCAAGATCTAGGGTTGGATGCAGACTTCATTTGCATAGGTGGGACTATCTTCTCAGCAAGGTTCGAATGAGGGGAAAGCTCTCTCTGGTGCCTGCCACCTCCTACATTGCCTCCATTGTGACCTCTCCCACACAGTCCCAGAGAGTCATCTAGTGCAGGAGAGGAGTCATCAACCTTTTTGAGCCAATGGGTACACCTGGAATTTTGAGAAAGTGCTGTGGGAAAGTAACATAAAAAAATGGCTCCCAGAACTTAAAGGGCAGAAAAAGGGTCAGGACTCCAAAAAGGTACAGAGATGCCCCTGCATTGTTGCCACTGCCCCCATCAATGAAGGGAAAGGCACCCATATAAACCACCACTGCAGTTGCTCACAGAGAGAAGCTCCTTGCAGCTGTCCTGTGCTCAGAACAGAAAGGAGGGTTGGATCTAGTCCTGGCATCCAACAAATTGTGGGCATGTTCGAGGGTGCATGTTTAACGTAGGAGAGTCTGAGCCCAGGGTAAAAGTACAAATCAGGAGAGTCGTGAGCGCCAAGAGGATGAGCTGGGCTAGATGGGCCATTAGCCCGATCCAATAGGCTCTGCTTATGGTCTCATGAAATGAGCAGAAAGAGCCATAAGCCTCATGTGCATTGTTCAGTTTTGGAGTATTTACTGAGACCTTTTGCAGGCATCGTAGGAGGTATTGGCAGACACACTTGAACCTGCAGGCATCTCATTGGAGGCCCTAGGATAGAAAGTATTGTTGGAGGCTGTAAGGGGATGGCCGCAGCCTTTCCAATCACTGCAGGCAAAGTCTGAATCCAAACCATAACCAGGCAATTATGAGTTCCCACCAAGTTAATTACCATTCAAGATAAAGGTTAAAATAATTGAATCAACATATATGATTCTGGAACATAAGGGGCAGTTGAAGGCTATAGCCAGACCTGACGAGACCAGCAAAGGAAAGTGCTGTTTTATTTATTTTTTATGTTCAATAGCTCTCCTGAGTGTATAATCATTTATTAAAATCTACAGCAGGGTTAATTCCAATAGAGCATTCTGATTTTAAAATATGTTTAACCAATTTTTTATTTTATTTTTTTGGGTAGAAAAAATAAACCTAAGGAAAAACAGCTATGAGAATATTCATTTGGTAAACAAGAAGTGTAAAACAGAGCTTAGCTTTCATGAGAGATAAGGGCCTCTTTGTCAAATTGTCAATGACCTGAGACACGCAACCTCCCTAGGGATTCTTTAGTGTATTCATTATTGTTTTGAGGGTGCATTGAGTTCACTAGTTGAATTATTTCCACATTGTAGCTAAGGACAAGGAAAAAACAACAACAGACCTTCTGTATGAAATCTACAAGCATTATGCCTGACTAGAAATTGGGATAGAGCGAGCGGGGAATATGAGTTGATCAATGAATGGACTTCAGCTCATAGCACTGTAAGATAGTTACCGTACTTTTCCGTGTATAACACAAGGTTTTTTTATTATAAAATAATCTTTAAAAATGTCTTATACACGAATAGTGCATTGGGGGGACTGGGGATTGGTTGCTGCTTTGAGCAGGAGGTTTTCAGCGGTGATAGGGTGGTTGATTGGTGGCTGCAGCAAGGGCTGGTGGCTATTGGCTGTCTCTGCGGCAATTCGGTGGGTGATTGGCGGCTGCCGGCGGCAAGGGGGCAGGCGATTGGTGACTTTGGCGATACGTGTGAGTGGCAGTGTAGGTCCGTTGGGTGAGCGATTTTCGGCAAAAAAAGCTCAACTCTGGGCAGTCCTCCCCCCCAAAAAGCTCAAGAACTCTGGGCAATCTCCCTACATTTTCTTAATTTGGAGTCCCCCAAAATAGGGGGCATCTTATACACGGGGACATGTTATACACGAAAAAATACGGTAATCTCTTTTCACCCCACCATGCTCTTAATCGTTCTACTTGGATCCCTTAGCTTCTGTGGTCCAGCTTAAAAATATTCATCTTGTTATTCCTGTCACCTATAGTTGTTGATCATTATTTGTGCTATACAGTGGTACCTCTGGTTACGAACACTTCTGGTTACAAACGCTTCAGGTTACGAGCTTTGCTAACCCAGAAGTAGCTGCTCCTGGTTGCGAACTTTGCCCCAGGATGCGAACGGAAATCGCGTGCCGGAGGCCCCTTTAGCGAAAGCACACCTCAGGATAAGAACAGTTTCAGCTTAAGAACGGACCTCTGGAACAAATTCAGTTCGTAACCAGAGGTACCACTCTACTAATATATAAAGGAAACTTAACAAAGCAAAGCTATTGAAGAATTTTCTAATGCACATATAATCATAGAATTGTAGAGTTGGAAAGGACCCCGATGGTCATCTAGTACAACACCCTGAAATGCAGGTATCCTGCCCACCACCAGTCCCTGGGTGGGCTTGAACCAGCAACTTTCTGGTTAATAGCCAGACTCACTGAATCATTGCACCACAAGGGTTGTTAATGGAGCTACTGCACTTTCTAATCTGAACACACACAACTGGAAGGAGAGATCACATGAGTAGACCATGGTGTGGTATCCAAGTAGCAGGTCCCATTAGTGCAATGCTTTTTGCTTGCATAATGGGATTTTCCCCCTCTGCTTCTCCAGCTTGCTCCCCAACTGCTCTGGAGGGTTGGGCAAACCCCTAGAACAGATTTAGGAAGCAGGGAGGGGCGTTCTAACTTGTTGTCTTGTATCAATTCACCAAGGACCATCATGCCAGGACTTGAAGTCTCAATTCAGAATGAGTTAGCATGTTGAATTAAGCTGGTAGCTAGAGAATGAAATGCATTGCATGCAGTGCCTGTTACCTGCTGTCACTGTTGGTAATGGCTGAAGATGGTAAACAGCCATGGGTTGTATCCAAAGTGACGCTAAGTCGTGGCCCCATCAACACAAGGAGTTGAACCTACATTTAGTCTTGAATCTGGGCCTGGGAGATATTAGGCAGGAATTTAGGCTGTCTAGTAGCTCAAGCTTCTGGTTGAACAATAAAACAACACAACCACCAGCCAGGCCAATGATTAACATCCTTGAGTCATTATCATATCAGATGATAAGGTTTGACCTCTAAGAAAAAGTACTAGGGTCAGGCTTACAGTTCAGTATGAGCAGCAAATTGGCTATTTTTACTGCTAGTCCTTACCACAGGCCTGCCTCTGCTTTGTCTTATTTTCACCTCACTGCATGAGATATTCCTTTGGTTCCTGGATCTTGCTGATGAAAATTGGAGTCAGTTAGATCTGGTATATCTCAGAGGTTGCTTCTGAATAACGTTTGAGGAAGAAATGACAGTCCATCTCCCAAAGTAGGTCAGATCGAATTCTCCCAGGGTTCAGATTTCAACTTAAATCAAGTCATCGCTTTGTTTTTTCCTCTCTCTCTTAAGTCATGGTTCCATTTTACCTTGAGTGGACTCAAGATGTTGCTGCCAAGTTGAGAATGTTTAGTAACATATGGGCCATGAAATTCTGCACATGTGTGAAATGGATATGTTTTAACTACAAGACCAGCATTGGGAGGGGGCTGATTTTGATGGAAGCATAATTGGCACAATACAAATCAAGTCTGTGTATTTGAGGAAGAGAAGGTTCAGTTGTTCTGAGCCTTCTTGTAACATTTACATGCACTTTAATCCTGTCCCAATTTATGAATTGAACTTGCATCCCTGGCTGTGTAGGCTATAAATGAGAGGGAGGGGGGAATAATGCAGCCCTAATTTGCCATACAATTCCATGCTCATAGACTGTAAATATTGATGTTTGCACTTCTTGTTAATTTTAAAATGTGCGAAGAAACATTGCTTATTCAAGCTAAACATGGATCAGTGCTACCATCAAGAGCCATATGGTGCAGGTTAGAATGTTCATATTTAGCATGCTGGCGTGACTTGTGGGTTGTCAGTTTTTTGCTTTCTTTGATTTTTCTGCTTCTGTTGTGACACATCTGATATTCCAGAAGTGAGTCATAGAACATCCTACACAAAAGGTTAGCAGTTAGAGAAAATGGGAGATGTATTGTACCAGATAGAGCTGGCAATTCCTCTTCCCTTAGACGATATACGGAGATTTTAATCGGGGCCAATCTATTTCCAGCTGGCATGTTTCTCAGACGTTGCTGAGAATTTCGTGTTGACTTCATAATGAAGGTGACTTTAAAAAGTTAGCACAGAACTAGAGAGAAAAACAAAGTTCATGCTGAAAAGAGGATTTTGGCCCACTTGCAGGTGATACTTTGCACTTATCTGGTACCTTTCGTTTTAGAGCATCAAAACTCTTAGCATAAATTAATTAACTAGGCCTCTTCGGAAGCACAGATAGTTCAAGCATCATTGCACTTATCATTTCAAATGAGCAAACTTTGACACAATGAAGCTAAATGACTTACCCGAGGTCACATAACAGGTCAGTTGAAGAAATCAATACTTTCTTTTAATGCAAGTATATCACACTCATTGGCAACAATTAAAGGTGGCTGTGAACAGTCATAAAGCAGCTTTTTGAATCTTAAATCTTAATTTGAGACTAGTAGCTTTTATTAATAGAAACTACATGAAGCATTAATCGACAATTTTTTTATTTATGTCCTGTAATCTACCTTTGAGTGAAATCAGTTGACTAGATCATTAGTCTGAGAGCTGCTTCTTGCAGTACAATTTAGTTCTCAGGTAAATCTCAAGTGTAGCTCCTTGCACTTTGAGGAACAAGGGCAGATGATCTTTCACCTCCTTTTTCCACCATTAATCAAAGTTATATGTGAGAACAAGAGAGGAGGGAAAGGGTAACGATATAACCTGCTGTACATCTTTAAATGCTGATAATCTCCATGCCTCAGAAGACAGAATCAGAATTCAAAATGACCCTAACAGATTGGAGAATTGGGCCCAAGCTAACAAAATGAATTTCAATAGGGACAAATGTAAGGTTCTGCACTTAGGCAGGAAGAACCAGGTGCACAAATACAGTGGTACCTTGGGTTAAGTACTTAATTCGTTCCGGAGGTCCATTCTTAACCTGAAGCGTACTTAACCTGAAGCGTACTTAACCCGAGGTACCACTGTATAGGATGGGGCACACCTTGCTTACTAGCAGTTCATGTGAAAAGGATCTAGGGATCTTGGTGAACCACAAGCTTAATGTGAGTCAGCAGTCAAAACAAAATAAAAAATAAAAAAAATCCTTCCAGTAGCACCTTAGAGACCAACTAATTTTGTTTTTGGTATCTGAAGACGTGTGCATGCACACAAAAGCTCATACCAAAAACAAACCTAGTTGGTCTCTAAGGTGCTACTGGAAGGATTTTTTGTTTTTTGTTTTGTTTTGACTATGGCAGACCAACACGGCTACCTACCTGTAAGTGAGTCAGCAGTGTGAGTCAGCAGCAAAAAAAAGCTAACTCTATTCTAGGCTGCATCAACAGAAGTCTGGTGTCCAGATCAAGGGAAGTAATAATACCACCCTATTCTACCTTGGTCAGACTACACCTGGAATACTGTGTCCAATTCTGGGCACCACAATTTAAGAGGGATGTTGCCAAGCTGGAATGTGTGCAAAGGAGGGCAACCAAGATGATCACGGTTCTGTAAACCAAGCCTTATGAGGAACAGTTGAGGAAGTTGGGTATGTTTAGCCTGGAAAAGAGGACATTGAGAGGAAAGCTGATACCCATCTTCAAACATCTCAAGGGCTGTTGCATGAAAGATGGTGCAAGCTTGTTTTCTCCTGCTCTGGAGTGTAGGACTCAAAAACCAATGGCTTCACGTTACATTACAATAAAGGATATTCCTACTAAACATCAGGAAAAACTTTATGACAGTAAGAGCTGTTCAGCAGTGGAATGGTCTCCCTTGGGACTCTCCTTCCTTGGAGGTTTTTCAACAGAAGTTGGATGGCTATCGGTCATGGATACTTTATCTGAGATTCCTGCATTGCAGGCAGTTGGACTAGATGGCCCTTGGGATCCCTTCCAACTCTACAATTCTATGAATGGATTATTAATGGTAGCATGATACTTTGGTGGAACAAGCATACAGTGTTTTACTAGCAGAGACTGGGGTAGAGACCTTTCTTGCAAAAAATAGTAGTAGCAGCAGTAGTAATAATGCTAATAATTAATAATAATAAAAATGCTGGTTTAACGATGTGGAGTTTATTTTCCTAATTTTACCAAGTGCATGTTATGAGGGATGACTGCAGAAATAACATCAGATACATACATTTATTAAGATGTGCTGATGGCCTCTTGATCTAGTCTTATGAGCTCTTGTGCCCAAGATAAGATATGGATATTTTTTAACCCTCAGTTTCTTCAAAAATCACCTGTTACAGGAATAGGGCCATTTTATTGTCATTTTTTAAATGATTGGAGGGTGGGGCAGAAGTAAAGAGTGGCCACATCCTGTATCAAAATGAAGATTCACCCAGTCCTAGCACTTTCATTTGGGAAGCTCAAATTTTCAAAAGTATTTTATAATCACAGGTGTACTATGAATATGGATTTTTTTCAGCAAAGCAGCCATGGCTAATAGTCAGTGATAGACCTAGTCCCCATTGATCTGTCAATTTCTTTTGAAACTATCCATACTGCTAGCACTCACCTTTAATAAGACAGGTCCCTTTAGCTAATTCTGGAATTTCATGAAATAATATTTCATGTTGTTTCCCCCCAGCAATTACAGTTAGTTTATTTCGGGTGTTTGTGTCCCGAGTTCTTAGAGCTTTTCTGAGATAGTAGATCATTTCTCCATATAGTTAGTCTCTCTCTGTCTCATCCTGTGCTCGTCCTGCTCTGACAACTTTGTAAAATTTCTTTATTCGAAGATACTAGGGCTGCCATGTGTCTGGAATTTCCCAGACATAGCCAAGATTCGTCTGTTGAAAATAACGTCCGGGTGGAATTTTCCAAAAGTGGCTAAAATATCTGGGAAAACCTGGGCGAATGGCAGCCCATATCGGAAGTGTTGATTATTTGGCTATTTTCCCAAAAAATAAATTTAAAACTTCTCTTTTTTGAGATTTTTTTGTGGGGGGGCAGCTTTTCCCCCTCTCCCAATTCCTTGTTTCAACTTCAAGCCTTTAAGGTCAGAACTATATGCATGTCTACTCAGAAGTAACTGCAAGGGAGTTGTATATCTCTTACTCCGAGGAAAATGGTTATAGGGTTGTAGCCTTAGCTTATGTTAAGAATTCTACTTCCAGTATAATTTCTCCCAGATTTCTAAAGAACAGCTTGTCCTAATTGGAGGGGGAAAATACATTCAGGGTTGTGGGAAGCACACCTAAGCAGTACTGCCAGTGCAACTGTGCTCTTAACAGGAATTGGGGGGGGGGAATCAAAGTGGGATAAAAATCAAAGTTTAATTTATCACCTTTATAACAATATAATTACTTTCCAGCTGTTCAATACATTTATCTCCTGTGTATTTTCTTGGTTTTATGCTGTGCTGAACAACAATTTTGAGATCAGCAAATGAAGACTCAGTTGCTATAAAAGCCCCCTCCCCCAAAATAAAAAAAAATAAAAACCTGGGAATGTAAAAACAAACAACTATGTAAGATAAAAAGCCCCTGAGTTGATTCAGTGCTGCTGGAGCATTTGCCTTGAATTCCCTAGGCAGCTGAAGTTTCTGATCAATAACTGGTGCCATCGGCTGGGTCACCAATAGTAACCTTGGCAATTAATAAGCTTATGTGTAATACACAAGGCAGAGAAAAAGAATGTTTCAGAGTGTCTGGTGTTGGGACAGAATTTGCCATTTTGCAGTTTTCCTTCATATGGTTGTTATCACAAATTAATGTTGGGATTATAAATGCAAAACAAAAGGGGATTTTAGTTGTCATAGCTCATGAACCTCAATACTGTATACCCATGTGTAACTTACAGTGAGGCACCGACATGAGTCCTCCCCATCTTTCACTTCTTGTCATTCCAGTGACTTGGGACACTATTGTGATGAGAAAGTTTAGTGCAGAAGGTAGAATCATAGAATCATAGAGTTGGAAGAGACCACAAGGGCCATCCAGTCCAACCCCCTGCCAAGCAGGAAACACCATCAAAGCATTCCTGACAGGTGGCTCAAGTTTAGGTAACTTGAGAGTTAATCTCGGCCACCTCTTCTGTGCATTTAACTGTCCATGTGAAATATTTGATCACATGATTACTGTAATGTTGTATTTAGTGTCCATGAGTGGACTCTTCCATTTTTGCAGTACACACAAAACCACCATTAATGACTGAGCTACCCATCACCAGTCTGTAGGATAGGCAATTCATGAAAGCAGTTAAACTCAGAGTGAACTGATTCAGATAGTGCGTGAACTGGGTTTCTGAGAAATGGAGCACAGACTTTCAAGTTCAAGAATCTCAGTGTAACTGAAGTATGCTAAAGTTGCTACCTATGATTAAGTGAACATCTTATGTGTGTGCAGTGAATATTTTCACCCTTTGTTCCTTTTGTGCATTCCCTAAGAGCTCATTGTACTCCTTTCAATATGCTTTTTAAATTCAGGTGGGAAGAAGGGGGACACTTGGGAAAGAAGGAGCAAATCCCCACTATAAGGCCTGCCTGTGACTCACATTGAATTGGCTCAGAAATGTACTATTTACTACTAAATCTGTCTCATGCGCACACACCACTTGACAATTAAAAAACCCACTTTATTCAATATTAGATTTCCTCTGAAGGAAATCTACCCTACTGTGTTGGGTAACACACTTTTAAGAACAAAGTAGATAAACTGGATTAGGTTTAGAGAAGAGAAAACCAGATCAGTAGTTGTGTTCCTATTGAGGGTATTCAGTGAGTCAACATGGCAGTGATGTGGAATTGAGGATTGGAGTGATAATTCTGTAATATGGCAGTGAACAAAGCTGTATTGTAACTTTTTAATAAACCAAGACATCTCTTGGAGATGCTCAAGCTCTGGATCTCCTGCACTGAGCAGAAAGGCAAGTGGGTTAGATAGCTTATAAGGCCCCTGCAAGTTTATCCCTCCGCCCCCAAGAAAAATGCTTCACACAGATGTATCCTGAGTGTGCAAAATATGGAGGTAACCTGAACACTACTCACTCCCTTGAGGCAAGAGAGTTCTTGTGGGGTAGGCCTTCTTGACCATCAGCTGTTCTCCTGCATTCCACCACTTTAAATTCTTCTAGTGAATCTAAAGGCTCAATATCCTATCCCTTCTCATTTGGGTAGTGAGTGCCATAACATGTGTGCCATAACATTGTGTGTTTATTTATCTATTCCCAATAGATCTTGAAAATTTCAAAACCAGGACAAGAAGTACAGTGTCAGTACGACAAGGACAAGGGATGGTTCTGCTGTGTGGACCACCTCCACATTCTGGCGGTGAGTAGTATAAATGTCATCAGTATAAACTCCCTTGTCTTGCAAATGAAGGCAGTAGTTCTGCTTGCCAATAAACTGCATGTAAGCCCCACTGTGATGAATGGGATTTACAATGAAATAAGTATGTGCCATCAGTGATCCCTAGATCCACATGCTGCCATAGTGAATCATGGCAAATCTGCCACCTTTACATAAGAACATAATAAGAGCCTGCAGGATCAAACGATTGGCTCTTCTAGTCTGGCATCCTGTTCCTACACTGGCCAACCAGATGTGCATGGGAAATGTGCAAGTGGGACCTGAGCGGAAGAGGACTCCTCCCTCCTGCAGTTTGAAGCAACTGGTATTCAGAAGCATACTACCTTCAACCATAGAGGCAGAGAGTAGCCATAATGGATAGTAGCCATTGATAGCCCTATTTTCCATGAACTTTTCTTACCTTCTTTTAAAGCCATCCAACTTGTTGGCCATGATTGCCTCCTGCAGCAGTGAGTTCCATAGTTTAGCTATGCACTGCATGACAAAGTATTTTAGCTGTCCTGAACATTCAAATAATCAGCTTCACTGGATGTCCATGATTACTAGTGTTATGAGTGAGGGAGATAATGCCATGCACATTTTTATAAACCTCTATCATATCACCTCTTACTTGACTGGTGACTGGGAGTGGCTGACAGGAGCATATAACACCAGTCCTAAAAGATCTTCACTGGCTTCCAGTACATTTCTGACCACAATTCAAAGTGTTGGTGCTGACCTTCAAACCCCTAAACGGCCTTGGTCCAGTATACCTGAAGGAGCATCTCCACACCCATCGTCCAGCCTGGACACTGAAGTCCTCCTCTGAGGGTCTTCTGCTTGTTCCGTCACTGCGAGAAGCAAAGTTACAAGGAACCAGGCAGAAGGGCTTCTCAGTAGTGGTGCCCTCTCTATGGAACGCCCACCCTTCAGATGTCAAGGAGATAAAAAAAATTACACAACTTTTAGAAGACATCTGAAGGCAGCCCTGTATCGGCAGGTTTTTAACGCTTGATGTTTTTATTTTGTTTTTAGATATGCCGAAAGCTGCCCAGAGTGGCTGGGGAAACACAGCCAGATGGGTGGGATATAAATAATAAAATTATTATTAAAATAATAATAATTAGCATTGATGCATTTTTTGGCTTTATTGGGTGGTAACAAAATGTTTCTCATATCTGTTTTGTTTAATAATAGTTACAACAATTGCTTCATTATTAAAATGAAAACCAGGAGCAAATATTTTTCAGTGCCTACATCTAAGTGTGAGAATAGTTGTTCTGAACCAGCTAATCACACAATAGAGGCAGTCCTCCGTGGAAAGGATCAGATGATACATACTTTAGACTGCACCTTTTCTCTGTTTTCCTAACAGAGTCTTTAAAACCTGTGGTCCTCCAGATGTTGTTGAACTGCAACTTTCTCAGCCCCAGCTAGCATAAACATACCTACCTACCTACCTACCTACATACATACATAATTTTATCTGTATGACATCTTTCCACAGTTCAAACAATGGGAAAAATACATAACTATAACATAACAAAAGCAGTCAGAAACAATAAATAAAACATTTAAAAATACCCAACCAAATGGAACAATTTCCACATAAATTACAAGATTTAAAATAAAGGTACACAAAACCAACAACAAGCCAATAACATCTCAGTCCAAGTGTCTTTTGAGCAGCCTCAGTTTTTGTAAATGGAGTAAGTCAGGGTCCTGCCCTCCCAGGCCAGGTGGAAAAGGCCTGCCAGGCAGGGAGCAGGTCTTCCATGCCTCACAGTGGTTGGAATGATGGGAGTTGCAATCCATCAATATCTGGAGGACCACAGATTCCTAATTCCTAAGGTAAATAGCTTCATACAAAAATATTTTTGTACTAGTAAATTAAGCCCGTTGAAAAACGGGCGGGGGCTAGAAGATAATGCCGGCGCTCCCTGGGCGGATTGGTCAGTCACCGCGGGAGCAGTCACAGCTGCTGCTCCCGCGGTGACTGAGCGATCCGCCGAGGGAGCGCGGGCTCCCGCCGAGGGAGTGGCGGCTCCTGGAGCTGCCTGTCAGCACGGACGGGCAGCCTCAGGAGCCGGCGCTCCCTCGGCGGATCGCTCAGTCACCGGGCGGGGAAGTTGGAGCACGCCCCGCTCCTCCCTTCCTGCGCGCTCGCTCGCCCTCCTCCCCGGGGGCCTCTTTTCTCTATTTTTTTTTATCGCGGCGGCGGCGGGCGGGCGGAAGCGACTCTTGGAGGCCGATGCCGGCGAGGAGGGCCTCCCGGACACGCCCCCCTCTCCGCCGCCCGGCTGCGAAGGTAGGGAGAGGGGGGGAAGCGAGGGTGGGGGTGGGGGCTTGTTTGTGTGTGGGGGGGCTAGGGTGTGTGTGTGTGTGTGTGTGCGTGTGCGCACGCGCGCAAGTGTGTGAGTGTGTGGGCGACGTGGCGGCGGAGGTGGGTGTGCGGCGACCCTCTTCGGCCTCCGGAGCACCGGCGCTCCGCGAGGCGGGTCGATTCAGGCCGCTGGGGGTGGAGAGGGGCTCCCTCCCCCTTTTTAATTTATTTTTTCCAGGGGTGGCTGCAGCGGCGGCGGGGATGGGGCGGCCCTCCTTGGCCTCCGGAGCACCAGCGCTCCGCTGGATGGGCCGTGCTGTAGCCGGCAGCAGGAGTATCGGGCAGTGGCTACGCGCCACCGCCGCCACACTTCAGCAGCTCAAACAGGAGGGGGGCAAGCGCCTATTGGTCCGTACTACCCAATCCGTGTGTCACTGGAACGCACGCGCACTTGCGAATTCCTGTGACACACGGAAAGTGGTACGTACGGACACAGGCTCTTTATTATATAGGATGAAGAACAAGCTGGTGGGGTATCGACTTGCCCCCCACATTCAGGGGGCCCGCCCACATGACGTGTCTTTATTATTATTCATTAAGAACAAAAAAACCTTAACTTTCCTTCCCCCATAGCTGTTATTAGGAGGATTCATAATACGTTGTATTTTATGTACTGTGTCTCCATGACTCTACCGGTACTTATGTATGAATGTTTCTTTTTATGTGATTTTTTTCTTTAAGAAGAAGTGGTGTTGTTTTGTTAAAGATTGGCTTTTTCTTTAGTTCATAAAAGGGTATTTTATGATTGATGGGACAAAAGAATTAGACTAATTCACATGCCTAACATTAATGCCTTT
Source organism: Darevskia mixta (assembly GCA_034641385.1). NCBI lineage: Eukaryota > Metazoa > Chordata > Lepidosauria > Squamata > Lacertidae > Darevskia > Darevskia mixta. The sequence continues at coordinate 6,889,397 of JAWWNH010000013.1, forward strand.
GACATCCTAAATATAACTACTTAAATAAAACAATATCCAGGTCTCTCGCTCAAATGAACCAATCACTTCACACAGTGTAAAATGGTTCATTGTCTTCTGGGGATATGGGATGTTTATCAAAATCTGTTCCGTAATTGGAGCCAATTTCATTGATGCTTCTGCTGCTGAGAAAATGAAGTTAACAAGGAAGTTGCATTAGCAACAGTCAAAAAGTCAATGTTTGCTGAGTGGCAGATGGCAATATGAATAGACAAACAAAATGATCACGTTTCAAAGAGGATTTTCTAGAAAAAAAATTATAGTTAAGAGCATAACAAAACATTGGTTTCCATTGTTGCCTAAAAGATGGTGTGAAATTGTGTCATTATGTTAAAGCAGGGTTTAAAAGATCTATATCAACATTACAAAAATGTCTAATGGAAAATACTGCTAAACTAACTTGATGAAACATCAACAGCAAGCACACAGGGGCTCCTTGAAGTTGCTCCGTGTGTAGAGGCTTTTGCAATGTGGTACATGACAGGTAGCTATGAGCCATAAAGAGAGACACACCCACATAACATATTCATGGGACACCTTTCTAGAAATTATATTTTTATTCAAATTTAAAAATAAATAATAAGAGTTTGCAAGAAAGAGAGAAAGAAGGAGTTGTAGGGTAAAATGATACGGCCAACTGGTTGCAGTTTCAGGCTTCAGGTGAGGTGCAGGGTGGAAGTTCTTGTTGAGGAAGCAAGAAGAGGTTTAGGAGAGTAGAGCTATTGTTATGTTTCAGATTTGGAGAAGGAGTGGTTCAAAATCACAAACCAATTGGGAGTTTGTGAACTCTGGAATAGGAAGAAGAAAGGGAAGCAGGAACTTTAGAAATCAAGGGCTCAGGGGAGGAACTGATGAGAGAGATCTGTAACTCCAGAAGGGAAGAAGAGATTTAGGGGGGAAGCAAAGCCAAGGACTATGGGGAACTCTGGCATGCCTGTGCAGTCAGGCTCCTGCTTTGCTTACCTTCCCAGGTATAACAGAAGCTTCTTAAACCGCAGTGCTTTGGAAAACACAAAATGGCTGTGAAATCTTGCATAAAGTGCTGCAGTAAACTTTGGGATCAGCACTTAAGAACATAAGAAAAGCCTGTGGAATCAGGCCTAACGGGTAATCCTAGTACTGTGGTACCTCTGTTTACAAACGTAATCTGTTCCGGAAGTCCGTTCTTAAACCAAAGCTGTTCTTAAACTGAGGCACGCTTTTCCTAATGAGGCCTCCCGCCGCCGGTGCCCTTCCACCTTTCGGCTTCCGATCATAGACCATGGTAAAGTTCACTAACTGGAACACTACTTCTGGTTTTGCGGAGTTCGTATACTGAATAGTTCGTAAACAGGGCTGTTCTTAAACCAAGGTACCAACCAGCATTATGTTCCCACAATGGTCAATAAGTTACCTACAGAAGCCCGTAAGTGAAATATGAGTGCAGCAGCACTCTCCTGTAATTAAATGATCTTAGTTAGGAGGCCTACAAAACACCCATCTCAGAAGCCTTGGGAACCATTCAAGGTCAGAGTTGAAAATACTGGATTGGGTGGACAAATGGCCTGACCCCCTAGAAGATAAATGTTCAACTTTAAGTTTAATATTGCAGCAGAGACTACATTATTTTCAAATTTTGCCAGGAAATAAATCCTTAGGCTAGATGTTAAAAAGTTTCCAGTGGAATTCAATGTCATGCTGTGATGAATGAACCCATCTGCACAAGCATTTCAGCTTGCTAGTCTTCTCCCCCTGACATGCTGTTCTGGGGGTTCCTGACCCCCCCCCCCAGCCAAAACAACTTTCAGGGGGTACAGGAGGGGGAAAGAGGAGGAATCCCCTTGCTCAGGGCTTCCGTTGATGAGGCTCATTAAGTGAATCCTGCCCCCATCTGTAATAGTGACAAAATGGTCTGAACCATGGGAGGACCAATAGTCATTCATTTGTAGGAATAATATTAATAATTAATAATTCTTTTATTTGTACCCCGCCCATCTGGCCGGGTCTCCCCAGCCACTCTGGGCGGCCTCCAACAGATATAAAAATACATTAAAATATCACAGGTTAAAAACTTCCCTAAATAGGGCTGCCTTGAGGTATCTTCTGAATGTCAGATAGTTGTTCATCTCCTTAACCTCTGCTGGGAGGGCGTTCCACAGGGCGGGCGCCACTACCGAGAAGGCCCTCTGCCTGGTTCCCTGTATCTTTGCTTCTCGCAGTGAGGGAACTGCCAGAAGGCCCTCGGCGCTGGACCTCAGTGTCCGGGCTGAACGGTGGGGGTGGAGACGCTCCTTCAGGTATACAGGACCGAGGCCGTTTCTAAGGAAAGCATGATGTACAGTGATTAGAGAATATAGGGGGAAGATGATCATTCCTGTTCTGAGGTACCTAAGCTACAACATAGGAAACAACATATATCAAAATTTCCTCCCCTAAAACATATTTCTCCCTATCTTATGACTCTCTTTGTACACTAATATTTCCTTTTTCAAATTATTCTACTATGAAGAAGTGTTCATTTCCAGGTATTTACTTCTAACTCACACCTTTGAATATATTTAGTCACTAATATTTGCCAAGTGATCAGAATATTCACACATCTAACATTTCCGGTTTTCAGTTTTAGGTGAAAATTCTTTGGTTTTGTATTTTACTTCCCCTGCTGGATTATTCCAGTGTAATTACGGTGTTGATGTTAAAGATACAACGATAGTTTGCTTTCTGTTCACATAAACACATCTGAATAGGGAAATGTGGTTTCTAAAATAAATGCCCTCAGAGATTCATAAGAAATAGACTCCTGTTATTAAGCTATCAGCAAGTAAGCATTTCTAGAACAACTGAGCAAGCATTTATATATTTTTATATGAGCCTCTTTCATGAGTTCCAGGAAATTTCTAGGGAATCCAGGTGAAGAGCAGATAAGTTGTTTGTTGTAGTAGTGTGTGTGGTGTATTCTGCTGTGAATTGTCTGCACTGTTCCCTAAAGCATACTGCATCCTACAGACTTCCCCATCCCCAGTACACTTGGCCTAGGAGAAACCTCACTTATGCTAAGACCAGCAGTGGGCAGCTATCTTTAACTTTGTAAATAAACTACAGTGTTTAACTTGGTATGTGGAGTCTGAATTCAACTGCCAGGTTTCAACCAAGAACACAATGTGCATTTGTAATGCATTTGCACAATAATACTTTTACTGTTGCCATCGTTTACCATTTCATCATGGGCAGACTCTGTCCCTAACTCTGTCTTGGGATCAATCAGAGGGGTGAGCCACTGCTGCATCTGAAAGTATGTAGTCTGCTTTCTGTTAGAGTGGAAGGGGGCACCAATGCCAGTGCCACACTGGCACAGTAGAAGGGCCCTTTCTAGAAAATGGTGTAGGTGAAGATGCCAGGAATCCTTGGGGGCTCTGCCCTGCCGCGCACCTTGCTTACAAAACGCCACTGTCAGTAGCTCCAAAAGAGGCTGCTCCTTCTGCGGAAGTCCCTGCTGCAGACCACAGCAGATGGATACTAAATCCTATTCCACCATACCCTGTCCCTGAAACACAGGGTTGGTCTCTAAGGTGCTACTGGAAGGAATTTTTTTATTTTGTTTTGACTATGACAGACCAACACGGCTATCTACCTGTACCTGAAACACAGGTTAAGCTTAAGCATTATTTGGGGAGGTGGGTTTGTGTGTGTAAATGACAAAAAAGTACACATTGAAATGTTTCAGTTCAAGGCTCTCATGAGCACAAGATCAAAATCAGCAGTGAAATTATTACAATATAAACTGATCCCACTCCCCTAAAAACAAAGGCAACTCTCACAACAAGTTGAACATTGGGCCAGTCATGGAGTAGAGAATATCTCTCTCCACCACATAGCCTTGCACAGAGTGGAAGGTTTTGTATCTAGTGTAGCTTTGCGGTTAAGCAAATAGCCCTCGACAAGCCATGGTCCTTGAGCCACTCATGGTATTTGCAATGTGGTGGTGATAATAATAATAATATTAGCACCCCCTACAGGGTAATAGTAAGGATTACTGAGAGGCTGCACTTAAAATATAACAAATAGTCAGAAAAAGTGTTGTATAAATGATATACTGGTGTTAATATCATTGACTGCACTCCCACTTATTTTATTTTAAAGAAAAGCAAAAGCTGCAGTACCGGATTCAGCCTCTTTGATCCCCCAGTTAACCTTGGTTCATAAGAAAAGCGGCAGAAATGATCGTCAGAAAGTCAGGTTAATTGTGGCATAAGTGCGCACCAAAGGTTATTCTGCAATGTATTTTATTCTTTAAGGTGCCCCGAGATTCTCCTATATGTTTGTTTTTATTTTGTAGCAGACTTACACCCCTCTATATCAAATCAAATCATACCTTTATTGGCATCACAATATAAAATGTTTCAAATCACTGTGATAATTAAAAGGACAAGGGCGAAGCTGCCAAGGGTTATAGGGTCACACTGTGGTCATGTGCACTTAGATATTCCGCTATGCCCAGTCTATTTCCCGAAGGGATGGTTCGTTGGAAACCCTTTCGGGTAAAATTGTGGCTAATAAGGAAGCTACTAGAACAGTGGCATCTTTGTCCCGATCTGCCAGGAGAAACTTCATTTGATTTCTTCTAGAGTTGTGGGCTGAAGAGCCAACATTTTACTCAGCATCAGTTAGTGAGGTCTGCTGTGTAAAGGGCAATCTAAGAGAATGTGGTCCATTGAATCTAGTACTTCTTGGTTGCAGGCACACAAATGGGCTTGATATGGAGTGTGTGCGAATCTGTTTTTAGTCACTGCAGAAGGGAAAGCATTTAATCTCGCGAGCATAAAGGCTCTTTGATGGGAAGGGAGTAGTAAATCCTTTAAGTATTTGGCACAGGTTCCGTAGGGTGTTGTAATACCTAAGGCCTCCAGAATACAAGGTATCAGAGTGTGTGGTAACAAGCACTGTCTTTCGTGGTCGTAGAGCCGCTACTTGATTAATTGGAATATGTGATTTTTGTCACATGCTTCAAGGCTCTCGAGAGCAATGCCCAAACTACGGATTTTGTCTTGAATTTCTCTATACCATCTGGATGAGATGCGGTCTTCAAGCATAGAGGTTAAGAAGGAGTTAGATGTTGTTCTAAAATGGACTTTAAGCCAGGCCTTGATTGTAGAGAGCCATGCTTTGGTTTCCATCAGATTTTGGCCGGTTTCAGCACATAAGGTTAAATTACTTACGGATTTAGGGGCACCAAGGATCTTACGAAGAAAGGTCGCTTGGATTTGTTCAGCTTCTCTACTGAATGCTTGTATCCAAATCAGAATACCATACAATAGCTGAGGAGGGACCTTGGCATTAAAGATATTTATTGCAGCAGGGACCATCTGGTTGCCTTTGAGGAAGAAAAAATGGAGAATCGCTGATGTAGTGCATTTTGCTTGAATAATCATTTGACGTTTGTGTGTTGTCCAGTTTAAATTTGGCTGGTAAAATATCCCTAGGTATTTGAAAGATTTTACCTGGTCAATGGGATAATTGTCTAGTCTCCATTTGACAACTTTTAGGAAAAAAATCATAATTTTAGATTTTTGGTAATTAATTATCAGGGAGTTGATCTGGCAAAATGAAGAGAATGGGTTCAGAAATCTTCTAAGGCTGGCCTGGTACACCTCTCTATATTCATAGGGGTGTCATTGTGTGTAATTGAAATGTTATTGCACATTAGGAAGAAAGTGGTAGGATAAATCCAGCATGAGAGAAAGGAAGCCAGCAATTTCTAGTTCTTGTGGTTTTCTTGCGGTAGGAAAATGTCTATCTATTTTTGAAGCTAAAAGCTGTGCAGTGTAAATTGAGCTTGGTGGCTGAACTCTTGTTGTTGCTCTTGTTTAAGTGTTGCAGGAGGAAATATTAAGTGTAAATGTATTCCAAGCGATGGCTTGGTAACACCAGAACAGTGCCTCTGCTCCCACTCCAGACCGGCATGACATGAGGGCTGTGAGATAAGTACCCATCATTCCTGAAGGAGATCCTTTTGCTACCCATCTTATTGTATGGGTAATTAGCTGGTAATCATTCCACTCTCTCAACAGTACAACTTCAATTAGAAATATTGTTAATTGTATTAGGACTGATCTGCCACATGACAAGCTCTGCAAGTTAACAAATGGGTCAATGCCAGTTTATACTGGCTGATGATCACTCTTACTAAAATAACTTTGGTGGCAACTCTTTGCAACCCCAGATTTTTTATAAATGAGTTTTGCAATCCTCGTCTTATGAAAGAACTTCTTACAATAACAGTGGCTCCAATATCAGCAGAGTGACATGGTAGCGGGACAGGGGGAAAGAAAGTGAATGGGGATGGGGCACTCTAGCCTTGATATTTTGTTCTATTCAGCACTGAATGTGTTCAGAGGGTAAGATTTGGGTGGTCTGCCTGGAGAGCAGTGCTTCAATGATAGACAGATTCAGCCCCCATCTGCACTATACATTCAAAGCAGTATCATACACCTTTAAAGAATCTTCACTTCCCCCAAAGAATAATAGGAAATGTAGATTCAGGTAGGTAGCCATGTTGGTCTGACACAGTCAAAATATATAAAAAAATTAAAAAATTGTCCAGTAGCACCTTAGACACCAACTAAGTTTGTTCTTTGTATAAGCTTTGTAGTTTATTAACCGTGCTCAGAGTTGTTAGGCGAGACATTGCAACACTTTTGTAAACCAAGAAATCTTTAATAAAAATGTTTGTTTTTTAAAGAAATACAATCAATGCAGTTAATACAGGTGGGATTTTAATGCATAGCGAGGTTACTTGGTTGTTGTTTAGTTCCAAAGCACTTCAAAATTATTATTCAGCTTTTTCCCTTTAAGTTAATAGGAAAGTCCCATCCATATATCATGCTGCATTTTCATTAGGGAATAAATGTTTTGTCAGGTCAGTGAATTCATCAGGGGTGTTACATAGTGCTGAGCAGCATAATGATGCAACATACTGAAATTATGAAATGTTGGGTGAGCTTAGGAAATGTTGAAACGGTCTTAACATTTTTAACTATGCAAGCTGGTGAAATATAAGAAAACATGAAACCAAATGAAATATTTTTTTCCTTCCACCCACCCCCCAAAATAATGAGTTTTGACATCTTCTTCTCCACTAAACTGTCCACGCTGCAATATTTAGGGTACCTGAATACAGGTTTGTGTACACATATTGCAACAAATGGAATTTAGGTGTATACAATTCAGTATTACCGGTAGATTGTAGATTTATGCCGTGCCCTTAAATTGCTTATACGTTTAGTTATCAATAGCTCAAATTTCTGTTCTCTCATTGCCAATATTGTCACCTAGTTAAATAAACCTTAGTCAAATAATTACCACATGGGCCCGAATATAAGCTGCACCCGAATATAAGCCACACCTTTAAAATTCAAAGGGTGAAAAGAAAAAAAGACAGTAGTCAAATATAAACTACTCCCTTCAAATTCTGCAGGCACTCACACCCGTTCCATATGAGCACTCACACACTCATACGGTATATGAGTTTTAGTCGATTAATTAATAGATTAGCTCAGGGTAAATTTGCACATAAAACAATAGGCCTTAAAAAGGATGGGGTTTTTTCCCTAGATAATCAGGCATGTGTTGCAGCAGGTATATCTTCAAAGACACAGGGAGAATACCTCTTCTTTTTTTATTAGCACTATTAAAAATAATGGATTCTACATCCTGCTGTGAATGGAAGCTCCTTTCTCCTATTCTATATTTACCTCAGGCTGTTGTCATGCAGCAGTTTGCTTCACTGCTGACAGATGGCGCTGTGAAACTGCAGCATAACCTTAGCCTTCTGACAGCTGCCAGGCCAATGTAGCAGCAGGTGAAGCAGGCAGAAAAAAGGAAGAACAGTTGTAACAGGGCAGGGCAGCTCCTCAGCAACTATCTCCTACCTCAGCAGGAAAGCCATTTCAGCAGGACAGTTGCTGAGGAGCTGCTCTGGCCTGTCATCAGTGTTTCTCTGCAACTCACCTATGCCACCTTCCCGCCTTTGCTTCTCTTCTTCTTGAGAGAGAAGGTCCAATGAGCAGGGGGCATTGAAGCGGTCCAAATGGAGAGGAAGTTTGATGAGGTCTAAGGGGAGGGGAGGATTGGCAAGGCTGGGAGGCAGTGGAGGGGTTGGCCAAGGGCATTGGGGGGTAGGTGAGGTTGACACTCCTTTGCAACTCTTGACAGCAGAGGACATTGCCCCACCCGCCTGTTGTAGTTGGCCTTCAGGGAGCAAGTCAAAAAGATTCCCCACCCCGGTCTAATGGAGAGCCTGGCAAGGTCTTGGTGTTTGGGGGCGGGGTGTCTGGCAGCTGAGGTTGTAGGCAGATTTGGTTAGCGGTGTGAGCAGTGGTGTTAAGTTTGAATGCCACCTATTATTATTATTATTATTATTATTATTATTATTATTATTATTATTTATTAAAGATTTTCTTGATTTACAAAGGTGTGTGCAATGTCTTTCTCATATTTTTTCCATGTAACATTTTTGCAGATCAGTTTCGTTTGTTGAGACATTAGGAAGAAAAGGGGGAAGGAGGTGGAAAATGCTACTCAGTTAATCATCGTTCCAATTTAATTGGTAGATAGGTTTCTGTTGTAACTAACTAAACATTGCAACCAAATGCAGTGTCCTCTCATTAAAAAAACAACCACCACAATTGAAACAAAATAACCAGTATGGGATTATACGTGATTATATAAATGCAGGAATGTTATTTGTTTGTTTTTCTTTACTTTCAAGAAAATGTATTGTCAATTGAATGTCAATGTTACTTCACGAGGGCTGAAAGTATGAGCAACATATTTCCTCTGTGAGTAGATAAAGTGGGAGAAATAACTAAAACAGCTTCAGTTAGCACAGTTCCAAGTTTTAAGCATTGCTTTGAAAGGGCATTCTTTCAGCCATGACACTGGGGCAATTATTCACTGAGATGTGTGAAATGTGTAACAGTGGAAGTGTTCCAGCTCCCTGCTTTATTGAGTAAGAGATAAAATAGGTAAACAGCACAAACCTAAATGGTACCTGGTGGCCCATTCCAAAGGACATCATGGGGAAATGTACAGCTAGCGTTGAAGTCTAGCTTCAAGAAAGCTAAATATGAAGTAACTATCTGATTTTCTACTTTTGGCAATAGGGATATATATGAATATATATGAATCTGATGCAGAATGTTCAGGTTTAGCTTGTGGATAACTGCTTACATATATAAAAAGCACTCACACCTGTACAGGTGCTGCCAGAAGAAATACATGTAGCTAAGTCAAGCCCTCCTAAACCCGCCAGTGTGGTGTAGTGGTTAAGATCGGTAGTCTCGTAATCTGGTGAACCGGGTTCGTGTCTCCGCTCCTCATGCAGCTGCTGGGTGACCTTGGGTTAGTCACACTTCTCTGAAGTCTCTCAGCCTCACTCACCTCACAGAGTGTTTGTTGTGGGGGAGGAAGGGAAAGGAGATTTTTAGCCGCTTTGAGACTCCTTAGGGTAGTGATAAAGCGGGATATCAAATCCAAACTCCTCCTCCTCCTCCTCCTCCTCCTCCTCCTCTTCTTCTTCTTCTTCTTCCGTCTTATACCTCTCACAAATTGGTCAAAGTCTTTGACTGCAGTCACATGGCAGGTCCCCCCCCCCCGGTGTGTGTGTGTTAATTTCCACATTATATTTGAACTTTTGCATGATATAAAAGTAACTATAGTGGAATATAGTGCAAGTTTAGCATTCATTTCCATATTATTTCCAAAATGAATTTTTTTCCTGGATGCAAATAACACGGGAATGAACCTTCAGCTTGCACAATATTCTACTATAGTTCCAGAAGTGGCTTTTACAGCTGCGTTCACACTGCAGATTATTCTGTTTTCCTGACATTTCCCTAACTGTTGCTATTTTGTGCGTTATATTTGAGCTTTCACAAGGCATAAAAGCCACTTCCAGAAAACTAATGGGATGGAGTGGAATATAGTGCAAATCTAGTGCTCCTTTCCATGTTATCTGATTCTAGAGAAAATGTTTTGCTGCCCTCTCAGCCCAGAAATTCAGTGCTGGAATTTTCTACAGTGTTTTTCCTGCCTTTTCCCAGGATTCACATCACAGCTGCTCATGTGATGAGAGCCTTGAGAAGCATACGGGCACGCACTGTTCCCTCTGTCCATTTCATGGCTTGAACCTTTTATTTATTTATTTTCGTCTGACGATAAAGTGTGCTATTATTTTGGCGAAGAAAGTCATGCCAACAAGGTGGAGCCTAGGAGAGTGCTGGAATGTAGAGGGATAGCAATGACACGGAAGAATGACATGTTTGAATGACATTTACTGCAACTTGATGGTATAATCGTCAAGATGTGACGAAACAGGAGTGTGCGGTGTGCAGAAAAGTAATGGTGTTTTTTTTTAAAAGGAAAGGGAAGCCTTATAATCAATTAAACTAACAAAGTAGTTTGTTACACATTAAACCCCATTTGTGAATGCAGCCTACCTGGAACCTAACAGAATGTGATTGCAGCTTTTCTGTTCATTCCCAGTGATATTCTTGGAAATGCTTTCTTTCCAATGTGCAGAAGTTGCTAGAATGTCGATATTTGAGGGTCACATTGTGAATAAGACAGTGATGTAAGGAGGAGGAGTTTAAATTCCTTTGACATTCAGAAGCATTTTGTAACAATGCATCGCTTAACCCAGGCATAGGCAAACTCTGGCCCTCCAGATGTTTGGGACTACAATTCCCATCAACCCTAGCTAACAGGACCAGTGGTCTGGGATGATGGGAATTGTAGTCCCAAACATCTGGCGGGCCGGAGTTTGCCTATGCCTGTCTTAACCTTCTCAAGACAATAAAGCTTAGCATTATCAATGTGACTTGCAAAATTAGATACCGCTAGCTTCTCATGGCTTGGATCCTAAGAACCGTGTATTCCCCTCATAGAAGGTGCCTCATCCTGATTTTGCACATTTTTCTTTCCCTCACTAGCCCTATACTAGTGTGTCCCCCAGGAGTGTCCCCCTGGCACTCTGGATGAGCTTTCTGGGGAGCACAGGTGTCTGTAGGGATGAAGAGGGGTATGGAAAATTCATTTCTGTGAATTTCCTTTTGTTCATGGTTTTCAGGATCGAAGCCGTTGTTCTGGAAGGAAACAACCTTACTATTAAAGAATTAATTATGACATTATCCAGTCAGAAATGTCAGAGTAAGGACCTGTTTATTAATGTTGCCATCACAATTTTTAAGACAGCTGTTGTCTACAGAGCAGGTAGGGGAATCTACAGTTACGAATTTAAAACCGTATGTTTAAATTCAGAAGGGTTAGGGTTATGATGTTTTTATAAAGTTTGTGGCCTGTTCACTCATATTTTATGAGATGCCACCAGCAAAATTTAAATTAAATTGAGAATGCAATGTTGAACACTTCTAAGAAGGATAAAATGAGCAAGTTAACCATTTATCTTCCATAGTTTATTTTTCCTGAAAATTGTTCTTACCAAGTATAGCAATGCAGTTAAAGGTAAAGGGAGAAATGTTGTTATTGCTTTTGCTTCTTTGTTTTATGGTATAGACTTTCCCCCCTCCTAAATGCTCCATAAGATTTCAAACAGAAGGTTCAGTATTGTTACTATACCTGACTAATTAATTTGTTAGGAAGACTGTTTATCACTAGCCTTTATTTTCACACTATGTCATGGTCCATGCCTAGAGGTGGATTTAAGGTAGCACAACCAGTTCTACATGGACCAGAGCACACCAGGATAGGCGTGCCTGGCGTGCTCTGGTCCAGAACGACTGAACAACAACAACAACCAGTTCCAATGCTCTGGCCACCAAGCCCAGGGGGAGCCACAGGGAGTTACAACTACGGCATAGTGAATTCAGCAGAACAGAAGTCGAGACATAGGAGGGGCAAATTTTGGCCTGTCACAGGGCGCTACTGAAATTTGAAAGACTAAAGTTTGCCCCTGTCTTACCTATCGGTCTTTTAGTGACTACTCAGTGGGTCTATATAATCTGAGGTTCCTTTCTATATATTAGCATGACAAAACAACCAACTAGACAGAAACATGGAGGTGGTCAAGGTGGAAAGTGCCATGTTCAAATAAACATAGTCTATTCTGGAGTAAGTGATATTTTCTCCTTATACTAATGTGGGTGACAGAAGGCTGAAATTTCTCTGTTACGTAAAGTTTGAAAAGGTTAATAGTCTGAAGCTGCAAACATAAAAGATATAGTCAGGGTGGTCTCACCCTGTTTCCTCCCTTTTTTCTGTAGTATGTAACCAAATACATGATATTTTGATATTTCTCAAAAAGTAATAACCTTATCCAGACTCAGTTTTTCCAATTTATTTATTAATTTATTCTACTTTCTCTAAATTTAATAAGGTATGTCAGTTTTGACAGTACTACATTATTCCAGAGCCTTGATTTATTTTTATATCAACTGATGGTACATTGTCTTTTTTTCCTCTTCAGAATTGTGCCATAAGCAATTTTGCAGCTGCTAATAAGATAGAAAAGAATCTGTATTTATTTCTAGCTAGATATTCTCCCAAGGAAGCCATCAGAATGCCTGCAGGGTGTCTCCATCACATTTAAACATATATATTTTAGTGGTTTAACATATGTCTCTTTTTTTTAGCATATTAGTTTAAGATGACAATTTGAAGAGATGCATGCTGTATTTTCTTTATTACCCATTCAGGATCCTTACCTATTGGTCTTCTTTTAGTGACCAATCAGTATTTGTTTCACTTTGCTTTGATTGTAGAGCAATATTGTGACTTGTGCCTCTTGATTTAGTATCTAATTCTCTGCAATGCAGAAATCAGAGCTAAATAATCCCTGACAGGTGGGCTTTAAAACATCATCTGTTTTAAATCCACCACCTTCTGAAGTAGTTCATCCCACTGTCAAACGGCCCCTAAGTTCTTCCTAAAGTTTAGTCAGAATCTCCTTTCTTGTAATATGAGTCCCCATTGGTTTGGACTCACTGGAGCAGCAGCAAAGAAACATTTGCTCCATCTCCCATGTGGCAGCCCCACAAATATTTGAAGATGGCTATCCCATCTAGAACTCATGAACATCCAATGAAGCTGAATGTTGGACGGATAAAAGAAAGTTCACACAACATAGTTAAACTATGGAACTTGCTCCTGCAAGTGATGGCCGCCATATTGGGTGGCTTTAAAAGGGCTTTAGTCAGATTCTTGGAGGATGAGGTATCCATGGCTTCTTACCATAGTAACTCTGCACTACCTCCAGTATTAGAGGTGGTATCCCTTTGAATTTCAGTTGCTGGGAAACGTAACTGGGGAGAGTGCTGTTGTGCTCAAGCCCTACTTAACAGGTGTCCGATAGTTATCTGGTTGGCCACTGTGAGATCAAGACCCCGCCTTGTCTGTGCTCAGCTGCACTCAAGCTTCCTTCTCAACCTCCAGCTTCACCCCTTGGCTTCAGTGAGCATGCTTCTGTTTTGTGTGATCAAGCCCATGGTGCTGTTCCTGTAATACCACTGCATTCTCCTTGCTTCCTTGTGAGGCACATGCGGGATTGCCTTTGCAGCCTGAGTGTGCCTATGCACCCAGTCCCAGAAGCAGAGAGCAAGCCTGAGCACAGAAGCTGCAATAGCAGCACTCTCTTCAGTAACTCATTGGATGCAAAGGACAAGCTCAGAACAGTTCCGGAGAGGCATCCAGCCTTGACAGGTCAGCAGTAGTGGTGGTCCTTCTGAGCCGATGGGGTCATTGACAGTTGTCCCATCTTCACCACCTTTGCCGCCATGACCTTGAGAACAGTAATAAAACAAATAAAAAAGAAACCACTATTAAAACTATGCACACACAGCAGCAGCATTGAAAACCCGGCCAGGTGAAAGCCCAGGAAAACATGATCATTCTCACCTGATGCTTATAAAACAAACCTCCCCACCACCACCCCATCTCCATTCACAAAGGGTATGTCTCTGAAAAGCACTACCAAATATATGTGCCATAATGCAGAGTTTTCAGCAATAATAATGTCCGTGTCCTATAAAAAAGTTTGGACCAGATCTACTTGGAGTGTAAATAAAATAATCTACATGAGACCACAAATATGGTCTCATAGAGGTTATCAGTCAACACATAGTGTTTATAGAATAACTTGGTTTTGTATTAATTAATACAAATTAATTTTGTATTAATTAATTAATACAAATTTTGTATTAATTAATTTTTTTTTACAGCTGAATTCTGTATTCTCTCCACATGGCAGTGATTGGGGGCTTCTGGAAGTCGTAATTCTAGAACAGCTGCATGCTTTGATTGTCTTCAATGAGACTATAATTTGGCTGCCTTGGCTTCTTCGAGCCACCAACCCTTTGGTATAAATAAGCTGCCTACCTTATTTATACCTATTTATGCAGCAGAGATGGTTAAGCAATTCTACCTAATATTCTTTCTTGCAATTTTCCTCTAACTTTGCATTTTATATATAATGAAAATGCATGCTGTGCTAACCAAAACGTATATAACTTACATATTTTTACTGGTGGTTGTTACCATTTAATCACTCAAGAGGTGTAACTTGTCACACTGACTAATGATCTCCATCTGACTGCTTAGCCCACTTGCAATTCTGTCTTGGAACACATCTGTCACTGTGGCTTTCCCTAGGGATTTGCACTAAAGTTTGAAACTCTGACACGTGTGCATTAAGTACCCAGAGACTTTCCCCATTAATAACTGACTAAATCTTTGAAAACTGCAAGCTTCCCAGCAAACGCCTACTATTTTACCTTTAGATGCCAGTTGGACTGCCACATGACAGACAGTCAGGGGAAAGACATCTGGCATCCGTAACTCATGCTGCATTCATGGAAACGGAATTTTAATATTATCCTCACTCTGCAGAGACCCTGGGAGTATTTAAAGTATGTGGAATATGCCGTTAATTATGTTGCTTTCCTGATTGACAGTTTGTGGCATGGCCAAAAATTTTTTTAAGGCATGAGCTCATGCATCATGCAGAACCTATATTTCTGGTTTAAAATTTTCTTCTTGGAAATTTACAACTGCTTAACTACCTGCAAAGACGGTATTTCAGGAAAATTAAACTGAAGTGGGAGCTTTATAACTAACAACACATCATGTCCCTCCTTTCTCCCTCCAAAAACTTATATAATAATAATAATAATAATAATAATAATAATAATAATAATAATAAATAATAATAATAATAATAATAATAATAATAATAATAATAATAATTTATTATTTATACCCCGCCCATCTGGCTGGGTTTCCCCAGCCACTCTGGGCGGCTTTCAACAGAACATTAAAATACAATAATCTATTAAACATTAAAAGCCTCCCTAAACAGGGCTGCCTTCAGATGTCTTCTAAAGGTCTGGTGGTTGTTGTTCTCTTTGACATCTGAAGGGAGGGCATTCCACAGGGCGGGAGCCACTACCGAGAAGGCCCTCTGCCTGGTTCCCTGCATCAGATGCTGCAAAAAACATCTTTCAATAAGCTTTTTCCTTGTTCCATCTCCAGCAGTGTGTAGTTGTAGATATTCCATTTGTGTACAAATATAGCAGAGTCCAATAAATTCTAAATATTTTTTGTTGTATAAAACATAGTTTATAATGTAACTGCACGTTAGCTACCAAAGTTAAAACATTGTTGCACTGGATAGGTAGAATTGGAACTGCCAGTTCTTTATACCATTCATTTCTCAGATTTTGAACATCACATGGCTTAATTGAAACCAGATATCTATAAATGACAAACACTGGCTTTTCCCCCCTGATGGATTTAGTCAATGGTTCTAATATCTCAGGTATCTTAGATACTGTAAAAGCTGCTGGTTCAAAGAAAGATGTTAACATACCTTGCAACTGCAAGTATTGCCATTGGGTCAAATCCAATACAGTAATTGGTATTCTGCTTTTAAGTAAAGAATTTGTCATTTTTATATATTAATTGGTCTAGATTTTATATACCCCCCATCCAGTTCTTCCATGCTACCATTTCCACCCCCCGCCGCCCTGATTTTTAAAGTAGTATTTCCCCACAAAGTGAGTTTAGCATGGGGAAATTGGTCAAATGTGTTTTTACTAGGCATGTGTTTTGTCTTTTTAGCTGACCAAATTGTTTCAGACAAATCCCGGGTTTTAGTGTATTTTGATACCAATGCCGTCCATTCAAATAAAGGGGATATATATGTATATTCTAAGATTGCCCATGTTGGAAAATTATCACTAGTTTTGGGTTTCCAATATCTAGTAGTTGACAATAAGCTTGGTGATATAATTCCAAGTCTGTAATGCCAAATTCTCATTAAATTTAATTTGTAGTTGCATTTTTAATAACCATAATCTTGGAGTTGAAGAGCCCCGTAGGCATTTTCTTAATGAGGAGTTTATTTTTTGGAAATCTTTATTCGCGGGTGGCTCTTTGATTCAGTGGAAGCTTCCATGAATGGAAGGGGGAAGGATGCAAATTTCATGAATTCTGTCTTTTTCCCTACAACCCTTCACATCGCCTCCCATGCCATTCCGTGGGGTTCCCCAGTTCTCTGGAGCAGGTTTTGACAGGCACAGAGGACTGCATAGGGGAGGCAGATACAGCAAAAATTGCTTCTCCCCTTCCATATGTATATAAATAATACACACAGAGAGAGGTAAGCTTCACTGCATTCAGTGAGATTTACTCTCAGGTAAGGGTTGTGTTTTTGGGACCCAGGTGGCACTGTGGGTTAAACCACAGAGCCTAGGGCTTGCTGATCAGAAGGTCGGTGGTTCGAATCCCTGCGATGGGGTGAGCTCCCGTTGCTCGGTCCCAGCTCCTGCCCACCTAGCAGTTCGAAAGCACATCAAAGTGCAAGTAGATAAATAGGTACCGCTCTGGCGGGAAGGTAAATGGCGTTTCCGTGCACTGCTCTGGTTCGCCAGAAGTGGCTTAGTCATGCTGGCCACATGACCCGGAAGCTGTATGCCGGCTCTCGGCCAATAAAGCGAGATGAGCGCCGCAACCCCAGAGTCGGACACGACTGGACCTATTGGTCAGGGGTCCCTTTACCTTTACCTTTAAGGGTTGTGTTTAGCGTTACAGCTTTTCAGCCCCCTTCATCCAAAAGGCAACTCTATACACACATACCACAAAGTAAAACCCATTGAAATCAGTGGTGATGTGTGAGTATAGACTGTAAAACTCTGATTATTACAGAATTTGAATTTGGTTCAAACCGGTATATGCCCCATTCCCATTCACAACTTACAACACCTTTTTTTCTTAATTTCCTTTACTGTCTAATTAGATTTCTGTTCTTCCTTTTCAGCTAATGTTTCATTTTGAGACTTGAACGCACATTATCAATTGATAATGAACCTTGTTGATTTGTGGAAGTTATAATATTTCGCTGCTTAAAAAAAATCTGTTGGGTACAGTGTTCTGTTCTAGAGAGCACTATATTATATAATAGTAATGACATGGTTACAGACAGGAACACTAAATGTTTATTCATACTCTGTTATACCTCAAAGGGATACCCAGGCTTCGATGACATTCTGTCCTTAAGAGCTAACTACATAATCTTAATGCACTTCAGAAGGGACGTTCACAAACATTACTTTAAAAAACAACAACAGTTTGATCTAATCTCTTTTAGGTGTAGCGAAAGGCTGATCAAAGTGTAATAAAAGCATGGTATTAAAGGATTAGCTGGGTCACATTGAAATATGTTTCCAAACAAACATGAGGTCTCTTAGCTTTGTTGAAGCAAACATAAAAGAAGGCTTTTAGGCTAACGGCTAGGACTATTAAACAAAAAAGCAAGCAGGTGGATTAAGTCTATGTCCCAATCTCAGTATGATATGCATATTAAAATTAAAATAAAATGCTGCTATTGTAAGTAATTCTTAAATTATATCATAGAATATGGGTATTTTAAAGGGTGGTACCAGTTCCACTGTGATATGTGTAACTATCAACTAATTAACAGCAACATTTTGTTCTTTGCTGTCTTTTTGCTGTCACCTCTCCTTTTTTCTTTTCTGCTGACAAGATCTGCCACTGAGGTACCTTATCTCAGCTTTGCAGTTGAGTTGAGTAGTTTTTCGAAACCTGTCAATGCTGCTCCTTGGATGGTGTCAGCCTGGGGTATTTTTGTTTAGAGGAGAACTTCCCAATGAAATCAGAAGTGACGAATGACCTGAAAATTGATGGCATAATATACTTTGAGCATGTAGTGAAAGTTCTGTATAAATTCGGAATGATTAGGCAATGCTGTCATATCAACATAAAGAAAAGAAAATGGAGTCGGTATCGGGCCAGAGTGCAATGTTTATGATTCATGTTATTTAAAAATTCATATTTTTAATGACAAGGTGAACAAAACTAACATTTGAAGTCCTGATGTTGATTTTATAGCTAACATTTCCTTAAAAACAACCCACAAATTACCCCGAATGCTGGATTTCAGACTGATATGTTCTTTTCACCTTTCCTCAGTTATTCCTTCTTGTGGGTGTGGCTCACAAGTCTTGCTTCAATTTGGTTCAGTTTGGCATTATGCAGCATTATGCAGTTGTTCATCATCTGTCTGAAGGACCATTGAGAAAGCAGAGGATGCCACCAACATATTGAGAGTAGGAGCCAGATACGAAAAAGCAAGACACTCATGAGGCTGGAGGGGCTCAAATAGAGGTAGATTTAGGGCAGCACAACTTGTTCCACCACACTGGACACCAAGTCTAGGTGGGCACCTCAGGGTGTCACAACTACGCTGTAGTGAACTGAGCAAAATGGAAAGCAAAAGGCGAGAGGGCGCCAAATTTTGGCCTCACACAGGGTGTCTCTGAAATGTGAAAGACCAAAGTCAGCCCCTCTTTCAAAAGTGGTTCTGGGAAGCTAGAGTCCAAGAAGCAATGTTGTAGGCAGCTTGTAGGCAAACATTGTCTCTCAAAGGGGACGGCATGCTACCAATTGAAGTATAGCTCAGGATCAAACTTTAAGGACCCCGCACAGATCTTATGGATGGCTCGCCATGCTCGTTTCCCTGAACAGCTCTTTGGAAAGGATTAGAACTTTGTTCCCCAAGGACTGCCCACTTGAAAATTGCCGAGGGTCTTAGCAGTCCACTTACTGATTTTTTTTCTGCCTGTTGTAAGCAATTGTAACTCCATAAAATTCAGATAGTAGGACAATAAAATGCAGTGCAAGAAGTAACAGAAGCAATAAAAATACAATTAAAATTAATATGAATATTTAATGGGATGGATGTGCCATCTCCCGTCTTCAACCACAAATCCACAGCCTAACAGCAGACCAACTGAATGAATCTCATGGATCACTGGTGGTTCATGGGCCACAATTTGGGAACCCCTGGATTAAAACCATTTCCTCCACACTGTTCTTGATGCAGCATTGCTCCAGTAAAGATGTGGCCTGTCTTAGTCTCAGCCATTGGGCCGATTCTTCCTCTGCCCAGTTGCTCAGATCTGATAGCATGCTATTAGCAAGTGTGGTCCAAGAATGGCCAGACAGTTTGTGTCTGTCCTTTGCAAAATGTCCTTTGCAGCTCCTGAGATTTTTTTAGTTCCAACCAGTTTGCATGGTTTGAGCATTATTACTATCAAATGTGAGAGTAGAAGGTGACTCATTCATAGGAAGCCAGTGGCTGACATTACAATTCCTAGGCATGTCTCATTGGAAGCAAGTCCCACTGAGTTCAATGGAATTTATTCCCACATCAGTGTGTTTAGGCTTGCAGCCTCACTTGATTTGTGTATACTAAGTGCAATACTTATGGGTGCTCATGGGAATTCGGAAGAAATTAATGCCGCAACCTCAACAGGGGTGGAGGGTCCAGGTAGGTAGCCGTGTTAGTCTGATGCAGTCGAAATAAATAAAAAATAAAAAAATTGTCCAGTAGCACCTTAGAGACCAACTAAGTTTGTTCTGGGTATAAGCTTTCGTGTGCATGCACACTTCTTCAGAGGTGGAGGGGATATAAAGTCCTTAAGCATGACAGCAGCCTTTTTCTTTTAATGGCAGCTCAGAAACACTACTCCCTTCCTCTCTTTTCTCCTTCACATAATCTGTCCTACCATTCTCCACATCTACCCCCAGGCAGCCTCCTATGAGACCACCTGCTCCTCTACACCACTCTAGCAGCACCATGAAGTTCTCGCTCCTTTTGCTTTGCTTGCAACATAGGGCGGATCTACACTCATGGGTTTTTAACGTTAAGGAAGGTCCTACTTTTAATGTTCATAATGCGTTATTAGATTGTGACACCAGAGGGCGCTGCAGAGTAACCAGCAGTAGGGAGACAGTATTGATGAAAACACAGAGGTAAGAAACACCTTATTTTACAAGTATGCCCTGTGATGTTTTAGAATGATATATCTAATATTCATATAATGTTAAATAGGTCAGTGTAAATACAGCCATAGTGACACCTGGAATGAGGGATGGAAGGGGGGCCATCCCCTTCTACACAGCACATCTCCCAGCACAGGCAACTCTTCTTCCAGCTGCCTAGTTGCCAGGCAGTGGATGTTGCCTTTAACAGCTGACCATCTTCTTATACAGTGAGCCTGGTTAATAGAAAGCAGTCTTATACTGTGTCAGACCCTTGGTCCATCTAGAGTTGCCATATGTCCTCTTTTTCCGGGACATGTCCTCTTTTTCATGGGTAGGTAAAATGAGAGTTGTCATAGCACTCCATCGTAAAAAGTAGAAGTTGGCAAATGTGTCTTCTTTTTTGCTCCTCAAAATATGGCAACCCTAATAATGACGTGGGAAGGAACATGGAACCCTCTCTATGCAAAGCAGATGACTCTACCATGGACCTGTGCCCTTTCATTTGATGGAATGCAGGGCTAGAGCTCAGTGGTAGAATATCTCCTTTCATAGGCACCAACTACTATGTGCTGAGGAATCTTGTTTATATTGTTTAACGGAGCTCAGCCCCCTCTCCCCAATATTGAGGGGGCAGAGGAGGCTGAGTGCTAAGCGGAGCACTGCCCACGCCATCCTGCTGCCACTACCGCTGCCTCTACCTCCCTCTGCTGCCGCCACAAGGCCCTCTGCAGAAGTGGCTGTGGCTCTGCAAGCGGCCAGCCCTCCCATAGCCAGAGAGCCCTGCTGCAGCTCTCCATTGCCACTGCTGATACCCCCGTCACTGCCGCTGACCACGGATGCTGTGGCGGATGCAGCGGCAGCTCCCACTTTGGCCATGACAGCCTCAGCCATGCTGCAGCCTGGCTGGCAGGAGGCTCACCCAGTCTACCGCTAGGCTCAGTGGGCTGGGCTAGGTGCTTGGCCTGCTCCCAGCTTTGCATTTGTGTGTGTGTGCCACACCCCACGCATGTTATGTCACAGGCACGCATCACAGCCCTTCCAATGTTGGACCCAAGGTGTCACCTCTGTCTCCTTTGATTAATAGCGTTGCACTTCTAATGAAATTACTTAGCGTTTACACAATGCCTTAAAAACATTTCACACACATCTTATTACACAACCTTTGCAGATTTGTGGTGGGAAGAGAGTGGCCTCCCTAAAACCAGCTACCGTAGTAAGATCACAAATGGGCAAGGTTTGAATGAAGGGCCTTACAATTCATAGCGCTATCTGTTAGCCACAATCCTATGCCAATTCCCACAGTCTTCTAATTGTTCTGTTATGGGCAGGAAATCACCTTTTGTTTTCCATAACTAACAGAATTCATACGTACTTGATTCAAACCAAACTCATCTGGCTGCTTCCTTCTGACACCCCTGAGACAGGTTTGGGTTTAGCTGCCATAAATATAGAAACAGTGGGGTTTCAGTCTTGCAGTATCTCCTCCTGTCATAGATAGGAGCTGCGGCTGATTTTTCTCCCCTAAGGCAATTTAAGTTAAAAATGTGCTGAAATTCCCAATAGCATGTTGGGGTAATCATTAATGTTTACAGTTGCTATAGCAACTATGATAGCTAGCAATTGACTGGGAAGGGAACCTGTTTGTAGGAGATAAGCCGGGGCAATTATTGAACAGCTGTCAAATCTTTAACAGTTTTAAAGATAGAGGAGGCTGGGAGAGAGTGGAGAGACAGCTGATTTCAATGTGGACAATGGTCCAAAATACAATGGTGGTGCCTTTATTTTAAAAAAAGAATTAATTAGTAGAGAGTGCACTTCTCTCACATTCATTGATGCAAGCCTATAATGTCTGGCATGAGGACTGGGTAATGTGATTAATATTATAGGTCACCATAATCTTTAACAATATTTGTTAGGTTTATTAGGTTAAGCACTATTGTGTCATAAGCTATTGTTGGTTGTAATTCATGGGATAGATGGCATCAGCTTTGGGGAGGCCAAAGTCAGCTGACCTTTTATGGGCGGGGCTAAGGGCCTGATTGTCCTATGGCCTGTGCATCTCAGAGTAAGTGTGGACAAAGTATACTAGTATAAATTCATTTAAAAAAATAAATGGACAAATGGGGTGTGGGTGGGGTCTTGAAGGGCCTTAAAAACATGTGAGTATTCAGAGGTGGTTTTTTTGTTTTTGTTTTTAATGAAAACCAAATTCCTGTTAGCAGGGATGGGGATCCTGTGGCACTTCGGAAATTATTGTACTGCAGTTCCGATCATTATGCTGTTTGACTGTGGAATGGACTTCCTCGGAAGGTGGTGGACTCTCCCTCATTGGTGGTTTTTAAGCAGAAGTGGGATGGCCACCTGTCATAGATGCCATAGTTGAGATTCCTGCATTGCAAGGGGTTGAACCAGATGACCCTCAGGGTCCCTTCCAATTCTACAGTTGGGGCTGATGGAAAGTGGCATGCTATCCGAACACATCCATGTAGCTGGTTTATTTAAAAGTTATCCCAACCACACAGGCTCATGCGTAGGAAGTCCCTGTATAGCTGAATGTCTTAAAGTGTAATTGAGCATTGTTTCCAGATGTTTGGAAACAGGGAAAAAAGTATTTCTACAAATGTAATTATTTTTTAGCACATGAAGCTATTCTTCTGTGAATGTAATTTTGATGATGATGATTTGCACTTCACTTTCAATATCCTCCCCAAGAAAGAAAAAATGAGAAGCAACTTCCATGGGCTTCTCGTGTCCCATGTCATATTCCATAAAGGAGAAAGGCAAGGCGAGTAGTTTGGCGAATTCGGTTTGTTCTGCTAAATTATTTATTGTATATTTAAGAGCATTAATTTTTTTGTTTAAAAGAAAAGTTTTTAGACGCCGGGAACAGCTCTTGCGTGATTTGTGAAGAAAGAAATGAGCTAACCAAGATCACAGCAAATATTATACATAATGAATAATTTAAGTTATTATGCACTCCCACCATAATATTCACAAGAGAGATGATGAGGAAACTGTGGGGCTCTCAGGAGTCTAGAGAAATGCAACCCTCAGCTGAAAAGTAGCTATCCAGACTGCAGATAAACAGGAAAAGATGCTTTCTGAACTACATTGATCACAGCTAAAATGCTTCAGTTTACAGGACAGAAACACTAACCAAGGCATTTCCATCAAAGCTGACCAGTCACCACATAAAGCATTCCTAAAATATTTTGCCCTGGCAGCAGTTGTACCAATGAAATCCTTATTTTTTGCTGCCGCCTCATCTGTCATCTAGTGAAGCTTTTTCTGGCTGATGAATATCCTAGTGGATCCTGCCAGTCTCTACCCAGAGACGAAGGATGCAGACAGACAGCCATTCTAAAGTACTGTGGAAGTGATTTGAACACACATTACACATGAGCTTTGGAATGCTGCCACCTTGTCTTCTTCAAACCACTTCCACCACACTTTAGAATGTCTTCACCCGGAGACATCTAATGCCCTATGTGATGGGTTTGCAGTGCAATATGCGGACAAGACTGCCAATATTCAATTCAATTTGTGGTCTGCCCTTTCACATTCAGAGATTGAGATGTTGGAAGGCCAGTCCTCCCCTGTTTCTTTCAATTGGCCTGACTCACACTTACATTGTTCTATGTCATTGTCGGGATACATGCAGACACAGATCACCTGTAAGTCACTTGGTTTCCAAACAACAACAACAACATAATTACTTTGTTTGTGTCTGCTCGTGAATCGCAGTCCAATCCTTTACATAGGTAAAGGGACCCCTGACCTGGTCCAGTCGTGTCCGACTCTGGGGTTGCGCCGCTCATCTCGCTTTATTGGCCGAGAGCCGGTGTACAGCTTCCAGGTCATGTGGCCAGCATGACAAAGTCGCTTCTGGTGAACCAGAGCAGCGCACAGAAATGCCGTTTACCTTCCCGCCAGAGCGATACCTATTTATCTACTTGCACTTTGACGTACTTTCGAACTGCTAGGTGGGCAGGAGCTGGGACCGGGCAATGGGAGCTCACCCCGTTGCAGGGATTCGAACCGCCGACCTTCTGATCAGCAAGCCCTAGTCTCTGTGGTTTAACCCACAGCGCCACCTGGGTCCCTAATCCTTTACATACTTACTTGGAAATACATCATATTGTGTTCAGTTGGACTTATGCACACAGGATTGCTCAGAAGTGCCCAATGTGACTTACTCCCAAGTAATTATTTTTAGAATTGCATCTTTAGACATGATCATGCTGCTTGAAATTCTGAACAGATACGTGGCCACTTCCGAAACAGCTTGGGGCCAGGTTACCTGGAGGATCGCCTTCTCCCATAAATACCTACCAAGACCCTAGGTTTTAGCCAGGTTCAGGGTCCTTGTATTCATATACAAAGCCCCGACTTAGATCCAAGCTACCTTAGGGACTTCCTGAACCCTTATATCCCAGCTCAGTTATTCCCCAAGTATAATTTGTGTGGTGAGTCATTTTGTTGTTGCCGTCGCTATAAAAACCTGGTAGTCGGAAACCATTGCCATTCTACTGCAAATCGCCCAGGGATCTATGCCTACCCTTGTTTTATATGCTGTTGTGATGATTTTGATGGTGTAACTTGATGCAATCTAGGACTTTAGTGGGACTATTTGGGAGGATGTAGTTTCTTAGACTTTTTTTTTTTTAAGCAAATGCCTGAAAGTTGACAGATAGTTATTTCATTGTGCTTTGGGCTCCTTGTCACTTCTTTTTTTTAATACTCTATTGTGGTGTAAGGATATAAAAGTGAAGAATAGCAGCACTTGACAGAGGAGGGGGGGTGAATGCTATGAAAGCTGTCTAGAATGTATACAATATGTCCCGTTGCTGCTAGGGAATGCAGGCAAAATACCAGCTCCTTTTAGTTTGTTAGGTAAGTCTCCATGGAAATTACTATGGAAATTTACAAGTAGATGCGTTAAGTACAGTGCTAAGAGACTGTCTTCCATTCTCCGTGGCTGGAAGATTTAAGTATAAATCTAGCACTGGTCTGTTCGATTTGGCCTCCTTGAGGCATTGTCCTGACAGCTTGCTACACAGTGCATGGTGCTCTATCACAACCTGCCATGTGTTTTGTAATGTGGATAGCAGTAATGCATTGTTATGTGGTTCCTACAGTGTAGAAATCATCACTTAATCAGGGCAAATGCTGTTATATGTCCACTGCCTATGGTGCAAGGCAATAGAGGTGCTGCGCATATCAGTCTACACAGATAGAGTTACACTCTTATCAACTGTAATCAAAACAATTATGTTGCTTAAAGCAAACAAGAGCAACAACAGTGTTAACCTGGTGTCGTGTTCCCAATGGTAACTGTAGCTAGCTGTCAAGCACACACGCCACTCCGAGAAGTCAGCGGAAGAAGTCTTGAAGTTTATTGTACAGCACACAGAGAAACGTGGAAAGTCCGTAAGGATTCTGAGGAGGCCATCTCAGAGTTCCCCTTAAATACATTTTGCTGGTTGACCCCCAATTCCCCCCTCCCTTCTGCCCTAAAGGTCCGGGGGAAATCCTCTTCCCCACCCAGGATAGCTTGGACAAAAGGGGTTAACTGCTCCTGTCTACCCGCGCCATTCATGGGTGCTTTTTACATTGTTATTGCGATGCTGACAGTTCCGCCGCGCCCGCCGCTGATGGCTCGTTAGCGGTCGTTATCACTGGCTTCCCGGGATTGCCTACTAAGCCTTCCACACCTGGAGTTGGGCCATCAGCCTGGGGTTGTTTACCCCTCGGGGCATGCCTAGGTGAGCTCAGGTCTTGCCGTGTTCGGTTTAACCCCTGCGCGCCTGGCTCCGCTGTCGCCCCCTTTCCTGGCCTGCTGCCTGGTTCCCCTTCCTGGCGCCCGCATGGCGCGAGCCCGGCGGATCCCGGTCTACCACTGTCTAGCCGGGTCGCGACACCTGGGGAGGTGGGACAAGTCCCTCATCGTCGTCCCCCTACCCCCACCCCGGACTACTAATCTAGGACACTAAAGACTGCAAAGAAATGTTGTAACAAAACACTGACGTTTTAGCTGTGAATTCTTCCCCCTCCATTTCAGGAAAATGGTTGGAAGGTA
The DNA here is from genome assembly GCA_034641385.1 of Darevskia mixta. Taxonomy (NCBI): domain Eukaryota; kingdom Metazoa; phylum Chordata; class Lepidosauria; order Squamata; family Lacertidae; genus Darevskia; species Darevskia mixta. The sequence continues at coordinate 6,915,849 of JAWWNH010000013.1, forward strand.
AAGATAACCAGCAACTCCATAAATTTACTTGTGTCCTTGCGCCTTCATCCATAGTGAGCAAAGGAAACTTGCAAAATCTGCTTCCATTCCATTAATAATAGATAATATGAGAGAAGAAAATGAATACCTTATAACTTCAGTCTCCTTTCCCATGCCTCCATCTGGAGTGTCTACGAGGAATCCTTTATATAGACCTTACTTTCCGTCCATGCTGATTTAAGTGAAGCACACCTCCCAAGAAACTGTTAGAATGTATAGCTTTATATACCTGTCAAAACTCCATTTACTCTCCAAGTACTGTGAAGCTAGGGAGGTTTAGAGGTCCGAAGAAGCAGAATTTAACAGAGCTAGTGAAGGGGAAGTTGATCCTTTAAACCAGCCTTTCTCAACCTTGGGTGCCCAGATGTTTTTGGCCTACAACTCCCATGATCCCTAGGTAGCAGGACCAGTGGTCAGGGATGATGGGAGTTTTAGGCCAAAAAAAACTGGGCACCCAAGGTTGAGAAAGGCTGCTTTAAATCAAACATTTCAGTTTATCTCCAAAAGAAAGATGTGTGCTGAGACTTAGTTTCACCATCACAATGGCTATGAAGTATAAGAGAGGACTCCATGAGTGGCAACTTAGCGACATGGAGGCCCTCTGTTGCCAAATGCCCCAATAATTGACTTGTCTATTCTAGTGGACTCTCCTATCAGTTGTGATACCAATGGCATCCTTGTTACAGTGGCCGAAAGCTCTGGCAGTGGCAGGGTGTGAAAAGAGGCAAGTTGTGGATTGGGTGGGATCTTGGATCCTCCCACCGTTCATTATCTGCACCATCCCTGGAGCTTAAATATTTTCTCTCCTATTGTAGGAGTTAAGAGGAGGGGTAGTACTTCTGGTGGGGGGCACGTTCTGCTCCTTCTGGGATAGTTTGTCACCCTTGGTCCCCAACCTGCACTTAGCTCTCACCTGTGGCTCCTAGAAGCTGTCAGCATGTGACAGCAGCCACACCCTGGGATTCGACTTGCCAGCTAAACTAGGTGAGGGTAGCTGTTGGGCTTCAAACCCTCAGTGCGGGTTGATATCTAGTCCTTGTGCGTACGCAGGAGAACTGTGACATACATCCAATGGAGCTGTATGCACGCTGAGCAGAGTTACGCAAGAAGCGAGGCTGTGTAGGCATGTGGCATCACGAAATTTATTAATTTACAGCAAATCAAAACAACAAAACATGGCTGATGTGAGCAGTGTCTCTCTCACACGTCTTCTCTGTCCGAAAGCAGAGAACAAAGAGCAGAAAAACAAAAGCACACAGAACGGAAGTTCTCTTGTCTGAGTTTCCGTTCCCACACTTCCAGCAGTATGGAATGTAAATAAGGATCACATGATTCAGCAATGAGAGAATGAAATACTGACAGTCCTGGAGGAAGAAATCCTAAAGTAAAGTCTCTGAACGCTGAAGCTGTATACTCAAAGCATTGCATGCCTATTTAGAATCTTCAGAGATTTTAACGTGGCAATAGCCTTGAAACTATTTTTCTGCAGCAGTGCTACAATAGGTGTGTATAAGAAGCAGGCTGGCTTTTTTATGCATTCCATAAACAGAAGTTGTTGTGTTGTCAGTACAGTTTTGAAGCTGCAACCATCTGTACTTCTTGGGGAAGCCCATATATGGTTGGGTGATATGGAACAAACTTCCCAACCTGGTTCTTAGAACAAATCTGTGAGAGGGTATTTATCTTTTTTCAGTACATGGTTATTCATATCATAAATTAATAAAATATTTCAGCAGCACTGGGCCTTCCAGTACCTGGCGTTGCAGAACAAATTCCTTTTGTATTATAAACAAAGGGAGAAGGGAGAAAAAGTAGCCTCCGCACACTTAAGGCAATCAGGCATTATTCAAGACTGATGATTGGCAGGTACAGAATAGGGTTGACTGATTTACATCTATGGTTTTTCTATGCTTCATCTTAACATTTCATATTTTATAAAGCTAAAACTTTCTCAGTTTAAGAGGGTATCATTTTTTCCCCACTCACTGGGGGTAAAATATTGAGGGATGATAAACTACAGATTGAAGGTGTTATTAATGAGCTGATTTATCTTTTTTGCTTCAAGAGACCTTGTAAAACCCAAAATTGCATATTGCAATATTCCATTTTTAATAAAAGTTATGAATGTCCCATTTTTGTTGGTGGTATTAATTTTTACATTTTGAGTCTTCCATTTAGCTTTATAGTGAATTTAATCATGGTGTTTTAATAGCTTTTCATATCATCACAGTCCTTTTAAATTTGCTTAGTTTTATTGGAAATGTGTTATTTTACTACATGTTATAAAATGGTGGGGAAAGAGTACACAGGTGGTATTCAACTAAGTTTTACTCAGAGTAGACGTAGCTTAGTAATGTTCATTAATTTCAGCTGATCTATTCTGAAGAAAATATAGTTGAATACCACCCCATGTGTGAACTAGTTTTGTTACGGAAGAATAGTAAATGAATATAAGAGACTCACAAGTATCCAAGAACATTACTTTGACAAACCATCTATTTAAAATTATACCTTAGGTTAGATATTTCCTTCTCCATTCGTTGCACGTCACAAGTGAAACCTATTGTTTCAGAATTCAGATTTACTTTCTTTAAAATAGAAACTTCAATTTATGCAGAAATACGCTGCAGTACTGTTTGAGGAGTATATTCAGAGGCCCTACATTCAACTGAATGCAGATTTTCATCTTTTAATTTTAAAAATGATGAAATCTAAGTTGCTACAGCCAACCAAATCTATACCTGTCTTTGTACCATGCTTGGGTATAAGATTTATAAAAAGGAGCGGATGCCCGGTGAGAAAGTTAGAAGACTATAGACTCAAAGGGAAGAAGCAAAGATAATAGAGAAATCTTTAATTTATTTAATAGTATCAGTCCTTAAAGTGGTCCTTTAGAATATCATTGCACACACACACACACACACACACACGTGTATATTAAATCTATATAATTCTAATCCCCCTTGAGCATCAGGCCTCTTGATTGCAAGGAAACTCAGATGTAATCTGAGTCTTAGACTGAAAAAGTTTCCTGAGCTGTATCTTAAATGGTGTGGGACCAAATTACCTAAAGCCTGTGCCTATGAACTTGCCAGATGTGTAATTAGCTGCAGAGGGGCTTCTCGTGGACTTGCCTGGAAGGTAATTTAGTTTGGTAGGTGCAATAGACAAGTGAGGCTTTTTCAGTGGTCGCCCCACAATTGTGAAACTTCCTCCATTGGCAAATACAACTGCCCCCCTCCTTGTTGTGATTTAGGCAGTCATTGTAAACATCTTTCTTTCATTTTGTTTTTAACTGAGAATGTGATTTTACTTAGTGGCCTGTTTTACAGATCAACCCAAGCCCTTCTTATTCCAGGTTGTGGGGTGGGGTGGGGCCGTGATATGAGGTTGAGGTGTCCCTCTGTCCAGCTCTCCCAGCTCAGCCAGCCTACCACCAGTGGTTGAATGAGTGGGGTAGTAGCCCTGCCGCTGGGATCTGCACCTGCAGGAGCAAGTAGAAAAGATCCAAAAGGAGGTATTCCAAGGGTAAGGGGGGGGGGGCTGAACCACCTCAGGATCTGCTGGATCCCAAGCTGGTCTGACTGCCACTGTGCTATTGCATGGTGCCTAAGTCAGATCAATGGTCTGTCTAATTCAGAATTGTCTGTACTGACTCTCCAGGGTTTCAGACTGGAAGAATTTACCAGCCCGACCTGGAGATGGCAGCTATCGAACCTGGAGAACTCTCCTTGCAAAGCAGATGCTCTGTTATTGAGCTACAGCCCTTTACCAAAGGAATCTGTAGAGTTGTGTTTCCTTTCATCCATAGCATTGTCACCATCTTTCCAGATTTCAAATGCTTGGATAGTTCAGGTTTCCCTCAGAGAGCCTGAGGGTCATTAGGGAATTTAACATGTTTCATATCCGTGTCATCTCTGCTTTGTCGCCCCAGAGCTTTAGAGCAGGTTTTAATACCTTGTGACCTTGTGCACAAAGAGTTTAACTCTTTGACAAAATCTGCTTTCCTTTTTTCGTGTTACAGGAAGCTTAGCGGAGTACCCAGGGCATGTCAAGAAAGACTCACAATGAAGTGTCTAGGGCAAACTGATTCCCTTTGGTCAGTGAAATGTCCATACACAAGAGCACATGCTGCATTCAGCACATGTGTGAAAAATTCTAGTCTGCCCATATGATTTTATTGGGTGGGATCCAACATTTTTCTGTGAATGGAAGGAGCTCTTGTGAATAGAAGAAAAGTTGTGCTCACACAGCTCCGTGAAGGAGCTGAAGGGAAGCACTTCTGGCTCATGCAGCAACAATGTTCAGGGAGAAACAGCCCATTACCTGTTAAAGTGATAATATAAATGGGATAGTAGAGAACTAACTAGAACAGTAATCAGATTAAAATTCAGGTGTTAAGCAGGTACTTGTGTTTAAACACTAGGCAAAGTCTATGATAGTGAACAGCTGAAAAATGAAGTTATTTGGGTTTTATTCAGCATAGCACTATGTCAGGTTCTTGTCTGTGCAAGGATTACCACTAGCACAATGGGACTTTTGCCCCCTTTCCTTCCTCTCATTCCCCCTTAATTCTGTTCTAGGAGTTCACCCTAACCTCCAGAGCAGATTTGGGGAGGATGTAAGCCATGGAAGGCCACCATCCATGACTCCCTTGAATACCTTAATGATTGAGCAGAGATATAAGTGATCAGGCTGCCTTTAATGTATCCTGGGTCCAAGAGGTCAATTAATACAAGAACCTTCCACTTGGCCCAGTAATGTATGGGCAGCCTATGCAAGCTTTTAACCTCTGGTGTTATGTGCTGACAGTAATCTGACCCCACCGCCAGCCTAACTGCAGCCTTTTGCACCATCTGGACCCAGAATAACCCCACATAAAGCACATTACAGTAATCAGGTCTTGAGGTTACCAGTACATGAAACACTGTGACCAGGTTATCCCCATTCAAGAATAGCCATAGTGGTGGGGGCCACCAAAGGCATTCCTAGTCACAGAGGCTACCTGAGCCTGGAGTGACAAGAGATGGATCCAGAAGCACCTCCAAACTACGAACCTTTTCTTTCAGAGAGAGTGCAACCCCACCAAGAACAGACAAATGCCCTATATCAAGTCAGTCTGGCAAATGATGATCGGCCCAAGGTCACCTAGTGATCTTGTGGCTAAGCAGGTTTCATTATCCTTGCTGCATACTACACTGGTATTCCTTAAGCTCAGGAGTTGGTGGGCAAATCCAAACAATGCTGCCCACCTGTTAATCACGTGACATCGGGTCATTCAACTTCAAAGGAAGACTCATGAGCTCACTCCAAGTATGCTTCTGATTGTTCCTTTCTTCTTTTACACACATTTCTTGAACCAAGCTGTAATTTGATGCATTTTGAATATTGCACCAATTTTTTTTTAAAAAAATGCTGGTTCTGTACCAGCAGCTTGAAAGGAAGAATACGGAGTGAATGCAAAGTATGCTCCTGATTCTTCCTTTTCTGTTTTGCCCCATAGATTTACCTGTCCTGTGTCTGATATCATTTATTGTTAGTTGATTGGCAGGTAGGTGTGGTTTGGGTCAAACCATATCACAGACAAAATGGGGAGCTCTAATTAGACCCATAGACCAGAAGTTTCCCCGTTAGTGATTGAACTATAGGCTATAGGGATTGAACCAGGGACATTGTAAATGGAAGGGTACACTCTAGCAGTGAGTGGAGGAAATTCACAGATAGATGACAAGGATGCTACATTGTGTGGGTGAATAGCTAATCAAGTGGCACACTTGTGAAGATTCACAAATGCTCTTTCAGGAATGAGACAGCTACTTCCAACAAGCACCCTTTCTGCTACACACACACACACACTATTAGGCTAAAATTCCCAGATTTTTCCATGAAATTTTACTGCACATCTGGCACTGTCTGTCTGAAAAGCCATAAATTGCTTTGCTGCTGTGCTTGCATCCTCAGCGCTGGCAGACACCTTGTTGTTATAAGTTCTAATAGTATTTCAGTTGCTCGCCAGACTAGCCAAAAGCCATTTCATGCTGTATTTTAAGTGTCTGTTTACTCAGTTGTTACAAATTGCCTATGGGACAGGAACTGCCTGTCACTTCCAGAGCAATTAGCATGTGAAGCCTTATCAGAAGAAATCCGTCAAGTTTGAACAGACACAAATAGCACATGGGAATCTCTAAGGAAATCAAAATGAGTATTTTGCAGCATATATTTACATGCTGCTGTTACTGCATTCAGTCATAACTTATATGTTTCTGTATTCTGTAGATGGATAGAATAATATAAATAGCCATCATTTTGGTACCCTTGTTCCATACAGATTATACAGTACTGAGGGAAATATTATGGGCTAATGCTTTTAAAAATACTAGATTTTAAAAAAAACAATGATTTAGAAATGAATAGGATGGGATACTTGGTTGGTTCAGTTTATTGTTTCTTTAAAAATAATGCAGTGTTGTGGTAGCAGCGGCAAAAGAAAACCATTTATAAAATTTCAGTTAGGCCAACACCATTCACAAAGAGAGCATGTTAACTTTGAGTCACATTCTTTTAATAATTCCAGATTGTCACATCAGATTTAGAATGATTTGCTCTAATCAACAGCATTGATGGCCACCCCAGTTCTTTTTAAAATAACACCCTTAAACTAAGCGTTTCCATGAGGAAGCTCTTGCAACGTTAATCCATATGGTGTGTGCACTTATCGCCTCCTGCATCAGTCACCATGCGCTGAGTCACCATTACAGCAGATCTTGTTTTATCATCTTGATAAAAACTCTAAAACAGAAATGTAGATGAGAGGTGATAAAGCACAATGATTGGCAGTGACTAACTATGCTGCCCATGGGGGATGCTCTCAGTGTGAACATGTAAATCCACTCCCTCAAGTATCTTGCGCTCTGTTTACTGTGGTGCCAATGCCATGCCTCAACTTAGCATTTCAGAAGCAGGATGTGACAACCTCCAAATGCCCTGCCTCCTATGGGTTGTATTTCAGTGCAGTGTCCCAACACTGAAGGAGTACATGTGTGAAGAATAAAAAATGCCTATGTAGAACCAGGTGCATAGGCCCTACAGAGCAATCACTCTCCATCCCAGTAGGAGGCCAGTTTCATTGGTAAGAGGCATGTGTTTGACCCTACTGATGTGGTCACAGATTTCAAAGGAGCTCCTCTGCCACATGGGATTGTGCCATAGTAGAATAGCTCCCTTTTACGGCAGGGGAACCATGTGAAGGGTGCTTGTGAATTACCTTGTTTTAGCCCTGCTGAAAAGGTTTGTGTTCCCAGATTCTTCCTAGTTTTCTGATGAGAAGTGTAGGGTCTGTGGGGAATAAATGAAGGCTTTAAAAAAAAATCAAAAACCTCCCTGTGCATAGGAAAGTAGGAATGGCTGCTTACTGCTGCCTGCAATACAGAGAAACTAGTTAATTGGTTGGCAAGTGTAAATTAAAACAAAAAATAAATGCTAATTACTTTCTGGAAAATTTAAGCCTGCTGAGAAGTGTTACCTTGTTTACTCTGAGTATCCTCTTGACATCAGCGTGGGGTTACTCATAATTAGATGCACATGTGTAAATACAATGATTAGATAGTCCCACATAAACATAATTATCATATCTCTTTTTTTTAAAGTCTATGAAGAGGGTCTCTAGCCCTGTGGGGTTTTTATTACTATAAAAGCCCAACAATCTACATGCCTTTATCTTATGTCGGCAAACAATGGAACATTAGAACATAATAGGCTCACACAAGTCACAGAGAGATGAATGGTGGTCGATCCTGCAGGAAATTATTGTGTTGGATTGAGCCCAGTATATTTGCAAATTGCATCACAACAGTTGAGGTCAATTACAATGACGACTCATTAGAGAGTATTAAAATAAGAGCACACTTTTTCACTATAATTAGTGTTCCTCCTATAAAGAGGCAACATCTTGTTGTTCTCTAATTTCCTGAGTCTATCCTGGGTGTTCGGGGTATTCACTTTATATTCATGAGATTGTAGTAAATTAACCTAAACACTATTCTTGTGTTCCTTCTTGGATATTTTCCAAATATATTCTATAAATTTGGGAGTATTATATAATTAGTCATAACACAGTTGATTACAACTTCATTTACTATACAGGCTTGTTTTTCCCTTGCCCTCAAGGGTATATCAAACCAAATCTGTATATGAAGCCTATTTGGGGGGGGGGGGCGGGAGAGGCCTTGAATAATGTTTATTTTGTTAATCCAAGAAGATGAGCTCACTGGAAGAATCAGATGGAGATTTTAACCACAGGGAACCAGGCACATTATCTCCAAATCATGCAAATTTCCAAGCAGTCAATAGATGCTGTCTAAACAGATGTCTGTATATATGCAAACAGTTTGCATTTGTGTATTTAGGGAAATGGTGGATGTTTTAGATGTTGGCTTTCAAAAGTGGGTGTGGTCTGTTGGGTTGGTCTCTGTAATTAATCCTGCACCTGTTCTGTATTCTGGAACAGTGCACTTTGCAGGTTGCAATGCGGAGATCCTGCTTGCTCCATCAACAGTGCTTAAGTAGGGGAAAATATACATTAGAAGATCCCTTCACTGCCTGTTAGGCTCACATGTCTCTGAGAATTCTTGTAGCAAGACTCTGGAGCAGCAGGCAACAAGGGAGGTGACGAAGGACTGATGATCAAACTGGAGAAAGAGACTCAACAAGTCATGAACAAACTGCAGCCATTTCCCCTTCTCATTGTGAGTGGGGGGAGGAGAGGGGCAGCTGTGCCCCATCCATTTCAGGAGAAGGTGCAGGTGTGGCAGGAGCGCAGCCATATCACAAATAGTGGGTCTGGCTGGCCGTTGGGGTGAGAGGAGCAAAGAACTTCAAGCTTTTGAATCAATAAGAGGTATCACCACAGTCTCAAGCAAGCCATTCCTTTTGTCTGTATACAAATGATTTAAGAACTTTCACCTATGTTTGGTTGCCCGTATTTTCTGAATGCTGTATGGAAAAGTACATGAATCTGACCTTTGAAGAGTTTGTAAGTAATTCATTTTTAACTTTCCAAACGTTTAATTTTCTTCTACGCTAGGGGAAGTAGGAAACTTTGGAAGGAACTTAAAAGGGCATATTTAAAGATCTAACATCCTATATTCCCACGATTTACTTTGCTACATGTTTTGTGATTTCAAATCTCTGCTGGGGTTCTCTCACCAAAGAGCACTTGAACCAAACCTTGATCTTGGGATCCAGGAAATTCTCATTTTATATATGATACATTTTCTTGCCCAGCCAACACCTCTGGGAAGTGCATGCAGAGAGAGCTCTTGGATTCGGGCCCTGCATGTGGGCTTCCTATAGGCAGGCTTCTGGTTGGTCATTGTGAGATACTGGCCTATGTTGGGCTTTGTCTGATCTATGGCTCATGTGTTCTTAAATGTCTTAAACCTTTAATTTTTTTCAAGCACCTAAGCTAAGTTTTTATCATTTTTTGACTAGCTCAGAGTTGATTCACATGGCCATAGGCCTCATGGTAACTGCTTCAAATGGCTGTGCGTTTCTATGATTCCATTATTTCATCAAGATTATAGTTTTGCAGTATTTGTATAAAAATTAAAATTAATAGTCTTTCCCCCCTTTCCCTTTCAGAACTGATCTATGCCTGGATCTTCAATGAATACCCATCTTTTGTGCATCAGGATAATCGTCGTTTTGTTTCTCAGGAGACTGGAAATTTGTACATAGCTAAAGTGGAGAAATCTGATGTGGGGAATTACACTTGTGTAGTGACAAACACTGTAACTAACAACAGAGTGCTGGGACCTCCTACACCTTTAATCTTGAGAAATGATGGTAAGATTTCGTGTTAAGTGCTGAGTAGGTTTGGCTTCCTTGTAGGAAAAAGAGGTTTCTACCAAAGAACGGGTACCAATGAGTCTTAGAAAGAAAGGACAATGGGATAATTTTGACCTAAGGGTTATTGTTATTCATTATTAAATTTGTTAGCTGTTTTATCCTGCCCAACGCAACCCAAAGCGACTTGCTATTCTGTATCACACCCAAGAAATGGAATCCACTTGTAATATTCAAAAGCAAAGGGATAATCACTTAAGACGAATGGGAGAGCAGGGAAGTGACCTCCTCTGTAGTAGCCATGTGGTGTCCTTGGACAATGAGTGTTGGTGGCAGCAGCTCTAGCACTCCCTCTGGCATTGGCAAAGGAAAATGAACTAGAATAACAGTATAATATATAAAGGTAAAGGGACCCCTGACCATTAGGTCCAGTCGTGACCGACTCTAGGGTTGTGGCGCTCATCTCGCATTATTGGCCGAGGGAGCCGGCGTACAGCTTCCGGGTCATGTGACTAAGCCACTTATGGCGAACCAGAGCAGCGCACGGAAACTCCATTTACCTTCCCGCCAGAGAGGTACCTATTTATCTACTTGCACTTTGACATGCTTTCGAACTGCTAGGTTGGCAGTAGCAGGGACCAAGCAACTAGAGCTCACCCCGTCTCGGGGATTCGAACCGCCGACCTTCTGATCAGCAAGCCCTAGGCTCTGTGGTTTAACCCACAGCGCCACCCGCGTCCCTTTATAATATATACATTATTATTATTTATTAATTAAACAAGGGCCTCCGGCCGTGATAAGACATCACAAGGAAGTGGCAGAGAGTCACTGTCTTCCCTTGCATTTCTGTAAAGCAAAGCATTTATTTCAAAGGAAGCAAGTCTCAGACTCATACCTGATGAAACCCTGGAAATAACGCTTTAATATAATGATTGCTTACGGTGATGACTGTGAAGTCAGTTACCCATGAGTGCTTCTCTTAGGAATTCATGCTTTGCACCTACTCTGGCATGTTTACAATTACCTTACTGAAGTCATTCATGTAAAATGTACTTGAAATGTACTTGAAGTGCATTCTAGTGTTTATTATAGATGTGCTGGGAAACACTGTTGAGTTCAACAGGGAAGATCAGCAACATTCATTTAAGCACAAGATTATCAGGTTTCCCTGAGGCTGAAGTGTTAGTATCGTTGAAGACAGGTTAAATTTGCATTAGGCTTGTCACAGAACAGCCTGAGACCTCAATTTATAATTTTCATATTCCAGCTCTCCCATTTCTGGTAGCTCACATGTTTAAATGCAATTTACACTTGACTATTCATACACTCCAGTGTATTGAGAGGCCAACTGGCAAGGCCCCGGTCTTTCAGTAGCGAATCAAAGTTTGCATTTGTTGCAATGAAATGCAAACTGCAAGGCATGCATGTTCTAACAGGCTGACAGGAACATCTGGATCCTCTTTTTAAAAAAATTGAGTTTGACATGTCCAGTACATCTCAATATATATGACGGATTATTTTCATTAGAGCATTTCATCATTAAATTAGCACACTAAGAGGCAAATTCATCAACGTTTAATGTCCCAATTACATGAATAAGTGTTACAAAGAGAAATTTCATAATGTTCCTCTCTCATTTAATGTAAAATATACTGAACTGTGTAATTCATCACTTTGGTGCTAGTCATGCAGTTTAGAACTATTTCCGTTATAATAGGTCTAGGAACAAAGACACATAAGGTATTTATTGATGAAAATACACCATTCTATGGCAGAAGAAATCTTTTCCCATCCGTGTCTTCCCCAGACAACACAAGTATTTGGAAACTTTTAAAGTATCAAAAGATGTAGTTATTTTGCTTTGGTCCAGAAGTACCGGTAGGTAGATGTCACTTTATTACCCAGAGAATAAGGACTAGACTGCATATTACATTAAATGCCCAATCTGTCCTTCGGTATGTTTTTCCCCTTTAAAAATAGCAGTTATATGTGTGTGTGATCATGATAAGAGGCATGGTGCAATGGTAGGTTCTTTAAACCTTTTTCTCCCACACCGTGGTCCTAATGAAAAATTGCACTACAAAGCTGTGATGTGGCAATGCAGGGAAGCTGCCACTGGTGGCAATGACAACTTTTGTCCCATGTCAGATAAACGCTTGGAACTTATAATTTACAATGTTGGCATAACATTTACAATGTTGGCATAAGTTTGTAAAGATTTTGGATAGATAGGGTGGTATTTTGGTATTCAATTAAGTTTTACTTGGATTGCACCTATTAAAATTAATGACCCTGACTAGTCAAACTTATTAATTTCATTAGGTCTTCTCTGAACATAACCTAGTTGAATACCACCCCTAGTTATTTTCCTCAAGGATATTGGAAAAGTAGCTACTTGGCATCTAGAAGAAGCAGTGGAAAGCTGTGTAAAATGCCAATAGCTCTGTTAAATGTGTGCCCCCTCTTCCCACCTCAGCCTTTGTGCAAGACATGACATCTACAAACAGTTGTGCACTCTAAGTTGCCTCTCAAGGCTCCTAAAATATAAATCTTCAGATGTTACTTTAGTGCTTCCTGAAAGCAATAGTTCATTCTCTTGTTTCCTTAAATTGGGCTATTTCTTTCTATTGTATGGCACAATCAGAAAATGTTCCTTAACCCATTGGTCAAGCATTTTCAATACCAGGTAGCATTTTCTCCGCAGGGAATATAAATGGGGGCAACCAAGCAATGGTAAAAGTAGACTTTGTTCCCTGGATCAATATAAGGCCAGTTTGTGACTCCTCTATAGAGATGGTATTTATTTCATTGTGACGAGAAGTATGGTATATAAAAGGCAATCTGTGTGGTATAAACTTTTTTTTTTAATACTCTATGCACTTGTCTTTCCTAGCAAGAATTGTCTTTATGTTTGGACTTTGCTTTTACAATCGGCCCCTTATACTTTCAGACACTCCTCAATTAGTCCATAAACACCTCCCTATAGTAATCAAGAGAAACATTGTGCAAATAAAGAGGTGGGGTTTTTGTTTGTTTTTAAAGCAGGGGGCATAGATTTTAAGGAGCACTTTCTGATTGTGCTAACAGTGGTTTAGACTTCAGTTTACTGGCTCGCATCCTGTTCATGACCAAGGTCATAAACCAGCCTAGCACATCCACTGCTGCACCTGTGTTAGTGCTGACCTTTAAAGCCCTAAATGGCTTTGGCCCTGTATACCTGAAGGAGCGGCTCTATACCCATCATTCAGTCCAGACACTGTGATCCAGTTCTGAGGTCCTTCTGTGGTTCTCTCATTGCAAAAAGTGAGGTTACAGGGAACCAGGCATAGGGCCTTCTCGGTAGTCACCCCCACTCTATGGAACGCTTTCCCATCAGATGTCAAGGAAATAAACAACTATCTGACTTTCAAAAGACATCTGAAGGAAGCCCTGTTTAGGGACGTTTTTAATGATTAATGCTTTTCTGTGGTTTTATAATTTGTTGGAAGCCTCCCAGAGTGGCTGCAGCAACCCAATCAGATGGGTGGCATATAATAATAATAATAATAATAATAATAATAATAATAATAATAATAATTAATTATACAACACTCACCTCACTGGCACATCCCCTCCCTGCTTGTTTTTATCAGTCACGAGAGTTGAGAGCCTTACTAATTCAAATTCATCCAACTCAACAGGTCTAGATGGTGTTCTGGAGACCTCTGGAAGGTCATTTGTGATAACAGTGGTTATTAGCAATTTTATCCACAAGATGCTTTGCAAACAGGCCAATATCTAGATGAAGCTGCTGGGGGTGGTCATTAGGAGATTTTCTATTACACTAAAATTGAGAGTGATTGGCAGTTTTCTTTTCAGCCTCTTTCCTAATGATATCCCAACATGGAATTTAACTTTTTCACAGATTACTAGGTCAACATCATTGAAATACTCACCACAACTCCAAGATCTCATTCCTGGTCACACGCTTCAGACCCCTGAACATATATGTGCAATTACTTTTTGCCCCAGTGCACATGACTTTAGGCTTGCTTGCACTGAATTTGCATTTCACTATTTACTGTCCATTTGCCCGGTTTGTAGAGATCATTGAGGTCTCACCATTCACATTCTCACAGCACTCTCACAACAAATTCTGCCGCGTGGATAGGAGGGGAGAATAGGCAAGTAGGCAGACTGCAGTGTACAATCTGATCTCTCGCTCTCTTTTTTATTTTTTGTAGGGCCTGTTTCTTAGTACTCTCTCTGCAGGCTCCTAGAGTCTAAGTCTGTGTTGGGCTATCACATGTTTTGCTTGCAGCACTAGTTTGGCACTTTTTTTGGGGGGGGGGTGTACTTTGAAATGATGAATGCTGAAAAGCTTGGAGAAACATATGCTGCCTTTGGAAAGCATGTTGAAAGAAACAGGATACTGACAGTGACTGGTGTTCCCTGGCTGTTTAGAATGCAATCCATACAAGTATCCTTAGCATAGTTTGTTTAGATGACTGATTTTATGTGGCAGCTGCACTTTATATCGTTCAGAAGGAGTGTCTTTGAAGCAAAGCGAATGGGGAAAAAAGGCAACCTGTTATTGTGTTGAAGCAGTATAGACAGTAAAAGTAGAGTGCATATCAACATCAACCCACATTCCTTCTGAGAAACCTGTGGTTATAATAAAAGCATTTCCTTATCTGGAGGTGTGAGGGGAAAGGGGTCTCTCTATATATTTGTTTCTAAACCTGCACCACGTTGCACTTTATATATCAGAGTTGTAGGAAATCTATTTAGCAATTATGACAGTTCTAAAACTTAGAGGCGGTCTCCCCTAGGGCAGCACAGCACAGGCGGATTTTGAGGAGTACAAATGGTTTGGTCGCACTGGGCGCGGAGCCTTGGGGGCACCACAACTATGATGCATAATGGAAGGTGAGAGGTGGGGGGCCACTGAATTTTGACATTGCATAGGGCACCACTGAAATTTAAGACCCCAAGGTCCACCACTAAGCACAGGATACTTGATACGAATTACTCAAGGTTCCAGGAAAAGAAGGGATCCTGAGGCAGGTGAAATCTTCCTTCCTCAACCAGCAAAGGCCTAGATACATTGGCTGCCCCATTGTATGAAATCTATGGCTGCATAGATTTTGTGCACTCATTCCTAGTTATGCACATGCAAATCGCATACATAAACAATCCCAACTATGTTTGGGAAGAAGGCAGCTCAGGAGAAGCTGGTGCCCCCCCCGCCCCCCCGCTCATGTTCTGTGTATTATTTTAGGAGGGGATCAGGGATGCCCTATTTCCTTTCCATACCCAACGCAAGATTGCCTACAGATATAGTCAACGGATCATTGTGTGCAGCAGCAGGAGTCTACGCACAATAGTTAATGAGAATCTGTGAATGCTTACTTGGAAAATGTATCATTTGAGGTTATGAGAGGAGGCTACAAGGTACAGCAAATTCTTCTCTTCCCCATTCATTATGCCCCGGGCCTTTTCTCCTTCAAATCCTTAAACCTGCTGGTTTCATGTCACTCTCTCACCTGTTACTAGCTGGATGCTTCTGTTCTCTTTTCGATCCCCTCCTTGCCTGGGGAATCATGCCATTCTCTGTTCAGCTGAGCATCTAGCATGCTATTGTTATCAATAGTCAATCGTGGTGGTAGCAGCAGTAGGAATTTGTTGGTGCCATCACAATCATCATTGTTGGAGCAGTACTGGCAATAAATAAATAAAAGGGACCCAGGTGGCGCTGTGGGTTAAACCACAGAGCCTAGGGCTTGCTGATCAGAAGGTCGGTGGTTCGAATCCCTGCAACGGGGTGAGCTCCCATTGCTCGGTCCCAGCTCCTGCCCACCTAGCAGTTCGAAAGCACGTCAAAGTGCAAGTAGATAAATAGGAACCGCTCCTGCGGGAAGGTAAACGGCGTTTCCGTGTGCTGCTCTGGTTCGCCAGAAGCGGCTTTTTCATGCTGGCCACATGACCTGGAAGCTGTACGCTGGCTCTCGGCCAATAAAGTGAGATGAGCACCGCAACCCCAGAGTCGGACACGACTGGACCTAATGGTCAGGGGTCCCTTTACCTTTACCTTTGCCTTTACTGGCAATAGAACAAGAAGAAAACTACAAGCCACGTAATAGCACCTTTGGGATTCGATGTGGAGTGCTATGCACACAGCAAGGAAGGGACAGTAAGAACAGCTATAAGTACCTGAGTGTGGGACCATGATTTAGCATATAAAAGCAAAGCAAAACATTGTGAAATCAGATATACCCAAATAAGCACACTGCATCAGAGTTGCGACTTCTGTAGCCCCCTCTGCAGCCCAGTGTCTTACTAACTCCCATCTGTGAAACTGTCAGCCCTCTCTGTGTGTTTCTGCCTCTTTTAGTTCTCCCCATTCTTCAGCTGCAGGACTATTGCCTCCTGCAAACTTGACTTGGTATTTCATTTCAACAGCAGGAGAGCAATCTGCAGATATTATCTCTACTCCTGCCATTAGCTTCCATTTATGAAACATCAACTTGCCACCTGGACTAGGAGCCAGTCATCCAGCAAAGAGAGGGCAATTAGGCAAAACCCATAGCAACACATTGTCTAAATAGCGGACCGTATCCCAAGGCACAGGGTAGCCAGAGGCGATCCAGCTGACCACTGAACTACATTCCCAAAGGTGGTAATTCTGAATCTAATTCACATGCAGCTATTACTTTCTTATAGCTACAGGCTTCCCTAACTTCTACTGTGCATAAATATTTAGTTTTATTGAAGCTGGGCAAGAATGAATGCTCAGAAAGAAGGATCGGATTATGATACCATATACATGTTTTTGACTGTATTTAAAGGGTTATGGAAGCTACTCGGTTCGTAATAAACGTGTTGATTTAGTATAAATAGAATGACTTTTTATGTACATTATTTAATAAGATTTTGTTTTAAAAAATAAAACAACTGCTATGATGTAATGGTCAAATTACTAACACAGTAAATTTTAAGCAAACTACACAACCACTGTACCGGTAGTACCTTAGAGGATATTGTACCTTAAAAGTTAATAGGAGCTTTGATTAGCTGGCAGTCAACAGTTGTTTGCTCTGCATTACTTTCTTCAAAAGGCATTGATTGTACTTTATTAGCACTTTCCTTTCACAAGAAGAATGCAGAAAAATGAAAAAGCAAAGAGGCATGATGAGATGTAATCTTAGGCAGATGGCTGAGAACTGCAAAACAAATTTTCCTCTGGAAGTAAATAGGGAAAGGGAGCCTCACAGTGTGTGGCTGCTGGAGACGAGGGTCCTGTTTGAAATGAACAGATTAATTGGGCACGTAATGATGTATAAAACTGCCCTGGGTTAACTCAGGCATACTTGGGGATATGTAATGCAGAATTCAAGCCAATTTAGCATCCATTATATGTTCACAGGAGTGATGGGTGAATATGAGCCGAAAATAGAAGTGCAGTTCCCAGAAATGGTTCCATCTGCAAAAGGAACAACTGTGAGACTGGAATGCTTTGCGTTGGGAAAGTAAGTTTTCGCCTTTCACTCATTCTGCTGTACTAAAACAGTTTGCAGGTTGTTAGGGCAAAATCAAGTAAATTGTGGGTTTTCTGCTTCGCACCACCTCCATTGACTCTAATGTTGTCTCTCTTGGCTTACAGCGCTCATTCAAGCCTCTCTCAGATTGACCAGTCATGCTCTGTGGACTTTTTGTTTTGTTTTGCTATGCAAATGCACATGTACTGTACATCGTTACTTCGAATTTCAATCACTTGGTTTATACAGGACAGCTACTGATGAAGTTTGGTGCATGATTCTTATGCACCTCAGAACAACCCCACTCCCCCACCAGCGGGGGTGGGGACCTTCATGTATCAGTTGATAATACCTACTTTGGCTGCAGCTGCTTAGAAAACAAAAAATTGATGTCATAGTGAGTTATTCAGTGGAAATTCAACATGTTATAGCAGTGAAAAGGGAAAACTCAATGTTGGAAATACTGGGGAAGGTATTTAATATAAAGGAAGTACCGTATTTTCCGGCGTATAAGACGACTGGGCGTATAAGACGACCCCCAACTTTTCCAGTTAAAATATAGAGTTTGGGATATACTCGCTGTATAAGACTACTCCTCTTCCAACGCACACCAACGCACACTGGAGGAAGCCCTTTTCACCATGAGCGCCCGTCTCGTCTAGCGGCTGAGGCGGCGAAGGCGAGAGCGGCCGTGAGGGGAGGTGAGCGCATCTCTTGCCTGCCTGCCTGTGTCTCGGGGGTGGGGCATGCACGCCAGGAGCAGGCGGGCCAGGACTGGGTGAGAGGCGTCTGTTTGTGTGCCCCCCCCCGCCCGTCTCTTGCTCGCTGGCTCCCTGCGAGGGGGCGTGAGAGGGGCTGAGGAGGAGGCGGGGCCGGGACGGGGACAATGGTGGCGTCTTCTCCGAGCCCGCAGCTTTTCAGCACCCGCCTTATAAGACGACACCCGGCGTATAAGACGACCCCCGACTTTTGAGAAGATTTTCCTGGATTAAAAAGTAGTCTTATACGCCAGAAAATACAATATCATAATGCCATTATACCAACCTGTAGTATAGATTTGGACCACAGTGGACAATTCTGGTAAATTGATCTGAAAAAAGTTACTTCCAAGTATCCACAGGTGTGAGTAAACTGTGTAGGCCATTACCTTTATACCTTGGTTGTGAAAATCTAGATACATCAAACTGGCTGCTGAACAAGATGCAGTAGATTGTGTTGATCCAGCAAGGCTATTCATACAAATGCATGCAGTAATCACTCATCTTATTATTTTTTTTGGGGGGGGGTTCCAATGGTAACACGTATACCCAAAAATTGTGCATGGTCAAACCCTTGGAGCTGCCCCATGGCCAGCAGGTTGTGGGGAGAGAGAGCATCCCTAGCACTCTCAAGAGGCAGCGTGCTGAGAGGGCCTTGCCCTGTAAGTAAGGTGAAGAGCTCTTTGCATGCTTGGCCCACTTGGGTTATCCAGTGCAAAAGGGGCTTTTAAGCTCACCACCTGGCTTGGGACAGAGGGGGTGGAGGCCTGCTTGCTGTGCCAACTCTGGAAAGTTAGGGGTGCTCCTGTGAGATCTTGCAGAGACTTGAATTGTCCCGCGAGATCTCGCGAGGGCATTCCTTAGACTTCCAGAGCTTCTGTGCCAAGTGAGCCTTTTCTGAGGTTCCCGTAATTAGGTTGGGCAGCTTTGAAAACACTGGGCCCCTCTTATATCACAGATATTCTGACTAGTTATTGCTAGAAATGTTTTTTTGGGGGGGCTAGTAGTTTGGTGGCTGTATTTTGCAATGATGTGTTATATATAAATGAACTTGTCTGTCCATAGCAGCATAATTAAAAGAATGCAGCCTTTACCGTCAGGATTTTCTCCCTTCTGTTGTTGATAAACAGCCCAGTTCCTACGATCACCTGGAGAAGAGCCGATGGAAAACAGATCCCCAAAAAAGCTCGGAGGCATAAATCAAGCAGCATCCTTGAAATCCCAAACTTTCAGCAGGAAGATGCTGGCCTGTACGAATGCGTGGCTGAAAATGTGAGAGGGAAGAACGTGGCCAGAGGCCAGCTGACGTTTTATGGTACCCTGATTATTTACTCACCTGTTTTTCATTATAGCTGAGGCCAAAATGTGGTAAATGCTTTGTTGCACTGTCAATGTTGATTTTTCTCTTCATATTTGTCTTGCAAATAGGACTGCTCAGCAAGTGTAATTTTATATAAAATAAAAACCTCTGAGACGGGCATATTGATTGAGGCTGGGAAGTGAGGGAGAAATGAAAATGTACGTTGTAAGAAGGAGATTGGTCTGGAAGATGTAAAACGCAGTTGTAAAGCAATTTATCTGTCTTTCTCCTGCTGCATCTGGAAGAAAAACCGCATGCTCTTCTGAAAAACGATGGCTGTTTTAGCCTCAGATTTAGAGTTTTCATTTCTGGCTAGCTTTTAATCTCAATGGCCCCTTTTTTTCTCTGTATCACACTGAATTTGGGACTCATTTTTGTGTAAAAGTAATTATGGGATTTTTCTGTATATGTCCCTGCTGATTATATGAACAGGACTGAAAAAGTTTGCATTGCTACAGATCCTTTAAGGATTTGTTCTCTTCTTCCTCTCTTGAAAAGAGACTGAGGGTAATGTTGTGCATAGCAGTGCACCAGACGCTTTAGAGAAGGCAGTGGAGACTGAGTATGTACAGCTTGGCCCTCCTCCTCTTGCCAAGAGAGAAGTAGGGTCATGCTCTCCCAATTGCAGAATGGATTGCCTCCTCTAAAGTGGCTGTTGCAACTACTTTAAAGGTTGCAATTCACAGCACAATCCCCTTCACCTCTCCTGACAAGAGAACAAGGAGAGAGATCATGATTTTTCAACAAAGGCAATTTTTTTTCAATGGATTCACTCTTTTTTCCCCTCTGAAAACTGTTCCTCTATACATCCCTCCACAAAATGTCATATTTTACTGCAACCCAGCCCCCTTCCCACCAAAAATCACTGAAATCCTACTGCAAATCTTTACTCTAGACCTCCTTCTCCCCAAGTCCTGCCACCATAAAATGCCAATTAGCATGAGAGGGCCCAGAAGAAAGGCAAATAACTATATTCTATAGTTCTTTGGACCTAGGCAGCTCCAAGACTCCTTAAAGTTGTTGGGATAGGTAGGCAGGAATGTCTGTGGCCAGGACAAATCTGGGCCTCTAGGGGTTTCTTGAACATCAGGTAGGCATATGAGAGAGGCTAGGGCCAGGCTTTACTTGGGTCAAGTCACTTGGCTGGAAAGAAGTTGCCTGGGATTTGTGAACACCTTTGCCCAGGTCTTGAGAAAACTGTTCAATTCCAGGTTACACCAGGTTCTGTGAAGAGGATAGGTGGAAAGAGTACTTTGGGTCTGATAACACCGAAGGAGTGGTTGCCACACTGTTCTCATGCTAATGCCATCTTCGGAAATCAGCCCAGAATATACTGTATAGCATGTATGCATGTGTTTCGTTATGCAAATAGCATAATTAGGTTTGTTCAAGGCTAGCCAATTAGGCACCCTTCATTTGTTTATGGACTACAACTACCATCATCCCTGACCACTGAGTTCAACAATATCTGGAAGGAATCACATTGGCTCTCCCTGCTGTAGATCCATCTAGGCCATGGGTAGGCAAACTAAGGCCCGGGGCCGGATCCGGCCCAATTTCCTTCTCAATCCGGCCCACAGACGGTCCAGGAATCAGCATGTTTTTACATGAGTAGAATGTGTGCTTTTATTTAAAATGCATCTCTGGGTTATTTGTGGGGCACATTCCCCCCCCCTCCAAAATATAGTCCCATAAGGTCTGAGAGACAGTGGACCAGCTCCCTGCTGAAAAAGTTTGCTGACCCCTGACTAGGCCCATAGGAGTGGGTGCAGCAATGCACTATTAAAGACTTGTGGTGGAAAAATTCCACATGCAATTAGTGTGGGCTTTGCATGAAGTAGCAGTGAAAGAACTTTGGAGCTCTTGAAAGAAAGTAAAATTTGCTGTGCTTGGTTAAAGAAGTTCAGGGGTTCCACATTTATTAGATCTATATGACCTGCTTGATACCCTTATGTGGCTCTTGGCCCACCAAATAGTGGTCCAAGATGGGTACCAACCTTTATAGCTACATACTGCAATGCTGACCTTATTACACTGTAGCACTAAGTGATACTGTTTTCCAGTTCCCCCATTATGCCACTGGAATGTATTCTCCTGTTGTTTGGAGCACTTTTCTTGGGTCATATCTTTAGCTCACAGTAGCAACAAAAGGTAGACAGAGCAGGTTCCTTAAGCATCTTAGATCTTCTCACGTCAGACTCCTTCCTGGATGTCCCCGTTTCCTTGCTAATTAAAGTGCCCAATGCACTATAAAAGAACTGCAATTTAGTTGTAATTCCTGCATTGCAGGGGGTTGGACTAGATGACCCTTGGGGTCCATTCCAACTCTACAATTCTTCAATTCTATGAGCTCTCTGTCTTAGACTTATATGTGAGAGGCTTTCAGCACCATTCCTAACCATACAGCATGGTGAAGCAACTTTTTCAGGTGCATACAGTGAACAAAGGCAGAAACACTAAGTGGTATACCATCAGACTTCAAAGGCCACAACTGCTCCAGGTCTACCCCTTCCTCAGCAACACTACAGAGACCTAGCTGTCTTGAAGTAACTCTATACAGAGCCCCATCTCTTCAGAGGTGCCATAAAATCAGTTTGTCCTTGCTGGGCTTCTCTTGATTTCTATCAGCCATGCTGCTTGCTATTTTCATCTTTCTACTTTTAATCATTTCTGCAAATCCTAGCTTCATACTGCTCCTTTGCGCTGTCTCCCTTGTTGTTTTGGCAGTGTTTGGTTTGTTTATTAGTAGCAGTTACTAAACCTGCTGTGATTTGTGACCTTTTCCTTTTTAATACTTTTTCTTTATTCACATTAACAGGAACTTCACTATCTTTCCCTTGATACCACTAATCCTGTTTCTCAAATGGATTTCTTAACTTTTCCCACTCCTTGTGGCAGATCAGTATCTATTCGGGGGGCGGAGGGAGGGAGAGCATATTAAGCTGTGTTTTCCTCCATCTTGTGTGTTTCCCACGTTTGACAGCCCCATGAACCATCTTTGTTCTCCATTTTACTTGCATAGTACTGTTATTTATCACCTTGCTGATTCCTGTTATCCTTTCTCTCACTTTCTGAATCATGGCTTACTTTTTTCTTCTTTCCTCCTCTGTCCCATTGAGTAAACATGGTTTACTGAGAAGTTGTTCAGACCATGTTCAATGAGGGTTAACCTCCCTCCACCCAGATAAGTGTGCATGTAGGAATGCCACTTTTGAATTCATCAACAACGTCTTCTCTTTTGATCTAAGGATCCCTCCAGACAACCTAATTACTGAGCATTCATCAGATCAGCCTTTCCCAACCTTTTGTTTTTAGATGTTGTTAAACTACAGTTCCCACCATCCTTTGTCATTGGCCATTCTGACTAGGGGTGATGGGGGTTGTAGTTCATCAGCATCAGAAAACCTAAGGTTTGGATCTGTTCCTTAATCAACTTTGATTTCTTTTTACACTTATAAGTTGGTTCACGCTTGTACTTAAATGAAAAGGCAACAGATGAATTCTATAAAGGTAATACAATAACCTTTAGAGGATGAGATGGTTGGACAGTGTTCTCGAAGCTACTAACATGAGTTTGGCCAAACTGCGAGAGGCAGTGAAGGATAGGCGTGCCTGGCGTGCTCTGATCCATGGGGTCATGAAGAGTCGGACACGACTGAACGACAACAATAAAATAAAATAATGTAGGCCAGAACAGAATCATGTTGACAGTGCACCTTAGCACTGGCTACATTTTATTTTATTTATTTCATAAAATTTATATGCAATTTAATTGTATATATTTCTTTAAAATCCTCCAAGTGGGTTACAAAAGGGTAAATATGTTTCCCTTGCAGTCTCAGCTTGGACTACATCCCTGTGTTTTACTTTTAAAAGTTAACCTTGTCTAGAGGTGATGCCCCACTAGCCTGCTGTAAAAGGTGATCAGTGTATAACTTGGAGTGTTCTGTTATAGGAATAACTTGACTTCAGCTGCCTTTTAAATTTGAAAATGCAAACCACGAAAATGCTCCCCAAGTTTCATCAAAATAGCCATTCCAAACCTGTCATTCTGAAAGCAGCTTGTCATAAGATCTCATATAATATCCTGCATTAGTGACAAAAGCTGAATGGTAACATCTTTAATCTTTCTTTTTTTTTAATGTAAGAAATATATATATTTAACTGGGAGGGGGAGAAACTGCAATGCTGGCATTGTTTTTCCAAGTTGTTTCTACTGGGTCAAAAGTTCACATTCAAAGAAAGGAACACTCGAACGTATTTGATATGGAAAATCAAACTTGTCACTTACTTACAGCCTTTCTCTGTGAAATGTTCTATCATAATGCATCCCTGGAGATTAAAATCTGGCTCTAACAGTGTTACTCTTTTAAACTGAGTTATCTGCCTCTGTGAATAGCAAAGAAAGCAAAAGAAGATGAAATTCAAATTTGCCTGCTTGCTGCAGATAAACCAGACTATCTTTTTTTGTCACCAACCATATTATTCAGCACTCGGTAAAGCTGTTGAAAGAGGTTTGCTTGTTTGTTGCTGTTATGCTGACTCTAGTTTTCTTTTGCACTATATACATATTATCAGTGGCATCAACATGCTTCATGTTCAGTATGGTTAAACAGGTTGATGCAGGGTGAACAATTCAGCCTCTTTTCCTCCACCTCAGTTGTACAGTTTCACAGCTTAGCCTAGTAGCATGTGTGAAGGGAAAGCAAGTTAGGTTATATAACATTGGTACACTTTAATCATCTTGGGATAGTGCGAGGAAGGAGGGCACAGACTCTTTTAAGACTTGGCAGGTGCTTTTGTTTTTGTCTCTCTGCTTGGAAGATGGAAGAAAATTCCTGTTTGCTTCTGCTTCTTCAGAAACCACAAGAGGGCCCAGACCTGATTGAAATGTAGCAACCTGCTTTGTTTATCCCCCATGATTGTCTTGCAAATATATAATGCCACCTGGAAGGGAGCACTTAAAAAGGCAGAGAGGACTCTGGTATCTATGACAAATCTTAGAGCTGTTTCGTGTCCTTGGTTTCTTCTGTTTAAAATCATAGTTGCTATTACAAATTTCTGTAGGTGGTAAAGAGGTTTCACTTGGGGAGATGAGATTATCAGCAAAGTTCAAAGGCCCACTCCTGGCTATATTTGAAATTAAATTGTGAATGTGTATCCCTCATACTTCTTTTAGCACCTCACAATAACTAGTAATGTTATCAACACGGTTCAAAGTATTAAGAATGTAAATCTGGTCCAGTAGTACTCTTCTTAAGTTCAGTATCCTGTTGCCAATAGTGGGCAACCAGACACCTACAGGAAACTCATAAGCAGGACATGAAGGCAATAGCCCTACCCCTTTTCTGCCCTCCAGTAAATAGTACTCAGAAGGTACTGCTTCTGAACATAGATATTGCATATAACCATCTTGGTTGAAAGCCATTAATACCCTTTTAAATCTACCTGATCTAGTAGCCATCACCAACCTCTGTGGCAGCAAATTTCATAAATGAATTATAGGTTGCATGAAAAAATGCTAAATTTATATGTCCTAAATCTCCTGCCAGTTTTATTGGATGACCCAAGTTCTATTATTATGAGAGAGAGAGAGAGAGAGAGAGAGAGAGAAATGTATTTCTCAACAGCTTGCACCAGTTGCCTTTTTTCCAAACTAAAAGCCACTTAGGCTTAATTCTGGGGACACTTCCCCTCTGGTTAGTTCCATAATCAACTGTTCCGGGACACCATATTTTAGGGTGTTCTATGAATTCTACCTCTTTCTTGTGGCTAGAGCATGCATTTACCCAGTCTCTGTATGAGGGTAATTGAAGTCAGCCATCATTACAACATTTTCTTCTCCATCTCAAGATTGCTTCAGTTTTTTGGTTAACTATGTCCTTAGTACAAAATTATTTTTGTGACTGGTGTTCCCACTCACAGAGATTCTGTGAAAAAGTATTTTCCTTTTAAGTATTCTAGCTCTCACCCTGTTACCAAACCTAATGTTCTGAAATAGTAAGGATCCATTACTGTCAAATTATATGGTTTTATATTGTCCTTTCCTTTTATATGTTTTTTGTTGAACTGTCTGAACTGAAAAGGGAAGGTTCCTCCAAGCAGGCAAAGCCTTGCATCCTCATCTATACTGTACATCTGAAAAAACGTACACTAACCTCAACTCTATTTTTAGTCTGCCTGAACACAGAATTTAACCTTGGTGATCCCTTGCAATAAAGTAAAGGTTTGTATCTCATTTAGAAGTACAATGGAGCCTCTTATGAGGCTTATGGGAACTATCTGAGCTAATTCTAAAAGAGCTGATCCTGATCTTGCAAAACAGCATCAGAGTAATGAAATCGTTTGAACTGCTGTGGTTTAAAAAATATATTTTCCAGAGGGGAAAAGGAAACAATTATATCTCTGGCTATAGTTTCACAAAAGTCAATGTGGCTCATTCCTCGCTCCTTTGGTGTGAACATGTGTGTGATAAGAGTATGCAACATTATGAGGTGTGACCGGTATAATGAAATTTCCTGCCCTGCTTACACAGATGTATATAGACTGAGACATTGTGAAGCAATCAAAAACTTGGAAAATGTTGGGGTTTTTTAGTAGGTTTACATTGTTGGCAGGCCTATTTCTACCGAAGTAGCCAAAAGCTTTCCTGATGATATCCATGGATCTAGTGAAAGTTTCCCTTTCAGTTAATACTGGGTCTTCAATGCAGTTAAAGGAATTTTAATTATTGAATCAATAGATTTTTATTCAGTTAACCAAACAAATCTATCAATTCAATTTTGCATAAGTTTGCATTTACATAAAGCTAAGATTTATTAAAATGCAAATACAATATTAACTCAGCATTCATTGGATTACCTTTGTCCCCACACTGTGATACTGTTTCTCAAGGAAGGATCAAGGTGCCATGTGCACGATTCCTAATTTTTATCTTTAATAATAATAATAATAATAATAATAATAATAATAATAATAATACATTTTATTTGTACCCCGCCCTCCCTGGCTCAGAGCAGCTAACATTATATAAATAACACAGTATGCATAAAAACAGGCATCAATTCATTAAAATACATCTTAAAATTAATTCAGACCAATTAAAATCTGGACAAATGTCAGTTATCAGGTTAAGATTGAGAGTGGTTAATATTTTAACCATCTTTAGCATCTGAATACTTTAGCATCTGGTATTCAGAGATATATGTCTTATTGTTTACTGTCATGATTAGGAAACAGCATACAAATTCACTTGCTATATGACAGCAAAGGTGCATCTGGTATCCCAACAGTGGCAAATCAGGTCCTCTACACAAGATGCCACTGGGTTGTCAAGACATAAGATGTCTTATTTCAGTGCCTTTCACACACTCTCTCTCCAACACCTTTCCCCTTATAAAAAAAGATTGGCAGCAAGGCACGTGACCAGCAGGACAGATAGACACACAAAAGCAGGAGGCATGCATGTTGATGCATCCATTCTCCCCCTGCTAACATTAGGAAGCAAGGGAGCTCATCAGAGCTAAAGAAAGAGATGGGGTAATACACTCATATCACACTCACACACACACACACACACACACACACACACACACACACACACACAAAAGGCCCCTCATGTTGAATGACTGCACACACAGACACACACAGCACAGTATAGCATCCTGTTCCCAGCTATAGCCAGATAGATGCATATGCCACCCACTTGTATATACAATAATAGTCTTGACCCTAACATATTGCTACGGGTCACCCCACTCTCTGCTAAGCTGAATGAGATTCCAGGAGTATTGGCTCTTAACCAGAGTTTGTTTGTTTTTTCCTTTGGAGTGAAGCACAACAGAGACTGTAGTGTCTTTAAGATATATGGCTTTGTTTACACAAATGTTCACCTGAGCCTTGTTGGAGAGAGTGCAGAACATCACACCCCAAGAGTGTCTCCTGTTGCTTCTCTCATAGCTCAAGTAGGCTTGGGTTCAGAGCAGAAGTCAGCCATGCTCCCCAGTCTCTGGGTACAGCCTCTCCCAGCCAGTCTGCATGGAGTTCTTCCCCCACCTGGGGAAACCCAGCCAGATGGGTGAGGATCTATCTATCTATCTATCTAATTTAAGAATTTAGAGGGATCTGGCCCATCTACAAACTCATAGCAATATATTCACTAGGGGGCGGCAGGTATTTCTAAAATTGCCTCCCCTCTTCGCTTTCCCACACAGATAAACACACATTCCTTCAGAGACGCCATTGTCAATCTCCCAAGGGAGCCAACAGGCAAGAGGCACCAGCTCAGGGCCCCAATATCTTTTGGAGTGCTTCTCCCAATAGGAACCTACCCACACCCTTTGGTCTTCATCTGAGGCCCCCTTCCGAATACCGGTAGTTTCCTTGCAGGCGGTATGAGGGTGACATTAAAGGAGAAGGTTTCCTTGGTTGTTGATCCCCATCTTTAGGCCTGTTTGATGGAAATGTTCTTGCTGCTAGAATTTCTGTTGTTGTTTTTTCAGGCTTTCTTATGGGTTAAAGAAATGATTGGTTAGATTTCATGCTTTTGGATAAAAGGTTGTAGCATTTGGGACTTTTTAGTTTAGAGAAAAGACAAGTAAGAGAAGACATGCCAGAAGTTTAGAAAAGTATACATTACATGGAGAAAGCGGATAGAGAATGTTGGGTGACTTTGGACAGATAAAAGAAAGTGGTTCTTCATGCAGTGCATAGTCAAACTGCCAGGAGGCAGTGATGGCCCCCAACTTGAATGGCTTTAGAAGAGTTGCCATGTGTCCTCTTTTTCCAGGACACATCCTCTTTTTCAGAGGTAAAATTTCTGTCCAGGTGGATTTTTTTTTAATTTGCCAAAATACCGGGACTTCCGGTCGGCGCGCCGGAGCGGACGGTCGGGGGGACATGTCGCTTGTGACATTCCCCAACCCGACCGGGAAAAGGGGTGTCTGCGCCAGCGCCGCGGCCCCCAAAACCCCTGGGAAGGGCGTCCCAGTGTCCTAGCGGTCCGGCTGAGCCCAGAACGCCGATCCAGCTCCCCGGGGGACCCTGGAAAGGGCTCCCGAGAGAGAGCGGGAGGCGGGGCTCCACGGACCTGAAAACCCCGTTGGGAGAAGCTGCGGGACCGTCCGCTGCCGAGCACGCTGATTCCTCCAAGAAATAAGATTCGGACTGGAGACGTGAGTAGAAAAAGATCTGATTTGGACTTAATTAGGAACTGGCTAGGGATTCGAAACACGGAGGTCCGTCCCCTGCCATTGAGAACTGTATCAGGAACTTTGTAATCGAGGCATGTGAATTGCAACAAAAATAAACATTTTAGAACAGAGATTTAATCCAGCTGTCACCCAGAGCCCTGGGGGAAAGAGTGGAAAAAGTTAAGAAAAGTGGATTAAATTGAACTGTTGAAGTTAAGAATTTGGTTTTTATAAAGTGAATGAGTGGATTTATTGGACTTGAATTTAAAAGTGAAAGTACTGATTGTGAAAGACTGTGTTCCTAAATACGGCGGAGGAGCATGATGCTGCCTTGTGGAAACTTTTGGAAACAATAACGGAATGGAGAGCGGAAATGCGAGACATAAACAAGGAATTACTTGTTTTACAATTACAATGCCATGCACAAAGAAGAGTCTGTTCCAGATGTCCAGGAAGAGGAGGAGGGAGAAATTATCATCAAGGCCAAGGAAAAAAAGTATAAAAAACTATCCAGCTGCAACAAAAAACTTCTCAGATGCAAGAAACTTAACGGCTTCAAAAGACCTAGGAGGATGAAGACAGGAAAACAAAAAAACCGGAGCAAAATTAAAAAGATGCAGCAGAGAAGGAGACAAGAATCAGGCCGAAATGTCCAAGAAGTGGCCTGGCCCTGGAATCTGGGGCGAAAGGTTCAAGAGAAGGGTTGGTTCTGGACTTTGGAAAAACTTGGAATAGGGTGAGGGAGGGCATTGCTTCAAATTTGGAAAATGGTGATATGGTTTTTAGATAAGGATTATGGACACGGCAAATGACTGAATCAAATAATAAAGAATTGTTAGATACCTGGAGACTTTGGGGGGACAGGGAGAAATAGGTATTAGAAGTAGAATTTGAATTATGCTGAGATTTGATTTATGTAATAGTATAGAGTACAAAATTTAAGATAATGATTATTATGAAGAAATATAAACCTGATAAGAAAAAGGATAAGAAATAACAACCAATGGGGTGGATGTGAGGGAGTCGTATGCAAATGTTAGAATAATGAATGTGACCTGGCCTGGAATAGGGCCAGGCGAAAACTGTAAAATCAATAAAAATTATTTGGAAAAAAACAAAAAAACAAACAAAATACCTCTGGCTATATTTTCTGGATGAGACATAGACCTAACTGGAGACTTGCTTTCCTCTTCTCTTCTCCTGTCCCCCTCAGCAATACATCACAGCTTCTATAGCCTACAAATAGTAGGGGTATTTAAAATGAGAGTCGTCATAGCACCCTCTTTTTTCGCTCTTCAAAATATGGCAACTCTGAATTCTTGGAGGTGAAGGCTACCAATGGTTATTAGCTATGATAGCTATGCTCTCCCTCCACTGCTGGAGGCAGCAATGCTTCCGGGTACCAGTTTCTGGAAACCACAGGAGGGGAGAGGGCTCTTGTGCTCATGTTCTGCTCCATGGTTTCCCACAGGCATCCAGCTGGCCACTGGGAGAACGGGATGCTGAACTAGATCAGCCGCTGGGCCTGATCCAGCAGCCTCTTCTTATGACTTCTCAGTAGTGAAGTGAAATTATATATCTCACTTATTCAGCGATAAGTGAAATATATAATGATAAAAATAAATGTTTACAACTTTTGGGTATATGACTCAAAGGCATATATGTTGTCGTGATTTGTGAAAAAAAAAACCCAAAATAATTGAAGCTGAGAATACGTATTTTTTATTTTATAAAAGTTGATTTTTGCACCCAAGGACATGAGTTGTAATAGTGCTTTTATAGAAAAGGATGCCTATTATTGTACACTTCACACTTGCTGAAAAATAGCCTTGGACTCAAGAATGCATGTTCAGTCAACAAGCAACTTCAGGCAGCTCTTTGAATCCATAGATTATCTTGCTCTATGCAGATCTTTTTGTTGTCTCTAGAATTGTCCTTTATAATACTGAAGAAGTGAGGTGATATAAGGTTTTTGTGCTGCTGAATCTGTCAGTTGTAGTGTGTTGCTTTCTTATTAAAGAAAAACTTGGAGCGTATTCTGTTTATTTTTTATTATGTTTGTCAATCGGTTTCTCTCTCACTCCACCCTATCTCACCCCACCTCTGAATCTCTTTAAGTCTTATTTTCTTGGCACATTTAAGTTTCTGAGCTAAGGTTCCTCAGCTTTTCTTTTCTTTTTGTTTTCTTTCTTCTAGATCTGGGAGAATCTGTACTGTACATTTGAAATTAGGTGTTCAGCTGCCATTAACTTTAATTCCTGTTACAACTAATTCACCCAAAAGGAGCCTGAACTATTCAAATAGATCCTTGCTGCTTGTTCCTTGTTGGGTTTATCAGCAAATAATGCTGATAGCAGAGATGGATTTAAAAGTAGCAGCATCATGTTGGTATTCAACCTGACACTTCTTGTTTATCAAGCTTTTGCTGCTTAATTCTACCCTTGCAAACCTTCCTCTGATCTCATCTAAACCCCTGGGGGATTTTAAAAGTGGTTGTCCTTTGTTGAAGAAATCTGAAATTGTTTTATCTGATTATAGAGAGACACAGCATTGTAAAATACCCAGGTTCATAGAGACCTCTGCTGGCATAGAATATACATATTTCTTTAAGCTCTGGACAATTGTGTTTGCAGATTTCAGTCACTATTCATTATGCTCAATTATCTCTTGGACTCAGAAGCTTCTATACGGGGCTCACAGTAGTTTGCCATTCCAGGGACAGTTTAGCTGTCTAGTTTCTCTGATGTGGCAGGCTGAGATGTCCCCAGAACATTCACTGTCACTTGTGTTTGTTATCTGAAAGCAAAGTAATAGCAGTCTTATAAACTTGAAATACATCTCTTTGGAGGCTACAGAAAAAACATCCCCTGGGAGACTGTTTTAAGTTCCACTGATTTCCCTGAGTAACTTAAATAAGTGGTTAAATCTATTTCATTGCAATTAATGGGACGCGGGTGGCTCTGTGGTTTAGCTGATCAGAAGGTCGGCGATTCGAATCCCCGTGATGGGGTGAGCTCCCGTTGCTTGGTCCCTGCTCCTGCCAACCTAGCAGTTCGAAAGCACGTCAAAGTGCAAGTAGATAAATAGGTACCGCTCCTTCGGGAAGGTAAACGGCGTTTCTGTGCGCTGCTCTGGTTTCGCCAGAAGCGGCTTAGTCATGCTGGCCACATGACCCGGAAGCTGTACGCCGGCTCCCTCAGCCAATAATGTGAGATGAGCACCGCAACCCCAGAGTCGGTCATGACTGGACCTAATGGTCAGGGGTCCCTTTACCTTTAATGCCCTTAGCTTTGGCTGGATTATGCTCATATATTTTCCTCTCAAATATGTTGCATGGGGATGTTAGGGTGTTTCTATCCCCTAGTTTGAGTAGATGGTATTCAAGGTTTACTCAGGGTAGACCCATTGAAATTAATAGACCTAACTTAGTTAAGGGGACTTCTCTGAGTAAAACTTGGTTGAATACCACCCACTGTCTACAGAGCGTGGAACAAGATGGCAAATTATTTCTGATTTCTCATAGTTTACACATTGAAGCACTTTCGACTTGAGAGTAGATCTAAGTGCTTATGGTTTCTGCAGGTTGGAATTTGATGCATGTAGTTTGCACGCATATAGGATAAATTTGTTTTCTTAAGTACAAACATATTGGATATCGGGACTGGGCTGCATTTTTATTCTCCTATCTGGCAGGTCATTATGCTAAAGAAACATACAGCTTTCCTTAGAAATAGGGAGCACATATACACTAAAATGGTTTACAAGGTTAGCTGTCATAGATTCTCCAAAGGATATTGGGAATTGTAGCTTAGTGCCAGTTCTGAGAATTGTGATTTTCACAATCCCTCAGTTTCAGGGTTTCCTGGGAGAAAGGGATAACTATTAGTTGGTAGTCTAGATATGCCCAGTTGAGCACATTTAAACCAATGAGTACACTGGATTAATGTAATAGGGGAAGTGATCAAGCTAAAACATTCTTGCTACCTAATGCTACTAATATCTGCAAAAAGGAAAATATCTTTTCTTATTTCTTTTATTGTGTCTCTAATGTTTAGAGAGGAGATCCAATTCACTTTCAAGAAAAGACAATGACATGATAATTGAATGTGGTATTATATAAATGTGTATGTTAGGAAGAAAAGCGTTTGAAGGTTAATGGCACGCAGAAAACAAACACTTGCTTAGAAGAGTGTTGTTGTCCTCCTTGCAGCTCCTCCAAACTGGAATCAGAAAATAAGTGATGCTCATGTGGCCATGGAAGAAAGCATATACTGGGAATGTAAGGCAAATGGGAGACCAAAGCCTTCTTACAGCTGGCTAAAGGATGGCGAACTGCTTCTCCCTCAGGTATGAGTAATATTCAGGCTTGGTGTCCTTGGTGCTTTTGAGTTGGGTGACAAAACTTGAAAGGATTTGTTGTGAAGTGGTGACCTTTTTCATCTCTGTATAGTTTGTTGCTGTTCAGGAAAAAGAAAAAATGAAACCGAGTGGCCTTAAAATTCCATCTGTCCCATTGCAGACTTCCTTCCCTGCTGAGTGAATGTCACAGAATCACCTTGAGCTTTCCTTGTAGTTAAAACAATGACACTTCAAGCCATACTTTTCAAAGGCAGAAATTACCCTCAGGCACCTAATTCCCAGCCAAATGTTCAATGAAAGTTAGGCATTTAAGTGCCACTTTCTGCCTTTGACAAGCGTTTCTCTGAATCAACTGGAACTTAGAAGCTGTGGGACTCATTTCCAGAGGACATTTGCTATGAGAAGAAGGGTACATAAAATGGCTGTATATTTTTACACTCTGTACAACTCTGTAGGGGAAGGAAAAGTAATAATAGAAACGCTAGTTAAGTGTAAGTGTGAACTGTGAAAAGAGTGAATGGGAATATACTTACTCAGGCTGAATAAAACACCTTCCCTCTATTTCCATTTTTGAGCTTCTCATTTTTAATTGAACTTTATGGGAGGTAAACAAGCCCTCTGGTCTGTAATAGTAACCCCATTCAACTTCTTCAGATCTCTGCTAGAACTGACAACAAGGGAGCTGACCTACCATTAGCAGTGGCAGAATGAACTGCCTAAAGATTAATGATCTATGGAAAAGGAGGAAATCTCATTAGCACCCTTTCCATTCCATGTCTCACCAGAGGAGATCCTTTCAGGCCTTGAATGTCTCAATTATATAGGCAAACTAGGCAAATTATTCACTCTCCGTTATCAGAGTGACCAGCTTTTTTTTTTAACCTGCTCTTTGATGAGTTGCCTAGATTCAATCAAGCTCTAATAAAGATTATGCAAACATAAAATTGCAACCCCACAGCCAAGTAGAAAGTCGGTCAGTTTTTAAAAAATCATATTAGTTATATGTTTTGTTGTTAAAAATACACCCAAATGCCTATTGTACACAATGCTGTACTGATTAAAACTGATAACCTGAGTTCCATATCCGTAGGCTGACAAATGATTGCAGGGTCTTTTGTTCCACATGCTAATTTCACTTGCTTCATGCTGGTCACTAGCAGATGGTCTTGAACTTAAATCACATTAGACTAAAGTAAGGATCGTTAAATGATTAACATTTACATCTTTAGGGTTTAGGGGTTTTTGATTTTTGTTTTAATTCTGCTGGGGTGAACTGCATACAATAGCTTTGCAACACTGAATGTGATTACTGTTCCCATTAACCTTCAAGGGAGCTGAAAGCTAATAGTTCTGCTGTTCCAAATCTTCTGAAGAACTTGCCTGGCATGATTAAACCATAACACACTACAGGACAGAAGCAGTATTAGATGCAAGTTTATATACTTGAAGATACTATTGATCTAAATTGGGGAGGGGTGATATACTGTTTAAATGGCATTTATCAACTATGATATTGGTTTCCTCCAGCAATTAATACGATGTAAATTATTTATCAATAGATGACATCATGTAAATTGTTCATAAACTTGCATTTTTAACATCAAAGTTGATTCCCCCTGACAGGTTAAAATAAATGATATGATTACAGCAATGTATAAATTCTAAATATAAGCTTTTCAAAATTGTGTTGTGCCTTTTGCTATTTTGCAGGAAAGAATCCTGATAGAACATGGGACGCTCACCATCACCAGTGTGAACCTATCAGACACCGGCATGTATCAGTGTGTGGCAGAAAATAGACATGGGACCATCTATATCAGCGCAGAACTGAGCGTAATTGGTGGGCTCCTTTTACTTAACAAATACTGAAAAATATAACAAACTTAGTTGTTCTCTAAGGTGCTACTGGAAGGAAGTTTTTTATTTTGTTTTGAAAAATATATGTTAGCCTGTTTTGCTGCCTCTAATGATGTCCACAAATAACTAATATTTATTTTTATCAGAATTTATATCAGTCTAGGCAAAAGGCCCACTCAGAGCAGCTTGAGCCCTTGTCACAATGATTGTCTGTATACATGAACAAGTCATAAACACTTCATATTTGCTATCATCATCAATCACCATCATTTTGCTTTAGCTGTTACAAATACATACTTTGGAGGGGAGAGGATAGATGATTTTATGCATAGTCTTGTACAAGAATTTGGTGGTCAGATTGTTCAGTTGCTTAGAGCATGGTGCTGATAGCACCAAGGTTTCAGGTTCAATCCCCATATGGGACAACTGCATGTTCCTGCATTAGACTAGATCAGGGGTTGTCAACCTGGTCCCTACCACCCACTAGTGGGTGTTTTAGGATCCTAGGTGGGCGGTAGGGGCTTCTACAGCACAAGCTGAATCCTCCTTCCATCGAGCACTGGTGGGCACTAAGGAAATTGTACCATCAAGAAAGATGCATTAGTGGGCGGTAGGTATAAAAAGGTTGACTACGCCTGGACTAGATGATCCTCAGGGTCACTTCCAACTCTATGATTCTATGAATGACCCAGATTTTGAACTTCAGGGAACACAGGCATATTACAGAGGATTATGGGGAAATGTTCTAGGACAGGGATTGACAGATTCATTTTTGCAAGATCTTAATACGACTTTGAGGCACATTAGCCAGATTCAAGTGCAACAGAAACCTGGAGGGGGGAGGAGCAGAGAATAGGCACTTTTCTGCCCTGGAAATTATTTTCAGTATCAATACTGAACTTACTGCTCCTGGTTCCCCCCGCCCTGCACCCACACTTCCTTAATTTCAGAAGCCTAACTTAAGAAAGGAGAAAGTCATCTTTGTTGCTGATCTTATTGGCAGCCATAAACTCTTACAGATCTGTTGCAAATCATTCAACTAGTATTGCTAGTTTTGTCCAGTATAAACATCACTCAGTAGTAACTGTACGTGGTATAAATAGAACATTCTGCATTTTTTTTTAATTTGGAAAATTTATAAACAGATTGATCAAAATGTTCTCTAAGTAGTGTCCAATGGGCTAGGATTTCCTGGCTTGGTAGAGCTGGTTCTTATTTTCTCCTGTGCATCCATATCCAAGCTGTTTGGTCCAACTGGAACTTTAGACATGGGGAAGGGCTATAGCTTGCTTCAGTCCCTGGCAACTTCAGGCAGGACTGGAAAAGTCTCCTATCTGAAACCCTTGAGACAAGCAGGCAATACTGAGCTAGATGGACTCATGGAATCATAGAATTGTAGAGTTGGAAGGCAACCTGAGGGTGATCTACTCCAACCCACTTCAATGCAGAAATCTCAACTAGATCATACATGACAGATGGCCATCCAACCTCTTCTTTAATATCTGCAAAGAAGGAGAGTCCACTACATTTTGAAGGAGGCTGTTCCACTGTCAAACAGCTCTTACCACCAGAAAGCTTTTCCTGATGTTTAGTCAGAATCTCCTTTCTTGTAACATGAAGGCATTGGTTCGAGTCCTACCCTCTGGAGCAGGAGAAAACAAGCAAGCCCTTTAGATATTTGAAGATGGCTATCGTATATCCTCTCAGTCTTCTGTTTTCCAGGCTAAACATACCCAGCTCCTTCAGCCATTTCTCACAAGGCTTGGTTTTCAGACCCTTGATCATCTTAGTCACCCTCCTCTGCACGCATTCCAGCTTGTCAATATCCTTCTTATGTATATGTCAGCTTCCTGTGTTCCTAGACCTCCTAGCACCTTCTATACGGTATTTTTTTCTGTGCAGTAAATCTGTAATTACTCCACTCTTTACACACTGAGGGGATCCTCAGTTTTAGTGCTTCTGATGTGGGCATTTCACATTTTTAAGAACTTGAATTGTGCCACAGAGTCTTGCATTAAAAGCACAATCAGGACTTGACTGCTACAGGTCCTCTTTCGGCACTCCATCCCCATCCTAGCCTCCTTATGCCATTTTGTGACTTTTTGTGAAATGAAAGAAGACAGCCTTTGGTGTCTGAGTTCCTCTCAGCTGTGCAGTACAGTGTTGTACGGTAGTACTGATTGAATCTTTATTGAAGAAATGTAGAAGATTTCAAGTGTAATTACCTTGCTTTTTTAAGTAAAAAGAGGGGGTAAAAGTGAATGCCCCACAACACAAGCTCCCTCCCTGTTATGGATCATGTTCTGCTGGGCAAAAGATAAGAGGCGACCCTCTCCTTCTAGATAATGAGCAGTAGGGATTTCCTTAATGGCCACTAATGGCTGCTCATTTCTCTTTATCTAATAACGTTCTGTAGAAGGTGCTTCAAGTCACATGTGCATGTGTGGTGGAGGCTGAAAGAAGCAGTCCATGGAGTTTGGATTTGGACAGAGAGTGAAAACGCATTTCATAGACCCGCCCCCACCTCCCCAACCAGCTAGTAAGAATTAGCCACAGGAGGTGGCTAGAGTGCTGTTATATCGGCTGGGGACTGATGCTGCTTTTGGTCTGGTACTGCCTTTACAATTTCTTGCTTCCCTCCTGGCCAATCTGTATATTGGAAAAAATAAACAGATATTACAAAACATCCAAAGTCTTCAGTAGTCTCTCCACACATGGAATCTAACCCTATAAATCCTGGAAAAACACAGCACAACATACCAGTAGCTTTGATCTGTGATCCGTAGCCAGTGTGGTGTAGTGGTTAAGAGCGGTGCACTCGTAATCTGGTGAATGGGGTTCACTTCCCCACTCCTCCACATGCAGCTGCTGGGTGACTTTGGGCTAGTCACACTTCTCTGAAGTCTCTCAGCCTCACTCACCTTGTTGTGGGGGAGGAAGGGAAAGGAGATTGTGAGCCACTTTGAGACTCCTTAAGGGGAATGAAAGGCGGGATATCTTCTTCCTCTTCTTCCATGGGTATGCCTTTGCAGTGGGGTTTCCTGAAACTTTCACAGTAGCAAAAATGTGAATGTGATATGCATTCACTGGCTATCTAAGCTTGATACATGATCAGAGCCCAGCATTCATCTCCACAAGATGTAGTGATGGCTTCATGCTGACATGGGTTTTAAGAAGCAAACAAACGGGTGAGCTGTGGGTAAGATCCAGAGGAGCCTCCTCCAATAGAGAAGACTTAAGATCTCAGATTAGAGCCCAGAGCATGTAAGCCTTTTCTGAAGAATAGCAGTATTTCTAATTAGCAACACACACACACACACACACACACACACACACACACACAACCTCACAGGAGCTACCGGTGGTTTCCTACCAGTGTGCACTCTCTAGTTACTGACTGAACTGTTCTGATGTGACAGAAGCATGTAGATTTAAGGTGCCAGAGTTCTGACTTCAGATTCCCCCCCCCCGCAAAAAAAAGATATTTCATGCCTTAACCACTGGTTAAGGGAGCATCATTAGATGCTCCCAAAGATTCTAACTGCTCAAGAGTAAATTCTCAGCATAAAACAGCCTATGTGCAAAATGTGTTGTGCA
The DNA here is from genome assembly GCA_034641385.1 of Darevskia mixta. NCBI lineage: Eukaryota > Metazoa > Chordata > Lepidosauria > Squamata > Lacertidae > Darevskia > Darevskia mixta. The sequence continues at coordinate 6,954,370 of JAWWNH010000013.1, forward strand.
TTGCGGGTAAGGAAGGATTCAGAAAAAGATGTACTACTGTGAGCATTTCCCCCAGCTTCCCTTGGTGTTACTTGACCTCTGTAAGACCTTCATCGTTAAGTGCTTGTCCTCAGCCACTCTTCTACATTGGCCCATATGAGGGGGGAATTGTAGAAAGTCCTGTAGTGGATGGCAGATCGGTATTATCTCTCTCTTTAGCTTTCTTTAATAGTTTTTAAAGCTCTCTGCCAGAGGCGGGGGTATCGCTGCTTTTAACAGCCTCCATTGGGAAGCTGGCATTTCCTCTCACCCCACCTCATAATGTCCAGGACTTAAGTGTTATTCTAGGGTGTTCAGGGAGTGGTAGTTCCTACCCTGCTATGGTTAGTTGTGTTCTTCTCTGCTTTTAGCACTGCTCCCCCATAATTTCACAGAAGTGCATCCCCCCCCCAATGCCGTGCTGAAAGTTCTCCTTCTGCATGTTGAAGGGGCAGTAGGATGTCTGCATAGGGTTCCTCATGAGCTGACCATCTGATGACATAGGAATCCAGCTTGCATCTGATGACATAGGAATCTGGGGAGCCAGCGTGGTATAGTGGTTAAGAGCGGTAGACTAGTAATCTGGTGAACCGGGTTCGCCTCTCTGCTCCTCCACATGCAGCTGCTGGGTGACCTTGGGCTAGTCACACTTCTCTGAAGTCTCTCAGCCCCACTCACCTCACAGAGTGGTTTGTTGTGGGGGAGGAAGGGAAAGGAGATTGTTAGCCGCTTTGAGACTCCTTAAGGGAAGTGAAAGGCGGGATATCAAGTCCAAACTCTTCTTCTCTTCTTGCATAGAAGACTACCTTCCTTGAAATCTATGCACAAAGGCTGCAGAAGTCCACCCTTGATGTTTGTAGGTTGAGGGCAGGGCCAGTGAAACATGCAACATCAGGGGTGACACCAGCAGCATGACCCCACTGCCCTTTCCATGGTTTGGTGCCATAGTATGAACTTGCAGTGAACCAGAAACAGGACCTTTTAATGCAGCCAGCATATAACCTTGCTCCTCTATAATCAGGAGCTCTTATCTATGAGACTGTATAGGCTAAGCCATACAAACAGAAGAAACAATGACCAAGAAACTGACCTTGAATTGGATGTTTGTTTGAAAACGTGCATAATTTTTAGCCACATGTCTGCTGTTCACATAAAACATTGCAACGAATCGTGTTATGATATGTGCAGGCTTTAGTTCACACTAAACATAACGTGTGAGTACAAATCTTGCTTTTACACTTTCTGATGTGTCAAATTTACACACTGGGATTGTTTGATTGCAAGCTAGTCCTATGTAATTCTCCATCAAACTGATGCCAATATAATGTCTTTGGATCAAGATACAAAACTTCCAAAAACTAATATTTCAAGTTGCCCATCCCTCTCGCCTTCCTTACCAAAACCATCTTTCTTTCTGCTGTCACCAGATGTTTTGCTCCCTTATACTGCTCCAAGAAACCTTTTGAGAATCAATATAGATATTTCGTTTTAAAAAACAGTTAATACAATTTGTGAGCAGATAGCATTGTCTCTGATATATTTCAAAGATAGTGTTCCATATTGTAATTTTAATCTCTTCTGAAGAGGAAGGTTTAAGGTGTTCCTTGAGCAGCCAGTGTTTGTTTTTTGCTGGACATTTTTTTTTATTAAAAAGGATAGATGCCTACAAAGTGGTGGGGGAACATCCCAAAATTATTGCAGCTGGAGGAAAGAACAAGTAACATTCAACAAATTAGAATCCATAGAGGCAAAATCTATTAGGGATGTTACCTTTCATATAAAAGAAATCCAAATAAAGCCATAGATGCTTCTTCAGGCTATTCAGCAGCCCCTATAGAAGTCTGCCTTACACACTGATTACAAATTATAGTATAAAATCAAGGACTTCCAGTTTGTCTTGTACCAGAGAACATGTAAAGTAACCAGAGTACTTGAAGGTTTCTGAATAAATGAGTGTAAGAGTGGAGGAAATACTTTCATGTTTCTATGCTGTCAGAGGAAATGTGACCTCCTCGCTGCTTCCCAGTTCCACCAATACAATAATAAGCCCTCCCCCGCCGAAACTGGGCTCAGGGCGGCTAACATCAAATATATAACATTGGTATAAAATCAAGCAATAATTAAATTACCTCCTAAAAACAAGTCAGGATCAAATTTAAATCTAATTAGATGGCTTTCCGCAGGATTAGGGTTGGGAACAGTAAATGCTCATCAGGCCCAACTGTTTACGCTGTTCTTATATGGGCCTGTGAGAATGCTGGGAGGCCTCTTTCGTACTAGTTCTTATACAAAAAGAGAAGGGGAGTCAGGCTGAGCCCAGACCAAAGGCCTGGCAGAACAACTCCATCTTGCAGGCCCTGCGGAAAGATTTCAAATCCCACAGGGCCCTGATCTCTTATGGCAGTTTTCCACCAGGCCGGGGCCAAAGCCAAAAATGCCTTGGCTTTGTTCAAGGCCAGCCTAATCTCCCTGAGGCCTGGGATCTCCAAGATGTTATTATTTGCAGACCGTAAGGTCCTCCATGGGGCATACCAGGAGAGGCGTTCCCGTGGTACGAGGGACCTAGGCCCTATAGGGCTTTAAAGGTTAAAACCAGCACAAGTGTATCTACTGAATGACTAGGACGGCACACATCTCATTCAGATGCTAGCACATATACACATAGAAAAACCGTAAAGCATGTTTCACTTTGGTTTTACATGCAAACTGTTCTCTTTATAAAGAAACATTTTTCAAACCACCTTTGGAACATTCCCAATCTGTGCAGCTGCCTTTTTATTCTTCGTTTTACAGCAGCTATTAAATTCCCTGCAACTATTTCTATATTGAAAGTTTTCCTGGACGTGTAAAAATAAATTCAAAGGGGAATACCATTAGCCTATATAGGGAGTCCTTTGTTACATATTTTAAACAAGTATTTGTGCACGAGGGGACAGGTAACAACAGGTAATCATACCTTAAAATGTATTTTTTTGCCTGTACATGAGATTGATCGTTCTGTTTTTAAAAAGAAAAACTCATCTCCAATAAACAATTTTTTAAAAAACAGACAGAAACCCCTCATTAACAAACAAACAAAATTAAAGAAGAGGCATCCACTGAACATGAACAGAGGCACATGACATTTTTCATACAATATATATCTATATTCCATAAAAAGTTGATATGTTTGCTGTATCTTAAGACCTTAAGAAACCACAGGCTAGAATTTACCAAATCTTATTGTTGGGATTTCTTTTAAAGGGTAGGGACCGCATAGAATGCTGAGCAGCTTGCCTTCTCTGCCCATGCCCTGCGACCCTAATTTTCTCCAGAGTCTCAGTGAGATCTTGCTTTGTCCCTTTGTCAGGCTGCCAAACATCTATAATGGTCACTGGGCACTGGAGGTATTTTGCACAGGCATCTGTCAAGGACAGTGACCTGTCACTAAAATTCAGGCCTTTTCTCTCTAGCCTCTGTGCTAAGGAAAATTATTCTCAAGGCAGTATGATGGTCTGTTTCAGACGTTTTGTGGCAGGGCTGTATTTGAACTGGAATTTGGAAAATTGAGGACGCATGTTAGATTCATAGAATCATAGAATTGTTGGAAGGGACCCCAAGGGTCATCTAGTCCAACCCCCTGAAATCCTGGAGTATTTTGCCCAATGTGGAGCTTGAATCCAAGGGCCTGAGATTAAGAATTTCATACTCTATGGACTGAGCTAGCACCACTACTATGTGCCCATTGGAGTGGACAATCTCTGTTCTGCACCAGTTCCATCCCCTTTTGCTGCCAATGTAACCAGGACATCATATATCGTTTATTCATTGGATTTCTTACCCGCCCTTTACCAGGTCCCAGAGCAGAGTACAGCAATAAAACATACCATCATAAAACAACCATAAATCAAGGAAAATGCAAAAACAATTAAAAAGCAGTTCCATATATAAAACAATTATTTTTAAAAAAGCATATATAAAAATAATGCAAACATTTTAAAATAGTTCCAATACAGGTGCAGACTGGGAGAAAGATCCCTACTTAAAAGGCTTGTTGAAAGGATTTTCTCTAAAGAAGGAATACAGATGCACTAGGATTCCCTAGCACAGTCAACCGTAAGTGCTAACAGACATTGGACAATCTCAGAAGAATAACCATTGTCAAGAACGGTCCATCCCAATTGCTTGGCCAAAAGGGAGGAGCAGGACATTGTCTATCTCAAAGAATATGGTAGTCTATTGTTCTGGGATTAATCAAGAAAATTCATGGAGGATAAGACTCGTCAGTATCTTCTAGCCATGATGGCTAATCTCTGCCTCCACAGTCAGAACATGTCTGAATACCAGTTTCTGGAAACTGCAGGAGGGGAAAGTTCTGGTGAGCATGGGTCTCCCTTGCAGGCTTCCCTTAGGCATTTGGTTGACCATGTGAAAAGAGGATGCTGGATTAGATGGGCCACTGGCCTAATCCGGCAGGGCTCTTCTTATGTAATACGGTCATATAATTTTTGTGTTAATTAAAAGGAAACTCTGACTTGGATATAAAGATCCCAGGAGTTTCATAGGACAATGCTGATGATAGAATGGGAATGGGATTCCTCTGCAGCACTTGTCCATCCTGAAAGTATACTGGAGATGATTGGCTACACTCTGAAACAGCATGGGAAGTGGCTTGTTCAGTTGTAGGGGGAAAGAAGGATTGATTAAAATGTCCACCACCCTTTCTGTCAATGGGAGCCTCCAGTGGATCAATTGGCCTTAAGGTGTCCTGCAACAGGAGTGCTGATCCAGATGAAAGATCTGGTTCCTTGGGCCCAGAGGGTGATGCCTTTCTAATCTGAGGAATACTTCAAAAAGCTGTATTTTGTGTGCTGATAACAAAAGAACCCAAGCATGCTTTGTTTCTGCAAAAAGTTACTGCAGTGCCAAGAGACTTAAAATTGGATGTGGAATGAATAGATGTCCTAAATATATTAAAAGTGAAACATGAAGCTGAAGCATTGCTGTCCAACAAATGCATTGCTAAGTCTGCTATAATTAGAACGTTCCTTAATTAGAGCGCTCACACAATAATATGCTCTCCTTCATTTTGAATTAAGCAGCTATATTCTCTACTAGGAATAAGGGTACCTGCATTTTACTGATAATTTTTAATGCAGGCAGGAAATAAAGACTTAATCATAATTCTTGGATAATATGTTCTTCTGTCGTATCATTCACAAACCTCATGTTTGCCACTTGGTGTTCAGTAGTTATATGTTTTCCATTGTAGCAGGCAAATGCTATTACGGTCAGACAGATTACTTGCAGTGCAGGGAAGGGAACCAGACTGAAAACAAGGGTTGATCTAAAGTTTTTTGGTGGATTTTTATTGGATTTTATTATCATTATTTATTTTTAGAATTCATTGCATTATGACTCTACCCTTTCCCTGAAATGCCTGGCACCACTCATCATTATTGGTCCTGCGTTTTTTGAGCACTTAGGGAACTTCCTTCATTCTTCCTGTTCCATTCCTATAGTCAGACCAGCTTACTACTCCTTTTGGAGAAGACTTACCCCTTCACACATCTAACATCTTGACAAATGCCAATGCCAAATTCCCAACGCTATGCCTCCTTCCCCACTTCTGCAGCTGACGAAATTGTTTTATTTGTGGCCTGTTCTTTCCTTTCCGTCCTTTAACATTAGATTCCTCCCTACTCCCGCCAGAGTATCAGGTGATACTAGCCCAAAATGTACAAATAAAAGGTCCTTCCTGTCTGCTGCAACAGCAAACAAAGTTTTGGGAGGGACCCTGAAGGTCATCAAATCCTTGCTGGATGCAGTTATAGCTTCCCTGACACGTGTCTGTCCAACCCCTCCTTAAACAGGAGAGCCCACTGAAGCCATATGTTCCACTGTTGAGCAATTCACACCACTAGGAAATCTGCTTCCCTGGAATCGCCATCCATTTGTTCTAGCCCTGCCTTCTGGAGCTACAAGAAAATGAGTCTCCTCCACCTTGCATGAAGCCCTTCAGATATTTGAAGACCTTAATCTTCTCTTATGTAGGCTAAACATACCATTACCCATAGGACTTGGTATCCAAACCATTAGGGCCATCCTCCTCTGGACACACTCTGCTTTGATAATGTGCTTTTTTATTATGTGGCACCCAGAACTGAAGACAGTACTTCAGAGATGACTCAACTGGAACAGAATAGAGTAGAACTATTGCTTTCTATGCTCTTTTTTAGTAGCTGCATCACACTGCTGGCTCATATTCAGCTTGTAATGAAATAAGACACATAGACCCTTTGTACATGTACAGCTGTCAAGCCAAGTCTCCCCCAGCCTGATATTATGCCTATGATTTTATTTTTTTGTATGTATAGTGTGGTTTTTTTGTATGTTGAACATATTTTGGTTGCAGGCCAGAGTTCCAGTTTATCAAGATTACTTTGAATGTTCCTTGATTCTGTCCTTTATGGTGTTATATTGTATTAGCTATTAGGCGTGTGCACAGGCCCAAAAATTTGTCTTGTATCTCTGCATTTAAAAAAAAATTAGTTATGTTTCTGAAACACTGTGCTCTGCTGCTTTGATCTTTGTTTCAGGCTCTGAGCTGCTCTGTATAAAACAATAACAGAGACTCTAACAGTGGCTTTAACTTCTCCCCTTTGGGCCAAAGTGTATGAAATTTACAGTCACAGGAGCCCCTCTTCAATGGATCAAGGCTGCCAAATCACAGATAAATAAATCTAGGAGCCTTTGTAGAATTCACTTTCTTCCATAACCCATGGGGAGAGTGGGGGTTTGTCTCTTGCTCTTTCATATCTTAAAATAATTAAGAGATGGCTGAGGTGTGTATTTCCCCCCTTCCTGAGCTTGTTTGATGGGCCTGCAGAGTTCCAGGTTTTTGTTTTTAAGATTAAAAAGCTTAAATTAAGCTTTTAGCTTTTTTAAAAAAACAAAACAAAAACCTGCTATCCTTTAACAAAATAAATAAACAAAACCAGAGCGCTTTGGTGCTTTGCAGGCAACATTTTGAATAGCCACACTTCTTGCAAAGCCCATGGACCTAGAGAAACACAAGATAGAGGAAGACATAGAACCATAAGGTACACAGACTTACGGGGGGGGGGACACACTTCGTAGGTGGCATGATCTGACTTGAGAGGTTTATTGACATTTGTACTGATTATCACTTAATGTTGCAATCATGGTATGATGAACATGCATGGAGGTCATGAAGCTTCTAGGGAGATCTATGTGCATGTGGATGGATGGCGGCTAACAGATTGAGGTTGAATCCTGACAAGACAGAAGTACTGTTTTTGGGGGACAGAGTGCGAGCGGGTGTGGGGGACTCCCTGGTCCTGAATGGGGTAACTGTGCCCCTGAAGGACCAGGTGCGCAGCCTGGGAGTCATTTTGGACTCACAGCTGTCCATGGAGGCGCAGATTAATTCTGTGTCCAGGGCAGCTGTCTACCAGCTCCATCTGGTACGCAGGCTGAGACCCTACCTGCCCGCAGACTGTCTCGCCAGAGTGGTACATGCTCTAGTTATCTCCCGCTTGGACTACTGCAATGCGCTCTACGTTGGGCTACCTTTGAATGTGACCCGGAAACTACAATTAATCCAGAATGCGGCAGCTAGACTGGTGACTGGGAGTGGCCGCTGGGACCACATAACACCGGTCCTGAGAGAACTACATTGGCTCCCAGTACGTTTCCGAGCACAATTCAAAGTGTTGGTGCTGACCTTTAAAGCCCTAAACGGCCTCGGTCCTGTATACCTGAAGGAGCGTCTCCACCCCCACCGTTCAGCCCGGACACTGAGATCAAGCGCCGAGGGCCTTCTGGCGGTTCCCTCACTGCGAGAAGCAAAGCTACAGGGAACCAGGCAGAAGGCCTTCTCGGTAGTGGCGCCCACCCTGTGGAACGCCCTCCCAGCAGAGGTTAAAGGGATCAACAGCTATCCTACATACAGAAAATACCTGAAGGCAGCCCTGTTTAGGGAAGTTTTTAATTTGTGATTTTGATGTATTTTAATATTTGTTGGAAGCCGCCCAGAGTGGCTGGGGGGACCCGGCCAGATGGGCGGGGTACAAATAAAAAATTATTATTATTATTATTATTATTATGTCTCATGCTCTACCTTTCCTAAGTGGTGATGTGGAGTTCAGGTTAGCCTTCACAGGATAAGTCTCCTTTGGTTGACAGGGGACTTGAGACTTACAGTGCCTTTGTCATGATCTTGCAAACCAGGACCTCTAGTATAAATGTACCCTAGTTGTTCAAGATGTCATACAGACAGTAAAGGTTTTGTGACAAGAGTAACGTCAGTGAAGTCATACTGCAGATTTGACTTGGGTCTAGAGGTGTAGTTGTGTGAGTGGAAAATGTTGCTTCTTGTGCAAGATAAGGAATCCAATTTCCACTGATTCTCCCTTCTTGCTTCAGGCTGCCTCCCACCAAATTTTCAGGTTGTTCCAGAGACCTCCTTCAGGAACAGCTTTACAAGGGGTGCAATATGTAGGGGAATTGGCAAAAAGCAAGGCTCCCTCCTTGCACAGAAGTGCATCTTGGGGTACAAGCCATTGTTTCGGTTATGTGTTTGCTTAAGACATCTGCTCTCACAGCCAACATGGTGCTCTTCGATGTGGTGCCCTTCAAAGTGGTTAGACTTCCATCATCCCGGTCCATTCTTCATGTTGGCTGGGACTGCTGGGAATTCAAAGTTCCAAAAAAGTTTATTGCAGCAAAAGCCAGCAATATAATACAGTATAATTCCAAACCAGCGATCAGAATATCGCTACAAGGCGTCAAAATCCTAAGGATTAGAATTTAAAAAAAAAAAAAAACCAATAGCGCAAAAGAAATTTATATTATATTTTCCAGTAGAAGCAATTTACCGGTACGTTTTTTGGTGGCTAAGGTGCAAAACTTGGCCACAGCATAGGATACTGAGCTCAAAGAGTCTTCCAAAAGGAATTTGCGTAGGCTTGGGAGGGGTGGCTAATACCCCAGAGGACAGGATCACACTTCAAAATGACCTTAACAGATTAGAGAACTGGGCCAAGGCAAACAGGATGAATTTTAACAGGGAGAAATGTAAAGTACTACATTTGGGCAAAAAAAATGAAAGGCACAAATACAGGATGGGTGATACCTGGCTTGAGAGCAGTACAAGTGAAAAGGATCTAGGAGTCTTGGTAGACCACAAACTTGACATGAGTCAACAGTGTGATGCAGCAGCTAAAAAAGCCAATGCAATTCTGGGCTGCATCAATAGGAGTATAGCATCTAGATCAAGGGAAGTAATAGTACCACTGTATTCCGCTCTGGTCAGACCCCACCTGGAATACTGTGTCCAGTTCTGGGCACCACAGTTCAAGAAGGATATTGACAAGCTGGAACGTGTCCAGAGGAGGGCAACCAAAATGGTCAAAGGCCTGGAAACGATGCCTTATGAGGAACGGCTTAGGGAGCTGGGTATGTTTAGCCTGGAGAAGAGAAGGTTAAGGGGTGATATGATAGCCATGTTCAAATATATAAAAGGATGTCATATAGAGGAGGGAGAAAGGTTGTTTTCTGCTGCTCCAGAGAAGCGGACACGGAGCAATGGATTCAAACTACAAGAAAGAAGATTCCACCTAAACATTAGGAAGAACTTCCTGACAGTAAGAGCTGTTCGACAGTGGAATTTGCTGCCAAGGAGTGTGGTGGAGTCTCCTTCTTTGGAGGTCTTTAAGCAGAGGCTTGACAGCCACCTGTCAGGAATGCTTTGATGGTGTTTCCTGCTTGGCAGGGGGTTGGACTGGATGGCCCTTGTGGTCTCTTCCAACTCTATGATTCTGTGATTCTGTGATTCTGCTTTCGGGAATAAATTCCAGATAATATTGCAAGGGTTTAAATTTTGATAAAAGGGGTAATATAAGTCGAGACCGAGATACATACTTCTCATGTATTCTAAGCCCCTTTACCTATTGTCTTTCAGCTGTAGGTCCAGATTTTTCAAAAAACTTCTTGAAAAGATTAACTTTTGTCAAAGTTGGTGGTGACGCTTCAATCGAGTGTAAACCCAAAGCTTCTCCAAGGCCTACCTTTACTTGGAAAAAAGGAAAAGAGATCCTAAAAGAAAATGAGAGGTAATCTTTTTTTTAAAAAATCTACTGCTTGTGTTTTGTGACTGCTAATGTTTTTATACCTCCCATGAATATTGGTTTGTCAATGATTGTTGTGAAAAGCTCAGGTGTTTGCTTTTAAGGGAGAAGGAAACCCTAATGATTCCCAAATTCACTGTACATCACCTGCCTCTTCATATAGTTTAAAGAACAGTATTTTTGTTCTGACTAGCTTCAAGAGAATAGCTATCAAAATACCATTTTAGAGAATCCTTCAGATCATTGCAATCTGTGAGAGTCCTGGTAAACAGAAATTATTTGAGGATCAACTAGGCAATTGCAGTGTTTAGTTTGTCATTTGCAGTGGCAGGGGAAGAGGGAGGAGGGCTGAGTTATAGTGACAGCCCTGCAGCATTGTCTAGTATTTGCAGCCTGCCATGTTTGGGGACTGGGGATTGAGGTGGTACAGAGGAATGTGTAGATTGTAGCAATAGTGCAATTAATCAAGGGCTAAAAGCAGGGGGAGGGAGCTAGGGAAATGATTCAGACTTTCAGCTCTGGATGAAAAGATGTCTTGATTCCAGTTCCATCAGGAAATAGGCAGCTGTCCTGCCAATTTAGAAACAATGTAAGGACAGTCCTGGGAAACAAGTTTTTCAGAGTCCAGGTCAACCCAGGACTTGGCACTGCTTGGTCACCGAAAATTGTATTGGAGTATTGTAAGCAGTAATCCTTCTGAATACCAATTGCTGGGGAGGACAGGAGGGGAGAATGCTGTTCCACTCAGGTCCTGCTTCCACAGATATCTAGTTGGCTACCATGAGAATAGGATTTGTTTATTTCATTAAATTTATACAGCGCTTGATTGCTAACCTCAAAGTGCTTTACAAAGGATACTGTACCAGATGGGTCTTTGGTCTGATCCAGCAGCGCTCTTCTTCTTACTTTTTTTTTTTAAAGTAATTCTTCTTTTAAAAAACAACCCAAAAATAAAACAACACACATGCATTTCAGTTTTGGGAGAGACTTACGGTAGGCAAAAGTCTTAGAGATGTGGCTATTTTGTGAAAGATTTGTCAGTATCTTTTTTGAGCTATAGGCCGTAATGGGTGGTATCTGGACTGAGTGTCTGGAGAAGTAATAGGGTGGATCTTATTAGGCTGCTGGGAATCTTCCTCTGGAGGCTGCCACTGACTGCGAAGCAGAACCAAGTGTGATGTTAGATGCTTGCCCAGGAGGCAAAGCCTATCTTGAAAAGGGAGCTTTATTGCTTTAGCTTTCTTACTCTTCCAGTGAAGCAGAGCTCCTGTACACTACACCCTTAATGAATACCCTGCCCTGAAGACGTCTCTTACTGGTGCTTGAAAGCTATACAATTGCATTATTAGGAATTTTGCCCTGGGGTACAATTACATTATTGCAGTCATTAAAGATACTTCATCTCCATAATAATGGAAATCCTCTCTTGGAGGCATAACTGCATCAAAGTAAAGCTTAGAAACCTTACTCCAGAAGGTAAATTATGTATTGCCGTGGAATAAGATTCAGATATATATGTTAGAAATTCAACCTCATAAATAAAGAAAGCTCCCTGGCAGTCACTGATTCAGGAGTTCTGGGGTTTCAGGAATACCCAGTGCCTAGTATTTACTTTCAAGAGCATATCTTCGCATATGATAACATTTCTCAAACTTACGCAAACCCCTTTCCCGGCAATGATTTAAGGAATTTGGAACAATCCATGATCCATAACCTACTTTCCTTCTAGCCCTGAACATTCAGTTTGCATATCTCCCATTGTTCTATTGACACGATATCTCCCATCGTTCTACACACACACACACACAACTTAATTCTTTAGTCTCTTCCAAATTCTGCCAATTTCACATGGCCTTTTAAAATTTAGTTCAAATTCAGTCTTGTCAGTATGTGATCAATGTTGTCAACAACATGGCTTACATATTTCACCTGTCTCGTATGTTTTTATAAATTATATGCATACACCCAAAATATTGTATAATTGTGTTTAAAACACACACTCTCTCACTTTTGGAAACCTTCATGGTGGTGCCCTCCATATGATGATGCCAAGAACACGCGGAAAACCTGTGTTGGTGGCCACTCCTCATCTTACTCTAAATATGTTGACCTTCCTTTATATTTTGCTTTTCTGCAAATTAAACCCACTTCTGTTCATCCTATTTTCAGCAGCTCTTATGAGGAATTCTTCCTATTCTTTTTTAAAATATATGGAAATTGTTGCTATTCCTGCCCTCTTAGAGGGTCCATCTCTATAACCGCCAGGAAAGGAAGCTGGATGACAGGTAGCAATCGCCCTTTTAACTTTCAGAAGATTTCTCAGAAGATAAAGAGATTTAAAGCTATCTCTTTAGGACAAGTAGTCTGCACTTTGATTTATACACTGACTGCCTTTGTAAAGGGCTTATCTTCTAATGGGGTGCCTGAGGAATTTGATCTTTGTGAATTTTGATGCACACCTTCCAGACTAATGTGCAAATTGCACTGCCTATGCACTTTCCGAATGTCCCAGTGCAGCTGGTGGCGCAAAATGCATTTCAAAATGCAAAATTCAAATTTTGAGAGAAATTACATTGGAAAATATGAATTTAAATGCAAATATTCATGCAGATTAACAAAAAAAGTATTAATGTACATATGTGACAGAACGGACTTATGGAAAAACATATGTGAACAGGACACAGATTCTAAAGACACCAAATCGCCCACCCTTGTGTTTAAAATGACTTCCGTGTGGCAAATATAAACCAGTAAATCAATGATCATGCCAGATGTAGTCTCATTTTCATAACAATCTGGTTTAGTGAATATTTGGTGCATACAAGGCACTGCAAAAACCGTTGCTAAAGCAGGCTTAGTTTCAGATAAATTGATTTTGGCTAAGTGCAGACAAGTGAAAAAGATTGTCTTCATTTACAGAATGCCCATGCTAAGTCTTGCCTCAACATGGCTTTTCATCTCTTCCCTCATTGCATCATAATAGTTTCTGTTCAGACCTACAGTGTCCTGTCAGGTGTCTCCTTTGCCATCAGAAACCTTTGCTTCCTCTACTGTAGGCCAATTTGTTTTCTTGAAACGACGACTGTTCAAAATACCCACTCAAAAGAATCTCGTTTCCTAATGCTTCTCAACCAGTTTCTCCTACCAGATGTGTTAACGGGGGTAAAACAAAAAGGTCTGAAAAATGTATTTCCCATTGTTATTGTTCATATTCAGTTCTTACCCTACTAATACTTGCCCTCTTTTGTATCCCTGCTCAGTGTGCATATTGTTTTTTTGTCTGACTTTGTTAAGGCCTTAAATGACCCCCTATATTTGCAGCGAAGATTATAAAGGTATACTACTACTTAGCTGAACTAAGCAACAATACAAAGACTCTATATAAGAAGGCCTGTGTCATACCTTTGCGGTATGATTTGACCTAGATATGCTAGATGCTCTCAGTAGCTTCATGAGAATTCACTCGCCTCTCCCATTATACCGTAGTGCTGACATGCTTCATGGTATGTAAGTGCTGTTTTCTTGCACAGACCTGGACTGTTTTGAAACGAGACAAGTTACAAATGAAAACCAACCTGAAGGCAACCATTCAGGGCTGATGCCTCCTTTTATTCTCCTTCCATCTGCTTAGTTATTACAAGGCAATAGTGCAAGTTGCTGATTTTGCCTCTTTAAAGACAGAGAGGATTGAAAGAAGGACCTGCTGTGAACACATGCACATGTATAACAGGGTGTGAATAACGCAAAAGTTCATGTGAACAAGTCTTATAAATATAATGGAAGAGAGGACGTAAATCATAGGTATTTTGTGGAGATGTAGTTGTGAATTATTTTTTCCTGAGCTCTCTTCTTCATTAGAACAAGAAGACAATCAATTTACATTCAAGGCTTAGCTCTGAGAAGTTCACGTAATGAGTTTTAAATGCTAGGCAATAATTATATGCCTTAAGGAAAAGTATGTTAGGGAGGTGGCATGGTGGAAGAGACATTTCTAAAGACCTTTTCTAATTCTGCTCTTATGTTTTGGATGAACTTTTCATATGTATATGTTTTCCAGAGATTTAAAATGTCTCTCTAGATATTTAAGATCTGTGTAAATATCAATTACTAGTGAAGTGGGTAATTTGTTGTTTTACAATGAGCAGTTTTAGTTGAAACTAAGGAGGGGGGTAATCTTATTTTCTCAAAAGATTGTGCCTTTGGGCTTCTATTCAAATAGCATCAGCTAGAACAAATAAGCTGAGAGTGCATTTACTGCTTGTGTTCTCCCAAAATGGGCCTAAATGGGCTTCTGTCAGCACTTTATTCACGCAGAAAAATCTGTATTATATATTTCTCATTCATATATATGTGTGTGTGTGTGTGTGTGTGTGTGTGTGTGTATGATATAAGAACATACACTCATCACAACTAAAACCTATGAGAAGCTCAACTAAATATATATACCCGGTATATATATTTAGTTGAGCTTCTCAGAGGTTTTAGTTGTGATGAGTGTATGTTCTTCTAATTACCTGCTGAAAGTACTTGTTTTCCAATGGAAAAGTTGTTGAAACACCCGTACAAAACTAGAATGTTGTTGCTTATGTGGCATTGTGTGTTTGTAGCCTTTCTTTATAACTCCAAAGAATGCAGTTGGTTTCTTGGTGCCTCCAGTTACAATTATCCCTGCATAGAAACAGGCATAATAATATCTAAATTCCCTAAGGTGTGACTCAGTCATTTATGGAATATTAATTGCACTATTTGTAGAAATTGTTTTATTATTTTAGGTTTTCAGAGTGCTTCTATTTCTTTCTTTTTTAAAAAAAATAGCTCGTACTTTTTGTAGTTTGCTTTTATCTTGTTGTACGCCACTTTGACATTTTCAGGCAGTGATGTGGCTTTTAAAATAAACAAATAATCTCAATAGACTCCAGACAGAGATAATTCTGAGATCATGATATGAAATACACTTTCCCTTTGCGGGTGGGTGGGTGCAGGAATGAGCTTTTGGGCGAAAAGAAAGATATTGGATACTGGGAAGATAAATAAATAATGGCCACTTACCCAGTCACTGGGTGGGAGGCAGTTGTGGCTTGTCATGGCTGGGCCTTGGCTCCAGAGATCAAAAGGTCTCTCCATCTTGCAGGCGGCTGTTGGGGATTTCCCCTGGCTGGCCACAAAGGAGTGTGGGATACTCTGCTGTCCCCTAGTTTTGCATTGGCCAGATGGTCCGGCTATATAGGCCTTCTGCACCTGAGTTTGGAACCACAGTCAGCCAAAGAACAAAGGAGAAGAAATTTTCCAGAAGCTCGAGCAAAGAGGAGTGTCAAGGGACAACCAGGAAATAAAGAAATAGTGCTTAACTCAAAAGTAGGCTACTAAAATGTTATTTTTATGTGCCCCACTTTATGGCAGAGATGTGCTTCTCTGCACATTTTTGAAGTGGAAGTGGTTTGAGAAGGGTGACAACTAAAATCTATGCAGAAGTGCAGTGCAACTTGGGGTAGAGCCATAGCTCCATGGTAGAGCAATCTGCTTTCTATGCAGAAGGTCCCAGGTTCTCAATTCTCAGGGGAGAGAACTCTCTCTGAAGTGATGGAGAGAGTTGGGTGGGCCAATGTTCTGACTCACTGTAAGCCAGCTTCTTATTTTCCTGTGTTCCTATGCATGATCATGCCAGGATATTTTACAGCTTTGCTCCATTTCCCCCTATTTGATCTTCCAGACACAATTCAAAGTGTCAGCCATGACCTTTAAAAGTCCTAAATGGCTTTGCTTATGGACTTCTCCCTTCACAGTCATTAAGATTAACAAAAAAATAAAAATAAAAATGTTAATCCTCCTGTTTACCAAGTAAGTGTGTCTCACACAGGACTTTGTCCAAGTTGTAGCTCTATAGATATTGGTTTAGTCTCCAGAGTTCATGCCAATTCTGGCTGGCAAAGAGTATAACGATACCTTTAAGCTCCCTGTGTACACAGAGACTTCTAATCTCTCCAGTGTTGCAGTTTATAGCCAGAAACACTGCTGAGGTTTATGACACTGATAGGTGGAGGTGTCATGCTAGGTGTTTCCAGGGGTCTTGTTTGCAAAGCTCTGCTCTCTGTTCCAGGCCATTAGCAGCACTATGTCTCAAAATTACTGTTTTTCTGTCTCAGTTTCTGGAGAAAAGTGAAGGAAGAACAGCGTAGATCAATCCTGTAGGGATAATGAAAACAATATCTACTTTGTAAGCCCTTGGCCTTATGGACTGTTGGACAAAGTTTGGACATGACAACAGTGGTCAATGAAAGGGCACTTAAAGAGTCGGTTTCCGCAAAATGAGTTTGTTTTCATTTGTACCTTGAATTGCCTAAACAAAGACAACAGGGCTGCTATATGTTCCCCACCCCTTAACAGTATCCACTTATTTTCCTTTGGGATTCCCAGTGTCATTTGACCTGGTTTTTTTTTTTACCTTTGTTATCAGTAGCCTGTGAAAACAATATATCTGCAGTTAGTTGTTCCTCCTATGGAACCTAGAGATATTTTTATACAGGTTTGGCCTCAATAATCTTGTAACTACAGGGAGATCATTAATAACTATAAATACTTCCCCTCAGCCCTTTCAAGATGATGTTCCATCAGTTTCACGCTTGCCTTGTAGATGTGAAATTGTACTTTAGGGGGAAAGTTCAAATGAAGATCAAGCATAGTGTTCCTGTGTACACAAATGTTAATAAACACGATTATGGAGCATATTCACTTGGACAACTCTTAATGCAACAGTAGTAGCTGAAAGAAGTACACTTTTAGTAGAACAAATTGTGCGTTTTCTTTTCTGGTACTTCCTAGCATTTGTAACCTGCCCAAAACCTAGTGTGTGCCTATCTCAGACTTGGTTATAAGGTCCCTGGTGAGAATATTGGAAATAGGTTGTAGGCAGCAATTTGCTTCTTTGAATGAAGTACATTTAACATTCTGTATGAGATTAATATTAAGAATTAGCTATGAACTAGTGAGACGAAAAAATCTAATTGCCCATTTTTCAAATGCAATAGGCTAAATGCAGCTCAGTGTGATTGCCAATTATAAAGACCTCCTGAAGTTTCATTTTATTTTAACTTTGTTCTTCTCCTGTGGACGTGGTGCATTCCCAAAGCCACCTTCCTTCCAATCACACAGGATTCCATCCACCTCTGAGTTTTCTAAGCAATTTACATCTTACAAAATTGAATCGCTCTTCCAAGCGATTGTGACTCACAGTTCCTAATTATACAAGGTCAGTTCTTCCCTTTAGATTGTCATGTATGATCATTCCTTGTGAAAGTGGATCCCCCTGTAATAATTATATTTTTGTATCCTATATTAAAATTAATCCCATCCCTTTCTGAAATGGATGAAGTGTGTGTGTGTGTTTGGGGGGGAGGGGGTGTTCAGGAGAGAAAGGGCTTAGTTCCAAAGTGAAGGCATTGCAAAATGTGCATGCTTCCTGATCGCCAGATATCACCATGGAAAGTGTTTTTTGTTTGCTTGCAGACATGCGAGCCATGTTTCAGTTTTGCACATAAGAAGCCTATTCATTTCAATCCAGGACACTTGAAAATGAAGTAGAAGCTGCACACACATTTGTGATCTACAGTGCCCTTCCGACATAACTGGTAATATGATGTCAGTTCCAAAGTGAGGATCACTTGCTAAGTGGGTAAGAAGGTAGAACTGTGGCTAGAATTTGGGCTACATTCCTATCTGTACCCACATACCAAGGAATAAGCCCATTATCTCAATAGAACTCCTACATAAATGTGTTGCTAGTCTGGAACTGCTTTATCTAACAGGCAAGCACACCTGTTGCAGTTGATAGCCCAGACACACCACCATTTGCCCTGATGGGACTCAAGGCAGAGTGGAGATAAAAACGAGAATGGCTAATGTTGCGCATGTGACGTCAGGCCGTCACATCAGGCCCCCTCAATCTTCTTGAGAAGACGGCACCTCTGCCTGTGAGTGCGGTGGGACTCAGAGAAGGGCCCTCCCCTCCAAGATCCCAAAACACAGGCAGATTTGTAGGAGGGAATATGGTCTTTCCTATATAGACCCTTGATGCAGGGGATTTCCATAAGAAGGAAGATTCCTGACTGGAAAGTCATGGCTGCCTCTCTTGGAGTCGATATGAATAAAATACATAATCACTTCTTAAACTTCATACTGTGTATCATTGTATAGTGTTGCTTTCTGAGGGGTGGGAGAGTGGTTGGCTAGTACATTTTCTTGCATTGCAGTTACCACTTGAGATTCTGCTTGAAGTTTAAAATCCAGGTCTTTCTGCACTAAGGTGCGTGCATAGAGTGAAGTAAAGGGGGAGGCTTAAGTACCCTGTTTCCCCTATTTTAAGACGTAGCAGGATTTTTTCGCATTTGCGAAATATAAGCCGTACCCCAAAAATAAGCCATAGTGATAGGCGCAGTTCTGGAAAAGGTGGGGCGGGGCTTACATAATAAAAATAAGACATCCCCTCAAAATAAGCCATAGTGCGTTTTCTTGAGGGGAAAAAATATATAAGACGGTGTCTTAAAATAAGGGAAACACGGTAGCAGCTGCAGCAAAATGCAGACAAGAGTTCAGTTTAAGTTCTGCATGTTCTGAAAATATTTTTGCTGTTTTTTTATTATCAGTCATTTCTATGGATTTTAGAATCAGTTGTGTGTAAATCAGTAAAGTGCAGCTGGTTCCATGACAGACCTAATACACATCCTCAGAGACCCAATTACTTTAAAGGGGGGAAAACAGCTAGATGGGATAAACTTAAGACAGGCATAGGCAAACTCGGCCCTCCAGATGTTTTTGGCCTACAGCTCCCATCATCCCTAGCTAACAGGACCAGTGGTCAGGGATGATGGGAACTGTAGTCCCAAAACATCTGGAGGGCCGAATTTGCCTATGTCTGACTTAGGACAAGCATGCCCTGAAATACTTTCAGGTGCCAAGATGTTGCTTGTGGGGTAGTATTCAATTTAATATTACTCAGATGCATTAATTTCAATGGGTATACTCTGATTAAAACTAAGCTGAATACCACCCACTATTTCCCCTGATAATTGATGAGATTGTGTAGTATCATCATCATTATGTAATACTGATAGATACCACATTCGGATTCAGCCTGTATTGATTTCATGTGCTGGGCACTATGTACCTAATCTCAATCCAGTGTTGGAAAGCACAAGTACAATTCTTGCGCACAGGTAATATTTAAAGTGAACAAAAGGCTTAGATTTATTACTCCCCAAATCACTGGTAATTTCTTTATAAGAATTAGAATTGCATCTTTCATTCTCCACTTCCCTTAAATATTTGTCATTATAAAGCATTTACATTCATTCAAGATTAATCTCTTGAGCAAAAAACTTTCATCAGCTCCTGCAGACGTATTAGTCATTAGAGCATATTACCTGGTTGATTTCACAGTTGTCTCCAGATTGTTTGCCAGTCACTGAATCAGCTTCTGTAGTAGAAAAAAAACCAAAACTGTTCATTATCTGTAGAGATTACATGAAATGATCTGTTAAACATTGGCATTTCCCCATATTATGCTTATGTGTCATTTTAAAGAAACAGCAAATGGTATCAATGGTAAACAGCTGTAAAGACCATTATATCGGCAAGTACAGCTAACCTGTGTTTTCTCGCAGAATACAGATTGTTTATTGGGAGTGCACCCCGTTTTCAACATTTTGTTAGATAAGCTGTTGCTGAAAAGCTTATAGATGGCACTTCTTTAACTTTTTGCTTTAAGATATCTTTCTACCCATGAAAGAAAACATTAAGAAGCTTTCCTGGGATTTTTTTTTTAATGCTTAGCTAAGCATGAAATATTTTTGACTTGTATGCTTAATCAACAATCAGAATCTGTAAGATCTGCTTGCAGCTAGCAAATTGATATATTCATAATATCAAGTAGGTAGCAGCATAATTTATTATGTTGCTGATATTTAGCTTCAGCAAAATAATGTTTCCTTCTGGAGATGTAGGCCACAGGTGTCCTTCCAGATGTTGTTGGATATACAAATAATACCAATAAAAATAAGCCACCATCAGTTCACATTGCAGATACAGTGACTATCAGTACACAAATCTTAAATTAAACATATAAGTCCTCCAGACGTCCAAATAGGTATAAGTCCTCCAGACGTCCAAATAGGTATCCACACACAATTGATGCCTGTATGAAACATGTTTGAATGTAGCTACGGTCCCCAGACCATTGTGTAATAGACGGTGGGTATTTATCTAGGCTTGAAGTTTAAGAGACTTATACTTTAAGCCATATACCAATTTCTAGGCTTCTCCCCCTGCAAAAAACAAAAAACAGGCACCTGCCATTCTCCTTCCAGCAGGAACCTGAATTGTTTGCGTGTTCATAAGGAAGAGATAAAGGGAATAAAAATGAGAATGTCCTGTTCAGATCCAGCTTTCTTCTAGCCTCTCACTGTCTGGAGTTTGCTAGTTGCATTGAATTTCCTCCACCATTACCTATGAGAAAGTACCATTCTCAGGGGAGGGAGGAGAATGAATTGGATGAGCTCTCCCTCCCCGCTTTCCCTCTGCAAAGTAGAATGGGCAATTTCACTGAAGAAAACCGTTTGTGTGAGTTAAATGTGATGTATCTGCTTCTAAGCCACCCCAAAGTTCTATAAATTCTATATATCTCTCCATCGCCCTTGGGTCTGAGTCACCAGGATATTGTCATTAGATGTTAGGAACATCTATCCAAGTACATGTGTTCCGAATTCAAGTGACAGAAATAAGACTACCGTATTTCTAATCTGGGTGAAGGCTAATTTACAAGATTGCAGACTTACACGGTATAGCTCTGATGTTGGCAGAAGAATACCCATTAGCTTTTATCAGTCCAGGTGACAACAGATGTTGCATTTACTAACATATGCAGTGCTATCACACAGAGCTAATTTTTATAAGGGATGCTTACTTTTATAACTTACAAAGGAAGTAGCATTTACAAGTTATTTCAGCACTAATTTGCACATTTATAGCAGAATTATTTTTTGCACTATTATAAATATGGTGTTTGGTGCTTCAATTTATTTGTTAAAATAATTTTACCTCATTTACTTATTTATTTATTTAGACAAATTCTTAACCTCCCCTTCACCATACGAAACCAAGGTGGGTTGCAGCGACATAATATACTGTACAGTTATAAAAAGCAGGTGAAACAGTCAGTTGTAAAATAGGGTAAAACTGTTGCAGACAGAACAGAACAATATAAAGCCAGCAAAACTCCCACAAAATTCTCGAAGAGTAAAGAGCTTATGGAGAAAGCTATAGGATGGAGATGCTAGACTGTGGAACGGGTGCTGCTTGCTTTTTGATATAATAGGTCTTCAAGGTGGATTGCAAACCTTGTATCCAAAAACAATAATAAATAAGGGTTGCCTTAATCAACTATTTGAAAACTAGAAGTGGAAGTGGAGCAAACCTATGCTAGGAGAGAGCTCCACAGTTTTGGTGCTGCTATCAAAATGGTTTTATTCTAGGTTATCTGATGGCTGTGGAACCCAGAGCAGAAGCTCTAAGAAGATCTTTAAATCAATGCTAGGGATATGTTGTTGGACTACAGGTAGTAACATCGTTGCATGCACAAAATGAGATCTGCTCACACGGATCTCTGTTCCACCTGCATGCACCCCCTAAACCTGCTCCAGAGTGTTGGAGGAACCTCCATATCGGGTTTAGGGATGCACAGGGGAAACACAGGGAGGAGAGGGGGAAAAGTCTCACTGTGTGAGCAGACCTCATTCCATGCAAGCATAGCCCACTTATCACTACATCAAATTCTACCCTATACTTCCCATCATTCCTGACCTTTGATCATCTGTAGGGCCACAGATAGCCCACCCCTGTCTTAAATTATAGATACTCATATATGGATAAAGGCAATTCTTAAGATACCCTAGGCCCAGATGATTTTGTCAGAACCGTGGGATGGAAAGCCAGCTGGACAGGTCCCAGCTGGAGCGTCTCCCTTCCAGCCTTGCCGTTGTGGAGATCCATCAGTCATCCTCCTCCGATGTGCATCTGCAACTCATGCTGCTGTGCATGAGCACACATTACTCAGCAGAGTAAACACACAACAGATCTGGCTCAAGGCGTGGATAATAGGCTACATTTATTGTACATAAATCAGGACAAAGAAAACATGGCTTCTCTCCCTGTCCTTCTTCTCGGAGAGAGAGAACACAAAAGCAATACAGAGCGGATGTACCGCTCACGAGACTCCAACAATCTGTGCTGGAATGTAAACAGACATATGACATGTAACAATCCCACACATCTGCAGCGCGGGAGGAATGGAATTCCCAACAGGTTTAGGACTTTAAAGATCAAACCTGATTTAGGCCTAGAAACCAATGAAGTTTTTTTCAAAACTGATATATGTTCCCTGTGGTCGACCCCAATGTGGCTCAGGTGGCCACATTATGAACCAGTTGTAACTTCTGACAACTTTCTAAAGGAGCGCCACATAGAGGTGTCTTGTGCAACCAAAGTATTTGAGCAACAGGAGATTCCAAGGATGCCTGCACTTACTGAAGGTTCAGTTTCCTTGGAACAAAGATCAAAGTAGACCAGCAGCAAAGCATATGCCTGCGCTGCCCGGGGCAGATGCGCGGAGTGCACACCCAAGGGGGCGGGGGGGAGGGTGCCCTATCGGGAACCACAGTCCAGAGGAGAAGAGGGGTGGGGAAGATGCTGCCCACTCTCCTTGACTGGGTGAAACCTGATCTGGCGGCAGAGCCGCTGCAGCCAGGCAGGCGCACCTCGCCAAGGCCAAAGAGAGCTGCTCTCTGCCGCCAGGTCAGATATGATCCAGTGGTGGAGCTGCTGTGGCTGGGCATGAGGTGCACTGCGGCCAAGGAGGTTGGGTGGCGGCATTGCCGTCCATTCTCCTGCTCTTCTCCCCTGGGTCAGTCCTGACCCGGGGGTGGAGCTGCAACCAGGCACGAGCGCCCAGCCAAGGCTCAGCTCCTTCTCACTTGGAAACAGGCTCCGAAGAAGGATCCTGTTTGTGCCTCCTCATAAAATTGCCTCTGGGGCCACAGTCCCCATGGACCCCCCCTCCATGCTATGCCTCTGTATGTATATATACATATACATGCAACTTCAGCTCACACCTCAACAGATCTTGCTTTCCCATTGAGTTTCCAGGGAAGCCCCAATCTCAAAGCCTTGGGTCTAGCACAGAGCAGACATGTCTCTGTGTATCCAACTTCTAGCATCAGTCCAGCTCATACACACAACTCTGCTATACCACGCCCTACACCTTGGCTGTTCCATTCTAGGATGATGTGGCATCCAGCCAGGTGAGATGAGAAATGGCCAACCCATTTGTCTCTATGGTAGTGAAGCTCGCTCTTTTAAGATGTGTATGACGGGTATTTAACTGAGTTGCTAAGGGCCATTAACATGCTTGACTGGTTCAGCAAACTTCCTCCTATAGATTCTAGCTTCCCATACACAAGTTTGGTAGGGAATGACAGGTATCACTCAAAGTGACCATCACCACCCGAACCCATAACCATATGTTAAAGTAATCCAGTCTGAATGTCACCAAAGAAAGCATAACTGTGGCTAGACCCTTCCTTGTCTACAAGAAAAAGACTAGCTGTCCCTCAGGTGGATTTGTGTTCTTCAAAAAAAACCTTCTTATTATATACTTCAGGCTTTTTCTTTTTAACATTCTGCTGGTAGCTGCACACTCGCAGTAAACAGGTCAAAGTAAAATTTTCGAAAGTGAATCATAGGTCAAAGACAAGCAAGAATAGATCAAAGTCAATTTAAGTTTAAAAGCACGGCGTGAAAGTAGTCTTTATAGATCTATGGATGTTTATGGGCGAGGTGAATCACTGACCCAACTTTAAGATTGCTTCATGAAATCATTTGTGTAGATGCTTATGGATGATAAATCCTAACACCAAGTCACCTTACCATTTACGTTACCGACTGACCAACCTCTACAGATGCTTTGTGTATTCCATTTTGCAAATGGCAAAACAGAAAGTGATGAACCATCAACAAATGCTTTCATGCATTACATTTTTCAAAGACAAAAACAGTTCCTTTGCTCAGCAGTCTAAAGGAAGTGTTTTTGAAGTGTTTATGTTTTTAAAATTGAAACCAATCATAATTATACGAAGTCAGATTCAGCAACACAAATCTCTAGAACTGAGGTGCCCGCCAGTTTTTGAAGGCCTAGACATAAAAAGCTTCACTTTTAATAAAAGAGTGTTTCCATTTATCTCTAAACTCAGATGCGTTCTTCATCTCTGTGGGTCTGTTCACAGCAAAGATCAACAGCTGCTGTATGTTGCAGATAATGTAATACATGGAAGATAAGATGACCTATCTCTATAGGGACGTAGCAATGTCTTTTATCACCTTTATTTTTTTACAGTGTAAAATTATCTATTGCTCTCCTTTATTGCTGATAAAAACTTACAGTATGACTAAAAAGCATCCCAGCTGTAGCTCATTTGTGATAGCCCAAGTAGTATTAGCAGATTTACATCTTTAGTTTATATCAAGTATTGTCAAAATTCACAGATATTAGCAGACAATATTCAATAGTAGATTAATGACTAACGTAAGTAAACATTAACACATTTTGACTATGGAGCCTGGATAAGCTGTATTATATTTAATTCAAAAGAAAAATGTTTTCTGATGGCTACTTTGCATATTACAATAATACAATGACAACCAAATGCCCAATCAATTAAGGCATTTGCTTTCTTCCACATCAGCTAAGGTTGGAAATTACTCTACCAATAAGTTACTTAACTAAAGAGCCAGGCTGCTGATTTAGGCTGCCATCCTATACAGTGGTACCTCCGGTTACAAACTTAATTCATTCCGGAGGTCCGTTCTTAACCAAAACCGTTCTTAACTTGAGGCCTGCTTTTGCTAATGGAGCCTCCCGCTGCCGCTGTGCCGCCGGCGCATGACTTCCGCTCACATTCTGGGGCAAAGTTCACAACCAGGAGCACCTACTTCCGAGTTAGCGGAGCTCATTACCCGAAGCGTTCGTAAGGAGGACGGTATGTAACCCAAGGTTCCACTGTACATTTATCTGGAAGTAAGCCCCACTGAACTCAGTATAGGATTGCACTGCAAAACTGTAAACTTTCCCCCATACAAAGCACTACTATTAATCCAACTTTAGAAAATACAGCTAAAAGCTGCCATCCTCAGCACATGGTCTTGAAAGGAAGTGTCATAGACAAATACACCACTTTTCATTTACAACCTGGCTTGTACTTAATCCTATGATGAACATCTACAGTCATACCTCGTGTTGCATACGCTCCGTGTTGCGTATGTTCGGGATAAGCACGGCGGGGACCCGGAAGTCCTCCGCGGAGCACGCACGACGCGTGGGTGCGCAGAAGCGCTCAAATCACGCTTCTTCCAGGTTTTTTTGTTTTTTGTTTTCATGCGTTCATGATATGCACGCCCAGGTTACGTAGCGCGACCCCGGAATGGATCACGTGCGTAACCTGGGGTTCCACTGTATAGATGTCCCACTTTTTTATCAAACATTATAAACCTAGGTTAGAGTCTTGGACGAACAATGCACATATTAAAACATTTACAAGAATGGTAGACACATAGGCACGAGGTGATAGAAATAAAAAGTAGCTTATAATGGGTAAAATGGTGAGATTGGACACTGTGTACCCACCATTAGTTACAATGAAATAGCTTTACAGCTGCGAAACCAGTTCAGAAACTGAAACTATATGTTAAAAGCATCAGTTTATGCTTAAAGAAAAAGAGGAGAGAAGACAGAAGGATGACAAACTTAAATGTCTTTTAGTGAAGATTAGGTTATTTAGCTGCGCAAAAATGCAGGAGTTTGATGGACGGTATTTTTAAAAGACTAATGTTTATATAACACTGATGATTTGTGGCAATTTTGGAAATGATGACTGATGGCAACTGAAAAGCTAATGACACTGATTTGTGATAACCAAGAAGGCGTTTCAGTGAAATCTTTACATTTTCTGATAGTGCTGCTAATGACTTCACATTGTAACTGATAATTTTCTCCAGAGCTTTAGAAACACATGAGCATGAAGTCTAATGAAGACTGTCAAGCCACATTATTACACATGCATTGTTAGTGCAGAAGATGCTGCCATGGGGTGTTTGTGTGAATTGAGGGTCCTGAGTAAGCCCAGGAGTGAATTGAGGATCCTGAGTAAGCCTCTGGTTACGTACTTAATTCATTCCGGAGGTCTGTTCTTAACCTGAAAACTTTCTTAACCTGAAGCACCACTTTAGCTAATGGGGCCTCCCCTTGCCACTGCGCCGCCACTGCCCGATTTCTGTTCTCATCCTGAAGCAAACTTAACCTGAGGTAATATTTCTGGGTTAGCAGAGTCTGTAACCTGAAGCGTATGTAACCCGAGGTACCACTGCAGTTTAAAAACAAAGTATGTGATTTTCATCTACACTGTTATTTTATTGAATTGCTCAATTAGCTGGTTCATATTACCAGTTAACTAACAATGTATTCTGTGCACTACTCAGAGGTAAATGTGCATAGGGTTATAGTTGAACGCTTTCTTTATCTGGTGACAGCCCTATTTTTATTTAAACCAGCATAGTATTGTACCATCTTTGGATAAAACTTGCAGCACAACAAACTCTGACCCACTGAAATTCCTTATGTAATCTGTC
The DNA here is from genome assembly GCA_034641385.1 of Darevskia mixta. NCBI lineage: Eukaryota > Metazoa > Chordata > Lepidosauria > Squamata > Lacertidae > Darevskia > Darevskia mixta. Next base: position 6,981,243 of record JAWWNH010000013.1, read on the forward strand.
ATCTGAAACATATTTGATTCTCAGTAAGATGGAAAAAGCTTAATTTGTTTGAACTTCTCACCTTCAAACAAAAACGTTTCCCATAAAGCCACTTGGCATGGCTGATCAAGGGACATTGTCTTTCAAACCAATTAGCAATTCAGTAGCCTCAAAGGGCCTTCCCCCCTGTTTTAACATTTACAAAGGAAATTTTTGAGGCAACACAAACAAGTGCAAGTCATTCCTATTTCCTGAGCACCCTTTAAACAAATTTCAAAGTGCTAGAATAATTACTTATGTTAACATCTGCCCCAACAGCTTCAAAATATAAGTATGGCTTAAAAAAGAAAAAGAAAAAAGGCACCTTCAGCAAAAACGAATGGTTAGATTAGTCGCCCTGAATCCCTTTCATCAGTGAGTCACAGTTCAAAGAGGAAAATTAAGGCTCTGGTGTATTTATTTTAACAAAAACTTGCAGCTGTCTTAAGCAGGTATTTGTCAGTTTTATTGCAAATCCTTTGGATGAAATGAAGAAGATTACTGAAAGGAATGGTGGTTCTAGAATTTGGTTGCACAGATTCATGAAACGATTTGGTTGCCTGTTCACAGTTTTAATATCTGCCACAAGATACCTCCTGACATCCACTCGCTATAGAGAGCTAGCTTCACACCTCAAGTTCACAGATGCAAGCAGCACAGATTTGTATTCTGTAAAGTAATGCTAACCCCTTGAGGCTCAGAGAGCTGATACCAGAATTACCAGCATCACTTCCTTGGAATTGGAAATCCTCAAATCCTTTCAAGTGATCAGCAGCCTAATATTACACTACAAAGTAAAAATTGCAGAAAATGCAAGGACGTTTGGGTGCTGGAGAAAAAGACAAGCCAGGAAGTATTTAAAATAAAACCTGGGTAAAACAAGATTATTATTTTTTTGACAGATGTCATCAAAATGCTGACGTATGGATAGCGTTCATTTCTTTATTTATTTCAAGTATTTGTATGCCACTTTTTATCAACAAATCATTTACATATTGATTCATCTCACTACATGTAAGAGTGCCATTTATGTTAATGCAGCTCATTCTTCAGTTACTATACTGATGTGTATGTCCAAAACACCCATGGCTGTGATTGTGCATCTCAGTGGAGCTTGTAGAACTCTGCGGTTGAGAATAATGGAGATTGTGCAGCAGCAGTCTTTGGTTATTGTTCTCTTCAGGCAAGTGAACTCTGTAAAACAAAAGAAACTTATTCTAATTCAAGCAATCTCTCTCTCTCTCTGGTGTGTGTGTGTATGAACTAGGGGCTTTTGCCCCTGCTTGTATTGCTCACCCCCCCACCCCCCTTACATCTCTGCTGATAGGGTAGAAGCATGCCTTCAATTTCCCTCTAAGAAGTTGGAGGTTTGAAGGAGGTGAGGGGTGTTCTTTCTCCTTCACACTTACTTCTTGCAATAGGCCCTGGGCACCACTCAGTATTAAGTCCAGAGACACTGAGAACTCATGGAATTTGTCTCTGTTGGATTAATGTATTTCTGCCTCCTTAATGGTATCTCAAGTCAACTTCTATTGTAACTTGCAGTGGTTCTCAGGTGTTTGTATTGCATGGCGATGTCCCGACCCCTCCTGTGGCAAATAAAGACACAGGACACAAGAAGTAAGGTTAATGGTCATAAAAAGGCTACAACTTTATTGGTTATGGATGTTGAGCGGTATTGGCTTAGGCATTGGATCTAACAGACTATATCTGACTCCAGCCCGTTGTGCTGGAAGTCCGGGAAGGGTTAGCCACTGATAGGGGAGCCCTGCTGATGCACATCAACTAGGAACTCACCCTGCGACCTTCAGCCTTACAGAGATAATCCAAAGTTGTGACAAGTTGCTACGAGGTAGGCAAAAACCATCAGGCTATAGCCAATTTGCCAAGTCGGAAAATTCCTACCAGGCCCCTCAACAGCGACCAACCGAGGTCCATAGCAAGGTCCGAAAAAGAGATGCCTATAGGGTGGGTGGGTGGGAAAACCGGAGCAGCTGGGATTGGGAAGCAAGAGGGAGAGCCCCGGCCGCGCGCCTGTTTAAACGCAGCAGGCCACATCCCAGAAATGACCAGATTGGTCCTTCTGAGTAGTGACGCGGCCGTGCACTCCCGCAACCCCATTTCCTCGCTAGGGCGGAAATGGCTTTCATAGAATCATAGAGTTGGAAGGAACCCCACAGTCATCCAGTCCAACCCCCTGAAATGTAAATAATAAATGTTGAGTGTTGCAATACCTCCTCCTCCTCCTCCTCCTCCTTCTAACCTGCATCTCTCCATTGTTTTTCAGACACACTATTTTGGAAGATGGAACTCTGAAGATTACCAATGTTACTAAAGCTGATGCAGGAAGCTACACATGCATAGCAACAAATCATTTTGGGGTAGCCAGCAGCACTGGAAACCTGGTGGTAAAAGGTAACACATTTCTCCCCACACATTTCTGATTCCTCAGTTCTAATGGGGCAGATCTCTTCTATTTTAGATCTTGTGAATTTTTAAATATGAAGCATCTGTTGCTGAAAAATGGGCAATTTAGGCCAGAATCTAAGGCCACTTCTCTGGGAGAAAACCCCATTGAACTCATTGGAACTTGCTACTGAGTAATCAAGAACAAATAGGAGAATATGTTCATTGACCAACACTATACAGATAAAATAAAAAACAATAAAAACAATAACATAGCCCAATAGTCAATATATTCATTTCCAAACTGATATATTCATCAACAAACTGATTACATGTGACCTTCGGGTACAGGGTAGTATAGAAATATTATTATTATTATTATTATTGTAATAATAATGTGGATATACAAATCAGTTAAATGAAGTGACATGGCACCGCATGAAACAAACATTGTCCAAAGCCAGAGTTGTTTTGACTAACAGTTCTTCATTGGCAGATAAGATTTAAACGTAAAAGGACCCCTGACTATTAGGTCCAGTCGCGGACGACTCTGGGGTTGCGGCGCTCATCTCGCTTTATTGGCTGAGGGAGTCAGCGTACAGCTTCCAGATCATGTGGCCAACATGACTAAGCTGCTTCAGGCGAACCAGAGCAGCACACAGAAACACCGTTTACCTTCCCGCCAGAGCGGTACCTATTTATCTACTTGCACTTCGTGCTTTTGAACTGCTAGGTTGGCAGGAGCAGGGACCAAGCAACGGGAGCTCACCCCGTCGCAGGGATTCGAACCGCCGACCTTCTGATCGGCAAGCCCTAGGCTCTGTGGTTTAACCCACAGCACCACCCTTAGAGAACACCAAATTTAGCATGAACCCAAGCTATATGGATTATTGCACTGGTCAAGTTGTGACTAAGTGTTGGTTCTTGTTTCTTCCTTCTGGCTTTAAGATACAGAGGTGAGCCTTGGATAAAGTATCTGGTATTTTCTTATATTATGTTGAGCATTTGTTGTTGCTGTTTAGTTGTTTAGTCGTGTCCGACTCTTCGTGACCCCATGGACCAGAGCAACACTATGTTGAGCATAGTGTTTCATAAATAGTTTATTTTGACACACTTCCCCCCAAAATGTGAAGAAAATCAAGCTTTAATTTTAATGCATCTCCAGCAAACCATATCATCCTTGTAAATTCAGCACAGTCTGGGCAGTGATATACCATTGATAAACATGAAATTGTTTTCTTTAAGGCTGGTGCTCATTAATATTTTTGGTATATTACTGAATAACCATGTCCATTCTCTTGGTTGGGTAGTGAGGTTTAAGCTTGATAGGTCTTTTTCCTGTTTTCATTCATATGTTGGTTTAATATGGGTCAGTTTGATTTTAGAGAGGGGTGGGTATATGTTACTGATTAGGATTTTTTTGGATTGGGTTGGTCAGGGAAGTTTCAAGTAAGGCATATGAGTGTAGTATTCCATACTTATTACGGTTTGCTCAGTAGTATGTCTGAGTTGAAAAAGTTGGAGTTTTGTATATATGACAGTCACAGTCTGATAGACTTGATACTGCTGCTCTTTCATTGGTCAATGGACGAGGCTAAGTAAGTCTCTCCCTTGCCATGATGTTCTTCGTGGGAGTGAGGGAGTGCAGCACAGGACACATGACTGGCATGGCTCACCTGACTGGTGGCGGATGCAAGAATATGTCTCCCTTCCACTCTGAAGACCTATGTAAATAGCAATCAGATCAAAGGGTTCTTTCATGCAGAGGGAATCTGCAGCACCTTCCAGGTGCTCATTCTCTGTACGATGGATGGAGCCAGGTTGGCTGCCCCATGGCCATAGTGATCTTCCTGGAAGGAAGAAGGTACTTAAAAAAATATATCACTATGAACAGAATGTAAGAGTTTACAATTTATGTTTTTACAATTTATAATTAGCTGCTGTACTGAAATGTACATGTAAACATAGGCAACAGAATCTTCGGGGGCAGGGCGGATGATTGTACGTGTTTTCTGTATGCTTCCCTAAAGCAAAACCCTAGCATTCACACTTGTTGCTCAGCTAATTAAGTTTCCCCCTTGAAACTAACATATCCAAGTGTGAAATTTCTTTCTGACCCTATATTGCTAAAATGAAAAATGAGCCAGATTTTTCACATTCAAAATCACTAATGCATAACTCTAATTTTAGCAGCAAAGCTCAGTTTGGCCCTGCAAAATTTCCCTGTATTGTCTGAAGTAGGAAACTTGAAATGATTGCATTGTTCCATTGATACTATTGAGTTTAGAGTCGCATACAGTTTTCTACATGCTTATATTTACTTTGTAGATTTGTTTTTTATTCTTATTCTGTTATAGTTTAACTACCTTTTAACTGTTATACTTTATATGTTTTTAGCTTTCTGTATTTTATCTGTGCTGTTTTAATTTGTATAAGTTGCCTTGAGTCTAGAAAAAGGCAGGATATAAAAACAACAACAACAATAATAACTATAGTTCAGGGATGAGAAACCTCTGGCCCAAGGGACACATTTGGTCCATGGACCTGGTCATTTCCCAAGCCCACCCGCTGTCCTTGGTAAGCACCATGCGCTACTCTCCTGGGGTAGATTGGCAAGGAAATATGGGCAATTCCAAACTGTTGCTATACCAACTAATTCAGGTCACACAATTAAAGTTGATTTGCAGCTCATGTGCAGCAAACCTGCTTCCTCAAAATCAGATTTTTTTGCAATAAGTAAAGTACTGGTCTTGTACGGAAGTGAGAGCTGGACCATAAAGAAGGCTGATCGCCGAAGAATTGATGCTTTTGAATTATGGTGCTGGAGGAGACTCTTGAGAGTCCCATGGACTGCAAGAAGATCAAACCTATCCATCCTTAAAGAAATCAGCCCTGCGTGCTCACTAGAAGGACAGATCCTGAAGTTGAGGCTCCAGTACTTTGGCCACCTCATGAGAAGAGAAGACTCCCTAGAAAAGACCCTGATGTTGGGAAAGGTTGAGGGCACAAGGAGAAGGGGACAACAGAGGATGAGATGGTTGGACAGTGTTCTTGAAGCTACTAACATGAGTTTGGCCAAACTGTGAGAGGCAGTGAAGGATAGGCGTGCCTGGCGTGCTCTGGTCCATGGGGTCACGAAGAGTCGGACACGACTGAACAACTGAACAACAACAACAAAGTAAAGTGTGGGATAACATGTTTTGTTGTTGTTGTTGTTTTGCACTATGTCATTAACCTCCCCACAAAGAAATCAGAATGAATGCTCAGTAAATAGGCGTTGTTGCCTAACCCCCTGCAAACTTTCTGCAAACCAGTCAGGATGAATGCTCAATAAAGAAGTCATCTGGAAGTATAGACTTGCTTTCGTGTGTTACGAAACAGCGAAAGAGGACAAAGGGTTCGTGCACAGCCTCAGTCTGGCTTAGATTCAGCAAACATATTCCATCATGTGCCTTCAGCTTCTGTGCACATCTACCCACATATGTTCTTATTTAGCACTTTATAGACAAAAGTGTAAAGTTTGCTTTATGAGAGTACCTAACGAAGAGCTGCATGCAGTTCCATCAGTTTTACAAATTCTGTTGTTGTTGTTGTTGTTGTTGTTGTTGTTGTTGTTGTTTAATAGAACTACTAGCGGAAATTGCTGCAATTAGGAAAGCAGAGTGAACTAGGTGGCTTCTCCCCCCAGTACCACCACTGCCGTGTGGCTCCCCTTCCTTTCCCCCCTCTGTCATTACACCGATTCCTTTATCATTTATCAAGCTGCAGATCATGCCATTACAGTATTAAGAGACAGATCGCTTCTAGATAAGAAATAATTGTTTTTAGCAAGCTCCATGCCGCACTCTTATGCACAGCTGAACTGGTTTAGGATCGTGAGCTTGGTAGGCAAAAGTGCTGCACAATATTTCCCCCCACCTCCACTGATCATTAGATCAACCTTGCAAAATGGGCTAAAAACACTAGTGAAATACAAGTAGCGAACCTGTGAGCAAAACCTTGAGCACAAGCTAGGAATTGGAACTACACATTACATTAATTGCATGGTCAGCAGTGTGAAGCCCAATGAAAAACCACACGTTGCCGAGAATTAATTTTAAAAAAACTGACATGGCTGCTATTTTCAGGCATAGGCAAACTCGGCCCTACAGATGTTTTGGGACTACAATTCCCATCATCCCTGACCACTGGTCCTGCTAGCTAGGGATCATGGGAGTTGTAGGCCAAAAGCATCTGTAGGGCCGAGTTTGCCTATGCCTGTTTTAAATCATCATTGTTTGTTATAGGACAGACAATGGATAACATATGTTTTCTGTACGGCTCACAGAAATAAAAAATACAAATACAAATGCAGAACAAGAATTGCTAGCCATACAATTTAATAGTTGGTGTGGTTTGAGCCTGAAAAGCAATATTGGCTCTCTGACTTTCCTATCCCAGCGGTAGATATATTTCCTTGTTGTCTCAGTGAATGAGATGGTATTAAAAATCATTTTTAAGTGCATCAGTAAAATTTGTCATGTTCAGAGAAAATTAGTAACTTATTCTTGTTGCCCTTGCAACACCAGTCATATTTTCCCCAAGATATAATCAGCGCATGATTGAATACTGTTAGCCACTGATCATTTTTAAAAAATGTATCTCAAGGCTCTGAAATGTATGCCCAGAAATTCTCTATCACCAAATTAAACATAATAATAAAATGTCGGCAATAACATTTGGTGTTGTAATTTGTTAGATGTGCTGACAATGACAAATGTTTTAAATTAAATTATGCACTTTTTATGAGTAGTCTTGTGTCTGATGAATTACTTTACACAACAGACACATAGATTATAACATTGATAAACACTTTTCATCTCTCTCTCATTTGTGGCGGGAAAATCCTCTATTGGAAAATAGATCAAAAGAGATGGATTTATTGCTTTGTAATCAATCACAGCATTCTAACCCTGTCAATTTAATTCTGCCAAACACCAGCAGAGATAGATGGCCACAGTTTTCAGCCTTTCCTAGCCAATATTTGTTCAAAGTCTTCTTGAGTGGCATGTATTTAAATGACAGTTTTTATCAACTGTGAGAGTGAAGGGAGCAAGGCCGGAGTTAGGAAATCTGGTAAAAGGAAGCATATATTGCACATATGTGTTCCTTTTTGAAGATTTATTAGAAAGGATTTATTTCACTTCTAGTACTGTAAAGTTTGAGTATTTATTTATTTATTTCATTTCATTTCATTTTCCAGTGGACACACCAAGACTAAAACTATAGCAAACGGGCCTTCATTGTGATGCGTTAGCTGTTTTGTAGCCTTTATTACCTAGGACCCTCTGATGTACCCTATAAAATTCACAACAGCAAATCCATTGCTGGTGGTGGTGGGACCTCTTTGGTCTTTCGTATAAACATCACAGACTATGCATCTTGCACATTGGCCTGTCGTTCACAAGTTTTGCACGTTTTGCCGTATTAGAGCCTCCTAAACTGACATTTCAGTGTCTGGCTGATCTCAGGCTGTGTACACACTCCCATTTACTGTGCAACCAGTGCTCTCTCGCCATTTTGTTTGTGGAGCCATGTACACACAGCATTAGCGACAACCACGCCTATCCTATAGCATTATGAGAAACACTGCATTTGGATGGGTTTCTTTCGTAACCAAGCGTTGATCGGATCTGAACATGTAAGCCATATGAAGATATCCACGCCCCCTCTCTGCCCACTAGTGTGGATGGACAGCTGTGACTTGGAAACACATTAAACCATACTGATGTGTACAACGATGTGCAAAGGTGGAAACACAGCATGTACTCACAACCTCAGACTTTGTCGCCGCTTCTGTAGGAGCATGCCAATTGCCTTAGTTGATATAAACTTCGCTTCATAGTTAGTTCACGTGGCTTAAGAATTCCTTCACTTCGTGATAAGGTCAGAGGACATTAAAAAGTACTTTTATTTTCCCTAGTGCTCAGTTCTGAGTCAATCCCATTAGTATTAATGGGAGCTACATGTGTGCATGAAGCAGAGAATATACCCGTAGGGCTGAGGCATGGATATTAACTGCAACCTGAGAATCACAGTGCTAAAATCTGTCCCATAATGAAAGATATAAAATGCAGAAAACTGTTGTGAACTTTAAATGAACTGTGAAAGTACCCTATTTTACATAGGTCTGTGTCTTGAGTGAGATGTATATTAGTTTGGCTGGAACCATAGAATGATAACTGAGTGCCACTTTTTTGAATGTGCTGTGGATTATTGGGTGGTCTTTGTTTTTGTTTTTATTATGTATTTTGTGTGTTTTATGTTGTAATTTTTATGTTGTGGATCACCCTGAGCTCTACATGTATAGGACAGTATACAAATTTTAATAATAATTAATAATAATAATTCAGGTCTGTGGCCTACACAAAGACTAATTTATCATATGAAGGTTTCTCTGACCATAAAATATATTTCTTTTGGCTCTCCTCATACCTCATTAATTAAAATACAATGAAGGTCATGCATCAGAAGACTTTTTTCTCCCAACTTTAAATGTTCTTCCTTTAAGAATGTGAGCTTTTCAAATCCAGTGGTTTATTTTAACTTTTGTTGTAAGATGTTCACAGACATTATGGATATATCATATCTTACTCTACATACAATGAAGTTTATAACAAGTCACATCCAATCAACAAACAGAAATGTAGTCTTAGAACAGGCTTCCCCAGACTAAGGCCCGCGGGCCGGATGCGGCCCCTGGGGGCTCATTTATCCGGCCCCCGGCAACCCCCGCCCGCTCTTAGCGGCACAGTGCTACAGCCCACTTTCGGGGTGGCGGAGCGTCGAAAATAGCTTGTGCGCACGCGCAAGCGTCATTTCCGGTGCACTTCCGGGTCCGCAGAGGCCCGTGCACACGCACACAAGCTATTTCCAGCGTCGCACTGACCCGAAACTGCGCCGGAAATTACGCTTGTGTATGCGCACAAGGTATTTCCTACGCCGCGCCGACCCGGAGATGGGCAGCCGTGCCGGAAATATCGTGTGTGCGCACGCGCTCCCCCGCCCTCTTATCCACTGTGCGATCGGCGCCGGAGGAACCGGCCCGAAGCGGGGTAAGTTTGGGGACCCCTGTCTTAGAACATACAGAAATAATTAAAGTTACCCTTTGGTTGCTTTAAATAGGATCCCATCAGAAACTGTGGCATTCACTACTGTTTCAGACAAATCTGATCATATTTTGGAATTGCTGCTTAATCTAAATGATAATATTTTGAAAAAGATTCTGATGAGAACCATGACTATCTCGCTATCTATTAAAGTAGACAGGAGAAGGGGCAAACAAGCAAACATTGCGAGGTGATGTGTAGAACAGAAACTGTGTTTACCTGCAGCATTTAAAAAATAATTTGTCAGTCATTTCCCATTTTTTACACTACCTCAGGCATAGCGTTCAATTTCTTCCACTACCAAAAATAAAAATCCCTTAGTATTGCATGGTTACATGAAAAATAATGTAAGAATTATTGGCTGTATGCTGTCAAATGCATGCTAAGTTGTCCTTTAGAAAGCCATAAATACAGTGGCAGATAGGAACAAGAAGACTAATTTATATTGACCTGAATATATTATATGAGACAGACCTTATTAAAAAAAAAAAAAAAGTAGTAGCAACTTATTTTCATCTACACAGCAAAGCTTCCAACTTCAAAGCAATATCAATTATCATTATAGCATTTATGTCCTTTCACTACCTGGTCTTATTTTCTGAGATTCCTGGACATGGTAACCTGCTTTCCAGTAGGTCCTGCTCCAGGAGGACCTTTTCTGATAGCCTCTTTAGCTAATTTGAAGGCTTCTCAGGGGCATGATCCCACCTCCAGGTCTATTTTGGTTGTGCTTTCCCCACAATTTTAAGTTTGGAACAGACATCATTTTGTTTCCTGTTGTTGTTCTTTATTAACCAATTCAAATGGTTTTCTTGAGTACTGATTCAATGCAATTTAGCATAAAACCACAAGCTGATAACAAGAAATATATTGAAGATATCCATCTGGTTTGTGTTGAGAGCCTTGTTCATTTCATTCTCCATGGTTGTCATTTGCCTTACTAATTGCCTCATTACAACTGCTTTACAATCAGTATGACTTAGTCATTAACTTGATGAAAGGCTTACTGAAGAGCAGCTAGATATTAAAAAGCATAGATCTCTGACCTACAATTCTTGGACATTCCACAGCTTATCTCTAGCTTTATTAAAGTGTGTGTGTATACACACACACACACACACAGAAATTAAAATGGATCTACTGGCTCTGAACATCTCCTTCAGTTATCTTGCCTTTAGAAAACTTATTAAATGAGAAACTGAAATACTCTATAAAATTTTTACTTTCAAGACATTTTATTTCCCTTGCTGTTTACCATTCTAGTCAGTTAAGTGGCTTTAAATGAAGTTATTGTTCACATAAATAAGGAAAGAAAGACAGAACCATGTGGTATTCCTAAATATTTGTTTCACTAGGTGAGATCTGACAAAGCAAATACTTTGTACAGGAAGAGACAAGTGTTTTATTGTGTGCATTTCATGTTATTATTTCTTAGTATTTTTCTTATGGGGACCAGAGCTAATGGTTTTTGTAGCATCTGAAGCCTCTTCTCTTTTGACCTCCCATATATATATAATATATGTATATATATAAAGGCTTAGAAGTTTAAAGTTGCAAATTATCCTTTCCTTCCATTTAGGCAGTCATTCAAGTTGCAAAGAAAATAAGGAAACAAGGGTTGGAACATAACTGTTCTGCTGGGATAGCCAAAGGTCCATCTAGGTCAGCATCCTCTTTCCAACAGCATCCCGTCAGATGCTGAGCCCAGAAGTGTTAAGCCTTATGTAGAAAGCTACCTTATATTGAGCATTATTCCTCCATCTAGCATGGCATTGTCTACACTGACTGGCAGAGGCTCTCCAGAATTTCAGACAGGGTGGCATTCCCAGATTTACCCCAAGCTCTTGGGAATTGAACCTGGGATCTTTTGCATCAACAGCAGATTCTCTACCACTGAGCTATGGCAGATGAGGCAGCAGATTCAGACAAGATTTCCTGGAAACAGTGGGAAAGAGATGAGGCAAAGCCAGTTGGGATCAGGACGGAAAAGTAGGTTCTGGTATCCATCCATCATGCTACAATCCATATTTATAGCTGTATTTCCATATAGGTACTTACCATTTGTCTGGTATTGCCCTACTACGGGAAAGTGCCACAAAACAGCTGCAGCTAAATTACTTGGTTGAAAGAGCGAATGTTTTTCAGCACGCCAGTGCAGCTAACATTCTCCTTTCCCTTCCTCCCCCACAACAAACACTCTGTGAGGTGAATGGGGCTGAGAGACTTCAAAGAAGTGTGACTAGCCCAAGGTCACCCAGCAGCTGCATGTGGAGCAGCGGAGACGCGAACCCGGTTCACCAGATTACAAGTCTACCGCTCTTAACAACTACACCACACTGGCTCTCACCCCTTTTATCACTGTGCTGTGCAGGAGAGGGCCTTCTGCAGATACCATCCAATTGGGAGGCTGTTCTGTACAATGTAGGAACCATGTTTCTAGTGTTGTGGCACCCACCCTTTGGAATTCCCTCCCCTTGAATATTAAACAGGTGTCATATCTTTTTGTCACCTGTTGAAGACCTTCCACAAGCTTTTTAAGTTGAGATATTTCCCATTTCTCTGCTGAATTTGCTTTCAATATGTTTTTATTGTTTAGTTACTTGTTGTTTGCCACCATGGGCTCCTTTGAGAGGAAAGGTGGGATATAAATTTAAAGGAGGAGGAGGATGTCATTTACCAAAACTCAAGCTCTTAGAAATGTAAATGAAATAAAGTCAAGAGATATAAATACATAATGAGTCTATATTAATCCCCACTAGGAATCATAGAATGTAAAAAAGAAGTAAAACAAGTAAAAAAAATAACACCATACTTTTTTATATTGTATAATGAGATGAATGGCCCTGATGGGCTTTAACAAGTGCATGAATATTGGGCTCTATGTGGTTTGAGAGAGTTAGAAGGCAGAGCACTAATACTACTTTGAAGCTGCATGCTTTTTTTTGTTTTTATACAGCCCAAACTTCCAGTACTTGGATTTGAACCTAGATTTAAAGAAGATTTGCCAAATGTTCCGTATGAGAGAGTATGCTCAGTCTGACCTCATGCTGTTGTTCCAAAGATCTTATCTCGCCCTATAGCCAAGCACAGTGAGCCAACTTCTTTCCATGCAGCATCAAAGAACCTTGAGGACCATGGCCTTAATCTATCACTGTTATAAAGTCATCTCTCTAAGGGAACTTTTAACTAGCACTTCTAATACTTGCATCCTAATTATAAAACACAGGGGCAGCTGTTGCTTTTAGAGGAACAGTTTGGTTGCAGGGCACCAGTGGAAACGCTACCGCTACCCAGCCAGAAGGCAAAATCTCCCCATGAACAGCAGTCTGTGCTGAAAATGACGATAGTAATTTTCTCTCCCGACAAGAAATAACTCTGTGGACCTCTCTATGTTAAATGGTTTGATTTCTCCTTCTTTTCCAGTCCATCTGGTGTATTTCTTTGTAGCTTCAAGCTGTTTAACAACATGGATAATTTGGTTTGCAGTAAAAATCAATGAAGCCTAATTGTCCACTTACCATTTGAAAAGTGTTTTAGAAACGCTTCCAAAAAAAGTGGAATGTTCACGTTTTCATACAACTCATTTTAAAGTCGTGAATCATAACGGAACATTCTTCATCCCGCATTATGGTCATCTTGTAAGATGTTGTACATTCTGGCTTCCAAGATGGCTGAACTTGTTAATACGGCAGATGCATAAAAATTATATAAGCAAAATATAGTGTTGTTCAGGCTGCGGACAAACTATTCTCTGAATTAAGATTGGAATTAAAAATAATTTGTTCTTGCACCTGGGGAGACAACACCAGGGTGTAGTGAGGCAATGGAACAACCTTCTCAGAGGACAGGTAATGTTTTCTGCCAAGCCTCTTTATCACAAATTATTTAATCATGTAGATATGCAGCAGCTTGCATCTAGATTCATTCCTGCCAGGAGAAGAGTAGAGGCAACATTTGCCAATTCTTCCTACATCCCTCTCCCAAAAGCTTATCTGGAGGGTTGGAAAGCCCTCTTGAACAGTGTGGAAGTGGCACTGGAAGCTTCACATGGAGGCGAAATAGGCAAAAGTCACTCCCCCTTCAAAAGCTTTTTGTGTCCCTAATCCAGATTAACTGCTGGTACCAATGCAGGCTGACTGAAAAGATGGTAAATCAAATCAGTAAACCTGCATCTTCATTTGCAGGTTTTCATAATGAGGTTTCCAGTATACTTTTAGTTGCATTGTTCCTTTTGTCACCATATGCCAGGATCTGGAATAGCGGAATAAAAATTGTGGTGAACGGTAGTCCTTGCCTATGCATTTAAGCTATTGTTAGGCCCAAGTTATACATTATGGCAAACTTGGGGAAGTTACTGGAACAGTATTCCCATTACCTTCTCCCTACAGTGTGTGGCGTATGTCCCAGTCTCTTTTCACGTTAGGAGAGGAGAGTGAATAAATGCATGATATATAAAACTATGCTATGGATAGCAGAGCAGGACACAGGAGGTCCATTTGGAGCAACCAAATGTGTATTATTATTATTATTATTATTATTATTATTATTATTATTTATTAAATTACCTTGACTCTTGAGGAGGAAGAGGTTCTAGACGTTTCTTATACATCTCTAATCATCCTTCAATACTAACAAAATGTGTGTCTTTTATGACCTTTAGTGTGTAAGCCAATAAAATGTCAAGGATAGAGGAGACCCTAAACCATGGGTAGGCAAACTAAGGCCCAGGGGCCGGATCCGGCCCAATCGCCTTCTAAATCTGGCCCGCAGACAGTTCGGGAATCAGTGTGTTTTTACATGGGTAGAATGTGTCATTTTATTTAAAATGCATCTCTGGGTTATTTGTGGGGCATAGGAATTCGTTCACCCCCCCAAAAAAAAAATAGTCCGGCCCCCCACAAGGTCTGAAGGACAGTGGACTGGCCCCCTGCTGAAAAGGTTTGCTGACCCCGGGCCTAAACCACAGTATTATTCTTAACTGCAGCACTTTTCCTTTCATAGAAGTGAGTAGCAACCATTCTGTTATATAGCAGAAAATAGAGGAGTGTAATTGTGAACATCGCTTGGGTGCGACTAAACCTATTATTACTCCTCCATAATAAGTGTTAATAAATTGCAGTTGACCTTCTCCACTATTGGGAACATTTCACTTTTCCTGAAGATTCATCCCACTGTGTTCTGTCCACACCAGTGGGTATGCATAGTGGGTAAGGAAGGAGAAAGACCATCCAAGAGGCCATTTGAAGTTCTGCACACACACATTATAGCATGGGTCAGCAAACTTTTTCAGCAGGGGGCCTGTCCACTGTCCCTCAGGCCTTGTGGGGAGCTGGACTATATTTTGCCCCACAAATAACCCAGAGATGCATTTTAAATAAAAGGACACATTCTACTCATGTAAAAACATGCTGATTCCCGGACCGTCCATGGGCCGGATTTAGAAGGCGATTGGGCCGGATCCGGCCCCCGGGCCTTAGTTTGCCTACCCAATGCATTATATCTTCTACAGTGGGCACCGTTTCACTACACTGTTTACAGTAGTTTTAAAATCAATATTTAAAATAGCGTCAAAACATTTTTCTGGATATATATTTTTTAAGTATTAAAATATTAATGAAATACGACTTAAATTAAACAGTGTTATAGCAATGTAATACCATAATGCTGATGGTAAAAAACAAACAAACCCCACTTTCCAGTCATCACCATTAAACATGTTTTTAAATCTTGAGAGTGTAGACTTGAGGACAACATTTGAACAGACAGATTTTCCCAGAGTCATCTTGCATAGCCAGCAGAGAGCAAGAAAAAGCACCTTTATGCATGAGCTACGCAGTTATGGTTGGATTGGGACATTTTGACTAAACTAAATAAGCCCTCATAAAGAGCATATTTTAGCTTGAAATGATTTAAATATTGATAATTTAAATTTAGCATCTGCACTCAGCTTCCTTTTGAGATGGACAGATTTTCTATTATATGGATCTGTTGCTTTGTGATGAGAGACCTGAACTGAAAGGGGATTTTTTCCTGCAAGTTTCAGACATCCCCACAGATAACTTTTATTTTAAAGTGTGCAATGGTCATTGGCTTTAACAGTGGTGTTTTAATGGCTGGCAGGAAAACTGTAGTAGCATTTAATTCACCATGGCGAGATTGTCTTCCAAAATTCAAGAGTAGATTAGCTTAAATGAAACTTACCTAATGGTTTTATATATATATTTCCTTATCTTTTGGATAATGATATTCGAGAACCAGCCATACTTGCTCAAAACGTAGGGCAAACTAAGATGTTAAAGAGATGTGTAGCACAATGTTGTGCTTGTCTACTCAGAAAGCATGTCCTGTTGCCAGGACCGGTGCCAGGGTTTCTGGCGCCCTAGGCGAGGGGGCGGGGCACCGTATGTCATGCGCAATGACATACGGTGCCCCGCCCCCTGCGCGCCGGGCACCCCACGCCGCCACGATTTTTGCCGCTGGTCCGCGGCGGCGGGGGGTGGCGGGCAGGCTGGCCAGCGCCCCCTCCATTTTGGCGCCCTAGGCAGTTGCCTAGTTGGCCTAAATGGAAGCGCCGGCCCTGCCTGTTGCATTCAGTGGGATTTTACTTGCAGGTTGCCATTCTAAACAAACTTACCTGGAAGTAAGTCCCATTGAACTCTGTTGACATTTCTGCATATATATGAATAGGATTGGAGAGTAGGGAAGTCTGAGTAAGAGGCTGGAATTGTAGTTTCCAGCCAATGAGATAATTACATTCATCATGTATGCATACAAAGTGTTAAGTATTTTTTTATACAAAAATCTTAAAAATTATTTTGGTGACATTTGAATAAAATCAAATTAGATCACTTGTGAAGCAGTTTCTCAGTTTTAACATGTATAGATTACTTTGTACAAACTAGCATATAAAAATGACTCGGTTGTCCATGGCTGAGGAAGTTACTTGCACTTAAGTTAATGATACATATATCAATGATACTTAAGTGCACTGTTCATTGGTTATGATCCATTCTAACTCTCCTGAGAGGCACACAGATGTCCAAACTTTTTTCTTCTGAGTGTGACAATTATGGAAGAATTCCAAACCAAACATTTGTACATAATGAGTGATGTACAAAGTTATTTTTTAAAATGTTTGGTTTGATCCCTGTCATACTTTCTGGGGCCTCTGTTATTTTGGACAACAGGGAGGTACTGTGAAAAATGCTGAAGACGGGAAAACATGACCCTGAGCTGAGAAGATTAATAGCCGATGAATAACTAAAGTCACTTACGGTATTTCACTGTTCTAATTTCTGGAGCTCTTTTAATGGATTGTTTGAGTAGTTTATGGAGCATAACCAAAACTCATTTTAGTATGGGGCGAGGAGGAGGGCAGAACAAAGTTTAGTCAGTCTTTTTGAAAGGGAGAGATGCTTTTGAATATCACAGACACAACAGAATCTCTCTGTCCAAACTGCAGTTATTTGAAACCAATGTGATGTGAGCCTACATTGCAGCTCTCTTGAAACTCCTATTTTAGAGTAATAAAAATATTTCATGAACAACAATATTTCATGTACTGAATATTTGATTTTTTAAAATTAAAATCAATTTTATTATATATTCTGAATATATATATATATATATATATATATATATATATATATATATATATTACACCTAGAGCAGTGATGGCCAAACTTGGCCCTCCAGCTGTTTGGGGACTGCAACTCCCATCATCCCTAGCTAACGGGACCAGTGGTCAGGGATGATGGGAATTGTAGTCCCAAAACAGCTGGAGTGCCACGTTTGGCCATCACTGACCTAGAGTCATTCCCAAAATAGAAGTAATATCTACATTTATTGATTTCATAGAATCATAGAGTTGAAAGAGACCACAAGGGCCATCCAGTCCAACCTCCTGCCAAGCAGAAACACCATCAAAGCATTCTTGACAGATGGCTGTCAAGCCTCTGCTTAAAGACCTCCAAAGAAGGAGACTCCACCACACTCCTTGGCAGCAAATTCCACTGTCGAACAGCTCTTACTGTCAGGAAGTTCTTCCTAATGTTTAGGTGGAATCTTCTTTCTTGTAGTTTGAATCCATTGCTCCGTGTCCGCTTCTCTGGAGCAGCAGAAAACAACCTTTCTCCCTCCTCTATATGACATCCTTTTATATATTTGAACATGGCTATCATATCACCCCTTAACCTTCTCTTCTCCAGGCTTTATATGAATACACTATGCAACTATTCAACTACTTAGGAAAGTTTTGTAGAAACAGGCTAAGGCAGTGTAGTGAAACAACTGTGCTGTATTCAAAGTCGTGCCAAGTAGTGCTTTGCTGGAGTGCAGCAACTTCTCTCCTCTCCCTGTGCACTACTAGATCTTTCTGGGGAATCCCCTAACACTCTGGAGTAGATCTAGGGACAGCACTGGGAGAGGAAAGGTGAGGAAGGTCATGTTCTGCAGTGGAAGTCATTCTGCTTCCACAGTTATTTAGTTGTATACCGCCCAACTATTCTATCCTCTGACTACCCTGCCAAATGGTAGTGCCGATAGGCTCTTTCATCTTTATTTTGTAAATATGATTTCAAGACTCTTTTATTTTTCTGGAGACTATTGTGGAAGTTTTAAACACAAATCCTGCTACATTTAGACACCTTAAGATCTGCTTTGATTTAGTGGACTAGGGACTCATAGCATGAACAAACAAAGATCCAATGTACAGGTTCCAAATTCAGCCACCCTGATGAGAAACTTAAATTTTTTTAAAAAATCCTTCCAGTAGCACCTTAGAGACCAACTAAGTTTGTTCTTGGTATGAGCTTTCGTGTGCATGCACACTTCTTCATTTATCCAAAGGATAAATGGACACAAATCTGATATCAGGAATCACAAGACAGAGAAACCAGTAGGAGAACACTTCAATTTCCCAGGACATTCTATACAAGATCTAGGAATTTTTTTTATTTTGTTTCGACTACGGCAGACCAACACGGCTACCTACCTGTAACTTAAATTTAAAAGAGACCTAGAGGCACACGTTTCACTCAGTTGCTGCTTGCTTTATATATTTACACCCCAGTAGCAGTGCCAAGTAGGGTACTTCACTGCCCGCTACCCTGGCAGCCATTTCTGCATAAGGTAAAGGTAAAGGGCAAAGGGACCCCTGACCATTAGGTCCAGTCATGACCGACTCTAGGGTTGCGCGCTCATCTCGCATTATTGGCCGAGGGAGCCGGCGTACAGCTTCCGGGTCATGTGGCCTTTTTAAATTAGGTCTTTCTGATTTACTCTGCGTCTTCTTTTACCTGCATTTTTGATCTCACAGTCTCTAATTCACCACTTCTACAAAGCTGTGTCTTAAAGAACACCTTGTTCACTGCCACCTCTTTGGATATAGATCTATTGCAACAACACGAGTCTTGGGGATAAAAGTAGCTTGTTAAATTACCTCCATTTATCCCAGACTATTCAACTGGCTTGACTATTACAGCTTCCCCCTATCAATACCTTGTTCCACCTATTCACCTAGTCTTTAGTATTCCTTCTGCCGCGTCTTTCTGAGAATCCTCATCAACTCTTTGGGACACCACAAGAGCAAGGCTGTTCCTCCTCCCTCTCCTTTTCTCCCTCTCTCTTCTTATGTTTAGGTTTAGCCTTTCTCTGGAGTGAGAGTCTGGGCATAGGTGAAAGACCCCTTGAGTGAGAGGTGAGAGGGTGAAGGAGCAGAACATTGTTGCCCAGGTGAAAGACAGGGTCTGTATAAGATCTACTGTGAAAGCAATAACTATGTTGTTTGGTTAGTTGGAAACTGCCTTATACTGAATCATACAATTGGCCCATTGAGTTCAGAAATCACTGGCAGTGGCTCTCTCTGATTTCAGGTGAGGGACATTCCCTGTTCTACCTGGAGATGCCACAGAATGAACCCAGGACTTTCTGCATACAAAGCATATGATACACCACTGTATCATATGTACCTTTGCTTGTGGTTGATTGCTGAGCTCTACACATACACACCACATGCACTTTCTATTTTGTGCACAAGTTGCATTTTATTGGTCCAAGGAGTCTGTGTTTGTATGGCAGAGCAGCAATGTGTGTGCACTTTGTTCGTGTCGCTGTCATTATGTGCCTGCTGGGCAAAGGGAGTTATGGTGAAGGGGGTTCCGATGGTTAGAATCTGTTCCTCCTGGTTCCTCTTCCACCGAGCAAGACTTGGGCTGCCTTGCCAATCAGCCCTCCAGGCTAGTGGTGCTTCTCTTGAATGCCAGGTTGGTGCATACTATTACCACACTGTCCTGCAGTAAATATAGTTGTAGTGCAGCTTTTCAAAACTGTCAGCCCTTGATGTAAGAGCATCCCTCCCAGAAATCAACACCTCCTGTCTCCTAGCAAAGGGACAAGGCTTTCAATCACTAGACAGCAATTCTGCACACTGAAATATGTGTTCTTTGTATGGCTGAATAATAAATGAAGGTTAATTTAAATCTGAAAGCACATTAGAAAATGGAACGGCATCAGGCGGTGCCAGAGAAGGATGCTCACAGCGATGGTAGTGAAGAGTAAACACATGGAAGCCTATGAGTGCAAAAGAAAAGAAAAATATAGGGTGTTAGGGTCCCCTCCCAAAAAGAAACCAACAATGGCTGTTTGTTTTAATCGCCGCTTTATAAAACAGCTTGCCATCTTATTGAGTCAAGTTTTCCCACATTCCGATGTCACAAAAAGAATAATATGGAATGGGGTCTGGAAATGACAATAAAATTTGTCACTCGACAAAACTTTTATTTGCTCTTTTATAGCAACCACACTGCTGCCTGATTATCCTATAAAAACAAAGCACACAGTTTTACTGTTCTGTGTCACTATGTCTTTAGCAGCAAAACGGAACACACATCATTTCAGGAGTGCCTTAAATTAAATTGGCATGATGACAAGCCCAAAGAGTGTCTGTTGCAGGCATTATGGATAACCCAGCGAATTCAAGGTGTCATCCTTTACAGGCTATTGATTAAAGCTAGCCAATATCCATCTCTTCAAGCATGGAATAATCTGCTTTCATTGCTGAAATGATGGGGATCTTGCAGAGAAGGTTAATCAGATTCCAAAGAAATCATATGTGGTCTCTGATAAATTGCAAGCCACTTTGAGATCAGTCATTGACCCCTAACAACACAGACTGTTGGAATACCTCACCAAAGACTCCTGATTAAGCTGAGCATTCATGGAATAAGAGTCGAGGTCCTCTTGTGGATCAGAAGCTGTAACAGGAATTAGAGAGTAGGAATAAATGGACAGTTCTCCCAGTGGAGACAGGTAGGAAGTGGAGTCCTCTGAGGGATCAGAATTGGGACCCACTGGGCCTCTGTCTTTCCAGGCTTCAAGATCAGTTTATTGGCCTTCCTCCACTACACCCAGACAATTTCCCCTATCATGCTGAGCCTCTTCTGGCTTAGATGTTAAGGAGAAGCAGAGCTGTATGTCATCAGCATAAAAATATTTTTAATTAAGGCTACCCACTCTTTCCTTTTTTCTTAATTAAATTTCTTATTTAAAAATATTTTTAATTAAGGCTACCCACTCTCCATCCCGGACGCGGGTGGCGCTGTTGGTTAAACCACAGAGCCTAGGACTTGCCGATCAGAAGGTCGGTGGTTCGAATCCCCGCGACGGGGTGAGCTTCCGTTGCTCGGCCCCTGCTCCTGCCAACCTAGCAGTTCGAAAGCACGAAGTGCAAGTAGATAAATAGGTACTGCTCCAGCGGGAAGGTAAACGGCATTTCCGTATGCTGCTCTGGTTCGCCAGAAGTGGCTTAGTCATGCTGGCCACATGACCCGGAATCTGTACGCCGGCTCCCTCGGCCAGTAAAGCGAGATGAGCGCCACAACTCCAGAGTCGTCCGTGACTGGACCTAATGGTCAGGGGTCCCTTTACCTTACTCTCTCCTAATCACCAGAGTACGAAACCTAACCATTCTATTCAGCACTTACTTCATATTGCACTTTAAGAAGAGCCATTTTTTGTAAAGAGGATGAAAATCTTAGCAAACAGAACCCACATTTATGACATCATTATCTCCACCTCCCTTAACCACCCCTCCATACTCATTTTAAAGCCACTGATCCAAATAAAAGTTGCCAAATCTTGTGCTCAGCCATATACAGGTATATTACTTTGGTAAGTTTCCTTTGGCCATGAGTAAATGTCCGTTTTCACTGGCACTAGATTCAGCCTTCTGTGTCCTTTTGTCTGGTCTGCTTGTTTGAAGCATCTGGTAAACATAAACCTCTCTACCCGACCATTCATGCTTAAATCTGAAATTACCTTCTTATTCATTCTGGTCCCGGTTGCACCACATGGTGTAGAAACCCATTTTCCCCTCATGTGCTGAAATGGCTTTGGCCTACAAGGTATAATTCCTTTCCAGCTCACAGCAAATGGCTGAAGTGCTTTATTTGCCACCAGAAGGTCTGCCCATTCTCTGCCTGGATGTTGCTCAACCCAGCAATTGCTCAAAGTCAGATTTGGATTAATTATTATACCAAATGTGGTGTAGATGGACAGGAAAACTAGTATCTCTGGATTATATCAATATAATGGCTGCAGTGCGAGAAGAGAAGTCGGAGTCATAGTAGAATGCTGTGCTCCTTGAAATTTTCATAAGAATAATGGGGGAAATGTCCTCCATGAATAGTTTTTCCATTTCATTTTCTGGATTAAAAAATAGTGATTTTTGGAACTGGGAGGTGGAAACATTTTCTGAAAATCTCTTCCATTGGAACAGAATTTAGCTCCCCACACCCCAATCCAGTTTGGTGTCATTGGTTTCCCTGTCGGCCACTTCTTCTGTGCAATTCTCATTTTATTAGTGACTACTTCTTTGCCAACACCCCTGGATCCTAGGCACTTCCATCTTGTCCTTTTTCTTTCAGTTCCACAGGCAAGCCGCCTTTCCACCACCATCACCTGCCAGGCAATTAACCTGGGTTTGCTGTTTCCCCCCTCAAACCATCTGGATGATGCCTACAATGCTTTAGAACCCTTTTTAGCAATTCTGCTAGCTTCCATCATCAAAATGTTTGAAGGCAGTGCAAAACTCTTTGATAAGGCAAAAGTAATAGAACTGCAAGAAGATAGCAAAAAGAAGCAAGTGTAAAACCCCTCTCACACACGAACAAAACTGTCAAGCGTTAAGAGAACAGCATTAAGCATTGGTTAAATGAATACATTGTGCTCAAATCTCATTTCTTCCTTCACACCCTTAGTACTCCATTTACCATCACTTCCTCATGTCTGGCCATATTGTATCCTTCCTTTAACTTCTTTAATGTCTATGCAACATCCTTTCAGTACACGGGCAGGGAGAAAAAGTCCTTTCAGATAAAATGAGAAATTGAGTTATTTTCTGAAAGCAAGCTGGCTAACAAACTGTCTTTAGAAACCTGAAGCATTTGAGTTTCAGCCTAAATAACAAATGTTCCAGAATACCGTACTTTGTGTGTAGTTCTGCCTGTGACTGATGGGAGTTGGTCAAAAACATACGAGTGACATCAGGCCAGTGAATCCTGCTTTATATAGAAGAAGCTTTATCCCTGGGAAGAGTACACACTGCCATTTCACAATGGGGACCCATTTAGGGATGCATGCGCAGGCTTAAAATACTTTCCACATGCCCATCCTGCCCTTGATGGTCGTGTGAACAGGCCTCCAAATGTAGTGCTTTTATGTCCCATTGACTTCAGTCAGAGACTTAAGCATGTCTTCCACAACTGCCAAACAGCTGAAAACATGGTCACTCTTCCACATGTGTGGTTGGGGCTTGTGGCAGAGACTAGCATCTCCCCACTGGCCTCATGGACAGTAGTGAAACTCCACACTCAAATGTGCCACAAGTAGAAAATGAAAAGAGCTGCTCTTGGTTTCCTTGGCTGCACCCTTTCACCTTACTCCCTCAGCAGTCAATATTTCAAACAGTTCACCGTACGGTGGACTAGGGCGAGGCAGGATTTCTTCAAGATAGACATTCCGGGGGAACAATAGTAGGAGAGGGCAATTATTATTAATCTCATTTATTTGTTTATTGAACTTGTTAGTCACTTGTTACACTAGTGACTTACAATGTATTTCCCAGTGAATTTCAACATACTGCCCTCAACAGTTGCTTGTAGGCTTCCCTTGTCATTTGGCTGGCAACTGTGGGAAGAGGATGCTAAACTAGAAAGGCCTTTGTGGTCTGATCCAGAGGGTTCTTTGTATGATCCAATGGGAGCCAGAAAGCATTTCCTTCTTTTAATCCACCAGCCTTACAAACTTATGCTGCTGCAGCTTCTGCTATTTTGAGTGTCATGGACTGGCTGGACACAAAGGAGGGGTGGGAGAAACCAGCGGGAAACTCCCAGGGGAAGAAGGCTCAGAGTCCGGGGATTGGCTGTGGAACGATGATGAGTGGCCAGAGGAGCAGGAACAGACTGGGAGGAGGAGGTGTTGGAAGCTGAAGAGCTAACAGGGTTTAGTGAGCAGGGAGAGTATATGGCACAGAGAAGTTAAGAAGCAGAAGTGGAAGCAGAAGAGGGAGACCAAGAGGCAGAGATGAGTCAGGCTGGTGAAGAAGCCAGGGTGTCTTCCTCTTCCGCTCTGGCAAGCTCCTCTCCCCCCCGGTCCCCCAGGACCAGGAGAGAGCAGGAGGAGCAAAGGCAGGCATGCCGTCTGAGTCTCAGATTGTTTGGGAAGACCCAGGGAAGGAGGAGAGTTAGGCACCTGTGGGAAGGCCTTCAGTCTCCACACCTGCCTCTCAGGTAGGTGTAAGACCTACTGAGAAGAGTTGCTGTGCTCATTAGGCCTGGCACTCCTGAGCAGACCTTGATTCCTCTAATAAAGTTAACTTCACTTACTCTGTGTGATTTATTGCTGGCTCACTCCTGACATCGAGGGGCTGAGAAGCAGAAAGAATCAGCTAATAGTCAAAGAATACTGACCGGGGGGCGGATTAACAGACACAATGGAAAGAATATATGTTATGTTGGCTTCTTCGCTTGTCTGGGTTCACAGAACTAAAGTTAAAATGTTTAGCAGCAATAATGTGCATGCTGCAAAAAAGGGGGAGGACAAACATCACTACCTCTAGAAGACTGTGAGAGTTGGATGAGGATTTCCCTAGAACAGGAGACCAGCTGAAATGGGACCATTGGAGGCTATGATGCTCAGATCTCTTTCCCTAAAATCGGTAGGATTAAAAAGTGCTTACCCCCAATGTGCTTATGCCCCAAATATTTCTGACTGTTGTTGTTCTTTTCAAGCATCATCCTTGGATATTTAAATTGAAAGGCATGCCCCCTTGGATATTTAAATTGAAAGGCATGCCCCCCCCCCCCGGCCGCCCTTGTGGATTCTGCATAGTTGGAAACAAACCAGAAAAGCAACCTGGATTGTAACTGGAACTCTCGTTCACTACTTGCCTTAAAACTATCTATAATAACATCATGGTGGATATTTGGGAGTTTCTGAAATTCCCCAATTGCTTCTTGCACTCTCTCTGTTATTTTTGCCTGTTTCACTCTGTAGCTGTTTTTATTACATTTGAAGCCAGAGTTGAAGAAGGCATCTGCCTTTTGAGTGTCAGGCTGTGATTTATTTTCTGTTGCTTGGTTTCAGGCCCCAGCAGATAAGTGTCCCACTGTGTCATGTACTCCAGATTAACATGACACAACACAGCTCTGCATGATCTACAACAAGCAAATAAGACAATGCAGAACTGCTTATTCTAAACAATGCCTCCTAATGGACACACAATCAATATAAAACCAGGGTGGTTTTTTGTTTTCAAATTGGATGATTTGTTACTCACAGACTTATGCAGCTGGGTGGCTTGTAATTCTGAAAAAGAAAATCATTGCAGCTTTGTGACAACTGCAATGTTCGTGCTGCTAGCAAATGTCACCCATTCCAACTCTTTTCGCTTTGGAAAGGAAGAGCTCGAGTAAAATAAACATAACAAGCATATCCAAGTAATCTGCACCTAACTCATTCTATCCTACTTGCTGCTGAGTTCTTTTTCAAGGGAGGAATAGGCCCTGTGGAATGTGCTTCTCTTATGAACAAGAGTCAGGTGTCCTGCTGTATAACTGCTGAAGTTTGAATATACCTGTAAATCAGCCAGAATGGAGAACTGCAAAGTAGAACAAAGTGCTGGATTAAGATTTTGGAGGATGGGACATTTAGGCAAGCTGAGTGGGTTTCTCTTCTCTTCACCCGTGCACATTAGCTTTCCTTGCCCTCTGTCCACCCAGCCATCCAGAGAAGAAGTGCAAGGCAAATTCTGGTCATGGCTTGTATGTCAGGAGACCACAGATGACTAAGTAGTGACAGCAAGGGGCAGGAAGGTAGCCAGGTGGCTACAGGGATGCCCAGTAGCCAGGGATGACTATCCCTGGAGTGGGTGCCTCAGCAGGTACCCCACAGGGCTTAATCCTGACACCAGCCCTGTCAGAACACAGATACAAGAGGATCAAATGGCACAAATTAGGTACTTTACATCTCTTCTTGAGGCTTTGTCCAAAGGTAGAAATGAGTGAGGCATTGGTAGGAGGAGGAAATGGCTTTGGCACATAAAATTATCTCCTGTCATTGGAGTGAGGTTTGCTGGGGGGGGGGGGAGAAGACGAAGGCACCAGAAACCGAGTCTGATTATTCAGGAGCTGCTAGAGCTAATTATAAGGGCCAGCATTTTGCCAGTGTTAATTATCAACTCTGGCTTGCATGTGTGCTTATTTATTGCAGCAGAGAAATTGCACTCTTCTTTAGTAAGTGAAATGTATGTCTATTGTCTCCTTGGAAGATTTGAGATTCCGAGAGAGAGTTAAAATGTAGCCAAGATGCCTTGTTGCTGCTTTTGTTGTCATGCAATGCAAAAATCCTCTGCTCCATAAGCAGCGCTGTTGTTTCCTTCTTTGGATAAGAACTAGAGCTGCAATACAGGAAATTGCTGACAGAGGCAGAAGCAAAACTCTTCTGATCTTCCAGTGACACCTACAGTTAAGAGAGCTATAGTCTTTTTTGAAGAGCTGGAACCTTATAGATCAGTTTGGTTCTGGGACACATAATGAAGGAAGCTTTTTAGGAATCTTACAGTTTAAGCTGTAAGCCCCATTGAATCTAATGGTACTTACTTCTGCGTAGACATGGCTGAAATTGCATCCTGGTAGGACTACTGAGTACAACAATATGCAATGCAATACAATACAATACTTAGAAGTATTTTCATAAGCTTTTAAATGTTCCTACAAAACTGCACATGGCTCCAATGCTGCAAAGTTTTAAGTGAGTGTTAAGAACTCCCCTCTTTTGGATTGCTTTTAAGAATTATGTCCTGTCTAGGGACCACTCCTGATGTCCTGAGTCTTGATACTGCTGTCACATGTATTGTTTATATTTGTTTTAACTGTCGTATATAGCTTTAAAATCTTTTAAATGGACTGTTATGTGGCTGCTATTGGTGTGCTTAGTTTTATGGATGTTAACATATTTAATTTTGTCAGCCACCTTGGGTGGGCTATGCCCATAAAGGCAGCACATAAACACTTTTATAAATAATAAAATAAAATTTCCTGGAAGACATAAATACACACAAAAAATATTCAATTCAATAATTAAGGATTCTGATTCCCCTCCTCCAGCTTAATTATATATCATAAATGCAAGGAATTCCACTGTATTTTACCCCCCCACACAAATTGTTGACTAACGGATCATTTAGGTTATTTTGTGCTTTTATGGAATGCAACAGCTTGTCTAACCAAGCCTATCATTGTTTACATCATAATTTATTTGGGATGAAAGATAAGTAAATCAAGAGTCCTTTATTTTGCCAGGAGTTAACTCTCGTTCACTTTACCTCTTGAAACCTTGCTTCTAAATAAATCAGGGCTGGAGATGAGCTAAACAGTTGTTTTCCCAAGGTAAGCAATTGTGTAAACAGGCACAATATCTAATCATCACCATGAGCAGGTGGGATCCAATTTTGCCAGCTGCAAAGCCTGTTTACTTTACAATTTGATAGATTATAGCTACAGCTGGCTGTGTGACCCCTCTTGCCAGGATTGCTTTAGAAGGAAGAGGAATAGAGGAACCATTCCTTCTTTGGTTATATCCTTGGTTTAAAGCAGTTTAAGGCAGCTGGGAGATAAGAAGAGGGGTTTCATAAAAGGCCTTTGTAAAAGAGGAGATTAAGATTAGTTATTTTAATTTATGTATTCAAATACATTTGAATGGGGAGCTTGCCATACACTAGTCCACATAAAGATATTAAAACATAACAGTACAGTCAGAAGTGTTTTCTGATGTACTCAGCATTTATTTATTTGTAAATGAATTTATATTGCACCTTTCATTTTGAGGAGATATTTACACTGCAAATTTATCTCTGAAGATTATTTCACAGATCTTCTGAAGCAACAGAGAATGTCTAAGGGCTTATCCACATTCACCTTTCCTCTGCTCTTTCCAGGCATGGACTGTACTTTAAAGCTCATGTCCGAGAGCCCTTTTTGCTCCAGAGCTTTCCCTATGAAAATCCGCTCTCAAAGCTCAATCAGAGCAAATGGCAATCCCCAGAAATCCCTAACTGATGTTTGCTTAGTGTGCGCACTAAAGAGTGACTTTTTGCCGGGAAAGCTCAAGGCAAAAAATAATATTTGATATTAGTATTTCAAAAATGGAAGATGGCCGGAATGATGCTGGATTCCATAAAAGGAGATGCCATAATTAAATAGCTCATACTTACTAATACTTTTGACAAATGCAGATGTATTATGTGTGATTGGCATTTGGCTTCATAACACCCAGGCACACTTGGCTACCCTTATTTGACTTCTCTATTTCACTTTTCATTTGCTGCTACAGTAAGGTCATTAAAGATATCTTTCACTTTTTCAAGTCCTTGAAAACAGATTGGTAAGCTTTCTCCTTGGGGGTGATTTGTAAATTGCTTTGCAGAAGGCTTAAGCTCATGATGAATACGACTAGAAAAAGTTTAATCAGAGTTGCACTCTGGTGTCATTTTTCATCAGGTTGTTTCAGCCACTCACAGAAATGCAATATGTCAAACTTTATCTCTGCCTGGCTTTTACAAAACATTAATGAATTAACAAAAAAAATGATGCTTTTGTAGACATCGTGCATTTGTTGAGTTTAGCTGGATGAGGTGTTCAAAACTCATCTCAAAGAGGTAAAAAAACAACAACCTTCCAGTTGCAAAATATAGAGGTTGCTGCCAATGAAGTTGGAATACTTCATTCATAGAATCACAGAATCGTAGAATTGGAAGGGACCCCGAGGATCCAGATGTAAAGTTGCTGTGTATATTACAAGTTAGAGGCTGATACTAGTAAAAATGAAGTTTCTTATAACATAAAATTTCAAAAAGATTGTGGCTACATATTACCAAAATTCAGGAAATCAACAGTTGAAAACAAACCAAGGAATGGATGGTTGCATTTAATGAGTATGTATGAGTAATGTTTGCACTATTTAAGTAGCCCTTGTAAAGATGAAGGGTTGCAGCCAATTGTGTTTTTCTGTTCATATAATAGTCATTAATCTAGTGGAGACTCTCTAATGGATGTAGAGTGGAGGTGAGTTTTCCTCACCTTGGCTCCCTCCTGTAGCTCACACAGATTTTCTGGATGGAGCGGTGAAGAGGGCTACAGGAGAGGGGGAATTGTAAAAATCTCCTGCCCCTTACTTCAGTTATGGACATGTCCCCTGGATCAGAAACCCTTCCATTTGTATGGCAGTACAGTCATAGTGTTTTCATTGTCATCTATCTCATTTATAGTATGACATTTTGGAGAGGACCAAGTGGATCGGCCATTAGGGACACAACATATGTTGAGATCACATGTTAAGGTAGCCAATTTGGCTCTCATAATGACACTGATTAAAGGATAATGATAATGTGGATGTACTCGGTCTATAGTGTAATGTACATAGCACAGTTTCCCCTTTGTTGAGTATTTGTAGCATGTCAATGTTGCAGTTTTGTTGGTATTAAGAAAAGAGTTGAAAGGGGTAAGGAAAGGAGTGGATTTCTGTGATGACAAAGGAATTACACCTGGAATCCATGTACTGAGTGGTGAATTCTGGACCTCTTCTCTACTAGATGTCTAACCTAAGTCATTTCTGTTTCCTAAAATCATTAGAGAAACTTATTCCTCTGTTCATATTTGTTAACCGGGTCTCATTAAATCACATCAAGTGGATAAATGCTGCTTCCTTGTGCTGAAAAAGAAACTGAGGAGCATTGCAATTAACTTACTTGCCTAAAGCAATACAGCAAATCATTGAGAGGTTGCTGTGAGTCGCCTGGAATTCATCAGAAAACCTGCCCTTAAACTTCCCTCTGCTTGAATGAGACCCATATAGATGAGAGAGGCCCTGATAAGAATGAGCCGGTTGCCTCCCGAATCCCATCTTTCCTTTTCCTTTGTAAATACAGTGAAATTCATCCAATTATCTGTAGTCGGTGTTTAAGTCCTCAGTAGAACTTACAATTGCCTCATCCAAGGTTTTAAAAGTCCTAATTTTATCTGAAACCCTGCATGGTGTTTCATTACAAAGGGATGTCAGGGAAACAAATGTTCAGAAATGGCATGATTCTAACAACCTAAGGAGAGTCCTGCTGAGAACTTCTTATATACACCAGAGGCCAATCTAGCTCAGCATTCTGTTCTCACAGTGGCTTTGTGGGAGAGCATGCAGAAGGTTCCAAGGTCAATCCCTAGCATCTCCTGGTATGGCTGGGAGAGACCTCTCTCTGAAATGCTGGAGAGCCACTGTCAATCAGTGTAGACACTACTGACAAACCACAGGTCTGCCTTGGTATAAGGTAGCATGCTATATTGCTAGCTGGCTTAGTCCTGCTGGCCACATGACCCGGAAAGCTGTCTGCGGACAAACACCGGCTCCCTTGGCCTGAAGCGAGATGAGCGCTGCATCCCATAGTCACCTTTGACTGGACTCAACTGCCCAGGGGTCATTTACCTTTTACTACTGGTCATACTGTTGGTATAAACCTCATTGAACCTGTTCTAGTTAAGGACCACTTAAGAGCTGTAATCTCTCTGTGTGTTGTTGTTGTTACTGTTGTTTTTAAATCAGATGAGTTACTTTCTTTGGTGCCCTTTATTACCTGCAGATCCAACACGATTTATGGTGGCACCTAACAGCATGGATGTCACTGCTGGCGAAAGTATTCTTCTGCCTTGCCAGGTATCTCATGATCACCCGCTAGATATTCTATTTACGTGGTCATTTAATGGACACCTGATAGACTTTGAAAAAGATGGGGATCACTTTGAAAGAGTTGGAGGGGTAAGTATCACTATTAGTAATCCACCAAGGCAATTCTTTATGAGTGCTGAGAATTTCAGCAATGAGCAAGATATGTTTATAGGCAGACCTACAACTCTAGCTGTGTTTATATCTTTAGGGCACATTTCCTCCCCTCAAAGGATTCTGGGCACTGCATTTTACCCCTCACAGTTACAGTTCCGAGCAACTGTTAACAAACTACATTCCCCAGAATTCCTTGAGTGTGGGAAATGTGTCTTGAACATGTTTTAAAAGTATAGTATGCATGCAGCCTCTGTCAGCTTCCAACACTGGGTGTGTACGCACCTACACACACAAACTGTAATAGTATGCAACATAACTCCAGCAACGAAACACTTCATTTTTGTACCGTCTACAGTGCCAGTTTAGTTCACTCTCCCTTGAGCTGACAGTGCAATCAGAACAGAAGTACTTTGCTGCCGGTGTAAACCAGTACTGTTTAAGAATATCAGTGTGAATGTGTGCACTGAATAGATATACCTGTTGTGAAAACAAACCCATGACCACTCCTAATGAGGGACACGGGAAGAGTGGGGCACTGAATCCTCTGCTGGACCCAAAACCCTGTCAGCTTCTGCCACCAGTGAGATGGGAGGAGCGCCTTATCACCATTTTTCTTTTGCTCCATCAGTTCCAATACATTTTGATGTATTTTAATGTTTGTTGGAAGCTGCCCAGAGTGGCTGGGGGGACCCGGCCAGATGGGCAGGGTACAAATAATAAATTATTATTATTCCAAGCTGGTGTAGCTCAGGGGCCAACAGGTTAGACCAAGGTTTTCCAAACTTGGGTCTCCAGCTGTTTTTGAACTACAACTCCCAGCATCCCTAGCTAGCAGTGTCCAGGGATGATGGGAATTATAGTCCAAAACAGCTGGAGAACCAATTTGGAAAACCCTGGGTTAGACCCTCATGGGATCCATGGAGATTAGCATCAAGCAGATGCCAAGTTCCTGCTGCACTGCTTCGAAATGGCTTGTTTGAGGTCCTTTCTCCTGACTGCTGGAGGATTGCAAGCAGTAGCTTACTACCGTTTAAGGTGGAGCTGGGGGTATCTGCTGCAGTGAAACCCCACCATCACCAGTAGTACTCTGCACTACTAAAGCTGGCAGAGAGGATATTAAATACAACCTACCTGCTCCCGCACCCCCCCCAATGACATCAAGACAGGGTTGGGGGTAGGATTGCAGCCTAATTCTTTCCAATTGTCTTGCTAGTGTGGTAATCTTTGTATCTCCTCAGTTGCATTGTCCAAAGAGTAATTTCTCAGAATTCTCTGCTTTTCAGAAGCTACAGATCATTAGCAAATCATGACAAATGTTCAACTTTGCACTGACATAGAAACAAATGTGAAGTTAGGTCTTAAGCGTTTGCCAGTAGTTTGCATTATTTGTCACCATCCTTATTTGCGTTATTTGTCACCACCCTTCACAGCTTAAAAAAAGATATTGAATGACATTCAGCTAAGCTCTACACTGAAATTAATGAACACAAATATGTTCGGTCAATTAATTTCGGCAGATCTACTCTGAGTAATACTTATTTGCATACCACCCATTACTGCTAAGCAGGAAGCCACAGATGGTGTCTGAGAGGCAGATTGCCACCTTTTCTATATAATGGAGATCAGCTTATATTTAGGATATGTGTTACCAAAATCCAAAATGGCAGAGACAGCAAGCTGTTCTTTGAAACTGAAATAAGAATGGGTGGGTTCTATACTACATATAATGCATGTGGCTCCTGTATGGGAATGTACAGCTCTGATGGCATCATAAGGAGATATGAGGCTGCACATGACTTTGTCTTTACCCTTCTCATCAGAGCTCAGAAACTTACCTACAGCCTTGCAATAAATCCTGCCTACGTAATGGCTCTATTTTATCCCTTCTTCTTCTGCAACTGTCTAGTGTATGCAGACTTTTTAGCCATGCTTTGGGTTCCAGAGATGATCCAAGCAGTTGCTACAGCATCTTCTAAACCATCCTCATAATCACCCCTTATCCCTGGCTGTTAAGGGAACCAAGCCTCAGAAACATTTTGGAAACTTGGACCAGAATCCAAAGAGCTATAGAACTGGTACTGTTCATGATCACAAGGAGCCCTTAGACTTACCAAACAGCAGCCCCTTCCCTGCTCTCCCCATGTATGGCAAACTGCTTTATAGTCAAAGGGAACTTCAAACACAGCTTGTGATATGACGTAGGAGACAGCTGTTGAAATGGGAGAAAACTCTATTTCCACTGGGATAGTGCAAGCCCCTTTCATGAGCAGCTCTTTGGATCCTAGCCACTGTCTAATCCATCCTGCATTTATGCAATGAGTTTCTCCTAGTTTTAACACTACATGCAAGAGCGACACCAAGCCTCTGGCTTGTATGCTTCCTCCCATGCCTCTTCTCTGGCATAAGCATGAGATGAGAGGCCTTCACTTCCTGTTTTAAACTAATCAGAATTCTTCATTACATCTGAATTCAGGGGAACTACAAAATAAAAAAATTCCTTCCAGTAGCACCTTAGAGACCAACTAAGTTTGTTCTTGGTATGAGCTTTCGTGTGCATGCACACTTCTTCAGATACCACGAAGCTTGGTATGAGCTTTTCAGGCATGCACACGAAAGCTCATACCAAGAACAAACTTAGTTGGTCTCTCAGGTGCTACTGGAAGGAATTTTTTTATTTTGTTTTGACTATGACAGACCAACACGGCTATCTACCTGTAAGGGGAACTACAGTTCCTGAGAAAAAAAGCTGTGACCAACCCTTGGTTTGTGACCGCTGTTTGTTCTCAGACAAGTTTAAACTAACCAGGGTTCCTTGAATTCAAACATAATGAGAAACTGGTTCTGTTTAAAAACACCAGGCACTCCTGTCTTCCACTGCTTCCCACAGTTTGGTCAGACTCATGTTGGTAGCTTCGAGAACACTGTCCAACCATCTCATCCTCTGTCGTCCCCTTCTCCTTGTGCCCTCAATCTTTCCCAACATCAGGGTCTTTTCCAGGGAGTCTTCTCTTCTCATGAAGTGGCCAAAGTATTGGAGCCTCAGCTCCCTTTTTAACATTATTTTTTTAGTAAAAAATCAGTCTTATACACGGGAAAGTACGATAGTTCATTTTAAAGCCATCTGAGCAGTAGTCACTGTTGCTGGTACTTGTAAAGCATTTTTGTTTTCAAAATGCTTTACCCTTTGCCTTTATTTATTTTTTACCTCATGTAAAATGGTCATCAGCTATTTTAAGATGAGCTGAGGCCAAGCAGCCATCCCAGATCCAAGGTAAACTCTGAGCCATACTGGTTTTCATCCCACAAACAGAAGAGGAAATTGCAGTTGCAAACATTAGCTGCCATCCCTTGACTATCAAGACAGGTGCTGAAATGCGAAAAGCTGTGGAAGATAAAATAAATCATTTAAAAGTTCTGCCCTGCAGGGGGCATAGCAGCGGCGACAACAGCTGTGGCTTGCAATTACACTTAATTGTATCCCCAAACCCCAAAATATGTGCTATATTAATATCTCTCAATTAAAAGGCTCCAACTGCAATCTTATGCTTAGATTTTTAACTTGTTAAGCGCTGTGCCTGGTGGACAGAGAAAATGTTTTTGGGTGTGTGTGTTTTTGGAGTCACACAATCATGCAGAACCATAATTAGTTACCTACAATTGCTAATCATACATGAGCATTTGGCATTTGGAAAAACAAATTATCCTTCTTTCATGCTAGGTGATGCAAATTTCCTCAGAGAGCACTGTCCTCATGACCTTTTAATACAAAAAAGCCAGGCAATCGAAAGGCTGGCTGCGGCACAAAGACTGTGGAAGCTGTTAACAAATGCGTCCCAATTTGGGCTGGTGCTCACTTGTTAAATGGATGTAGGAGGAATACAGACATCTGAATGGCAATGAAGGCTATAAACTGGATGTCTGGAGTATGGCAGAGCACAGCCCACCGTCGTCCCTTCCCCCCCCCCCGGTCAAATCACATTTGCGGTAACAATTTGACTGACCCGAAGCTCCTGTGTCCCTTATAGGCAACCGTACTTTCAGCTCTTATCTTCAAGGAAAGCTCACATATATTAAATAGGCTATGGGTTGCATTATGAGCATTTTCATCAGACGATGTAAAATAAATCCATTAGCCACAGTTGTCCTTCATGTGATAATGATGTTTAGAGCTCATTAAAAAGTAATTGTAACCACTTTCCCTTACTTTATCAGCAGGATTCAGCTGGTGATTTGATGATCAGAAGCATCCAGCTGAATCACGCTGGAAAATACGTCTGCATGGTGCAAACAAGTGTGGACAAGCTATCAGCTGCTGCAGACCTGATTGTAAGAGGTATTTGAATTTTGTTGCCGTTGTTGTAGTAAAACTACTGTTCCCACCAACCGCTGCTATGGATAATAACATAAAGCACAGTGTGAGAGTTTACTACGCTCGATAACTAGCAGCCTATGAAGTACCACTGATTATTTGGTACAAAATATGGAGGGGGGGGGTGATCTTCTATCGAACTTTAAATAGTAACAACATGCGCTAATTATTTATTTAGTTATGTTTGAAATGTTGATGGCGGTGTTAATTTGCTGAATTTGGATGTGCACGGAGGCAGCTTTTTATGTGAGAATGTACTTCGCTGAAAACCCTGAGGGATTGTGCATGTACTGATTCCCTGTACTCCTTGGTGTGAACACAGTTTCACCTCATGGCATTTCAGATAGGGTCAAGCAGTGGCAATTTGCTTGGAAGTTTTGCCCTTTTACAAATTTGCATAGGCACATACTGCCTTCCTGTGGCAGTTCAGTGGGTCACTTAGTTGGGCAGGATGGGGTTGAAAATTACGTATGTTCTTTCACTTCCCCCTAGTTTTAACCATTGCTCAGCAATGCACATGTGCAATAATGTGCAAGTGATGGCTTGCAGAAAAGAAACATGAACCAATGGGTTTCTTTGTGCCGTGCAATGGCCACTTCAGCTAAATACGCTTGGCAAATATACAGCTGCTGTACATTGCAAATGGTGGTGAAAGGGCTCCGGAGAGGGGCTGCTTAAAATGGCGGCCGCTCGAGCATTGCTGCTGGTGGCACCAACAAAGTCCAGCCCCTTTCCTCCTCTAGGCAGGGCAGGGAAAAGCCAGGAGGAGGGAGGGAGGAGGCGCTGCCGCCGCGTGAGGGAGAGGGAAAGAACGCACGTGCTGGCGATCAATGCAGCAATTCCCAGACTGTCTGCGGGCAAGATCCAGAAGGCAATTGAACCTGATCCACCCCGCAGGCCTTAGTTTGCCTATCCATGACTTAGTCTTACAAGCAAGAGCTTCCTCACCCCGACCTACTGTATAAAGCAAGAGACAGAATGCTAACAGAAGAGCAAGGCAAAATCCAGAGGGGATTTCATTTAGCACAGACCAAGTTATTATCCGTAAAGCCACACAGTCCCTGCTGCAGGGCAAACAGAGTGAAATAGTTAAGCAGGATTGTTTGGTGTTCCACAGCTCAGGCACCACAACCAAGAAAGCAGTGTCTCTCTCTCCCCCCCCCCCAAATTACAGCATATTCTAGATCAGCGTTTCCCAACCGGTGTGCCGCGGCACAGTAGTGTGCCGCAAGACACCGGCTGCTGTTCCGCGGCTTCTTTCCCCCTCCGGGCGCGCCGCTTCCGGTGGGCGCGGGCGGGGCGACCGGCGGTGCCCTGGGCCGCTTCCGGGTCGGTCCGGGTGGCTGGCGCCGCGTCGCCTCGGCTCCGCTTCTCGCTCGCCGGCCGCCGCGGGCTGCCGGGCGCTTCGCCTGCTGCCTCTGCCGCGGTCGGGGACGGGCGGGAGGTGCCGGTGCCGCCGGGCTCGCTCGGGGCCGGCTGAAGGTGCTGCCGGGGGGCTGGGCGCGGGAGGCGGAGGGGGGGCGGGCGCTTGGCCCGCCGATCTCCCGCTCCGTTTTCGCCCGCCTGGGTCCTTCCCCTCCCTCCCGCCAGGGCGCGCGGACACCCCGCCCCCCGGGTGGTGTGCCGCGAGATTTTTTCCGTGGGGCAGGTGTGCCGTTGCCCCAAGGAGGTTGAAAAACACTGTTCTAGATGGCAAGGAATCAGATAAAGGAGCCTCTGCACAGGCAAGCTCATATGGCACGAGAGAGTCCTGAAAACAGTTTGGGACCAGGGAGTGATTTGGGATACCCCTGACTGAAGCACATTCACTTTAGGTTTTGTTAGAATAGCAGGTTGTCTGGGGATTCCACCCATATCGAAGAAAGGACTACAGTAGTTTTATAATACATTATGATGGCCATATTGAGCCATTTAAGCAAGCAAAGTTCGCTCATTTATTCTCAGCTCACTACCTTACGTAGATTTAAGTTGCCAACATCATCCTTAATTATCTCATGCTTTTGATCAAGTGTGTTGTGCTTTTGAATATGAACGCTGTCGTCCGTACATAAACCTCTTGAAATTCAGAGAAGAAGCCATCTTCCTCTTGCCAGGAGAGAGAATAGGAAACGTGATCATTGTCCATTTAAGAAGACAGCAGTGGTTTATCAGCAAGATATATTGTTGCTGCACTAAATGCACACTCCATTTAATGAGGACGAGGCCCAATGAGCAGTTTAAATACCAATACATTAGGCTGCTAAATATTTAAAATCTGTAATACTTGAAGTTCTTAACCGAAAGTATATGCATCATTTTGTAGGGAATAATCTTAAATTTTGCTAGGAGTCTGTTAGAGGAGAATATATTGCAAGGAGCCTGCAAATTCAGCTAATGACTTTATTCCTGCACTTTGAATTTCCTTCTCCCCCCACCCCTCCTTCTTCCAAAAGGAATTTCCTTTGCACATTGCACCATCTGCTGGAGAGGAGAAAAGAGAAGTAACTCAAGCTTTTACCTCACCTGCTGATAACAGCTAGTGATGGAAAGGCACATGGCCTGTCTAGTCAAATACTCTATCTTAGAACTTGACTTGAACAGGGGGGGGGGTAACTAGTTATAGCTATGGTTCTGTTTCTGCTACACTTAAAATTATTACTGTCACTACATCGCTGAATTTGACTGAAATACATGACAGTTGACAAAAATTGAATTTCTTTGGTTGTTGCCAATAGAAACTCGCCTTCAAATAAATCAGCTAGGTTTTAAGGTAGCACAAGCATCTATGACCTTCTGCTTCATCTCTCTAACAACCTCTCTTTTGGATTCTGGTGACAGGATTGTACCCAATATAAAAAACAAAAACAAAAAACTAGTAAACATTTTATGTCTGTCAAAGCAGAATATTTTAGCAGGTATCTCCAAACCTGGGGGAAGAGCTTTTGCTTGGTCAAGCAGGGTGGGGCTTCTCTCACCATGAAGCTGTGTGGGAGAGCACATCTATGGACAGTCCTCTTGGGATGCCAGAAACCACTTTCAGGACAGAACTTGCCAAAACTGTTATGATCAAAGTTGCATCCCCAAATATAGGAGAACTTGGAAGTATCAGACTCACTCTGTATGGGTCCTTGAGAAGGAGAGTTATGACTTTTATCCCTTAAAACTAGTACAGTCGCACCTTGGTTCTTGAATGGAATCTGTTCCGGAAGTCTGTTTGACTTCTGAAAAACATTTGAAAACCAAGGGGCGGCTTCTGTACTGAACCCAACTGTACTGTACAACTGTACTGAACCCAAATGGTGAGATATACTGCAAACGTGTTTACCACCTATGAAATGCAACCACCAGGGGAACTTTACAGAGCCCTTTGTAGCAGAGTGCAAAACTCTTTGAAAGGAAGGACATAAGAATCATAGAACTAACTCTACAGAGTTAGAAGGGATACCGAGGGTCTTCTCGTCCAACCCCCTGCAATGCCAGCGTGGTGTAGTGGTTAAGAACGGTGGACTCGTAACCTGGTGAACCGGGTTCGCGTCCCCGCTCCTTCACATGCAGCTGCTGAGTGACCTTGGGCTAGTCACACTTCTTTGAAGTCTCTCAGCCCCACTCACCTCACAGAGTGTTTGTTGTGGGGGAGGAAGGGAAAGGAGATTGTTAGCCCCTTTGAGACTCCTTAAGGGGAGTGAAAGGTGGGATATCAAGTCCAAACTCTTCTTCTTCTTCTTCTTCTTCTTCTTCTTCTTCTTCTTCTTCTGGAATCTCAACGAAAGCATCCATGATATGTCATATTGGACTAAGCCTCCTTGCAAAGTTTTTGCATTTCTTTTTAGAGGGAGTTGCTATTCTTTAACAACATCCACATATATTGTATAGTAATATTTGCAGAAGACTACCTGATCTCAGATGTACCCAACCACAGGATAGATGCATCCTGATTGCTAGAGGAAAAGGAAGGACAAGCTGCAGAGACTCTAAAGACTATAAAATAAGACAAGAGCAGGAAAAGTGCACTAAAGGGGAGATGAAAACTGCACCTCTTTAGGACCCCAGAGTGTGTGTAAACAATTCACTTACCAATCACAGCTCTGTCCAGAAACAATGACAGGTGGAAGCAGCCAAGGTAGTTCATTTCACAGAAATTACTTGCAAGGGTGCATGTACATTTTGCTTCCTAACTTTCTTTTCTATGAGGAATAGAAAAAATGAAAGCTCAGAGTTGGGGGGGGGCATGTCCAGGGACACCACCTACGTGGGCACTTGGTTGGTGAACTCTACTGCAGACGTTCCATTTTAACAATTTGAGAATATTCACTGCCCTATACACTAAATATGAGCCACTGTCTTGCTTCGAAAGTTTTAAAGCAGGATCAGTTAGAAAGCCACAAATGACAGAATTTTAATGTGGTCTCCAAGGTTCTTGGTTCTGTCTTCAGGCAGGTGTTTTACACCCCATTTTTAACCTTTAATAATAGTAGGGTTTAAAAATAGCAAAGTCAAACAGTGCAATCCTATACGTGTTTATATGGGCTTGCTCTTAGGTGTGTGAAGACTGCATCCTCACAGCACAATCCTCCACATGTGTACTCACAAATAACTGTGGCTGTGTAAGCGTGTTTAGGACTTCAGTCTCAGTCCATTTTTTTATTTTAAACCATAGGCTTTGCATCTACTGTTAAACGTAGGCTGGCAGCAGAGCTTAAAATACAAAACAGAGAATTCCATTATGGACGGGGCTATCACAGAATGTAGAGCTTTAGATCAGAGTCTGTTATTGCAAACTATATCGGTTTTGGGTTGTTGTTTTTTTAAAAATAAACACTTTATGATTGTTTCTGGCTGTTGCTGCACAAACAGCCATTTTAGATGTTATATAGTTGTCTTGCTTGTTCGATAAAAATCATATTTTGGCAATCTCATCCAGAAATATTGTTCTATCTGTCAGCTTAGTAAGTAAGTAAGTACGGTAAGTAAATAAGTTGGACTATCCATTGCAGAACAAGATAAACTTATCAAAATTGATTTCAGTAAGAATTCAATTGAGAAAGCTCTGAAATGAAAGTATAGTTTTGTTTGAGGTGCCTCATATTTCCCTATAATCAATTGTTCCATCTACTGACCATTAGGGAGATGTAATTTGTAAAGTACATCATGCTAGGTAACGCTATAATAAGCCACCATTCTGCCTGAACTGGCAGATCTAGGAAGACTGACCAGCTGTGAAAGCAAGGACTACTAAGTATTCTTGCTGGAGGCACCCAGTACAACCTTATTCAGAACTGATTTCATAGAGTGCTGAGGGGTAAAGTTATACTGGAGTGGTTACATTTCAAATTATGGTTTTAAAATGACTTAATTTACTCTGGGGTTGCAAAGCAGGCTGTGACTTTTTTTTATTGAACTGTTTGAATGGAACTTCAAGTGCTAGAAGGTTAGGCATTAAAAATAGGTGACTAAATCATGATATTTCAATCATTGAAATGTTTAATTACAAGTGCTGAACACAATGAGGCTTATTTCAGAGTGAATGTGCATAGGGTTGCACTGACATTCATTTATTTAACATAATCCTGAAGCTGATATCTCGCAAAGTTTCTACGCCTTGCCTCACAAGCCTCATATTTTTAACTACGGCAAAATGCAATTTTGGGGTCCCTATCTGCTACTTTTCCTAAAGGCATTTTATTTAAAAATGTGTAAGTAGTCAGCATCTCACTATCTATAGGAGATAAAAGTGAGTGTCCAAGAGCAGATTCTATGTGCAAAAGCAACTATGCATGTATTTCCACTATAAAATATGTAGCTTTAGTCACTGTGGTTAGTTTGATTATCTGTGTGATAATAAACTCAGAAAAAAAGAGTGCACATCATGGAAATTCATTCTTGCTGGAGGGAATTATAAGTGGTCCAAATTAAAAATATATTGTCCAAAGTATCCCAGGGTTGTTATTGTTTACCTGTAATCCGTTTTAAAAGACTTCTCTGCATACTGAAAACTATTAACTTAAACCTTGAGCTGAAAGGTAAAGTCTTGTTACTTCTTAATACTTGACGTGAGATATTTTACATGCAGGGTGTGTCTCATTGAGGATATTTGAAACTTGTGTTATGTGTGTTTCATAACAGGTCCACCAGGTCCGCCCGAAGCTGTGACAATTGATGAAATCACAGACACTACAGCTCAGGTATCCTGGAGGCCAGGAGCAGATAATCGCAGTCCCATTACAACATATGTTGTTCAAGCAAGGACCCCATTTTCTGTGGGATGGCAAGCAGTCAACACAGGTAACTAGACATCTTAGAACATGCAGAATATGACCACTGAAGTTTGCTTTAACCGTTTTCCATGAGCCCATAGGATTTCTGATTATGGGGAAGAAGCAGTGTTGGTCTGATCCAGTTCTCTTCTTGTGACTGAATGGAACATATCATTAACTAATTTACATCTGTGTCTTTCTCAATATTTTTTTCACCCCAAATTTAGCAAAGATTAGCAAAAATTAGCAAAATTAGCAGAGATTACCAAATTTAGCAAACAGAAAAAAAGAGCAGCCAACTAATGGCTTATCTCTAGAGTCTACATTCTGTCCCCCACTTTGTTTTGTTTTTAACCCAAATATTTCATTATTCGGTAACCATTGGGCATTCTTACATTCTTGACCTACGCTTTTCTTCCCTAGTGCCCGACGCCATAGATGGAAACACATTTACGGCAACAGTAGTGAGTTTAAACCCATGGGTTGAGTATGAATTCCGGGTAGTTGCCGCCAGCCTTATTGGGATTGGAGAGCCAAGCAAACCATCAGAGAAACGGAGAACGGAAGAGGCTCGTAAGTAGTAGAAGCTGAAATGCTGCATTTGGCATTTCAATCAGTCTTTGACACTTCCATTGAATAACTACTTTTACTTGGTCAAAATAGTCTGCATAAGAGAGCAATGCATTTAATTGAGCAAGCTTTATTTTTAGGAGTTTACTAAGGCTGTGTCCACACCTCCTCATGCTCATAACAGGAAGCATTGAGGTACGGACAGTGTTTCCTTTTTGACACCTTATGGAGTGCCATAGCCCATATATCCCAGCCTTCCCAAACTGAAGGCCCTCCTGAGGTTTTGGACTAGAACTTCCATCACCCCCAATTACTGCCTTGCTGACTGAGACTTTATATGTTCACCATAGCTTTAAAGCACCCTGGGGGGGGGGGGAAATCATGGGAACCATAGTTTCCCCATAGATATACTTTCCAGCATCCTTAATAAGATACCATTCATTATTCCAAGTTGGTATAAGGCGATTAATCTCTAAACTTATTATAAGCATCAATTATTGTGAGACTAAAAAAAGGTAGTGTTTGCCAAAAGACATCAGTGACATAACTGAGATCCTGTGTGGTCATATAATAAAAGAGTGTTGCTCACGTAAGTGTTAGGGCTTAATTTTTGTGAAAACACCCTACATACACCCATTTGGATGGAATTAAAATTTAATCTGCCCATTCATTGGGAGCTTTAAAAGCCATCATTTGTTAGAACCGATGATAAAAGCTTTTATTGCTAACATTGTATATTCCTTATTATGTGGTGCAGCAATCTGGGGTGGCTCTAGTAACAAACAGAATATAATGCAAAATAGAATCCCTGTGGAATGTCCCATGCTACACTTGCTGTATTAGTTTGGGTTGAAAACAGCTATGGTATTGTGAGTGAAACACCTTTTGTCTGCGCAAAAGACCTTCCTCTCCCTCTTCCCCCTGTGCCCCCCATCCCCACAAAATATATGCTCTGTAGGGCTGAAGGGACAAAGGTTCTTTCAAACAATTTCAATATTGTGTAATCTTCCATGGTACAAATATTATTTTTAAAAATTTCATAGAATTTGTATACCACTTGATTGTAGGAAAAACACTCAAATGATGACATGAAAAAAAGGATAATAATGTCTACAATGTTGTTTTAGAATTGAATGTGAAGAAATGGGTACTAGTTGTTGCCTGTACGACCTTAAATTCTCTAATATCTGCAGGGGAAGCCAAAGACATATAAAGTATCCAGTTCATTAAATTAGCTACTGTTGACTCAGCCTTATTGTCTGCTTGCATATTTACCAAAAGCTGTAGACTTAAGTTAGTAGCAATCAGTTTCATGATTATAAATAAATGAAATGTGTTATAGGGGAAATAATTTTTAAAACTATTTGCAACAGGTAATTGGCTCATAAATATGCTGTTTGGCCATCTCATTTTCAAAATTATGTATTACGTGCTCTCAAAGTGCATCATAAAAACCTGCTGCAAAGCATTTTAATCAATATTCTGATTAATGCTTCTCTTTTACATTGCGACGGAGACATTGAGATATTTAGAATTCCCTCCCCTCTCAATTTTATAAAATGGTACTTCCAAAAGAAATTTGCTTTGAAATCTCAGTGATAGAATAGTTAAGAGTGACACAACACATAAATGAAATGTTAAATAAAGATGGCAAACTCATCTTATTAAAGGTGCAAAATTATTTTTTTTTAATGTTCAAAAATGGGGGGGGGGGAACCATCTGGCAACAGCAGGTTATCTAAAAAAATACAGTGGTACCTTGGTTCTCAAACTTAATCCGTTCCGGAAATCCGTTCCAAAACCAAAGTGTTCCAAAACCAAGGCACACTTTTCCATAGAAAGTAATGCAAAATGGATTAATCCGTTCCAGACTTTTAAAAACAACCCCTAAAACAGCAATTTAACATGAATTTTACTATCTAATGAGACCATTGATCCATAAAATGAAAGCAATAAACAATGTACTGCAGTCGCACAATCAATCAATCAGTAGCTGAACTGGGTTCCACAGTCACAAAAACAAACCAAAAAAAGAGCCACAAAAAAGCAAAATAAATAGCAAAAACAGACAGACCTCAGCATAACACTCAGAATGGAAGCATAACACTCAAAACAGAGCACGTTTGGCTTCCAAAAAAAGTTTGCAAACCGGAACACTTACTTCTGGGTTTGTAGTGTTTGGGTTCCAAGTTGTTTGAGTACCAAGGTTCTCATGAAAACTCAGAAATTGTTTTTCTTTTAAATCTTTGCTAAAAGTGTAGACACCAATATATCTTCCCTGTATAAACATCAAACAAGCTATCCTTACCTTGTAATAGTCGCTTTTCTCCCCTTTTCTATAGTTCCTGAAGTCACTCCAGCTAATGTCAGTGGAGGTGGTGGTACCAAGTCTGAGTTGGTCATAACCTGGGAGGTAAGTGAGCTGTGAATTTACGGGGCAAGAAAGGGAAGGGAAATGAACTGTTTCCCTTTTTGTGCCAAACCTACCAGAGACTGACTTGAGGGTGTTGAATCAGG
The DNA here is from genome assembly GCA_034641385.1 of Darevskia mixta. Classification (NCBI taxonomy): domain Eukaryota; kingdom Metazoa; phylum Chordata; class Lepidosauria; order Squamata; family Lacertidae; genus Darevskia; species Darevskia mixta. The sequence continues at coordinate 7,025,885 of JAWWNH010000013.1, forward strand.
CAGCATTTTGCAAAGGGACATATTATTTTTAGAAATATGTCACACCTGTCTGCCTGCTTCCAAATTTGAAGAGGGAAAGAAGATCTCTGAATGGGATGCAGGGCTGAAACATGGCAAGTAATGGGAAGTGCAGGGCAGAGACAGCATGTCCTTGCTACATACCCAAACTGGTTTTGGAACTGTTCTCTCTTCCCAGTGTAAAACATAAGAAGATGTTTTAGAAGAATTGAATGGGTTAGGGTTCTCCAACAGAGAATTCTCACCAAATTATAATTTTTTGGAAGAGAAAGCATGCATAATATACGTTTGCCCTATCTGCTGAGTAATTTCAAACAGACCCTGTGGGTTACAGTCAGGAAAAGTACTCTAATTTCTGACTTGCATTTTCCACATCCTTACAGAAGGAAAAAATGCACGGATTGCTTTATAAGCACGTTGTTGCTTCCAAGATGTACTACAAGGCAATATATTTGTTTTCCAATACTTGTGTCAGTCCTTAATGTGTTGAAGTTCACCCTTCCTGGAATTAATTAGTTTTGCTCCATGCCTTCTACAAAAACAATGTTTAAAAATGTACAGTGTCTAAACTATAACCCATAATTTTCAAGAAGTATAAATCAGAGTTCTTTAAGATCTGGCTGTAGATGCACAAAAATCTCCTCCTCCATGAGAACCCATAAGAATGAAGAAAGCCATGTTGTTCTTCCAATTCAAATATAACACTTGAGCACATGCTAATCCAACTGGTTTCAGCCGAACTTGAGAACGTGCCTAAGTGGCATTCTGAATACACATATTTCCTGGAATGCGGTTTTGCATTTCTTTAGCTTCCTTGCTAAAGCTCAAAATATGCAAGACTAGATAATTGCAATATGTGCACCAGTGACCTGGTGGTGATGTGACTGGTTCTGACATCAGACAGCATTTGCCAGCTAGTCTGCATCACACTTCAACATGCACTCCCTGCCACATAGAAGTTCACAGCATACTTAAAGTAAGTCGCGTCCTTTTGCTTCAAAACTAGCTACTTGCTGCATCTGGTAAGGTCAGAACAGCACACAAGGGAACAGAGAGGGACATTGGTAAAAGTCATGGAGAGTCTTTGTGGTGTAGTAATCTGAACCACTTTAAAACCATTGCATTTACTGCCTCTAAAAAAAGAGGAACTGGGGGTTGATATGAAATAAATGCTTCAATTGTGGTTTTCAAACTCAAATGGGTTCTGCCAGCCAAGAAGCTTCACTCCAGTTATATTAATGCATTGTGATTTTATAATTTTATGTTGTATAGTAGACATATGTTGTGTGATTTTAGAGGAATGTCTTGCTTCTGCCCTCTGTTGTTCATTGTGAATGCCTTTGGGTATATACAATACTATAGATTTAATTAACTATTTACATGATTAGTTAATAGCGGACAGCCGAGTGAGGCAATTGGTCCATTTTTATAAGTCTTTGCTTGTGGTACAATTAAGTTGTGAACATTCTATTGTACACCCAGTTTTAGCAGTATCCCATGCAACTGAAAGTGCCAGTGTAGATTTAAAATTGTGGTTCTTATAGAATACAAAGGGGTAGGACTGGAAAATTTCAGACACTTGCTTTTCTTAACTGTGACACTAGAGTTTTAAGAAGTCAGAAACTCTCTGTAACCTCTGCAAAGAAGCTTTTATTATATGCTTGTACACCACATTCCTACACTGATTTCCCCAGAGTTGTTAAAACCCATTTCCTTTCCCACTACACAAATATTAGAGCATCTCACTCATAACATGTTTATGACTCAGATCTAAAGGAAGTGGCAAACACAGCTTATAAAGTGGCTTCTTGTTTATTAGTGAGGACTGTGGTAGCAAAAACAGAAAGTAAATCTCCAGATGGATGTGTAATTCTGTCCTTATTTTGATTTAAGTCCATTTAGATAAATTCAGATTCTAAGAGCTGCCTTGCAGATGGCATTTACATGCTTCAGCTTTGATTATTAGCTGTCCATAATATCTAGGCTGCAGTTGGTTCTTCTTCTTATGCTATTTTTAATAAGTTATGTTTTCATAGGCGCAAATAGACCATAAAAACCACATCAGATAACTGGAACAAATTAGCACAGAAACATAAAATGCTAAAGTTAAGTGTTTAATTTCCTCTGCCAGAGAGTGTATTTCCAAATTGCACTATATGGATCCGTTAAATTTCTTGGAGACCATTTTTATTGTGCCTCTTTGTAAATTCATCCAACACATTTTCTTTTCTTGTTGTAGACAGTGCCTGAAGAGTTACAAAATGGAGGTGGGTTTGGTTACGTGGTTGCCTTCCGTCCAGTTGGTACAATAAGTTGGATGCAGACAGTAGTGGTTTCTCCCGACGCCTCCAGATACGTGTTCCGGAATGAGAGTTTACCGCCGTTTTCTCCATATGAAGTCAAAGTGGGGGTGTACAACAACAAAGGAGAAGGTTCTTTCAGCCCCGTCACAATTGTTTATTCAGCTGATGAAGGTAAAGTCCAGCCTAGTAATCTATTGCATGTGACAAGCTGGCCATTTACGGAAGGCATCTATATATTATTGGCACATTCTACTGATGTCCAGGTCTGCTTACAATAAATAAGCATAGGAATAGGAATAGGAATAATTTATTGGCCAAGTACGTTTTCCAACATACTTGGAATTTTGCTTCAGCTACATTGCAATGTAAACATACCTTATACAAACACTGTTCCACTCACAATACAATGACACAGCAAAGAAACCCCACCCATAACTGGCCTCCCATTCCGCTACACATGTGCCCAGCTTTAGAATATATTTTCCTCTAAATTAGTAATAATTAATTAGTAATTAACAGTAATATTGCTCTGCAATTAATCCAGAATGCGGCAGCTTCTCAGTAGTGGCACCCTCCCTGTGGAACGCCCTTCCAGCGGATGTCAAGGAAATAAGCAGCTATCCTATTTTTAAAAGACATCTGAAGGCAGCCCTGTTTAGGGAAGTTTTTAATATTTAATGCTGTATTGTTTTAATATTTGACTGGAAGCCGCCCAGAGTGGCTGAGGAAACTCGGCCAGATGGGCGGGGTAAAAATAATAAATTATTATTATTATTATTATTATTATTATTATTATTGTGCATCAAGAAGAATTAGGTCATTCATTTAAGTTGCCATTTATGTCTAAACGCTTTGCAAGCTTAATTTCTAATTTTGATGTTTAATGGCACTGTGCAATTTTATTCATTCATTCATTTGTCCGTTCAAGAATTTATACCCAGCTCTTCAGCTGGAAAGGATTACAGAATGGTTTAAGGATATATAAACACAACATACCCTGCCACGAGGTTTACAGTCTGTGACTTATGGACTTATACATGACATAAAAGGAGAGGGGAAATGCATGACATTAAAGAGAAGAGGGAAATGAGCAAACTTGGGCTCAATTCTTGATGCTATAAAGTTTTTATAATGACCAGCTTGCATAGCAACAAGCTGCTCACAATCGACCCAGCCTTCCTGGAAAGGTCCCTAATGCAGCCAGAAATTGTTGATCTTATAGGGAGACTTTGCGTTCTGGAGCCTAGTTTGGATCTTCCAGCTTCTTGCCGCTCTCGTGGCAGCAGGTAGGCTCACAGGTTGATGCTCTCAGCCTCAGAGCAGTGGTCCTCCTGCTGCCTTTTGTCACAAGCAATTGGCGCTAAAATCTCCAGGAGGGAGAAGAGGATCCTGGCCTAGTTGATGAAAGCAGCAGAGAGTGGAGAGGATTGTCCCTTGTTGTCTGCTGTGTCATTTCTTCCTCACAGGGTAGTTGGGGCTCTGTCAGGATTGCAGTATGTCCAGTACCAGGCTTTGATATTGACTCCGAGATTATACTAGGGATGCAATAACACATCTTATCTGTTTGCCATACATAAGAAGGATTTTGATAGTTTCCATTATATGTATGTCTTATCTGAAGGAATGTACTAATATTTATGAATACAGTGGTACCTCGGTTTAAGAACAGTCCTGTTTACGAACTCCGCAAAACCGGAAGTAGTGTCCCGGCTTGCAAACTTTACATCGGTCTAAGAACAGAATCCGAACGGTGGAAGGGCACCGGCAGTGGGAGGCCTCATTAGGGAAAGTGCACCTCGGTTTAAGAATGGTTTCGGTTTAAGAACGGACTTCCGGAACAGATTAAGTTCGTAAACCAAGGTACCACTGTATCCTCCAATTGGAAACTGCTCTGATTTATCTTAAGTGTTATCAGTACATGGCACACTGAATAAATTTAGGAAAGAAATCTTTTTATGAATTATTTCTTTCAGAATTGATATTCCACACAAAAGAAAGGGCCAAAGCTCAGTTGCAGAGCATGACATTTACAGGTTTCATATATGCAAAGACCCAAATCCAATCACTTCTATCTCAAATTAAATGGCCTTGGGTTATAATGCTTAGGAAAGGCCTTTGCTTAAGATGCTGGAGAGCTGCTGCCAGACAGGTTTGAAAATGTGGAGCTTAACAGGCTTATAGCTGGATACAGTCATCAGTCACTGGCCCTCTTATAACTTCCACGTGCAGACAATTCTTCATGAGCAGAGGCTACATGCATACAAGCTGTGTGCACATTGATGTTGCATCTATCCCACACAATTGTGGGATAGATTGTGCAGACTGGGCACAGGCTGCCTCTTGGCGCATAGAACTACCAACTCAGGTCTGCCACCACAATCCTTGCTCTCCCTTCATGTATTGATTATACACAATCCTTATAACAGCTGAATCAGGTCTCGAGAACAGGTATGCCAGGGGTGGGGGACCTTCACCCTTGGAGACTAATTAGGCCCATCATGCCTCCCCATTTGACCCGAGAGGCCGTTTCAGCCAGGTGTGGGGCAGCTAAGGGCAGGGCTCAGCCAAAAGGATGCTTGCAGGCACCGCCAATCAGTGGTGCCTGCAAAACCCCTTCCAAAGCGCAAGGCAAGATAGCACTTCTCAAAGCTCCGTTCTGCACAGAGCTTGGAATGGTGCTTGTGAAGATATGAGAACTGTCAGCTTTTCAAAAGCCCCGTTCAAAGCGCTGCAGAAAATCGCAGGCCAAAAGGTTGCATGATGTCCAGTGATTGACAGGTGAGCAGCCTACTCACCTGTCAAACGTAGCCCAGGAGGGGTGAGGAGGTAATGCTCTGGCCCACTTGGCTACAAAGGTTCCTCACCCCAATGTGTACAGGCACATGCAAGCTACTCTATCCTACCTTATTCCTGGGCTGTTCTTCTTCAGCTCCTCCCTTCATACAAATCTAGGGGTGCTCGAGACATAGTCATCACACTCTGGTTCACTGGCTGTTCCTTCTGGAGAACAGGAAATAATATCTCTTCATGATGATATTATGATGTCATATGCTGAGTATCCCTTTGTATTGCTAGGGGGGAGGGGAATGACGGAGGATTCTTCCAACGTCCTGTTTATTGAGCATTCACCCCAAGTTGCTGGCAAAGAATTTGCACTGAGTTATTACGTCATTGTTAGTTGACCGTTCATTCTGCTTTGTTTATGGGGCAGCTATGTGACACAATTATCCCATACTTTACATTGCATTTTTCCAGCACCACAAAAAATTGAGGGACTTTTTTATTTTATTTTTTATTTTATCTTATTGCACAAGAGCACCAAATCTACATTATTTCTGCAACCTATAAAAAGCATGCATTCCTGCAAAATAGTGAAATTCTGATGCTAGTCATGGGCCTGTTGTTTTGTTGGCAGACCAACATCTGTAGTAATGTCTAACTTATATCTGAGGGTGAGATATAGGGACTTGCCTTAAGGCATCAACAGAGAGTCAAAGCTGACTTCATCCATTGGTTAGGTAGGATGAAGAACAGTTAAGGAAAAGCTACGACCACGAAGGTGAATCTACATCTAACCACTGTTTCTTCTTTTTAGAACCCACCAGAGCTCCAACCCATGTCTTTGCCAAAAGCCTTTCTGCTTCAGAAGTACAAGTATTTTGGACCTTGCTCCCAGAGACCCAGAGCAAAGGAAGGATACAGGGCTACGAGGTAAGAACGTAAGGGACATCACTAGCCTGAAACAATCCTTGTTTAGTCTGAAACGTCTTATGTGCACAAAGAATTTGTTTTAAACTGAAAATCTCCCTTCCCACCCTCCCCCATAACAATGCACTTAAGCATATGCTAATGCACTTGGTATCAATGAGCAGTAACAACATGCGATTGTAAGTCTTGGTGCATTGCAATGCAATGTGGGAGCCCTTGTTACAGGCCATAGTTTCTGCAAATTCTATGAACTATCAGCTATTTGCTCCACCATATAGTAACCATATAGTAAGAAATACACAATGTATAGTGCAAATACACAGTGCAAGCCTAAATGCCAGTTTATTGTGCATATTTTATTTTAGATGTATTTCTTCTTTAATACAAGATTTAAAGAACTAGAAATAAAAATAGGGAAAGGGGCCCCCTCCTCTCCTTTGGACCTGTGAAGAACTCAACATTCTACAACCAGTGCAGTTATGTGGAATGTTAAAACCTGCAGGTATAAGGCAGTATACAAATGTAATAAACTATTATTAGCATTACCTGTATTATTAAGGGCTATAAACATGCCCATCAATGCTGCAGTGGTCAGATGTACTGACTGCTGGTTTCATGCATGGAAGGGTTATTTTGAAACAGTGCAGCCTCTTGAAATAGAGGCAATGGCAGGATTTGTGGAGAGCTGCTAAAGCAAAAATCCAGACAAAGATACTGTAAACTCTTCCAAGAATGAAGTCGTGTCAATTCTTTTTTCTATAGTATAGTAAATATCATATTGATATTAAGGCCTTTATGTCATTTCTCAAAAAACACCCGTGTTCCAGAGGGGAAAAAAATCCTAGGCCCTCAGTTTACCACTAGCTTCAATCAATGCAGCTTTGGACCAATGTCAGTCACAAGATGCCAAGTGATTGTGGCAGATTAGAACCCTCCATCTGGGCAGAACCTTAAATAGTTGAGCTATGGCATCTGATTGGCCCAAAGCAGGATTGGCTCAATGAGATTTGTCTACTGTTTACATGGGAAACCAAGAAACATAACATGGAATTGAATGGAATGGAATAGAAAACTGCATGATAGAAACTTGGGTAAGACACAGATTTTGTAGAGAAAATCTTAATCTGTGGCGGGAATGTATGAGGGTTTGCTGGTTTGTTCTAAGCTACTTCAAATTGTAAAGTGGCTATTCAGGTGTGGAGTTTAAATATGAAAGCATGTGTTTCATTTGTGCAGGTTAGATATTGGAGTCATGGGGATAAGGAAGAGCAGGCTGGAAGAATCAGAACGGCTACCAATCAGACCTTTGCAAAAGTCACCAGCTTGAAAGGCAATGTTTTGTACCACTTGGCTGTCAGAGCTTACAACACAGCAGGGATGGGACCTTCCAGTCCAGTAGTCAACGTGACAACTAAAAAGCCACGTGAGTGGGGGGGGGGGGAGCACTTTTTTTTTTTGCTACATGGTGCAGTACTCTGTGCTGCATTTTTTAGTGCCCACAATATTCCAGCATCCCTAATTTTATTAACTAGGACACAGAAAACTGCAAACTTTGTTGGGCAAGAAAGAAAAATATTTGTCTTTCTGTTCAGTGCAAGGACTTCCTCTACATGTCACCAGTGCACTGAATTTCCATCTGATTCCCTTTTTTATCCATAATACGGTACTTTGTCATGTCAGCTTTGCTGCTGACTTGGAATACATGTTTTCCAGGAGCTCTTTAACTAAGCAAATGTAAGAGTTCACTAAGAGCCTCTCATAAACAATACTGAAAGAGGAAGGAAAACTTTGCTGCTTAATGACATTCACTCTCCTTCACTTTGAATTTAGCACCAAGTCAACCCCCTGGAAACATCATTTGGAATTCATCGGACTCTAAGATTATACTGAACTGGGATCAAGTAAAAGCACAGAATAATGAATCTGAGGTGAAAGGATATAAAGTACGTAAGGGGCAGCGAAACTTATTTTCCATTGTTATGAGACATTAAGCAGTACCGCTGTATTGAACTAACTAACTTCTGAATGAACTGTGAAAATTAAATTTTTTCAGTGGGATCTGAAATTGACTTAAACTTCACGTGGGCTATGATCTAAAAAACTTTAATAATGTTCTGTAGACTTCAGTGATATATTATGAGGGTGATAATCTAATAAACCGGGACTATTTTTCACCTGCAACTCCAATGTCATTAAAGCATCACCCAAACTGATCAAGAACTGACAACCAGTGCCTCTGAGAGGCACAGGTTTTAAATGATTCAAAATGCAGTGGCCCAATCCCAGGACAAAATACACCACTAGCACTTGCACCAATGTAGGCTACCTAGCTTCCTCCTCCTACTCAGCACCTTATGCCTGTTTGGAGCATTTTTTTCCATTTCATTTCATAAAATTTATATACTGCTCGATTGTAGAAAGAACCACAAAGCATGAGCTTAATGCTTTGCTGCCTAGGCTCATGAGATATTACTAAAGTCTGCAGTGCTGCAGTAGCAAGGGAGATGTTCATCCCGTTGACTTGGATGGAATTCTGCTTAATATTTCAGTCCACTTCCTTGCCTGGCTGCCTTTCCACCCTCATCTGATACAGGCAAGGTCTTGCATGGGGAGCTTGAGTTGTTGCAGCCATTGTGACACTGGTGCAACAGTAGCTTCTCAGCATGGTGGTGATGTACAGTGGTATCTCAGGTTAAGTACGCTTCAGGTTAAGAACTCCGCTAAGAACAGAAATCGTGCTCTGGCGGCGCAGCGGCAGCAGGAGGTCCCATTAGCTAAAGTGGTGCTTCAGGTTAAGAACGGACCTCCGGAACGGATTAAGTACTTAACCCGAGGTACCACTGTATTGGCATTGGCACATCATAAGACATTCTGCCCTGCTCCGAGGCTATTTTTTTCTATTTCTATATGTTTCTATACAGCGAGTTCCTTATTTTCGTGGCTATCAGATCAGCTTAAAAAGTCAGTTCAGAAATGAAAAGCTGAGAATCAAGCCTCTCCAGTATAACATTCTGGTGAAATTCTACCAAGTATTTTGATCTCAAGGAGAGCAGAGCTACATGAACAGCTCTGACTTCACAAAGCCAACGAGAGAATGAAAGTAATGCATCCTAATGCTCAAGGGTATGACAAGAAGCCACGCGACTTTTCAAAAGCCAAGGCATATATTTTCTCTAGGGACTATAAGAGCTGATTAGCTATTAATATAAGTCCTAGAAATAGAAGCAACTTCTATAGAAAATCTAAGGCTCTTGCTTTCTTCTTCTTCTTCTTTCTCTTTCTCCCCCTTGGCTAAAAATATGGTCTAGGTTTTATACAGATGGAACAGACAAAGCAGCACATCTGTTATAGAAACTAACAAAACATCTGTGGAGCTTTCGCTGCCTTTTGATGAAGATTACATCATAGAAATAAAGCCATTCAGTGATGGAGGAGATGGCAGTAGCAGCGAGCAGATCCGAATTCCAAAGATATCAAGTAAGAGTCCTTGTTGTTCTTCGCCATGTGAGGGTACTTCAGTCCCCGCCCCCAAATGATCCAGGGCTGAATCTGTTTCTCCGTGCGTAGAACTTCAGAGTGCTTTAAAAATGTAATAAATAGTACCAAGGAAGTATACATATACATAAAGTATACATACATACTATACATAAAGTTTTGTTAATGGTTCTTCTGTCGCCCATATGACGGTATCCAGAATTCTTCAGTTTTGTAACTTACATATCTATACCATGGTCATATTAGCCAGAGCAGGGCTGGCCCACCCATAAGGCAACATGAGACAACCGCCTCAGGCAGCAGATCCAGCCCCCACTGACACACATTACTTGCGAGGCTGGATCTGCAACCTCCTCAAGAGCATCCCCAAGAGCAACCTCCTCAAGAGCATCTACAGCGGCCTTTTGGGAAATAGGAGGCCCTGGTCTCCTCCCACCCCAAGAAAGAACTGGCTAGGGCTGCCCTCTGGGATCCCCTGGGCTCTGCTCCCACCCAGTGATTCAGAGTACACCCCCTCGCCTTGCAATGGCCTTTGATTGCCACTTCAATGGTCCAGTAAAGTTAAACTGAAGCTCACCAGCCCCGCTTGTTTCTGATGTAGATCTTTACTTACCCAGTAGGGAGGATGGCCTTTTGTGGTTCACCTCAGGTGCCAAAATGTCTTGGGCTGGCCATGGCAATGAATGAAATTTTCTGTAGTTAGAAGAGAAGATGCCTTTCTCAGTTTTGTAACTGTCTACTTTGAACAAAGTCTTGCGGGGGTGGGGTGGGGGAGAGAGAGAAAAGGAAATAAAAAAAGCACTTCTTTTCTGCTTAATGATATTCAATCATAATGGGAGTATGTATGTGTGTATATATGTGTATATATATGTGTGTGTGTGTGTGTGTGTGTGTGTGTGTGTGTGTGTGTGTGTGTATAGGCATTTTCAGTTGTGGGACCAAACATAGCAGTAGAATTTATCCCTCTGTGCACCTAAAATGACAGTAAATTGTCCCTGCAAAAGTGGAGTTGTGTTAAAGGTTAATTATGGCATTGCAGTAGTTTTCCTGCAGGAACATAACAAGTACTAAGTCAGGAGCAAAAGAATAGGCTTGCTTTAGTCGTTAGCTCTACTACCCACAACACAGAGCACAACAGAGGACAACAGGTTTATATGGGGCTCCCTAGCATTTTCCCATTCCCATAACAATATTTTATTATTATTGTTACCGAAAGTTCTTGTGACAACTTAAAATGCCAGCAAATGTATTATGGAGATCTGGGTACAAATTCTTACATGGCCAAGAACCTCATTGAGTGTGACCTTGGACTAGAATGGGAAGGCCTGGGGGGAAAACCCCCAGAAAAATTGTGGGGGGTGACATGGGAAGGCCTGGGGGGGGGGCGGAAAAATTGAAAAAACAACAGCCCCCTCCCCCATTTTTCCAGGCCTTCCCATCTCTACCTTGGACTAGTTATAGTCTCTCAGCCCATGTACCACGCAAGGTGGCTGTGAGACTAAAGATAGGGGGGGAACCATGTAAGCCACCTTGCCATGTAAGCCACCTTGAGCTCTTTGGAGGGAAGGTAGGATATAAATGCAAGAAACACATGTCAAAGCACTTCTGTGCATGTGGAGCTGCTACTGCATTACAGTGGAACTGGGAATACTTTTATGCATAATTTTTGCATGCACACTGAAACTCTGGACTAGAGCCCCAATCCCTGTTTTAACTTCCTGCTCCTTAGCATTTCTGCCAATATAAAAGCTTTCCATCTGAATCAGTGCCAAGTAATTCTTTCATGTTACTGAATGCAGGAGCACCATAAAAGTGAGGCGAGCTATGTCACTTGTTCATGTATGTGAAGCTGCAAGATATCAAACCTTGTGATTTCTTTTTTCTTCTCCTAGATGCCTATGCGAGAGGGTCGGGCGCTTCTACTTCAAATGCTTGTACGTTGTCAGCCATCAGCACAATAATGATTTCCCTCACAGCTAGATCAAGTTTATGACAAAAAATATCTAAAGGACTTCCTGTTTATAATATAACTAAGCAACATTTAGCTAGTTGTTTTGAAGACACCCAGTACTAAGTAATATTGTTGTTCGAGTACATCTTACTACTGGAAAAAAAATGTTTTATGCTTCTCTAGGAATGGCATTATACAGTACTTCCTCAAAGCAAATATAGCTTTGTCTGAAGTTTCTTTGGAAACTCTGCAATGCACTGAAAACATCTGTAATACGATGTTACCAAAGCAGTTTACATATGTCCTTATATGCATATTTTTTATTATATATTTAGTGTTTTATAGACTTTTTTAAAGTTAACATATGATGTAGATATTAATTTCTTTCCCCCTCTGCTATGAAATGCTATTGATGGCATTTACTGTTGCAAAAATACATTGTTTTGGAATGTTTTATAGCCAGGTCGAAAGTTCTCAGTACACTGGTTTCAAATTGATTGTATAGTTTTGCAAGAGTGCACTGGCAAAGCTCTTTTGACCTCGATCCATTCTTCAAGGTACCTGGGCTTATCTGTACACAGGTGGGATCCCAAACAGGCATTATATGAAGTCTTCCCTCCCCTCTCCCTGATGGCCTCAAGTCAGGTTTGCTGCTGCTATTACAGCGCTTGTGGGCCTTATCTATTGGCCATTCCTAGCCCCTGATGCACAGACGACTTCCACAAGGAAGGGAGTGGGCTACTAGATAACTATACATGAAGGGCAGAATATACTTGTCTGGTGCCAGCAGTACAGCCAGCTGGAGGATTGGGAGAGGGAAGAGGAAGGTTCACTGGAATACTTTTTCAGGATCCTTTCCCCCAACATGTGCAGAGGAGGAGGATGGATCATGCTGCTATTTAAAGCAGCTAGAGTGGTGGGTTGTTTTTTTAAAATGACATGTAAGGTCTTCATTCTTGGATCAAATTACAAAAAAGACAAATCTAAAATAACTTTCAATGCCTTTGCTTTCAGGTTTGTGTAAGTCAACTGCATAGTATCAGCTAGCTAATATTTTAATGATGCATAGCAAAGATTTTCATTTGAATGTACTTAAGTTTTCTCTAAAAATTTAATAAATATTAAATTGACATTCGTTCCATTTAGTCGTGATCGCTCCTATAGTAATGTAGACCAGACGTTGCTATAGCAAAGGACAAGATGCTGAATGCGGTGAAAATCTTGAAATTCCACCCTTTGAGCAATTTATGTAATTCTGGATTTGCACCATTTTAATAAGGAAGTCTGTGCGTCTGTGAGACTTTAAATGAAACATAATTATGCTGATTTCTGTGTTGGAACATATATTTCTTTTGACAGGTACATGTTTAACTGTAATTCTCTATAGTTTGGTTTCATAAACTGAATTACAAAATTATCTCTGTTTATACGATTTTTGTTTGAGTATAGGTCATAAGCTAAAACTAATAAATACCATTCTAGTGAATACTTCCCTAAAAAGGCTTTTTTCCATTAAAAAAAATTATATGTATGTCTGGGTGTCTCTATGCACTTCCAAATAGCTCCTTTATTTTAAGATATCAAACCCTCTTGCCTTTTTGCTAGCACAAGTGAACAGAACCCAACACCTGAAGAGTGTTCTGAAGACCTAGCTTTAATTTTCTTGACAAGCTCTCTTTATACATATCTAGCATGTTGATAAAATCCTATTCAAATGTGACAGTGATTGCAGTCCATCATGACATTTTCTCATGAAGCTGTCATCCATTTCCATTAAAGCTTGCGTTGAGCACTATCTCCACTGACTTGGGTGTGCGTACCGGTTCTCAATGAACATATGAACTTCTGCACAAGCTTGCACATGCAGAGCTCCATCCATGCTCCACTCCATGTGTTCACCAGAGTCTGGGAAGGTATATGAACCATGCCCAGAATTTAAAAAGAAAAAATATATTAATACAAAAGATTTATTTGTTACTGGGGTAAAATTTTGTACATATGCTCAGATGGAACAATAATAATTAAGACATCAATGAAGCTTTCTGTTCATTCTTTTCCCCAAATTTTAAAAAAAAAATGCACTGCAGAGGTTTATAGTTTGTTCTTCCTGATAGTTTAAATTTGCCTGTAACTTGTCTGTTTTGCTTCCAGAACAACACAAGCTAACTTTTAAACTACTTTCAAAATATATTTATTAAGTAACTCATAATCAGGATTCCACTTGTGTAAGTCAGGGGTGTTAACCAGAGAAATATTGTCAGTATTTCAAGCTGTGTTCCTTTCTTAGTTTGATATGGTTACTTCTATGTAAAAACAAAAACAAAACAAAAAAACCCACAAAAGTAAGAAAATGAAAGAAAAAAAGCCTTGTAGTTTTTCTCCCCAGTGTAAATGATATTTATCAGTGATCTAGCAGATGTAATCTTTTTTATAGTTATTGGTAATAAATATTCTGTTATTTGTAAATATTCCTGTGTTTATAGGCATTTTTCCTGCATTTGTGGTGGTTCTTTGTTAAAAAAAAAATGCTCCATGACACTCTTAATCTCAAATGTGTGTGTTGTGAAAACACCCAGGATCAATGGTGGACAGATTTCCAAAAACTCAACATGGAATGGGCACCATTAAAAAAAACAAATGAAAACCCCCCCACATTATTTAAAAATAATTTTAAAACAAATGTTTATTTCTAATTAAGAGCCCATGCCAATGTTGTAATTGGGATTGTAGGAAGAGCTAGGGGTTTGCTGCCTTAAAACCCTGCAATGAGATCCTCACAGAAAGCCCCAAAAGACACACATGCATTCCTGATTTCCAAACTTGACTATGGATAGGAGTAGCAAAGGCTCTCAAGCCAGAGTGCCATTAAACCCTAGACACTCAAGACCATAAGAACCTCTGGAAATGTACTTCCATGGTTCCTGATGTCTTTAAGGATACCAGTGACCCCTCACTGTGAAAAGGTTCCTGGTGCCCTTTCTGGGGATGTCGGAAACCACAGGAGCCATATTTCCAAGTAGTCCTGAAGTCCTGATATCCTTGGAAACTGTGTGTGTGCTTGTAGCAATATCCAGGAGCCTGAGCTACAGAAGTTCACAGCAAGGTGCCAAGAAGAAAAGGTTGGAACTGCAGACAGCTGGACTTCGAATACTGCCTATTTCAAACTTCAGCACCTCACTAGCCAAGATGCACCATTTATTGGGTTGGCTGATCAATTTATCTGGTGACACATCAAGGCTGCCATTCTATACTTATCTGGGAGCAAACCCATTGAAGTTAGACTGACCCTTGAGTAGACAAACAGAGGCTTACGCTGCAAGTGGATCAGTTGCATATTTATTACTTCATTTTCCCTCCCTTGCAACTATATTTAAGGTGCAAAAATGAAGCTAGCCGTTTGAATTTGCTCCAGGAGAAAAGGGCATTAAAGGGTATAAAGCCTAGCCACTGCCCAGTAACTGAAAAGAAGTTGTAGAGACTCAAGACCAGAAGCTTAAGCCCTAAACCATTTCTCCTTCCATTCATAGTGGTCTCCCATTCATTTCAATGAAGCAGTGAACTGTGACCACTTCCGTGTGTTAAGTTCTGTGTGTGTACATTGCATCAAAAATAGGGCTTTGGGTCTGGGACGTGGCTAGCAGGAGACTAAATTGTTCGCTGCATGATAAAGGATTTCAAACATAAATGTTTATCGAAACATAGGAGCTCAACAAGAGCACATACAAATTCACACACTATTATAGGTATGCAGCTGCAACATGGATTAGCATTCTCATACAAGGTATCCGAGGCACAAAACAAATGAAAATGCATTCATATTATTAGCTTTGTTGTATTATTGTATTATTTTTAGCACAATAAAAATGTTACCTATATAACTTGCCCTTCAAACAACTGTCCTGTTAGACTAAAGTTATGTTAATTTTCCTTCTAAAAAAACAGAGAGCCTGGTTTACATAGAGGCTCTCTTCATTGTAGGTAGGTAGGTAGGAAGGAAGGAAAGGATCACACTGTATCCCCTCCTATCTTCTATTTTAGTGCCACCTTGAATGCATCTAACTGTGGCTCTGGAATAGTAGATCTGCACATCACCTGCAGTTACAACAATCATTATACTGGAAGCCGCCCAGAGTGGCTGGGGCAACCCAGCCAGATAGGCGGGGTACAAATAATAAATTATTATCATTATCATCACTAAAAACACAGCGTAGGAAAGAATTTTATTGCTGCCAGATGTTAAAAGTAGCAGCACAAATCCTAAAATGAAGAGGTTAAGGTCATTCACATCACAGTGGAAGCTATGGATTATAGGAAGTGGAGTCCAAGCAATAGCATGGCTCAAACAAGAAAACAAAATTTAAATTATACAGAATGGTCAAGGGCGTAAAAGCAGTATTCGGAAGTTTTCTCAAAAACCAGCAAAACTGGCAATCGATTACTTGGGTTTTGCTGCAATAGCATAGACTCAAGGAATAATTTCAATACTTTGTGATACATGTGTTGGGTTTCTTATACAGTGGTACCTCTGGATACGCACACCTCCGGTTGCGTATCCTTCAGGATGCGAACGTGGCAAACCTGGAAGTATTTTTCCGGGTTTTTCTCCATGCACAGAAGCGCTCTACCACCGCGCGCACATGCGCAGAAGCGGTCCCTCTGGTTGCGAAAGCCTCGGGATCCGACCAGCGCTCCGGAACGGATCCCGTCTGCAACTGGAGGTACCACTGCACTTACTGTGGTGATTTGTGGAAGTTCCCTTTCTTGTGAAACATCCCTGCTATAGAGGTGTGTCTGGTGCCAATGATGCAATCTTCTTGGCAGCAGGCAAAAAAGTCATTTGTTTATCCAGGCATTTAAATCTGCTAATAGTAAATTTTATATATCAATAAGCTACCCTTAATCCAAAGCAGATGAAGGGTGATATAAAAATGTTTTCAGTCATAAATAAAAATAAATAACAAAAGGATAAAAGGTAAAGGGACCCCTGACCATTAGGTCTAGTCGTGACCAACTCTGGGGTTGCGGCGCTCATCTTGCAATATTGGCCAAGGGAGCCGGCGTACAGCTTCCAGGTCATGTGGCCAGCAAGACTAAGCCGTTTCTGGCGAACCAGAGCAACGCACGGAAACATTGTTTACCTTCCCGCTGCAGCGGTACCTATTTATCTACTTGCACTTTGACATGCTTTGAACTGCTAGGTTGGCAGGAGCAGGGACCAAGCAACGGGAGCTCACCCCATTGCGGGGATTTGAACCGCCGACCTTCTGATCGGCAAGCCCTAGGCTCTGTGGTTTAACCCACAGCGCCACCCGCGTCCCACAGCACCACCCGCGTCCCAACAAAAGGATATATTTCATTAAAAGAAAGTTTCCTGAAAACCAGAAACAGGACTATGGCTCTTCTTCATTCTGTGATTTGCCTTCTCTGCTGTAACAAGGGGAACCTTCACTGATATTACTTCTTATTGAATATTTGACATGACAAATGATTTGAAAGGTCACAGTGGCTTTAATGGCAAATTAAGGGATGAAATTTTACGTTTTAGTCACGACAGCTTTATGGAACATCCTGATTTCAGAAGTGGTATGGTGCTCAGAAGCAAACATGCAGGGGGCAGAGATTGCCATCAAGCGTCATTTGTGGATTTCCTGGTGGTATCAGATTGACCACCATGTAAAGCACAATGCTAAAATAGGAGGATGTTTGGTATTACTGACCAAGGTTTTACTCTTTTGGGCTTTTTGACAATTCTTTGTTTCTAATGGAAACCGGAGACATAAGGCTATGATCAAACTCGATGGGCTTCAGCATACCAATTTTTGTGCGAAATTGTGGTCTTTAGAATCTTATGTCATGGAACCATAATCAATTTTTAAAAAACCAAAAACACTATGCAAATCATGAGCATCCCCACATCCTTCTGGCAGTACATTCCATACACAATTTACACATTTTTGTGGGGTGGGGGTGGGGAGAGTACTTATTTTTTTGGTTTGTCATCTACCAGTTTCATTGGATTGGAGCAGCCTCAGTGATTTGTAGGAATGCACTATTATGAAGAACAAAGCTTTGTGACATTTTGCTCATCTTCGGGTCAAAGGATACTGCTGCAGTATACGGCAGTAATATGTCTTTAACATTAGCAACCTCTAAAACTTCCGATAGAACTTAGCTAGGCTTGTTACTAAACCATTGCAATATTTTAAGCAGTGTTGGATTCCTTCGTCATTTATTTTGAGATCAGCTTCAACATTGCACTGCATCCATATTTAATAACAGACTGAAGAATGTTCCAAGGCAGTAAAGCAGAGCTCCTCAAACTAACTCCCAGGGTCTTAGCATTGCTTTTGATTTCTTTACATTATTCACTGATGCAGGGCCCTCTGAAACTCATGTGGTTCTAGAGAACAAACCGAAATATTTTTGTTTTATTCTTCAGATAAGAAGGGAGTTCAAAGTAGAACTATCATTGATATCCTTCACTTGTACCCAAATTGTACTCTTAAAAAGCTGCTGCTTTGCTACAAACCTGGTTTTCATAATCATAGCTACAAAGGGGATGGGATATTTCAGGGAGACATAAGGGAGACCATGTTGAGCCATGCCTACCATCTATCAAGTGTGTATTTCAACAAGGGCTAGATTCATACATCACTGAAGTTCACAAGAAATAAGGGTTCTGGCCAGCCAAGTCATATGCTGATGTTCATAGCAGTGTCAGAATACAAAACGTCACTACACAACAGTAAAATAGCAACAGCAGCATCTTATTCCTCAGATCTTTTTACAAAACCTATTCTAGGTGGATGGTGAAAGATGAGGGTTGTATCCAAGTAAGTCATTGCACTCCACTCACACAAAAGCTGGAGCTCCCCCTCCCTCTTCTCCCCCCCTCCCCAAAAAATGTGTTCTGGGTGTTCCCCCAACTCTCCAGGACACATTTGGGGATAGTACAAGGGGAGCGAGGAAAATGAGGGTGGGAGCAATGCCCAAGGACTTACCGGTAGTTGGATTCAGTCCTAAACTACTATAGGTCAGTAACTGAAAGTTTACAGTATAAATTGGGAACAAATGGTGTCCCCACTCCTTGATTCAATGTCACAGAAATATAATGTACATTTCACAATTATCAAAATGGTTCTAAGTAGTGGGGTTCATTAAGAATGACATTAAAAGCAGGAATGAGAAAAAGATCTCATGCAAAGAGCCCTGAGCAACCTGGGTTGAGGACAGGAAACAAATGTGATAAATTTGCTTGTACTGAATACTGCATAACATAAGCTCATTGGGGCTGCTCTGCCTAATGTTTCCATCTGTACAATAAGGTGAGTGATGCTTAAACTTTATAAAAGGCCTTGAAATCTAAGAAGATTACCCTCTGACAAATAATGCTCATGAAATAAAGGAGATGAAGTCAATCAGATAGTCAAAATCACAACTACCGGTATGTTTCACTACCTGAACTTCAGGGCAAAATGACAAAAAGAGACACACAAATATTACATAGAAGTGATCCATGGTTGTAATAGGAATGATCCCTTAGTCATTGGGAAAGAAGGGGGTGGAGTGACTAAATTCTTGAGATGCAAGAATCCAAGACCACATGAGAAATCACAAAAAGTAGGATTGTCAAATCATAAAGAACAAAAACTGAGTTAGAAATAGCAGCTGACTAATTTATATCAACAGTTGTTTTAAAAACAATGGGTGATACCTAATGGTGTCTACCCACTTGTGCAATGGAGTTTTGCTTATGCAATGGGTCTTCCAGTTTCTCCCCTCTCCAGACCGCCCACATGCTCTAAACCAGGGGTCAGCAACCTTTTTCAGCCATGGGCCAGTCCACCATCCCTCAGACCATGTGGTGGGCCGAACTATTTTTTTTTGGGGGGGGGGGTGAACGAATTCCTATGCCCCACAAATAACCCAGAGATGCATTTTAAATAAAAGGACACATTCTACTCACATAAAAACACGGTGATTCCCGGACCGTCCGTGGGCCGGATTGAGAAGGCAATTGGGCCGCATCCAGCCCATGGGCCTTAGGCTGCTTACCCCTGCCCTAAACATTTGCTCCAGAGGGTGACTCAACCCTCTGGAGCACATTCTCAGGGTGTGCAGTGGGGAGGAGAGAAAGGAAAATTCCTGTTGCACGAGGTCCGCTTGCACTCTGTTGGATCTTACCCATTATGCAAAATTTTGGGTTGCAATCTGGTAAACATAAAGGCTACACCACATCCTCCGAGATATAATTCACCACACACTTTCCTATGTAATTACCATCTGTATTGACAGAAATTAACCAAGTGCAGTGCTTGGTTGACTAAACCTTAACAATATCATCAAGGCACACAAAAATAAGCTGGGTGGTTCTATCCAAATAGCAAAGATATTGGTGGCATATTGTGGGAAAGTGTGAACCACACTCCTTCCCTTCAGATGTCATACTTTTATTTATAACCACTTACCTGTATCCAGGCCATTTTTCTCCTGAATTTGGAACACAAAGACTGCAAAGTCAAATCCAGTGTTCTTCCATAGAATACTATAATACAACCTCAGAGTTCAGGGATCTGGGTTTGGTTTTTTTGCTTCTAGTAGCTACATTGCTAACACTTGTTCCCTTTAGTCAACTCAGCTGTGTTTAATTTTCCACAGCTGATTTTCACTTTAATTAAAAACAATCCAAAAAGATCTAAGCACTAATCTCTAAGGTCTGTTTTCTTGCCTATCCTAAAGGATAACAAAAGGAAGGCAGAAAGGCTCAGATAATTGACTTTTATGGAAAATGTAATATTTGGATGTACTGTTTTTATTTTGTTGGCAAAACGCTTCTGGGAGCAGAAGACTTGTTCTATGTACAATATAAACATGAGCATTATTGAAATAAAGGGGAGGTTACTCAGGGCTACTAATTGGCAGACTCAATAATGATGATTATGACAACTAAACAAAGGTTTAGTTAGTTTAATGGTAAGGCCATGTGATGTAATGAGCTTGTTCAGACAATTATAAAATGGCTTAATAACCTGAGATATGAATGAACCTTCAGGGGTTCTATTACTATCAGACCAAAAGAGGGGGAATTGGGGGGACACACAAAATATTGCTTAATATTAGTCTGATCCATTTCAGAACAATTCCTTTAGCAAACACACTTTTTAAAGCAGTAATTCTGATACTAGTTTCTCTTGTTGCTTTTATCAGCATGCCTTTGCTGAAGAATTTTTTTTCTTGAAATATATGTGGCTTATAAGCATCTGGAGTTTCTTGTCCCTGCCTGCCTCTTTTTTGTTTATTTTGCTTTAAGCTGCTGATAGGGGTTTTGATTCAACAGGTCTCATTCCACCAGACACCACTTGTGATTCTACCATAAAACAAGCTCCTGCTGCACCTGCCAAAGGTGCAGACTATTGTGGAGCTACGGTACCAATGGTGGTAGATGCTTCAAGACCCTCCCCGAAGGGGCTTTATATGTGACAGTGCATTTGCCACCCCAAGTCACAGGGTAGACTTACAATTGTTCTGTAATTAAAGTTTAATGGTTCATCTGAGCCGAGACACTATAGTGAATGGCTTTGAACAAGGTAGGATATTAATACAACTACAAAGAATGGTTTCAGAAACCCCAGTTTCCTAGTCCAGATGGAACTGGAAACTATGGCTAATGGAAGATTTCCTAGTTTCCTTACCCAAAAGACCACGAGGCATACCAGATTCCAAAAATATTTTTATAATAATAATCTTATTGTGTATATTTGGGGAACTGGTGTTTTTGTACTGTACTCAAGATATTACTTATCTTACATAGTTCTTTCACAGACAAAGCATATTCAAATTACCATTCATAATCACAGCAGACACATTACACAAATCATTCACTTTCATTTCTTAGATATGCAACTAAGACTGAGAGACAATAACTTCATACAAGCAGAGACACTATGAAGGGGCTGGTCTCACTGTGCAGACCAGAGAAGTGACAACAGTTAGTAAATTCTAATTCAGCTTTTATGTTTCGAATTCCAATTTGTAACACAATCCTCTGGACCACCCTGGCTTTCCGAAGAAAACCCATGGAACATAGGAAGCTGCTTTATCCTGAATCAAACCATAAGGCCACCTAGCATAATATTGCCAGTCACTGCTTTTTGCATGAAAACACACTGTGCAAAAGTTGCCCTCTTGGAATCAATATTCAATATGGTTGATTGCATGGTTTGTTATTAGCCACCCCTCACTGCTAGCACCATCATTTTTTTAACCTTTGGCCTTTCATACTCCACATCCCCAAGCCCAAAGACAGCAGCCAACCTGGAAAAGAGGAAAATTGTATACACCTGTCCACATTTTGGAGAGCCAAGTTTTCTGTTCCATTCAGAGCTCCATCAAGCCTGCGTGCACAAAACTACACTTTTTTTTTGCTGATAAATATGAAATTTTGATCTCTGCAAATGCTCTAAATCAATCAAGGAGAATATCATCACTGGGCTAGCTGATAACTGAAAGTATGGGAAAATTGAATTATGAACAACAGTTGCTGGGAGGGGAAGCCAACTTGAACAGTTGGTAAGCAACATGAAGAATTAACGAGGAAGGAGATGAGCTAGAGAGCTGTATTTAATGGCAACTCAGACTAGTTATCCAAAAAAATCAGCTGTAACAGTGGATTTCTGAAGGATTTTTTCAGCCAGGGCCAGTATTACTCTATGACAGAAATAATGAGGTGAAAGAAAGAAAAGAGAATGCTCATCACAAAAATACATTTTATACAGCAACTTAAAACTTTCTGAGACTAAAAGCTGCTTTGTTTGTGTTGTTGTTTTTTAAACTGAACATTCTGTGCTAGCCTATTTTTAAAAGTTAGTTATGTCAGGAGTAAGGTAAACCAGAAAACTAGACCATAATCGCCATGATCAGCATGACGCATCAAAGAATGTATCAGCAAAGAGAGCATTGATCGATCAACACAGATGAAAACACACAAGACATTGAGCAAACAAAGAGAAAGCAAAGTCACAACCACATGAATGGTAACAACAAACAGGAGGGTTTTGTTGTTAATAGAAAACTAAGGAACACACCTCAAAAAGAGCGACAAATGTGTACATGAAAGTAGTTGTGCTGGATAGTTATCCATTAATTTCTATAATCTAATATGTAAACAAGTATACTGTATAAATTATTGAAGTTTTAATTTATGGTATTTTATTTTTCATGAGAAATACTGACTGAGGCATGTAGAAGACTGCTGTGTGTGTGAATTTATGAGGCTGGAGAAACGAGCAGCACCTGAAAAGATTCACAAAAGTGGATGGCTATATTTAGGTCCTGAAGTAGAAAATGTAATTTCATTTCACTTCCATTTCAGTCTACTTTTTTTCCTCATCTAGTGAAGCTGTTAAAAGTTGGGATTTGACTTGAGGGCCTAATTTTTAGGAATAATTTTATCTTCAGCTTTCAAGCTTTACATGACAAAATACAGGTTACAATCTAGAATGGTCCTGCAGGCAGCTCTAAGGGGGTTGACATTACCCTGTCAAGACTTTTGGTTTTTCTCTGTACTGTACACAAGAGCTCTTCATGCTGCATCACAAATTACCCTCGACTTTCTTCCAATTGTAAAACTGGATCATCCTGCTGTATAGGAGAATCTTATGAACCAGAAAAAATGGTTAAAGATCATGCCAGCAATGTACAACTAGTATGTGAGGTTTTCATACCAGACATGCTTCACCACAGCATTCTGCAAGGCATTTCAGAAAGCAATATAGAATGTTCCTTGCTAATAACTGTACACAGCACGGTTTGGTATTTAAATATGTTCTTCTCTGAAGGTTTGCATTGTGTGAAGTATCAAGTCTTAAGACAACTTACAGAACATTTGGAAAATGTAAAAATATTTTACAAAATGCTATAGATTTTGTGTGATTGCACTTGTCTGAGATTTGGCTGTTGTTTTTTTTAAAAGGAATGGTTGTGCAAAAGGAAATCTTATGTAAAATGTACAGATCTGTACATTAACAAAAACCCCATTTTTTTAAATTTATAAAAGTTTCTATAGTGCCATGCCATAAAATATCAATGTTAAAACACAAAAGACCATTTAAAAAAACAAAAAAACCATAATCATTATGGTGACTGACTTAATCAATATAAAAATTAAACTGCTGCAGAGGCCTGTTGCACTTGCAAAACGTGTTTCCAAATTCTGCTTCCAGGTTTTTGCATGTTTTGCTATAACTATGCAGGACATAATTCTGGTATTAATAGGGTGAAACCTTCCTCCCTTCTAAATTTATTGTGTTGCATCAGGTTTTTATACCGTGGGTGGTATTCAACTGTTACTCAGCATAGGCATATCTAACATGCTCATTCATTTCAATGGGTCTACTCTCAAGTAAAATTTAGTTGAAACAAGGCTGCATTTATTTTTTACATGCAAACAATGCATTGCCATGGTTGAATTCTAGCTTTTTTGTTTGTTCCTTAGTTTCCACCAACCTTACATTTCTGTTATTCCAGGATTAAAGCAAGTGGAGGCTGGTTTAGGACCAACTTGGTGCCCATGAAGGCCTTCATTGTCATCCGTGTTTGGGGATGCCAAACTCTTTGAGCTTTCGTTAAAAAAAAGGGGGGGAAAAGCAACTCTCTAGCCGTTCTATAAAATTATGAAGCAAAGCGCAGTTCTGGAAACTGACTTACTTTTTTGAGGGACAGGTAGGTAAGCCATGTTGCTCTGCCGTAGTCAAAACAAAAAAACAAAAACAAAAAAAAAAATCCTTCCAGTAGCACCTTAGTGACCATCTAAGTTAGTTCTTGGTATGAGCGTTCATGTGCATGCACATTCTTCTGAAAGGAATTTTTTTTTATTTTTTGAGGGAGTTGGTGCCATGCTGCTTTTGCTCCGATAGTTTGTATGTTATATACATACAGATTCAATTGTTTTCTAATGATTGCCCTGCATGCTATGTTTAGAGCTGTTCTTATTTTATTAGGCTTGCCATTCGTCAGGAAAATCCCTGACATGCCCTTGTTTTCGGGTGTAAAATTGGTGTGTGGGGGGGTGAATTTTGATGAACCGCCGATAGAAACGCAGCTCCAAAAGCTAAAAACTACTACAGATAATTGGGGAAGGGGGGGGGAGCTCAACAATTTGGGTTTGTTGACCAAAAATGCTCAACAATTTGGGTGGTTTCCTTAAAAAAATAAAAGGCTCAACAACTTTGCGGGTGTCTTTTACTTTTTATATACGGTATTACAACCCTAATTTTATCCACAAGCCGCCTTGCGTTCCTGTCGGAGGGAAAGGCGGAGTTATTAAAAAAAAAATACAAAACAATAATGACGACAGCAGCAGCAGCAGATGTTAATTGATGTCAATAGCGTATAGAACTATTATTGATTTTTCATCAGCTGATGTAACAGCAATGTTATTAGCAGAAATTAATAGGTAATGCACTTTTATGGCTACAATAGCAGCAACACCCTTCTAAGGTAATTTCTGGCGCAAACCTTTTCTGCGCAGCGATAAATAACTATAAACGAGCCCTTCAGGAAAGCCACGCTGTCGCCAGCGGGATGGCCAGTTAAACGCCGAGCAGCCTCGCGGGAGGACGGAGGCGGCCCAAAAACCCGCGCGCCGAAAGGCCGCCCCTCGAAGCTCGACCCAACCCGCAGCGCCGGAGCTGAAGGAGGAGCGGCTCCGCCAACCCGCCTCCGGGGAGGAGCGCGGCCTGGACCCTTTCACTCCTCCTCCTCCTCTTCCGTCGCTTCCTTTTTGAAGCCCACGACGCGTTTCCTGCTAGGAGCTGCGGCGACGGAAGGCGCTAGCCGGGTGGAAAGCAAGCAAGCGGGCGAGCAAAACAAGCCAGCCAGCGCCTGGGTGAGTATGGCTGCCCCTTCCTCCTCCTCCTCCTCCTCCTCCTCCTCCTCTTGCTGAGTTTTCCTGGAAGTGCCCCGTCGCAAAATGCACGAGCCTGAGCTTCTGCAGGCTGACCAGAACGCGGGTCCTCCTCGCCCCTGCTTGTATCCCAACCAGCTTTTGCGCGCACGGAGCTTGCTGCCTTATCCATACTCGCCCGTCCAGGCCTCCTTCCCCTATAGTTCAGTTAGGGAAGGGGAGCGGGCGTGGGGAGGGCTGACGTCAGAGGGAGGCACCTGCCCCCCACATGCCTCCAAGGGGGACCCTCCGCCCACCCGCTGCCCTTCCTCGCTGTCTGGTCTGAGCCTGCAAAGTAGTAGCTTCCAGAACTTGCCTTTTGCGTTCATACTCTGGGCCACCTCCCACTCCCCCCCCAGACATCATGAGTAGGGAATATGTGGTCCCACAGAGGCCTCTGAAGGGCAATCGTTTCCCCATCTCCCCCGCTGTACATGATAATGTAGCAGTGGCCCAAAGGGCCCCAATTAATGTGATAATGTTCTCTTGAATATGCTTCTATAGAGACGTCATGATAACCTGTTGCTTTAAAGAAAACTGATGATTTGGCAAAAGAGGCCTTCCCTACTGGAAAGTACAGCAAATACGTCAATCACACAAAGATGCCATTCATTAGCTAGAACATAAGTTGATACATGCACAAAGAGCTAACACACATACTAACAAAACACGCATACTAACAAAATGTAACAGATCTCTGAATATCAATGTACACTTAGCAATGCTTAATGCGCCTGCGTATTAAATTAGGTAATGGACATGCGTACACTAATATGAGGTAATGATGAACTTTATTGGTTAATTTGAAATCCTTTGTCTGAAATGTAATAAATATCCCTGCCTGGACCTTTGGGCGGGGTTGCAGATTTGGGAATGATTCCGCTGTAACCTATTCCTTTGCAATAAACAATAATGGACTCCTAGCTCCTAAAGTCTCTGAGTTTTATTGGCATAGCTCAGAAGATAGGCCTTTCCGGCCAATGCAACAATAGCATCTGCACACTGTGCACACTTGATTAAAAATGGACCACAAGCATACTCCCATGGGTTGGGTTAACCCATGTGCCAAATTCCTTTCCATTTGAGGCATGCCGTGGTGGTCTTATGCTGGAAAGCATATGAGAGAAATTATGCGCCCAGAAGCAAACTATCTGAGCTGTTTAGCAAGTGTAGCCCGTTGGGAATTTTGAGCCTCTTATGAAAATGGTATAGAAGTATTATTAAATGAATGAAATATTTGAAATACTCACCTGCGCCCTTTTCTTTAGATGTGGCATCACCTGCTCCTTCTCGGCTGTAAAGCAGGTGTCCCCTTCTCCCCGCGCAGCAGTGCAGGGGTTAAAATCCTGTGGCGGTGTTTAGGCACCATGAAACTAGAGTCCTCGGAATTCCAGTCCCTCTTCACACCAGGACTGAAGAGCGTTGCAGGTACTAACGTTTCTCTTTTATTACTTCTATGGTTTTATGGTTGTTCAGGACCCAGCTGGCAGCAGAGTGTAGAACAACCCCCAGCAAGAGTGATAACGGACATCAGAAATGAAATATGACATATTCCTGCACCAATGGGAATTTTGCTGCTGGGGGAAGGGGTTTGCACCAATCCTTTTAGCAGCGTTGGTTCATTTCAGTACAATAAAAGTCATTTAGAGCTGAAGTAAACTATTCCTGTTCTGAGAGGGCACAAATGGACCCAAGATATCTTGGTTTTATTAACTGATAGATGGAGTCATCATTTCGGCTAGTGAAATCACATCAACCTTAGTGGGCTTGAATTAGTACAAGTGGCAGTTACTACTCTCAATATTTTTTTTAAAAAAAGTTTTGCTAATGATTGTTTTTTCCCTCCACTGCCCAGAATTATTTGACAAAGCAAAGTACGAATTGAGGATAGCAGGAGGTGCAGTAAGGGACTTACTCAATGGAATGAAACCACAAGATGTTGACTTTGCCACCACTGCTACTCCTACTGAGATGAAGGAAATGTTCCAAGCTGCAGGTGTCCGAATGATCAACAACAGAGGGGAAAAACATGGAACTATCACTGCCAGGGTAAGAGGATTTTGCAAGTCTCAGGCTGGGAAAGTTTGCTCTTTAACCTGCTTTCCTAGATAAATATGTATTTATTTACTTCAAATTTGTTTCTAGAAATGTAAGGCACTAAATGTGGTTATCTGTGAATCTCCACCACCCTTCCTCTAGATGGCCTACTATAGTGTCGGCAAATGTTTGTGAATATCCTAATAGCTAAAAGGACAGATGCTCAGTATACAGAATGTCAATAAACACGTTTTGTTAACAGTTAGGTTGCATGCCGCCTAATGGGACACGCAAATAATTGTTTCTTTCCATACGGAAAGGGGTATCAAAAAGGTGAACAAATGCTTTTACAAAATTCTGTTATAGCTCCATGAGGAGAACTTTGAAATTACCACGCTTAGACTTGATCTGGTTACTGATGGGAGACATGCGGAAGTGGAATTTACAACTGACTGGGAAAAAGATGCCGAGAGGAGAGATCTCACAATCAATTCTATGTTCTTAGGTAACTCCCCTTCCCAACCCTCTGATGTGACATTCTAGTTTAAAGCCAGGCCATCCACACAGCTTTTTACCTGGACAAATCTTTGGTCTGAAGTCAATTGCTGCATCTCGCTTGTCAAAAGTAATTAGGGGTCTGCTCAGTGACCAGATTGAAAAATTCCCGGGACCCACATATATGCAGCAAGCTTGAGTTGCCTGGCAGGTGAGAGGGGTATAAATGTAACAACAAAACAGTATTTATTATTTCTTTGACTAGTTTATGTGGCCAGAACAAAAATTTCAGTGTGGAGTACTCCCATTGAGAGTTTCAGACAGCAGCCCTGCCCATTTCCAGGAGACTTCATTTCTTTTCCCATCTCTGTTCCTCCATTCCCCCTGCCCCACAACAAACTCTTGGGGTTCTGTGGCCACTGAGCATGCTCAGTTCTCACTGGGCTGTTTTTGATTCCCTTCCCCCTAAAGTCTTTGGGATTCCTCAAGTCTGCTGATATTCATCTCTTGTCACATGGTGCCATTTTGGCTTCATTAGGCCTGCATGTTGAGGTTATTTTGGCATGTAAGCAACCATGGTTGAACTTTCTGGCAGCCTACCTCTATAAAAGATACTTCACTGAAGTAAACTTATGAACTGAAGTAAACTCATGCCTTTATTTGCTTTGTAGGTTTGGATGGAACACTTTATGATTATTTCAACGGCTATGAGGATTTAAAAAACAACAAAGTCAGATTTGTCGGACATGCAAACCAGAGAATACAAGAGGATTACCTAAGAATTCTGCGATACTTCAGGTGGCTTTCAGACTAGATTATTGCAGTGCACTCTTATCTGGGGCTGCCCTTGGAGACAACTCAGAAACTACAACTGGTCCAAAACACAGCAGGCAGATTGCTGGCTGGGGTTCGATTTAGAACACATACCGTATAACCCATGCCTAACTTTCTGTAAAAGCTAGCTGGTGGCTCATGCTTTTAGTTTTTGTGTTTTTAATTGTGCATATGAAATTGTTTGAAGCTAGTTTGGTATTTTTTATGAAACTGCAGTATACAAGTATTTTTGAACAGCGTCACTTCTTCGCTCACCCAGGTAGTTTGGACCCACACTGAGACAGTGCACCAAGGCATTGCTCATTCAGCTCTTCCTTTTTCTCTTCAGGTTACTCAATATCCGTATGTGGCACTTGCATCTCAAATGTCTGCACTTTAAAAAATGATTATTTTTAGTACAGGCAGTGAGTGACGATTTTAGGCGTGTCCAATTGGCCAACTGGATAGCTCAGTTGGTTAGAGCGTGGCCCTGAAACACGGGTTCCTTTTGGACCTGGAAGAGGGCAGAATGGGAGCTGGGAACGGAAATGTTGCATGAAATGGTCGCCACCTGTATTATTTATTAACTTTGTATACCACCCTACCTCCAAAGATCTCAGGGCGGTTCACAGCATAAAACGCAGAACGGAACAATAAAGTACACAATAAAAACAATAACGCCCCCTCCCACAAACACATTTAAAAGGACACAGACTGATAATCAGCCAAAGGCCTGGTTGAAGAGGAATGGTTGGCCACCAGCATTCCAACTTGACATTTGATAAAAACAGATTTGCTCCAGGTACTAAAACTGATCTCTCTCTCTCTCTCCTCTCCCACCCACGCCAGATTTTATGGACGGATTGCAGAAAAACCTGGCCACCACGAACCTGACACTCTGGAAGCAATCAAAGATAATGCCAAAGGTTTGGCTGGAATATCGGGCGAGAGGATTTGGGTGGAGTTGAAAAAAATTCTTGTTGGAAACCATGTTAATCATCTCATCTGCCTAATGTATGAACTGGATGTGGCTGGCTATATAGGTAAAGTGCTATGTTTTACATAACAGTAATGGTTGTCTCAGCCAGAGGTAGCAGTAGGGAAAAATGACATAACCTGCAGTGAATATCTCTGTCCTTTGTTTGAACACGAGAAGAACCTATCAGATCAGACCAGAGATCTATCTAGTCCAGCATTCTGTTCTCACAGATGCACAATAGCACTCCTGTGGGTGTGTTGCATTAACTATTATGCCCATACAGTGTATCTAAAGCTGCTCTGATAGGCACCAGGCAAAAACTATCATTTATAACCAGGCCTGCGGCCTTTCAGAAGTGGGTGGGATGTTTCTATTGTACTTTTCCCCCCTCTTGGTTTTAATGTGGGATTTTTTGTCTGTCTGCTTGTGAGTTGCTTGGGTTGCCCTGGACAAGATAAAGTGACTAACAAATTCAATAAATAATAATACAGTCATACCTTGGAAGTCAAATAGCTTAGTTCCCAAACGTCTTGGCTTCCGAACGCCGGAAACCCAGAAGTGACTGTTCCGGTTTTTGAACTATTTTTGGAAGCCAGACTTCCGGCGGGGCTTCCGATTGGCTGCAGGAGTTTCCTGCAGCCAATCAGAAGCCACACTTTGGTTTTCAAACATTTTGGAAGTCGAACAGATTCCGTTCAACTTCCAAGGTACGACTGTAATAGCTCTTAAGGCAGAAGAGCCTAGCCTTGCCTGCTAGACTTAAGCCAAACTCGCATTAATAGCCCTGCTTGTATATTGGTTGTAGACCATCATTCATCAGTAGTTCCAACAGTTGCCCTGTCCCAGTGCTGCTGCAAGGCGACCAGTTGTGGTTTGGGACTAATGTTGTCACTCGCTACTGCATTCTTGTTTGCCATTTTCTAAACAGCTTTTCTGATTTCTTGGTTTCATTATTCTCACGTTCCTTTTTTTGTGTGTGTCCCTCAGGATTACCTGTTAATGGGAGCTTGCAGGAATTTGACACAGTCTGTAAAAATGTTCAGAATCTCTTTCCAAAACCAATGACCGTTCTAACATCACTGTTAAAGGTGCCAGACGACGTCTCAAAGCTGGACATAAGGCTGAAAATTTCAAAAGATGAAAAAAACCTTGCGCTGTTTCTGTTGAAGCACAGGAGAGACTTGGTCAAAGCTGCTGATACCACAGAGCCACTCAAACCATATCAAGACTTCATTATAGATGTAAGTGACATATATTATTATAATTATTATTATCATCATCATCATCATTATGCCACCCCTCTGACTGTGTTGCCCCAGCCACTCTAGGTGGCCTCCAACAAATTATGAAAACACAGTAAAAAGTCAAACATTTTTTAAAAAAATACTGCACCAGAGGCTTTTCTTGGATGGTGCTCAACTCTTCAGTTTTTTTATTACTATTACATCTGCTGTTAGCTACCGGTGCCGCATTGTCTCCCCAAAGCAGATAAAGCCTACTGGTTGGGATGAAGGCAATAAGGAAATGGGAATTGGCTTCTTAAAAATACACAGAGAGTGCACTTTAGCTTGTCTACCTTTTTGTACCCAATTACAGGTAGGTAGCAGTGTTGGTCTGCCGTAGTCGAAACAAAATAAAAAATTCCTTCCAGTAGCACCTTAGAGACCAACTAAGTTTGTTATTGGTATGAGCTTTCATGTGCATGCACACTTTTGTACCCATTTAAGACATAACCATTACCTGAATTTTAGCTGTGAGGGCTCTATGTTGAAACATCGCTGGCTAAGCTAGAGCAGAAGAGAAGCATGGGTGCAGTTCAAAAGGTTCTGACACATTCAGGGAGGTTTTTAATCTGTGATATTTAATGTATTTTTATATTTGTTGTAAGCCGCCCAGAGTGGCTGGGGAGACCCGGCCAGATGGGCGGGGTACAAATAATAAATTATTATTATTATTATTAATATTATTATTATTATTATTATTATTATTCAGGAGAGTTCCCCAGGTCTGGCCTTACACAAACTTCCATAATTAGCTTCGCTTAGAATCTAAGCCAAGAAAGAAAGGCTTTTTAAGTTGTTGTTGGTGGTGTGCTGGAAATGTATAGCTGTTCGGTAAAAATTGCTGTGTATATGGCGTGGTGTGACTGGTTGCAATGCTTACTTGACCATTCAGCCAAGACTGCAGCAGCATACCAGAACTGAGAGGAGTGAGATCAACATGGTGCAAATGTGGCAGCAAAGCCAAGCTAGCACTCCTCCTGGGTTTTTTGCACCATGCCACCATATCTGTGCCCTGGCCTCTGTCCTGGTATGCTGCAGCAACTCAACGGCACAGTCAGGTGTGCAACACAGCCCTGCTACACCACCCACTGCTGCTGCAGATGTCTTGTGTTCAGGTCTCTCACCATGTTATGATGTGTGTATGTGTGTTTTGTGAAGTCAAGGGAGGTTGAATCGGCATCCAGAATCTGTGAGCTTCTGAAGTACCAAGGAGAAGGACTTCTTCTGAAGGAAATGCAACAGTGGTCTGTCCCTACTTTTCCTGTAAGTGGCCATGACATAAGAAAAATGGGGATTTCATCCGGGAAAGAAATCGGGATACTCTTGCAGCAATTACGGGACACATGGAAAAAGAGTGGATACCAGATGGGAAAGGAAGAACTCTTAAGCCATGTAAAAAAGGTGTAAAAAATGATGATTAAAAATGTAAAGTAAATTGAGTACATAAAATTGTATCAAATTCTGCATGTAAATATTCCGTTGTTCTTACTCAGGACGACACTTGGGTTTCAAGCACTGTTGGAATCATCAGGATTATTATTTTTGATGGATTTTTTTTTTTTTTTTTTTACAATGCAAAGTGCAAAACATTTCACAAGCAACTCTGTGTTCTTGTACTAATGTGTAGTTATATTTTCCAAGAAATGTATTTTGTATTTTTACCGAACTATTAAAGAATGCCTTTGTTGTCCTACGTGCATCATATGCTGCAAAAGTCTGAAACAGTGTGCAGATTTTCTGCTTAGTGCATCTAAATACATTTAGTTTGTTTGGATAATGCTAGGACAGCAGTATTTGTCCACTAGGTGGCAGTACATAGGAGCCTTTATAGCTGCGAACAAAATACACTGGATCCAGAATTGGCCTGCAGTTAATTACGGACACACCATATTCATGGAAGACAATCTTACTTGGCTATGGGTGATCGCCAAAGAAGACTGTAGGGTTTTTTTTTACTTGCACATTAAATGACTTTTGTGGAGGGAAATATTCATTGACTGCTGCTGCTGCTGAAGACAGTCTTACTACACGAGTCCCAAGATCTGGTAGTGTCAAAAATTATTTATTTGATGGTAATAATGCTAATAGGTGTATAAGCATAATCCTGGCCACCAGTCCATCTGCCAACCTTTAAAACGATTCTTGGAATTTTTAACAAGCTTCAAGATTGAAGGGAGGTCTGACATTGTCTTGTATTTTTGATAGCCTGCTGTATTATAGAAAGCCTTGTTAATTCTTCTGGGCTGTTTCTCAATCTACTGACATGCACAGTGTTCAAGACTCCCCAGTTTAAGGGAACTAAGAAGGCTGCTCAAAGCAGTTCCTTTCTTTTCCTATGTACATCATTTCTGGCTCAGTGCTTCCCTTATATGATAGAAGTGATTTCACTCAGTGTGGCTTCTGTGTCTGTAGACTTTAATGTTTCCTACTGCGTGGCGCTGTGGTCTAAACCACAGAGCCTAGGGCTTGCAGATTGGAAGGTCGACAGTTCGAATCCCCGCAGCGGGGGTGAGCTTCCGTTGTTCGGTCCCAGCTCCTGCCCACCTAGCAGTTCAAAAACATGTCAAGTGCAAGTAGATAAATAGGTACCGCTGCAGCGGGAAGGTAAACGGCGTTTCCGTGCGCTGCTCTGGTTTCGCCAGAAGCGGCTTAGTCATGCTGGTTACATGACCTGGAAGCTGTCTGCGGACAAACGCCGGCTCCGGCCTGCGGAGTGAGATGTGCGCCGCAACCCCAGAGTCGTCCGTGACTGGACCCAACAGTCTGGGGTACCTTTACCTCGTGTTTTAAAGGCAATGTTTGGTTTTGAAGGACAGGTAGTAAAAAAGAAAGAAAAAAGGTAGCGCTAAGGAAATGTGTAACCAAAAAGGAAGGTGAAGCTTGAGAGATGCCTTGATGGTAGAAACTGGTTATTTGAAAATACAATTGTCCACTGTGGAGTCAGCATACGGCCCTTCCAGAATAAAATCATGTATTTTTTCCTGTATTTTGGTTATTCATTCAAAGCATCTTTAAATGACCACAATGACCAGAATAAGTAAAATGCAAAGAAGTATGTTGGGAGTAGAAGAATGTATTTTCCTGGGACTAAATAAATGACCCACTTACTTGGTTTTTGGTTGAAGCTGTGGTTGTCATCCCCAGGAAGATTCTATTCCGTGCAAACTTGCCTGTGCATTTTTGTGAGCGAAACACTGTTACAATATTAATACAATATTAATTATGGTATGTGCATATTAAGGGGCAAGATGCAATCTGACTGCTTGAGAGGCTCAGCAAAATATTAAACTGTGAAAGTCAATGGAACAGACTGGTTTCTACTACAAGTATCTTACAATGGTTTGTAAATGTAATTATCAGAGGGGCCAGGGAAGGGAAGGGGGTATACATAAATTTCATTACAAAGTAATTCAGGCAGCAGATTAAATCTGCATAGGAAACTGCAAGGGAGCAAATTTCCTTACAGATTAACTCCAAACCTGAACTTCTGACAGCAAATAGGCTGGTGCTGCTATCAAGGAGGAAAACAAGTGTTGGCTCTGTGTTGCATAGAAAATAAATCTAGTATGAGATTATTCCTGCTCTAAGGCTGCATTAATGAGGTTTATAGACCTTTCTCGGTGTTTTTAGATTTCCACAATGAACATGGCTCTGCATTTATACTTTTCATTCTTTACCACTTATAGAGCAAAGAATCTGCGCAAGAGGTTAATTTCAATCAGCCATTGACTAATTTCTACACACATTCTCACTGATGAAAATACACAAGCCCAGTCCATTGGTGATTTTGCAGGCTGCATTTTCAAATGTCTCCAAGTTGATGGCCGGTCCAGTAGCACTTCTAGAAGTCAAGGAAGGCCAAAAGATAATGCACCCGTGTGAAGATGATGCACAATTTGTTACTCCATTCAACTAGCATTTCTGAAAAACCTGCATGAGTATTTCCCTATCACCTAATAATACACCAATCTCTTTAATAAATCAAAAACTCTTTCTGCAGTCGCCTGTTGACCAGCCAGAACAATGTTCTTTGAGAGAGACTTTAGACAACAGTTCTGTTACTGCAACTTTACAGTGTCATTTTCATTCCTTTTTAGTGAGTCTCAAGTAGCAGCCTTGCAAAGATCCCAGTGAAATAAAGACTGCTATTCATCAAGCACTAAATAAATAGTTGTGCATTAGGAGTATGCAATAGGCCATGTAGCATTATTTTAACATACAATTTGAAAGTCTTAAAAGCTCAAGATCTTATGAAGAATCTTTAGCACAACACAAAATTTTCTTGGAATAAAGAAACTATGTTCACTGGTCTTCAAAGCAGTTTGTCTTTAATGTGAAAGTCTTAATTTAACAAATGTAACTACTGATCAAAACAAAACCTCAATTGAGAAAATGTTTTGAACAAATTTAATTTGTAACTTCCAAGGAGCTATTTAAAAAACATTTTGCAACATGCATAAGAAACCCAGACATTCCAAACATTTTAAAAAAGGAAACCTAAGGATTATTATGTTGTTAATTCACTTGTGATTTCTCCTTTTTCTGCAGTCCTTATTTCAATCTCAGCCACAGAATTTAAAATAAGAAATACATTCCTTTTAAAGAAGCTGAAATCTATGGAGGACCTTGAAAAATAAGAAATAGTGTTTTCAAAAGAAAAAATGAAATTCAAAAAGCAAATTATAAAGTATTGGAAATAAAAAATTTAAAAATTACAGTAGAAACACAAAGTGGGAGGAAAACTTTAGATTTAAATGCTTTACAGTCCAAGAATGTCAGCAATGTGGTGCTCAGACGGTAGGAGAACTGGTCAAGTTTGGACTTCCAAGAAACAGCTGTCAAGCAAGCCCAATCAAGGACGTTGCAGAAATTTTCTTAATTTCCCCGATTTATTTATTTTAAGGAAATCAGATACTCGTGTGTCTTCTCTGCTTAACTGCAGTATGATCACATCTAACACACATTTAAGCTTGTGCAATTTCAACCATATGTGGCTGAAGGCAGGCCAGCAGAAATTAGTTAATTCCAAGCAAGGCAGAGAGCTTAAAAGCTCTTTTCATGCTGGGTAACCCAATGGACCTGGCGCAAGACAAGCTTTGAAGCTCTCCGCATTGCTTGGGGGGCAAGACCCGCTCAGCGCAGCTTCTGGGAGTACAGGCAATGACCCATTTCTGCTCATCCAACTGACGTGACTGTGTATGCCTGCACAGAACTGGGGGGGGGGGGATAATGGGGCGGGGGGGAGGTCTTATGTGCACTCCGGCGACACATGGGCCAGGAACCTAACCCCTGTGCAAATCATTCATTGACTGTACTGGGGATTCTCCTTTTCTACCTCTCACGGCTAGCTGCTAGTTTATTCTTCACAAGGGCAAACAAAGGAGCAGTTACAAGCACAGTGTGCTTTCCTTACTGCAGCTTTCATAAAGCAGTTTTAACAACAGGCAAAAACCACCACCGGATGAACGAAGAATTGTTCTCTGAACAGAAAGAGCACTACTAAAAAGGCTTTGCATGAAAATTGAAATGCACTTCCACATAAATGGTGACAAGAAAAAAATGTTTTGGATAGCTATTTGTGTGTGAAAATAAAGATGTGAGATCTGTAATGAGATCTATATTGATTTTAGAAAAACCTTTTTAACAGTAAGGGTGTTAATTCAACTAAATTTTAGTCAGAGTAGATGCACTGAAGTTAATGGATCTAACTTAAGACATGCTAATTTCAATGTGTCTGCTCTGAGTAAAGCACAAGGCTGCAATCTAACACACGTGTATCTGGGAATAAAGTCCCACTGAATTCAGTGGGGCTTATTTCTGAGTAGACATGTACAGGTTTGCACAGCAGGGATGTTCTTGATAAATGCAATTATCTAATATTTAGTACTCAGATGGAAACACTGATTCTGACATTTTATAATTTGTTTGAACATTAAGATATAATAGACTTTAACTACCTGAGAGTTTTCATTTTCTCCAGTTGTTTGATGTAAAACCCACAATATACAAGCACAGGAAAAACCAAGCCAACACACAGAAGCATTATTGGTTTTATACTGGAACCAGAAAGCATATAATCTACATAAATAATTCTTCATTGAGGGTACAACATCCAGTTGCACAACACCAGAATATATGGTATTAGCAGTTACTTGAAATCACACTAGTTTATAAGCTAGAAAATGCTATGAGCTTGATAATATCAAACCCATTACACAGACTGGGGCAGAAGGCAGAAACAAGTCAACATTAACTGAAATTAGTGGAGTATTTATTTCTCATTGATCTCACTATAATGCTTTCCCCTTTAAAAAAACAACTTTTTTCCCTGTTTACACACATTTCCATCAAATAGGCAAATTTTAAGCTTGCTGACGTCTTGTGTAACTACTCTGTCCTCTTCTGTGGCAGCTGCATAACAAAAGGCAGTAAAATATATTGACATCAATTCATCAAACACTGCTGTTACACAACCTGTTTATTGGAAGCTGGCTTGCGCACAAGCATAGTTGATGTTAATAAAAGATGTGGGCAGTGCTTCTGCTGCCTCACCTCTATGCACAGCAAGATCAGGAACAGGTCTTGGCATGTATCATCTGCATGTACCGGATCTGTGGAATTTAACAAAAGTATTGGTTCGTTGAAAACGTGGGGCCTCCCTGATCCTGTGACACTGTGCGAGATAGAAAAGTTTGTTCTGTAATATGGTGGGGGTGATGGTGGGGAAGAGGTAGTAAAAGTGATCTGGAAGAAGAAGAAGAAGAAGAAGAAGAAGAAGAAGAAGAAGAAGAAGAAGAAGAAGAAGAAGAAGAAGAAAGCGTTCTCCCCTCCTACAATGGTGGATAAGAGAAGTGTTGGAACCTCAGACCTGATCTTGATTTCATCATGCTTAGGAGGTGAAGAGATGGTAGCAGCATGTAGAGAGAGGTCTTGCAATGGGGCACCAGCTACAGTGAACATTCATCACGTAAGAGATGGAAGGATGAGATTTTATAAAGTGTAGAAGTCATATTAGCATTACACTATTGTTAGCAAAGGTTCAAAATCCATCCCCCCCCATACATGCCAGCTTCACAAATGGTGATGTCCCACCACCATTCAAAACAGAGGCTTTCCCCACCCCCCACCCCTTGAAATTCTTGCCACCCACAAATCCCACTGATGGCAATGAAAACTCCACTCCCCTTTAAAACAAAACAAAAAACAAAACAGAGGCTCCAACATTTTTCCCACTTAGGAGAAAGCTC
This sequence comes from Darevskia mixta, assembly GCA_034641385.1. Taxonomy (NCBI): domain Eukaryota; kingdom Metazoa; phylum Chordata; class Lepidosauria; order Squamata; family Lacertidae; genus Darevskia; species Darevskia mixta. The sequence continues at coordinate 7,064,156 of JAWWNH010000013.1, forward strand.
TCTAGTATCCTGACTCGTTTTAGTACAGGCCAGTCATCACAATCCTGTGCTTTCACATTAATGTTTTAATATTGCAATCCTATACAAGCTCCTTTTGGAGAAAACAAAAAGCTAAAATGCTCTCTCTTTACACAATGACCTACATCTCACTCTGTCCAAAATGAGGTTTTAGCTACTATTGCTTTTCACAGCTCAGCGAAGAGACAGTGCTGCAGCACGAAATAAAGGTGATCATTCAGTTGTGACCGGAATGAGAAATAAAAAAACAACATAGTACTACAGAGGTAGAAGACTTCAAGGAAGTAACTCTGAATTACAGAGTTGCTTGTTCTTTTCTATCTAGCACACTGAGTTCCTAACACCCTTTCTGTGTCTAATGCCATTTATTGCCAGCAAAAAAAGCTTTCAGCTGCGGAGTGACGGAAGCCATGGCAGGATCACAAAACTTGGGGGCTTGCTTTTTTAAAGCCGTTATCTCCCTCCACAGATAAATACATTGGTTCTTATAAAATCAGCAATGCTGATACTTCAACAAGATACCTAGCCACACGTAACAAGATCTCTAACAATATATTCCGAAGAAGTGCAGTGACAAAAATGGTCTCGGGGCAGGGGTGGGGAATACCAATATATGTAAAGTAAGTCTGCCATCTGCAGACTTTGCTTGCCAAAGTGCATTCTAAGAAAACAAGGCAACACACACACACACATTTTTGCTGTTTTTAGCCCCCATTTCAATACCCCATACATGTCTCCTAAAAACCAACTTGCTCAAATGGGAAGCATTAGTTCCTGTTCTAAAGAACATGTTATAATTGAATTACACCCTTTCAAACTTTTGACAGATGGCTGCAACTTACCAATGCCAAAAGAAACGGCTTATGAGCAACCGCACTGCCAAGGACCCCACAGAATCTTAAGACATGTAAAAAAGGTACACAATCGCAATATGGTAGACGGAAAGGTACTGAAGATATTAACGAAGAAAATTACACTTTATCGCAGTCCTAAACATTTTCATGAATAACTTATGTTTTCATTAAAAAACAAAAATCAGTCAGAACATGCCAAATGGAGCAAAATCAGCTAAAGGTGATACAACAAAACAATTCTATAGGGATTTTTTTTTTTTACAAAGGAATTGCATATAATAGTCCTTTTAGCAGCAGGCCAGCAACCACTTTGTGACGAGGGACCTACTGACATCACATAAACCCCTATAGGAGTTTTAGGCCTTGTCCTCTTTTAAGGCTTATTCAAGCAAACACTAATAACTGTAAGCTTATTTCACACAGTTAAAAAAAACAGGGCTTCTTATAATTTCGCAACATTCTACAGGCAAATATAACAGTGGGCAATACCTTATACCTGTTCATTATCCACAAGTTGAGTTACACTCAGTCTTCATTCCACCTCAACAGTTTTATCTTCCCACTGATAGTATGAGTCTTCTTGCATTATTACAGGACAAATCTAAGCCTGAGCTGTCTGTTTCAGTGTTTATGAAACAATCGGGGGGGGGGGGCACTTCTTTTTTCCTCATCTCCGTCGCACATTTGGTACTTCTTCCTCCAGAAGTCTAAATATTAAAATGTCATTTTTTCAGGGCCTTTGGAAGCAACAGTACTTTTATCTGCACAAAGCTCAGGTGAACAGATCCTTTTAGATAATCAGACATAAGATGCAGCACTTTGCAGATTTTTTTTTTTTTTTAAGAAGACACTGACTGCTAATTCATCCAAGGTAAGGTTATCTGATCACAGGCAAAGCAATAGTGATCTTTTACCAGATTCACCCTCTGTTTCTGGAATCCTTGGCAGCAGGGCAGAACGGGTCAATCCCCAGAACTTTTGAGGTGACATATCCTTCTTTGTTGAAGTAAACTTCCAGCCTATGTGGCTTCCACAGATTCTGCACTCGGCTATAGTCCATGCATACCTAGGAGTGGACAGCATCGTATTAGCCTATATGAGCAGGATATATCTCATAAATCACTACTTGCAATAGCCCTTACTGTCACTTGGAGCTCAGAGTAGCAAAGCCACTACAGTCGTACCTTGGAAGTCGAACGGAATCCACTCTAGAAGTTTGTCCGACTTCCAAAACGTTCGAAAAGCAAAGCGCGGCTTCTGAATAAAGCCTGCAGCCAATCGGAAGCCGCAGAAGACCCGTCAGACATTTGGCTTCCAAAAATAAGTTCACAAACCGGTACAGTCACTTCCGGGTTTGTGGTGTTCGGAAGCCGAAACATTCGAAAAGCAAGCTGTTCGGAAACCAAGGTACGACTGTAGAAAGAGGAATCATTTGCATGTGTCCAGGCAGAATCCAACCAATTTAAGGGCATGAACTAAAAATATAGTGGTCACTTCTAGAATAAGAGTTAACAGATTTGCTTAGATCAGGGGTTGTCAACCTGGTCCCTACTGCCCACTAGTGGGTGTTTCAGGATTCTAGGTGGGCGGTAGGGGGTTGTACGGCGCAAGCTGAATCCTCCTTCCATTGAGCACTGGTGGGTGGTAAGGAAATTTTACCATCTAGAAAGATGCATTAGTGGGCGGGAGGTATAAAAATGTTGACTACCCCTGGCTTAGAGGTTATTCAGATGGTTAGGCTAGAAACCTTTCCCTGACAGGTAACACTTATGAGAGTGTTCCAAAGAAGCAATAATCCAGTTTGCATTTGGAACCAGAACAGCAGCAGGAATATCTGTTTTCTATGCCCTGAAGGTGTCAAAAAAAATCATTATCTGCACGCAGGAATGGTGAGTACAAATTAAAAGAAATGCTTGAGCCACAAGGAGCTTTGTGATGGATGAGGAAGAAATATATGGCACATCTGAATAAGGTGTCTTGGCAGTCTGTCCCTCCCATCTGCCCAACGCTCAATATTCTGGGGGCTTGTTTTTTTTTGGCACCTTCCAGGTACTCTTATTTTACTAGTTCTTGGGGTATACACTATGTATGAGGTATACACCAATACAGTAAAAAGCAAAAGCATTCAAACAGCATATTAATACCCAAACCTACAAGTGTTAATAAGTGGCATTTTATTACCCAGGAAACCAGCTGTGCTCTGTGGAAGATCTGCCAGTCAGATTCAAGTTGGAAGTTTTGTACACAGTAAGCGTCTCGTGCACAAATCCATGAGGATTCACATATGCAGCCATAGGCCCACCAAGAGATAAACTGCAAGAAACAGATTTTTTTTAAAGTCAACTTTGAAAACTCAAGATACTGGTGGCTGGTGAGAAATTAGACATGAGGAATATTTTTGTTTTGAAATAACATTAATATTCATCGTAGGGAAGGGGGAAGATAATAGAAACATGGAATTGTAGGTGCATGCTATAAATATTTTTAATAAATAAATTGGTCTATCAATTTTTTAACTGTTTTTGTTTTAATTTGTTACCTTTTTATTATGTTGTTATTTGGTTTTATGTTTTTTATATTGCAAACAGCTGTAATATATTCTTATGATACAGTAGTATATAGGTATTATAATAATAAATACATAGATAGATAGATAGATAGACAGACAGACAGACAGAAAGGGCCAGACCATCTGAGGTCAGAGGGTGGCATTTCAAGAAACACTCTGCCCCAAAACATTTTGTTACCTGCTTCAACAATCTGGCCAACAACCACATAATTGGTTCATTGCCATAACATGCTTCTGTGAAAATTTCTCAGAAGCAGAATAAAAATTTTCTATAAGAGAACATGAGCACTTTGGGTGACTTTCCCATGTATTAGTGAGATCCACTTAGAGCCAAACACACACACACACACACACACACACACACACACACACGTTTTGGGATTATTCTCCACCTAAAATGCAATCTTTACAAATTGCTTGCTAAAATAATAAAATGTACAATTGCTAAAATGCAGTTTAGAAGCTAAGAGGATATAAATATATTATTTCAAGGCAATTTCTACAGTGTAAGCCCTTTGCAAACTCACCTGAATATTTCATTTTTAGTAGTTATTTCTGTATCTTGACAATGCTTACAGCAGAGAGACGTACACTATAAAAGCAATAAAGCAAACATAAATGTTTTTAACTAACAGAATGGAAGATACGCAAAACATTTTGTTTAAATACTTTAAATTGTAAGCAAAGCAGATTTAATCCAGTAACTTTTCTTAAAGAGGAGACTTCACTTGGAACCTTATTTCCCCTTTAAGAAGTTTTCATAACTGCTTCCTGAAACTCTTTTTCTGTGGCGGGAATGAAGAGACCGACACATTAAATGTAATAAAGTTGACAACAACCTTATTGAAACTCGCAAAATTGGAAACACTCTAGACCCAGTGATGGAGCAGAGCCACCAATGTTCCTAGCCATGACTGTCGCTCTGGCCATCATCATTCAACATCCCATTTCCCACAAGCGGCCAACCAGATGACTATGAGAAGTTTGAAAGCAGGGCATGAGTGCAATAGCACTCAACCATTGCTGTGTCCAAGTGTCTAGAATCAGGAGCAAGCTGTAGCCGATCCTGCAGGTAGCCTATAGCCATCGTAACTAGTCTACTCAAAAGTCTTAACTGGGGACTTACTCCCAGGTAAGCGAGAGAACAATTTCAAGACCTTGTAAAGAGTTCACCACACTTACTTTGTTCATTATATCTAGTTCACATCGCAGTCGCTGAACAGCACTACCAATTTTAAGCAGCTGAATTCGCAGCGCATCATCAATGGGCAGACAAGCGGCAACTCTGTATGAAAAATCTGAAGAAATTCAATTTCATATATTTAAAAGAGGGTCAATCAGACACAGAGCACCTTATAATTTCCAGTTAACCAGTGCATAACTATTACAAGGAATCAATCACAATCTACCAGCAATCTTTTTTGGCATCAGCTCAACTGGAATAAACGAAATCGCAATTTCTTCCACATGCTTTTTAGCAGATGCATACGGACTATGATCTTAAAAAAAACGCACTAGTGGAATGGTAATCAACATACATATAGCATTAGAAAGAAAAACTAAAACTTCAGAAAGATGACAATATTGCTTTTTTGATGCAACTCTCTCAGGCTGCATTATGCAAACAGTAAAGCAGGGCAAAGAGCAAGAAATGTTAAATCATATAGTTAATCCATTTTATTATCAATAGGAGCCCTTTTCTCTGCATGGCTGCTCACTTGTACAGTAATGGAAGTTTCTGTTTGATGTCTGTCGTGGTGCTGGGGTTACATGCAATAGTAGCAATCTATATTGTCTATTACTCAACAATGACCACATATAAGCCATTTTTTGTGGCTTTCACACCGAAAATCTGCAATGTGGGAAGGACTGTTGTGCTATTTAAAGCGTACAACTCCAAAAGGTGCAGAGGGAACAAGGGTGTGCATTAGATCCAGACAAGTCCTGAACCTTGAGCCAAAGATTTGGGATTTGTCTGAACCAAAATAGGATCTCGCCAAAGCACTCTGAAATAAAGCAGGGATCTCCAAAGCCTTTTATGCACTGAGCTTCGTAAAATAAATACTGGAAACAATGTGCCTGTCAAAAGTGAAATCTTTCTCCCAAAGCTAGCCAGATAAGGAAAATGTCAGGGTGGAGAGAAAGAAGGGAGGGGTTTGTTTGCTTTTTGGAACCGTCTAGCCCAGTGATGGCTAACCTGGACACTCCAGATGTTTTGGGACTACAACTCCCATCATCCCTGACCACTGGCCCTGTTAGCTAGGGATGATGGGAGTTGTAGTTCTAAAACATCTGGAGTGTCAAGGTTAGCCATCACTGGTCTAGCCTCTAATCAGGAAGAAATTAGTTAGTGCCTATTCCATTCTCTTGTAATAGCCCTCCTAGTAGTCCCTGCTTGGACAATGCTGGACATTCAAGTCCTGCTGCTGCTATGCCATATGCCCACACATTCACATCTCTCAAACTAGCTTTGCACTTAACTTTCTATGGTTTTCTGCTATGTTGGTGTGAACTGAGCAGAAAATGTCTTTGAAGCTGTTCCCCTCACTATTCATAATAACTTCCTAGTCTCTCCATTTGAAAATTAGCAGGTGACTTATCTAGGAGCACCTCTGTTATGCATGCCATTTTCAAAATAAAATTGCTGCCCACCAAACCACAGGAAGGGATGTTCTCCCCACAAAATCAACTTTAAAATGGCGTCTACTGCCAAGAACCCACTATACATCATTCCAAAATTTGGCAGGGTTCTTAGCTAGGGATACCTCTCTGTTGTATTCCCTTGTTAGGCAAATTTCCCACAAAACAACAGGCTAGGATAAGTAAATGCTTTCTGAACTGCAGTGTGTGTGTGTGTGTGTGTGTGTGTGTGTGTGTGTGTGTAAAAAGGTGTCAATAACAAACTAAAACCCTAGGGTTTGACTGGCTTTATCCATCCAGGAGGGGCCATAATGCCCACAAACTATATCCAAGTCTGTCAAACAGAGAAAAGTAAGATTTTTAAAAATCCTGCATGTGAAAACATAAAGCTTTACATTTTCCAAATTAGGCAGTATCTGAATTACTGTGAACTCAAATCAGGTTGCTATTTTAAATGCCAAACTGGGATGTGAATTGAATCTTATGGTCTTGTATACACACTGTTCATGGCCAGTCCCCTATACCATGGAGAACTGGAAAATGTGTAGTGTCTTAATGCGGCCATGAGCTTTCACTGATCAGAGCCTACTTTGCTAGGCAAATGCAACTTTTTCTTCTAACTTATGTAATATATCAGTTAAAGTGCATAGAGAAGCAAACAAGCACAACTTTCAAGGAGAAGTTATTTATTAAGAGTACCTATTGGATTTGATGGAAGCGATTCATCTTTAAGATTTTCATCCCACTCATGCAGCTGCTGCTTGACTCTTTCCATCAAGGTTTCCTTGTGTTGGAAGAAAAACCTAATTTAAACATACAAACTCCCTTTTTCTTTAAAAAATAAGAATGAAGAATAAAGTAGAGAAAGTGTATCTGGCTATATCTTTTGCAGTAAAGTTTCATTAAAAACTTTTGCAGTAAAGTTTCATTAAAAACTGCAGCTTCTTAACACCAAGCTGAAATTCATACTACTATGAATTTCAGCTTGGTGGTAAGCCATGGCACAGCTGAAGTCTTACAGTGGTGCCCAAATCTCTGAGCTTTCATTTTCAAAAAGTCTTTAGGCCTCCTAGAAATAAAGTTATGAGGCAAAATGTGCAGGTACCTGCTTCTATGGAATAAGAGTTGTATGGCTACCTTGTGTATTTTTCATGGTACCAAGGAATGCTTCCTGTTGTTAGATAGCAACAGCATCTCTCTCTCTCTCTGTGTGTGTGTGTGTGTGTGTGTGTGTGTGTGTGTGTGTGTGTGTTTTCTCCACAATCAGGACAAGTAGGGCATAGCTGAATTCCCATGGTAACAATAAGGTTTTCAGGCATGGTTGTCTCATTAAATCTGCGTTATTGCCATGCCCCTCTGTGGCAGCCATTTTGTGCTTGGCACCCCCAGTCCTCATTCAAAATGTCCCCACTACTTCAAAAATCTTGGTGACCCCCTGAATCATACTGTTTTATCCATGGGCAAGATGGGCACATAGTACACCTTTCTTGTTCTAAACATATGTATGCCAACCAATTAGCTCTCTGTAAGGGTTGAGGGAACCGTGACATATTAAAACGTTATGAGTGGTATCCAGTGATTTCAACATGGGGCTTCCACTCATGGAAAGGAGTCATCCCTGGATACAATCCATTTAGCAATCATCAATCTTATCAGTTGATAGTCTCAGGCACCCCTTGGTGAAGGTGTGTTGGATGGCAGATGTGGGGCATAATAAAACCATGTACCGGTAATCCTGGTGCTGAATTAGCCTATGACACAGTTTCTTCTTCATCAAACTCCTGGCTCCTGCCACTTTGTCATCCCTGATTGCAGGGTGGATTCCAGTGGGTATGGCAGACTATATCTATCCCTTGCAGAACTTGTACAGTTCGGAGGTTCCCACTCTTGTTAGTCTCGACCAAGAGAGTCGAGAGGTGGTCGAGAGGTGGTTGAACCTGTCAATGCTGTTTAGGTATAGGCCTTTGGGGGCAGCGATATTGCTGAGACAGCAACTTGTATTTCCTTGGCAATATCTGACAGAAGGGCTTCTCTAATACATAGTAGCATTTCACTGGTTAGCCGCCATTTTAAAACATAGGTTTGTTCTCTCGGAGGCAAAAAGAAAATGCCAGATTGAGAGATAAAACCAAGAACAAGACCTTATCAATACTTACAGCATCATATAAGGAATACAACCAAGACGGCCAGGAAGTCAGACTAGCACAGTGAAATTTGCGCTGCAAGACAAAACAGATATAGATATTTACTTACTGCCAAGTAATAAATGATATTCTTCAGTTATTAGAGGAAAGAGAACACTTCTCTAAATATTTCATCAAGTAACTCTCCCCTCCCCAATGCATGCTCTATTAGCATAATAACCATAATTAGATGGTTGGACAGTGTTCTCGAAGCTACTAACATGAGTTTGGCCAAACTGCGAGAGGCAGTGAAGGATAGGCGTGCCTGGCGTGCTCTGGTCCATGGGGTCACGAAGAGTCGGACATGACTGAACAACTGAACAACAACAAGTAATAAATGATATTCTTCAGTTATTAGAGGAAAGAGAACACTTCTCTAAATATTTCATCAAGCAAATTTCCTCTCCCCAATGCATGCTCTATTAGCATAATTATTTGTTTCACTATGTTACGATCAAGGTACAAAACACACCTTCTGAACCTCAGAAAAACCTGGTAAGGTGAGTAGATAGAAATGTGCTTGATCCCCATTATTTATATCTTTAAACATAGTACCCAATACTTTTTTTTATTCTGAGACATCAGGTTGATATTTCTACTGTGATAATTCCAAATATTGCAGTTTAAGTTGATTTTATTCGCAACAACCCCAATAGTGCAAACATTACTTAAAATCCAAATAGCCCACTGCAACAGCTTTTCGGATTGTGCTGCCTATCAATACAACGGTTCCAGAGTGTACCCTCACATAAGTAAAAATAGGGTTAAAATGTTCCTGAAGTTAACCTCTACTACTCTTACCACTGAAGGTTTTTTTTAGCTCTGAAAGTTCCTGCACAACTCTCACTCTTTAAAGGCATCATCCTCATCAATTACAGATTAAACTAATAAAGTAAAATATATGGGTATATCAAAATGTGATTTTTTTAAAAAAAAGAAAAAGAAAAAAGTGAGGCAAGGTGGGACATGCAATTTTGGCCAATCCTCCTACTAGAGCTGGGTGATACCTGGTTTTCAACATCATGATATACCACCAGCTAAACTTCACAATATACAATGTCTGAAATAAGGATGGAGCTATGTAGAGGCATAGGCTGGCTTCACAGTTGTTCCCACATTGTCATTTTTGCAGAGCGCACACATACATGCATCATGATTCGCGATATATTGCCAGGTCAAAAATTATGAAACTGATATCACGGTAGACTTCAAACCGGTATTGGACGCTATATTGATATATTGCCCAGTCCGACCATCTACAAACCTCTGGGCAATTATTCAAACTATGCCTACTTCAGGAGCAACTTTTCAGGGACTGTAAGTGGGTAGTAAAGATAAAGGGACCCCTGACCATTATGTCCAGTTGTGACCGACTCTGGGGTTGCGGCGCTCATCTCACATTATTGGCCAAGGGAGCCGGAGTACAGCTTCCAGGTCATGTGGCCAGCATGACAAAGCCGCTTCTGGCGAACCAGAGCAGCGCATGGAAACGCCGTTTACCTTCCCGCTGCAGCGGTACCTATTTATCTACTTGCACTTTGATGTGCTTTCGAACTGCTAGGTTGGCAGGAGCAGGGACCAAGCAATGGAAGCTCACCCTGTCGCGGGGATTCGAACCGCCAACCTTCTGATCGGCAAGCCCTAGGCTATGTGGTTTAACCCACAGCGCCACCCGCTACTACCCGGGTAGTAGGTAGAGGGAAATAAGCAAAAATAGAATGCCTCCTTCGCATGAGTTGCTTTATACAAAGCCACAACAGAATACAAACTGATATAAACAAACATCCATTTCCTTCTTGTTTTTCACAGCACACCACTGTGTGAATGATGCAGGCCAAAATGAGTTTGGAACGCAAGGCATTCTCATCCATGTGAAAGCAACCTTGGTCCGTTTGCATTTATGAGGTCCAAGCTGCTGTAATAGAACAGAAAACCTCTTCAAACAAATGGCTTGGTTAAGTGAAGCTTTGTCTACGCTGCTGCATACACAGTGGTACCTCGGGTTAAGTACTTAATTCGTTTCGGAGGTCCGTTCTTAACCTGAAGCGTACTTAACCTGAAGCACCACTTTAGCTAATGGGACCTCCTGCTGCCGCTGCACCGCCAGAGTATGATTTCTGTTCTTAGCGGAGTTCTTAACCTGCAGTGTACTTAACCTGAGGTACCACTGTATCAGGAAGCTGCAAAACTCATATATACATTCCAGTTATTAACTGAAGCACAGCAATTATTGGGGGGGGGAGCTAAGCTTCAAACAAAGGTAAAAGGGATCCAAGAGATCACAAAAGAAAGCTAACAATATTCCTTGAAGATATAACGGTCATTTTAAGTTACCTCCAAAATTAGGGACCATAGTCATAAATGCCCACTTAAGGACCTTTTAAAGACATCAGATTTACTCTGAGCAGTGGTTCAAAGACTGAAGCTAACGCTATTTTCTGCAAGTTTTATTTTGAGGGCGAGATGTGGAGTCTTTGTTAATAGTGCTACATGGATGAACCACACATTCTACCTTTCCCCAAAGCTAGCAAATTAATACCAAGAGAGGAAATGTGAGTGACTTTACACAAGCACTGAAGAAGACTGGTGTTGGGAGATTATTCCGAGACTTTAAAAAAAAAAATTGTTAAACTAGTGCTTGTGGGAATAATTGCATTTATGATAAACAGACCTGTGCTCTGCATTGAAAGAGGCTATCACGGCAGGTATCCAAAGAAGTGAAGATTAATATTAAAAAATTCCTTTAATAAGAAGGATGTGATTGCTTGAGACCGAGAGTGAAGCAAATTTGGGAATGGCCTGGCTAGCAATAGATAAGGGCGGAATAGAGAACTCCAGAAAGCAGCTTAGCCAGGCAAATAACTAGGCAGTAGGAAGTATGTGTCCATAAGAGGTGTAAAGAGATCAATTGGAACTTGAGAGAGTTTAAACAGATGTATGACTGATAAATGGAAGAACCACGTGGTCACAAAATGCCAAAAATAAATAAAATGGCACACACCTGTTGCAGTGAATTCAAACCTAGAACTGTAACCGGACCTAGAAGTGAGGGAATCTACCTTCTTCTGCTGAAGAATCAGAAGTATTCATACCAATTTCCCCTTCAGTTCACTAGTCTGAATTGCACCCAATTGAATAGTTATTTCAAAACTTCTCATGAAGTACTTTACTATGGAGAGTGGCAACAAAACCACCAGGAACTTGCTAAGGCTTGAACATGCATTAGCATTAAGTTCAGGAAAGGTTATGGTGTTAAGTCTGAGGAAAACTATTCAGGTATAACAGGATAGTGCTCATCTTCCAATGAAAAAGAACTGCACAGCACATAGCCCCCACAGCAAGAGCACCTCAGTGAATCCTGTTTACTTGGATAATATTGAGCAACTGGAAGATTTGACCCAAATCACTATCTGAACAGGGCTGGGTCAAGAGTTTGTGCTCTTCTTCATCTAGTACCCTTCAGGTGCCTGCAGGTTTCTTCTGAGAGATTGAAAGCACTCTTTCCACAATAGAAAGGTCCACAATAGAAAGTGTCCTCTCATATTGTATCACAGTGCGGTACGTTGGTTTGACAGCCACGGACAGAAAGTCTTTAGAGAGTGTGGTGAACACAGCCCATGATATCATGGGCTCGACAAGCACACAGAGTGCAATGAGACTGAGTGTTTGTGTGGGGTGGAGGGAGGCTCGGTTAATTTCATTGTACACAGGTTGTACATTGACAATAAAGGTGTTATTATTTCCAAGCAAGTCACTTGGAAAGGGAAGAAGACATGTTTTGGGGCTGCTCTGATGAACAGGGTCCCAGACTTCTGCACCAAACTCCAGCACCTGCACCTCTGGCTACATTTGGGCATCCGGTTGGCTACTGTGAGAACAGAGTGCTGCCCTATATGCATCTTTAGCCTAAACTACCAGTGCATTTCTTATGTTCTTACATATTAAAAGTAAAAGGTTTGCAGCCCTCAGCCAATCTGACTTAGGACTCAGCTACACTGGCAAAGGAAAAGAGATTTACAGTGGTACCTCGGGTTACAGAAGCTTCAGGTTACAGACGCTTCAGGTTACAGACTCTGCTAACCCAGAAATATTACCTCAGGTTAAGAACTTTGCTTCAGGATGAGAACAGAAATTGGGCAGTGGCGGCGCAGCGGCAGGCCCCATTAGCTAAAGTGGTGCTTCAGGTTAAGAACGTTTTCAGGTTAAGAACGGACCTCCGGAACGAATTAAGTACGTAACCAGAGGTACCACTGTATATGCGTTGTGTGTGCAATATAACATTGTGCCACCAGATGGCTACGCAGAGCCCTGTTTTTGTCTACCTGCTTTCCCTGTTTAAATTTACACCGCTTTAAACCAGGCATCCTCAACCTTCGGCCCTCCAGATGTTTTGGACTACAATTCCCATCATCCCTGACCACTAGTCCAGTTAGCTAGAGATCATGCAAGTTGTAGGCCAAAACATCTGGAGGGCCGCAGGTCAGGGGTGCCTGCTTTAAACTGAAGCGCTTCTTTGATGTGTCTAGATCAAGCCCCTCTACACTTTCCCCATACAATTAGAAAAGGGGAACCTGCAAACAAGTTTTTGCAGTGCTGTGTGTTCCTGCTCATGTTTCCACCCCTTTTTCATTTACCCACCCTCAGTTTTCATTTTCTGCCCAAATGAGCATGCACAGTCCTCCTAACAAGTGCCACAATATTTGTTGTACTTAAGCAAACCTTGGGGCTTCCTCAAGCCTGCAAACACTTCCTCCTTGTGCGCAGTTAGTGCTATTTTGGCAACATAAGCATCCACACCTCGAGAATATGTTTGCTATTAGTATGTAAGATAGGAAAGAAAGCCGGAACTAATCCTGCATTATTCCTCTGAAGACACATGGAATGTGTCACAGTTCTATTCCATTTCCATAAGGCATGAAACCTTCAGCATATAGCTTAACACACATTTTGACCCAAGCCTCTCAAATTAGTCTCTCCCCCCCCTTTCCTTCCCTTACAAAAAAAGACCTTTCCTTCAAATGAGCAGCCAAAAGATAATTGGAACCAATTATAACTTGTCTAATATAAAATGTGCAGCTGCCCATTGTGGTGAACTGATAAGTTACACAAATAATCTGCGGCAGCAGGGGGTTGACAGGCACCGTCCCATTTCACACGTCTTTCTTTAAAAGGAGAGACACACAGATGGAATTTATATTGATTTTTGAAATGTCATACCAAAAACGTAAAAAATAAAATACCATTAGCTTCTGACCTTTTGATATTTCTGCCGCCATTGATGTATATGTTGATCCTGCCATGCTGCAGGCTTGGAAGAAGGAAATATGTGGCATCTGCTGCAGGACTCCAGCTGCACTGCTGACATAGTTGAAGGCAGAACTCGCTCAGGGAGGATTTGCACCTTTGCCTGCTGTATTCTGATAAAGAGATTTCACATAGGTATGAAAACTGCATCTGTCTGGCTATTTACTCAGCCCCTTTAGCTACATCAATAAGACATCTGGAAAAAAGCACTCCCATAAATTCTAATGGATTTTAAAAATCTCAGTTCTATATTTTACTTTTGCAGCCTATAACTGATACTTATTTGGTTGGATTTCCGCCAATGCTAGTTAAACCCCAAGAGTCAATGGATGAGCTTCTGAATATAAACATGTTCTTTTAAAAAGGAAAAAGATATTAAAACCAAACAGGTTCCAAGTCTTAAGCAAAGCTTGCTGCCATCGCGAAACTTGTCTCCTCCTGATATGTGTTATTCAGCTGACATTCCACAGATAATATCCAACCATAATGGAAATTTTAGTTGAAAAACATGTAAAACATCAGGCAGGTCTAGACGGAGAACTTTATTCCTTAATATTCCTCTTTTTTCCAGATGCCTTTGTTCTCTCCCAGTGTGGAATGGTTACAAAAATCATGCCACCACTACAGAAGAGAATCTGTAGAGATGTAGTCAAGCAAGTCCAACTCAGAGTAGACCCACTGTAATTAATGAACCTAAGTTAGTCACACCCATTAACTTCAATGGGTCTACTCTTTGAATACAGTGGTACCTCGGGTTAAGTACTTAATTCGTTCCGGAGGTCCGTTCTTAACCTGAAGCGTACTTAACCTGAAGCACCACTTTAGCTAATGGGACCTCCTGCTGCCGCTGCGCCACCAGAACACGATTTCTGTTCTTAGCCGAGTTCTTAACCTGAAGCGTACTTAACCTGAAGCGTACTTAAACCGAGGTACCACTGTACCACCGTTTCAAAAATATTGCCGTAACACATGTAGTTTCTGACATTAATGTGTGCCGCCATCTTGTGTTCAAATTGTTACATTCCAAGTAAGGATTATGAATTTATTACAAAGAAAACACATATTTTATTCATTTTCATACACACAGATTTCTGCAAAACAGACAGAGACCTTAAATCATATATTTTCCCTACTGCTTCCTTTTCAGAAGGTAGTCCAACAGTGACCACCTATGGCTCAAAACCTTTCCAGGTTGTTGTTGTTTTTTTTGGGGGGAAGAACCCAGGATCCTGTTTTTTTGAGATAACCCCCCCCCCTTTAAAAAAAATTTAAAAGTTGCTGAGGGCTCTTAGGGTGGCAAGTTATGGAAGCACAGCACCACTGCCCCCCGGCAGGAAAACAAGTCTTTAAAAAGAACTTTATTTGGGAGTTTGTTTGTTTTTAAATTAAAGACAGTTTTAAATGTTACTTCTGCATTAACTAAGTAACCTATTGGTATTTATGATGCTGTTTGCTGTAAAGGAGTCATTATCGATTCAACATAAATATTTTATTATTGTTCATCCTCTGCTAGGTCTGTGATGTTGAGGGACAAAGGGAGTAATAAATATCAGTTGTACCGCAAAAGTAGCGAGAGTTTTCAGAATTGCTGAAGAGAATAAATGCACTGCTTCATAAAGACATAATCCATAATTTTAAAGGTGCGCATTTATGTAGCACACCATCAAACACCCTGGATTAGTTCACAGTATGACACCGCCAAAATCATCTTTACATGGCAGAGAAGTGGCTGCATACCATATACCTGTACACACAAAGGGTATTATTACTCATTACTTAGGCATCCCACCTATTTCTCCAAGCAACACCAAACTGTGAAGAGAGAATTTTGAGAAAATGTAAGAATGGTGAGATTGTAAAAAATTGCTGGATATAAACAGGCTCCCCTGTTCAACATTGCCACATATTCCTTATTTCCTTACCCATCTGATTGAGTCCTTATTTCAAGAACCTTAAACCTTTGCCTTCCCACTGCTTTTACTTTGACTGTTTCAATTCCATACTCTTGTGCTTCTCGATAGGCATAAATTTCTGCTGTCGTTCCAAAATGTGCTTCTCTTTCAAGTACATTACTAAGAAGAAGAAAAACCAACATATTAGGAAAAGCTACCGTAAGCTTGCTTCAGAATTACCTCTTCATCAAGAATCTTCAGTTTCCCTCTCAGCCCCCAAGCTGCTCTGGATTTGCAGCCAATGAGTGTAACAACACGAAACAACAATGCAATAGTCCATAACATTCTACACTACAGATATGGCATAAATTTCACATAACCGCAAATCTATTTACTAATTTACCTGTATGCAAGAACAGCAAAGGTTCTGTCTTTCTGTATTAAATTCCGCACCATGCTAACCTCTTGGGGGCTAAAGAGCTGAAGAGGCAGTGTTTGCCCAGGAATCAACATTACCATCAGATGGGGTAAGACTGGAATAGTCTGACAACTGTCATCATCATGGACAGTCCTTCCATGAAACTCTTCCATATCAGATCCTAAATACTTTCCAAAATAAGAAATAAATAGCAGTTAAAAGTCATAATTCAGTGGGAGGGTTACTGGAATAGTTCATAGTTTATAAACGCAAAAATTAAAGACAACAGAGCTTTGGGATGAATGGACTAGATCTATGGAACCCTAAGAAAAACAAAAATAGCCACTAGTGTTTCCCATGCTTGGAATACAATTGAGCCTTTTCTTCTACACATTTAACATATGCAATTTCAATTGTACGTGCTTGGCTGCACCCCTGTTACAGATCCAATCTGCCTTTTTCTTCTGCCTTTGTGTCTCTCTGCCTCCCTCCCTCCTCCTCCTCCCCTCTGCCTCATGGTCGCTGGCATATGAAGTAAGAAGAGGCAGTGGAAACACAGGAAAGTCTCCTTCCCCCTTCCCGGCTAAGGAAAAGGTAATTTTGGCTACGTGCAACCATTGGAACTGAACCCCTGCATACTAGGCAATGTGACTGTAGTGCTAACTGGAAGAGAGTGCACAGCCCTATAAGAAGGTATTTTTCCATAACAGTCACAGGATTAGGCAAAAAGTTGCTCTAGTAGGAGAACATGACTGGATTTAGGTTCATTTTCTTGCTACTACCATGAGATAAAATTGCAAGTCAAACCACAGGTAAAAGACACAGTCTCTTTGGGAGTGGAAGATGGCTTTTGATTTGACGCAATGATTAGAATTATCACCATTTGTGATTATGCCAATATAATCTGAATGGTTAATGAAGGGTTTGGGTCCTTAAAAGGTTTCGGGGCGGGGGCTTGTTTTAGGTTTTTAGATTTCCAGTCCTCCAATCTTTCCAGCCTCTCTCTGAAAAGACAAAGCCATATGTTGGTTATAAAAAATAATTCAATGTGTTTACTGATTTTTTTTCTATCAGATTTCCAACAGAGTTGTGGGTTGGCAGATGGGAAGGTGGTACTGCACTAACTTTGCATACCTGAGAAGGCAAATGAAGACCTCACATGGGCTTAAATAATTGAAATGGGATCAGGGTAGGGTGCAGTAGTAAAGAGCTATCCTAGATATCGAGTTTACGCTCCTCACCTACTACCGTAGTATATTCAAATCCAATAAAAATATATAGGTGTACTACTGGAAGTAAGATCAATTACGAACAGGGTGTTAAATTAAACCCTAAAAATATGGTGCTTACATTATTAAAATAGAGTACTGAAAACCTATGTGCACTAGTTCCATATATAGTCCCTGGGGCCCTAAATTTCCAACATGGAACACAGATGCTGAGGAAAGAGCAACACTATGACGCACATACCACATGTGAAGTTGGCAGGCTAGTATCAAAATTAATGATGTTTGGCTTTTCAGTCTCCTTGCTGTCTTGATCTTCAACTTCCATGTCATTTTCATCTTCTTCCTCACTCTCTGCTAAGAAGTCCAAGAAAGTTTTTTTTGAAAAGAAAAAAATAAAGTTGACAAAAAAATAAAGCACAAGTATTAAATTGCCTAAAATAGTTGATATCAGGAAAATATGTCTGAAAAAATAATGGTGAAAGTCTATCACTTGCAATGTACTGTGACAAATTATTTATTTTAGGAGAATATAAGCAGTTGCCTTATATGGACTAGCCAAATACCATTTACACTACCTGTCTTGTCAAGTTCTGTTAAATAAAATGCCCAGGAATTAATCTACAATACTTTGAACTGGTGCACATAAAATATATGTTTTGCCATCGGGATATATGGTCCCTTAAGTTCCTCTTCCCTCTGTGCCCACAAAAACTTTTCTAGAGGGTTGGGCAACCCTTTGCAGAAGTGAGGCAAGTGGTAGTGGGGGAAAGAAGGGATTAGAGAAAATCACTGAGCTTCCTCCATCCACAGGAAGTCCATAGGATCCTGGTTTCTTCAGCAAACAGTGAGAGAAAAGTCTGCATCCAACCCACGAAACAGAACAGAACCTCTATGTACTGAGCTCTACAAAAACAATATGGATCTCTGCATGACAGACTCAAAAGGCTAATATGCAAAAGGCTTGTGACAAAGTCACCAGTGATATTCTTGCAGAGAAGGTGGTAAAACGTGGGCTAGATGAGGTTACTGTTAAGTAGAGTTGTAGCTGGTTGACTAACCAAACCCAAAGAGTGATCACTAATGGTTTCTCATCATCCTGGAGAAAACAGACAAGTGGAATGCCCCAGGGTTCTTTCCTAGGCCTGTTGTTCAAAGTCTTTATAAACAGCAATGTCTCACTTCACAACAATAAACAACAATATCTCACAGCAATAATCTCACTTTCAAAATCACTTTGTTGTAATGGTACTTTATTAACCACACCGCTTTAGTTTTTACAGTACCTCCATTAGAAAAATGCTAACCATGCAGGTTATTTTTTTGAGATTCTGATAAAAAATCAGAGTGCCAAATCAGGTGAATAAGATGGATATGGAAAGATGTTCTGGGCCAAACTAGACATGACTTTTATTGTGCAGTTTAGTTTTGTATGGCTGTTCTTTGTTTAACATGTCGCTGGCACAAGGGGCATACAAGATTTGGAATGTTGCCTGTGGGTGGTGGTTTGGAGAGGATTTAATCATTTGCTTCCATCATGGTCCAATCAGAATATCCAGTTGACCTATTTGTTAAACAAAACGTAGCTATGAAATGCCAAACTGCATTATAACAAGCACATCTAGTTTGGTTCGCAGTGTTGGGCTATCTCTAGCTGAGTAGTCAAGGCACTCACACCCATTCATGAATTACTGTAGAGCAGAAATCTATGATGATTTGCATCTTTTCGTGCTTCTTTAATATTCTAATGCCACTTTAGCAAACACTCCCAGTGTTTCCTGTAATTGTATGCCCCTTTTTTAAAAAAAAACAACAACCAGCAAACAGAATACTCTCAATATCATAGACAACAGAAACCATAATCTTTGCACCTGATTTGTGGCCTCTAAACTTTATCAGTAGGGTGTATTAACATTTTTCCTCTACATACTAGCTCTCTAACCCAATTCTGGTGTTAGTTCTACTCACAGGTAAACAAGGAGACACAGGTGTGCTGCCAAACCTCTCCACTGTGTCATCATTACCACCTTCAATTAATCTGATGGCAACGATCTGGAGCAGGGAGCCTCCTCTACTCATAGAGATTCCATGCACAGTTTAGAAAACCTCAGACAAAAACTAAACTATGGAGCCCAGCACACTTTCGTACGCAGGGCATTCCAACATCCCTTGTGCCCACCAACCATACATCAGATGATGGGAAGACAAACTGGAAAAAATATCTTTCTTCTTTGGCCAGAATTTAATTTGAAGTGCTTGTTTAGTTGTGATTCATGTTACTACCTCCATTCAAATCCCCTGGGTTATGGCAAATTAACCTGAAGGAAACAATCCCTCCGCACAATTACATTTAAAAATACACAGCTGCTCAGCTGTTAGGTGAACAGGCAAATTATTTCACAAAAACTGCAGGCCATAATAGTACAAGGCCAGATGGAGAGTGAAACACAGTGTGGAGCAGTAGGAGTGCATCATAAAACATGGGTGGCATTTTTTGACTAAGCTGTAGAAAGCTACGTCATAAAGCGTAGGTCCGTTCACCCCATTGAAACAGCAATCATTACTCTCCAGAATGTAGGTCAAGCTACAAGTCACCATGATGAGCACAGCTCAGCCCCCAAACTCAAAGAGTTGCCTAGGATCAAGGATAGTCAATATGGTAATGCTGAATTGCAACTCCTATCATCCCAGACTTTAAGTGATGCAGGAAGTCCAACAATCTATGAAGGACACCACATTAGCTAACCTTGATCTAGACCATGAGGATGATGAATGATTCTACCTTGCCATGACATTCCTACATCGTTTTATCAATATGAACAGTATTGGCATACCATGACACATTCAACACACAAGGTAAATTGAAATTTACTGTGTTGAAATTTTAAGACAGTCAAAATGACACTTCTTTCCCTGCACTGCTGTTGCAGAAGCAACTATAGCCACATACTTAAGATTGCTTCTGAAATCTTAAAATGCTAGTCTCATATTTTCTATGCTGTTTGAACACAGAGTAGCTCATCACCAACTTTCACATTTCATAAATAGTTTATCAGGTTATGTCACCTTTCAATAATTTTTTTAAAGGCCCATTTGCAGAAGGCAATTTTATCTACATTCCATTGTAAAGCTTTCCTTTGAAGCTTGATCAAATGGTGGATGCAACCTTTAAAATGTGCTGCCATTTACTTTTAGCATGAGGTCGTGTTTCATTCTCAAGACCACCTCATGTTAAGCTCTGTTCTGTTTCTCATTTTCACTCATTTTAACACGAAAAGAAGTGGCAGCCTAACTGTGCTGCATTTTGGCTGAGAGAGCCTAAAGCCTGTGAAGAGCAATGACTCATCTTACTGCAGCGGCACAATGGAAAAAAACCATCACTTCAGCCTATCTTTCTCAGATGCAAGACAAAATACAGATGGATGAAGACATCACACATCTTGCCTTCTATCATCTTAAGATGGAAGTGAAATTACACACATATTTTAAGATATATTAACTTAAGGCAAACATCCAAAATAATTTGAGCGATAGCTGTGCTAAATGTTGCAGCAAAAAATAAGAGTTCACCACAGAGGCTTATGCCATGACCAATTTGTTAGTGTTTCAGGTAACACAGTATGGTTTGCTGTTGTACAAAACAACATATTTTATTTATATTTGAAACATTTATATTTTGCAAGATATGGATTAAGAAGTTCATTTGTCAATAGTCTTGTGATACTGAAGTTCTCCTTTTGATAACTGGGGAATAGTAATTATGAGTCTGACACTTTTGAGAGT
This sequence comes from Darevskia mixta, assembly GCA_034641385.1. Lineage (NCBI taxonomy): Eukaryota > Metazoa > Chordata > Lepidosauria > Squamata > Lacertidae > Darevskia > Darevskia mixta. The sequence continues at coordinate 7,085,043 of JAWWNH010000013.1, forward strand.
CACAGTTTTACAGAAAGGGCACAGTCACAGTCTTTGATTCTACATTTCTACAACACAGGGCAGCATATTCAATGGTTGGAGAAAGGTACTGAAGGTTCATAGCAGTGGGTTATGTACCAACCTCAGGTAGAACCAGCAAAACTGTTTTAGACAAGAGCAGAAATGTACTGTACTGAAAAACAGCTAAACAACCTCGTGCATCTGGTTGGGCTTAAAAGTGGATCCCAGGTCACAGATAGTAGATCCCAAAACACTGGTACTACTGCTCTAATTAAATCATCTGCTCTAAGGCTGAATCTACCATGTTATCTATTAAACATTGTTTGGCTACTGGCATCCATGGCATGGTAAAGTTTGCTTTCTTCCTGCTCTCTGATTATAGTGCAACAAAATCTATAGAGATGGTTACCCAACTTCCAAATTAAGTTGCCCTATAAGCAGAGAGCAGGAGGAAAGCAAAGTTCATCATGCCAAGGGTGCCAGTAGCCAAAAATAGTCTAATTGTTCAATACAAATGGTTCAATGAATAAAGTAAAACTACATACTGAACAGAAAGCCAAGTTGTCTTTACTAAACGGCCTTGGTCCTGTATACCTGAAGGAGCGTCTCCACCCCCACCGTTCAGCCGAGATCCAGCGCCGAGGGCCTTCTGGCGGTTCCCTTGCTGCGAGAAGCGAAGCTACAGGGAACCAGGCAGAGGGCCTTCTCGGTGGTGGCACCCGCCCTGTGGAACGCCCTCCCATCAGAGGTTAAAGCAATAAACCACCACATGACCTTTAGAAAACACCTGAAGGTTTTTAATCTGTGATATTTTAATGTATCTTTATATCTGTTGGAAGCCGCCCAGAGTGGCTGGGGAGACCCGGCCAGATGGGCAGGGTACAAATAATAAATTATTATTATTATTATTATTATTATTATTATTATTATTATTATTATTATTACTCCTAGCCACGGTTTTATGCAAAAGCAATCCATTTTTCCATATGCAAACAGTATGTGAACTGACCATTCCTCCCTGAACACTAGACTACTAAGAAGTCTTATTAACATAAATTCTACATATTAACTTGCAGCCAACATATTACAAGAAAACAGCTGGAAAAACAGGTTGAGTCACAATCTTTCCTCTTTCAGTTTCATTCTTTAAGGATAACACCTACTACTACAGTATCCATGCAACCAGCCTATTGCATATGATTAAGCAAAACATGCTGTTTTCTCCCTTCATCCTTCCTCATTTCCTTTCCACCTTTACTTTCTTCCAACCATCCCAATATGCCCAGCTGCTCACCTTGTTCATTTCCTCTCTGAAGTATATTCCAAGTGAAAGCTTTTCAGGAAATGTGAATCATTCAACAGAATAATATACTACTATTGTTAACTTGTTTTGAACACATAGTAAGGAATCATTCTGTTCTTAATAAGCAAGGAATCGTTTTGATTTCTAACCTAAACCCAATGAAGAAAATAATTTTATTGTGAACTATGTATTAAATCTGACTGTGCTCGAGACCTCATAACTAATGCATGCCAAAAAACTTAGCAGAAGGCAGTTAAGACTTGTCTTGGTTTTTTTTGGAAAAAAATGAAAATGCTTACTTTACAATGTGTGGCGAAGTAAAAACCCCTTAAATAAAAATGAAAAATATAAAGTCTAAGAAGGTGAACAGATGCTTATAATCGAGGCATCATCAAAAAGACCCAGCTGTCACCCGTCTACATGGTATGACATTGTACAAATGGGGTAAATGGGGTACAGTGTTCAGCTGAAAGCTGGTAGGCCCTGCAAAACAGCAAATAGCCTATGGTCAGTAGCTAGCCTCATCCTTGTCGCAGATGACAGAGTGTGAGTGTCAAAGAGTAGTTTTCTACTAATCTTCACAAAAAGAGATAATGCTCTATTTTTTCCAATTAGAAGTGGCCGGAATTTCTCCCCTTTCCTTATTTCTCAGTTTGAAATACGCAGAAATTCAGCTCTGCCCTCCTAACAGAGGCTGCCTGAATATTGTTATTTGTGCATACCGTACATTCATACAAATAAGCACAATCTTTGAATTGCTCCGGGTGACAGAACCACCAGTCTTATGGCCACAAAATCATGCACATATAATATTAAAGGATTAGTCAATGGAACACAGAAGCTAATGTAGATAGCCCTTTGTGTCTTCTCTTATCAAAGTAAATCAGTAATTGTTACCCTAAGCCAGCGTTTCCCAACCGGTGTGCCGCGGCACACTGCTGTGCCGCGAGACACCGGCTGATGTGCCGTGGGAAAAGGTACCTGCAGCCCAGGGCTGCACAGGACCGTGGCGGCGGCGCTGCTGGAGCCCGGCGGCGAAGCGGAAGCCAGGGCGGCGTGGAGGAGCAGCGCGAGGAGGAGCGGCCACGGGCGGCGGCGCCCAGGAGGAGCCCGCGCCATGCTTCCTTTCCTCGGCGCTGCTGCTGCTGCTGCGCTCAGGACAGGCGCAGGCTCCTGGCGGCGAGGAAGAGGCAGCGGCGGCAGCAGCTCCGGGGCTCGCGCCCGGCCATGGCCCTGGGAGAGCGGGCGGGCGGGCGCCTCCTGGCAGCCCTCAAGCGGGCTCTCTCTCGCAACCGCGCACTGAGAGGGTCTGGCGAAGCGCGCGCGTCGCGGTGCTCCTTGGCGCTTCGGCAGCTCCCGCTGCCGTGCCCTGAGGGCCCCCGTTCGCCGAGGGGGAGCCGGGGAAGGCGAGAGGCAGCAGCCGCCTCCTCGGGTTGGGCAGGGAAGGCAGAGGACGCTGCCCTGCTGCGCCCTCAGCGCGCTCGGAGGAGGACTCGGACGCAGCGCCGAGGGCAACAAGGGGCAAAGGGGACGCGCTCGCTCTCCTCGGCCGCCCCTTTGCTTGCAGAAGCGCCTCAGACCCAAAAAGAAAAAGCTGAGGAGGAGGGCGGAGGCGCCGCCTTCTCCTCGCTCGGGGCGGGTAAATAGTCGCTGGAGCTGCGCCTGCCGAGCTCGCGGAGCGCCAAGAAGGAGCGGTGTGCCGCGAGATTTTTTTAATGAAAAAGTGTGCCGTTGCCTAGATTAGGTTGGGAAACACTGCCCTAAGCTACCTTTTCTTACCACTACAGCACATCCAACTGAAAGCTATTCAAATAAAATACATATGGCCTGCTACAGAGGTATTTTAAACAATTTGGGCCTTGGGTTGTTTGTGGTTTTGTTTTTTAACAGAATCAACTTTTATATTGACTACAGAAAACCCTGTATTCATCACAGCCAAATTTATGGCACCTCATTTGTTCATATGGCACTTTCTCTTTCCTCACAGAACAATCTCCTCAGCAGTCATTTCAGCTGGTCACTAAAAGAACAATTATGTAACTTAACTTCAAGAAACAGCATATTCATTTTCTTGTTTCTCTTTCCCTCCCTATTCCTTTTTTACTGAAATCTATTAAAGTGAAAGTCCACAGGCCAGGATTCTTGTTCTTATATCTCTGTATAGTACCTAAAACATTTTGGGTGCTTTGTAAATCATGAATAGTAATTTTAAAAAACTATTGTGAACCACTCCTTATCATCAATCTCCGCCCCCCCTTCCTGATGCCCTTCTAAGATCTCCTTATTGACTCTACCACCTGTGCCACTATCCCATCCATATTTAACTATTCTACTCCCTTAAGCATCTTGTTCAAGAAGCTATAGCCATGACATCAATTAATTGCCAAACGATTTGGGAGAAAGGAGAAAGAATCACTGTTTATCAGTGCTCAAACTGAAGAACCAGGGCAAGCACATCAGTCTGCCATTATACTAAAGCTAAGCAGCTCTGGGTCTGGATAGTAAGAACCTATGTATCCATATTGAAAAGTAGGATGTAGCTGTAATATGCAAGAAGCCAATCCAAACCCAAAATCTGCTGGGATGAGAGAGTTAGGATCTGGTGGATCTCCAACACAGCCAGAGATAAATCCCTCATCCCAGCTCAGGCAAGGCCAGAGCAAGTCCTTCAAAAGGAGCAATCTAGGAGCATACAGCAGGACTTGGCAAGAGGGAAACTTAAGCTGGAGCCTAACTCCGTTCCGCTCAGTTATGTGACCTAGCAACTCGGCAGTACTCACACCAGAAAAAGGTGCTGTGTGACAAACTCTCCTTTGAAGGTTTGTTTTCTTTCTGCTAGGCTTGGACTGGCTCAGCTAGCAGTGGCCTCACTCCTGGATGGAGTTTGGCTCTGGTGTACTTTCCACTGGCTTAATTTAAACTGGCATACGGTAAATTATATTGGCTCCCCAGTAGTTACAATTGCTCGTTTAGCAATGCAAATTCCTGATAAGGCATGATAAGCCCAACTATAAGAGGTGGCTGCTCTGGGGTTGGCCCTTAAGTCAGTGTCACAAATACTTACTCATTACTGCCTGAGACACTTTACCAAGGCAAATTGCAAAGATTTCCAGGCCCATCTGTGCCATTTTGAATCTAAACATATTTTCTCTTCTTTTTCTTTGGAGGCTGCATACCCGCACCATCTCCTACACGTCCATTGAAGCAAACTATCATTGCTGCTGCTTCCATTACATGGGAATAGTTAACTGGTATGGTTAGTGCTACTGAACTACCAAGAGAAAACAACATTAACCTCATAAAAAGGGCCTAGCATTGTCTGGGACCTTTCCCTCAACTTCACATAAAATTGTGTGCTAGTTATTACAGAAATAATAGGAGAGTAACCATACTTCTTACTGCTGTACAGTAATCTCCCTCTCCCCCAAATGTTAGCACACGGTCTTGCTGCCTCAGACACAAGCCTACATTGCTTTTTGTTCCAATGTCAAAAGCCCCCATGCCACATAGCAATCCAGTTTCTCCTTCTACACCAAAAGCCTTTCTTTTGATAGCATTTTCCAACCGGAGATTCTGCCATTTTGAAATATTAAAACATTAAAAAATATGGTCACATGAAGACTGTACCACGAGTACTTGCATTTATTAAAAGAAATACTCCTTCGCTGCCGCTGCCCCCCCCCCAAAAAACCATCAGGCTCTGTACTAGAATCAGTGCTATTTAACTTTTTCAAAAATATCTGAATTCAGTGGGGACAGTTAGGTAGCCAAGATTTGTGATTCCAATTTAAGTAGGATGGTGAAAACTCAAGGGGAAATGTAAAGTGTTCCAAGAGGTTATCCCAAAACTGGACGCAAGAACGAAAGAGCAAATAGATTTCAATGCAATGGGGGTGGGGAGGTTGGGCTGTTGAATCCTAACTAATAGGGCAATACTTCTCCTCCATGGTATGTGTCAAAATGCAGGTCACTAGCCTCTTAGCAGGCTGATAACTTTTGTGAGCTTATCTAGGTACCTCATAAGAACCATCCTGCTGGGACAAAGGTTCATTTACTTAAGCATCCTGTCCTAGTTGGCCACAGGATATTGTGACTATTTAGATTCTCGGTCATTGACAGACAACATCACAGAGATTAGTTATGGCAGCTTAAAACAACACCTCACAATTCAGAGTGAGTGACCTGTTGGAGACACATCAATGGCATCCATCTGTTTCGGGAGAAAATGGAGTGCGCCTCCAAGTGTGAAGTCAAATTGTTGTGTTAGCAGCACAAAAGTGACCTCCCTGGAGCACAAGCCTGGGAAGTGTGTGTGGAGGTCCTGGGCTACCCAAATGACAAGACCTCCTACTCCGCCTCACTGATGGGGGAAGCAGAACAGTATGTCTGGCACCAGCTTGGCTGCATGAGTTGCCAAAAGTAGGCATACAAGGTGCCATCCAACCAACTTAGGGACTCCACTCTGGATTTTGTGTACACCCCTGGTGACACACAGGGGACAGATATCACAATCACTTGGGGACATTTGGCTGACTACTGTTTGACAAAGAAAAGCAAATTTTATTACTCCTACTTTACAAGTCTGCACTGTTACTACTACACAGCACAATGTTTATATAGTAGCAGCATATTTGTGAGTACTTACCACAAGCCCTTACACATTTCCCCCCTTGTGTAAGGGCTTGTGGTAAGGGCTTCCAGTTCCTTAAATCCAGTCTCAGGCTGCTGCTTTTGGTTCTTATTCTTGGTTCTCACCTCCACCAGCTTTCCAGTACCATGTTGCTTATTCTCTTTCTGCCCCAGTGATACAATATTTCCCGCCTGACTCCATTCCAAAAGCCAGATCCCTCACCACCCAATGTCACAAATACCCACCCATCTTCCTGCCTTTATTGTTTCCTCGCCAAAATATGATACTTCACTATTACTCCAGACTCTTCTTAATCTGTGACCCCGGAAGATTTCCCCTACCCTCCCTTAACACTTCAGCTCTCTGTTCTACCTCAGGTTCCAGGCTCCAATACACTCTCTCAAGGCCACAACAACATCCCAGGCCTTTGCCTCAGCGCCGACACTTGCACTTTCCCCTTTCGGTTCCTTCAGGTCACCATCTCCATCTTCGCCCTCACCTCTGGAACCAAGGATTGCAGCCTCGGTTCCCTGGCACAACTCCTATATGCCTTTAGCAGCACCCGAGAGAGGCAGAAACTTAACGGGAAAACTCTATTGCATCCTCCTGCGATAAAAACAACAACTGTCCACCTGTTTGCAGGAGTGGTTCCAGATGCTCCTCCAGCTTTATGCAGGCAGATGGCAACGGGATGCTAATTCCTCCAAACTCAGTCTCACCCTTCCTGCCTTTGGATTGTGTCAGCTCTTCTCTTGCTGTACCCCTTTTCCAACCTAAGGCCACCCATCCCAGCCTCTGTCCCCGCACCCACCGCCTACGCCAAGGGCTCCAGTACCCCATATTATCTGGGTCTCGGCACCACCTCTTCCTCACCCCACCCCACCCCCATTACACCACGCACCTTTTTCGTTCCCCAATTCCTGAAATTGCCAGCTCTCACCCATGCCTTGCCCTCTCCCAAATCAATTCCAGTTCCTAAAAGCCCTAGCGCCGCTACGGTTTCCTTAAGTCTCCCCGCTTCCCAATTCCTCTGCTTCCGATAGCCCACCCCCTATTTCCTTCCTCTTGTCCCCACAAACCCCTTTTCACCCCCTCCCCAACTGTCACAAATCCCCGGCCCCCTCACCCCACCCCACTCCCCCTCCAGGAAGCGCTTCGGGACCAGTGGCTTTTACCCCACCCCCAGCAGCGCCCCGTTTCTCTCTTTGCCACGAACTAGGCGCCCCCCCAAAAAAAATATATCAGGAGACTTCGCATGCCCCCCTGCCTCTCCCCACCCTTGAGGGTGCCGCCCGCTCCGCCCGCCGGGAGCGACCATTACCAGGAATGAGCTGCAAGTGGTTCCCCATGTTGTTATCCTGATCTCCGCCTCCTTCGTCTGCGGCCATCGCTGTTTACCCGGAGAGGAGCCTGGGAAGGCGCCGCGAGGAGGGAGGGAGGGAGGGAGGGAGGGAGGCGGCCCTTGCAAGGGGAGCTGCGAATCCGGCAGGGGCAGGGGCGGGGGCGGCAGCGGCTTCTAGCGACCTGAGGGAGCGCTGCACCTTCCTTGCTGCTGCTTCTTCCTCAGAAATGCTCCTCAATTTCTGCATTTGCAGAATCTCCGCTTCCCCTCTTCCCCTAGGAACCGGGGGGGGGGATGCAAAATGCAAAAGACAAAGGGCGCTTGAAGACACTTCGCCTTTGCACTGCGCGGCGTTTTCCTTTCTAAAGAAATCTAAATAAGTGGTGCTTTTGAGCCATCAAACCCATAGGGAAACCCATAACTCTTTTCTGTTTGTGGAATGGTCTTCGCTAAACACGCACACAAACACACACGCAGACAGAAACCCAACCAGTGACGCTTTTCGCGTTGGAGGCACTTCCCCTAGTTTGCCCACTAAATTCCTGCAGCTCAGAAAAGGCGAATGTGTTTGTGTTGAGGAGGGTGGTGTTGAACAGTGAAGAAACCCTAAATGTGACATTGTTCAATTACTTCCTATGTTGCTTCTGAAGCATGCTTCTTCAATAGCTGCTTCATTATCCTCGCCAATACTCTGTAAGGCCTGGGTTGGGATGCTCAGGCCCAGGGGCCAAATGTGGCCCTCCAGTTCTCTCAACTCTTGACCTCAGCGCTCTCACGCCACACCCACTTCTGCCCTCCCTGGGTGCTTTTGCCTGGCTAGCAAATGTTTCCTTGAACTCTGATAAATGCTTTCTGGCTGCCTGGATGGAGGATAGATAAGAGAAAGGTGTGCAGGTGCGTGTAGGAGACACATTTATTGTTCAGACCACATCTACAAGTTCCACCCACCCATCACTGATATGCGCCCCAGAAGGGAATGCTGCCATCCCCGCAGTGAGGTTAAGACTCGCATTTTAAAGATGCAGAACTGAGGCTGAGTGAAAGGCATGGGATCTGCCTGTGGCTATTTAGGATGACTGAACAGGTATTTCCAGCACACCAGCCTTCTGTATTTCCATGCGTAGTAAGCTGAGGACTAAAGGACTACAGGTAGTGAAGCTGAAATCTGTACATGGCATAGATGTCCCCCCGCCCCCACTAATGTTTTAGCTACAGATACTCAAAATAGTTCAGACCATATTTGCCCACCATGAGATATTGCAGGAGCACTGCCACCATGCAAATATGTGGTAAAAGATTAATAAATGGGTCCCCAAATGCATGTTTGGGTTAAAAGTGGGTCTTGGGTCCAAAAAGGTTGAAGATTAGTAAAGGCATATCATCTGCCTTGTCACATTGGTTTTCTAAACATATGGGTTTTCCTTCCTTCCTGCTGTGTCATTTGTCACTTGAAAGCTAGCTTTGCATCTCTTTTCTAACATAACATAGACCAGAATAACTCATCAAGAAAAAAATGTGTCATCATTTCCTGTGCACTAGAGAGATCAATAGGTGGGGGATGGGGGTGGGGGGAGTTGGCTCACAAATAAATATATCAGCATTTTACACACATAACTGCCCAGTCAAATATTAGCTGGATATTTAGCTAACTGCCCTGTAGATGTAAGCCTGGATTTGACGTCTGAGCATTGGTATTTGCAGATCACTTCAGTTTATGAATGCATTCATGTGTATACATACAAGGGAATAGAGTACACTGCTGGGTTCCTGGTGCTGAGCGATGACAGAGGCGGGCAAAGCGATTTGATTTCCAGAGGTGCACTTGGATGGTATATTCCAACTCATTCACTGCGATTATCCAGAGGACCACTGCCAGTTGGCCCCTGTGTTATAAAGGCCCAGCTAGCCTCCACTGGAAGTCCGGCATTTAGTGTCGTCGATCACATGCTGTGAAACATTATTCCAGCAAAGATTTGACAGCTACCCTCACTTTTGATCTCAAGAGTCTCTTGAAGACCTTCTCATGTAGACATACTTATGTAACTGTTCAAATGTTTTGATTATTCAGTCATTTAAGAGTCCTATTTCTTACTACTATTATATTTCACTCTATATATTGCTGCACACCATCATGCTATATTGTTATAACTGGCAGCATAGAAATACTTTTATACTGTAAACATTGCAGCAGACGTGAAAGACAGCAAAAATATAGTGGGCACAATAGAAACCTGGTGGAATGGAAAGAACCAGTCAGATACAGGTACATTTCCGGATACAAACTCTGTAGAAAGATCAGTGGAGATGGAGGTGGACAGGTGGTGTCTCTCTGTTTGCCAAAGAGGGCATAGAGCCCAGTGCCGGATTTACATATAAGCTAAACAAGCTATAGCTTAGGGCCCCACTCTCTTGGGGGGCCCAAAAAAATTTAAAGGGGAAAAAACTGGATGTTTATTTCCAAAATATAAGATAAAAAACAAATAAAACCTACATACAGCAACAGTGTTTTGTGTTGTATAGGCTCCTATGATGTAAGTAATGGGCCCCACCTGCTAGCCTGCTCCCTAAAATATCACTGGTTAGATACCTATTAGGTCCATAAATTACTATACTGTATAGCATATATTCAACTGTGACAATTTGTTATTGACAAAGGACATCTGGACATATAAAGGGCCCCATTACCTTCAGTAGCTTAGGGCCTCATCAAACCTAAATCCCTGATAGAGCCCAATAAGCTAGAAATCCCAAGAAAGACAGACTGCTCCACTGAATCATTGTGGGTGGTGATACCATCCCTCATGAGTACTGGGGACATTCTGTTGTGACACTGATCTGACTCAGCTGGTAGATCACGAGACTCTTAATTTCAGGGTTGTGGGTTTGAGCCCCACGTTGGGTGAAAGATTGCTGCATTGCGGAGGGGTAGACTAATGATCTTCATAGTCTCTTCCACTCTGCAATTCTATAATTCCCCTGAGCCAAATGTTCAGGGTGATCTTGGGAGGCCGAAGGAAATAAAGGAGACATCTAAAAGAGAATATTCTCTAGTAATAGCAGTTCACTTGGGAACATGATTGCTGCTGTCCCTAATATTAGGTGGTCTCACCTGTTGTGAGGGTGATCCCACAGTGGGGCAGAATTCAGATTGTCCCTGTGCACCCACAAAACTCCTTCAATATAGTCTCTCATAATTATAGCAATCAATTTGGTAACATATGTTAATTAATAGCTTTTTAAAATGTGTTTCTATTACAACTACAGCCAGGGAATAGTATCCGTCATCTTCAGAATTTTGGATCTCAGTAAGAGGACAGTGACATTTAGAATATGAAACTGAGACACTCTTTCAACACTCATTTTCATTTAGTAAGAAATCCAGCAATCATCGCATAGAAAATGCGCTCTATGGCTAATTAGCATCAATAGTTTGAACATGTGCATGTGTTCAAACATGAAACAAATTGCAACAGTAAACAGACCTAATGATAACAGATTGCAATATCAGACATAAGGAAATCCCTGATGCTTTACTGACTGACTGAGAACCGTGCAACAAAGCTGCTAGGTTTTTCAGCGCTTCTCCTCTTGACTATATCAGATGACGGGCATGTTTATAATCTAACTAATTACAAAAGAGATGAACAAAGCAATTCTAGAGAGACAATAATTTAAATTATTGCTATGCATTCCCATAGTTCTTATATTTTTTATGAATTATGAACAAGTGGCGCTGTGGTCTAAACCAGCGTTTCCCAACCGGTGTGCCGCGGCACACTAGTGTGCCGCGAGACACCGACTGATGTGCCGCGGGAAAAGGTACCTGCAGCCCAGGGCTGCACAGGACCGTGGCGGCGGCGCTGCTGGAGCCCGGCGGCGAAGCGGAAGCCAGGGCGGCGTGGAGGAGCAGCGCGAGGAGGAGCGGCCACGGGCGGCGGCGCCCAGGAGGAGCCCGCGCCATGCTTCCTTTCCTCGGCGCTGCTGCTGCTGCGCTCAGGACAGGCGCGGGCTCCTGGCAGCGAGGAAGAGGCGGCGGCGGCAGCTCCGGGGCTCGCGCCCGGCCATGGCCCTGGGAGAGCGGGCGGGCGGGCGGGCGCCTCCTGGCAGCCCTCAAGCGGGCTCTCTCTCGCAGCCGCGCGCTGAGAGGGTCTGGCGAAGCGCGCACGTCGCGGTGCGCCTTGGCGCTTCGGCAGCTCCCGCCGCCGTGCCCTGAGGGCCCCCGTTCGCCGAGGGGGAGCCGGGGAAGGCGAGAGGCAGCAGCCGCCTCCTCGGGTTGGGCAGGGAAGGCAGAGGACGCTGCCCTGCTGCGCCCTCAGCGCGCTCGGAGGAGGACTCGGACGCAGCGCCGAGGGCAACAAGGGGCAAAGGGGACGCGCTCACTCTCCTCGGCCGCCCCTTTGCTTGCAGAAGCGCCTCAGACCCAAAAAGAAAAAGCTGAGGAGGAGGGCGGAGGCGCCGCCTTCTCCTCGCTCGGGGCGGGTAAATAGTCGCTGGAGCTGCGCCCGCCGAGCTCGCGGAGCGCCAAGGAGAAGGAGCGGTGTGCCGCGAGATTTTTTTAATGAAAAAAGTGTGCCGTTGCCTAGATTAGGTTGGGAAACACTGGTCTAAACCACTGAGCCTTGGGCTTGCCGATCGGAAGGTCAGCAGCTAGAATCCCCACGATGGGGTGAGCTCCCGTTGTTCGGTCCCAGCTCCTGCCCACCTAGCAGTTTGAAAGCACATCAAAGTGCAAGTAGACAAATAGGTACCGCTCTGGCGGGAAGGTAAACAGTGTTTCTGTGCACTGCTCTGGTTCGCCAGAAGCGGCTTAGTCATGCTGGCCACATGACCCGGAAACTGTCTGCGGACAAACACCAGCTCCCTCGGCCTATAGAGCGAGATGAGCGCCGCAACCCCAGAGTTGTCCCCGACTGGACCTAATGGTCAGGGGTACCTGTACTTTACCTTTACTGTTGAAATAATAATAATAATAATAATAATAATAATAATAATAATAATAATAATTATATTTATTTATTTATTTATTTATTTATTTATTTATTTATTTATACCCCGCCCATCTGGCTGGGTTTCCCCAGCCACTCTGGGCGGCTTTCAACAGAACATTAAAATACAATAATCTATTAAACATTAAAAGCCTCCCTAAACAGGGCTGCCTTCAGATGTCTTCTAAAGGTCTGGTAGTTGTTGTTCTCTTTGACATCTGAAGGGAGGGCGTTCCACAGGGCGGGTGCCACTACCGAGAAGGCCCTCTGCCTGGTTTCCTGTAACTTGGCTTCTCGTAGTGAGGGAACCGCCAGAAGGCCCTCGGCACTGGACCTCAGTGTCCGGGCTGAACGATGGGGTGGAGACGCTCCTTCAGGAAACACTCATATGTCACTTACAATCCAGTTGTAACTATTGCTTCAAGTTAGTAATTTCTTTTTATCGGAAGCTTTTAAATCTGTACAGAATCTACTGTTCTCAGGACTGACAGATCAGTGAGTTGTCTGACAATACTGTATACAACAACAAAATGATATAAAACATAATTACTAATCCCTCACCTGAGAAATGCTTGTTCTAAATGGATGGCACAGGTAAGGGTCAAATGGAGATACCAAACCACCACCAAAGACTGACTGTAGATTTATTTATTTTTTTAATATCTGAAAACCTCATTTTCAAAAGACACCAGGAAGGAATATTTAATCTCTATGAGTGATTTGCAAAAGACCAAAATGTTTGAGCTCTGAGCCAGGAAGCCCCTAACTTAAATTCTGCATGAAACCATGAACTCACCACGTCACTGCTGTGAGCCTCAATTCAGCCCACTTTTGTTTGCCATATATGGGTAATACTGACTTACCTTGCAGGATTATTTTAAACATTACTAACAGATTTGAATAGTGTAGTGTGATACTAGCTGTAAGAAGCAGGTTTGATTCAAAGCTTTCTGCATTTTAAAAGCTTGCATTGTTTTCTGTATCATTATTGATTCAACGCGGAGTGATTATATAGATAGGATAATAAAGAAAGGAAGATATTAGATGCCTTCTTCTGTCAGCTTGTGAGCCAATGTGACTGAAAGGTATTGATTAGTTCCAAAGGTTCTATTATCCCAAGACCTATTGAGTTTTTACTTACCTAGTATTTGCTGTAATCCTCCACAGAATTTTCCAGGAAATCTGGTATGGTTATATCTTAAAGGTCTTAGGGTTGAATCATTTCATATACCGGTACTTCTTTACAGTGCTCATTGACACTTGGCAATCTCAACTGTCACTGCTTTGACAAGCAAAGGTGGAAGAAGTTACAATAAGAAGGGAGGGGTTGGATGGATGCTTTTTATATTCTGTCCTTCACATACTTGTACTGCTAACTGTGCACTTCAGATGTGGAATAACAGAATTATGTGGCATTAGTCTTCGGTATCAGTTACATAGTTAAGGACCTTCTTCAATAGACGTATAAAATGAGCAGTGAGGACAGGCAAAATAACATTGCTATGTAAGACATTGACCTGGTTTGCATGTCATGCTAAGCCAAATCATGACTTAGCGCAAATGCATGAGTGTGTGGGCTGCTAAAGAGGAGATCAAAGCTACTTTGTCCTCATTGGCCATTCTGCTGGTCTGCTGAGCTAGGCCATGGTTTGGTATAGCATGCTGACCAAACCTGGCTTGTGGTTTAACTCTCCTGAATAAACCAGGAGCTGTAAACAGTAAGACAAACATTGTGGTTAATCTGGACATAATTAAACCATGAGCCTGTGTTTGGATGACGCACTAAGCCAAACCATGGCCCAGTGCATTGCTGCAGCAGAACAACTGAGAAGGAGCAAAATGACCACGGCCTCCCATCCAGCAGTCACATTCTTCCACATTTGCACTAAGCCCTGGTTTAAGCACCAGTCAAAATGAAGGGAGTGGATGAGATCCCACACAATATATACACGGCAAAACAAACAACACATATATTCATGAAATATGTTATTCTTAGGAAATAAAAAAATATTACTAATAATAGTGCTCTATTTGACTATCACTCAATTGGAAGTCAGCATCATAAGGTGCTTTTTGACAATTATATTTAGCACCTCTATCCCATTTCTTTGTGAATATTTAAAGGAATACTCTGCATTTGTGAAAACAATGACATTGAATCAAGTAAGTCAACTTTTGTCTTTGTGGGCAGGAAGCTTAGTTGGAAGGCATGGTGATCTAGTAAAGTTTGCAATATCAAATATTCTGTTTGAGTGAGTAGATGGCTCGAGCAGAATTAAATACAATCAAACTGCAGAAAATGAAAGCTTCTTACATTTACTGTTTTTAATTTTAACCCAAATACTTCTGCAAATGATTTTCCTCTTTAATCACCAAGAGACTTTTATCACAGCTTGAGTTACTGAATGATGTATGTTTAAATATCAGCTGATGATAGCTGAAATAATACAGCTTAAATAGCTTCTTATATTAGCACACTGGATGCTAGAATTTTTCAAATTATGCGTGACTTGTAGCTTTGAAGACAGGAAGGCCAGTGGTGTTAATGAACCATTAGAAGGCGCTTCTGTCGTTCTCCATTAAAAACAACAGGAAAATAACCAAAGGTGATATAGAAGACTACAATTATTTTCAGAAAATTGCCTTTCCATGCTTTGCTTTTCCTTCAGAGTACTTTCCTTTTGTTAAACTTTCTAGAGAAAATAGGTTACCTTTCTTCACTTACTTCCTGTTAGAGATAAAAAGCAAGTTAACAAAAAGAATTTGTTCCCTTTCTTCTGGAAATGGAACTGTCTTCTAAAGCAGCTTTCAATATTTTAATCTTTTATTTTATTTTATTTTGACCACGGGACATATAAATGACCAGGAAGATTGCTTACTCGGAGAGACAATGCCCCGTGACTCTGGACAAATAGAAACAATAGAGCACGTGCTTCTCCCGTGCCTATACTATAGAGATATTCATACTAGCCTCATCTTACCATCACTGCATAAGTACCGGTACCCAGGGCGCATAGGACAATTCTATACCTCCCTGCTGCTTTCAGATACCAATCCTGCTACAACATACAATGTTGCCAGATTCTGCACAACAGCTTTCAAAATTCGTTGGATGATGACCTGTTCCACAACCTAGATTTAATGAACACTCACATCAGAGTGCTCTCTAAATTGATAGTTATAGTCTTTTATATACAGTGGTACCTTGGTTTAAGAACAGCTTAGTTTATGAACAACTTGGATTAAGAACGCTGCTAACCCGGAAGTTGGTGTTTTGGTTTGTGAACTTTGCCTTGGAAGCAGAACATGTTCCACTTCCTGTTGGGTGTGTTCCATTTGTAAATTGAGTCCCCCGCTGCTATGGGAAAGCACGCCTTGGTTTAAGAACGCTTTGGTTTAAGAACGGACTTCCAGAACGGATTAAGTTCGTAAACTAAGGTACCACTGTACTAACCTTTTATGCTCTTCCACATCCGTTTAATGCCCTTAACCCTTCTTTTAGATTCTTTTAGTTTCTTTTAGATTCTTATAGTCCTTTAGATATACCTCCTGTTTTAATACTTTTTAGCTTTACAAAACGTTTTACAGATTCTAAATGCTTGTACCCCACCCTACTTATGCTGGTCTATGACCATAATAAAGATTTAATGATGATGATATAAATGACTTACAGCTTCTGAAAACAAACACTTCTTTTAACAACACATAGCTCAACAATTTGCTACAACAAGATACAGTGATGGTGACTGTATTTATTATGTACTGTGCAGAAGAAGAGAATGTGGGATCTCCTCCACATTATTAAAATTTTTGGCTGTTATGATTGCCTTTGGTAACTGTAACTTCCACACAATTGGAATATGACAAGGGATGTAAGCTCTGAAGTAATCTGATAACACATTTTCAGAAAGGCTGGGAGGGTGGGCTTTGTTTTAATACTGTTTCTTGCTGTATTGTAATATAAGAAAATAAGAAGTAATCAAAGAAGCCATGAATCTCATGCAGAAAATGTAAACTGCAGTAATTAGGAGTGTTTCATCTTGAAACGACGCCCACTATGTTATCATGAGAACCTAGCCTTCACATATTTTTATTTTACATTAAGCTTCATATAAAGCATATGCAGAACTATGAAGGAAAAAAACCAACAGAGTAGCAGGCCTAGGAGTTACTGTCCTTTGCTTCTTGGGATATGCCACAGATGTGGTTCAGATGTGCTTTTGTAATGCATCTGATCCATTGTTTCTGTCTGTCTGATCCCTTATTTATTTAGCAGGTTTCAAGGGAAACTCTGGTGCCAGTAGAGGTTGCAAGAATGGCCAGCGAACCTCCTGTTTTCAAGAGACAGATGTCTGGGGAAGAAATCAGCAATACTTGAAATTGTAGCTCTCTTGGATGAACTTTGCCACCTGGTAGAAGACAGGCAGAGCTGCAATTCCTGCCTGCCTCCTCTGCATATTCCCACCTTCTTACTGGACAAGAGTTTGGTGACAAGATGGGGGGATTTCAGATTTCAGTTCTTGGCAAATTCAACAAGTCTACTGTTCTTATTGCTAAACGCTAGGTTGCAGGGTCCGTCAGAAGTCCATCAGCTACTCACCTAGCAGAGGCAGCTGCTCTGCACAAATGAGATGGATGAATCATAAAACATGATCAGATCATAATGCAGAAATTATTTTTATTGCACACGGAACTAAAACGTTGTTAAACCTGATAGTTACAATTTTATGCCCTTCGCACTCTGCTCTCAGCTGCCTATTTTGCATTGCCTGGTCTTTCAATAATATTTTATTTCCTGGAAAAGGGACCGCTTGATGTCTTATATCCCTGCCCAATCGCTGAGGTCACCGAGGGAATTGCTGTTGGTGGCAAAATAGTGGGATAAGTTTGCAGAAAACAATGACAATGGAAATATGGGGAGCAATCCTATGTTTACCCAAAAGAGAGTCCCAGTGTATTAAATGGATCTTACTCCAAAGTAAGTATGCATACAATTGCAGGCATAGGTTTTTTAAACCTCAACAAATTTTCCTGTTTTATTGATGTTTATATTTTTATGATGTTTTACTGTTTTTATGAATGCATTTTATCGTAAGCCACCTTGGGATTTATTTATTTTATTGGATTGAAAGGTGGGGTATGATTAACGCAGAAAATAAATCACCTAGTTGTATTTTGTATCCCCACATGAGGAAAAACTCACAAAAGAGACTGGTGGTGAATTATAAAGAAATAATCTGGAATTTATTTTAATGGAACGATACACATTTATAGTAGAAGCTGGCTCCAGAATTTGAGAATATGGAAATGGAATATGGATACAATGCGGTGGTTGGAGATACAGCAGAATATCTCCCAAATCCCAGCTGATCCAGAACCCAGCCAGCTAAACTGAACCCAGCAGATCATGAACCGGTGTTATCACTGAAAAAGTGGTGTTCAAGGGACGTGCCAGGGATGTGATTCAGGTGGGATCAGCTTGGTCATGTGACCTGACAACTCACTGAAAGTTAAGTCAGCAAGAAGGTGGTGTAACTCAAGACACTTTAAAAGACTTGTTCTCCCTCTGTTAGGCATAGGCTGGCCAGCCAGCAGTAGTCCTGCGGCTGAACGGAGCTTGGATCTGGGGTTTGGATCTGGTGCTTTACTCCAGCTTATTGTACATAGAATTGCTCCCTATATCTTTGCAAAATTTAAAAATATAAAGGGATTGCACCCAAACATTTAGCCACCAGATGGTGCCCATGCTTCTTCATTTCATTTGCGGAGATGTTGAATCGCTGCCATCTTATTCAGAGAAGGGTTGTGCCATAAGCATTTCAAACAGAAGCATTTGGGAAAGGAAGTGTTAAGTGTGTGTGTGTGTGTGTGTGTGTGTGTGTGTGTGTGTGTGCCCCTCACAAATAGTTGCACTGTCCCTGCAGCTCTGAGATGTGAACCTCTGCTGTGTTACATGTCTGCAATTTCAGCAGAGTGAACCCTGTCACAGACACATTTTTTAGCTTTTTAATGACATTTTAGGGAACAATTAAGAAGCAAGACCAAGTCTTGCATGTAGTAAAGCAAGGTTTCTAAATGCTTAAAGCAGCGTTAGGCCATATAAAGTTCACTAATTTAATATACCCCACTTCCAAATTACTCGGCTACGAGTGATCGCCAAAGAAGAAAACTTCCAAATTGCTCTCAATCCTCTTTTTTCCTACATCAGCCTATCCTGATTTTTTAAAAAGTTTCTGCTGGGGTTTTCAACTTTTTTCAAGAGACAAGCAGAGATTGCAGCTCTTGAACCTCTTTCCCAAACACTTACTTTTAATTCTTTTAAATGCATTCAAATACAGGCACCCCTGTTTGCCCCGGGAGTTATGTTCCGGGCCATCACACATGTTGGCAGAGTGCATATAAACCCGCCCCATTCCACCCTCACCACACCTCTTCCGGTTCCGAAAAAAGGCCTGTACATGTACATTTGCATGTTCTTTGAATGTGCGCAAAATGGGACTTTCTTGTAAACACTTGCTATTGTCTAGGTTTAAAGCTAAGCCAAAGGAACACACGCTAGAAGACGAGAAATCTAGTCTGGAAAAGATACAATAAGGTAGGCAGTTGCAATGTATTTCATAGATTCATTTACCTAGGTTTCCCCCCCTAATGATAACCTAGAGTGCAATAGTTGAAAAATCATCCGCAACAAACAAACACATTCTCTCTCCATCCAAGGTGAATCTAGCAAGAGCCACATCGGCTTGGGCACACTGGAAAACTCTGTTGGGTTTGAGACCCATTGGCTACCCTCACCTGTTTGTCCAGCCAGGGTGTGGCTGCTGTTACATGCTGACAGCTTCTAGGAGCCACAGGTGAGAGCTGAGTGCAGAGTGGAGACCCAAAGGTAGACAGACTACCCTAGAAGGAGCATAACATGTCCTCCATGATAGGCACTACCCCTTCTCTAATATCCAACACACGCTACTAATAGTATTCATAAAATTTTTATTAAAAAGAGGAAGGTGAGAAAGAGAACAGGTATAGTTAATGTTAATTTGATGTAGGTGCTTTATTTTGCCTGGATAATACCCTATTTTGAAATGTAAAAAGATAAAGGGACCCCTGACCATTAGGTCCAGTCGTGTCCGACTCTGGGGTTGCGGCGCTCGCTTTATTGGCCAAGAGCTGGCGTACAGCTTCCGGGTCATGTGGCCAGCATGACAAAGCTGCTTCTGGCGGACCAGAGCAGCGCACGGAAACGCCGTTTACCTTCCCGCCAGAGCGGTTCCTATTTATCTACTTGCACTTTGACGTGCTTTCGAACTGCTAGGTGGGCAGGAGCAGGGACCGAGCAACGGGAGCTCACCCCGTCGCAGGGATTCAAACCGCCAGCCTTTTGATCAGCAAGCCCTAGGCTCTGTGGTTTAACCCACAGCGCCACCTGGGTCCCTCTACATTTTGAAATGTAATCTGCCATAAATTTCAACCAAGGCAGCATTTGAGTACAAAAGATGCAGTTCCCAGAAAGCAGCTAGAAAGATGTAAGAATAATCATCAGTTTGATTTTTCCCTTCCTATGTCTCTGTGTTCTAATCAAAATCTGTGGGGTTTCCTCCCACAAGGGGCACTAAAAATATTATATGAATTTCTCACATCTGTAAATCAAATGAAAGTTCCATATTGATTATTTATCACGGGTTCATATTGAGTCTCTTTCCTCATTGGAAGGTAATATATCTTTTTTTTAAAAAAGTGAATGAATAGGTTAAGTGGAATTTCGCTCCGTCTGACAGACATTAGTGCTTATTACCCCATTTCTCATGGCACCCCAAAGTGCAAATGATGTTATTTACCCAGTCAATTCCCTTTTCAATTTACAGCTTTTTCTATACTTTATATACCTTACAATTTGCTGTGGTAAGTCATTCATCTTGGCAGAAATAACATGTCTAAGTTCAACATAAAAACCTAATGACAGAACGGCCTTGATCCAGTTGCGCTGCTGATGAATTGCACGCATATGTCTTCAGAATTAAATTGTGAGACATTTCCCCCTGTTTTCCATCTACTGTGTACAATTCCTATGTCTCACAAGCAGATGGAGATGTTGCAATAATGAAGATGAGTTTTAAAGCTGGTTTTACTTAACAATATTTGTTTGTTTTACTTATAGCCCATTCTTTGTGGGATGGTACGGTACCTGGGTGGGTTACATTAAATATCATAGCTTAAAACAAAATTCAGCTTCCATTAAAACCATTAAATTAAAAGATCTCAGAACTGACAAAACCGTCAGAGCAACAAAACAGCAATCTAGCAAGAGGAGAAACTTCTACTCACCTTACCCAAAGGTGTGGGTTAAGAGGTGAATCTTAACTTGTCAATGTCAACAGTATACAATGGCGACACAAGATATGCCTTGGAGGGGAGGGCATTCCACAACCTGGGGGCCATTACTGAGAAGGCTCCACCCACACCCACACACACACCCACACACCCTTGATCCACACAGGGTGGTGGTACTCCTAACAGCAACAAAACTGAACATTTGGGCATGTTCATATGGGAGGAAGCTATCTTTCAGATACTTGGGACCCATGTTGTTAGGGCTTTGCATGTCAATATCAATCCATATCAAGCCAAACCTAAGATCAGTAGTTTACTACTGAGCAAGTGTCAGGTTTGAAGACCATATACTAGGGTTGCCATATTTCAAAAAGTGAAAACTCAGACACAAACGTTATTGACCTTTTGGGGGGGGGGTTGTGGAAGTTTTTCAGCTATTTTTTTAGGAAATTTGCCCCCCCAAAAGTCAACACTTCTGATATGGGCTGCCACATGCCCAGGTTTCCCCAGACATTTTAACTGATTTCTGAAAATTCTGCCCTGACGCCATTTTGGATGGACGAATCCCAGCTATGTCTGGGAAATACCAGACGTATGGCAGCCCTACCATATACATTTCACTCCCCATTCCTGGCGAGTATTAATTTTGTGGTGGCCTTTATTAAAGTGAGCAAATGCCACTTTCATTTAGAACCCATTGCTACTTCAAGTAATCATGTCAATCGAGGCCAACGTTTCAACAGATTAGGAGTGGGTGGGGCTTCCACCGATTTCTCTGGCCCCTTAACCAACAGATGTTCAGTATACAATTGCACTTTTATGGGAAACAATTCAGTAATCACAATCCATACAAAATATAGTCTCTGTCTCCTTCCCTTAGTACCAGTTAGTGCTTTTTCCGGTTTATAGTTAAAATTGAACTAGCAGTGCATGACGTGGGACATTATTGAACTTGGCTGAAACTATTGCTTTGGCCAAACTTGAGAAGTACTATTTCAGTCCATGAGAGATGGAGAGACGTGATTCTAGCATTCTCATTTTAAAAGCAAAACAATAATGCAGAATAGAACCAATCTCCCTCCCATCAGCCTATAAATGGCTGCAGATATTGTAATAGGAATGTGGCAGAACTTCACAAAGTAAGGTTTGCTGGAAATGCAACTCATTGCCGATGCCACCCGAAAATAATGGATATCCATGTTACAGTAATAGTGTTTATATTTTCATAGACTTGCCACAATGTCTATTATATCAAAAGTCTGGAATGTGTTATTGATGTCTTTGACCTCATTCCCCTCCCCCCCACTTTGATATTTCATACCTGTTTTCTGTGGTGATTTTTTTCCTATGATTGATTTTATTATAAAATAATAAAGGAGGGTGGGGGTATCTAGTAAACAGTCTGTTGTAGGGCTGCAGAAACCAGAACTGAGCTTTGCCTGCCCATATTTGTTTCTTCCTTGGCGAAAAGAAAAGAAAAGAAAAAGAACAGCTGCTTTCAGATCCATGAGAAGTGATGATGTCCCCAGAGCTGTCAGAGAATGATTTGGGGGTCAAACAGCAGGCAAAAAAAAAGAATGCCCCTCCCCAACTTGCCAACACGGATAATTTTTTCTCTCTTCACCCCCTTCAATAAATTTACATGAAAAGCAATTTTTAAAATACAGAGAATTGGGTGGCAAATGTGTGTGTGTTAGAGAGAGAGAGAGAGAGAGTTTTAAGTCAGTCTGCGTTTGAAGCTACCTTTTGGACACAGATCAAGACTTGTTTCACCAGCAGTGCATTAGTGCAGCTAGTAACCTAACAACTGTAATCCTGAACTCTAATTTACAAGGCTCTTTGGCTGAATCTTCCATGGACCCACTAGATGGTCACTGTTCTTTCAGATTCCTATCTACAATATGGGGATGATAGTACTAACCTACTCTATAGGCTTGTTGTGAAGACGACAGCGAAAAAAGGTATGTGAATTTTTTTCAGCTTTGAAGTTCTTTATGTGTGTATTATTAAGTCAACTTCATCCCATTAACCCCAATGGGGCTTCAGTAGCTAGAAATAGGCTTCAATCCAAGTAGTCTGTTTTAATTAATTTCAGCCCATTTGGGATGACAAGAAAAAACCGTCCCTGCTAAATTGATCAATGAGATCCCCAAGGAAAAACATGGTCCATCTATTAAAGCTTCACCCAATTACTCTCCCTTTGCTGAGAATTGCAGTTTATCTCCCTCTTCAGGCAAAGAAAAACAGGGAGTACGATAAAATACTAATGAGAGACTCCTGCTCCTTTATTGGCAGCTTAAGCTCTTTATTCAGCAAGTTTAAGTTTGAGGTAAATTTGGAGTCACATCTGCTGTGCAAATGGAGCAGGTCTATAATCCAGTAAGTGCACACAGCGTATTTATAAAGGATTGACTGGGGCAAGGTAGATAGTTAATTGGTGAATGGACCGAGTGCATGTTTCACAGCATGGTATATTACCAAGCAATTTTTAAAGTGGGATGTTTTCTAAGGTAGCCCTCTTAAATACCAGAAGCTGCCAGTGTAAGACCATGTGTCCATCTAGCCCAGAATTGTCTGTTCTGACTGGCAATAGGCTAAAGCTTAACCCCTCCAGGTGCCAAGCAGAACTCTTTCACAACACTTGCTACCTGATCCTGAACCTTTGACCTTCTGCATGCAAGGCATCTCCTCTGCCACTGAGCTACAGTCCCTTTTCTGTACACAGCTGAAGACAATAGGAAGTAAGCAGCCTAAGTAGGTGTGGGATTGATAGTAAATACTCCCGTTTGCCATATTACTCCCTGAGGGAAGGCAAAAGTAGTGCTCCTGGGCCGGAAAGCATGTAACTCAAAAGTTTTGAACTGTCATTTAAAATGCTTCAAATGAATGCTGTGGATTAAAAAGGCAGTGGAAGTTTAAATGGCAATAGAAGGAACACTGAAAATCTTAACTGCTGCTGGGATTGATTCATGTTTTTGATTCATCCAACCATTTTCCGGAAGGGAATGAAATCTGATCTGGCTATAATTGCAAGGAGCATTCGGTGAAAAAGCAAATTGCACCAACAGTTTATCAAAGGCAGGCCTTTCAAAATAAGTGGACTCAGAATATTCATCGAATGCTGACACAGAATCCTTTTCCTCCAAAGACATATTCCAATAGACAAAACAAAATCTGAAAAATTTGACTTTCATAGAGCAAAAAATCATTATTAAAATAGAATTAGGGCCAAACTAGGCAGCTGCTAATGTAAAACTGTGATTTATAGAGCTGCACGCTTGACATTTTTATGATGAAATAAAGTGCATTGAATTTTCCCACATTTATATTGTCTTATAATGCCAATATCAAAGTAAATCACGCTGAGAACACATCCAGAATGCATATTCTGTGTGACCTCCCTTGACAAAGATAATATTGCTAAAACATTTTTCTATGAAGCCATATTTCATCAGTATGGTCATATTCATGGCCATTTCACTTGCAATTTTCCAGAGGACAGTAGGCACGCTGCCAGTAATGAAAGCTTTCTTTTCTGAAGATCAGTTAATATATTCTCTCTCTCTCTCTCTCTCTCTCTCTCTCTCTCTCTCTCTCTCTCTCTCTCTATATATATATATATATATACCGGTGTGTGTGTGTGTGTGTGTATAAGGTTACAAAAAATCAAGCTTTTATCAGAACATGGTACATGAGTGATGCTTGAAGGTTTATTTGTGTGTGTGTGTGTGTGTGTGTGTGTGTGTGTGTGTGTGCATGTTTTCTGCAGCGGATTCAGTTATAGCTTGGGATTTCATCAATTACGACAAGCCAAACTGGAAGAGAATCCATTCAAAACTCCAGTAAAGATTATATACAGAGTTAAGAGTAAAACAGAGATTTTGCTTTAATCAATGGTTGATGGTGAGAGGTTGGTATCAACTCCACTGCCAGACACAAGTACAAAATTCCTGAAGGACACTAGTCTGTTTCATTAAAAGCAGCAACAAGGAGTGTGCTTATATAAGCCGCAGGAATCATGAGCAGGAGTCTCTTGCCACAACCCAAAATGCACAAACTGGACAACCCTAGGTACCATATGACAAGTCCAAAGCCAGCACATGGCACAATCAGGCATTTGCCAGGGCCTCAGCAGGACTGAATACATATAAAGACTGACCAAGCCATAGATTCACTTTCTACACAACACTGTGTATCTATGCAAGGAACACAAAAGCACCACTTTATATTAGAAACTCACACTTTATTACACATATCTCCAGAACCCACTCAGAACAAAGTGTATTGTCTGTTGTCATCTATGCCTACTACTACTACTACTAATGCTGCTACTAATAATAATGATAGTGATAATGTATTATTATGTCTACCCCACTCTTGCACTAATATGACAAGAGCAGGTTGCAACAAGGAAAACAATGCAATATAATCAAGCCCTGTTCCAGGGAGAAATGACGAAAGGTTGACATTGGACTTCCTTCAAACTATAGCACTTGCCCAATGAAGTAAAGAAACAGATTGACATAGCCATATATGCAACCAGCAGCGTCCTGCTACAGGATTGGCCAAGGAGTTCACAAAATGCCCTGCTTTTCTTCAGGAGGAGACAATACGCAAAATAAAATGATATCACATATGGATGGACGAGTCATAATGAGGTTGAGGTCTCAGGAATTGAAAGTTCAGTTCATTCTTGTGGTTTTCTTGTGTGGTTTTCTTCTCTTGAGAAAACCTCACTCTTTCTAGAGAAATAACATTTAACTCCTGTCGAAACAAAATAAAAAATAAAAAAATTCCTTCCAGTAGCACCTTAGAGACCAACTAAGTTTGTTATTGGTATGAGCTTTCATGTGCATGCACACTTCTTCAGATACACACGAAAGCTCATACCAATAACAAACTTAGTTGGTCTCTAAGGTGCTACTGGAAGGATTTTTTTTATTTTTTATTTTGTTTCGACTACGGCAGACCAACACAGCTACCTACCTGTAACTAAATTTACCTCCTGTGAAATAGATGTTCTGTTGCAACAGAAAACTTGGTTCAAATGAATAGTTTTGTCTTTTGAGGCTCAAATTCTACTCAGGTTTTGGGGGCAAGTTACCAGTCTATCAGCAGTTTGCCCTCTGTGAAATGGGATATTATATGATTGGCCACACTCACGATCACAGTCATTTTGTAACGGGACACATAACACACTCTCAAAATCCCAAATGTGCCCATTGCCCCTTGAAGGTCAGAGACTTCTGTTATATAGTACCTGTCTGCCTCCCTACAGGTCTATTAATAAAAAAGCAACACTCTCCACAGTGGTAAAAATGGACCCTAAGTCCCCTTCATTTTTTTGTGAATGAAAAGCTTTCTGCCACCTGCTTACTGTCTGTGTCATCTTTCTCAAGAAGTGCCTTTCTTCTTATGGCCTCTGGATTTCTCTCATTTTCTTTGCCCTTCATGACTAGATGCATTCATCACCTATGACAAAGACCTACGCAGCACTAAATCACTTCTTTCCATCTCAATGAGCTACATAATAGTTGTCGTACCCACTATCAGTTTCAAGATACCTTCTTGTATCCTAGCCTAAAATACCTGCACGTTCTAGCCAGAGATAGTATCGTAAGAATATGTTTGACTTTAGGCCAATGAAGAGGGCATAAAAGGGGTTTAGGTTCCTACCCCCATCAGATCACAGTACAGGATTTTGGGGCAGGGGGCAGAGGCTTATCATAGTCCTATGGAAAACCTATCAGTAGAAGCCAGTGCTAGACAAAGTCCCTTCCGCCCAAAGGGTGGAGGGGGGTTGCGGGCAGCACGAGCCCTTCACGTGCGCAGGGGATGGCTTCATCCCCTGCCAGCATTGGCTGAGCCCTGGGTGCGGCGCCTGGCAGGCTGACCTATCGGCGCGGCTGGCAGGCGTGGCTTGCTGAATTTAAGCAAACGCGCGCAGGGCTCAGCCTCTTGCTTCCTGCCCCCGCCAGCTGATACTTTTTCCCGCCCACCCCCCCTTTTTTTCAGGTAGTGTCCTCAATGACCTTGCTATGGACTTCGGTTGGTCGCCGTTAAGGGACCTGGTAGGAATTTTCCCACCTGGCAAATTGGCTGTAGCCTTGTGGTTTTCGCCTACCTCGTAGCAATTCGTCACAACTTGGGTTGGCGGCTAGGCATTGGATTATCTAGGGAAGGCTGCTGGTGGGGGGGAGGTTGGGCCATCACCTCCCCCAAATGCTGAAGGGTACTTCGTTAAACGAGTCCGGGGGGCGTGTCCCTGTCCGAAGCCGTGGAAGGTGAGGGCCAAAGGCACGCCCCATATCGGTGACCCCAGGGTGAGTTCCTAGCTGATGTGCAGCAGCAGGACTCTCCCATCGGTGGTTAACCCTTCCCGGACTGCCAGCACAGCGGGCTGGAGTCAGATATAGTTGGTTAGATCCAATGCCTAAGCCAATACCTCTCAACATTCGTAACCAATAAAAGTTGTGGCCTTTCTATGCCCATTAACCTTAATTATTGAGTCCTGTGTCTTTATTCCACCACGGGAGGGGTCGGGTTTGACACGCAATTTTAACCTTTGGGAGGACGTCACCGAGTAAAAGAAATCTCTAAATCAGTCTGTAGTATGGGTTTTAGCTCTATATCCATAAATTAATGAATTGATTTATCAATTCATTAAGCTATTAAATCTGCATCAGTTCACATATGAATATTTCTGCAAAAACAAAAAACAATGCTTGCTTTCATGAATCAATAAATCAATTTTAATGTTTTCTCCCCTTTCTGGCAGCAGTGTACAACCCCTTGTGCAATCCTTCAAAAATAAATTCTCTGTCAAATTGTTGACACTTAAAGCAATGTTCCAGCAAGAGTGCATAAAAGAAATACCAACAAGAAAAACTTCCACTTACCTGGTTGTGAGCCCCACTGGCCTCAACAGAATTTGCTTCCAGGTAGACACATATAGGATTGAGTAGGCATGGCTAGGATGACTACTGTCCACCTTACCCAGAACTTTCTGTGCCAGCTATCACTGGAGCACCAAAGTTTCAGGCAGACGTATTTCCGATTTCCACTACCAGAGAACATTTTAGTAGAGAAACCAGACACTGAACCTGTAAACTTCTACATCCAAAGCATAGACTTTGCTGCACCTGTTGCACCCTAGATGTCTGTGCCAGCTCCATCTCTGATCTCAGCAACCCTTCCACCCCTCCAGCTGTGCTGGAGCCCACCCAGTCCATTCTCCCAAGAGGAGTTGGGTACTCAGTCTGGTTCAAAGCAGCCACCCTTCGCTCCTCCATGCCTAGGTCATGGAGACGCCAGCCTATGAACAGATGGCTCAGGTCAAACCCTCCAGAAGGAGTTCCCGTTAACTTGCCTGTCTGCCACATTGAAGTTGTGCCCGTCCCACTCCTATATAAAAGGATGCAAGCAAGCATGTTGCTTGTTAGTTCAACATTGTTAGGTTAGGTCAACACGGGTAGCTCCTGCTCCACCTTTGATCCTTCATTTGTCTATGTATCATACTGATCTGAGCATTAAAGATTCTGGCAGAAACAGTACTCTCTGAGTGCAAGTCCTTATTCCAGTGAGACCCAGGACATTACCATTTTCACTGTTTGTTAGGGTTTTAAAAAAGTTGTTTTTTAACACTGGATTTTCCATGGCAATAGTAAATCAGATGAAAGGAGCATATAATACTGCAGAGTGTTTTGTTGAGGATGACATCATGCGGATGCTGTGCAAAACAGGAATATATGACTGGGGAAGGTAGGATTCAAACCAATGGATTCAAGTTACAAGAAAGGAGATTCCAACCAAACATCTGAAAGAGCTTTCTGACAGTAAGAGCTGTTCAGCAGTGGAACAGCCTCCCTTGGGAGATTGTGGATTCTCCTTCCTTGGAGGTTTTTAAGCAGAGGTTGGATGGCTATCTGTCATGGATGCTTTAGTTGAGAATCCTGTAAATGCAAGGGGTTGGACTAGATGACATTCATGTTCCCTTCCAACCACAAAATTCTATGATTCTATGATCAGCACCATGTGAGAGCGCCCAACATATCAATCTGCCAGTAGCTTACAAAAAGATTGAGAGTTCCAAATCCTTTCCACTAAAAAAATAAAAATAAAAATCATTTTAAATCACGTAAGAGAATTCTTTTTGGTGTCATGGGGATGTCACACCCAGTTATATATTTTATTGTCACATATTGCTTGCCAAAAATGCAGTGCTTGGGGACACAACCATAACAGAGGTATGATGCCAGCACCCAGTTATTGATATCTTCGGTGCAGTGCAGAAATGATCTCTAATAGGGCAAGCTACATTATTGTTGTGTTTACAGAAAAGACCCAGGAGCATTGGAAGTAGGACATCATTGATACCTCCAATAACTAAGCTTTGGGCATTTAGCGCATTTATTTAGAAAGCAACATATTTCACCATATATATATATATATATATATATATATATATATATATATATATCCAGGAATAATCACAGCTTGTTTCTAAGAAAATTATTCAGCTAACATCAGCGTATAAGCATAACTGAAACCGAAGTGTTCACTCAGTGTAGCCGGTTTTAGACACACAGAGAACATCAATACACAAAGTAACACTTATGATGAATAAATTGATTTTCTCGCTTCTGTGCATCAGGTAAAAAAAATGATTTGATTATGTATTTAGCTCCTAAATGGAAACTCATTAGTAGAATTTCATTTCATGCTTGCTCGCACCTGCAAACTCTTCCCCCCTCCCCAACTGGAAAGAGTGTTTCATTTAGTTTGCATGCTACAAATTCTATTTGTTTGTGGGTTTTGTTTTGTTTTGTTTTTGCTTTTTAAAGAAGCAGATTAAATGTCACACAGAATGCAGTGCCTGAGATACCTCAGGGGTATTTTTCCTTCAAAAGCAATGACAGAGACTTAGATCTTCATCTATTTGTATTTATTCCTTGATAAGCCTTTCGGTTTTAGAGTATGATTATAATTTTTTTTTATCTCTTTTGGCAGCAAAGCCTGTTTCTTGTGAGGTTTCACACAGCTTCTTTCCAATAAATAAATCCTGCAGGAGGTTGTGCACGTGTTTTTATATATATCTATAGAAAGAAACTTAGGATAAGCCCTTATACTGAGGGCTTATCCACACTTACTGTACCGGTACCTTTCCTCCACTCTTTCCAGGTGTGCTCCATGATTTTAAAAGCTCTGTATCTGAGTGTCCCCCTTTTCTTGCTCTGGAATTTCCCCTGCGAAAACCCGTTCTTTAAAGCTCAATTGGAGCAAACACCAATCCATGGAAAACCCAAATTGACGTTTGCTTTGATTCAGTTTTAAAGAGTAGGTTTTCGCAAATGCTCGGAAATGGAGCATTTAAGTGCAGACCTTTGTCTGGAAAGAGCAGGGCAAAGGGTACGTGTAGATAAGCCCTGAGTCGAACCATTGGTCCATCTAATTCAGTATTGTCCCATCAGTGATTGACAGAAGCTTTCCAGAATTTTGCAATGGACATTCCTAGACCTATCAGGAAATGCCAACAATTGGACCTAGGACCTTGTGCACGTGAAACAGATGTTCTGCCACTGAGCTGCAGTCCTTCCCCAAAAATATAACTATAAAGGAACAACGTATAATTTATTGAGCCTGATGTTCTGTACTTGCCTTTCATCTCTTCTCTCTGTCATCTATAGGCGCTGTCAGGTTCCCTTAACAGTTGCTCAAGAGTAAAGACCAAGTCCTTCTTGTCTTTCTATCATTTTATTGTGCAAAGTATTTACAGTGCAGAGCTAATCCTAAACATGACCATCTAGTCGCTAGCGTAATCCGGAAGTGGCCCCCTCCTGTTGCGGCGCCAACACCAGAGTCTCGGCACCCTGAAGTGCCGCTTCCTTCCTCCCCTGGTCCCTCTGCGTAAAGTAGGCGCCGGAAACGGTGTCTCTCCCTCCGAGTGGGTCTGCTAAGTGGTGCTAGGTCTCTGGGCATCTTCCTGGAGCCCTCTCACCCCCTGGCTCCCTCCCGGCAACTGCTCCTCCCCTGAGAAGGAGCTGGCAGATTCACTGGAAGATGGATCCGTCGACAGCAACGGCTGAGGCTGTCGGTAACCACTCAGTGCCGGACTGGCAGGGGTGGGCATATCCCTGACAGGCGCTATCAAATAGTGTCCTCTTGTGCAGCCCTCATATCGGTGCTGCAGTTTGCACCATAAGCACCAACAGCAAAAGGTTCAGGGGTGGGGTGAGCTGGAAGAAAGCCATCTGGAGGCCACCCAGAGCTCTGCCACTGCAATTGCTTTCAGTCTCTGTGGCAAAACGTCCCTGCTGGGGAGTCTTCCGAGGGCCTACTGAAAAGCTATGAGCCAGCCTTGACTTTCAGCATCCAGTTCTGGGGCTTGTGCCTTCCATTTCCTGCCTTGCTGGCTCTCAAGAGTGTTTGAGGATTTACCATTTATCATGTGTGCCATTCCAGAACGCGCAGCTGGAAATCCCTAATTATTCTCATGGTAATTTTTTGTTGTTGTTGCTCAACAAAGCACCATGAAAATGAATATAATTTGTCAGGGTTTCCCGCCACTCTTCTCCCCTTTGTTATCTCTTGTTGAGTAACACGCATGCACATGCCAGGCGGCATCTCTGTCTGCAATTTTTCTTTCATTTTCATGATATCAT
The DNA here is from genome assembly GCA_034641385.1 of Darevskia mixta. Classification (NCBI taxonomy): domain Eukaryota; kingdom Metazoa; phylum Chordata; class Lepidosauria; order Squamata; family Lacertidae; genus Darevskia; species Darevskia mixta. The sequence continues at coordinate 7,116,292 of JAWWNH010000013.1, forward strand.
TTAGTTAAATATTGAACAGACAAAAGCAACAAAGAAACTGCAAGGAGACCGAAGGTTATGTACCTCACACCCTTGCCCTGTCTTCCACACATCACTTCCCACTACCTGCCTTAGATTAATCTATGCCATCCAAATGGTAGCATGCCACAAGCAGGGAGCAAGAGCATACAAGACAGCAGGTGCACAGTGTCAAAGGTGCTAGAATGTCTAAATGGTGGAAGCAAATATAGCCCCTTCCTTGTTTCTTGCTATAGACGGGCAGCCAAGCTGTCTGAAGGACCCTCTTGACCTTAAATATGGTGATTAGTTAGACCTAGCCATCTAAACTGCTGAAAAGTAAAGTAACGTCTTTCATAAATTATCCAACTTTGCCCAGAAACCAATGCTCCTATGGTTGTTCCAGTTCTCACTGAAACATTAATTACTGGCCCTAACTTAAAGTCGTTTGTGGCCCTGTGCACAGCAGCCCAGAGGCCACCGGGGAGGCATAGGTGTGGCAGGAGCAGCAAAGAAAGACAAGACACTGTTTTATTGCAGGCTGATACTCCATCAGGGTTGATCTTAGGGTAAAGGATCCCCCCGTGACACAGATCTATATGGCGATGCTGTCAAGTTGCCACTTGGGGTGTTCTATGACCCCTTGCCCCCATCTTGGCTTTCAGACAGAACCCAGCCTCTGGACTCCTTTACTGGGGTAGCCTGCATTTGATCCTGGATCAGAGGTTGGGGCACTCATCCCCGCGCAAGCATAGACTAAGGAACCATCTCAGTGCCTTTTCCACCAAAAACTGTGGCAGTTGCTACGAGGAAGGCAAAATTCCCAGACTGGTCCAAATTGTGTGTAGGCAAATTACTCCCTGGACCCAAATATGGCGACCAATTAATTCCACAGCAAGGCCATACACATGCATTGCTCACTTACCTCTGGGCAGAGCCAGCGGGTGCAGGGTAAATAATAATAATAATAATAAAAATAATAAAAATAATAATAAATTATTATTATTATTATTATTATTATTATTATTATTATTATTCCCAGGGTGCATGGGTGGGACATCCAATTTTCAAACGCGCTGCCTTGTAGCACGGCCAGCTTTCATTCTCTTGGAACGCACCTGATGGATTCTTCAGGAATCTGCCTCCTCTCTGTCTCCTGGACTCCTCCTCTCTAGCCTCCACTTCTACCTCTGATTCTGGACTGCTCTCTTCCACAGAGTCTTCCTGCTCACTAAGCCCTGTTACCCCTTCAGCTTCTGGCACCTCCTCCTCCCAGTCTGCTCCCTCTTCTCCCTCCCACCACTCACCGTCATCCCTCCACCACTATTCCCATGCTCTGAGCCTTCTTCCCCTGGGGTTCCCTTGGGGGTTCCCCAACTGATGCCTCCCACCATTCCTCTGCCTTCAGACAGTCCAGGGGGATAGTAAAACGTAATGAAAAGATCATTCCTTACCTGTTTCATCTCATATATGACCAGGATGTATACACAATCTTCCTCGCCCTTTCACTTGAACATGTGAGGGGGCTGCCCTGCATAACCTCACTCCCCTTGGCCCCCTCATGCACCCATGTGCACAGACCACACATATAGCAGCCATGTAATAATAATAATAATAATTTTTTATTTATACCCCGCCCTCCCCAGCCAAAACCGGGCTCAGGGCGGCTAACATCAAATAAAAATTACAATAAAATATACAGAAAACCATTAATTAAAATACAGATTAAAAAACCAATTTAAAAATGCCACTTCATATGTCGCCCAAGACAAAACCAGGGGAGGAAGCCATCATACTGTGTCCGATCCGAAAGCCAGGCGGAACAACTCTGTCTTGCAGGCCCTGCGGAAAGATGACAAATCCTGCAGGGCCCTAGTCTCTTGTGACAGAGTGTTCCACCAGGTTGGGGCCAGAACTGAAAAGGCCCTGGCCCTGGTTGACACCAGTCTGACAGCCTTGTGGCTCGGGACCTCCAACAAGTTGTTGTTTGTGGACCTTAAGGTCCTTTGCGGGGCATACTGGGAGAGGCGGTCCTGTAGGTACGAGGGTCCTAGGCCGCATAAGGCTTTAAAGGGGTTCTCATGCTTATAGATGTAGAGTGCCTTCATGTAAATCCTGACTGACCCAGGAGGAGGGGCAGGGCCTATTCATGTATTATTGGACAGTTGCAGTACTGAGATGGGATAAATTTATTCAGCTGCCTGTCCTTTTAAGATACTCAAATGAGCAGCATTATTCCAAGAAGAAGCTACTGGGAATGGAAGCAAATTCTGAACATGTTGACTAAACGTCCATGATCTATAGAAATCAATTTTTCAATTAAATAGGAGATGTGGGCTATGTTTGCACTGCCCTCAGGTTCAAGGGAAATTAGAAACTGATATATCAAGTTGTCTCCCTACTTTCCTTTTTTTTAAAATCCACGATAAATCATGTAGACAAAATTTTAAATGAACTCTCCAGATTAAATTTCCTTGCAGTAATGACCACTAGGAATCTGTTAATCTGTCTCCAAACTGCTGTGCTTGATTATACACCCACCTAAAAACCTGCTTAAAAGAGAAGGCAAGTACTGCTTTTATAGATCGTTTTGATTCTTTTTCTTAAAAAAAATAAATACTGAAGCAAGAAGAAGGAGGAGTAAGTCAGTAAAGCCTCTTATCCTAACATTTAAATGAAGAATTAATAACTCAATTTAAATGTGTAAAAAGGAAAATGATGGAAGCTGATTGTAATTGCTTTAAAACAGATAAAGTAATTGAGGCTCTGAAGATTTATTTCAAAGCACAGAAATCAAATTTAGAAACCTGACTTTATCTGGATTTGCGTTCCTTTGATGATGTCACTGTAGCATTACATATCTTGGTTTGTCACTAAATTGCATTTTAATGAGACGCCTAATAGCTACTGTAGCATTAAATGATTTTTATTGACACTTACAGAATTTGCATACTCTTTTCCTGTCTCTTAAAGTGGCATAACCGTATGAAAGAGGACACCTATCTGTATTTGCCAAACTGTGGTCTAATCCACTGAGCCTAGGGCTTGCCGATGAGAAGGTCGGCGGTTGGCATCCCTGCGACGGGGTGAGCTCTCGTTGTTCAGTCCCAGCTCCTGCCCACTTAGCAGTTCGAAAGCACGTCAAAGTGCAAGTAGATAAATAGGTACCGCTCCGGCGGGAAGGTAAACGGCGTTTCCGTGCGCTGCTCTGGTTCACCAGAAGCGGCTTAGTCATGCTGGCCACATGACCCGGAAGCTGTCTGCGGACGAGTGCCAGCTCCCTCGGCCTATAGAGCAAGATGAGCGCCGCAACCCCAGAGTCATCCGCGACTTGACATAATGGTCAGGGGTACCTTTACCTTTACTTTACTTTACTTTCAAAGAACCCAGAATCTTCCTTGGGAGCAGTCTGTAAATTCAGTTATTACTAGCCATCATGCATTTCATGTATTAACATATATTACAGCTTTCTTTTACAAGCCCATTAAGGTGATTTACTTGTTTCTTATTGAGTATAAGGGCTCCCCCAGACTCCCTTTTCTTGCACATTCATCCTGATTTGCTTTCACAAAGCTTATGCAGGTGTTAGACTATGTCTGGTCTTCACTGAGGATTCATTCTGATTTGCTTGTGATGCATTTATACATCTCCAGATTAACCATGCAGAGATCCTGCGCTGAATCAGGAAGAGGTTTCCACAATAAGGACATCAGCTCTCACAAGATCATAAAAAAGGACTATGGCTTCCCAAGAGCCTTTGGAGTTGATTCAAACAACTAGAATTGTTATAAGAATGCAGAACATAGGAGTGTGGATTAAACCAAGAGATATTCCTGTGAAACTTGGAAACAGGAAGCATGAGAGATGGTTTGATATCTGTTATGAATATATCAACAGAGAGAGATGGAAGCGCAATTTAGGTTAAAGAAGGAATAATTGTCACAGAAGCGCACCTGGCAGCATCATGATATAGCTTCCATTACATGCTGCATACATATCACTTTACGCTGGAATTTTTGACATTTCAGATATATTATTTTTAGGATTTATTTATTGATTTATAACAGATTTTAATGTTCTATTTCAAAACTGCTGAAACCTGCCCTCGGATCCTGTGGTGAAGGGAGGGTTAAAAACCAAACTAGAAGGAAGGAAGGAAGGAAGGAAAGTGGACCTCCAATATACAAACCGAATAGACAGAATAAGGTACTAAAATGATAACATTTAATTAATTTTGGGAGTCTAGGTCATATCCCCATAACATACCACAATGAATTAAAAGAAATTTTCGCAGCCAGCAGTACAGCGGAAGATAAAAGATGCGTTGACATTGGCTTCAACCGAGCACCATCTGCTTCAGTGTTATCTAGACTTTTCTAAGGAAGCCTTGGTGCTTTTATTCTGGAAGGTAACCATGTGGAAGAAGAAAAAACGTAATCTTCAACTTAATCACATTTGGTGCAGGAAAGAAGGGACCAACATAACTACTCAGCCCGTGCAGTGAGAGTCCCTTTATGACTTCCAAATCTCAGAGTCTTTTATTGTTATCAGTCGCAGATATTAAAATTTTAAGTTGTAATTAAAGATTCAGGTTGCTTACTAAGACCCATCAGACTCCGGGGACTTTGGCCTAAGTAAATTCACATAGCATCAAATGGCAAGTTAATTGACTGATTAAAGTTTGTGGGCTTGACACAAAGAAGAAAAGGGTCTCAGAAATCTTAGGATGTATTTACACATAGACACAGAGGCAGTATCCATTGGTACGCCGGAATGTTTGCTTGAAATCCATGCACAGCCTATGCTGGGATGTGGTAGGTGGCATGGAAACATAGAATTGTAGAGTTGGAATGGACCATGGGGATCATCTAGTCCAACGTCCTGCAATCAGTGGCGGAGGAACCCTCTCCGGCACCCGGGGCAGCGCAGACCCTACAGACTGCGCATGTGCGGCATCTGTGCATGCGCACTCTGTACGGAATGCCACACATGCACAGTCTTTACGGAATGCCGCACATGCACAGTCTTTACGGAATGCCGCACATGCGCAGTTTCGTACTGGCTGCCGCTTGCGCTGTGGCTGTACAGACGCCCATACGGACGGTGCGTGAGAGCGGCAGCCTGTATGGACGGCGCGCAAGCGCGTGCCCTCGGCCGCTCTACAGCTGGGGCAGAGGCAGGGGCCATCTTGTCACCCCTCACAGAGTGGAACCCAGGGTGCACCACCCCTTCCACCCCTCCCTTCCTACGCCCCTGCCTGCAATGCAGGAATATTTTGCCCAATGTGGGGCTTGAACCTATGACCCTGAGATTAAGAGTCTCATGCTCTACTGACTGAGCTATCACAGGGCCAGCATGATTCTTCAGTCTGCACCAGAGGTGGATACTTTAAACCAGAGATGGAGAACCTGTTGCCCTCCAGATGTTGTTGGACTCAGCCTGAGCCAGCATGGCCAAAGGTCAGGGTTGGTGGGTGGCATGGTCCATCAACATCTGGTGGTCAACAGGTTCCCCTTGTCCCTGCTTCATACTCTCTCGGTGATTTTTCTCTTGTTCTAGGTTTGGGTGCAAGGATTTGGCTGGAGAGTTTCTGTGCAAACACGGATTGTGTGTGTGTTGAGGGGGGAAGCTGCCTGTAACCTTTACGCACTTGGCTAACATGCAGCTTGATCCATTGTATGTTTACACAGAAGGTCTGCATTCTATGCGAGTTCAAACTTCCTGGAACAAATGGAGTTTGTTTGTATCAGTGAAACACTGGAATAGGCGGTCTGAGGATTACAATGCCAGCCTCCTGCTCCCCAGGGAGAAATTTCCAAAGGCAAAAACGGAACTTCATTGCCATTAAAAACCAATGTGAGCTAGGCAGCAATTCAGCCTTTGAAAAGCAATGACTCTCATGGAAGTTGAAGGTAGTGCAAGTGCACTATGGGTACACCTCTCTCTGTGTGTATTAGCGAGAAGCTTATAATAGAAAGTCAATTATAGCTTTAAAATCCGGATTGTTTGCCACCACCGGTGCAGCCCGTAAATGAAATTATTTGTTAGCAAAGCTGAACGCTTTTCACTCCTGCTCATTAAATCTTTTAAAATGATAAACACCCTCGCTTCTCCGCTGCCTGGCGAGATCACACACATGGGAGTAGCTTTTGAAGATGAATGATAAATCTGTCAAAGGGGCCACCGGAGTCTGTGGCTAGAACTAACATTCCTGTTTTAGGAAAGGCACCAGAGCAAATCTTTTAAGTCACTTTTCTCATACGAGGCCAGTTTAGCTTGGGAAGAAAGGGATTTAGCCATCACATGGTTGATCAGCAGCAGCATAAAGTAAGGGCAATTAAAAGGCCTCTCCATTTTCATTTCCAAGTGCCCAGTCACTGAGCAGCATTAGCAATATTAGTTCTTGCACAGGACTGTAAAAGAAGCCAGGTTCTAATGACACAGCTACAGACACAACACTTTCCAGAGGTCAGATTCGATGACCTAAAACAGATTAGCTATCCAGCTCTAGGGACGAGGGAAGAAATTAGATTCAGTTTGCATTTAAACACAAGTATACCTGAATTGCGCTTTCTGAAACAACCTGAGAACTGAAACACAGCTGGCCTTTGGAATTTGTACATCTTTGAATTTTGCAGTGCAGTTCTCCAGCCAAGTAACGTGTGCAAAAAAATACATATGCTGAAGCAAAGTGTCCATAAAAATGCATATATTAGTGAAAATAACATACAAAACTGCATTATATTAGGGGAAATTGCTTGACAAAAGTGTGTATATAGGCAAAATTGCATGTGGATGTGTATGCTAGGAAAAAACATAGTGAAATACTGATGAATTTTGTTGAGGGCTTTGTTTTGTTTTTAAAATGCAAACTGATGCAGAAATGTGGAGAACAGAACGTAAAAGACTGGAAAAATGGGAAACTAAGAGAGATATTTACACTGATCCCTAACTCAGAAGTACCGGTAAGCCCCACTGACTTCAGTGGGGTTTACTGCTAGGTAAATAAATACAGGTTTAACAGATTCACCTGTTCCCACCTGTAACACAAACTGCGTCCTGCTTTCATCTTGCTCTAGCTTCTCACCTGTGTGCATTGCAGATGAAGATGAATGTGGGGGTTGAGTAGCGGGCATGAGTTCCCTACCCCCTCTTTATACCCAGTTGAATCATTGGTTCATCCAGTTCAGTGTTGCCCACCCTGTCCACCCCTGTTTCCCACCTTGACTTGCAGCAGGATGACCTGCAGGAGTCTTTCTGAGCCCTACCCAGAGATGCCGTGGCCTGAGACTGAGATTTTTCACAAGCAAAATGTATGCTTTGCTACTGACTTACAGCCCTTACCAAAATGTATTCCTGATTTCAGGAAGCATTCTAACTGCTTAGAATGGCTCAGAGCAAATCATAATGTAAAGCAGGAGGAGTGTTATAGCTTGGCGGCAAAACACTTACTTTGTGTGTTCGATCCTTGGAAGCCCCATTTCAAAGCCCTTTAGACAGCAGGACTGGCAAAGACTGTTGTGAGTATCATGGGAGCCCTGTAGTCTGTCAGGAAAGACTAGTTTTTTCCCAATCTAGTGCTCTCCAGATATTATTGGACTAAGGCTATGTGCACATTGTACCTTTAAAGCACACTTGAAGCATACTCTTTCCCTCAAAGAATTCTGGGTATTGTAGTCTATCCCCCCCCCCGAGTTGCAATTCCCAACAATGCTTGACATACCACAGTGCCCATAATTCTTTGAGGGGGAATACATGCTTCGAAAGTGACTTAAAGGCGTTCTGTGCATGCAGCCTAAAATTCCCACTGTGCTAGCTAAGGCTGTTAGATGCTGTAGTCAACAACATATGGAGGACAGCATGTTGGGAAAGCCTGGCAAATACAAAAGTGGGCTAGGATGGGTTTTATGTTTGACTAGGCTAGAGTTACATTTATTCAGGGGTTTCCTCAAGGTCAGATGCTGTATATATTCTGGAGACTGGAATGATAGCAGTGCCAGTATATACAATGTGTATATCAGGTGTTTCTGTCTTTCTCCAATTAGCAGAACAAGCTCCTGAGCATATGCTCAGAAATATAGGTTGTGAGATTGCTTTCCACAGGTTGTCTTCAATTATTAAAGCAGATTTTGTAATTTACTCCCTCCCTTCCATAGTTTCTTCCCTGACCTCTGAATTCAGTGAGGAATAAAGTGACCCCCCCCCAAAAAAAACCACCCACCACCCTACATTTATAATGTTCTTTCATTGTTTTCTGTGCCACTTATAATTTCTGGTTACTTATGTAGGTTTCTTGTCTCCAGAACTTTTAAAAGGCATGGCAAGGTCTTGTCAAAACGTCTCTGCGTGTGGCCCCATCTGCTTCAGACACAGGGGCACAGCTGCTTGCTATTATTCATAGCAGTCAAACCAGCAATGCAACTTGTTCTTCCCACCACAGTGAGCAGAGAAACAAATAAAAAAAAGCAGATGAAAATAAAAGTGAATCATCAGTCTACAGAATTTAAATTTCTACATTTCTCTTTTTAATTGACTTGTCATTTGCAAAATGGATTAGCAGTGATTCAGTTTGTAGTGCCACGCAATCACCTTTAGTCTCTCATAGGGCAATCTTTTATCTGAAATGCAAAAGAAGTTTTATCCAGTCTGTTGCTAAATTTAGCTTTTGTAGGTAGCGGACCTGGATTATTACTATTTTTAACGAAAACACACACTCCTTTCCAACTGATAGCATATAATATCCCCACACTTCTTTAGACGGGAATTCTTATTACAGTTTTTGGACAACACAATTACAGTAACATGCAAAGCAAAAATACAAAGGGAAAGTCAAAACAGGAAAGGGACATGGGTTAAGGTGTTTTGACAATTATACTTGACTGTCAACTATGATGCATTAAGTCACTAGAAAAGCTGACCAAATGTTCTCATATTTCTGTTCTTTGCACTCATGTGGAAACATTGCCAACTCAAATACAGTGGTACCTCTGGTTAAGAACTTAATTCGTTCCGGAGGTCCGTTCTTAACCTGAAACTGTTCTTAACCTGAGGTACCACTTTAGCTAATAGGGCCTCCCACTGCCGCTGCCCGATTTCTGTTCTCATCCTGAAGCAAAGTTCTTAATCCGAGGTACTATTTCTGGGTTAGTGGAGTCTGTAACCTGAAGCGTCTGTAACCTGAAGCGTCTGTAACCCGAGGTAACACTGTAAGGACAGGGAATGTGAGTTGTTACTCCATTACTGGATGGAAGACACTGACTTCTCCTTCCAGTGTTGAAGCACCATGCATTGGACTGACTTTAACACATACATGGCAGTTCATGGCCCAGTGCATCATCTGCATAGATAAAGCCAGTCTGTGCTTGTCAGGGCTGGTCGGTTCCTCTTCATATTACAACACAGAAGCCTCTTGGTCTTTTATAATTTTAATTAAGAATTCACAAACATTACTTATAAATAATGCTTAACTTCAACACTGTCACTCAATTCATTCAATTCAGATAACTTCTGAGCTCTGCTTCTCCCCTGACCAGCAACTCTGAAAAAGGCAAACAGGAGGCTCCTTTCGTTTTCCCGCTCTTTTCTTAACCTTCTAGTGAGGGCTGGCTTGTACCTCCCCTCCTCCGAGTTTGAGCCAAAACTTAACCCTTGCCTTTCCTGAACATTCTAACTCTACTCCCTGACAGTGCTCCCCACACCAAAATTTCAACTCATTAGAATATTGAATGGCACACACCAGTGTTTCCAGAGATCAATAAGAATGGGGAGAAACTGAGTGTTCCTTTTGTAAAGAAGGGTGGTGCGCAAATGCCATTTGGACTGACACAGGAATTAGGTGTGCCATAAAGGGTGTTTATCGGTGCAATAGACATGGGAGCGGGGAGGGAGGCCAAAAGGTTGAAGGATGGCTCGCATAAGTTTCCAGTTAATTTTGTTGGATCTTTGTCAAGATTTTGGAATCTATGTTTGCTAGAGAAATTGGCCAGGCATCAGCACATGACAAGGATCTTGTATGAAACATTGAACATATTATTCCTTGAGTAATGGTGCAAGGAAACCTGCCTCTTTATAGATCTCAAAGAACTTAGGGGCAAGTAGGTTAAGGTTTAGCTTGTTCCAGTTGGCTGGAGAGCATCTGGTCCTGGAGATGTGTCAATACTCATGCCTTTCACTGCTCCCTCTCTCTCTCTCTCTCTCTCTCTCTCTCTCTCTCTCTCTCTCTCTATATATATATTCCAATTGCAAGGGTGCTGCTAACTAGTTTTAACCAATCGTGGGAGAGCTGCTTGAGCTAGGACAAAGAAACAACTTTCTCTATCGGATCTGTGTCATTTAAATATAATTTGGAACAACATTTTTTAAAAAAATGAAGTTCATTTATTGCTTCTGGAGTTGCATGAACCTGGCTGTTTGTGTGCTTAATGGCAGAGATTGAGTTTCTAGACCGTATTTGCCAAAGGTGGAAGGCCAACAATTGACTAGGTCTCCCTCCTCGCTCTCAATGCCTTTGCTTCGTGCGGGTTAAAGCAGATTCTGCTGCTGTCATATTTAGCTGGTACTTTGCAGTGAATCGTTGTTTAAATAGCTCAGGAGTGGGATGAGCTGCATATAGCTTAACCCTCTTTTCTTTCCCCCTTAGGTTTGGCGGTTCTTGGGTCTGCTATTTATGAAACACAGGCATATTTATGTCCCATACATAGCATGGCCTTGGAAGGGTTTGAATCTTGACTCATTTGAAAAAAGGCGAAGAACTCCATATGCATTTGTGTTCTGAAGCCTTATAATTCAGATAACTGAGCTGGCACCTCAATATAGAAGGAATAGAAGTGCCTAGCTGTATATGGTAAAGCCATAATTTTCTATACAGTCTCCTCCTAAGGCTACCAGGGACGAATTATGGGAAAAGATGGCTGACCCCATAGGTACATGAGAGCAGCTATCTTTTTCTCCATATAATTCTCCAGGAGGAGAATATCACCAGGAGGTGATATTATTAAGGATGGTCTTTTTGTATTTTTATGATTATATGTGGGGGGGAGGGAGGGGAGAGAGAGAGAGAGTTAATGCCTAAATAGTGAGAAATTTGGGTAGAGGAATTTGGAATGGTCAGTCACTTTTTCTGTCTATGTTACTTGCATGAATCCAAAACTATAGTTCTTCTTTAGGACTTTGCACATTTTTGCTGTATTTGGTAACACATTCCTTGCGCTACAAGCGAAGGCACAGAAGGCTTTGCTAGGATATCTAATCCCAGAAGAAAGTCTAAGATTGTTAAGGGAGCCTGGTTGTCTAAACCCCAGAATACTCGTAATACTTATACAAGGGCCATGAAGAATGCAGCTGTGAAAGTCCTTCCTCATTTAACACACAGCGCCACTCTTCTTCAGAGCTTCCTCCTATCTGGCGCGTTGCTTGATGAGATCATGTGAAATGTGAGAATTCCCAGTCACATCTGAAATTTCATCCTCAGCACTTCTATTCTGAGGCAGTTAAAAAATTAAATAAAAAAAATTAAATACAAGTGCAACATGCTTGCCCTTTCTACAGTACATCATCATTATCGTTATTACTGATTTATTAACTGCCTTCTAAATCACTGTCTCAAGGTGATTTACACATAAAAACATGAGGAGAAAAAGTTACATTTAAAACCAAACTGAAAACTGTGGTAGAGGCCCATTTTTAAACAGCTAGGGAAGTGGGTGCTTGTACCTTGATAGGAATGTTGTTCCACAGAACAGGGGCAGCGGCACTAAAAGCCCTGCTCCGAGTGACTGTGGAGCAGGCTTCTGAGGTCCTCAGGAACATGTATGAGAGACTCTCCCACAGACCGCAGGGTGTATAAAGGGTAAGGCAGCAATCTCTCAAGTAACCTGGTCCCAAGATGTATATGTTCATGCCAGTAGCAAATTGACAGCTAGTGCAAATCCTGAAAGCAAGGTGTTATATGCTGCTGGTAGTTTGCTCCCACAAGCAATCTAGCCGCTGCACTCTGCAGCCCCTGGATAGAACCTAAGCATAAGCCCACATATATTACATTAGAGTAATCCAACTGTGAATTTACCTGTCAGGAGTGCGTGCAGGAGCCAGGCCCTGTGACCAGTAGGGCTTTGCAGGACTAGGGCTTTCCTAAGTTTGTTCTGAAGAGGCAAGGTGTGGCCGCACAGGTGAGGCTGATTGGTAATGCATAGCACCTGGTGGCAAGAGCCGGGAAGGGATATAAGGTCAGCATTTCCCTTTGGCTCTTTACCACAGCAACACGCTTCCTGCCTTATAGTGTTTGGTTTCTTGACTCCTGGTTCCTGACCCTTGGACCCTTGACTTCCGGCTCTTGATATATTGTTATATCATTTATACCAATTGATGTTTTAACTTAGGTTTGCTATGAGAAGTTTGAAGTTATTTTTTATGGATTAGTAGTGAATTTTAGTGTTAAAGATTTAATTAATACAAACTTTATTTTGGTCACTAAGGATTGTTTTGTACGTGCAAACCTGTTGTACAATGTTTGCTCTGAAATCGTCTGGTCTGTTATGCCTAATAAAGGTTATTGAATTGAATTGAATTGACTTCCGGCTCTCGGACCCTTGGACCCTTGGCCTTCCTGATTCCTGGCTTCCGGACTCCCGTTCCTGCTCCCACCCCACCATCTTGCTCCTGGTCCCGACATCCTCAGCTGGGACTTCGACTGCCCGTGAACCGGACTGTGACATTACCAATGCAAGGACAACTGTGGTCAAGTTATCCTGATCCAGAAATGGCCATGGCATATCGCTCAACTGTCCCAGAAAAACCTAGACATCCAATTTCACCTCCCGTGAAAGCATGATGGCCATTTTGGGCACGGTTGAGTGATATGACACCAGCCCTGCCCTGTGATCTCCTCCTGTGATCTCCTCTGCCTGCAATGTGTCCTTGAACTGTGATAATATATCTTGCTTGCCTGGATGGGGTGTGTGTGTGATTTTTTTCAGCAGACCAATGCAGCCTCTGGGAGGTTGCTGACAAGGGAACACGTCCCTCAGGCTGTAAAAGCTTGTCCTGCCACAGAGTTTAGAAACCGGAGACTGCCCACCTGGCCCTTAACTGCCAAAGTAGCTTTGGAAAAAGACACAAGCCCTTATTCACGCACGGCCCACATGTGGAGCAGTCCAAAGGTGAAGCTGGAGCAGGGCCACAAAGCTTGCTCTGCCCCTGGCATTGCATCCTTGCACTAGGCCTTGCCCATTGAGGCCCACATGTTGCTTGCAATAGGATCGTTATAAACGAGCTGCTCATAGGTATCTGTTGCACCAGAACTGCATTTTAGCTCACTGAATATGGCAAGGAGCCATAGCTCAGTGGCAGAGAATCTGCTCTGCACCTAGAACAGTGATGGCTAACCTTGACACTCCAGATGTTTTGGGACTACAACTCCCATCATCCCTGACCACTGATCCTGTTAGCTAGGGATGATGGGAGTTGTAGTTCCAAAACATCTGGGGTGTCAAGGTTAGCCATCACTGACCTAGAAGGTCCCAGGTTAATCGCTGGCATTTCCAGGCTGGGCTGGGAGAGAATCCTGTCTGAAATCCTGGGGAGCTGCTGCCAGTCAGTGTAGACAATACTGAGCTAGATGAGTCTCGAGAAGGCAGCGTCTATATTATAAATTTAGGCAATTAAATAAGCTTTTTATATTTTTTTAAAAATAAGCTTTTTATATTTGCGTGCGACAACCAAGGCAAAACCAAACAAAAAATCAAATTCTCTTGAGAAAATCCAATTTTGTAAGCCCAATTAATTATGAAAGGATGTGAAACCAAATTTGCATTTGTTTGTTGATTTCTCATTCTTCTGCTTGCCAGAGGGAAGTACCCATTCCGAGCTCATAAGCCTCATTCGTTGACAAACAGAAGGCATGATCACTTACCCACACTCTTTCTACTAACTGCAGACAGATTTTTTTTTTTTGAAGTCGATTTGTACAGAAATAAGGGCTAGAAACATCAGATAAAAATGAAGATTGCCATATTCTGGATTCTGAAATCTACCAGAAACACAGAATTGTCTGCTTGACTGAAGCAATTACTGATGTGTGGACTGTGTGATATAGACCCTTTTGTACCCTTGATTACCAGTCTGCATGTAAACTGAATGCAGTCCACATGTCCTTCCAATCCACATATATACTGAATGCACAGAGAGTAGTGGCATTAGCCCAGCTCCTGAGGTCCACACACTCACCATCCATGTGAAAGGATCCTTTGCAAATAGAACTGGATAGGCTTCAGATGCACAGGTTCTTCATACATAATTGAAACCAGCTGCATCAGTGGCTAAACTAACCTGTAAAACAAATGAAAAGCTACTAAAATCCATATTTGTTTAGTCTAAAAACATTATCGTTGCTTAAAGACTTGGGTGTTATTATATATTTTAAAAATAAAAATCTGCTTATCTCACATAGCCATGAAGACTCTGATACATGCATTGCATGACTATAGTTGATTACCAGCAATTGAAATTATCCTTAATTATCCTTAATTTCTTTGCGGGTTCTCTCATATTTTAGACAAAGCAATTATAACTGAAGAATAAAATGCAAGTGATAACTATGTGCTCAGGGAATGAATGCATTATTCTTTATAGAACGGTCTGCTGTGTTCCAGACTAGAACAGTGGTAGTTGACCCATGGCCCGCTTGCCCCCCACAAAACTATGCATCTCTTCAGTGCTGATAAGTTGTGGTTAGAATCTCCCATTGCAGTACTGAGCTGAGTGAGGAGACTTCATTCACTCCACTCAGCCCAGCGCTGATATTGAGAAAACACAAAAAAGGGTAAGAGAAAATGGATATTGGCATTAAATTTACATATGCTAATTTATATGTGCAGATGCAAATATAGAAAGACTTACTGTAATTTAATTGGAAATACACTACATCTTACAACACTCTCAAGGACCAGATGACCTGGAGGCCTAATCAGCTGCCCAGGTGCTAACTATTGATGGGGTAACTTCAATGGCCCTGCTCTCCCTTTCTTATGCTTCTTGTGCTGGGCAGGCCTTAAAAAGAGTACTCCTTCATATAAGAGGACTGTCCTATGTAGAGGAGAACACAAGGCCACCCTAGTGTGAGCAGAAGGAATAGAAAACCCCAGTCTTTCCCCCAAGATCACTTGCCAGTTTCTTTGTTATTCATACTCCTAAAAAAACAAAATACCCACTGAAGTCATGATCTGAGGTAAAGCAAGGTTGTATTATTTCCCCAACTCTTGGGTAATTAAACAATCTACAGCCTTTTAAACTATTTGGGAGGAGGGCTGTTTTTTTCGTTCGTTACTATGTTATATTTTTGTGCTTTTATATTGTAAATTGCCCTGTGACCCCAATATAGAAATTTAATAAATACTAATTACAACAACAATGTAACACTGCCCCCCTGTTTTTCCAAATAGGAAGGAAGCTGTTACCCCCCACCCCAGGTTAAGAATGGAAATAGGAAAAGATGCAATGCAGAACATAACATATCTCTCGCTCTCTGGCCGTCCTGAACTTGTGCATTGTTGGTTCCTGCATGCCATTGGATTGTTTCCGGAGTTAATCCTACTCAGAGCAGACCATTAAAATTAATGGGCATGACTGATTTAGGTTCATTAATTTCAGTGGGTCTACTCTGAGTATAACTTAGTTGGTGAGAAAGATATTGCTTCCTTTTCCATAATACCGGGACTGTCTTCTGGCAAGGGAAGAGAAAGCATACCATTACTCTCCACATAGTGACGTTGACAGTGTCCATTATTAGGATGGTGATAACCCCCACACCCTGCAAAGTGCTTTTGCCAAAAACAACTGTTTAATTTAGTCCTAGAATTAAAATAAGCAACAGCCAACCTTCCCTCCCCGATCCCAGTTGACTTCAATTTAAGGGACAAATTCAGAGGCAATTCTAAATCTGTCCCAAATCTCATGGCTGTATACTTGTGTGCATTGCTTGCTGCATTAATATTCCATCATGTTAAAAGAATATGCATTAGAAAGTCAAATGTGCCTTCAATGTCAGTAGTGAAAGTCAACTTTTCTGCTTAGAGGTGAATGATAGCTGTCATGTGGAAGATTGAGCAAGCTTGTTTTCTCCTGCTCTGGAGGCTAGGACCCAAACCAATGGATTCAAGTTACAAGAAAGGCGATTCCAACTAAACATCAGGAAAAACTTTTTGACAGTAAGAGTGTAACAGACTCCCACAAGAGATAGTGGACTCTCCTTTTTTGGAGATTCCTGCATTGCAGGGGGTTGGACTAGATGATCCTTGGGTTGCCTTCTATGATTCTAATAAGTTTGAGTGGATGTTTTAACATGTGTTTGCAATTTCTATTCACATTCTTCTTGTAGTTGCTTTTCTTGAAATTTAAGCATGCCAGGATTCCAGATACTTTGTCCTACTAATGTCAGTGGACTAAGCTAGTTTAAATTCATGTCTGCTTGTTTGCAAACTGATGGTGGCAAGGGCACAAACAGTCTAAATTCCACAGTGCTAGGTGACTAGATAATATACACTGATAGATATAGGTTTTCTAAATATTTACCATTTCGGTTCACAGATGTATTCAGAGTTTCCTTTGCTAAGAAAACATGAGTCTCTGGAAACTGGGCCTAAATTGTTGCCCTATTGCTGGTAGCAGTAGAATCTGGTGTCAACAGCATGAGGTTCTAAACCACAGATACCAATCTATTTTCAGCAGTCCTTTCTCCCAAATGTGCTGTTACTATTTAAAAAACACATTTGCGATGTCTAAAGGTGAAAATCCAGTTATTAGGAGATGGCCCCTCCAACACAAATGTGGAGGATTCATATAGCAGCAACAGCTGCCACATGACACCATGGAGAGAAATAGGGGAGAGAAATAAGCAAATTTAGCAATTAACTCTATTTTTGCATACATTCATCTAGAACTGGTATCACTTTGCATGCGCAAATGAACAGGGTTAACAGAGATATGAAATTCTGACTGAAGTTCTGTGATATAGTGCACATCCACAGACAATGATTCAATTTCTTTAAGAATGTAAACAAGTTGTACAAGTTTGCAATAGCATGAAGTACTATATTTTTTATTTTACATTATTCTACATTCATTGATGTTGAATTAATATGTTCCAAAGAGTTCCCAATGATTCCCAACTCCTTTTATTTCATAAAATTTATACACTGCTTGATTGTAAACGACAACAACCTCAACATAGTTTACAAATGATCCTGCCATTAGGACTTCAGCATTGATGTTGACTGATCAATTCCCTTTCTGACCCAGATGTAAAATATGCATTATACTGCAGCAAAAGTGAAGTAATTTCTACACTAAAGGCTATCTTCAAAGCTAGTGTAATAATTCCAAAGGCAATAAGGGAACGCTTTCCCTCCCCAGGTTTACAAAATACATGATTAAAATCTCCCTGCAGTGATTTTATGAGAATCAAGAAGACTTCACTTAGCAAGTGCTCCACAGGTAGAAGATATCTGCTGTTTTGTAGCTGACAAGTCTCAAATAAGATGCCAAGGAGAACTCTTTCAACTGTTCTTGCAACTTTATCATTACAGGTTCAAAATTAAAAAGAAGCCCCAAAGAGTTAGGAGCTCAGCTGGTTCGTTAACTTTTCTCTCTAGTGCACCATCCTCAAGGGTTTGGATAGATTTCATGTACTGAAAAGATACTGAGTAGAGCTTTGTGAAAATTAGGGTGTGGGAACCTCTATTTGTTCCAGCACACAAGGGCATCTTGTTCTGTGATTCTGATTAAGCCAGTGCTTAACTGAATTCCGGGAATGAGGTATACAGATATTTATGGGAACCTTCCAAGATTGATGGTGGTGAAATAGGATTTTATTTCAAAGATTAGAAGGAAGATCAGATGGGATGGCATTGAGAAAGGACACCAAATGCTAAGAATGGGAAGGAGGAATGGGGAAAATAACAGAAAGGATTGGATGTCCAAAGTTTTATTAAGGGAAAAAAAGACTCCTGGAGAAATAGATAGTTAAATAGAACGGAAGAGGAGTAAAGTAAGACCGAATAGTAGATGAAAGGCTGTATAGCTGTACAGCATCATCATTCATTATGAAGCATAAGGAACAATTTCTTTATATAACTTTGTTTCTCTTGGCTTTGGTATATTCATTATGCTGTATTTGAGAAGACTCTCTTCTGCTGAAAGGTTACTTAAGAAGGATATCTAGGAATGTTGTTGCAAATGTTATCCCACATATGTGACACAAATGAACAAAGTCAGTCACAGAAACTACTGAATGTTTACCTCTCATAGGGTTACTTTGGGAAAGCATCTAATTAAATAAGAAAATGTATGACAATAAGACAAAGGAAACTAAAGTATATACTGAAGAAACGGGATGTACGCAGTTGGAATGTGGAAAGGATATGGAAGTGGCATCGATGAAAAGCTAGGAGAGGGTTAGGCTTCAAAATGACATATTTCGTGTGTCATGCGTTTGCTGTTTGACAGCAGGTTTCCCCCTGAGAAGTGCCAGAAAGATTCTAGCAAAATTTCCCACAATGATGTGTTGGATCAAAAGAAATCTGCCAGACAGTGATTTCAGATCAGAGGAGCTCCGAATATTAAAGCTAGCAATGTGGCAGTATCCAGATGTGAGCCAGATAATTTACAAAATATGCATTAACTATACTGCTGTGTAAAAGCCAGGGCATCGTATGAGTCTGATTATGTTTTCTTCTTCTTCTTCTTCTTCTTCTTCTTCTTCTTCTTCTTCTTCAATCACACTAAGTAGAAAATTTAAAGACTCTGCAAAAATAAATTGCATTAAAAGATCTTTTATATATGGTATACAGTAGCAGTGCAATCCTATGCGCACACTTGGACCACTATAGCTACCCCAGTCGAACAGCCATTGTACACAACATGTGCTGAACCTGGGAAGGGACACACAACCAGAAAATACAATATTATGCCCATGGCGTTGTGGAAACCACAGTCCTCCAGTTAAGGGCTGAGCCTACATGCTGCTCACTCACAGTGGGAGCTGATCTATACAGGCTGAGCTGAGGTTTTGTTTATCACATTGCGACACACACCCTCTACAACCTGAAAGGAATACAAGGAATTTGGCAGAGGCAGCAGTCAAAGCCAAGAGAACCAGTGGCATGCTTGCGGCAAATACTAGAGAAAATGTCTAGAAAAAACCTTCCAATGTTAGGAAAGCCAAAAGTATTGCTACAGAGCATCATATTATATTTACACACATCACCAATGTCATTGACTTAAGTAAGAATCCTTTACAATTCAGTGCTAAAGCTTCAGCACAGGAAAGAGCACATAGTAGGTCAGCTTGTTTTGGCTCTATTTGATGTAAAGATTCAATTATGTAGTCTTCACATCTGGCTTACTGCTCCACAGAGGTGATCAAGTGGACTGGTTTTTGGATTATGCATGATCCATTGGATGGGTTATTGGACAGGTCTGTTAACATTTCCAAGTAGTAAACACATTTTCAAAATCAGCCAATAACAGTTTAGTTACAGCAATGCATTTGTAAAATGCCTCCAAGTGTTTCATGAGTTTCTGGTAAAGCAAGATATGCAAATATATTTCTCACTTAAGGTGTGTGAGCAGACCTACTGGGTTAGTTGTGACTATAAATTAGATTGCTGATGTTCTGTATTTACAATAGCTTTTTTTGTCGTGGGTTCAATGACAATCCAGCAGAAATTAAGTGCTTTTAATGCCGCTTCATAATCCTCAACTAGCTGATACTACAGTTGTCACCTCTCACCCGTTGTTGCTTTTGCTATCATCATCATTAATTTTATTCTATCTTTGCAGTGATGCCCAAGGTGACTTGCATAGAAATAGCAATAATGGTATCAATCAATAATAAAGCTATCATAAAAATCATAAAAAACACAGAAAAACAGTAAAAGCCGGTGCTTCACTATTCTCCATGCCTGACTTAAATGCTTTTAATTACTTGTTTTTAATTGATAATTTTAACGTTTCCTGTAAACCACGTTGAGGTTTTATTACTATCAAGCAGAATATAAATTTTGTTAAAGCATAAACATGAAAACAAAATGCTAAACTTAATGCCCCCCCCCATAGTCCAAAGTCCTTTGATCTCATGAATAGCCAGCAGCTGCAAGTGTATGAGAGGTGGATAATGGGGCATTAGAGGGGTTTTATAAACAGTCACAGAACAATGGATGTGTGCAGAAAAGGAGCTAGACAGTACAAGGTGAAGCAAATCCAAATGTTGCGCTTTCCAGCACTGCTAGGGTCAATACTCTAAAAGGTGTCCCATGCTAGGGATCATTAAGAAACCAAGTGGAAATAAAACCTGCGATATCACAGTGCTCTTATACAAATCTATGGTGCAACTACACTTGGAATACTTTGCGCAGTGCTGTTTGCCTTACCTCAAAGAGGATCTTGTAGAGTTGGATAAGGTTCAGAAAAGGGCAACCCAAATTATCAAGGCGATGGAACAACTCTCTTATGCAGAAAGGTTACAGCATTTGAGGCTCTTTAGTTTAGAGAAAAAAGCAAGTAAGAGGCAACATGATAGAAGTGTATTAAATTATGCACGATAAATTGAATGGAGAAAAGTTTTTCTCCCTCTCTCATAGAGCCAGAACTCATGGCTATTAATGAAGCTGAATGTTGGGAGATTCTGAACAGAGATAAGAAAGTACTTCTTCGCTTGCTGCGTAGTTAAACTATGGAATTCAATCCAACATGAGGCAGCATTGGCCACTAACTTGGATGGCTTTAAAAGAGGGTTGGACAAATTCATGGAGGACTAGGTTACCACTGGCTACTCACCCTGATGGATATGTTCTACCTTCATTATTGGAGCCAGTGGGCTTTTGAATACCAGTTGCTGGAACTACAGGAAGGGGCAAGGTTGTTGTGCTAAGGTCCTGCTTGTGCATTTCCCATACGCATCTGGTTGGCTCCAATGAGAACAGGAGGCTGGACGTGATGAGCCAGTGGCCTGATCCAGCAAGCTCTTCCTATGTTCTGGTGTTCTTATTCTGATACCAATTTCCGACTAAATCTAACATGTCCTTATGGTGCTATTGGAAGCCTATTACTTGACCCTGCTGGCATAGAAGGGCCAGTCTTGGAATCAGATGAAAGCTGGTCACATAAGTGGAGGTGGTCTGTGCCAAGCTTTGCAACGTGGTCATAAATGAGTGTGTGTGTGTGTGTGTGTGTGTGTGTGTGTGTTCAACAGGCATTTCTGTTCAATTCAACCTCAGTGGTCCACCATTGGGAATCAGTCAGAAAGGATATATTATACAGGAGAAATAAAGAAAAGCATTGCCACCAACAAAGTACTATTGTAGTCCTTTATACCTACCATGTGTTTCAAACAAGCCATCTTTGGTGTTTCCAAAGAAACCTTGATAATGTCATTCTGTTTTAATGATCAGCTGCTCAGCCTCCATAAGATGAAGCAATGACAATGAAGAGTTATTTGCCAGGCTCCAAATGAAAAAGAACAAAATAGTCCTTTTTTGGGAGGGGGAGAACTGCATATGCCATCAAATGCCTGGCTTCACCTGGAAATCTGTTGCATCCCTTTCATTTCATTGCCTGTCATAAATGAGAAAACTTAAAATCTGTGAGTATCATTTCCCCCTTCTCCTGGGAAGAGTAAATATTTGCATCTGCTACTCTGTTATTAAGAATATTTAAAGTGAACTATGATGATGGGGACATCCAATTATCCAATTTGCATAGTTGCAGATATCAGATGAAACCTCAATATATTGTGAGGAAAACACTACCTTCCTTTACATGCCACAGCAGTTTAGATGTAGTTTGCTATAAAGCAGAGGTGGGGAACCTTTTTTAGTCCAAGGGCCACATTCTCTTCTGGGCAACATTCTGAGGGCCACATGACAGTCTTGGGTGAGGCCAGAAGCAAACGCAGGTTCCTACACACACTCACACATCCTGGAGAACCTCATCCCCTAAAGTTCTCCACACCGGCTTTAAACTCAGCATGGTGGAGCTGTGGCCTTCCAGATGTTGCTGGACTACAATTCCCATCACCCCTGACCATTGGCCATGCTGGCTGGGGCTGATGGGGCCTGTAGTTCCCACCAGCTTTATATTCTTGGCTCATGAAATGGCACAAACAGTACAGGCTCAGTAACATGCCTGGTAAAGGGAGCTGAGGAGCTTTGCAGCTGTAACATATTTAAGATTTACGTTTCTATAATGGTACTTATTAGCAATAAAATAAGGGTGATTTACTGGTCAAAATGAATAGCTGCCTGTGTATACTCTGAATTAAAAATGCATCAGAATGCTTTGCCATATTTCGCTGCTGTGAATTATGCTGGTTAATTACAAGGATTGCTGCCTACAGCCAGTTTCTACCACCATTTTCTGTAGAATTTGACATGAGATAAAGTGGTGGGCCAGAGCTCAATAGTAGCACACATGCATTGCATGCAACGATTTGAGGTCCAAGTCAGTTCCTAACATCTCATTGGTAGGAAGGGCAGAAAGGCAATAATACTGGTGCAGATGGACTCATTATAAGGCAGCCTCATATGTCTATCGTGCTCAAGACATGTGAATTAAATGCAGTGGGAGTGCTCCCCATCCCGTCTCACGACTAGACAAACATTATATCTTCACCTTTAATCAAGAAACTCCCAGAAACTAAATTTCATCAAGCTGTACATACTTATTTATATCCCTTTCAGTCACAACCTATCTATAGGTCTGCCTGTTATACACCTCCCTGCACATGTTTGGTTATATATAGTCTGTATCATGAAATGCTACAGACCTCTTGATTAAAGACACCACTACTTTTATGCTTGAAGATAAAACACCACTGTGGCAGAGGTAGATTTTTATGCCGTATTTAATGGCAAGCTTCCCTGGGAATGGCGGGTTGAGATAAAATTCAATCTTCGTAGCAATTGGGATTATGTGCTAATCAGAAAGAAAGAAAGAAAGAAAGAAAGAAGGAAGGAAGGAAGGAAGGAAGGAAGGAAGGAAGGAAGGAAGGAAGGAAAGATGAACAGAATAGTACAAGAACTTCAGCAAACACCATATGCTAAATATTGACAAAGAGCCAAAGAACAAACCAGATTCCTGTGGTCACAGTTAATTCCCCCCCCCCAATAATATATTTAGAGAGATTTCAGCAGGAAACAAAACCTGCTACATTGACTAATTTTTCTCCTGCCATCTCTGTATTGCTCCTGCGAAACTTTGGGAGGGGGGGAATAAATTGGGGTCTTCCTTGAAGGCATCATTTGGTCTCAGCAGGTGGCCTGAAGCCTGAGTGCGAAAACATCAACAACACATCTTCCCAGTTCACACATTCCTTTGATCATCCTTGGAGCAAGGAAAGGCCACAATATGCTCATAGCTCCACTGTGACGGGAGATTGGTCTGATTGAGTTTCAAATGTTTCTATAAATTCTAGCAGGACTCTTTAAAAATAAATGACCAGACAGGAAACATGGAGAGCTGTGCGTCCATAACATTTTAAGGCATGCAGTTCTCTCAAGAATGATTGGAACTTCTTGGCACAGACAATAAGTTGCATAGTTCTAATTTTTTTATTTTTTAAAAAATTAAAGGTGAAAAATACCACACATATTTCAGTCACCACCCCAGGGAAGTTATCCAGCAAATACCTAGAAATGTATTCCTTATTTTTTTATTTAATTAATTTAAGCTATTCATACATACCCTTCAACATATTGAGTCCCCAAACTGGGACATGCATCTTCCTACCTGTGCTCCCGTGTGAGTCACGTGACCTGCACAAGATCATGCAGCCCAAAAGACAAACTTTATTCAGAGCGAGATCTTGGCACAAAATCACGAGATCGCGGCACCCAAAATGGTCTCTGTGCGCAGGAAAGAGGGTGTCCCATTTTTTTTTCTGGGACACTTGTGTGATACGCTTTATATAGCTCTTAATTACCAAAGTTTCTAAGCAGTGCACATAAAAATGAAAAGGTACAGAATGGATAAGGTCAGCTTAAAGGAATCATTAAAACAGAATACTTCCTTCAAATGCCTGCTGAAATATGATGCTGGATGCATAACCACTGGCATTTACTAGTTGTGCATCTGAGCGACTGCTTTTGCCTTTTTTTGGTGGAATATTCATAATTTTGAATTATGGTGCTGGAGGAGACTCTTGAGAGTCCCATGGACTGCAAGAAGATCAAACCTACCCATTCTTAAGGAAATCAGTCCTGAGTGCTCACTGGAAGGACAGATCCTGAAGCTGAGGCTCCAATACTTTGGCTACCTCATGAGAAGAGAAGACTCCCTGGAAAAGACCCTGATGTTGGGAAAGACTGAGGGCACAAGGAGAAGGGGACGACAGAGGACGAGATGGTTGGACAGTGTTCTCGAAGCTACCAACATGAGTCTGACCAAACTGCAGGAGGCAGTGGAAGACACGAGTGCCTGGCGTGCTCTGGTCCATGGGGTCACGAAGAGTCGGACACGACTAAACGACTAAACAACAACAACATTCATAATGCATTTGGTACGGATGAACTGAATGTTCTTCAGAGAGAGCTTTTGATTGGAAAGGGGCATTTCAGGGGCTTAATGTGTCCCCCCAAATCTACCCACCTTCTTTTGCATGTTGGCTTGTTGATGTTCACAGTACCAGTGAGCTGCTGTTTCAGTGCTTTTTCTTCTCCTCAAGTGATGCTGACGAAGTTCACAGATAACAGCCTTGTAATATGTATTTTCACTACTCATAATACTTGCTTTTATTATGAGTCACATGCCCTTACCCTGACATTCTCACTCCATTTGTAATTGATAACAAGATGTATTTTTAGCCGGTGTCCTACTTTGTGCCTGTGAGGTGGGCAATTATCAGTCCAGGCTTGCTGCTGGGGCATGCTCCGAATTTGATTAACCCTCATTTTGTGTCTCAACCAGAAGCTGCCCATCTTGCATTTTAGTTCAGTCTTAGCATGTGCACTGCTGGAGGAATGGGACTTCTCATTCCTAATTCTGCTGCTCACCCTTGCAACTCTGGTTGCTGGCAGGAACCTTTGCAGGCTTACTGACATCAGACTTCACTTTCATATAGCAAAGAGTGTCGTGGAGCAAAGTCAAAACGCAGAGTCTTGAATACAGTGGTACCTCGGGTTAAGTACTTAATTCGTTCTGGAGGTCCGTTCTTAACCTGAAGCGTACTTAACCTGAAGCACCACTTTAGCTAATGGGACCTCCTGCTGCCGCTGCGCCGCCAGAGCACGATTTCTGTTCTTAGCAGAGTTCTTAACCTGAAGCGTACGTAACCTGAAGCGTACTTAACCCGAGGTACCCCTGTAAAACTTTACTGATGGCAAACATACTTCTTTACAAACACATAATGGAGGAGAGCAAGGTAAAACAGAAGAAGATTAGACTAGACTAGAGAAGCACACTGAGCTCATTGTATTTATCCTTCCTGGCTCCAGTGTGTCTTCCTGTAATTGATACAATATTTGTACAAGGAATGAGTCATCTTCTAGAGGATGAGTCAGAATAAGTCAGCTAGCTGAATGAGTCTGCACTTTTCAGCATTTTTCCAACACTTTCTACACTTTACGGCTTCTGCTCTCAAAGACCTTTGTCACTTGACAA
The DNA here is from genome assembly GCA_034641385.1 of Darevskia mixta. NCBI lineage: Eukaryota > Metazoa > Chordata > Lepidosauria > Squamata > Lacertidae > Darevskia > Darevskia mixta. The sequence goes on from JAWWNH010000013.1 coordinate 7,141,936, forward strand.
GGAGTACTAGGGGGATGCAGCCCATGTACGCCATTGGAATGGGTGCTTTAAAGCAGCAGCCAACTGGCCCATGTTGGGGAACAGATTTATATTACCCTGTGAGACAGGAAGAGAGGCAGAGAACGTACAATGCAACAAACCCTGGAGTGCACCAAGAGTTTGCCATGCTTAATGGGAAACCTTGTTGGCCCCGCCCCTCCCTGTTGCAGATTTTAATATTGCACAGTTTGAAGTGACTGGAAGCATAAGAACTGACTCTTTTTGGAAAGGAATCATTTTCCAGGCCCATTAAAATATTATTCAAACTTTTACTGGCATAACTCTTCCAAACAAAACAAATATCCATACAATGTCTTGTGCTGTCCAGCACAGGCTCAGCAACTTACAAAATATGAAATAATCCAAACAGACCTATAAGCAAAGGTCTGTCTGTCTCTCTCCACAGCCTGCTTTCCAGCCTCCATTGGCCTTAGGCTGTTTACTCTCCATTCAGGAGAGCTTCATTTACATCCTCACTCCATGGAGTTTGGGAGACAGAGACTAAAGGCAGCTCCCTTTCAAAATGGAGATTTGCAACGCAATTCCTTCATCACATGATCTAAGGTTACAACACCCACGTGTTAGCTACCAGAGAACAACAAACAGTTAGTTAATTATCAACTCAGCAAGAGCTCAGGGTCCACTGTGGAAAAGTCTGAAAGTTTAGCAATGCACATTTAGCCATTTTCCATTTTAAATCTTCATTAATACATCTACATTTTCATTTCAGTGTGAATTAAATCAATTATATTTAACACTCCCTGTGGACCAACCTTGACAGGCAGGTTGCCTCTGTCAGTGTGCCTCGACTCACAAACCAAGCAGAATTGAACACCCTTTGCATCAGCTGAATGCTAAAGTAAGTCATGACTAACGTCAGTACTTAAGACCCATTTGGTTTAGTGGGTCTGCTTGAAGAAGGACTGTGCCTGTGTTTGGACTATATATTTCATCACAATTTTAAAAATCTGGCCACTGCCCCATTGTCTTAATTAGGGATTCACCATTTGTAAAGGCTATTTGAGTAAAGCAATCAGTCGAATAATTACCCCACTATGGCAGCATCTGAGTCTCGGCTTCTTTCAAAACTGAGTTATTATTTGCCATAAAGAAAAACAGGATGATTGCGGCATTAGCATCTCCTGCTTTTATTTACCAATGAAACCTATCATACAACAGAGAATGACATCTTGAATAAGCAGAGATTTACTGAACTGAAGCCTTGCAAGCTAAATTAAAAAAAAAGGAGAAACTTCTGTTATGGAGTATTTCTATTAAAATCTGGAAATAATAAAAGTTTTAATATCCATTTTATAGCTTTTATACAGTATGTCGTGAAGAATATGACATGATATACACTGCAATTATATGTGAAGGGGGAGAAAACCCTAGAAATGGTTTCAGACTCTAGAAAATGATTGTGTTGATACAGTTGGTAATAAGATGTAGATTGACTCTCCACACTTTGGTCTCCTTCCAAGGAACTCCATCACAATTGACTCATAGACATTATAATTTGACCCTGGAATCAACAGTGATTTATATCATACATCTAAGCATTAAAATTTATTTACTGACTACTTTTAAAATCCCATTAAGCAATTCCATTGAGGACTCGGGGCTTTGGTTGTTGTGCCTCTGATGCCTTTTTCTCCCCAGTGCAACAATGGGCTAATCACCCTCCTATAAAATATCAGCAAAACATCACAGTTATGGAAATGAAACTACAAAGGATGAATGCAGATAACAAGAAACGTTTCATGGATTCAGTACATTTCTAGTTATTTACACAGAGACGTAATCTAGCTGCTTATTTGCTCATTTGGTGTGGTCTCTGGCATTTTGTGGACTGCATTTTTTGCTTCTGTTGTCTTGGTTGTTTGTAATTGATCTGTTGTAACGGATGGGGATGGCTTTGTTTCATTATTTGATCATTTGCTGGTGTTATCTTGTGCCTCTTTATTCTAAATGGTTTCTTGATTTTGGTTAAATTATTTTTAGTTACGTTTTGAATGGCCATTCTACATAGGATGGTAATATGGCTCTTGTATACTCCGACATTTATTATGGGTTGTCAACCACCCTGACCACAAGAAGATAGAAAAGTGGTACAGATTAAAGAAGAAATGTAATAGATGACTGCGAGGAGGAGCGAGGAGAGAAGAAACGGCATGCTGTATCTGCAGCAACACAACTGGACGCCTTCACCAATAGGTGACTTCCAACTCCATATTCCCATCAATATAACATACAACATGCATTATATGACAGAAAATGGCTCGCAAAAGTGTGCATATTATGCAAAGTTGCATACAAACATGTGTGTGTATGTGTATAAGGAGAAATGTGCACTGAAATATGGGTGGATTTTCACAATGATTTATTTATTTTTTTAATAATAATTATAATAATTTTATTATTTTTACCCCGCCCATCTGGCCGAGTTTCCCCCGCCACTCTGGGCGGCTTCCAGTCAAATATTAAAACAATACAGCATTAAATATTAAAAACTTCCCTAAACAGGGCTGCCTTCAGATGTCTTTTAAAAATAGGATAGCTGCTTATTTCCTTGACATCCGCTGGAAGGGCGTTCCACAGGGAGGGCGCCACTACCGAGAAGGCCCTCTGCCTGGTTCCCTGTAACCTCACTTCTCGCAATGAGGGAACCGCCAGAAGGCCCCCGGCGCTGGATCTCAGTGTCCGGGCTGAACGATGGGGGTGGAGACGCTCCTTCAGGTATACAGGACCGAGGCCGTTTAGGGCTTTAAAGGTCAGCACCAACACTTTGAATTGTGCTCGGAAACGTACTGGGAGCCAATGTAGTTCTCTCAGGACCGGTGTTATGTGGTCCCAGCGGCCACTCCCAGTCACCAGTCTAGCTGCCGCATTCTGGATTAATTGCAGTTTCCGGGTCACCTTCAAAGGTAGCCCCACGTAGAGCGCATTGCAGTAGTCCAAGCGGGAGATAACCAGAGCATGCACCACTCTGGCGAGACAGTCCGCGGGCAGGTAGGGTCTCAGCCTGCGTACCAGATGGAGCTGGTAGACAGCCGTCCTGGATACAGAATTAATCTGTGCCTCCATGGACAGCTGTGAGTCCAAAATGACTCCCAGGCTGCGCACCTGGTCCTTCAGGGGCACAGTAACCCCATTCAGGGCCAGGGAGTCCCCCACACCTGCCCGCCCCCTGTCCCCCAAAAACAGTACTTCTGTCTTGTCAGGATTCAACCTCAATCTGTTAGCCGCCATCCATCCTCCAACCGCCTCCAGGCACTCACACAGGACCTTCACCGCCTTCACTGGTTCTGATTTGAAAGAGAGGTAGAGCTGGGTGTCATCTGCATACTGATGAACACCCAGTCCAAACCCCCTGATGATCTCTCCCAGCGGCTTCATATAGATATTAAAAAGCATGGGGGAGAGGACGGAACCCTGAGGCACCCCGCAAGTGAGAGCCCAGGGGTCCGAACACTCATCCCCCACCACCACTTTCTGGACACGGCCCAGGAGGAAGGAGCGGAACCACTGTATAACAGTGCCCCCAGCTCCCAGTCCCTCTAGATGGTCCAGAAGGATGTTATGGTCGATGGTATCAAAGGCCGCTGAGAGATCCAGCAGAACTAGGAAACAGCTCTCACCTTTGTCCCTAGCCCGCCGGAGATCATCAACCAGCGCGACCAAGGCAGTTTCAGTCCCATGATGAGGCCTGAACCCTGACTGGAAGGGATCCAAATGGTCCGCATCCTCCAGGCGTGCTTGGAGTTGTTCAGCAACCACCCGCTCAATCACCTTGCCCAAGAATGGTAGATTTGAGACTGGACGATAGTTGGCCATAATGGCCGGGTCTAAAGATGTTTTTTTAAGAAGCGGTTTAATGACCGCCTCTTTCAGCAGGTCTGGGAATACTCCCTCGCCAAGGGAAGCATTCACCACCCTGCGAAGCCCATCGCCCAGCCCTTCCTGGCTCGATTTTATTAGCCAGGATGGGCAAGGATCAAGAAGACAGGTGGTCGGTTTCACTCGTCCAAGCAGCCTGTCCACATCCTCGGAAGTAACAGATTGGAATTGATCCCATAAAACATGACTAGACAGGGCTCTAGCACTCTCCCGCCCCGGCCCTGCTCCCACGGTGGAGTCTACCTCCTTCCGAATCTGAGCGACTTTATCTGCAAAAAACTTTGCAAAAGCATTGCAGGAGATCTTGGGGTCCCTACCAGACCCCGATGACGGAGGTGGTTCTGCTAAATTGCGAACCACCTGAAAGAGTCTCCTGCTGCTGTTTTCTGCAGATGCAATGGAAACGGTGAAGAAGGTCCTCTTCGCCGTCGCCATTGCCACTTGGTAGGCTCGAAGTTGAGCTCTAGCCCGTGTCCGGTCTGATTCAGAATGAGTTTTCCGCCACCGGCGCTCTAGCCGTCTCAGCGACTGTTTCATCACCCTCAGCTCCGGGGAAAACCACGGGGCTGTCCGGGCTCCATGCAATCGGAGAGGGCGCTTTGGAGCCAGACAGTCAATTGCCCTGGTTAACTCCACATTCCAGCGGGCCACCAGGGAATCGGCTGAAAGGCCATCAACATGGGATAAAACATCCCCTACCACTCTCTGGAAGCCAATTGGATCCATTAAGTGGCGGGGGCGGACCATCCGAATTGGTCCCACCTCCCGGCAGAGGGGAAGGGTCGCGGAGAAGTCCAGTTGCACCAGGAAGTGATCTGACCATGGCACTTCTTTTGTTTCGCTTTTACTTAGTGTCAGATCACCAACATCCATAGAGGTGAATACCAGGTCCAAGGCATGTCCACGGCTATGAGTTGGGCCAGACTTATTCAGGGACAGCCCCATGGAGGCCATGCTTTCCACGAAGTCCCGAGCGGCCCCTTGTAAGGTCGTGTCGGCATGGATGTTAAAATCCCCTAGGACAACCAAACTAGGTGTCTCGAGGAGAACATCCGCCACGACCTGAAGCAGCTCGGGCAGGGAATCCTTGGTGCAGCGGGGAGGTCGGTACACCAAAAGGAATCCTGTACTGCCCCTATTGCCCAACTTCCAGAACATGCACTCAGAAAACTGGGTCTTCCCAATAGGACGCCTGGTGCAAACTAATGACTTCCTAAAAATCACTGCAACCCCCCCTCCCCGCCCAGATGGCCTGGGTTGCTGTGCGTAAGAGAAACCTGGTGGACAAGCAGCGGCAAGGACAGGCCCATCTGCCTCATCCAACCAAGTCTCTGTTACACATGCCAGGTCAAATCCTCCATCCACAATCAGGTCGTGGATGGCAGTTGTTTTTTTTCATCATTGACCTGGCATTACACAGCAACACTTTCAGGTCATGTGGGTATCCCTTGCTGATTCCAGTATCCTTCCGGCCAGGACCAGACCCGGAGGCAGGGATAGTCTTCAAACAACGACTAAACCTGCCTCCTCGGGAATGACATGGTCTGGTCTTAGCGTGACTCCTCCTCCTGCCCGTGATCACTGAGATCGCGTGTCCCAATACATCCCCCCCTGTGGAACCTGCCCCAGCCATTCTGTTGGCTGAGGCCCCCTCCCAAGCAGCCCTGACCCTTTCCCCTTAAAAAGCGAAATACAAACTATATAATAACTTAACAAAATAATAAAAATAAAAACGAAGCAAAAAACAATTATGCTAAAATTAAACTACTCCCCGCCCCAAATAAACATTTATCCCACCCCAACAGAAAAATAAAATAAAATATAATATCATAAAAACCACCATTCAAGGTGGAACAAATTAAGAACATTTAAAACATTTAAAATCATTTTTGCCACTTGCTGCTCAGAAGATGTGTGATTGTGGGCCTGATGGATTTGGCCGGATGGGGAGCAGTCACGGAGCAACAGCAAAGAGCAGCAAAGTCCCTGAAGCCTCTCTGCAGCCTCTTATGCTGTGGGTGAGTGCAGGCCAGATGGAATTGGCCAGACGGGGAGCAGTCCTCCCAACACTCACAGAGCAGCAGTGATGGTCCTGACGCCTCTCTGCAGTCTTTTATGCTGTGGGTGAGTGCAGGCCACGCCCCTAGGCCAGATGGAATTGGCCAGACGGGGAGCAGTCCTCCCAACACTCACAGAGCAGCAGTGATGGTCCTGACGCCTCTCTGCAGCCTCTTATGCTGTGGGTGAGTGCAGGCCACGCCCCTAGGCCAGATGGAATTGGCCAGACGGGGAGCAGTCCTCCCAACACTCACAGAGCAGCAGTGATGATCCTGAAGCCTCTCTGCAGTCTTTTATGCTGTGGGTGAGTGCAGGCCACGCCCCTAGGCCAGATGGAATTGGCCAGACGGGGAGCAGTCCTCCCAACACTCACAGAGCAGCAGTTGCAAAATCGATAGAGAAATGTGATAAATCGAGCTTAAGACTAGAAAAATGAGAAAGTAAAATCAAGAAATTTGCCTATCCCTAATGTGAGCCTCTTGGCACAAATAGAGTTGCTTGCATCCATTGTGAAAGGATTGTTGGTCAAGATACTTGTATGGATTGTCAGTAGAGAATCATGATTTTTGTTGGGGTTTTTTTTTTTTTCTTCCCCCAGTTCCTTTTATTCTGTCACATCTGTAGACAGCTTTGAGTGCTCATCCAGGAAACTTTCAAACATTTTGCATTCCCTTTGGAAAGAAGTGGATAAAGGTCTTCTTAATCCAGTGAGGCTCACTATGGCAAAGATTCAGAAGCACCCAGTTAGATGATCAGTTTGAGGAGCTTATGCCATAGTAGAAATACCACTCCAATACATATGCAGGACTGCTGCACAAATGCAAGCACACCAGCGCAAATAAATGAATTGTCTCAAAATACCTAAGAATGGCTTGTAGGTCTATGGGGGCTACTAAACGCTGGAGTATCTTTTTGATTCCTGACGTAGGGCTGATGGAAAATTCTAAGCAGTTGATGAAAGGTTAAATGGTCAAGATGAGGAAATGTCCCAAGGGCTGTCTTGGTGGTCTTCTTATTTATTAAATGCTCCATTTAATAGTTCTGATTCTGAAACCCAGCTCTGGATATCATAAAGAGATAGCCCGTAATGTCAGAGGGGACTGCCAGGGAGAATATGATCCTGTCTGAAAGGCTTGCTTGTCACGGCGGAAATACCTAGACTTCGGAAATTTAAAGATGGGAGGCGTGCAGGAACAATGACATAGGTGCTTCTCATCTCTCAACTTTGAGCTGTGCATGAAATAAAGGTCACCCTGAGCACAGCAAGGAAATGAGCATCTAATCATCAGGGACTGGAAATGGAAAAGTGCATAGTGGTAAGATGGCATTAAAACTACATGCAACAGCCTTTGGGAGAAAGCCTTCATTTGCAAGAGCTGAATATTTATAAAGCATCGCTTTTAGGCCTATTTACAGATTTGTAACACTGTCCCCAAAGAAATATTTTATAAACATTACAAGGTTGTGCATTACTATTCATACTTTTCGTTTCGCTACATCATTTTAGATGGGCAAAGTGCACTGCAGCCAGTCCCATGTGCTCCAATTCCATGGCGTTCTAAAATATATATATATCATAAAATCAATTGGAAAGGCTAACTCGGAAAGTGTAAGGTAACAGAAAATGCTATGGCACCTTAGAGACCAATAATATGATTCTGTGATCCATCTAAGATGGTCGCTGCTGTGCTTCTGCTTGCACTAATGTGAGATAGTCAGCATCCTACAATCAGACATAAGGAACAAACACCGACACATTGTTTGTTGTGCATTAGGCCTCCAAATGCTGCAGCTGTGACATGACCATGAACACCTTTCTAAAGCTTTTTAGTAATAATAATAATAATAATACTGTAATAATAATAATAATAATAATAATAATAATAATACTGAAACTGAACAAATCCAATTCTTTGCACATACAATGAATGAAATGGCCAAGGAAGGAGACAAAAAAAAGCAGTAGCTATACATGTGACTCTAAATATGCAACAAGCAATATATTATTTATCAGCCTATAGCTATACTTTATAGACAAGCTAATGTTATTCGTAGTCAGACTAAAACAGAAATCAAACCATAGTAAAGCAGAAGCCAAAACAGCAGCAAAGAGGAAACATAATTAAGATGCACCAGAATTTGCAGATTCCAAATTGCCATGTCAGTGGGTTAAATCTGATTAAAAACAACTGGCTGTAATCAGGAGTGTGAATAAATGTTGTCTGACCTTAAAAGGGGGCGAGGAGGATCACTAACAATTATGAATTTTCTGTTGATATAAAGCAGGAGGAAAGAAAGTTCTTTTAGTGGCTCACGTGAGATACCATTTTTCTTATATTTTCCGCCTACTGACATTTGCTACTAAAGTCATTTTATGAAGTCAACTATCATCACAAGTGCACTGTTTTTAGAGTGCCACGTGGTATTTTATTGTAAAGTGAATCCTTCTAACTGAAGGGTAAAAAATCCACTATCAACTATCCAAGTGTGTTATCCTTGATCTGGCATTTATTTCGGATGTCAGTATATGCAACTAACTCTTTATTTTCTGTTTCTTCAGTGATTTTGGCTGTGTACACAATATACATTTAAAACACATTCATACCATGTTCTTTCCCCTGAAATGATTCTGGGCACTGTAGTTGTTAAAAGTTGCTGGGAACTGTAAGGAGTAAACTATAATGCACAGAATTCTTTGAGGGAATAAGTGTGTTTTTAAGGTATTGCGTGTACACAGCCATATTGTAATGTTACATTGTTCTTCCTTGGCCCGATATCCAACTGTTGCATGGTAGGTATTTTTTCATAAAAAATTATTCTATAATACTTCATTACTATTTTATGTTAGAGCTCCCAAGTCCGCTTACCCCCTTTTAGGGGTGTGGTGGCTTTGCGGGATGGCCAGCGCCTCCCCTCCCACTGACAATGCAGGGCTGGGTATCGGGGTCTGATCTTTGGCTCACACTCCCGGGTTGAAATCCTGGTCTGCATCAGCCTGCTGAATTGGCCAATGTCAGGCTGGTGTAGAAGGCTGGGCTCTTTGAGGGTGGCTTGAAGGAACAATCAGGCTTCCCTCAGCTCGGCTCTCAGGGGATTTAAAACAGCCCACACCAGCCCCCAACACCCAGCTCTTCTTTGTTGGATCAACCCACCCACCCACTCCAGCAATTTTTGCATTTACGCATTGAATTGACCTATGCTATGGCTGCGGTGGTTGCTGTATTTGTGGGACCGGGTAGGAATTTCCCTACCAGGCGAATTGGCTATGACCTGGAGGTTTTGCCTACCCAATCATCGCAACTTTGGGGGTTATAGGCATTGCGTAACCTTAGCCTTGGTTGGAGCTGGGGTTGTACCCTCACCTTCCCCTCAAGAAATAGAGTATCCCATTAAAGGGATCTGTGATAGCCTTTGCAGACGATGTAGTATTAACTCTTCAAGAACCAGAGAACAGTGCAGTAAGGGCACTGGAAGTAATTCAAGAATTTGGACAGGTAGCAGGATTCAAATTAAATAAAACCAAGACCAAACTGTTGGGTAAAAACTTGACACTGGAAGAAAAACAACTTATTGAAGAAAAAACGGGCCTTGGCTTCGCAAAGAAGGTGAAATACCTAGGGGTGAACCTAACATCCAAAAACCAGAATCTGTACAAGGACAACTACGAAAAAGTCTGGAAGGAAATCAAGAAGGACTTGGAAATTTGGAACAACTTGAAGTTATCTTTGCTAGGACGAATATCTGTAATTAAAATGAATGTACTACCAAAATTGCTATTTTTGTTTCAGGCATTACCGATTGTCGACAAGATGGAACCATTCAAAAACTGGCAGAAGGACATATCTATATTTGTCTGGCAAGGGAAAAAACCCAGAATTAAATATAAGATATTAACGGATGATAAGAAGAGAGGGGGATTCTCTTTGCCGGACTTAAACATATATTTTGAAGCAGCGGCATTCTGCTGGCTAAAGGACTGGTTCCTGTTGGAAAATGCAGACGTGTTGGATTTGGAAGGATGCGACAATCGGTGGGGATGGCATGCTTATTTGTGGTACGACAAAATAAAGATTCATCAAGGATTCAAGTCACATATAATCAAGAAAGCCTTGTTCAGAGTCTGGTGTAAATACAAAGATTTGTTGGAGAAGAAAACACCCAACTGGATTTTGCCTTTGGAGGCCAAGGCCGACAGAAGAATAAACATGGAAGGTAACTTCCCAAAATATAGAGATATCATAATTCAAGAAGGAGACAGTGTCAAGTTAAAACCATTTGAACAGTTGAAAGGAGTAGTACTAAACTGGCTACAATATTACCAAATAAATGAACTATTCAAACAGGACAAGAAACTTGGTTTTCAGACAGAAAAATCAAGATTGGAAACAGAACTGTTAGAACCTAAAACAAAGAATTTGTCTAGAATGTATAACCTGCTGCTGGAATGGCATACACAAGATGAACTGGTGAAATCTGCCATGATAGACTGGGCACAAGATGTAGGTCACAACATAATGATGGAGGACTGGGAGAGACTGTGGAGAAGAGGGATTAATTTTACAGCTTGTAATCTGTTAAAAGAAAACATTATGAAAATGATATATAGATGGTATCTAACCCCAGTCAAATTAGCTAAAATCTATCATTTGCAGGATAAGAAGTGTTGGAAGTGTGAGAAATCAGATGGAACGTTTTACCACATGTGGTGGTCATGCCCGAGGGTGAAGGCCTTCTGGGATTTGATATATAATGAATTGAAGAGAGTGTTTAAAAACACATTTGCCAAGAAACCAGAGGCCTTCCTCCTGAGAATGATACATCACGAGTTGTCCAAAGAAGATCACACTTTATTTATGTATGCCACAGCAGCAGCAAGGATACTGATTGCAAGATATTGGAAGACAAAAGAATTACCAACGGTGGAAGGATGGCAGTTGAAAATGATGGACTTTATGGAACTCGCAGAACTGACCGCAAGAATCCAAGACCAGAGGGAAGAAGCGGTGGAAAAAGAATGGAAGAAATTCAAGGAATATATGAAGAAACATCTTAAAATTTAGAATCTATAACTGTTAGAACATTGTTGAGTAGATATAAGAGTTTATAGATAGGATAAGATTGATAAGATAAAAAATGTATATAAATAATTAAAATAATGATAGAGGTCAACCAAAAGAGTAAGATATTAGAGGAAGATAAGGAAATATGTTTAAGATACTAGAAATAGGTTAAGGAAATAGGTTTAAGATTTGTTAAAGATATTAGAGTGAAGATAATCAGAAATAATATAATGTGTTAAAGGAATAAGAAATAGATTAGAAAATGAATAGAAATTGCTAAAATGACTGGACAATGCAACGTTAAAGGAGAGACGAGGGGGAAGTCAATTAGACAATGTTAGAGAAATATGATAATTAGGAAGTAAATAAGTTAATTTTGTTTATCTTTGTTGCAGGGGGAGGGGAGGGGGGTCTGTATGTTTGTTTTGTATTTGTATTTGTTATTTGTGTTAAAAACTCCTAATAAAAATCATTTAAAAAAAATAAATAAAAAAAATAAAGGGATCTGTGATGGAGTTGCTTCCTTCCATTTGCCCAGATGGGGGGCTTGGGCCTCAGTGCTCCTAGAGGCGGGGATCCCTGTGGCGACCCCCCTATTTGATGTAAGTCATAGGACTTACCGGGTTGACCCTGATGTCATTTCTGGTAGGCAGCCTGGAAAGAAATGCTTACCCAATGTCTATGTCAAACCACTTCATTTGTAGTCAATAAAGTTGTGGCCTGATTTGATCCCATTCAGCTGTGTGGTCTTCTTTATTGGTAGCTCACCTGAGCAGGGTGGTGGTAGTGGTGGTGGTGGTGGTGGGGAGTGTGTGGCCTGGGCCTGCAATTTACTTTTCTACTGTAGAAACACTCTCACCCCTTTTCAACGGTTTCTGACTGAATACCATAAGATGTAGCTGGGTGGCCAACTGGGTGACTTCAAAAAAGGATGAACTAAATTCATGGAGGATAAGGCTATCAATGGTTACTCGTCAGAATAGCTACATTTTACCTCCAATATCAAAAGTAGTGTCTGAATGCTATTTCCTAGAACCATGAGTGGAGAGGTGTTGTGGCTCTCATGTCCTTGGGGGCTTCTCATAGGTCGACCATTGTGAGAATAGGGTGTTGGATTCTATGGGCCTTTGGTCTGATCAAGGAGGGATTTGTGGTTTTAATATTGACATTAGGCCAGTTTCAGACTAAGTTCGTTGCACCTGATTCCCATTGAAAAGTTTTAAGTTTATATGTCTTCCACAATCACTTTACAGATTAGTTTATCTTAACCCCATAATATTGCTCCCACAGTATTGCATGGGGTCCTCTCTGTTGCATGGATGCAAATTCAAGAAACCCCATCACTCTGCTTTTTAAAAAGCCATACCAGCATCCATAACATCTAAAAGGAAACTGCAGACATTTATTTTAATCTCCAAGGATTCATCTGTCAAAATAACTCGTTGTCAAGACTAGGCTCAACAAACATTACATCAAATGGATAAATTTATTTCAAAGCCTTAAATGAAGGCAAGTCAAATCCCAAGCTGAAATAATCCTGCTTTGGAAAGTGTATTTATTTATGTTTCTGGCCCAGCCATTGCCACTTCTATAGCATAGCATCTTTTCATTCATTCAAAATGAATAATTTGTTTCAATAAAGTACGGTAATATAAAACATCCAATCCATTAAACACTGAAGCCAATAAGTGAGGTTGTTTATAATGATTCTATATCACTAATGCACTAAATCTTCATCTTTATACTGAAGTCAGATATTACAGAGAATTAGACGCAATAGGGAGAGAGGATCAATGAGTCCTGGATAAGGAATTGAGATAATGAATCATTTGGTTGGATTTCTTTGAAAATTAATAACAATAGACATAATTGCTAACTTGGGATAGCTGGGGTGATTATTTGCCTTTTACAACTTGGACTTCTAAGAACCTTTATTTCCAACTAACTTTATTAACACTGCTACTGGCTGGATGGCTACTGGCTGGATGTTGAACTATATAATGGATGTTGAACTATATAATTTATATAATTCCTGTATAGGCTGTGCTGTAACTAGGGTGTAACAAATTGTCAAAGGCCATGAGTCAGCTGTTTCACCCACCTTGAAAGCGGCCGATTTTATTTGAGTTACACAGGAATCTATTTGTGCTGTTGGAGTATTGTCCCATTTGGGATAAATGTATCTCTTATGTGGCTCTTTTACAAGTCACGCTGTCTCTCCCCAAACTGGAAATGGTGATGTCACCCTCTAGCTACCTTCTTGCTCTCCCCAAGCCTGTATGAAGAGCTCTGGGTTTTTAGGCTACTATCTCAGTCAAGCATTCAAGCAAGAACAGGCTGAGCTTGTAGTTTTCCACAGCAGACAACAAGGTAACAATGGCAAAGGGGGATTTCCCCAAAACCTAGCCCCGAGAATAGGATACCATTAACACTAGTTACAAGATGGTTGTCCTATCTTTGGAGATTCTATTCTCTGTTAAATACTGTGCTAAATATGAGGTGCCACCTGGGATCTGTAACATAGTCTTACCATAAAGCAAGCACTATATGAAAGATTGATTGGGGGGGGGGCACTGGCAGATGATTCCATAATGGTTGCTATTCTACTAGGACCTGTCAGAGGCAGAACGGGAAAGGGTGTGTCCCTGGAAGAGGCAAGCTCCTCTATCTGGGAGGCAAGCTCCTCTATCTGGGAGGAAATATACAACAATAATAAACAATTAGCAACTTGTTGCCTTTCCTTAATACCCTAAATCAGCTGCCTGAGGTGGCCACCCCACTCTGCCTAATGGCAGGTCTAGCCCTGTATTCTACCTGTCTTTAACATCTATCTGTGTGTCATTAAAAATTAGTAGGGGCACGGTGCCATTCATTTTTAATATTCACTTCAGATGTGAATATGCCAGAAGCACTTAGTTAGAAGGAACTCTCATTAAACTTGTCAGCATATTTAAGACCAAGCGATAAGTGTACTTCAAGTTCTGTAGACTCAAATTAGATGTACAAGAATAATTTATGTGTATGCTTTTTTCAAACTGTTGTTTTTAGGTTAGGAAACTTCTAGGCTCCTGAGAGATCTGTCCATGCCTGTTTCCCCACTAGAGTGCTATTATGTATTGTGTGCAATAGACTTGCCTTTTCATTTCTGTTGACTTCATTATCACCCAAGAATATAACCTATGTCTGCTTTGTGTAAAAGTGAGGGGGGGAAATCCTGCATTCTTCCTCGACCAGCCTAACTACTTCAGTCCTCCTCAATTTCATGCTCTATCCCCATAGCTGAAAATGCTTTTTACAGTCGATCAACTGAGGTCTTTCATTAACTCGACAAGTCAACGTTGAACACTCAATGGCTTTTCCTTCATTTAAGGTCCCAAGTATATATTCATTGCAGACAAGCAATCCCCAGTTCAAGAACCAGCATAAGAAAACCAGCATTGGAAATACAGCAAGTTGCTTTATGCTGTCAAAGTATTGGTCCGTGTAGCTTATTGTTGTCTACACTGACTGAAGTGCTTTCCAGGGTTTTAGGTATGGTCTCCCAGCCCTACTGGAGATTCTGGTATTGAACTTGGGGATTTCTACATGCGGGGCTCATTCTCTACCACTGAGCTGTTGCCCTCCCCATGTCCAGAATCTAGTTTCTACAATATTCTTCAACCCAGTCAGAGACAGATTGAATAGTAAAAAAAAGCTGAGAGTGTCTTAAAAACAAGAAGAGGCTGTGCCATCTGTTTGATGGAGCACACAGAGTGCGCTATAATGTGTATGAATAGCTAAGTGAACCATAATAGTATTTACCTTATGCTGAACAGCAATAACTGATTTTCCCCGACCCCCAGTGGATGGAATGTTTCTCCAATTTTCAAAACAATGTGAAAAAAGTAAAATAACAATTTGCAGATATCTTACCATCCATTATTGAGTGATCAGACTATTCATACTGTGTGAAGACATACTACAAAATTATGGAAGTTGGGGAGGGGGAACCCCACATACTGTAACAGTGGAATTTAATAATGTGTCATATATATTCAACTCCCCCTTCCCTTTCCTTGTTGTTTGAAATCGCTTCAGCACCTTCCTTTGCTACATTGCCAAACTACATCCATTCCTTTCAGAATCTAATACTAAAACCATTAAACATGGAGGAACTGGGGAACTGAGAAGGAGATGTCTATCCCTTTCCCAGCTTTTCAATCTCGGTTCTCACACACTCTTAGTACGATATCTGCAAAAGCATCATGTAGATGGTGAATTCCTCTTAGGCCTATCCAGGTTTTTATGGCATATTTCTCAAATGAGTGCAGACTTAGTAACCCTGAGGTTGTTACTGATGGTCATATTTCAAATGAGCTACGCCTGGTCTATGAACTTTCTTTTTAGCCACGCTGATGAAAGTGCCGAATTTCTGTTCAAAAGTGCATGAAGAGCTCCGGGAGTTAATTATTGTAATTATCAACTTGGCGGACTTGGAATGCAGATATATTAAAAGGTGGGCTGTTAATTGGTGCCGATCTGCTGAGTCCCATGCCCTGCATCATAAACGACTAACTGAGAGCACAACCCCATTGGAAAGATAGCCAATTTTCTATAGCTGGCCCTGGCACACAGAATTTACAGATGTACTGTGTGAAAAGGAAAGCACACACATATTAAAGTGAAGTTATGTGACGAAAACATTGGCATGTGATTCTTCATGTTTAAGTTTGAACAATTCTGTACAGTGCATCTTGTAGTGCACTGGGAAATTAATTGTCAAAGAAGAAAGCAGCACAAGGGAAGTACATTTTAAGGGTTATGGTCTACACAACAGGACAATCGCTTAATACATGGCCATAGGAAAAGAGAAATCAGGTCCAGTCACTGCGACATATGCCTTAGTCACATAGTCTAGATTACTGTAATCTTTTCTCCATCGCTTTATATTGGATTTCTTGCCCACCCTTCACCATGAAGTCCCAGGGTGGGGTACAAGTACAACATTAAAATCAGTTTAAACAAATGGAGAGCCCTTGAATTGTTGCCAAATGGAGTGGCCAGAATGATTTCTGGTACACATTACATTGACAATATCACTCTGTCCTTGTTTAATTATTGCTGACTCCCAAACCAAGGTGCTACTTGCTACCTACGACACAACTGGGGCTAGAATATTTTAAGCAGGGCTAGCACCAGACTTTGGAGGACCCTTCAGATGGTGAGCTGATGCTCACTCCCTCAACCCAGGCAGAGCCCAGCTCTGTTTGTGGCAAAGGAGTCCTCCACATGCCTTCTCTGCCATCATGCACCTGGACATGATTAAACAGTGGTGCTTTTGAATACGAGCTATAATGCTGAGAGATATCGACACACAAAGTTAGCTAAACTTGGATGTGTACCCAGGATCTCAGAGCTGTTGCCGCATCATTTTGACTTTCAGAATAGACATAGCAGGACCTTCTATAATTCTTGCAACTGGCTTGCATTGTCAGAATGGCGATGGACCCAATTTATTTATTTACCAAGTGCTTAGGGCTGGGCTAGGCACTGTCTAAGTGTAAAGTTCAAATATTCATAGAATTCTATCCAATGGTTGCTTTGAGCTAAGAGAAAATTATTATTATTATTATTCCACAAAAACTATATTATTACCGTATTAGCCTGAATATAAGCCGCACCTTTAAAATTGGTAGGGTGTGTGTGAATATATATATATACCCTAATATAAGCCACTCCATTCCTCACTGCTCCTGGCTGCATACAGGGCAGTGGGAAGAGCCACACTGTGTTGCCGGCGGTCTTTCCCCTTCCTCGCTCTCTCCCTTCCCAGCCTTGGGGGAGAGGACAGGGGACTACGCTTGGGGCAGGCGCTGCTTTGCCGTGCTCCTGTCGCTGTTTGCCCCGCGCTCCTGGCTGCATACCGTAAGGTCACGAATATAAGCCGGACTTTAACTTTTAATGGTTGGAATTTGGGGGGGGGGGGAAGTGAGGCTTATATTCAGGCCAATACGGTGTAACCACAAAAGATAGGGTGGGTGGGTCCTGGAAATAAACAAATTGAGTGTCAAAGGCCAGGGTAAAGAGGTACACCTTCAGCATTTGCTGAAAATTGTACAATGAAGTTGCCAGAACCACTGCTGTGCAAGTCCCTTCAGCCTCCCCAAAAGCTGCCCCTGAGGATTGGGTGGAATGGCATTGGGGCAGGGGGCTGCAATAGTCTGTGTGGGGCTGGAGAAAACTGGACGCTCCATCATGCACCAACATTTCCCACCAGTGCAAAGCCATTGGATACAACCCATCGGTTCCTGCCAATGGCTAACAAATGGCAGACGGTCTTCTGCCCTCAAGCACATCCTCCACGTTGGCAAAAGAGGAGAAATTTACAAAACTCATAATCTGCTACACAAGTGATTGATCTCCTGTGCTTTTTACATTAGTCATATAACTGACGGCAATGAATGAAATTTTTAAACGAGGCCATGCATATAAGGTTTTATGCTGGTGTTTATGCTCCTGTAGTTTCCAAAGTGAGAGAAGCAGCATTTCAGCGTTGCACAGAGGATAAAGGAATTTCAGTTACCATCCAAAACGTCTGGAGGGGAGGCATTTTCCCCACATCATTACACTGCAAGACACAGAAGATAAAACCAAGATGGCATTTCAATTTTAAATTATCACTAGGGAGAGAAATGCTGCTGACTGCTCTGTTTCCTGAAGTGATTATGATAGTGACACGACCTGTTCAGGTGTTTTCTCAGGAGAAATTCCACTAACTGCCATTCCACTCTAGGCATTTTTTTTTAAATTCTTCTAAAATATAGATGGCTTTAACCTGACCTTTCGTAAGTGAAGAAAAACCTGGTGATATGACACCGTCTCATTATCAGCTCTGATCAAGCAATTTGCTAAGATGCTTGGGAGTTCCTGTTGAATGATTCTGCCATTGCATGGCCTTCCCCATTCATTTCAAGAAAGGAACCTGGCCCGCCTTGCTCCTCAGCTCTTCCCATTGTAATAAATGAGAGTCAGCGTGTGGCATGTTGGATTAGTACTGTGGGGAAATAGGCTCAAATCCTCATTAGCCAGTCACCTCATCCAAGAGACATTACTTCTTATAGTCACTATAGGAATAAAAAACTTATAAGAACCATACTCAATGAGCTGCCTGGAAGAGGAAGGGAGGAGCTCCTTGTTCATGTCAGAGCACACACTGAAGTCTAAATTAGCAGCATATATTAGATCATCTTTTACAGGAGTGCTCTGAGACTCAAAACCTCGCTACCACTGGCAAGAGAAGCAGATCCCAATATATATCATTCTTTACTTGCTGCCTGCCATTTTGCAATAGCACCCATACAAGATTGCCACGGACTATATTCTGATCCTATTGTCACACATGTGCAATCTCGGTTCTCGTCTTCCCATTAATTCACCTTTATTGACTAACAGAGAGATAAATTACACATTTACTCTCTGCAATTGTTGCAGCTTTCCCAAATTGCCACTTTCTCTTCTGCTGCTTCGTTGCTACGACCCCATCCATCAGTTCAGTGCTGAATATCTTACAGCTTTAGCTCCTGCTCCTATTTGCTTGGCTTCTTTAACCGGGCAGCACACCTTTTCTTTTAGAAAACAAAAAAAAATATATTTCTAAAAGGGAACTGTGCCAACATTTCTAGTCATATGCTACTCAATTCTTCTCTTCACCAAATAGCCATTTTGCTACAAATAGGGTATTTTTTGTTTTAAGTGAAGCAGGCACTGTGCCCAACTTCCCTAAACAATTTACTGGTTTAGCTGAGAGCATTTATATCTCTAAAGTCATATACAGAGTTCTTATAGAGCCTTTGACAGGCTTTCCAAGTTAATAGTTTTACATAATTGAACCGGATCGAAGTGGTCAATGACATTATGAATCACAATGATCAAAAGGATTTTGTTTGCCAACATTTTTCCTCACCAACCCTTTAGGAGTTATTCATGCAACACATTTTTTCTTCATCCATGTGAGTTGCAATGGCATTCCCTAGGACTATATCAGGAGAAACATAATGTGTGAATGAGAGGGTCACTGGTATAACTAGCGGCAGTACTTCTGACTTAAGATATCGTCTTTTATTTTAAAATTTTAAAGTTTAAAGTTTATATTTATAGTTTATATTTTTACAATGTATTTTGGATTGTATTTATCGTGCTGGTGGACAACCGTAACAATAAATTATCTATCTATCTATCTGACTTAAGTGCCTTGCCCCTGCTTCTCTCAGCTCTTGGAAGGCAGAAGATGTGCACTATTATGGTGAAGTTTCACAGCTTCTCAGCTACTACAGAAATGAAGTAGAAATATGCTCAAAGCCTCCTAAGGTAGAATATCCAATAGAGAATCTTTCAGGCTGCAATTTAACTTCTTATGAAAAACTGTAAATCTGAAGATTAATTGAAATAGGGGAGCTTTGATGCAAAGCACGGCAAGCAAAATAAGCTCCAGAGGCTCTGTTTCTACACAATGAACCATAAAAAGGTATTCCTTGTTAACTTTAATATACACCAGAGGTTTTCACTCAGATTTGGGACAATCATGGAGAAGACTGTAACATACAGATGCAGTTTACCCCAGCATTTTCTAATTCATACAACTGCTCCCAGCTATATATGGAAGTCACACATCCACAAGAGTCTTGGAAAAGGAAGACACACAAACACATGTCTCCTTGTTCATGCAGAACTGAATGGAAATGGCTTTGGTCCAGTATACCTGAAGGAGCGTCTCCACCCCCATCGTTCAGCCCGGACTCTGAGGTCCAGTGCCGAGGGCCTTCTGGCGGTTCCCTCACTACGAGAAGCCAAGTTACAGGGAACCAGGCAGAGGGCCTTCTCGGTAGTGGCGCCCACCCTGTGGAACGCCCTCCCTTCAGATGTCAAAGAGAACAACAACTACCAGACCTTTAGAAGACATCTGAAGGCAGCCCTGTTTAGGGAGGCTTTTATTGTTTAATAGATTATTGTATTTTAATGTTCTGTTGAACATTTATTATAAATAATAAATTATTATTATTATTATTTGCACATGAGGTGAGGTGAGGCAACCATCTCAGGTGGCAGGATCCCAGGGGCAGCCTCCAAGGAATGCATCACCCACTGCTTCTGCCACAGATTTAATAATAATTCAAAGTATTACGTGGAAATTGTTCTATTTGGCTGTGTATTTTTCACTGCTCATATTAGCTATATAGGAACAAAAAGGACGGCACTACGGTTGCATTACATTACTTTAACATCCTTTACATGAAACAAGTTTCTCAATTAAGCTTCGTTTGTTCTTTTTGCCACAAAATCTAATTCCAAACAGTTGTTTCAAAGAGGGGTTTGCAGCCATTATAACATTGCAGGCAAAGGAACAGAAGGTAATTATTGTTGTATAAAACTGAAAAAGTCATTATGGGGCTGAGATGGAGACCAAACATGTTTGAAAATAGTTCCAGAACAGATAGGAAATAA
Source organism: Darevskia mixta (assembly GCA_034641385.1). Classification (NCBI taxonomy): domain Eukaryota; kingdom Metazoa; phylum Chordata; class Lepidosauria; order Squamata; family Lacertidae; genus Darevskia; species Darevskia mixta. The sequence goes on from JAWWNH010000013.1 coordinate 7,162,470, forward strand.
AGCTACCTACATATGTTGATTCCTTCATCTTCATTTGCACAATGTGCTTTTCCGTTACTAAAATTTGGCCTAATAACCGGATGACAGCCAATAGATTAGAAAAGTGCCTACAGTGGCCTTACAAGCCCTCCAGATATTTCAAGGTCTATGAAATATTCTGTTTGCTCGAATGATGGGAGCTCTGTGATTTATGACCAGTGGATTATTTTCTAGAAACTGTATACAGTGGTACCTCGGGTTAAGAACTTAATTCGTTCTGGAGGTCCGTTCTTAACCTGAAACTGTTCTTAACCTGAGGTACCACTTTAGCTAATGGGGCCTCCCACTGCCGCCGCAGCGAAATTTCTGTTCACATCCTGAAGCAAAGTTCTTAACCCGAGGTACTATTTCTGGGTTAGCGGAGTCTGTAACCTGAAGCGTCTGTAACCCAAGGTACCACTGTAAAAGTTTTTGTTGGGATATCTTTTAATTGCAAGGGTTACAAAGGCATAGGGTAATTTTAATTCACTGTACCATGCACTGGTATTCTAGACACTTAATTATCATGCCTGATTTATTGGTGGCTTATACTGGTCAGGTCCAGAGTTTGGGGGATACTGAGCATGGTTTTAATGAAGCTCTACTATAGCAGCAGTAATCTGGCCCTAGTCAAGAGGTAGCAGGCTATAGCCAGGGAACAAGATCTAAACCAGCAGTGGCCAACACTTCAGGCCTCACTGGTCAGCTCTTGGAGCTCTCCAGAAGCCACACACCTTTCCAAACCACACCTCTCACTTCCCATGCTTTATACCCTCCTTGAGTGTTTTTGCCTACCTGGAATATGTCCTTGAACTCTTGCTTGTTTGGATGGAGAGGGACGATTGAGTGTGCAGAAACAAGCCTACTGTACAAAGATAAAATTTGCATTTATTGCTCTGTCAAATTCTTGGCTTCTAGCCCTGCCCACCATTGGAATGTGGCCCCTGAAAGGTCAAACTAAAGGGGACGTGGCCCTTCATCCATGGTTCCTTATCCATAAGCTAAATCATCAGAGATCATCTGAGCAAAGCAGACCTGCATAAAAGCCAAGCCTCTCTTCTTAGCTCAAAGTCAGCAAGAACAAAGAGATTGGACAGCAGAACGAGGATGCAAATTCTGGCATCACTGGGGGCTTGCAGGTGGAACCTCTGTGTCTTCATTGGGAGCTTATAAGGGAATGAGTGGCATAGGTTTTGTGCCATAGTGGAGTGCCATATTCTGAAACTGTGGTTTGAGGGGCAGATCCAGGTCTCAAATCCTCTGTGGGACCTGATGAGTGCTTCTACCAGGAGTCAGTTTAGAGTCTTTGGGAAGCTGCCATTCACTTGCCTCTCTACGCCATGTCCCACAATGGTGCTACAGTACACCACAATGGCCATTCTTTGTGCTCCAAAATTCCCCTTGAAATAAGGGTACATCACGAGGAGCTTCGTCACTGCTGTTCCTGTAGTGGCGAGGTGGCAAAAGCTACTACTGGTAAGCTGCTGCCGTTACTGGAAAACCTTTGGCAAAATGTCCCCAACCCCTGTTTGCTACCTGTGACTTGGGTGGTGAACCTGACAGGGCCATTTTTGCTCAGCCCTGTATGTTGCCAATCCAAGATCTCTGGAGAGCAGACTCAAAACTGAAAATAATGCACTTCTCTTTAAAAGTATATAGTTTGTTTCTGACTGAGGACCATTGCATGTATTGGCTAAGTGAGGCTGTGCGAGTTCTGCTGGAAGAAATCTGGTTTCAGTTAATTTCCTGATCCACCTGCCAATTTCAATTTCCTCCTCTTCTGGTTCTATGACAATTCATACGATATCATCCATTTGTTGATTAAATTAGTGACCATCGGCGAGCCTCAATTCCAATGTCCAAGTGTATATTACCTTGCCCTTTCAGTAGCCAACCTGCCTCTTATCTGCACAGGATTTTTACTCATATCCGCTTGAACAGGAGTAGAATCATCTGTGTGATGAAGCAGGGTCTTGGATTACACAAGTGGTTATACTCGTATTTAAGCAAGCATGCGTAAAAGCCCTCCGGAGACCTTCCCTGCTCAAAACAGAGAAGGTCAGAAACTGAGTTCTGAGACATTGAGGGCATGAATTTGTACCCCTGCCCCATATCCTCAGCTTTAGCCCATGTTGTTCAGGCAACAAACATGATAATTCGGAAGAAAAGGTTGACGTTAAATGAAAGATTAAATAGATGATTTGGTTCAGCCTGAAAAAAACGGAACCCTAAGTGTTCCTTACTTATGGTTAGGACATATTTTTTGTTGCGAAGAGTTGCTATAGAAACTCTAATATCAAAAGCATTTTATGTCCTCTCGTGACAATGAGGGAAGCCTACAAACTGCAATGTGTCATTGTCTTCTGCCACAGCTTCCCCTCCCTTTCTCAGTCCAACAAGCTGCAATGGAAATAAAAGCAAACGGCTGCACTAATATTGACATAATAGTTAATCAAATAAGTAGCTGTGCTGTTTTAGGTATCTAAAATATGCCATCCTTTACCCTTCCGGTTTTGAAACAAGGACAATAATTCTATTTAACACAGCACATGTAGAAACACAGGTTTGTTAAAATAAATCAATAATGAAAATTAATGATGGAAAATACATTCCTGCAACTATAAACATAAATTCTAAACATTCAGTATTGTACGTTGGATTTTTATCCTTTTCACTGCATAAAAACAGTTTTAAAACAACTTTTTATTGTGGATTAATCTGGAATGACTTCTGCACCCACAAATCAAGATGGTGGTGAGGTTCTCTTGAACCAGGCTCAGATATGACCTTTATGGGTCCTTAAAAATCCAGAATTCTTCTCCGGCTGCAATTAAAATCCAAGCCTAAGAATAATTCCTGGATTCCCTTCCCCTATGATCCTCAAAGCATTCTCCCTGATAGATTGTCTCTCCCTTAATACCTTCTTTCCTCTCCCTTTGAAGCTTACCTGACCAGGTAATGGATGCAGGAACAGCCATGGCACACACATGGAGAGAGGAAAAGATAAATGATTGTTCCTTTCTACCCTGCCCCCACCCATTGGAAGTTCTTTCATCCTGATGTCCTTGTGCTGACAAACTGTCTGCCTAATACAGTGCTTGGATTCACATGACATAGTGAGCCAAACAATGGCTTAGTGAGACAGTGCAAAGGTTCAGACTCCCAGAGAGGAGCTTGCAGACCCTTTGGTCCTCCTCAGTCCTTTTTACTGCCATCTTGAGCTAAGCCAAAGTTTGGCATTGTGTGTCGTCTGACTGCTGTATAATTTACAGACTTTTAGATGTATTTGTTTCAAAGTTTCACAGAACCTGGAGTCACATACCAAAGTGCGCTGCCCTACGGGGGTCTTAAATTCATCAAGAGAGCTAGAAGCCAGCTTGAAAATCCACAGCACTCACAATTTTTGCGGATCATTCATCTGGAGAGTGATTATGCCAAGGTGTAGTACAGAGCAGCTCAAAGCACACTTGCTTCCAACGAAGCTACTAATTCTGGTTCTGATGGTGTGCGAAGTGAGGTGATTGGCAGAGATTTTTTTCCCTCCCCTTGAAGGCCTGGAAAAGAAAGAGACGGCTGGTGGCTGCCAAAGGAAAAAGGCTGACGGCAAGGAACCAATGCATAATACAAAACATCAATAGCTCCCCCCCCCGCTTTTGTTCTCAAAGCGGAAAAGTGTATTGCCTTTCCAAATAAGCAAGACAAAAGAACTGAATGGGTGCACCAGGATGGCTCAGAAAATAATGCTGTAAATGCCAAAACAAGGCCACTCTGAATAGTGTCTCTTGCTTAGAGTGTGACAAAATATGCACTTTCCATGTGAAAATGGAAAGCATTTAGGTAATTATTGCAGAAACTGCCCAACTTCTTAGAAATGTAGACCAGCAGAACAGTAGGAAAATGGGAATGAAGACTTAACACGAGAATATCTGTTATTGGAATAATCAGGAAAGATAAAAAATTTCCAGTCCCCTCAATGGTCAGGTACCCATGCCTGAGGCTATTTGACTATGTGGGACCATGGAACTGCCTGATGCAGGAGATCTGGTTGCAAACCACTCGCCCACCCCTGCCTTATGTTCAGACGACAAGCTAAGCTATTCTTTTCTGATGTGCTTATGACCTGACCATTTCCTAAATTTTTATCCCCTGGCTTCCTGTTTTAAAAGAAAACAGAGGTTCAAAGATGATAGCACTTGCTCCGGAATAAAATAAGTATCATCAGCTCCAGGGCGGGCACACACAGCTCTTGCCTCCAACATCTCATGGTTGCTCTCCACCTCCCTATCATCTGCTGCCTGGTGACCACCTCATGCTGCCTAATGGCCGCCCCTGCTGGGGTAGACCCCTTTCTTCACCTACTAACCTCTCAAGGACAATAGGATTGCATCCTGAGTAGTATAGACAGAAGAACGAAATGTTTTCACCTCCATTGCACTACCCAAAAGCATTCAGCAAGGAACCCCAGGGTGCTTCATTCTTTTGGCTTTTACCTGTTTCTGAACGACAACCTCGCTATAGCATTCTTCAACTTCTCTATCTAAAAGTATGAGATTTGGAAGGTCATCCAAGTGAAGGGGAAATGACCACAAACTACCTCTTATTCTCCACCAGTTAGTGCTAAATTCCCAGTGCTATTTAAAATAAAAGAGAAAAAGGCATTCTAAATTGGAATATTTATGAATGTCTGAGTGCATGCAAGGCTGTTGCAAACAGTTTGAAAAATTAATGTGTCAAGATGAATTTTAATGACAAATTTGCTGCTGCCCTGAAGTGTCCTGCACCGAGTAAAATTTACATTTTTTTAATAGATGCAAACGGTAATCTGTTAACAGAACAATTTTATCCACGTTTTATATCCACTGTGCAGTATTGGATTTCTCCTAACCTATGTCTTGCTATGGTACTAGTGGAGGGTGGGTTGGTGGGGGATAACAACAGTCCTCTACTAGCAGTTAGGGAACATGGTGGCAATATGTTGGTACAATGATTACATTTGCAGAGAACTGGTACAAGAGTCTTAGCACTTAGAATTAAAGACTTTTGAGCTGAAGAATTTGTGCTGAATTCCAAAACTAAAATCAAAACCACTAGAATGCCTATATTAAGCAAATCCAATTGAAAAAGCACGTAAACATAATAGGCTGTATAATAACAATGGTAAATTTATTTACTAGAAACTACTTCTCAAAATTAGATACGGCTTCTCATAATGTCAAAATCTACAAGTGCCAGTGTTCAAATGATTTAATGTTGTACTCTTCTAAGGAATACGTCAGATAGAAAAAGACAAGAGAAGATGAAGAAATTAGAATGTGAATGTACTATGGGACTGACAAAATAGGAATTGCATTTTGTACATACTGGACTTGGTGGTCAACTGAATAAGCTACATTTTAATATGTTATGTCACGATGCTGATTTTGACATTATGAGAAGCTGTATCTAATTTTGAGAAGTAGTTTCTAGTAAATAACTTTACAATTGTTATAATACAGCCTATTACGTTGACATGTTTTTTTCAATTGAATTCCAAAATTAAGCTGAGCTCAGAGTCCTTCTATGCAAAAATTCACTTAGTTCCCTCAGTTTTCTTCATTTAAACTCTATAATTTAGGGGTAGGGATGGGGAAAATTTATCAATTTCAGTTTCTCCAAGTTTCTTTTTCTCCACTCTTCAGTTATCCACATTTCCATATCAGGTTTTAATTGTTTTTTTTTAAGACTTCATGAAAATTCACGTGTTTTAATGTGAATTTCTCCTAATATAAATTTCACTCACTATTTTGCAAAGCAGCTTCCTCTAATATAATGTATTTTTGTATGCTGTTTTCACAAATATATGCATTTCCATGCATGCTTATATATGCATTTTTGTGCATTCATGTAAACTAAATTGACTTTCTCATTCCTATTTGGGGAGGGAGAGGCAGGAGGGAGCCCCACAATCCTAGGATAAAGGGTGGTATATAAATTTAATAAATAAATTTCATTTCATTTTCATTTCATTTCACTTTTAATTTGTGTACCGCCTTTGTATACTACTATACACAAGGTGGTTTACAAGCTGAAGAAACAACGAAATAGTCAGCAAAGATCACACACCTAATAACAACATGATCCAATACAAAAAAAAGTCAAAATAGCTTTGAAATAAACAGCTCATACCAAACAAAACAATATTCAATAATCCATTTGAATATAAAAGCAAACAATAAAATTAAATATCAGCAAATAATAATTAAACATTTTGCACTTATCAGTTACAATAAAGAATGGCTAAACTGTAATTGAAATAATAATAATGGCAAATCGCAATGCATAAGATACCACAAAACATACAAAACCATGTAAAAGGATCAAATTGATAAACAAGGACTGCTGATAAATAAATAAACTGCTGCCAAACCATCAGTCGGAAATCCTTGCCAATCTACTTCAGAACCACCCATAGATGTACTAGTAGATCCTATTCTACCTTCTGCTCACCCTTGCTTTAAACTTCATCAACTTAGAAAGGGATGAAATGCACATCATAAAAAGGAAGCAATATTGAGAACCATCTGGTCCTTTCCCACTCTTCATTTCCCTTCTGCCCTGCTTTTCTGCTCCTTTCTATTTCTCTTTTGGTATGTATGGATGTGTCATTTGGCTGGAATGAATGGCTTATTAAAAGCTCATAATATCCAAAGCCATTTATTGGTACAGAAGGTTTGGAATTGTAAGGACAATGCTGAAGGGCAGGAAAATGAAGTGTGAAAGAAAAACACTCAGGATAAACGGCTCCAAACCTTTAAAAAATAAATAAATCAGTTGATCCATTTGTACCAATACGAATAAACTGTGAATTTCATCAGAGCCATACTCTGATGACTGTTCTCTCTCCAGACTTCACTCAGCTCTTCACAGGCAACAATACTGTACTGTATGACTATTTTGTAGAGCAGGGACTCAGCTATACAGCTGCAAATAAAACGTTTTAAGTGTGTTGTAAAGTGCAATATACATATGTGACGCTAGATGTGAGCTATAGCAAATTCAATATATTTTTCAAAACTTTTTTTTTTAAAAAAAGGATTTTCAGGGTGTTTTTTAATATGTGTGTAGATTCCACCCAGGTCTACTTTGTCCCACGGGAATTTCTTACTAGAAGACACAGGGCACACTAAGGAACTGTTTAAAATGCACATTTAAAACACACATGGCTTCCACCAAAGAATCCCAGGGCGGTAGTTTGTTAAGTGTGCTGAGAACTGTGGCTCTGTGCAATTCCTTGGTTTCTTTGGGGAACATCATGTACTTTAAATGTGCATTGGATGCACTTTAAATGTTTGGTGTGGATCTGCCCTACATGTAGTCATAGCTGTCAACCTTTCCCTTTTCTTGCGAGGAATCCTATTCAGAATAATGGAATTTCCCTCAAAAAAAGGAAAAAGTTGACAGCTATGCATGGTGTGTGTGTGTGTGTGTGTGTGTGTGTGTGTGTGTGTGAGAGAGAGAGAGAGAGAGAGAGAGAGAGAGAGAGAGACATTTGTGAGTGAAGGTTTTTAGTGGCAAAATTTAGAAGAAGCTGAACTACATAAAAATACTCTAGCTTTGCATCTTAAATAATCTTGCAGTTTGTCATCCTCACCAACTCCCACGCTTGGCTGGAGTCCCACATCCCTATGTGGAAAGCTGTACTTTGTTCTGTGCACAATGTTCTGGCTGAAATCAATACCAGCAGCACTCAGCCCAGTGCTCTGGGATGCTTGTATTTCACCAGCATCCATCTCGTTTGAGATTTCTGAAAGCATGCACAGATGCATTGCTAACAAAATGTATTACACGGATCTGGCAGAGCACCTGGGACTTGCAACATGAAGGTATCCAAGATGACCAGTGGATCATGAACTGTGAAGCACATCAACATCCGCACACGAACTCTGGAGAATTCTGAGTAATGAAAAATTCAGCCCAGAGAAGGCAGGTAGCATGTACTAACCCCCTGAACAGAGCTTGACTTCTCAAACTCAGTTCTAAAGAGGTTCCTTACATCCTTTCAAAAGAAAAACAACAGCAGAAAAGGAGCTCTGCTGGTAGCACTCATCTCATTTCAAATATGTTCAAGCTCCTTGGGAGATATTTTGGCAAAGGAAATACCCATAAGCCTTCTGCATTTCACCCCCAGTATAATTCCCGTCCAACTCAGGCCTGTCTCTGAAGCTGTCTGAACAAACAGAAGGCAGCATTTTCTACAGTCACACTGCTTACATACATGGTGTAGAATTCTTCTGTCCTCAGGACAGCTGCAAATCACAGAGCAAACTAGGAAAAAGAGATAAACTTCAGGCAGAAAGTTAGACAGGTATAAAAAAAATGGAAATGAGTTGGTTTGCACAGTGAGTCCTGGAAGACCTTGCAGGCCTTTCCCCACCTGGCCTAGGAGGGTGGGCCCTGATGGACTCTAGCTACAAAAGCTGCTGCTGAACAGACTGGGGTAATTGCCTAGGGGGTTTTGTTGGGAGGGAGGTTGCTGTTATTGCTATTATTTTTTTGTATCTTTACTTTAAATCTTATTACGCTTTATGTGGAAATTGTTCAATTTGCTTGTGTACTTTATATGTTTTATTTACAGAGAGACTATGGAAAGAAGATATCAGGTTTACAGCGTGCTATAATTTAAGAGAATATATTATGAAAATGGTATATCGGTGGCACCTCACCCCGGACAGGTTGACCAAAATGTATAAAAGTAGATTGGAAAAGTGTTGGAGATGTAAAGAGGGGAGAGGGTAATTTCTGCATATGTGGTGGGAATGTGGAAAAATTAGGAAGTTTTGGGATATCCTATATAATAATATCCCTGTGTCCCTGCGTCCGTCCGTGTGTCAGTGGAAATTGTCCACTGCGCATGTCCCAGACGGACGCAGGGATTGGACAACGGGAGAGGGGGGCGTGTCTGTGGTCCCGCCCTCGCCCGCCCGCCCGGCGCCCGTCTCCATGGCGGCTGCTCTTCCTCTCCGCCCTTCTGGCCCTCGCGCTCCTCTGTGCCGCGGACACTCCTTTCCCTTCCCCTCCGGCCGCTGCCGGTGGGGAGCGGGGCCTCGGGGGAGTGGGCGGGACTTCGGCGCCATTCCGACGGGGAGGGGCGGGCCCCTCTGGCCCAAGGAGGACCCGGGCCCGCCTCGCGGAGTGCCGTGCTCCGGGGGCCGAGCGCCCAGCTGTGTCCGGCCGGGGAGGATGGATGCCGCCGGCGGCCCCGGTCATCGTGGCGCAGGGGCGGCCCCGGGGCGCCGAGCAGCTTCCCCGCGCGTCTGGATGGGGCGGCCGCCGACTCACGGGTGCGGCAGCGGCGGCGGGCGGCGCTCTCGGGCGGAGGTGGGATGCGGGGGCCCCGCCCCCTGCCCGCCTCGCGCTGCCGCCCGGTCGCCAGGGATGGGGGGGAGGTGTGTGTGTGTGTGGGAGGGAGAGAGAGAGGTGAGCTATTTGTGGAGGTGTGGGAAGTGGGGGGAGGTGGGTGGGGGGAGGTGTGTGTGTGTGTGTGTGTGTGAGAGAGAGAGAGAGAGAGAGGTGTGGGGGGGAGGGAGAGAGAGAGGCGAGCTGTGTGTGGAGGTGTGGGAGGTGGAGGGGAGGTGTGTGTGTGGGGGGGAGATGGGTGGGGGGAAGGGGGAGGGAGGGAGAAGCGAACTGTGTGTGGAGGTGTGGGAGGTGGGGGAGATGGGTGTGGGGGGGATGGGTGTGTGGGGGGGAGGGGGAGGGAGAGGGAGGCGAACTGTTTGTGGAGGTGTGGGAAGTGGTGGGTGGGTAGGGGTTTGACCACGTGTGTTCTAGCACCCGTTGTTTTAACGAGCTAAAAACCACTAGTTATATATAACGAACTAAAAAAGATGTTAAAAATCCCATTCACAAAATGACTAGTAGTCTTCTTATTAGGGATAATGTCAACTGAAATAAAAAAAGAAATAAGACCTCTCTTTATGTATGCAACATCCGCAGCCAGAATTTTATTTGCAACGTATTAGAAAAATGAAATTACACCTACAAAATCAGAATGGCAAGTTAAACTATTAGAATATCTGCGAATGGCAAAAATGACAGGAAGGGTAAGAGGGTATTCGAAGCAAAAAGTAAATCAAGAATGGATTATATTCAAAGAATATCTGAAAAATTATTGTGACAGCAAAAACCTCCTGGCAGATCTTGAATGAGTCTTGCAATGTACAGATAATATATGTAAATTTATTGTTTCTATTTAATTTTTCTTTAATAATAATAACAATAACAATAATTTCTTTATCAAAAATCTTTATGAAAATAATATAATAGTATGACATTGTGTAAAAAATAACAAGTGTAATTCAGTTTCTTTTGAGAACATTCGGAAATCTACTTTAGGTCTTTTTAAATTTCTTGTATTCCTTTTTTAATTTTGTTGTTGTATGGGCTGCAATATAAATTGTAATATAGTATATTGTTGTATAATTTTGTGAAATATGTTTAATAAAGTTTTTTAAAAATAAATAAATAAAATATGTTTTTATATTTGCACCTTGCACATGCGGCATACAAATAAAATTGTGTGCACTGAGGACAAAGGTGTGTGTGTATGTGTTTGCGATGTCCGGCAAGCCAATGAAGGGACAGGGGAGTAGCAGCTAGCAACAAACACTCTGTGAGGTGAGTGGGGCTGAGAGACTTCAGAGAAGTGTGACTAGCCCAAGGTCACCCAGCAGCTGCATGTGGAGGAGCGGGGAAGCGAACCCGGTTCACCAGATTATGAGTTCACCGCTCTTAACCACTACACCACGCTGGCTCTCATGGCGTTTTCTGGCAAGGCCCATTGACACTCTATTAGTTCCCACTGCATAGTCCAGCATCCTGTGTGGTGTTATAACGTTATTAGAATCTCCTCCCTTAGAACATAGGCTGGGTGAAACTGCTTGAATTCACCAGGAAGACATTTCAGGCTCTTGCTGTTCTTTGACTTGGCAGTGGCTCCACACGGCTGCTTGGTAGCAATATGAGAGGCAGTGTGTAGTAAAAGGGAGGGTTCATGGCAGATAGCAATCTGACTATAGGAATTATTTGTTCATGTTTCACTGACTTCGATACAGCCGTATCTCCTCTAAATGATACACTCGTCTCTTCTCCCCCACCCTTTCCCCAGTTAGTCATCATTATTCTGTCATTTGGGTTGGCTGCCAAGGATATGCCTTCTAACCATATGCATGCTGTAAGCCTCAAAAGCAGCTGTCTCCAAAGTGAGCCAGTTCGGGAAGAAAAGGAAAACAAATTATATAAAAGTAGATTAACTTCTGTTTAACATCTTTTCAGACAACCCTGCCCTCCGCCCACCAGAACCAACAGCCTCTCTAATCCTGCTTGTTTGTGTGCACTCTGCACTTGTGATCCTTCCTGGTGTGACTTGAATTTCAAATATGGAGCTTTATATTTGCCTGGCGAATATTTGCCATTGTAATTATAATCCTCCATGTGCGAGCTTGTGGGAAGTGCTCTGTGCTTCCGTCTCCTGTGTGCACTTCTGGGCCAGTCCAATGCAAAACATTTCATTTGTCTTTTTCAGGTCTGTTTGTGTGCGCACCTGCCTAGTTGCTGTTGCTATCTGTGCCATTTTAACCCCGTGACCTGGGGCTGTGGAGGAAATCTGGATCCTAATTTAATTGGAAACAACTGGGGAAAGTCTTTTATGGAGAGCACTGGAAGTAAGGGTGGTATTAAAGCATGGCATCTAGTATGAATGAGCAGCACAATGTCCACTGAAGTTAAAGGGCACGACTAACTTATGTTATGGGGCGGTTCTACCATGAAAGTAACAAAACTTAAGCTTCAGGGCCGCTTATCCCAGAATGGTCCCAAATGTGATTTTAGTCTACATGGCTTAATAGTTTTGGGTATAGCAGACCCAATTTGAGCTGCACACCTCAAATTGATGAAATTTTTTGTTGTATATAGCTCAACAATCCCAAAGTTTGTCAGTAGCACAGATTTGAATAAGGTTGATATTATTATTCACACCAGTGACTTTGGCAAGTGAGATAATCCAGTGCAGCAATATTAATCAAAATCTGAGGTGTAGTAGTTATTATTATTTTTTAAGTGCTCTGCCGTGGAACAACACCACTGAATAAGACAACAGTGGTTACACAGACCTCAATCCTGGTTACGGAGGGCCCCCCATAACAGTTCAAGTTTCAGGGCCCCAAAAAAGTAGGTCCGCTTAGGTTCATTAATTTCAATTGGTTTACTCTGAGTAGAATTTAGTTGCCTGTAACCCAAAGTCTTGGGGTTCACGTGGAAGATTGCTAAGAATGTACCTGGGAGACGTCACTGTATCTGAGGGGGGCAGTTCAATTGAGTTGTTTTGTTGAGTTACCAATTATGCTGTTTTTGTGGACTTCTGTTATATTTTTCTATTTAAGAGAACATTTTGTTTTCCTTTTCATCACACTCCCTTGAATGTGTGTTATGTGTTCGACCTTCATTTGCAATTTGCTTTATTTTGACGTTTTGTAATGTTCTATTTGAGGTTGCAAAGTGCTTTGAAATGTTATTTTATTTTTAAATATAAAGCAGTATGAAAATGCTTTAAATAAATACACATTATATTCTATTATATAAGTTTCCACTCTCCCTTTGGCCTCTCGTCCCCTGCCTGAAAGACACCCTCCAAGTTAAAAAAACCCAAAATGATACAATTAAGGGAACAATACAACCAGTAGAACAGAATAATCAAAAACAGATCCAAGAGCATAAAATCAATTAAAACCACAGCAGGCAAGAGCAGCAGGATATGGAACATACTGACTACTGGATTGTAGCTATCATGATTAAAAATAAACTGATAGCTGGTGGCACCTTTTGAGCCAAGGTACCAAAATCAAATTAATGTGTCTATGCTGCTTCTGGCCCATTTCCAGCCATGCTCAGCGCTGTGCCAGAGGGCAGAAAAATAGATTTTGGAGCTCTGGCTCCATGATACTAGACCTTACCAAGGAGGGCACCATCTAGAGTCGGCGTAGACACACCTGTTTGACTTTGGAATTCCAGCTCCATCAGTGATCAGTTTCTACACAGGTTGGCAGCTACCTACACGGGAAGGAAAAGAGGCAAGTAATCCAGGCAAACCAATCTTTCTTATTTGTTCACTTCACCTGCCACTTTGAAAATATTTTTTCCTCTGCTAAAATAGATCGTTTGCTGGAGGAAGCCGCCTTGCCCCCAAACAGCTTATTTGGCTCTGCTTGTTAACCATGCTGGCATCCAGTTGACCTTGGTGGTACCTTTCCTGATCTGCAGTATACATTCTCACTGAATTTGTGTTTTTGTGGGTTTAAATAACCCCAAAGAATTCTACAGCGATTGACCCTCTTGATTTGCCCATTTAGCTTTCATTTTAGCCAGCTGATTTACCCAATTATCTGGCTTGGCATATGCAATATTTTCACCTCTCTCAACTTTTCAGTCAGAAGGAGAGTAGACACCTAGTTAAGTCTCTGTTTTTTTCTTAATTTCCAGATTCCTTGTCCAAATGATACATAACGTGAGAAAACTCTCATCTGTAAGCATCTGCTTCAACGCTCACTACACTGCAGTTTCCACCACTGGAAGCAGTATGGCACATTTACAAATATACAAATACAGAATTAAGTTTCTATTTCCCCATAATTGTGAGGATCCTGGACTGAATCTTTAACCCTCCAGCTCAGAGCTTCCTGAGCAAAACTTTCACTTGGACTTTTAACCCTTCTGTACCAAAGAGCCTCTAAAGCAACCACTTTTTCTACCCACATTTTACAACTGAAAACCAAACATAAAATGGCTGCAAGTCCTATTCCTCCACATTGTGGGTTTTTTTTTCTTCCCTTTTCCTTTTCCTACAAATGGAAGGTACTTATTATGCCAGCTTGGCTTTAGCTATCCATTGTTATTATCAGTCCATTTAACAAACAGGAGCAGCTAAAACCCAAACTAGGTTCTGAGTTAACAGATTAAGGGGGTATAAATCATGTATGTGATCACTCTATTTAGAATTTCAGTTCCAAAAAAATGAATGTTACCTCTGTATTTGTAAGCTGGGTATACATTGTAACAGTCTATGCTGGTTGCCTGCTCTGTGCTGCCTATTTATTCGGGTTTCTGTGCACTGATGTAGGTGTAAATAATACACACTTTAAAATATGGATTTTTCAGTGGCATATACAACAAACATATGTTCTAGCGCCTTTATCCTGTGTCGTGCAAGAGAATAAAACTCAAGGCTTCTGGGGGTGTGCCAAGTTAAGCAATGGGGATTTGAGGTCACATCCCTTCTTCATCTCCTATAAAGCAGGGGAGCACCTGGAAGAGCAGATGGCAGGACTAACACTCGTGGGTTTCATTTCACTCAATTAAGGAACAGGATGGTTTTATCTGCTAAAGATACGGCAAGAATTCCAGTGCAAAAAATCCTTGGTATACAGTATTCCTCATCAGTGCCTTATCTTCCCAGCACAGACAGAAGAATCTGTTGATGCTTTCCATTAGACAACTATTATTACAAAGGCGCTTTCTGAAGCTGTTTTTATTAATAGGCATTCATTTGGGTAGGATGAACAGCCTAACTCTGCAGCCACAAGTAGGGAAGCTTTAGCTGTTAATTGTTGAGCTCCTGGTGAGCAAGGAAATAGTCCCTTCACCCTGCAGCCACAATTTCAAACTCCATTTCCCTTCTGGATTTTGACAGACTCGGAATGTTTTAGTTGGGGGGTCAAATCTTCAGACGGCTCAGTCCTCCGAATGTCTGCAAGAACTGTCAAAAGGATTTAGCTCCCGTTAATTCGGCATTGTTTGAATTGTCACGAAAACTGGAAGAAGGTGCAAGGCAACCATCTGGGCGAGGGAATTGCTTGGAATGGAAATGCAGGAGCAGAGCTCTATGTGGCATGCTAGCTAGGCATGCAGGTTTCTCTCTGCACTGTTTGGGTGATTCTACAAATGCAATACAATATAGAGAAAGAGGAATCGTCATGGTTAAAAAAATCCTTTCACAGAAATGGTTTGCTGCATGAAACATGCACAGCTGTTTTTATTTTGAGCAGTATGAAGTAATTGGGTTGAAGTTGGCAGTTACTATGTTAAAGTGGAGTCCAATGAGAAACACATACATGTTTCTGCCCTTTAGCTTGATATCTCCACCTAAGTATCAGTAAGCAACTTTTACATTTCATTCCTTTTCACTGGTTTATAATTTGACACATAGCAACGATACACATCAAAGTCAATGTATAAAAGTATTCGGTTCTTTCCATTTAGGAAAGGATGAATCGGTGCATGCAAATATACTTTTTAAATAAAACTATTTGTGGTGGAACAATGTATTTTTGAAAAACCACCACTATCACACAAAAATGTATCTGCTTCACAAGGGAATCAGATGCTTTCCCCCCCTTCTGGGCACATGGCTAAACACAAGACTCAAATCCTGTCAGCAATCCTCCAGAGATCAGATTATCTCATAAGAACTGATCTCTCCTTCTTATTGCGTGTGTGTGTGTATGAGGAAAAATAGAGAGATTAAATTGAAACTTGAGAATACAGCACTGCAGTTTTAGATGAGCTTCCCACTCCAATCCATCCCCAGTTTACAAAGACTTATAAAAATATATATATATCACAAAACTTTGTATCCAGGAGATATCCAGTAGCGCTTATGAGCTCAAAGACGACAAGAAGATATAGCAGTGGAAAGTCAAACACTTTCTGATGTCATTAACATTCAGCCAGCTCAGAGCTGAGAAAGCAGAACAGAATGTTATTATGGATATCATTGGAAGTTCCCAGCAGTAGGTAGTCTCACCTGTCTACTTCAACATTTAGGTTCTGGGAGACATGATCCGTAAGCTTCCCAGCTTTATAATAATAACCTACAGTAAGGAATGGTCTACTTGAAGTAAATATTGAGGCGCATATTGTTGGGAAATTAGATTTTTATTTATTTATTTCTGTGTATCTTGTGCTTCCCTGTTACTACAGTGTTGTTGTAGTCCACATATAGCCCAAACAGCAAGTTCTACACACAATGGGAGCTGTCCATAAGCTTGGCAGTACTCCAAGGTTTTACAATGTTAAGAAGTGTACGTTGGATGTGATAGAGATGTTTGGGCTCCTTACCTTTTACGATGGCTCCTTTGGTGCCAAGTTGGTGACATAATCTGACTGAAATTGTCAGGGATTGAGGGCTGGAAGCCTTAATAAAGGGCCTCCTACACTTCCCTCCATTAATTTCAGCACTTTTAACAATGATGCTTTCCACTCCAAGGAAAACAAATAGTTCTACTATCTTTACAGCGTTACCTTATCTAGACCACTGTGCTGGGCTAGAGAAACACTAAATGTTATGCACAGGTGTGTTCTTATGTGAAGAAGGAAGTCTAGGGGCTGGCTGGTTCTAAGTCATAGAATCATAGAATCATAGAATCATAGAGTTGGAAGAGACCACAAGGGCCATCCAGTCCAACCCCCTGCCAAGCAGGAAACACCATCAAAGCATTCCTGACAGGTGGCTGTCAAGCCTCTGCTTAAAGACCTCCAAAGAAGGAGACTCCACCACACTCCTTGGCAGCAAATTCCACTGTCGAACAGCTCTTACTGTCAAGAAATTCTTCCTAATGTTTAGGTGGAATCTTCTTTCTTGTAGTTTGAATCCATTGCTCTGTGTCCGCTTCTCTGGAGCAGCAGAAAACAACCTTTCTCCCTCCTCTGTATGACATCCTTTTATATATTTGAACATGGCTATCATATCACCCCTCAACCTTCTCTTCTCCAGGCTAAACATACCCAGCTCCCTAAGCCGTTCCTCATAAGGCATCGTTTCCAGGCCTTTGACCATTTTGGTTGCCCTCCTCTGGACACGTTCCAGCTTGTCAGTATCCTTCTTGAACTGTGGTGCCCAGAACTGGACACAGTATTCCAGGTGAGGTCTGACCAGAGCGGAATACAGTGGTACTATTACTTCCCTTGATCTAGATGCTACACTCCTATTGATGCAGCCCAGATGCAGCCATGCTTCCCTCTTGTGCATGAATGGGGCTCCCCCGCCCCCGTGGAAATCCCATTGCTGTTGAACTACTTCCACAATGGAGCTCATTGATGCCATCACTGTCAATCTTTAGAAAAACTAAAACTTTTTGTTGTTGAGCTGGGTGAGAGCATTTGTTCTGATTATTAATTTTAGATTGCTTTTTTATTGTAATGATGTTGTTTTGTATATTTGTAAGATATTGTCTTTGGTAAATTACCTTGAAGATTGTGACAACTGGAAATGCAGCTAATAAGGTTAATGAAAAACCCCACTTTGTGTGATTATATATATAAACATGAAGTGGGGATATATGTATATATATATCCCCCTGAATTAACTGCTTCCTGTCTTTGCAGAGCACATTTCTGCCACAGACTGCCTTAGTACTTGAGAATAGGTGCGCATTTGATTTCATTTAATGAGGATTACAAATGATTTATAAGGCTTTATGCTCGCAGAAATTGGGGTTTTCTCAAAGCAATGCCCTCGAGTTTTTTCCCAACAGTCGTAACAAAAAGCATTATCTCGCTGCAGAAACATTTGATGTGGGTAGTACTGCTTTCTTTCAAACTTAATCCATGTGCATTCATAAATGTTTAAAGTTATACTGAGCAGAAGACAGGACATGTATTATTGTCATTTTCAAAGCCTGTGGGATAATCCTATCTGATGTTCTGAGAGAACTTCACAATGAAGTCTTCAGTAAACTCATTTACTAATTTATACCCCTTCTCTACCTCTCACTTTGATTTGTATGGGAAAATAGTGTGTGAAATACTGTGGTGAAGAGGCAGGCTTACAAAATAAGGTGGGGTTGTTGTTTTTATTGGAGAAAAATACAAACACAGTAACATTTTAACAGAGCAGTCAGAGGGAATCAGATTATGCTTTACGAGTTTAAGCATAAGATTGCTCCAGTATTTCTTAGAGGATGTGAAAAACCTCCTATTATTATTGGTAATCATTATGGTGATGATGATACTTTTCTATCCTGTTTGCCTCTCAAAGGAGCCCAGGGTGGCAAACAACCAAGCAGCAAAACAATGCAATTACAAATAAAATGAAAGCATCTTGTTTCTAAAAACTTTAGAAACAAGAGCATCGAAAAACATTTTTCAAAAACAGTCATACCCTCAAAACTAATAATAGCAAGGTTGCCAGGAACAGCATCTTTGAGCCTCCAAATGTTTGGTGAACAGAACTGTTTTAAAACCCTAAATGTTAATAGTAAGGGAGATAGTTGCTTCTCACCAGGGAAAGCATTCCACCAGCAGAAAACCACCACCAAGAAGACCCTGTCATGGGTCAGCACCCACCCGGCACACCCATCAACCAGCCTTGTGGATGGAAAAGCCCAACATGCATTTTCCATTGCTTGCTGTGAGTCTCATACATATAACAATTTGTCCAGGTGAGGATAAGTCTCCATCCTGTTTGTACACTTAGGCTGTAATCTAAACCTCCCACTCCTCACCAGTGGGACTTTGCAGAACAGTGGAGACACTGCTGTGGCAAAAGGTGGTGGTGAGGAGGAGAATCAGATACGATCCTAGCTCCGGTGCTGTCACAGTGCTCAAGTCTGGATCAGGCCTGATGGCTGAGAAGACTGGCTTGGGATTCAGCAGATCCCAGTCTGGCTCAGCCTACCCACCTCTCCACCCTTGGAACATGTAAATCTACAAGGTAAGCCTTCATTTCAAAATTGTATGTTCTTCAGTCAGTGTAACTATGATGAATTTGGACCATGTCCTTTACTTGCCACCAGTGGCTTATAGCACTATGGGTCAGATTTGGTCTTGTTTCACACAGTTTATTTTCCTCATGCCCCTAGGCTGCCAATGAGGCAACCCTCCAAATCTTGCCGTCTTTATATTTGCCTATTATCCCTCCTTTGAGGGATCCTGAAGTATACGTAATTTGTGATCCAACAACTAAAAACACAAATGCGCTTCAAGTTCATTATGTCAGTATCACGGGCATACGAGACAGCATAAATTGGAGTGCCGATGGGCTTAAATTTCAGAGTGGGTTAACTGCCACAGGTTTCTTGAGAGTTTTGCATTCCACTGCGGAAGAGAAATGATCTCACTGATACAATTAAAATACTTCAAGCAAATAACTCTCTCTCAATATATATATATGAATGCATATTTTAAAGAACCTCGAGACTTATAAAACTATAATCTGCTTTATGTAATCATCATCCTCCCACTTGGCCTCATATTTCTTTCCTCAGATTAATTTCTTGATTTATAATAACAGCTATTTTTGTGTGTGTAATAAAATACATAGAGCCAGATGCTCTGCAGGGATTTCCTGCTGCCATTACTTAGCACTTATGAGTTCTCCTGTTGGATAATAATTAACAGCCACAGAGAATGGCATGGACCCCACGCCGGAGCTGTAAAATACCACATCACATAGTCATTGACCTGGTGTGTGTGTGACCCTTTATTGCTTAAATTGTATTTGACTTCATACTATCATCTAGCAGGAGGTCCTATAATGTCTGTGAAGCGTATTAAACTGCTTTTAGCATTTTAATCAAGTCCTGACATTTCTATTGATTTCTTACACATACTTGTAAAACCTCAAAGCAGTTTTCACTGTTAACCTAAACAATTCTGGCTAGTAACATTTAGCAAAATATGGTCTTAACCATTTCAGATTTTTCCCGATCGTTTTGACATTCATATGCACAAACGCAGTGTTTTGCAATCCTGTACGCTGTTTGGGAGCATTATCTGCAAAGAGCAGTTGAGTGTTAAACCTTTCTGGAAACTGCACCTCTGTGAGCAGGGTTCTCCTCTCAACACTTGTAACAAACTACAGTTCCCAGGATTCTTGGCGAGAAGTCATAACTGTTTAAAGCGGTATGATACTGCTTTAAACGTATAAGTGCAGATGGGGCCTAGCTCTCTCTGTCTGATGTCTAGTTTTCTGTAGGAAGGGGATTTCGCATAGAAGAGAATATATGAGCTCCATACTGCAGTATGAAGTAATACAGCCCCCCCATCTCCCAGGTGTTGTACAAGGAAGGAGGGGGTGATTGTCTCCGGAAAATAAAGGGATAATCCTGGCTTCCTGATACATGAGTGCCAGACAAAAGGGTGCGATTAACCTGGCTGGGAAACAGGGAAATGTAAATATCTCTTGTTTTACTTGATGGGTTTTTGGGTGGAGGGCAAGAGGAGGCATGGGGAGGGTCAAGGATGCTCAGATTACTGCTACCAGACCTCCCCTTTCATGAGATAGCTGTGATGTATCTGGGGGTCCTGGGTTACACCCCTTTTTGTGACGTATGTATGATGTATAGGGGGGTGGTCTTGAGCGGGTGGGGGGATTTCAAAAGTCTATATAGGAGCTGGCACACCATTGCTCTGGGTTCCTCCTCCCTCCTCCATTTTGGGAGTGAGGGCCTCTGTTGCAACAGATATAATAAAAGTGTGCTTCTAAATTTTTCTCTGGTTGGCCTCTGTAATTTACTCCTTCCGATGGAGAACCTCAAAAGGCTCTTGTGTACCCCATAAGGAAATAAGAGCAGATTTCTGATTATTTCAGAGGTTAGTAAGAAGCTGTAGTTTCAGTGGGTTCGGCTTTGTTTTTTGCTAAGTAAGCAAATGAGCTTCATTAATGTAAACACAGTATCAGATACAAGTTGGATCAGGGGTTTTGAAGTAGGACATGACATATTTCAGGGGAGGTCACTTTGTAGATGGAGGCTGCTGTAATTGCTGCAAACTTGCATTATAATGTAAATTGGTGTTAGCACCGCAATGAAAATTATTCAGCAATTTGTCGGCAGATTAAAAACGTCAGGCATTATGGGTGTACACGTATAAGGATATATGAATACCCCAATTCAAAAGGGAGGTCCCAATGAACCCCTCATGCACTAAAAGCAGGGCTGCAGAGGCTATCCTCACCCTTACCAGCTGCACATTCAAAGACCTTCTCTGTGTAAAGAAGAATCCGAGACTAATCAGAACTCAATTCTTGCATGGAGGTCTCCCTGCATAGCACCCCCCTCTCGAAATGTGGGACTTTTTGGTGGTGCAGCCAGTGGCGGAACTTCATGGTCTGGCACCGGGGGGGGGGCGGAGAGCAGGCGGGGGCGTGGCTGGCGCAGGTCCTGGGGCGGGGCGTGCTGCCTGTGGGGGGGGTGGCGCCCAGCGCGGGCGGTGGGGCAGCCGTGATGGCACCCTGCCGGGATCGCGCTGCCGGGGGCGGTGCGCTCCCCCCCACTCCTCTTCCTCTGCCAGTGGGTGCAGCTAGTGAGAGCAGTGTCAGGGGCAGGGCTCAGCTGCATAGCATAACAACCCCCTAATACAGTCTATGCTTTTAAAATGGAATGGGCTTCCTGATAATGCCAGAGACCGTGAAGATTGTTGCAGCACCATGTGTTTAGACACTCTGCCATATAGAAATCCAGTATACAGTATAAGAGCATAGGAACATGGAAAGCCTCCTTAGCCACAAAGACAGGTCACATCTAGCTCAGTATTGTCTACATTGAGTGGTAGCAGCTCTCCACAGATCCAAGTGAGTCTCTCACAGACAGACCTGGAGATGCTGTGGATGGAAACTGGCAAAGCAGGTTCTCTACCACACTGAGCTACAGCCCCTCCCCCCCAACTCCCCATACTTAAATTTGTGGGGCACATAGTTCCACCCCTACCACGAAAGAATGGGAAGTTGGCAACAGACTCCCCATCCTTGTTTGCGGGCTGTACAGTTTTTTAGTGGCGAAAAGGCAAGTTACTACTAAAGGTCGCAATCACATTCATTAAGAGGTCAGTCATCTGGAAAAGAGAGGTGGCTGATTTGGTTTCCACAAGAAAACAAAGGCGTTGGTTGCCTCACGGGAAAAGGAAAAATCACATTGTATAGGTGGTTTTTCTCCCTTCCCCCTGATATATGTTAAAAAAAAATTCCTTCATTTGATGGATTTGGCTGATTGCTATGCAGCCTATTGTCAGCGTGAGCTGAATTCATCTACTGCATTGCTCTGTCAAGTAGGCAGGCAGCCGGGTGCAATTCTGAAAGTTGACAGGATGGAACCTCTCCCATCTGCCAATTATTGGGTGACCTTGGGGAATTGGTGGGCTGTAACGTCCACACTTCCTAGCTAACTCCTTAATCACTTGGTAGACTGAAAATAATAACGTAATTTCAGGAACTCAGTAAAGCAACTTTGTCTTTCTGGAGCGGTTCCTCCAAAGTCTGTCAAATTGTGTTTTTATTTCCTGCTGCCTTGATTTAAAAAAAAACAAACAAGCAAGCAAGCTGGTGCCGATGTGTTGCTTTTATTATAACTATGTTTTCAATAAGATATCAGGTGAAGAACAGCCTCTGTCCATCCCAAAACAAAATTCCCTTCACCTGTCACTTACTGGAAATATAAATAATAAGGAAAAATGCTTTGATAATGTGTAGGAGGAAATTTCTTTGCCGCAAGTGTAACGTGACAGCTTGAAGTTCTTGACAGTTAACATCTGAATAGCAAGATGCTCAGTGCTGAACCAGCCATGGTAGCTGTGGGATCAGTTCTGAAAATAATGCTTCTGAATCTGTAAACAATTTCCTGTCACACACATTATTTAAGAGGTGAGGTGGCTTTTGTGAAGTGATTCCTATTTGCCGCTCTCTTTCTCTATCTCATGTGCCATAGAGCAGCATACATTTTGAGCACATGATGTCTCCCAAAGGGTTTGTTAAGGGTGCTGTGAATTATACCTATATGAGGAAAACTACAATTCCCAATATTTGCCTTAAATGTATGTTGAGTGTGCTTTAAATGTATGGTGTGGAGAGACCTGGAATCAGAATATTTGAAACAAACAACCAGACGTAATCTGCCATAGGTTCCCCCATTCAAATTTTAAATCTTATAAAACAAGTGTAGGGAATTGAGGCCCAGGGATTCAATGTGGACCTCCAAGACCTCTCTATCTTAGCCCTTGCGACAGCCTGCAGAGTTGGAGCTCAAGCACAAAGCAGGTTGCCCAACAGTACTCATTGAATTCATGACTGTGCTGAGAAATTTCCATCTAAAGAGACGGTGACTTTCTTGAACCCAGAGTCAGGACCATTTTTTCTTCTGTGATGAATTCCAGTGTTTTCTTCTGCTAAAAAAGCAACTTACGTCGATCTCAGGTTTCTCTGTTGCTAAATGTATTGTGACACTAGCTTCCTCCACCTCACCAGGTTATTGGAGAATTAGCTAAAGATAAATGCACTGGAAAAGCAAAGGATTCATAACTTACAGCCTCCTCAGTATTGCCCATGCGAAAAGATGTATTCTATGGATACACCAAAACAGACACTGCTAAATAGTAAAAAGATATAACTCACAACTGAGTGCAGTAAGCTTATTACAAAAATAGTTTCTGGAAATCAAATGCGCTTTGAGTTACTTACCGCTATTCATCAGGGGCACTGATTATAATGAGGGATTCTCTGTACGCTGAGACAGATTTGAAATGGCATTGTTTTTACATCTGTCTACCATGGGGTTGTCGTAAGTACAGTGAAGCAATGAAGCTTTTCAAAGATTCTTAATATAACAGCAATTCAATTATTTAAATTGTTTTCCCTGTGGGGTGGCCCCTTTCATTGTCCTTATTGTCCACGTGAAGAGCTATTTATTGCTTTAAAACTCATTGGGTTGGTTCCTAGATACTGCTTTGC
This sequence comes from Darevskia mixta, assembly GCA_034641385.1. Classification (NCBI taxonomy): domain Eukaryota; kingdom Metazoa; phylum Chordata; class Lepidosauria; order Squamata; family Lacertidae; genus Darevskia; species Darevskia mixta. The sequence goes on from JAWWNH010000013.1 coordinate 7,186,237, forward strand.
AGGTGTAGGGCAACACCTCCCCTCCCCCCATGCTTGGGTTACAATCTGGATCAAGCCTTGGCCTTCCCCACCCACAAGTAACCAGCCTGTATGTAAAGGCACAGCTACATAGATAACATGGGGTTTGGTCCTTAGACAATCACAGGGCCGGCGAAGCCATTAGGCGGGGTGAGACCACTGCCTCAGGTGGCAGAAACCCCTGAAGCAACACCCCCACACAGGCACTTTGCCTGCCCCACTGCCTCTGCCAGTGGTGGAGAAGCAACACTGGCACCAGTGCTGATTTCAAGCAAGATCTTGGTGGTGGTTTCAGCTGAGATATTGCTAAAATCCTGTGAGATTTTGCAGAGATCTCACCCAAAATTGGTGCCCATGCCAGCGCTGCTTATCCACCAGTGGTGATGGCAGTGGCAGGGTGAGTGGTGCAGGTGGCTGCAACAGACATGGCAGTGCTGGTGGTTGTGGCAGTGGTGGTAACAGCAGGGCAGGGCAGAAAGTCCTGTTTTGCCTCAAGCTGCAAAGCAAGACACACTGCCCCTGGGCAGCCATATTCGCAGGAAGGAAAAAAGTGTGCACATATCCAGATATTTTGAAATGTTTAACCAGAGGCAATCACCTTGCTGAACAGGCAAGCTGGCTTTAAATGGAGAAGTAGCTTCCCTGTTGAGCCAGTTGATCAGCTACAGCTACAGATTATTTGCCTGTTTTGAACGGTTTCCAGACCGATAGATCTGATGAAGTTAATCCAAAGGCCAACCACATTTTCTTTCTTTTTTTCTCAGCCTCCATCCCCATGGATTCTAGATTAATAAATGCTGATATGCTGACTAAAGGAGCTCTTAGGGACCCCCTCCACTGCCTTAAGAAAAAAAAATCTTACTGCTTTATGAGTGATACCTTGGAAGGCAGATAAAATACAAAATGACTGATAGCTTGGTATGTTTTAATTATTCCTTTCATAAGCTACAAAATTAAATTCTATGAAGCTGAAGACATTATCGCTTATTAAATTTTGATGGAACTCAGAAAGTGTAACTTTTAATGAAACTTTCCGCACCTTCATAACCATTTTAATCATTCCTGCCCCCCATCCTTTGCTTACCATACAATTTCCTCCCTCACGCTGCTGCCAATATTTTTAGGGTTTTAAATGTGCATGTGTATGTATGTACTGTATGTATTTATGTTTATACAGGGGCTGCCTACCCTGCTTGCTCCACTTGCCAAACCCACTTACCTGCCAACTCTGCCTCCCCCTCCACACACCTGGTCCCTTCTTCCTTCCTTTACACCTTGCCCATCTCTCACCTATCCCCTCACAGCTTGTCCCAACCCAGGGAGTATGTGGGCGCAGGACTTTCTTGTTCCTGTTCTGGTTTGTGAGCCACAAGGAAGCTTATGTCTAGCTTTCTCACTGGTGTGCCCTCTAAGCCTTCCATGACATCAATGACAGTATAAAGTATTTGCTACAAAAATGTATAGGAAAAGAGTTTATTTTTTCCATTTTGAGCTTTGTCACTCAGGGTTTATCATGACTAGTGTGCGAATTGCATTCTGGCTGGTGTCCTTGAGTGAATTCGTTCCTCCTTATGACAATTATCGTGAGCAATTTCCTACCCTCTCCTTTGCTCATCCAGTGGCTATCCAAGGTGCCTAATATCCTTGTTCTTCGTGTGACATGTTTCTTGTTAAGCTGAAAGAGGAAAGCACTATAACTCATCTCAGCGGATTGACAGAGCTGCATGGCTTCATTCCAAACCCCCAATCCAAGAAAATGTAATTCTTCAGTTGCTGGTAGTAGGGGACTGTTTGGTTTTGAAGATGCATGTTCACAAAAATCATTTTTCACCAGATTTGGAATAGCTAGCTGTTCCAAGAACACAAGGGTTCTGGCAGTGTTATATAGGCTTGACCTTCCCATCAGTGTTACAAAGCTTTCCTTTTTAAAGAATATATATATATATATATAGAGAGAGAGAGAGAGAGAGAGAGAAATAATTCTCTACTGGGTGTAATGTGTTAGGAGCACTGCTCCGAACTGGACATTGGATATTTTATAAAAACTTCAGATCTCTAATTGATTATTTGTACAGAAATAGATACAGTTGTTTATTTGACCTCCAGAGTCAGAATGGTCATCTGAAGTGTTATTTTCATTAGAAGAGTCTGGGGAAAACTTTGAGCACAAGTGTCTCTACTTCTTGGTCTCCCCAAAATGGCGGCAAGAAGACAGGGTCTGAAGCAAACGAAGTTTTAAGTGAACCGTGCATGCACAAACTGGTAAGTGCACTAAGGAAACTAGAGCAAACAATGCAGAACTATGGACCTTGGCCAATGATATCACTACCCACACAATGTCATCATGTCAGGTAGGTCAACAGTGCTTTGCTGATCCACACATGCAGTAGTGTTGGAACTGCCCAAGTCAGGTTTCTTAAAAGATGGTAGGTGTTCGTATTTGTATTGTATTTGCATTGGAGATGTATTTCACAAAGAATGAATGAGGAAAGTAGGTGGCCATTGGCAGTTGGCCATTGGCAGTTCTGCCATCATCTAGGCCAGGCATGTACAACTCCCAAGAGACTATGATCTACTCCCAGTATAAAACTCTGGCAGTGATCTACCCATTGTCATTGGAGGGAGCAGGAGCGTGTGTGGGGTGGGTGGATTGCCCAGAGTTGTTGAGCTTTTTTCAGGAGAGAAGTTAAGGATCCCGTGATCTATCAGGATTAGCCAGGGATCTACCGGTAGATCGCGATCTACTGGTTGGACATCCCTGATCTAGGCCAACTCTCCCTGCATCTAGGTCAACTCTCTCTCACACACAACTGTGGCCTTTGTCCTTCTCACTACCAGCCAGGTGAGGGAGGGGGTCCACGCATTTGCCCTATGGCACAGAGCAGCTTCCTTTCTTATACTAAAGACCCATACTTAGGGCCAAGAAGCTGGCCTGGCTATTCCAACAATTGAATCCTCCATCAGATTTTAACCTTTGCTGGATCCAGGAATTAGAAGAGATTTGGGTATACCGCCTAAACCCCCTCCCCTCATAAAAACTCTGAGAGTGGAAAGAGAACATAGAGCCACAATAAAGCAGAAAAAGTGGCCAGCTTCTGCATGTAGTACTACTGAGTTCACATCAGCATTTCCTCCCATGTTCCAAAACACCATGAAGGCTTCTGGGTAGGACAATCTGACAGTGCAAGCTTTGCTGAACTTGAATGCGGAATTAGTTTCCTTCAGTTAGCAAAAATACATTCCAGTCCCAACCAAGCATGGCTCTTATGGTTCCTTCCTTTTCGATCAATATATTCTACACCCAGCATGACAGCTAAACATATCTTAGTCCCCAGTTCCTGGAGGGCAATACATCTATCTTAACAGCTGCCTTTTGGGTTTGATTTGATTCACCTGACCCGATTTAAAAAGCATATGGAAGAGACAACACCCCTAACACAGTCCTGCTGAGTGTTTGTCTCTGAGGCATCTCTGAAAATCCCCTTACAAGTCAAGTGCTCAATGAGAAGCATGTGCTCAACAGTAATCTCAGCTGGTGTCCTACTAGATGGCGCGTAATACACGAACAAGTCCTAACAGCAGCAGCTGCTGAAAATGCGATTGCGTTTTCCAAGATGACAGCGTGTGAAATGATATTGGGGCTAAAACAGCTGAACTGCAGAAGCAAAGTGCTGTAATGTAGGAACCTATTACAGACTTATGAGGTGTGAGCATTTCCCAGCTAAACACATTGCAAACACTAATGTATTTTCAAGTCTACAGCGTGTGAAATGACAGACCCTCCTAAAGGAGATGAGGTGGTGGAGGAAGAGCTTTAATGCAAAAAGTGCATTACGAACTTATGAGCTGTGGACTGCTTTCTTCACTGAGAGGCAACATCAAGGAGACACTGGTGTCTCGCCATTTAGTACTTATTGGATGCCATCACTCCTACTCTGACTCAGCTGGCTTGTTAAATCGCTCGCAGCTTGGGAATAGGGGAGATGGTAGCAGAAAATGCCAAATGCCAACTCCAGTCTCCCCAAACAACACTGAAGGCAACAGTGAAAGGCTAAGGCCTTTAGGCAGGCAGTTGTGGGCCTGATGGGCAGGTGCACACTTCTGGTGGCCTGGTGGTGTTTGGGTTATTTTTTTTTTACTTTGGCTCCACTTGTGAAGACAGTCTCACAGCACGCCCAAAGAATATGTTGTGAGTCCACTTTTAATGTTGCATCTGCATCCAGTCAACATGCTGCACCTTTTGATGTGGTGTCAATAAAGAGGCATAAAAGGATGACATTGGCTGCTCAGACTAGAAGTGATTGCATAGGTCTGGAGTTGCCATTGTGGCAACTCCAGCATTTGTGAAGTCTGAGCTCCACCATCCCACCACTCACTGCCATCTTTCTCATTAGGTGCTTAACTACCTGGAAAGTACAGAGAGTTTGGTAACTTTCTAACCCATTCCACTAGTTCAGGATTATTGCCCAATTCATGGTAACTCACTCTGAGCAAATCTCGATAAGTCAGCTCTTGTCTGTCCACTTCAGTTTCAATGAAGTCATTCTCTTTAGGGTTCTGAACTTTTACTTTAAGTACCAGTTCTTGCATATTTTATGGAAAAGTTCCTGTGAGAAGCAGAGGCTGTGAGGGTGGTGCAGTGCCCATACAGCAGCCATTTGCTTGCTGAGGTACATGTTGTCTAGGTACAGTTGAGGTCAAGAGAGCTCTGTTGTGAGATGTAGATGAGGGATAAACAGTATTGTATTGTGCAGAGAGTTCAAGAAGGAAGCTGGAAGAGCAACACCCTTCCCCACTTCCTCTTTCAGCTGCATGTACTTTTCAATATTCAAATCAGCACCTGAGCAGCTGAACAGCAAGTACAGGAACCGAGAGGATAGGATGGAAAGGGAAGCAACCAGGGAGACTGGGGTGAGGAAAACAGAGCAATTGGAGAGAGGCAGGGGAGGAAGGGTGCCACAGAAATTGGGGTGGAGAAAAAGTATGTGTGCCATATACTGGATGCAATAAAACACATTATCGTGCGATATTTTTTTTTTCACATTCGTCCCCTCCCCACCCATCAAATCACATATAACATCTGTTTCCATTGACTGAACTATAAATTTTTGTAATCTGGTGCTTTCCAGTAATGTTATGGCAAAAAAGATAGGGATCTGAGACATGACTCATCATGGAGCCTGATAGTTTTTAGATGATGATGATGATGATAATAATAATAATAATATAATATAATATTTATACTCCGCCCATCTAGCTGGGTTTCCCCAGCCACTCTGGGCAGCTTCCAGCAGAATATTAAAATACAATGATTCATCAAAAATTTAAAAGCTTCCCTAAGCAGGGCTGCCTGCAGATGTCTTCTAAAAGTCCGATAGTTGTTTATTTCTTTGACATCTGACGGGAGGGCGTTCCACAGGGTGGGCACCACTACCGAGAAGGCCTTCTGCCTGGTTCCCTGTGACTTTGCTTCTGTCCAGTCATCGGTTACTTGTGTTCTGCAATTTTGTTGCTATCATACATTAAAAAGAATATGTATTTATTTAATGTATTTATATCTTGTCTTTCTCCCCAATCTGGGATTCAAGGCAGCTTGCAACATTATAAAATGCAAAGTAATAAAAAACATAGTTAAAAACAATTATTAAAATACTTCAAACACATTTTAAACCAGCAATAAGAAACAGTTTGCCCAGACAGCAGCCCAGTGATCAGCCTTAGTTTTCAAAGGCCTGTCTGAATAGGAAGATCTTAGCTTGCTGGTGGAAGAATAAAATGAGGGAATCAATCTAACATCTCTTGGGAGGGAATTCCACAATATGGGAACAGCCATAGAAAAGACGGTCTCTCGTATCACCAACAACCATGATTCTGGGGTGGTTGGGACCAAGAGAAAGTGCTCTCCCAAGGAACTTAGCACTTGGGCTGGTTCGTAGAAAGATTTATAGATCTATGGTTTCTGAGCACTCTTTCAAAATACCAGGTCACCAAATTGTTGGCAAACTCTGGAATAGACCCAGCATAGCCAATGGTGGTAAAATTACTAGAACCCAGCAAAAAGGCCCAATATTTTGAGGAGACCCTCCTAGCTTCAACATTTGGGAGAATAATCTCTAGAACCGCTCCAAATTCCACTTTAGTCACAAGTTATACAATTCTACAGTAAAAATGAACAGTACTATTCAGCCAAGTTGGTCATAGTGATGACCTGCCGAGTGTTCAGGACTTGAAGATCTGGATTCAAATGCTGTTCATGAGATACCGAGATTACTTTGAGCCTCTTATCGCCTTGAACTTCCAATCTCAAACCAAAACGTCTAAATAATAGCAACCTGATTCACAGAAATAAGAACTAGTATGTGAAATAAAGATCTGCTGTCAACTGCAGGGTAAGTGAGATAATGGTTGAAGTCTGGCAAATCCATTTAATCTATTCCCTCATTATAAACACCTGAAACCTCTCTGGCTTTTGCGCCAGAATCACAGTGAAATGGTAACTGATGAAATAAGAACTGGAAGGAAACAGTATCCTTTCGTCAAAATCACCAAAGGTTAACAATATGGAACAAAATTTGATATGGCACATAAAAGAAAACTTGGACAGTCTTAACAGGTTTAATACTGTTTTATGTCAGGCTTATTCATTTAGATCCAAAAGCAGATCTTATTAAAAGAGACACACACAAAATTCAGGCCGGGGAGAAGCTGTCTTCTAAACCATATCAACTTCTGAATGGGAGTCTGATTCACTGAAAACCTTCAGGGTCAAATTACTAGAATGCCGATATATGATGCAACAAAGGGTCCTGCTGGCAGGTGCTGCTGCAGAATGCTGCAATGCAGCTCTTGCATAACCACCCTCACTTCTGTGTTTGAAGAGCAAGAAACTCATTGCAGATGGGGCTGGGGGGAGAAACACAATTTCAAATACTATCCACATATACCGGTACTTAAGGCATACTGATGCTAAGAGGCTAGGCACAAAGAAATATCAATAGCCTGATTTACTTCTTCCTTTGCTAAGGGTTTGCTTCGCTACCTATGAGGCATTGCTATAATCAATAGTTCACCCTTGCTTAGTAATAATAAACAAAAGGAAATATTTCTGAAGGAATTTATATCACATCCTAAAGGTAACTGTACTCCATTCAGAACCCCAGAATACAGAGTTCTAAGCATTTTAGATTATTTCAAAGGAGATGATGTCACACCAGCTTGTTGTGATTGCAAATAAAGACTGATTTAAGTGGTTCCCCCCCCCCCTCTTTGGAGTTTGCTCAGCTGCAATGGATTAAAAACATAAAGTGTGGCTTGCCATACATAACAGAACGGGTTTCCAAGGTTGCAATCCGAAGCATGCATCCTGGCAACTGAATCTCACACGTCTCTGGAACTTCCGTACAGCCTAGATTCAGACGGCAAAAGTTGCAATTTCCAATTCACATATTTGTTTTGTTTTTTGTTTTTAATGGTATCCAAATCAGCAGCTGCCTGATGAACAAATTGTATTGGCCTTTAATTCGTTTCACCCAGCTCAGATCATTTGATGAATGTGGATAATTTAATAATACTAAAGAGCTCATGAAATTAAAATTTGCTGCGTTGGAACAGTTTGTTAAATCTATACTTGATTTATTCCTGTTGGCTTAATTTAATATTCTATTTTGAATTGAATCCCAGTGTATCCACTTCCTTGCTTTCCTTTTACTTGTGCTTTAAATGCATAAACTGGAAAGAAGGCAAACATAGATTCCCTTTTATTTGTACACAAACCTCATCCCATTCCAACCATCAGCTCCGTCATCTATGGTCTTCCTAGCTTCATCGAGTCACTTATTTTAGTGGGCGCTACCCAATTTGGATGCACAGCCTTCGCAAAGGGTAAGAATTAAGATAAATGTCTACAAGTGAAGATGGAAAGTCAGAGAAACTGTAGCGCAACCTAGACACGCCACTGTGGAATGGTATTAGAAGTCAAACAAACACAATACAAGGCAAAATGAGATGTGGAATTTCTTCCTGTATTACTATTTTAAGTTAGATGTCTCCCAATCAATTAAAAAGTTGTAGATGCAAGAGTTCATATATATATATATATATATATATATATATATATATATATCACATCTCCACCCTGGCAGGAAGTCCAATATTACCGGTAGGCCAGTCACACTCTCTCAGCAAGCTATTTCACAGGATTGTCATGAGAAGAAAATGGGTAGGGAAGTTATTTTTTTATTCATAGCATTTACTGTATATTCTACCTTTTCTCCAAGGACCTCAAGGTGGTTCTGCCCCTCCTCATTTAATCCCCACAACAACCCTGTGAGGTTATTTATGCTGAGAGGCAGTGACTGGTTTAAGGTCACCCTGTGAGCTTCCTGACCAAGTGGGGATTTGAAACCTGGTCTCCCAGTTCTTTATTCGACACTCTAACCACTACACCACACTGGCTCTCAATGTTTGGAAGTGTGGTGGGAAAATGTAATATTTGCTGTTAAAAGCAATCTTTGAACTAGAATGATAATGTTTCCACCCCCCCCCCAAAAAAAACCTCCTCTAGATACTCAGGCCTTTTATGATCATATACTTTCTGTTGATTCTGCCCCCCTCCCATAGTGATTCAAAATGTCTGCAGCATCCAATAAAACACCCTAATTGCGACTTCTTTACTTCCCTCTTAAAGGACATCATCTTCCAAAACTCTTGTGGAGGAACGCATGTACAAATATATCATTAACTGTAGAGCTACCTGCAACTAAACACTCTAATCTTTTACTGGGACATGAATGGAAGTGGACATATTAAAATCTCAAGAACTTCCTTATGTTGAAATTTTACCTTTTTTGTCATGCACTATCATATATTATTTCTATTGCACTTCACATTGTGTTTAAAGTTTCTGTAACTTCATTTTTTTTATGACTGAGATGTTCTGGGGAGCAGAGAGTGAATAGGCCACTTAATGAAAAATTAATGTTAATAATTAACATTGGAGAGGCTTTGGGTGGTCTAAATTAGGTTTCATGTGATCAATACTGTCACCTCAGCACAAATTTTATTGTCTTACTGTTTTGGGTTTTTTTTTGTTTTTTGTTTTAACCTGGTGACATACCTCATCTATTAAAGTACAGTCTTAAGTCTTTCATTTTGCTACAGAAGACAATGTGGCAAGGTGCTATCTATCAGCATAATGCACCAGGGAGGGGGAAAAAACAGGTAATACTGTTCTGTCACTGCATTAAAGTTTCATGCACGCAGGGGAAAACGATCTATTTTGCCTCACTTCTACCCTCTGCTTTGCTTTCAAGTTGATTTTAAAAGTTAGAGAAGTATTTTGAGGTTAGATTAATTGTTTCAAACTTCTCTTAGCCTTGCCATACAAGAAAAGAAAGTAAGGAAATAAAAGAATGCAAAATTAATTCACATTTCCAACGCCTTCCTTAATGGAGTTTTAAGGTCCATTGCAAGGAATCAATCAATACAAGGCTGAGAGCTCTGGCATGTGATGTATTCTCTAAAATGGGGACGAGGGCTGCGTGAAGCAGAATGAATGAACTGGAATTATTTCAGATTATAAAAGAAAAATGATTAAGCGACCAGTGGTGGTAATTAAAAGCAGCATTCGGAAAAGCACAACACAAGCACACAGCCCTGTCTGAAACCTTTTCTGCGGAAGACAGGCAAAAAATATTTTCATGTCATGCGTTTTGATGTGAAAATTAAAGGCCTTAAAAGAGCATTGAGAAAAACATATTGTGGCCCAGCACATTACATGCCATCAGTGCTCTTCTTTGGAAGGGATCTTATAATTTCTTCAATGGTCTTATATGCTGATGTAGAGCTTGGCCAGATAACATGGTTTTCAATACACTTCTGCACTGGGTTCGTGTTTCCTTTGGAATACGGTACAGCAGAGACTGCGGTGTCTTGTAATCATGCTAGTTGTTTGTGCAAGGCAAGAAAGTTTGGTTAAAAGAGTCTGAAAAGAGCAGCACATGGCTAGATCTGTAGCACTGGGATTGACCATCTTTGATTTCTCCACAGAGCAGTTATGTCAGTGTAGAGTCCCTCCCCCTCCTCTCTCATGAGGGCTTTAAAAAAATGTAGCCATGCATCAAAAAAAGTGAATGCTATTTCTCCCTATACTTTGCCCCCTATGCTGTATCTAAGTAGGAAAACAGATCTGGAAAATGGCTATTAGTGAGAAAAGCAGAAGGCCCCTTTCATCTGGTAGCCATCCAGTTTAATTGTGTGCCTGCTCACTCTGTTGTCCAGGTGTCGGTTGTTTGTGTGACAACCTCAGGGCAGCAGTGCTCCCTTTGTATGGTAAAGGTAAAGGTACCCCTGACCATTAGGTCCAGTCGTGTCCGACTCTGGGGTTGCGGCGCTCATCTCGCTTTATTGGCCGAGAGCCGGCGTACAGCTTCCAGGTCATGTGGCCAGCATGACAAAGCCGCTTCTGGCAAACCAGAGCAGTGCACGGAAACGCCGTTTACCTTCCCGCCAGAGCGGTACCTATTTATCTACTTGCACTTTGATGTGCTTTCGAACTGCTAGGTGGGCAGGAGCTGGGACTGATCAACGGGAGCTCACCCCGTCGCAGGGATTCGAACCGCCGACCTTCTGATCAGCAAGCCCTAGGCTCTGTGGTTTAACCCACAGCGCCACCTGGGTCCTTCCCTTTGTATGGTACTTCATATTTAAATCAGATGCGCCAGCCCTTTAAACAGAGGGCTCCTTTAAATAGAAGACTGACAGCTATAGAGTAGGACATGTGACCACCCTAGAAGCGAGTGTGATCCACCACAATCCGCTATGTCAATAATAGGACGTTTTTAAGGGTCTGTGCAATCGAAATTGCATGACACAGTCATTAAGGGCAAGGGCAACTCGTTACCTAAAAATATTTACCTGGGGTTATAAAAATGGATCTAACTAGAGAACTCATTCAAACCCCACCAGCTCTTCAATTCACTTTTTACCAGAAAAAAACTCTTCAAAAATTTTTTGGGGTGGTTTTCATTGTGTGACCAGGTGGTGACAGCCCCAGCCCCCAGGGATCATAAGGAAGGAATAAAGACTCTGACAATTAAAATTAGGCCACAACTTTTTAAACTTCCGAATGTAGGAAGACCTTGGCTTAGGCCTTGGGTGTGTATCCCTCCCAGCCCCCCAGCCAGGGGGAACTGGGGCTCATCAGGGTAAATTGGATATGGGGTGCTCTTCGAGACGTAATTGTAGCAGGCAACCAAGCCCATATCCCCGCACGCAGGGTAGGTCACTGACGACCTTTCAGTGTATGGTCAGTGACACCCATATATATAACCCCTTTAAGAGGGGGACCCTGGAATCGCCACTGCAGGGGGGGTGAATCACCACTTCACACACACACACACACACACACTCCCATATCCTATATAATAAAGTCCAAGTGTCTCTGCGCCGTGTCCCTGTGTCCGTGGGATTGCGCTACTGCGCATGTGCCCCACGGGCACAGGGATTGGAGCTCAGAGACTTCTGGGCCCAGTCAGGAACCGCTGCCGCTGCCGACGGGCAAAACATATCACATTCGCATCCTGGGCCGCGCCGGCGCCGCTTCCTCAGCCGGGGCCCAGGGGTAAGGAGGAGTAGTGGGTGGTGGACTCGGGCCCGCAGGAGGAGGAAGAGGAGGAGGAGGCAGCGGTTGAGGCCCGTTCCTCACGCCTGCCTGGCCGTGGCTGTGCAGCGCTCTGGGTAGCCGCCGCCGCCGGGAGGAGGCGAGGAAAGGGGAGGAGGCAGCGGCGGGAGGAGGAGCCGCCACCGCCGCCAGATTCCCTCACAGCTTCTCTCGGATGCGCCGCAGGATGAGGCCCGGCTGCCTTACCTGAAGGCTGATGTCCTAAACCCACTTACCTGAGGGAAATAAGTGCTGTTTTTACAAATGTTTGACCACATATGTTCTAGCGCCCGTTAATTTAACGGGCTTAATGTCTACTAGTAGGGAATAAAAGACTAAAGGATTCCACCCAAGGCCATAACCGCCAAAGTTGTGATGAATTGCTATGGGGAAGACAAAACCTGCCAATGCAGGAAAATTTCTTCCCGGTCCTTCAACAGCAACCAGTCAAAGACCGTGGCAGCGCCCGCTAAACAGGAAGAAAAAGTTAACCTGCAAACAAGAAACATTAAACAAAGGTAGGGGAGGGAGGGTGAATCTCCAGAGCCGACTGCCTGGATACTGTTGGCTCCACCCCCTTATATATATGGGACTGGCCCCACCTCCCAGCAAGAAACTTGATTACTGAGGCTGGGCGTGAACCTCCAAAATCAACACTGAGAGGCAGGCCAGCCCCTGTTTGCCAGGAAGTTCCCTGGGAACTGTAGCACCGCGAGCGATCCCGCAAAGGGCACCCACAATGTAAAGTGGGAAACAGCCCTACTAGAAAAACTAACCAATAAGCTAAAACTGACACGGGGACAAACAGAAGAAGACACCTTCATCCCGGTATGGCTCCCCTTCATCACACACACAGCCCAAATAGACAATGACAGAAATCTACCGGCAGCATACAAATCAATATGGCTAACCTGACCAAAAACACTCACCCACCCCACTCACACAGGAAACCAAAGATCACCACAGCCTACCACAAATGAACAATCACACCCTACGCCAACCCTGACTTCTCTCACCACTAAAAGAGCACAAGCAAACAACAGAGAACCTGCACAAAAGACGCTGACACCTAACCCTGCATATATTAAGTAAAATAGAAATACCGCCACCCCATCCTACCCATCTCCCCATCCTACCCACACCTCTCCCCCTTCTCTCCCTAATGTCTCAACAAACGAAACTGCTATATAAAAATGTTACATGGAAAGAACAAGAAAGAGACAATGCATATACCTTTGTAAATCAAGAAAATCCTTAATAAAAAAAAATGTAAAGTGTGAGTGCTCATTCTTCTTATATTAATGCATCCAACGAATTACTGCCGATGCATAAGCACACACTAATACGAGTTCCCTAACAGCATCTTTTTAGATGGGCTTCCAAAGGAGACTATTATTCTCCAAATGGTGCTCTGGTTATTTTCCAGAAGATTAATTGTACATCGTGTTTATGTAAATATGAGAGCTAAGGTTCCTCTACACCCTTATTCATAAATTAAAAACAATGCTTTCCAATGGTTAACGCCGTAAAAAGGAAATAGACCTTGACTCGAGTTAATGAGGCATTAGGGTTTGCCATAAGTATAATTTACTATAACTGCTTGAAGAGCCATCTATTCTTGTTTAGTCTGCTAAGCGACAATAAGTGAACCTAAAGTAAATTCCAGCAAACACTCATGGGTCACCTTACAGAATTTATGTACCATGATGCAACATTATCCGAAACAATGGTAAATTTTAGGTCTCACGTGAAAGTAGCACGAGCTGCTTGGTTTGATTTTTCCAGCTGTCTATAATGGCTGGTAATTAAAGGGCACCACTTTCAGAAATAATGACCTCCAGTTTAACTGTAGCTCTCTGGTGAAGTGTGCAAGGTTACCAGAGTGTTCACAGAGGATGCCAAATGAATCATGAAGCAGCAGTAACTTTCTTCCGGAGGACACACTGTTCAGCAATATTTGAGCTCGGTTGGTACCGTGCAGAGCTGCTGCTGCTGCTACTGCTAAGACTGGCAGGGCATTTCAAAAGTAATGTTTTGCCTGGCACCATTGTTTCTAAAAACCGCTTTATTACAACCACTTGCAATCCTTCAGCCAGTCCAGCTTTTTTTCCTTGTTGCATCAAACAAAGGTCATTGCAAGTTAAAAACAACAACAACTCAATTGCAGGGTGGAGGAGCACTCAGCAATGTAATTCCCATATGCAGCCTGAAATTATATTTTCTGTTCTACTACCAGGATTCTGATTTACCACCCTAATTTGGTTGTATGATCATCTTCCTCTTTCAACAAACCTTTTAAGCTGAGATGCTTCCTAGTCTGCACCTGTATTGGAATTGTTTTAATATATTCTTATTGTTTTATCACTTTATCAATTTAGCATTATAAATCCCAGCACCAAAGTGCCTTTGTGAGTTAGCCATACATTAAAATATAATAATGGAATGCCATGTTCTCTTATCAAGTTGCTAAGTATATAAAATAGTTATTTTTACAGAAGTGAAGGTAATTAAGATGCAGAAACTATTTCCCCCCCCCCCAAAAAAAACCAACCTGATTTTAAAATATCAGTTATGAATAATTGACGGGACACAGTGATATGAAATACATTTTCCATGCAAATTAACAGGCGAAAGCAGTAACTGAAGCCTTAAATTCTCTGTATGAATGCGGGTGGGTGGGAATAGTTTCCCACAGTTTGAGAGAGTATTGGTTAGACAGCTGTTCTGACAGGTGAAGATAACATAAGCGAAAAGCTTGCAAGCTTTTGTTCCGAACAGATAAATGGTTTTCATTTAATAAGCAGACAGATGATACCCAATTACGTCGTTTCCTGTTGAATTCCAGGTTGCTAAGTGGGGGGAAAAATCAATTTCAAGTGTATCACTTTGAAAAAATCCTTAAAAAAAAATAGCAACAGAATTGCATTTGGTAGTCAGCATTTGTACAAATGGCCATGGTGAGTCAGGGTTGCCATGGAGCAACGTGTGAAACAGTAGCTTCAGGGTGCAGGTTCCAGAGTGGACACAATTTCCTGCATCCAATATCCATCTCTGTGTAGCAGAGGGGGGAAGAGAGAGCTCCAGGCAACAGCAAGGGTGTCATTTTAAATTTCCATTTCAAGGATAAAAATATCCAATGGCACACTGACTCCATGAGTTTGAAAACAGAAATGAAAGGAGTGCATATTGCACAACCCTTACTAATGAGTTTCTGGCTGCTTAGTTCACAGCTACTTGTTGTGCAAATGTGATTTCTTTCCTCAAATGCGTTTTTTACATGGTGCTGTCCTAAGCACGTTATTATTCGGAAGTAAGTGTTACTAAAATCAGTTGCTGCCACCTGAAGCAACTGTGTTCAGGACTGGTGAGGGCAATGCTTAAAGAAGAGCTATCATTTCTTTCATGCCAATGAGGATGTACGCAGAGGCCTCATCCAGGCTGCCTTTTGCGCCACATTTCTAGGCACACGTCCACGCTTTAAAGCTTCATGACCAAGCATAGCTTTTTGGCCTAGCTGCACTTCCACCACAAAATCCCATTCTTTACAGACGAATTGGAGCAAAGGGCATCTGTGGAAAACCTGAATTGCCATTTGTTCCGATTCAGCGTTAAAGAGCAGGTTTTCCTGGCGAAAGCAGCGGGGCAAAAAACAAAAAGTGCTGAGATGCAGAGCTTTAAAGCACAGACCTGTGCCTAGGAAATGCGGGGCAAAAGGTAAATGTGGATGAGCCCACAACTCTAGTAATTGAAGGGAAAGCCAATGTAGTACATGCAACAAAATCTAGCCAACCCCCAATCAGTGTGGGGTTTGCGTTCCTGGTCATTGTGAGCTTCTGGGAAATTGTGTGCAATTGAAACACCCTGCCCTCTCCACCCTGCCTTTGCTCTGCCCTCGCCTTGCCCCCATTCTGCCCTTTTAATGATGTCGTTTTTATGTTTCCGGGTCACTTCCAGGTTTGACGCCATGCGCATGTACGCGATCACACACGTATTGATCACACCTAAAATAGCCTGTAGATCTACTTCAAAGCTTTGTCTTCTGGAGAAGAGAATAATGAACAAAGAATTCTGTGATGAAATGAAATGCTTGCTAGCTAATGAATAATAGCTAATGAAATGAAATGCTTGCATTTCATTAGCTATTTGACCCTAAACAATTGCAAAGTTTTGAAGAGCAGGGGTTGTATTTTTACGTGTCCATACTGCCATTTTATGTGACTGCTGATGTTGACTTATGATTATTTTGGTTTGGTTTTTATATGTTGTTTATTGAGATTTTAAAATGTTTGAGGTACCCTTCCATGGGGCCCTTGGGTGAAGGACAGGTTATAAATATTTGAAATTTAAAAATAAAATAAAAAGGAGGCAGCAATCCTGTACACCCTTCCCTAGGTGTAACTCAATTAGGCCATGCTTAGAACTTCATTGCAGTCCACTGATTTCCCCGGTACTTCAGAATATATAATGCTAAAATCATGTCCCTTGACTATACACCTTAATTTAATCTATGTTTCTTAGACTGGGGGTGGGACCTTTGTAGGCATAAGTGCTTTTATACCACTGATATAGTGGTGGGAATAATTCTTAAGTGCAAAATATTTTAAGAGAACTTGGATTTCAGTGGCTATGTGACTAGCATCTGTGTATCACAAATTTAGCTCTTCACATTTGCGCTGCTTGCAATTGGATTGGAAATTCACAATGTTAAGGTGTTGTTACTTTGAGACATATATGGTAATGCTGCAAACAGAAATTCAATCCTCCAATTTGTCAGAGAGAGAACTGTTGCTCTTTGCACTTGAAGGTGCTAACTACAGTAAACAAAATCTTGAGGGGAAACAACAGCAGTGGTGGGGATTTGTTTTTTTTATGGCAAATGGTACAGCAAAGAATAGGCACTTTTCTAAAATTCCACAATTCAGTTTAAGGTTAAAAAAAAAAAGGTAAAGGACCTCTGGACGGTTAAGTCCAGTCAAAGGCAACTATGGGGTTTTGGGGCTCATCTCGTTTTCAGGCCGAGGGAGCCGGCATTAGTCCACAGACAGCTTTCCGGGTAATATGGCCAGCATGACTAAACCACTTCTGGCACAACAGAACACCGTGATGGAAGCCAGAGTGCTTAAGATCGGGGCCACGAATGGCTGATTTTCCTGAAACAAGAAAGAGACTAGTACTAATCGTGCTTTGAAAAAAGAATGCTTACTGTAATTGTCCCTCACTGAAATATTCCCCATATATGCCTAGGAAGAGAGTCAAGAAACAAGCAAGCCTAAATATAGCCCCTTTCATAGCCCCATTCATGGGGTTTAAAGGGGTAGTGGAAACATACCACCCCTGAGATTCCATAGCTCTCCATCCCACTATCCATGTACATTGATGTTTAAAAAACAGAAACCTACAAACAGAAACCTCTACATGAATAAACTTCCAAGGCAGCTATGATCCTGATTCCCATTCTCAATTCTTTGATGTTGGGGGCTGGGGAGTTGTGGGGTCAGTGGTCCAAAACTGCTGCCCCTTTAATCACATAGGACTGTCATGCTTTTAATGCACAAAAGAGCTGCTGTCTGCATTTAAAGGTAAAGGTAAAGGGACCCCTGACCATTAGGTCCAGTTGCGGACGACTCTGGGGTTGCAGCGCTCATCTCGCTTTATTGGCCGAGGGAGCCGGCGTACAGCTTCCAGGTGACTAAGCCGCTTCTGGCGAACCAGAACGCCGTTTACCTTCCCGCCGGAGCGGTACCTATTTATCTACTTGCACATTGACGTGCTTTCAAACTGCTAGGTTGGCAGGAGCTGGGACCGAGCAACGGGAGCTCACCCCATTGCGGGGATTCGAACCGCCGACCTTCTGATTGGCAAGCCCTAGGCTCTGTGGTTTAACACACAGTGCCACCCGCGTCCCACTTTCCATATTTAATATGCACCTAAGGCAGAGGAGAGTTTTATTTTTCCATCCCAAGCTGATTCATGCCCCCATTTTAAGCTGTGCTGTGAGTTGGCTTGTTTTTGTGTGTGGAAGCTGAACGAATGGTTAAAAAGTTGGTTCCCCCCAGCCCCACTACCTCAGCCCATAATGATCCCTATGCCCAGTGAAGTATACAGACTACCATTTTCATCAACATTCACTTGTGACGCAGATCACATCCAAAAAATGGGCAGTGTATGTGTGGAAACTGGTGCTGATGTTTCAGCCCAAGATATACAGTATAAACTCCTGTTCACATATTATCTCTAATGGCTGGATGCATTTTCATCTTTAAAAAATGCTAACATAATATGAACCTGCTATGGTTTTGCAGCATCCTAACATCCCATTCCAAAACATATTACTCAGAAGTGAGCCACACTGATGTATAAATGCCCAGGAATTATTCTTTATATTCACAGCCTAATACCACAATCCTATGCATCTTTTCATAGAAGTAACACATAGAAGTGTGTTCAGTGGCTTCCCTAGTAACTGTGTTTAGGTTTGCAGTCTTAAGTTTCAAAAGCTTATCTGTGCGATTCACACACCCCTCCCCCAAAATCTATCTTTCTAGCTTATTCACAGGGAATCTGATAGAATTTCAAGAAAATAAATAGCTTTTCCTGAATGTATTTTCACCCCTATTACACACATATATTCATATCTGAGATGAGGCTTAGAAAAATAGGATACTTGTCACAATGACCTTCATCGTCATTCTGAGAAAAAATGGTTTTTAAATGTTTGATTTAGACTTCTTAAGCTTAATATTTCTGAGAAGCGTAGATCCAAAACTACCCATGATACCATAAGATTAACTTGAGAATCAAATCTGATATCATTGCTTAATTTGCTTGGGGAATAATCCCTAAGGAAACACAGTTACTGTGTCAGATTTCTTTTTATCGATCATGGTTATATATTCATAAAACTAGATATTTAGTGCTTTCCCCTCCTTTCAGAGCACTTTGCAGAATATTAATTAACTGACGATATCACACACTTGACCACATTTCTCCGTGCTTTCATAAAGTCTTAACCTTTTGGTAGCATGCAAGAGGAAAGAAGGAGAATCTTACTCCCTCTTGCATGGTAGTGAAACATTGTCCCTTCCAGATATGGTGTCCCTTTCAGGTATGGTCACTGTTCTTACCTGTTGTCCAGCACCTGTGAATGAGCCACTGCCTTGCCACTGCCCCTCTTCCTCTTGGTAAGAAACAACGATGCACTGCATTCAGAAGACAGGAGAGCAGTGCATCTCCACCCCCACAACCCCACCCACAGCTACTGATAATCGTCACAATCATCAAACAATAAAACACCCAAGAGTGCTAATAGGTCAGTAGCCCGGGTCTTTGCTAGGACAACAACCCGCAGGCTGGCGGAGTAGGGACAAGGAAACACATCCTGCCTCTGCCAACCTGCACTTGCCTGCATGCAATTCCTGATCACCTGAGGCCACCAGGTGAGTTTTTAAATATAACTTGAGTTGTTTTATTCAGAACATCCTGTTTAGGATTTTGCTGATGCTGTCACTTTCTGGCAAGGAGCGATGCTAGGTTAGGCAGGAAGGAGCCAGCAAGAAAAGGCAGCTTTCTAGATACAAGTGGGGTGAGTGGAAAAGCTAAGGGGCTGAGGTATGAAATTTGAAACTCCACAAAGTCCCTTGGGCTTTACATTCTTGTAGCAGGAGTATCTAACAGAAAGCATCTTACAGTACCTATCAGTGGGGTTTTTTTAGGCAATTGGGAATAGTATTCCAATGTGTATGCACAAAATCCATGTCAAGAGGCTCTCAGAATTTCTAGTGTGTTCTTACCCTCCAGTGTATAATGATAGAATACTCAAAATTTAACTACAGCAATGATTTCTTTTTTGAAAAAACCTCCACTATATATATGTGTAATTTAACAAATCACAGCAAGTCCATTGAAGGAATAAAGGATCAGTTGGCTCTCTAGGTACAATGCTAGCAAATTTATCACAGGACTCAGTCTGGGAACTGTAACTTACTGTTTGTTACAAAGTGCAATTATTGGAGCTGTACTTAGAAATGCATTAACAGTAAATGGATATTTCTAAATATTCCACATGTCAAGTACAGTATTTCATTGTCCAGATGATAATGGAACCTCATGTAAAATTGCTTTACCTTTATTGTTAATAACAAGGTGACATTTATGGAACTAATAAGCTGTGAAGCCCATTACAGTTTATTGTGGTATTTGAACATGAACCTTATAATGTATTCATTTACAGAAACTATTTGAGTCATTTAAATACCATTAAATGCTGGGCATAATTAAATAGTGTTTTCTCCTGTGATCTCAGGTGTGTAGAATAAAACTATTATTTCCTGAAGCTCAGTCACTTCAAATATATATATTTTTGATTAAAGCTGTGCCATTATTCAGAGCAAACATGGTAACATCAGTCTGTAAGAGGTCCGTAGCCTCTATAGAAAACAGTGAGACACAGAAATGCTTGAATTAAAAGTAAATCCACAAGCCCTGATAGTTTAATCGGTGTATTTGTATATGCTAGAAGTTGGAGTGTCTAAGACTCTAGGACTGGGGTACCTTCAAGATTTTTCCTTGAAACAAAATTGAGTTTTTGCTTCCAGCTGATAACCAGATAATCTACATTTCAGGATGAAACTTTGCCTTTCTAGAAGAACATGTGAAGACCTCTGTTGATCAGACCAAAGGCCCATCTAGTCAGCATTCTGTTCCCATTATGGCCAGCTGGATGTCTTTGGGAGGCCAAAAGCAGGACATGAACCCAAAAGACAGAGTTATTCCGCCTGGCCTTCAATCTTGCCTGATCCCCTATTCCTTTTTCCCCTTCCCTTTTTTCTGAAGAAACCCTTCTGGGTCCCCACATTAAAATTCTTCCCTGGTCTCCCTACTGGCCTGGCAAGACTAACTTGGCCAGTTAGCCCTGGTGATCCCACTGATGTTTGTTTTTTATGCTGTTTTTAGCTGTTTTTTTATCATTGCTTTGTATTTGTTGTTAGCCGCCCTGAGCCCGGTTTTTGGACCGGGAAGGGCGGGGTATAAATAAAATTTTATTATTTATTATAAAAATGCTCTCCCTATCTGTGTTTCCCAGTAGCAATAGCCCTCTCCGTAATGTGATGGTACTAAATGGCATAATCCTTCCCATGTTTTTGCATTTTTCCACCCCTCCTCAGTGTCATTGCCTGTCTGTAGCTGGGGGGCGGTGGCAGCAAGAAAACAAGTAATACTGTGAAGAAAGAAGGATGGTGGAAGGGTCAAGAGATGCAGAAGCCATTTTCAACAATAGCTGCAGTTTTGCTGACACATCTCTTCTACATTATTATCCTTCCTCCAAAGAACTCAGAGGTCTTCTCACCCCCCCCCCCAAAAAAACACCCTCTTATGGCACTGATGCATTTGCTGACTCAAAAAATCTATACAACTTCCAGTCCATCAATCATTTTGAAAACTATCCCTGATTTCTTTCACATTCACAGTTTTAAATTGCCCCCTAAGGGTTATACAGTATGAAGAAGACATGGTACATGCTAGTGCATTAGTCTGATTTATTTGTATCTCCTTCAGTTTTGTTCATATAATTTGAAGAACTTTCTCCTCTTAGGGTCGAACTTCTTATTAGCCACATAACATATAGTGTACTCTATGTTACCATGCCCCAGTGAATTCACACCAAAATTCACAAAATCCTTTCCCGTGTCATCTGCAGCAGAAGACACTGCAATTCACATTTTGAAAGTGATCTTCAAGAAGAATGAGAGGAAGGGAAGGCACACAGAGGTTAGATTTCACTATAACTGATGATGTGGTGGTTTTCATCAACACCACAGCGAAGTAAGTCTTGTTAAGCAGTGCATAAGCCTTCGCAACTTGATCAGTGATGTAATGATTACTGAAATAGAAGGCCTTGTTTCAAGCTGGTTTTCTGAATTCAGATTATAATCACGAAGAACTTCAAGTGTGAAACGTTTTTAGTAATGTCGTTGGATTCCATGATTTGCATAATCATGCTGTGCAAGCTTATTTTTATTTATTTATTTTAAAGAAAGGCTTTAAAAGTGCAGAAATTGCACAGAGCCAACTTCTCAGCTGGTGTCAGGCAGCTGTTTTGCCAAATTACGTGAAGGAGAGAGACAAGGGTTTTACACCAAGCAAAATCTGGCCCTGTTTAGAGACACACAGAGTATAAACGCAATATACTTACCGGTATTGGTTTGGCTGAGCTATATCACTAATTATAACTTTCAGAGCCAATTGATCCAAGTTATTAGTAGATTTCAGAAAGCATGAAAATCAAATTTATTAAATATGTCACCCTTGCAACCCTGGCATTATTTGGTTCCGTTGGTTCCCTAGCTGGCTTACAGTCCCAAAGCTGGTAATTTCATTTTATTATCAAGGTGAGGGAGGGGTTTAAAAAACCAAATGAGCAGCAGAAAACAATCCACTTCTAAGTATATGTGCAAGTTAATGCTATTGGTTTTGACAGGATATATGAAGTACGGTAAGTCTACATAGGATGGAAGCCAAGTCCACCGTCACAACCTGTGCTTCACTTCAGCTGTGTGTGTAATTGCATTTAATTAAAATAAAACCAGTTGCCAGTAGAACAATGTTCAGGTTCTGTTCCACACTGAAATGAGAGAGAGGATCTCATCACAATTAAATTCCAATTTCACAGCTTGCTAACATTTTGCACTGCAAACATGACCTAACTAAGAGCATACAAGTATATCAACGAAGAAGTCTTGTTTACTATTTCATGGCAGGCCATGTTCCATTTAGTACAGTAGCCCTAATTTTAATAGTTGTGGCTGGGAAGGGGGAAAGCCTAGAATTGATTCTTGTCAGAGGAGAAGTTATTGTTTCAGTAGTTTTTCCAAGTTACGTTTCTCTGAACCTGGGAGCAATCAAAAGATTTATTGCTGAATTGCATCATATCTGAAGCTGGTTCAATAATGTGCACCCGAAAGGGCCTCAGTTCTTCCCACAGTGTAGTTTCCATTCACTGAAGAAGGCAAATTTAAATATAAAAGGATTTTTAATTGTCAATATATTTCTCAGATTGACCTAGACCTGAACACCATGTTAAACAGTGCAGCTGAATTCCCACAGTCAAAGTAATGAAGGCTGACAAATACCCTTCAGATCCAAGGCTTCCTCTGATGTGAAATTTTGCTCCGTCCACGTTCAGCATCCAAGCTCCTAATATCCCACTTCCCCTTCCTTTCTGTTCTTTAACCAATTGGATGCTTATGGTGTCATTTGCCAAGTGTAACTTCCTCTACCTCTTTCCTGCCCTTCTTCTAATTAGCTATAATTCATTACAGGTATTTTGCTGCACCATATTCAAAGGCATTTATAAATTCATCAGATCGGATTCCACCTATAATTAGCAGACTATGCTGTGCAACTGTTAGATCACAGAATAAAATATCATGGTTCAACACAAGAGCTAAACCACTCTTACTCAACTTGGTGAGCTCCAGATGTTTTGTGCTAGAACTCCTATTAGCCCCACCCATCACTGCTGCGGGGCTGATGGGAACTGTAATCCCAAGTATCTGGATTATAGATGCAAGGGTCCTTGAGCATGACAGAGCCTGATTGATGCTGGTAAATAGTCTCCCTCTCCTTACTTTCTCTTCACTAGCAGTGACCATCTCTCTCTCTCTCTCTCTCTCTCCTTACATTTGCTTCACTAGCAGTGACCAGCTGTTGCACTTTTAGAAGAAACTTTCTGCATAAAATTGCACACATCCAGCCCAACTTAGATGCCACAATGAGAGTTGAAGGTGTCCTTTGTCTCATTTGGTCATTCTTGCTTAAATCAGTTTCAGCTGGTTTCATCAGCAGATGCTGACAGCATGCCTGGAGAGGTGCCTACTGAGTTTGTGGCCTTCATGCTCATCGAAGGCTAGCTGGAGCAATTTGTCACCGCTGGAGAGGGACATCCTCAGTGCCTACTTCTGTGAGCTGAAGATGGGTCCCTGTCTTAAATATATAGAAGAGCTTGGATTTGATATCCCACTTTATCACTATCCGAAGAAGTCTCAAAGCGGCTAACATTCTCCTTTCCCTTCCTCCCCCACAACAAACACTCTGTGAGGTGAGTGGGGCTGAGAGACTTCAAGAAGTGTGACTAGACCAAGATCACCCAGCAGCTGCATGTGGAGGAGTGGGGACGCGAACCCGGTTCCCCAGATTACGAGTCTACCACTCTTAACCACTACACCACACTGGCTAGTTATAATACCAAATGCCTTGTTTTCATATACTCTATTTTATTGCTTCTTTGATCTATAAACAAGGTAGAGTACATTATGATGCACGATTGACTGCATAAGCAGATTTGCAGACCCAAATAAGAGATACAGGTTGTGATCCCACCAGTTAAACACTTTTAAGTCTCATTGAGTTCAGTGGGAGTGTGCCTGCCTTTGAGATCTGTGAAATTTTAAAGTGCTTAACTTTGCCTGCATTTACTTATTTGTTAGCTCATTAAATTCTTATCCTTTCTACCAAATGGTACTCAAGACAGCTAGAGAGTAAAATAAAGAATTATAGGGAAATAAATGACATTATCAAATCAATAATAAGGATAAAATCTCCTGTCAGTCCACACCATTTTCATGCTGGAAGGGCCAAACTTCTCTTCTACTCCAGCTAACACAGAATTCAAACAGGCTTGATGAGGAGGAATGGAGTGATCTGTTCCTTTGCCACCAGCACACTCAAACACATGGAAGTCCACCCACTTGCCTGCATGAAATTCCTGGTCACCTGTGCCTACCAGGCTAGTATAAAAAGAGAGCAGGCTTATAGCACAGCAGGGTGTGGATAAAGCCCCCTGTCCCTTAAATGTCTTTTAGCATCACACTATTTTATTTTATGCTTAAACAGAAAAAGCCAGACAGCTAACAAAATGGATATTCAACCATAGCTTCAGCATCCATTTTCTGATCATATCTTGCTGTGTGTGACCTTCAACATATTTAGCATTCAAGGTAAGCAGTACTTATAATGTGCCACTGGAGCAACAACACTAACAATGTGCGGGTAGTTTCACAAAACCTCAAAGGACAGAAAAGAAACAGCCAAGAAGGTCATGGAGCACTTAGTCTGGGCCACACTTGAGCAGGATGCTAACGAACGAAACATACGTCACATGACCAACCATTTCTGTTGCTAGAAAAATCAACTACAACTGGAAGGAAACAGCCCAAAACAAAGCAAATGTGTTCTGCAACCTCAAGCGGTTCCTGTTGCTGTTACTGTATGTACTTTCAAATATCTCTCAAGCGCCCTTGCATTTGCCAAGCCAAGAGAGTTTTCTCTGATCACCGGTGCAAATTCTGTTGATAACCTCTTTCTCCATGTTAACATCTGTACCGGAGCTCATATTCCATTTCCGTTCATAAACGCCTGTCATTTTGGCCCTCCTCCTTCCCATCTGTTCTTGTTTTAGTCCTTCATTTTAACAGTTTGAGACACGGCTTGGATAAATGCTACTGCAATTTAAATTTCTCCATTTACTCAAAGAATCAGAAGGGCAATACAATGTTCCTCATGCATCCCGTCTCATCTGCCTTAATCCTGTGATAAAGGAGCTGCAGCTGGCTGGGTGAATGCTGAGCTCCTGACCTTTCTAAATATACCCAGCCACCATATGTATTATGACTGCAATCCTTAATCCACCGGCAGGATTGTAAATTTAACTGAAATCAGCAGGATTGGCATGCCTGCTGGAACGCTCAATATTGCCTTGAGTGTTAGGTGAGGGATTCAAGAGAGGTCTGCATGTGAGTAATATCATAGGCACCACCACATTAACTGAAGGAAAGCGTCTCACGCACTATATGGCAGCTTTGAACATTCCTAGCACTCTTTAAATATTTTTTTAAACAATATCTTCTGTATCTTTCCAACAGGACACACTGTGGGCTATAAATCTTACTGAAAGCAGTGCCAGATTTATGTATAAGCTAAACAAGCTATAGCTTAGGGCCCCACAATTACCATATAGCATACTGTATATTCAACACAAAAAACAGTGACAATTTGTTGTTGACAAAGGGCAGCTGGACATATAAAGGGCCCCATTACCTTCAGCAGCTTATGGCCTCATCAAACCTAAAGCCGGCCCTGGGTGTGGATCTGCCTTTTATCATATTTCCCCCTTAAACATCCAGGATCCCTAACAGAGGTGGATTTTGGGCAGTGCAACCAGTTCCACCACACTGGGCACCCATGCTCTTCCATTCTGACCACTGGGAGGAGTGCAGAGAGAAGAAACACCATGGTATACCTGCATCGGCACAACCAGACACCTTCATCTGCCCCAGCTGCAACAAAACATGTCTTTGTTGTATTGGTCTCTACAGCCGCAGCAGGTGCTGTAACTCTCCAGCAGTTTAACTTTATCCCCCAAAAGGCACACTCTTCCCCCAAGAGAGCCAACAAGAACATCCATGTTCAATGAACTGTTCGGGCTTTATTCATTTATTTCTTGCAACATTTCTTGCATATTGCCCATTAACAAAAAGGTTATCTGGGCAGTTGACTTTTTTAAAAAAAAGAAAGAAAGAAAAGAAATATAAATAAAAAATATAAATGGTAATAAAATCAAATTTAAACAGCATCAGAGAGGGGAAAAAACACAGAGAGAAAACTGTAGCGCCATTTTCTGAATGAATGAATCATTTTGTTTGGTCATAATAACTGGATAATATATTGCCTACAGCACAATTCTAAGCATAAACTCTCAAAAGCAACCCTAACTCTAACTGTGCAGTCTTAAATCTACGACAGATTAAATTTGTGACAGTTAATTAGGTGTACGCTTTAAAAACTACAGCCACATTTACTTCTGCGGAAATTACTATAGTGAGTAGCCTGGTGTTGATATGCAGTTTATTTTTATTTGCTTTTTTTTTTTTTTAGACATCTGAGCAAAAGAACCGGAATTGTGAAGATTGTTTTGAATTGATTGTAACTTGGTTTTGGTGTGTGTGTGTGTGTGTGTGTGTGTGTGAAAAAACCAGGTCATAATCTTCACAATGTGTGTGTGTGTGTGTATATATATATATATATATATATATATATATATATATATATAAGTTTCAAGCATGCTACAGATGTCAGAGAGCATGGTTACTGACTTTACAAAAGCTACAAAAGAAAGCAAAAGGATTTCATTGATTTTTGGTCCTTTCAGAAAATCCTCGGCTGCTCTGAACAAAAGACGTATCACCAGGATCTTCTGTTATTTTTGTGAGCCAACAATGGATTTCTTTCTTTTTCTTTTTTTAGCAACACCAAAATATTAAGCACCGTTTCCTTCAGAATAAATGATAACTCATAGCAGTCTCCCCAAACTGTGGGATGTCAGGTAATTCACAATTATACTGACGCTTCTATCGTTATCTTCAGCTTCAGGTGGGAATCTGTGGACCTTTTCTTCCCTTTAATATACACTGTTTTTTTTTGGGGGGGGAACAGTCTAAGTTTTTTAAAACTTCATATTCCACATGATTTCCTTTCGCTTTTTGTACTGCAATTTGAAATGCAATTATTTTAACTAACTTTAAAACACACACACACACCGCTTTATGTACCGGTAATTTCCTATTTTAAGGCTATTTACTACTGTCTATGGAACATTGCACCCTGTTATTTGCACAAAAGTATTGTTGTTGCTGTTTTGCTAGCTACAGAAGATGCGGCTCTGTGAAGTCTGACTAGAATCATTTCATGGTTGTCAGTATAGTTGGGATTTCCTGAGGCAGAAAAGCAAGCAGGTGTTGGGAAAGTGCGAAATCTTTCCTGCTTGTGTCCTCCACCAACTGAGTTTTGGGATCTAGGACAGCGAGGTATGGTGAGCTGTCTATCATCCTCTTTCCTATGGCATTAGAGGTTCCCACCATCCTATTATGGTGTTAAAAGCCAATGAGACAACTAACCATCATCCTTGTGTTTCTTCCCTTTGAATCATAGGAATGCAATGTGATTGAGGACAAAAAGATCTGCCTGAATTTTCTAAGACTAGACTTTGGGGTGCATGGAGTGTTAGGGGAAGGGGTAGTACCTCTGGTGGGGAATGTGCTCCTTCTGGGGTAGTTTTTCCACCTCTAGTCCCCACTCTGCACTCAACTCTCACTTGTGTCTCGCTGAAGCTGTCAGCATGTGACAATGGCCACACCCTGGGAAACAGTTTTGACTGGCTGGATAAACCAGCGCAGTAAATTTACTTGGGCATAATGGAAGCTGTTCTATGTACTTGCCATGGAATTGGGAAGTGGATTTTTAAATCCTACACTCTTGCAATCCTGCAAGAATGAGCCAAGGGTTTTTTTCATATATTATCCTGGGCTAAAGAAAATTAGGTTTTCAACCAGAGTTTGAGATGCCTTCTTTTTTACTGAATAGCATGGTATAATTATTTCCAAACAATAAACCAGTTTGTCTACTTTCTTATGCTGGTGCATCTCAACCCTGCTAGCCAGGAAGTTAATCTTTGGCCTTCCAGCTGCTGCTGGGGTACAAAGCCTATCATCTCTGACCATTGGCCATGCTGGCTGGGGCTGATCTGAAACTGGGTGTCGGAAGTGCAAGTGGCAGCACTCCACCCACCCCAATCCTTCCGCTGCCGAAAGGAAGGTGTTTCAGTACACAACATTGTCACTCATCTTCCCTGTGCCTGGGCAGAGAAGTTGAGTGAGCAGCAACACTCTGAGGAGTGCCCTGGCTCCCACCAAGTTTGGCAAGAGCCTGGGTATTCTTGCATGTTTATTGTTGTTCAGCTTCCTTCGGGGCAGAGGGAAGCTTATCGGCAACACTCTGAGGACCGCCGTGGATCCTGCTGAGTTCAGCGAGAGCCAGGGCATAGCAGTGTTGACAATTCCCGTTTGGCCTAAGGCAACAAGATGGGACAGGCCCCCCTGCATTCAGAGCCTGTCACCTCCCACTACACTGTGACCCTTCCCCTTGTACCCATGGTTTGTAAAAGAAAAGAAAAAATCTGCATCTCAAGCTACCACTGCTATGCACAGAGCAAAGAAGAAATGCACATGTCACAGTAGCAGCGAATGAAGAACTTACTGATCTCTTGGACATATTTTGATGTGCACCTATTCTGCATTAGAGGCAGACAATGAACAAAGGATGGAAGCACCTATCTAGTTCAGTTTTTGGAACTGGCTTAAGGTTCAAAATAACACTATTTTTATCATTTAAAAAGGAACAGTGAGTTTATATATCTCCATCCCCCTTTACCCACCCCCAATGTAAAGAACAAGGGCCACACTGGCAATAAATAGGGACCAGAGGAGAGGACCTTACTTTGGCCTTTCTCCTTCCCAGAGATATACTTCAGGTCACATTGAATTGTCTTTGCCCCCTAATACTCAGTATGAACAGAAATAGCAGAAACAGGAGAATAGCATGAACAGCAGGAATTCACCTTTAAAAGTACATTTTATACAAGTTACACTACTCACAAGCAAACACCACCTTGACATGGTTTGCTTGCACTTAAATTCAGTTCTGTCAGAGGGCATTTTAGCTTGCTCATTCCCCTCCTGGCTTTCAGCCAAAAGCAGTACTTTTCCTTCCAGGTAAATTTATTTCACCACACCATTTGCCGATGTGTTTTTTTGTGTGTGAATGGTTGACATCACCTCCCTAAATGAAGTAAGGGGCGGGGAATAACAACCACAGATCCTTTGAGCCAGGAAATTATCATCCAGTTTTATGATTCTGGGGAATGAGCAGCAATTTACAATATGCAGTCAGATATCATAAGGCCCAGATGAGGCAGGGGAGGGGGTGAAAATAATTCTTGCGCTTTTATGAAGAACATTAACTTCACACGCTGCAGGGAGTTAAATGCAGAAGCAGATGCTCTTGCTGAGTGGCTGAGAACTGGATTTTGCGGGAGCAGCAGTCAACACCTGCCTTGGTAAAATGATGGCTTGGCACATCCATAGCTCTGCTGGCAGCCCTGCAACTCAAGAGGATGATAAGGATGCCTGACACAGGGAAACCATATTGTATCTGAAGGTACATCAAATGAGACAGGAAGGACCTGAAAATAAATTTCAACTCCAGCTACACACGCACACAGAGGGATATATGGAGTCATCTGCACATTGTATACAATGCTTCTTCCTACAGCAGTAGCCTGAGCAAGTCCTAACCCAAAGAAGCTGCAAATTTTGATCTGGAAACTCTTGAATACAAATCAACCTGGATATCCAAATGGGTAAAACTGTCAATTTTGATTTCTTTCTGTTTCTCTCTCCGCCTCCCCGAAACTTTAGTTCTGCACAATTCTACATCAGTTTTCATTTTTTCATTTTTTTTAAAAGCCCTCATGAACATTCATCAGCTTTCTGATGTGAATTTCTTTTAATGCACACATCTTGTATGCAATTTTGACTAATATACACATTTCCCTCTAATGTAATGCATTTTGTATGCAATCTTCACTAATATATGCATTTTTATCCACACTTTACCCCAGCATATACATTTTTGTACCCATTAGTTGGCTGGAGAACTGCTCTGTAAAATTCAGGGAAGTGCTAATTTTGAATGATCGGGTGGGTGTGAAGTGAATCAAATGTATTTCCCATCGACCTGGATAGCACTTCCTTCTCACTTCTAAAACCATAAACTATCTCAGATGAAAAAGAAAGAAATATTTATCTGAGGAGAGACAAAAGGAATTAGAAAAGTAGTTTGACTGGTTAGGTCGACTCCTCTCGGGATTGTCCAAGCTCCATAGACCCCTAGCTCTGTAGCTTCTTTGCTGTTCTGGTTGCTTCTGGATTTCATACCAAGAGCTGAAGAGTTGACTAAGTTCTGGGATAAGTTAGAGTGAACAACCATAGCCTTCACTTGTTCCCAATAGTCAACACAGGCCTTGGAGCCAGTGTGGTGTAGTGGTTAAGAGCGGTAGACTCGTAATCTGGGGAACCGGGTTCGCGTCTCCGCTCCTCCACATGCAGCTGCCTTGGGCTAGTCACACTTCTCTGAAGTCTCTCAGCCCCACTCACCTCACAGAGTGTTGTGGGGAGGAAGGGAAAGGAGAATGTTAGCCGCTTTGAGACTCCTTCGGGTAGTGATAAAGTGGGATATCAAATCCAAACTCATCTTCTTATTATTATTCATTTATTCGTTGTATTTGTCACCGAATACAAAATGTCTTTAGGCACTTGCATATGCTATTAAAAACCATTAAGTTTAATGATAAAACAACAACACCTAAACAAATATAGCAGGCTTATTGGTAGTGGGCAGATGGAATTGGACCTGTTACCTTTTTTTTTTTTAAAGTGACGTATAAGATATTTTATTATGTAATCTTTTGTAAAACCTGAAAGAAACATAATGTGTTTGCAAATCTGTGTATCCTACAATGGAAAGTCATCAGTTAGTCAGGACAAATTACAGATTGCTGCCAGTGTACACTCATTTTTCAATCTGTCTCCACACAAACTGTATGAAATTGCCCTTAGTGGTGTCCACAACTGTTTGCCTTTTAAAAAGTGGCAGATCCATTTTGGGAACCATCTGCTGTTATCTAGTCCCTGCACTTGTGTTCCTGCAGAGCTGGTTTTGCACATATGTGTTCATAACTTAGTGAAGCAGTCATCATGGTTGAAAGGTCATAACAAGAACTTTCATATCAACTCTCATCACCTCAAACAACAGGCTTTTCAGTGGAGGCAGTCGAGACACATTCAACTGAAAATTGTTGGGAAATAGGTCATCAAGGGACAAGAAATGATTAAGTTGTTTATGTGACTGACACCTCAAATGTTCAGAGAGAACCCAACATGCAACTATAACACATTGCTTGTTTGAAAGTTGTCATGGTTTCTTTTAGTTTTTTTTTTTTTAAAAAAAACCCTCTTTATATAACTATGTGGAGGACTGTACCACATGCTGGCCTCAACATTTAAACTGAGTCTCAGATGTTCCTACAAGACCAAGATATGTGCATTTTGGTCATGGATCAGTCTTCTTCCTGATTTGTGCTCTTTATGTGTCTGTGAAGACCCTCCCCCTTTTTCTTTTACATGAAGGCACTAAAGTGATTTTGCACAGGCATTCTGGGGTTATAGAGTTACACAGAGGACTATCATGTGCACGGTTGCATGCTTGAATGAACACTCCATTCATCTAAAATTATACCTTATATCACACATGCTACTTTCAGAAAGGGTAATCATGAGGCAAAATAAAGAAGTACTGAACA
Organism: Darevskia mixta; assembly: GCA_034641385.1. Classification (NCBI taxonomy): domain Eukaryota; kingdom Metazoa; phylum Chordata; class Lepidosauria; order Squamata; family Lacertidae; genus Darevskia; species Darevskia mixta. Next base: position 7,218,165 of record JAWWNH010000013.1, read on the forward strand.
ATAAAAATCCATTAAATATGCATTGACTGCTTGCTGAGAATTCAAAATAAGTAGGTTAATTTAGCAGTGGTTTGCATCTAATAACCGCCCACATCTTTTCCCATACAAAGAGAGAATTAACACTAATTTGTTTAGCGAGATTCAGAATGATGGATTGTGGAAATGGATTCCCTAGCTTAGAACCTAGTAAGGACTCCAGGAGCTATGGAGGAATGGCATTACCCATAGTTTCTTTCCAATTCCTGGGATTTCACTAGGCAGCATTTCAGAGCCTAACATTTTGAGAGGACCTTCTTGGTGCTGCCAGAACCACCACCAGGTTGCTTAAGAAAACAGAAGGGGGTTGAGGGCTGGAAGGCATTGGGACCTTTGCTCTGCGTTCAGATGGTGTCATTGGGAACACAGCAGCTAGATTTTTATGGGTTTTGATAATTTGGGGGGGACGGGACAGCTTTTTATTCTCTCACACATATTCTCAATTGAGCAGGGGAAAATTCGCCCAACACTAAACCAGTTTCTCAACCAGTTTTGAAAAGTTTCCAGTTATTATTATTATTATTTATTATAAATTATATATTTATACCGCCCTATACCCAGAGGTCTCAGGGCAGTTCACATGAGGCTATATATGTGCTTAAGGCATAATATACAGAGGAAATCTCAGCTGTAAACCCACCCTAATGTAGGCAAATACTACCCACATAACAGAGCCATGGAGTGATGTCTATACCTGAGCAGAGTTTTAGTTCCATCTCTTGATTTCTTTTCCATTGTTTATCCTTGCTATTTCCTAACTAGTCTCTTATGTGCCACTTTGGAAAAGCCCAGAGGGGGTGCCCTGAGGCCTCATTCACAATGACAGTCTTAAGATATTCTTCTGTGAATTGATGGAATCAGCCATCCTCCACTAACTTGCTTCCATTATTTGAGAGTCAACTAAAGGGAATTGCTAAATATACTGAAAGGCCACCCTAGGGAGTGAAGTTGTCTTGCAGCATGAAGGCATCTGCCGCAGCGCTGAGCTAAAAACACAATCAAGCACAATCAAGCTATTTCAGTCTATCTGTTGTGCTCTCTCTTTTTCAAACAAAGAAAACAAGGAAGAACAGACAAAAAGATTGCGTGTAGATCATCAGATAAAGGCTGAAGCCACAAAACGCAACAGCTTACAATAAATCCCAATTAGGAAATGTTTTGAAGGCACACCTGACACAAAATCCTTAAAACACAATAAACTGAAAGATGGCAGGAAGGGAAAAGACTCATAACCCAGTTCTTTACTTTGAAGGGGTTCCCATTCATATCAGTGGTGGGAAATCAATGTGTGCTGGACTCAGTGGCTGAAGCAGCAATCATATGCTCACAATGGTACACTTAGGAGCAACCATGTAAAGCAGTGATGGCCAAACCTGGCCCTCCTGCTGTTTTGGGACTACAATTCCCATCATCCCTGACCACTGGTCCTGTTAGCTAGGGATGATGGGAGTTGTAGTCCCAAAACAGCTGGAGGGTCAAGTTTGGCCATCACTGATGTAAAGGATTGCTCTGGAAGTCCCTTTTACAAAGTCAGTTAACCTGGGAAGACAGGCTTCCTAAGGTGTGCGTTTCTGCTCCTAGTCTCAAATATATGGAAGTGGGTGGCATAGAGGAAAACAAACTAAGAAGAGGGTGTGAGAAAATCTGCAAAACTCTTAGAAATGCTTGGGCATGATTCATTTTGCCATGACAGAAGGTGAGAAAGGTTAATGCTAGTGTCGAACCTACTGTTTGGCAAAGTGAGGCAGTCACCTGAGGCAGCTGATTTTGGATGTCATGAAAAGGAAGAGAAGAGAGCTTATAGGGAACTGCCTCAGGCATATGCTGCCTGCAGAAAGCGGGCTTGGGCTCCACTGTTTATCAGCTGAGCCAAAACATTGTGGATCAACCCCACCCTTGGTAACTTGAAGCCCCACGGAGGTACTTCAAAGTGCCCAATCACTTGAGGTGACTGTGAAACCAGATGCCTGACACCTATCAAATTTAGCCTGCAGACCCAAAAAGATTCCCCATGCTTAATGTCTTCTATCCTAGTCGGCTCTCTCTACCACAGTCCTTCAGTGCCCTCCCCTCTGTCTTTTGAGATTACTTCTAATACTTCTTCACTGCTGGGAAAACACTCGCCCACACAAATGTAAACTTCAGAATTTAATGCTCTAGTATCAGAGAATAGGACCATTTTGAAATGTAAGCATTCATGTAGCTGTTTCACCGGGCTTCTTGTAAAAACTCCAGATTTTATTATGCACTTCCCTGTTGTTTTCCTCGTTGAATAGCAGGCTTTTCTCTCATTAAGTCAGTGTTGGTTCAGAAATGAAGAGCTTTTCCAAAGTCTTAGCATAACCCTCTTATCCACAATAAAATCAAAGTAAGTAACGTATAGAGACGGCAGGCTGGGTTTTGCTTCATTCTGTTTTGATCCTTAAATTAAAACATTTTTTAATCTTTCCTTTTTAAAAAGAAAAAAATCTAAATGACAGCTGGCATGATGAATAAAATGGGTGCGTGCGCACACACACAGCTTCTCTATCTAGATCAGGGGTGTCAAACTCCGGCCCTCCAGATGTTTTGGAACTACAATTCCCATCAGCCCTAGCTAACAGGACCAGTGGTCAGGGATGATGGGAATTGTAGTCTCAAAACATCTGGAGGGCCGGAGTTTGACACCCCTGATCTAGATCATGGTCAAAATTGTAGATTGTATATCTAGTTGCTAATATGGCATATGTAGACACAAGCATACAGTTCAGAAAAGGGTAATAAAAAACTCAAAATCAGTATGTAGTTGACCATTTCTTTAAATTCTCATAAGCAAACGTTAGAGCCATATTTTTATCTGCACTTCAATGCACTTGCCTGAGCCATGAGAATTCCAGACCCAGGATTACTCAATCTTTAAGAAAAACTGCCTTGGCTCGATGGTAGTGCTCATTCTTCACACACAGGAGGTCCTAGAGTTATTTTCCTGCATTTCCAGGTAAGGCTGAGAAAGACAGCTGTTGAAATTGTAAAGAACCCCTCCCATTCAGAGTAGACGATAACCCGCTAGATGAACCAATGGCCTGACTTGGTACAAGGCAGCTTCTGAGGTTTCAGATCCTTCCAGGTGTTCGGTTTTATTGCACAGTTGTCACACGAGTTGTGATTGGACCAAGCAGTCAGGTGACGGCAGGGGGGATGGCTCAGAACCTGGTGGATCCTGGTTGACATAGCTCCTTCCCTGGAATGCTCCATTATGCAGCTTACTGGTGGTGCTTCTGCTTGCCACTACTTTAGGTGGGCAGAAGAGGGAACTCTGCATCACTCCACAGACTGAGGCCAACAAAGGTGCTCTAGACTAGGTGAAAGGAGACCCCCACTCCCCCATTCAACCCCCACAGTGGATCAGTATGTTTCTTCTTATTACGGTGCTGTAATTTGCTTATTATTAATTATAGGTATTTTATATATTTCATAATATTTTATAATCTCTCACTAGGTGAGAGATTTTACTTTCTTTTACTTTGTACTTCTTATACTTTATTGGGCTCCATGATCACTGCAGATGGTGACAGCAGTCACGAAATTAAAAGACTCCTGCTTCTTGGGAGAAAAGCAATGACAAACCTAGACAGCATCTTAAAAAGCAGAGACATCACCTTGCCAACAAAGGTCCGTATAGTTAAAGCTATGGTTTTCCCAGTAGTGATGTATGGAAGTGAGAGCTGGACCATAAAGAAGGCTGATCGCCGAAGAATTGATGCTTTTGAATTATGGTGCTAGAGGAGACTCTTGAGAGTCCCATGGGCTGCAAGAAGATCAAATGAATCCATTCTTAAGGAAATCAGCCCTGAGTGCACACTGGAAGGGCAGATCCTGAACCTGAGGCTCCAATACGTTGGCCACCTCATGAGAAGAAAAGACTCCCTGGAAAAGACCCTGATGTTGGGAAAGATTGGGGGCACAAGGAGAAGGGGACGACAGAGGATGAGGTGGTTGGACAGTGTTCTCAAAGCTACCAACATGAGTTTGACCAAACTGCGGGAGGCAGTGGAAGATGGGAGTGCCTGGCGTGCTCTGGTCCATGGGGTCACGAAGAGTCGGACACGACTAAATGACTAAACAACAACAACAACAATTTTATATTTCTTATCAATCATTCCTAGGGCAGTTTACAATACAAGGTTTACAAGGAGGATGGTTTTATTTGCTCAACAAAACAAAACAAAATCCTTACATAGCTTCTGTAAGTCTCTCAGCTGAGCTTCGCTTTTAAAAGAAAACAAACACTCATCCTAGGCACCCCTCAGCTCTCGCTGCAGTTCTCCAGCTGTGCATCTTTCTTTGGGGCAAATGCATGAGATTTAAAGGGCAAAAGGAGAAGAGGAAAAATCAAGCCCTCACATGGTCAGCCTCCTTGCCCTGGATGGATAAGCACTGCAGAGAAAGTTCAAATGTAAAAAGCCTTGATTTCCCCCCACAAAAAAATAAATAAAATCTTCTGCACTTTAAATGTCACATAGTCATCCTCTCTGCAGGCTCCAAGATGTGTTTCTGGCTCCAGGAAAGAAAAACCACCTGAAAGGTACAACTTCATATACTTACTATTGGAGGCAATAATGCTTCTTAATATCAGTTGCTGGAAACCACAGAAGGGGAGACTGCTCATGTCCTGCTTGCAGGCTTCCCATAGACATCTGGTTGGCTGCTGTGAGAAGATGATGCTGTATTAGATGGGTCACTTGCCTGATCCAGTAGCCCTCTTCTTATGTTCTAACTCAGCAGGAGGCTGAGATACTGGCAGCAATCGGGCAAGATATTATGCAGTATTATGCAAGCCTATCCCACCTTGAAGACATTACAAAGCATCACCACACCATTCTGAAAGCAGCAGAAATTGTTTCTCTATATTCATGATGGGGATGGTGTCCTTCCAATCAGAGGAGGAATCTTGCCAGCTTTTAGTGCTTTGCAGCAGTCTAATATGAAAACGCCAGAGCATGGACAGCTGTGACTGTTCCTGGACTTGGAAAGCTTGGCCATAGGAGTCCATGCAACTGGTTACTTCAAGACTGGACTGGTGCAATGTGCTCTATGTGGGACTTCCCTTCCAGAAGCTGCAGTTAATGCAAAATGCTGCAGCAAGATTGCTGACAGGGGTGAGACCCTGTCAGCATATAACACCTCTGCTCAGAAACTTGCACCAGTTATTGATCTGCTACTGGGACAATTCAAGGTGTAACTATTAGTACATAAAGCTCTTAACAGTTTGGGACCAGTTTACTTGTGAGAATGTCTTACCGCATATATACCTGCTCAATCGCTTCGATCAGTAGAACTGGAACTGTTACACAGCACATAATGCTCATTCCACATTTGTAATAAATCAAATCAGCACCTGCACTTGGGAGCTCCTTGCCTATTGACATCAGGCAAGCAACTTTACTGTATTTTTTCTGGCGTCTGCTAAAAACATTTTTGCTTGGTCAAGCCTATCTAAACAGGTAAATGCTGACATGTGTTTCAATCTGGTTTTTAGTTATTGCTGATTTGAATTATTTTTAAAAAGAGTTTTAAATAGAAAGGTGACAAAACCTACTAAAGCTAAAAAAAATCCTCTCGATGCTTACTTGGGAGTAGTAAAGGGCCTTACTTCTGAGTAAGCATGCATAGGGAATGCATAGTGCTTCTATTAGTGCTTTTTTGGCACACAAATTTATCACTGAAGAATGCATAATGAGCAGATGGCAGGTTATCTCATATTTATGACCCATACATTCCCTGCTAAAAAGTAAACAAATCATTTTTAATTAAATCATTCTGAGAGCTTTTGAATTGACATAATAATTTCATTCAAAAACAAGCTTGATATCATAACATGGACAGTTTGTAAGGAAATGATGACAAGGATGGCCTGTCTCTGCGTTAAACCAATTAGCAAAACCAAGACCCCGTTTAATAATAAACAATACATGACAGCCAAGGAAATAAAAATCAGAGCCAGATTATTACAATGGCCTCATTATGCTGTATGTGTATAGTGTACTCTCTTAACTGTATTTTTGAATGCTCTATCTGTCTTTGAGAGGAAATTACAGCAGTCTCCTCAATTCTATATTCTGCATTTGTCCACTCCAATTGTAGGTTTCTGACTAGTGTTTTAAACACTTTTAATTCATGAAATCCTTCTGTCATAAAAAAGCAAGAAATGTGATTAATACTTTCCAAAACTACTTCTCACCTTATGAAGGGATATTATTGTACGGGGGGGGGGGGGGCTGGTCCATTAGGGCAAATCTGCCCTCAGCCAGTTCCCTCTTGCCTGCCTTCTTACTTACAACCTGTCCAGGGGATGGCACTGCCTATCAGATTCCACCTCCTTAGTCTCAATGTTGCCCTTGTAGAACTTAGTATGGAAGAGGATTGGTACAATAACTAGAATTGGGTAGCTCTGCCTGTTCTGGGTTCTGGCTCCATCAACTGTGGGGCTCCCTGCAATCCACAGCACCAAACCCAAGGGACACCAGTCACCCTGTTATTGTTGTTGTTTAGTTGTTTAGTCGTGTCCGACTCTTCATGACCCCATGGACTAGAGCACGCCAGGCACTCCCGTCTTCCACTGCCTCCCACAGTTTGGTCAAACTCATGTTAGTAGCTTCGAGAACACTGTACAATCACCTTGTCCTCTGTCGTCCCCTTCTCCTTGTGCCCTCAATCTTTCCCAACATCAGGGTCTTTTCCAGGGAGTCTTCTCTTCTCATGAGGTGGCCAAAGTATTGGAGCCTCAGCTTCAGGATCTGTCCTTCCAGTGAGCACTCAGGGCTGATTTCCTTCAGAATGGATAGGTTTGATCTTCTTGCAGTCCATGGGACTCTCAAGAGTCTCCTCCAGCACCATAATTCAAAAGAATCAATTCTTCGGCAACTAGCCTTCTTGATGGTCCAGCTCTCACTTCCATACATCACTACTGGGAAAACCATAGCTTTAACTATACGGACCTTTGTCGGCAAGGTGATGTCTTTGCTTTTTAAGATGCTGTCTAGGTTTGTCATTGCTTTTCTCCCAAGAAGCAGGCGTCTTTTAATTTCGTGACTTGTTTGCAAGTGTTAGTCATTCATTGGGTTGTATCCAATTTTGCCATACTCAGAGCAGACCTTTTGAAATTAACGTGCACGACTAACTGATTTAAATAGGCCTACCTTGAGCTGAATTCAGTTGATGACCAGCACTATGGAACTTTTCAATCATATATAATGTGAATCTAATATAATTGTTAGATTATCTTGCTGCACTGGAAAAGAGAATAATGGCACAATTAGAATCATCTGACCAATATCACGTTTTACGTACAAATACAAAATACTGTATGCAAAATATATACTCTTCGTAAAATTAAGCATTTAATCGTCCTTGACTTTTCTTGGAAAAACATTCACTTCCTAAAAACAAAGTATATTTTCTGAAGAAAGTTTCAGCTATTCAAACTAATACAAAACTTTTCTAATACAGCATAAGATTGAATCACCAAAAGGCTAACGATAATAGGAGCAAATGGTGTGTGTTGTTATAAATGAAATAGATGCATGCCATCATGACATTTTTAGCAATCAAAGCTTGTTTACTTCCTTTATTTTCTGCTTTTGGTAATGCATGTTGCTGATTGCTGACAGAAGTGAATAGACTCTGTATCTCTATCTATCTATCTATCTATCTATCTATCTATCTATCTGAAGAAGTGTGCATGTACACGAAAGCTCATACCAAGAACAAACTTAGTTGGTCTCTAAGGTGCTACTGGAAGGAATTTTTTTATTTTGTTTCGACTACAGCAGACCAACACGGCTACCTACCTGTAACTGTCTATCTGTCTATCTGTCTATCTATCTATCTATCATAATCTTCTGTAAGTTTGTTTTGTAGTGCTAGTGCAGGATACAGGGTAAGAAATCATCACCTAAATGTAACAAGAGTGCACAGGCAGGTCAAATATACAATATAAAAAGCAAGCTGAACGGCAGAATTACGAGCTTAATCTCAGAAATCATGAACAGTGATGGGAAGTTCAGGGTGAAAAGTTTACTGACATATTGGTATTGTGAGCTCTCACATATAAGGCAGGAGACAGGTTTCTGGCAGAGCGTGCAAGCTCTGGCAGAAGTTGCCCTTTTGCTCACTTTTAATGAACTTCACCACCCTTACTTCATGGGGTACGATTGCACTATAAGGCTGCAATCCAATACACACATTTACATGGCAGCAAGTCCCATTGAGCTTTATGAGACTTACTTCTGAGTAGACATATGTAACAGTCCGCTGTGAATAAAAACAAGAAACCTGTCAAAGACTAAGAATTTCACAATGAGACAGGCTTCAGACAAAGAAAGCTTATTGCACCAGAACATTTGATGAAATTGGTTCCTGCCCACAAAAGTTTATGCCACAATAAATTTGTTAGTCTTTAAGATACTACATGGCTTTCGGCTGTTCATGAAACTTCAAAAATGTGATGTATCGAGAATGAAATTCACTTGTCCAGATATCCGTTAACATGTTGTTTGGAGATACTAGTATAATTTAACAGAACCTCTGGATGCAAGGCATACAAATAGCATCTTAACTTTGCAATTATAAATACTATGACTCATTTGTGTTAAGAGTTTTCCTGGTGAGAAATACATAAATACCATCAGGTTTTTTTGTGGTCTGGCAGCTCCATTTTATGACTCTTCCAGTGCTTTTAAATTCCAAAAGGCAGTTTATTGATCTGTGCAGAGTAACAACTGTACTGCTATATTTTGATTTATGAGGGCTAAATCTTCACTCCCAGCTCATTTATTATCTTTCTAAAGAGGTGTGTGTGTGTGCCAGGAAGGTTTAAGTGGATCTGAGCTTAGTAATTAAATATTTTGTGAATTCAGTATTAATCAATCATTCCAAAATGTCTGGAAAATCAAAGTCTCATTAAAGAGGTCACAATACATAGACAGCTATGGGGAAAAAACCTAAGGTAGATTTCATCTCTGGATATGGGTTTATATGGTATATGCTGAGTGCGGAATGAGCAGGAGTTGGCCAATATCATTATAATAATATTAGAATAATATCCCAATAGTTTGTGATTCATGGTATATGATGGAGTATATTTCTTTAAAATGTTGAGGTGCATTTTTATAGCAAATGTGAGTTCTGTTTTTCTACCTCTCCATCTCGTTTACTTTCAGATTGTAAACCTGAGAACAGGGATTGTATTGGTGTGTGGGTTTAATCTGTAAGCCTGCTCTGGGAGCCTTTTTGGGTAAAAAGCAGGGCAGAGCCACCCACTGACTCCAGCATTGCTGCAGCTTACCTGAACACAGTTGGAGTGGGGCAGGACATTGCCTGTGCAGTCATACACTCACTGTCCTTCTTCCTCATCCAGGAAGCAGCAATGATATTGATGTCAGGGCAGGGCCGGGTTTAGGTTTGATGAGGCCCTAAACTACCGAAGGCAATGGGGCCCTTTATATGTCCATCTGTCCTTTGTCAACAACAAATTGTCGCTGGTTTTTGTGTTGAATATATGCTATATGGTAATTTATGGACCTAATAGGTATCTAAAGCCATTTGCACATAACAAAATATGTATTTTGTCAAAGTAAATGTTGAACTGAAATACAATTAAGAAAAAGTTTATTAATAGTGAAACACAATGTTTTAGGGGTTGTTTTTAAAAGTCTGGAATGGATTAATCTGTTTTGCATTACTTTCTATGGGAAAGCGCGCCTTGGTTTTGGAACACTTTGGTTTGGAACAGACTTCTGGAACGGATAAAGTTTGAGAACCAAGGTACCACTGTGTATAGAAATGAGCATACCAGCGATATTTTAGGGAGCAGGCTAGCAGGCAGGGCCCATTACTTACATCACAGGAGCCTACACAACACAAAACACTGTTGCTGTATGTAGGTTTTATTTTTATTTATTTTTATCTTATATTTTGGAAATGTACATCCCGTTTTTTCCCCTTTAATTTTTTGGGGGGCCCGCAAGAGAGTGGGGCCCTAAGCTATAGCTTGTTTAGCTTATACGTAAATCTGGCACTGTGTCAGGGGGCATCTCCATGGCTGTGTTCCACTGCACAGGATGCTACCAGAGCAGGGGGGAAATGAAATAAGTAAATAAAGAGTTGTTCTATGCATTATGTGGAATGAGAATGTAGGTGGAGCCAGCCAGATGCATTAGGGCAGTGTTTCTCAACCCTGTGCCTCCAGATGTTTTTGGCCTACAACTCCCATCATCCCTCGCTAGCAAGACCAGTGGTCAGGGATGATGGGAGTTGTAGGCCAAAAACATCTGGAGGCACAGGGTTGAGAAACACTGCATTAGGGTAGCCCACAGGCAGGGCATGAAGGCAATCCCTCTCACTTCCTCTCCAAAGAAATACAGCCCAGAATTTTACCACCTTATTCAACCATTTCATGAAGCGTAATGTGCAGCAATGGTGAATGAGGAAGAATCTCATATGTTAAGCTTCCGTTTTATACTGACATGAAAATAAGCCCCCTTTTGAGCAAAGATCAAAGGGCAAGTGAATGAAAAGTAAAAGATGCACACAGTTGGACACTGGGGACACAAATCTACCAAAATGTAAGCTCATTTCAGTTCCATTGCAAGTGTTAAGCACTTAGATCTCTCCCATTAAAATCAGCCCAAATTTAACTCTCCAACTGACTTAAAAGGGCTTAATTTTAGTTGGATCATGGCCTTTGTATAATTTAATGTGGAAATCCTGTCATCGACGTTACAAACAAGAACAAAATACCCTATATAGACTAGGAAGGAATAGTCTCCCAAAACACTCTGCCCTCAATCAGAAATATTTTGAAGCCAATCAAACTTTGAGAGTTACTCACCATCATTCCTGAAATTGACCTTGAGAAAACTTCACAGGGACCTCCCCCCATATGCTTTACCAGTGCACCTGAGAGAGGAAGGAGAAATCAGCTGCCCCAGGCTGGATCTAGACACGTCAAATAAGCGATTCAGTTAAACACGTTGTAAAATCATACAGGGAAATCCTGTAGGGGAAGACGGGACTCCACAGCGCCATCTGGTGTCACAGTGTTATATCACATATACAATGCATATAAAACGCTTTTTCTTTACCAGTCTAGCTGAGTCCTGTCTGGTATGCATTGTTTACAGGGAAGCGGGAATTCTTTCTTGGCTAAGATTTTAATATCAGCTGAAGAAGAATTCAGGATTCCTACAACGGCCACTTCTTAGAGGTAAGCATTTTTGCCCACACCCCAGTATATCAAGGGCTGGACCCAGCAAGCATCACTAGCATCTCTACAGAAGATGCAGCTTGGGGAGAGGGGGAGCCAACAGCTGCTCAGTGCCCATTGGGATGTGTTTCCTATCCGTTCCCAGAGCTCTTTGAATTCATTCCACTGTGTCAGTAGGCAACTCCCTCTGCTGTATCCTCAATAATATTAATACTCAACCCACAGTGAGGAGGGCAGACCTATATTCAAGGTATTTTCCCTGCTGGTTTTGCAAGATTCTCCAGCTTTTACATTCTCCATGGTCGAACAATTTGTTTTTATATTAGCAGCTACCTTCTTTGATTAAATGTACCACTCTGCCTTTTAAGTTATTTCAGTCTACAATCATTTTAAAATTAAATGAACCTTTGAGCACCCTTTGGGAATAGCTCATTCATCTAACAGTTCTTTTTTAAAAGCACTATAGCTGCGAACATTTTATTTAATTAAAAAGCACTCTTTTGTCAATTAAGTCAAATGGTGGGACATTAACTGTATTTTGTTATATTTTATTTAAAGAAGAAAACAGGATAGAATAATAAAACACCTTTTCACCTCAAGTGCTCACTGCCAAGGGCAAAATTTAGTCTCTGTTCAGACAGCTGACAGCTTTAATTGTAACATTATGTTGGCTGTGATTAGATTCTGTTTAAGTAAAGCTCTCCAAAAGAACATTTCAGTGTTTTATCCAGTTCATGTCAGATTAGCCTTTCAGCAGAAAACTTCTTAATGTCATCCTGCTTTCCTGTCCATATCTCTCTAAGCTTTGGAAGCTGGTTTAATTTAAAAGAGGATGTTTAATTTCATTGGTTTCCTACCTCTTTAGGGGAGTTTGGCCAAGACAGAATACGTGCTTGCCTGTGAGGACTAAAAAATACTTAGTACCATGAAATCTCACCCTGTGCTGTAAAAACTGAGGCAGTCCAATGGGATTTTGTGTCACTGGTACTGAAAGCACTGAGTTGTCTGCGGATGTGTTGCTGGGCTGATCACAAGATATTATATCAATAGATGCATACAAAGCCTTAAATGAAAGAGAACCCAAGTAGCTAAACAGTGGGTCTCCCAAAATCAACTATCTCGGGCCCTCTGGCCAGCAGGGGAGGACCTATGACAGAGCCTTTTTGGTGGTGGCTCTTGATTTATGGAATGCACTTTCTCTTGAAGTGTGTCTATCTCCCTCCTTATTCCCTCCCTTCCTTACTCTTAGGAGGAATTTAGAAACATTTCTGTTCACCCAGCTCCTTGGTGGGTGAAAGATGCTTTCCCCAGAATTATTAGCTGGGGCATTATGGGATTGCTTGATAATATGTTTACACGTCCTTAATTGGCTTTTAAAAGATTAAAATAGGGGTTTATAAATATTTTTTTATCCTATTCTTTTTTACTATTTGTTGTTTGCTGCATACTATTCCCTTCGCATTTTTCTTAAAGAGCGAAATAAATACAGGGATGCAAACTAAACAGGGTAGGTACAATGACCTACAGACCCACATGCACATATGGATTTCCTACAGTAAGTGGATAAAAATTCCTCACATATAGAAGAAAATGGCAAATTCCTCAGTGCATGCATGAGCTCCTGGATAACAGCCATAATGTGTAAAAGGTCCTATTGAGATCAGATAGGTGAATGTAATCAGTAGAAATCCATTATCCTTCTAGCCCCTGTATAATTTTTTCACAGTACCTCTCAAGTCACAACAGCAAGCTCAACTTTGTCACTGCTACTCATGCAAGAAGCAGTTACTACCTCCACAGATACACTGAGAAATGACTGCAGGATCCAAATTTGCAGTATTAAACTGCAAACCTTTAGAAAAAGAAGGTGAGAAATAAATCTCGCTTGCCTCTGCTAGATATTTCGTATTTCAGTGGGATGCGGTGGTGCATATGATATGCCTATAGTCTAGCACACAGTTGTGTGTGTAAATTAAGGTTACCAGATTGAGAGTTCATAATTAAAAGACACCATGGAGCTGCAGTCTTTGTTCTGTGATGCCTTGGCTGCTCTGAAATAAGGGGCACCCATTATATTCAATTATAGCCTATGGGACTGACATCCTTTGGAATACGGGCAGTCTTTTAGACAAGAGACATCTGGCAACCATAATATATATGTTTCACTGAAAGCCCCTCCTGTTTATGGAAATGGTTAACTGGAGTGAGATAGCGTGGATGGTGGAGGCAGGAAACGAAATAGTATTTCTTCTGCATTGAGGGCCATCTTCATATAACCAAAAACATAGCGGGTTACGTTCAGAGTGTCCCTTCTACAAATGGGACACCACTTTTTGTTCGCTAGAGGAAGCAAATATTCCCAGTATTCCAGGGGGCACAATAAGGAAGAAAGCAAATATTCCAATTATTAGGTGGGCGCAAGAAGGAAGAATAAGCGGGAGCAGTCACACTCAAAGTCACAGTCTGGATCGAGCATGTAATCCACTCCACTGCATTTTATAAATCATGTTCACAGACCTATTTGCTGGATATTAAAAATTTCATTACCCTTGCTCATCTAGGTGTGCACTTTCTTTTTCTGTCAAGGAAAGTTGCAATCAATTTGGTTTGTAGTTATTTGCTTTGAATCTTTATACTTAGCTTGATCTGTTTTATTTACGGTTTACATTTTGCACCTCAAAAAAGGTTTCTCACTTTCTCCCAGAAAGGAAAGAACAACTATGAATCTATGGCGGGGATCATACATGCGTTTGTGGAGCTGTGCCCAGAAATGTCCTCCCTCTGCAAAATACGTATTTGGCAGTTTTGGATAGCAGCATCAGATGGTTTGGGAATCATATAATGCAGACAAACTATGTGGGCCCTGAAATTGTTAACGCTTAATTAGAAGACTCACATGAATGTGAGGTAGAGCAGCACCATTTAAATGAAAATGTCTGCTTATCTATCAAAATGCAGCATTTATTACGCCTGATAAAAATCTCGAGATCTGAAAATAACAGGTGTTGAGGCGATAAAAGTCAAGACAAAAAGTGGAAAAGGCTTTTCACATACTTTCCTCCAATTTCTACGGCAGCACAGCTTTTGACAGAGGGCTTTTGACTGCTCAATTTGATGGCCATACAAACTTATAAAAGCTGAAGCATGGCATTTTCCCAGGGGAAGGCATAATGAAATAAATGCACTCATGAATATGGATGGGAGTTGGAGGCCATCTGTTCACTAACATATTTTCTTAAAGCAACTTATATTTGCACAGAAAAGTTGCGTCTTTATTTCCATATATTAAAAACTTAGTTCTTGATTTTTTTCCTTGCCGCAAAGTGTTATTGTTATAGATGCAAATTCCATCCCCCAATGTTAATCAAGAGATCGGCAGGCAAGGCAGAGACCAAATATATTGTAACAGTTATAAAATATTGCAACGGCAGGTGACAAAACATAGCTGTGGTGATTGGATTGCCAGAGACCGGGTCTGAAACTTCATACGAGTGGTAGACAATGAGAAAGCCGAAAAACGTATGAATAACACTTAGCACAAAGGGATTGGGGAGGTAGGAGAAATGTCTCTGGCATGTTTTGGAAATCTGGGTGGGTGCAGAGAGAGGGAATATAAAACAAAGTGTTCCTGGCAACTTCAGTCACTGAGGAAGCGAACCAGTGATTTTTATTTGAGCATAGAAAACTTTCTGCAGTCTGGCTCATGCTACAAATCAACCATTTGTCCTCTAGTTTTCAACTTCAAAGAAGATCTCAAGGCTAAAACAAAACAAGACCAAAAACTTTAAGTAGCATGACCTAGCCCTGTAGTTGGGCTTTTGTAAACTTGTTTAAAACTTTAAATTTTAGATTCATGGCAATCCAGTCATTACTGAGTCCACAGGTTTAAGGCTGATTTGACCATGCCTTTATGCACTCTGACACCCCACTCATTTAATTACAAGCCTACATCTACCACATAACCTCAATATTCAATACCAAATATATAAAAGGATGTCATATAGAGGAGGGAGAAAGGTTGTTTTCTGCTGCTCCAGAGAAGCGGACACGGAGCAATGGATTCAAACTACAAGAAAGAAGATTCCACCTAAACATTAGGAAGAATTTCTTGACAGTAAGAGCTGTTCGACAGTGGAATTTGCTGCCAAGGAGTGTGGTGGAGTCTCCTTCTTTGGAGGTCTTTAAGCAGAGGCTTGACAGCCACCTGTCAGGAATGCTTTGATGGTGTTTCCTGCTTGGCAGGGGGTTGGACTGGATGGCCCTTGTGGTCTCTTCCAACTCTATGATTCTATGATTCTATGATTCTAAATGATTCATCTTAGATGAATTCATCTTAGATATGAATTTTAAAATTCCACATGTGCATATTCCGATAGAATTCTTTTCCCCAAACTGAAATTTTAGACAGCAGCATTGATTAGAGATCTATAAGTAAAAAGTCTGTTGTTTTAAAATCAAGTGGGGATTGGTTGGGATATTCTGATGATTCATTATGAGGTATATAAACTCTTTTATTGAATGGTTCTAACCTATAGGATACTAAGCGTGCAAGCTTTCAGGACCCACGTGCAGGAAGTAGCAGGTGCATAGTAGAATTAGTTTAGAGTTAGACTAAATGGATTTTGAGGACCCTGCCAATCTTGTGATTTTAAAGCTGTAAGATGGGATTCTGGGAGTGGGGGCAGAGATAGACCGTTAAAATCATCGCCCCAGTTTCTTTGTTAAGTAAATAGCCTAGTCAGGCCTGTTAAATAAGTTCCGTAATGTCAGCTAAGGCAATATATTGTGTCAGAAGCAAATAGCTGGGAACCCTTGTAAAAGATGAGCAGAATGGGGGGAAGCTTTTTGGTGTCATCAAACTGTGCCTGACAGAGAACAAAGAACAGCCTAGGAACGGCTGGTGTGGCCGGGTGCTGCTGCTCTCCTGACAGTAGCACCACTGCTTCATACCTGGTCAGTGTAGGGTTAACCAGAGTAGTGGTGGAGTTGGGAATGAATGAGAACTCTGTGGGAAGGACAGCACTGATGCCACAAGTGTCCCTTCCCAGCCCAGCGCTCATTGTTGCCTTGTCAAAATAAGCAGCAGAAATCCTGTGTCAGAAAGGTGGCTCTGCAGCATTGCCCAACCACACAGGCTGCTCTTTGGACAGTCCATACTGGTACCGGAGCTGAAAAGCGATGGAGAGGCCCAGCTTGTTTTCTGTGATGGAGCCAGTGCTGACACACTGGGAAGCCCATCTAGAAACCGAATTGGGGACCGGAATCTGTGGAAGCGTTAATGCTGCAAACCTATCTTAGGCTCATCCTGTGAGTGTGTGTGAATAAAAACCCTAAATCACAGAAGATTCCAGAAGCCTCCAGTGACCATCATTTCAAGGAAGCCAAAGCTAAGGGATGTGTGGAGAATCCTGGGATTTCTTTTTAACCACTCCGAGATTGGGCTGCACATTATATTGTAGAGTTGGAATCAACACAGCTAGATGTGTCCAGTCAGTCTTCAGTCATGGCTGTAGCTTTCTTCCAACTTCTTCAATTTCTCTTGACTATATTCTGTGTAATGTTTACACCTATAAAGTTCATCTGGAGAAAGATATGTAGGGCTATTAATTCCCCTACAAGAACCTACATGTTTGTTTCTCCCCTCAGTGCCTTGGATTTAGACTAAAAAAAGCAGATGTATAGTCAAGAGTCGACTGGGGTAGACCTGTCAAGATTGTGTCGGGGCCTGCCTGGTTGCGACCTTCCATATCCAGCAACCCTGAGGTAGTTCAGCAGAGGAGGAGAAGGTTGCAATGCCATGGAGCAATGCCGCAGGACAGGCTCCCCAACAATATACATTTTCTCCAGAGGATTCAGATGGCAGAACTTTGGAGGAGGTTAATGCAAAGGAAATCTCATTGTGGAACATAGTTATATCATAAAGAAAAATAAAATGCCAGCTTTGACGGAATAATTCTTCAAACCTTTTCAAAGAGCTGGAATTGTATGCAGTCACACACACACACCCTTTTAGAATTAGGAAAGCATCAATGGTTATCTACTTTATAAAAACCATATGTCAGCAGCAAACTCTTTAATCCTGTGGGAACTGACCCAGAAGAATCCATCTGCTACTGAATAATTAAGACTGAAGATAGACATAATATAGTAGAAGGAGCTCATGGGGCTGTGAATATGCCACCCGCTCTCTTTTTATATTAACATCCATCTCTAGCATACCAGAGAATCAACTGCCTATATGTCGCTGTTACTCTTCCCAACTTCCTCGTCTGCTTTCTGCCTTCTCCTCTTCCTTTGGCTGGAAGACAGCAACCGTCTGCCAGGTATCTGGCACAGTAGTGGTGAAATGTACTCTCATATATATATATTAACCAGCTGGGGAAAGAGAAACACTCAGCAGCAGTGAGTGGGCACGATAGCAAGCAGGGGGAGGCAAGATCCACATACCAGAAGCAGGCCTCAGTATAAAGATGGGCGATTCCTGCAGTGCATTCCGTCAACTTAAGAAGTCTACAGATTCTTCCTATATGGAGCACAACTACTGTAAGGTATCTTAATACCGAGACTGGCAACCCTTCGGACAGCATGGCTGGGGCTGATGGGAGTCACCCAAAACATCTGGAGGGCATTAGGTTGGCAAAGTCTGCCACAGAATAGCAAACAAAACACAGAGCATTAAAATAGTCAGCATTTTAATGGATGTGAACCTTGCTGCAATCCTATTGCACACTTTCTTGGAAGTAAGTGTATGTATAAGCCAACGTGGATGCTTTCGCCGCCATACTTTCTTCACCACCATCAGTCCACACATGTGTAAAAGTTTGGTTCCATTTACCAAAGGAGCAATATCAGCTCCTTCAAAGGCTGATACCTTTATTGATTTCTCAGAAGTCAATTTCTCCCCACCCAAGAACATACTTGATAGCATAGGTTGGATTCTGCAGTGTTCAAGAAATCTGCAAGTTGTTGGCAGCTGTCTGTCTCAAAAGACAATGGCAAGTGCGCTGTGGGTCTAGAAACTGGTAGCTTGTAACTGCTGCCTCCTGTGTTGTTTTTACTGTGTTAGTAGCACCAAAGTGAACTCTCCAGGGCACAAGCCTGGGCAGTGTGTATGAAGGCCATGGGCTGCCCAGATGTCAAGACTCCCCTCTCAGCCTCGCTGATGTGGACGAAAGGAAAACAGAGCAATAAGTTTGGCCCCAGCTTGCCAGAATGAGGCAGACAATATGCCATCCAACCGCCTTAGGGACTCCACTCCAGATTTGGGTAGGGTTACCTCCTTAGTCTTGTCTTTTCCTGAAGATGACTCGCAAGGCAGGAGGTACAGACTTTTCCTCGGAATTTACTCTCAAAGTCTTTCTCATTAATGAGGATAGCTGCAAGGCAGCAGAGGGCTAGAATCAGAGTTTTCCTTCTCCTAGATGGGCTACCTTCCCAGGTTGACATGCTCCATCTACTCCTCATTTCCCTCTCCTGGGTTTTCCCCTAACCTTTGAGCTGGTCGAGTGAGGCATGAAGAGGGTGGGGAAGTTATATTACACAGCTAAAAGTCATTATGCTATCATTCATAACTGTCTAACTGGATACTGCCCATAGGCAACCCACTTCAGATCTATAGGACTATTGCCCAAATTCAGCAAGCAAGGAAGACCCATCTATGGAATAATAATAATAATAATAATAATAATAATAATAATAATAATAATTTATTATTTATACTCCGCCCATCTGGCTGGGTTTCCCCAGCCACTCTGGGCGGCTTTCAACAGAACATTAAAATACAATAATCTATTAAACATTAAAAGCCTCCCAAAACAGGGCTGCCTTCAGATGTCTTCTAAAGGTCTGGTAGTTGTTGTTCTCTTTGACATCTGAAGGGAGGGCGTTTCACAGGGCGGGTGCCACTACCGAGAAGGCCCTCTGCCTGGTTCCCTGTAACTTGGCTTCTCGTAGTGAGGGAACCGCCAGAAGGCCCTCGGCACTGGACCTCAGTGTCCGGGCTGAACGATGGGGGTGGAGACGCTGCTTCAGGTATACTGGACCGAAGCCATTTAGGGCTTTAAAGGTCAGCACCAACACTATGGAAGCACTGAGGATGTGCTGCTGCTGAGGATGTTATCTACATGTGGGCTCATTCATATTGGGATGCACACCTGTCTTGCAATGCTTCTCCATAGGGCCGTCTTTAGCATATGCGCCGCTGGGGTGCAAAGATCTACCCAGCACCCCAAATTTAGTTTAGCCCTCAAATTAACTTTTATTATGCTTATGTCACTATTATCATTTGATAAATAGCATTCACGCCTGCGCGGCTCCAAAAGGAGGTTTTTGTGTGTGTGTGTGTGTTTTGTTTAAAACCAGCTTTTCTAAAGAAGACAAAGAACACATTGGGAGTTGGTGTAAAGACTCCATGCGTGCACTTATGGTCGTAGGGAGGTGTCTGAAAGATGAGATGGGCGGGCATTGTGCACATGTGTGGGAGAGCCATCTCGGGCAGCCTTTCATTGTGGGAGCAACCTTATTTCTAGAGAGCTGGGAGGGCCCTTGCGAGAGCATATGAGTTCTTCTTGGGAAGGTTCCGGAGCCTGTGCGCGCTCCTGTCGCTAGATAGGCTCATTCTCTTTCTGTCTGTCTCTCCCTCTTTCCTGTCACTCCCCCTCCTCCCGGCTTTGGTGAGCAAGACTTTCCAGAGAGCTCTTTTTTTTCTAAATTACTGCTACAAAGCATGCAGTCTTGTTAAAATCTATTTTGGAATGTATTTCTAATTACTCCGAAATGTGTTTTTCGCTTAGCATTCATCATAAAATGAAGAAAAAAATGCAGCTCGCAGAATTCATAGAGTGTGCTCTAGGCACGTTTTTGCGGAAATGGAAAACTAAAATCGCGTGCTGAAACGCATGTGTAGTAGAGCCCTAAGTACTATGTAGTTAGTCAAAGAAAATGCCGGACAATTAGCGAAAATAAACATTGGTTTTTTTTAACGATTTCTCTAAACGAAGTTGAACTGTAAGTGATGAAATTAAAATGCAATTTGCAATGTTTCACTCGGGGTCAGTGGCACCTTTGACACGATTGATCTCACGCCGCCTGCCTGTGGTGCGAGATCAGTCATGTCAAAGGTGCCGCTGACTCCGCTGCCGCATAGCAGCTCAATACAATACGCTTAGGCGGCTTCAGTGACGGGCGCCTGGCGCCCCCCCCCGAATTTGGCGCCCGGGTGCCCTGCACCCCTTGCATCCCCGGGTAAAGACAGCCCTGCTCCTCCAGGCCCCAGTGAACTTGTTGATTGTTCTTTCTATAATGGATCTCCATTCTGGACCACTAGTGGCTGCACATGAACAAAATAAGACAAGAACCCACAAATTATCTTCTCCCTTGGAACACATTAATCCTGCCTACCTTTGAGATAAACTTTGAGACAGCCAATAAAACTGAGCTCTCTGAAGCTATTATCTTTGGGAGGGCCGACAATTACATCACTGAGCAGTCTTCTTTAGTTCCTTCAAATGAAAAATGCATTAATATAATATGCGGTCAATGAAAGATTTATGACTCTTTTATGTACTTATTTCCATACATCTTTTCAGTTGCATCTAGTAAGTAACCTTATATATGTCTTGCCAGGTAATGGCTTGTTGTAACAAAGACAAGCATTTTTGGGTTTTGCAGAGATTTGATAGCAATGTAGGGATTTCTTGTCCAATAAAAAAAGAGCAAGTATAAGGGCTGGAGATGGAAAGGAGAAAAATTAGCAACATTATTCTGTTACTATAGTGGCAATTCTATACTTATATGGGAGTAAGTGCTATTGAGCTCAGTTGGTCTTGCTTCTGAGAATTGCACTCTGTGTTGATTGTAATATCCTATCGATTCTCCAAAAATAAACTCTATTGGTTAAAGTTTCTCTTTTGCTCATACAACAATCATTTGACGTATGCTTGAAATAATATTCATTGTAGTCATTTAAAATTAATTATTTGTTTGCAGAGTTGATGTGATACTGAATCTTACCATAAGTTCATTGATCTTTATCATCTGGGCTATCCATTTCCCTCATATTGCACATTTATTTAGTACTGGGATTTCTAATCTGCTCTTTGCTACAGGGTCCAAGGACAGGGTTAATTTAAAAGAACAATTCAGTATAATATGAAGTAAAACATTAATTAAAAACCCCTAATTCAAGCATTCTAATAACCATACAATACAACACTTTGTATTGTATAAGTTAACTTATAAATTGTTTAGGCACTTTATCATCTCATTCTTTCCAAATTCTGTTTGGATTCATTGTCAAAGATAGCAAGTCAAGCAACATTTCAGAGTGTTATGATGTTGTGAAGAGTCACCGTGTAGGAGCCACATGGCTGAATGAGAAGTTAGACAGAAGCTGTTTGGCGAGATCTAGTGTTTTGTTAGATCTGAGAAGGACTGTGGTTGTGATTTGGCATTAACTGGCTCATATCAGCTCCAGCATCTTCCTGGATCCATTACTGTGCTGTATTTTTGCAGTGGCCAAGAGCACTTTTGGCAATTTACTAAGAAGTGTGCCTTCCTTCAGTCTGCTGTGGGCCTAACAACTATACTTCATGTCTTTGTTGTCTCACATATAGACCACTGAAATATATTTTGGGTGGGGCTGCCCCTAAATACTTCCTTGGTGCAGAACATGGTGACCCACTGCTTAACAGGAGCATGGAACCGTCTAAATACAATGATCTGGCATCTAGTACACATTGGTTTTCTTTCTCAGCTCTTGTGGGTGGGGTGGAGGATGTGTACATTGATAACCAGTGGGAGAGATTGCCTTAATATTTCTGGCAGCTGTAGACTGACATTTTTCAAAATGGTCTATTTTTAACCAAGTAACATTTCCATCACAATAGAGGGCAAAGAACTGGATGGGGAAAGGGGAGGGGGGACCATCTTTGGTTTTAGGTACCCCCGGCTATAGGGCAGTATATAAATGAATTCAATAAATAATAATAATAATAATACCCATCAAACTGGCAAACTTAAAACAAACAGCAACACAGATATAAAGTGATATCTGATTAATCTTAACTAAACCTCCCCAAATTACTAATGTTTGCACTAACAAGAGCATTTCAACACGACAGATATTGCTACCTGATTAAAAAGAGAAGAGTAATGCACATGATTTTAGTGTCCAAAGCTGAATGTTAGTTTATATAGTTAATTTAGTCACTTCAGCAGTTCAGTCAGGAAGAAAGCTCCAGAGGGATAATTTATCATTATTTGTCAGTTCCCCAGAGGCAAATTCCTTTGAAGGGCAAAATGTGAGCAGGAGGGCAGGAATCAAACACTGTCCAATTTTTGATGCAACATTTTTGGTCTAATTTGCAGCTGTTATGATTAGGGCATTTTCTACTGCTAATACTCCCGACGATCTTGCAAAATCTATAAATGGCAAACATCAATCATTAATTTGGCACCGCCTTAGAAAGACATCAATATGGTTCTTTTCAGTTTTTAAAATGTCCTGCTGGATGTGCATGCCTGTGAGGGGAAGAAAAAGAGTATTCTTCTTCTTTTTTCAAAGCAAGCAATGAAAAATAGTCATCACTTTTAATGCATCAAGCTACTCTTTGAAAAATTCTTTAGTGAACATAACAGGAAGGCTGAATGGAGCATAAGTCACTCTGGTATTATTATAAATTTGATGCCACTGAGTTACACAGAGGTGCTGACAATATGGACTTAAATTCGAAGCCAACAACAATCAGAGTACAGATTTCCAATAATGCCAGTGGCCTTTTGATAGGGCTTAGCAAATTAAAACTTACTTAAAGACAATTTCCATGCACTGGGACTATGCAGTCATCACATCAATACAATCTATCATCTCAGACTAGTCCCTTGCCTATTTTAATCAGAAACCAAACCCATTATGGTTTTTACAGAAAGCAGAAATATAATGGTGGTTTTTTTTTACCATTCCCTCCATGAATTCCATTAACATTTGCACACACTTATGCGTTATTGTTGCTCCCTTTATTCACACCAGCTAGTACCTTACTTCATGAGCAATTTAGTGAATGCATTGGGAAAGAGAACAAGGCATTTGGGCTTTGAAATGCTAATAACAATACATTCAGAATGTAAAACCCCCAAAACCTTTTCATCTTCTTGAACATCTGCTCTGACCCTTCCACCAAACCCACAGGATTTAATACTTTTCATTGGGCATGAAGCTCAGCTATAGATGTTCATTATATTGCCTAATATTCTTATGTGTGTGGAATGCCTTCAAGATTTGGGACAAACAGGTTGTTCACCAACAAGCCGGTGAGTATAAAAATGGTACCTACATTTTGTTGTGTGGATACCTGATGAAATTGGATTGGCTGGTCCAACCCCAATATCTCCCCTTCCTTTGCATTCTTTCAGTGCATGATAGCATTTATATGGCTATGCACAAAGTTACTTAACAAATTCAGCAACCAAGGAATTCCATTGAGAGATTAGATAGATAGATAGAGAGAGAGAGAGAGAGAGAGAGAGAGAGAGAGAGAGAGAGAGATGTTAGTGCCATGGTTTCAATTTGTCTCCTAGGTGGAAGTTCACACCCTACTTCATTCACACTGTGCTAGCAGAAGTCCTTGCATGAGCTTCCGCTGGCAAGGCTCATTAGTTGAATCCTGCCCTATGTGTTTTCCAACTGTGACAAATTCTTTGTTGGACCCTGAATCATTCCTCTACCACTCTCTCATTTTTGTTCACATGCATTCCAGCCTGCCATCTCTTCTACCATTTTGGAGACAGAGGTTTCTACAAAATGTCTATTTAGCAGTGTTTGAACAGCAGCCAGCTACTGGTAGTTAGTAGCTTGACAAGGCTGTTTAGAGAAACACCTAATTAGTGGGAGCGGTTGAGTTTGGGACATATCATCAGTCATTATACAGTCAGCATGTCCAGCATAGCCTGGGCTAATTTGTATATGCTTTCATCAGAAAGTGTTGAATCTTCACAGCATACCAAGAGTACATAAGCATCTTCAAATGATTCCAAGAAAGATCTTCATCTGTTTAAAGTTGGCATTAAAGTTGAACCATTGAGAGATTTCCCCTGGCTTTCCTGTGGTGGCCTATGAGGGTGCCATATTCTAGATAATCAACACTTCAGGTTCTTTCTGTGCTTTCTTGAAATAAACTCCTCATGCAATAGGAGTTTATATAAGCAGGGGAAAATCCACAGAAATAGGTTTTACAGTGAAGTTAATGTATTGAAATATGTTGTTGCTGGCAACATTATTGGCATCCATCTGTCTTGGAATACAATGGAGCAGTGCACCTTTGGAGGTAAAGTCAAGCTGTTGGACAGTTGCAGTGCTTGCTGTGGCTGTGGAGACTGATGCGGGAGAGAGATGTTTTGTTGCAGCTGGGGCAGATCAAGGCGCCCAGTTGTGCTGCTGCAGATGCACCGTGGCATTTCTTCTCTCTGCACTCCTCTCAGCAGTCATTCCTCCTCTGGTCACTGCTGTGGATACATGACATGACTATACAATTAAGCAAGTGAATCAATATTCTATTATAAAGACATTTGTTCT
The DNA here is from genome assembly GCA_034641385.1 of Darevskia mixta. NCBI lineage: Eukaryota > Metazoa > Chordata > Lepidosauria > Squamata > Lacertidae > Darevskia > Darevskia mixta. Next base: position 7,243,016 of record JAWWNH010000013.1, read on the forward strand.
TGTTGGTTTCAAGTAGTTGTGAATTGTTAAAGGTGTATAGTTTAAAAAAGAAGTAATAAAACAGTCTCCATGTTGAATAAGTCTTGGCAAAAATGCAAACAGTACCACACTGAGAGCTAAAAGCATATATGGCATATTGTTTACAGGCTGTGTTATGGCTTCAACAACTATGTAAAGTGAACCAGATCACACCACAAGCAAATGAGATAATTAGAATTGCAGCATACTATTTTGAATTATGGGTGTTTTACAACACTTCATGATAGGGATGGAAAATTCTGTGGCTCTCCACATGTTATTGGACTCCAAATCCCATTATCTTTGCCCATTAAAGATATGGGCTGGGGCTGATGAAGGCTAGAGTCCAACATCAGGGGGGTTACAGGCTTCATATCCCTGCACCAAGAATTGAGCAAGACTAGTGCATGGAGGAAACATGAGTGAAAGAAAATATGAAACTGCTGAAGAAGGATATTTGTTATAGGCAGTGTGACTCATTATATTCGCGCCTACCTGATGACCTTGTGGATAAACATGGTTTTACAGAAATCATGTAAAAAAGAGAGAAATAACTCAATTTACGAGCTCTACACATCACTGCCAGTCATTATTTGAATTGATTCTTTTCGTGTATGAGGAAAGCTAACAAGCCCTCCCTTGGAAGAATTTGCCATGCAGAGGGATGTAATATTATCATCTTTTTGCACACTTGAACTGGATGTTCATACTACTACCACTTTGTTTGATAAGCGTAAATCTGAAATGTTATGTGCTTGGTTATCTCTATTATGTGACAATTAAATATGATCACAGAAGAAGTGATACAAATGGGTTGCAAAGTACCAGTCTCTTTATGGGAAACTATGAAGATATCTAGCCTGAATATGTTATGATATGGCCATTGCATGAAGAAAATTGCCACTGCACGTAATGCATTCACCACTGCTGATTTGCTCTAGTGAGAAAATGTCCCATGCTACTGGCTGCTGCTTACCGTATTTTTCTGTGTATAAGACACCCCCTATATTTGGGGACTCAAAAATAAGAAAAGGGGGGATTGCCAACGGTTGTTAAGCTTTTTTGGGGAGGATTGCCCAGAGTTCTTGAGCTTTTTGGGGGGAGGATTGCCCCAGACTTGTTGAGCATTTGCGGGGGGGGGGGATTCGACTGCCCGATCACCGCTGACAGCCGCAAATCGACCGCCCAGTTGCCACTAGGGCAGTCAATCACCTAGCCTTATACACAGAAAAATACGGTATATATTAGCAGTGCATCACTAGGTGGCAAGGTTGATGATCCTAGAAAAATGTGAATGGGGAACTCTAGAATGGAGGAGTCCCGTGCCAGACTCGTTACTAAACATGATCCTCTACACCATGAAAATTTGCATCAATGAACCATACAGTATCAGGTGCCTTTGATGAATGGGGTGTAGTATATGGTACTTTGCAAGAGCTGTTGTAAAAGAAAAAAAAAAGACAACCACCCTGTATAAATACTCTACTGACTGATAGTGACTATGGAGAGCAGCATAATTTAATTTACAAATGCAATGTAGTTTACAAGCATGATAGAAGTTAGAAGTTTTAAAATTGCGTTGAAATAACATATTGTATTTCTCATTAACATTGTATATACAAAGGTCTCTATTTTTATGACTGCATACAGAGATGTATATTTTTTATTGTATTGTACTTCAGTGTGTCCTAAGGCAGAAAAAACACAATGATTTCTATGTGAATTCGTTCCATTTATTAAGCTTCTGGACACGGAGTTTTATTTTGAAATGTAATTAAAAATGCAAGCAACAAGAAAGAAGAACACCACACAACAATCCAATAAGATCACTAATTAACGTCTTTAAAAAGTTATATCTACTGTAGCACCCATTACCTTCATAGAAATGTTACATCTATTTAACACATCCACAAGCAAAGATTTCTTTCCAAGCCTGTGAGTGCATTCTTGCTGGTTATCTTAGCTCAGACAAAATCTATGCAATTACTTGGAGAAGAATTACTTTGGTGGGAGAGAGAAGCAACCTTTAAAGGTCTGTACAACCCAATAATTAAAAGCCCCGTGATGAAAAACTGAACATCGGAAGAGGCAAGCTAGGAGAAAGGACTATATTTCTTCTGGGATGAATTTACTAGACTACGAATGGCCTTGTAAAAGAGTAAATTAGATAAATCACCAGGAAACATACAATAATAGGCACCCACTATACTTGTCAGAGGAGATATGTTAAAGGGTCATTAGCTTTTTATTAGCAGAGGAGGCAAGAAAATACTTTAACTCTTTTTTTTTTTTAGTTCATAAAATTGAATTGTTATCGGGCAGAGCAATCCTATATCCTCGTTATACTAGGGGCAGATATACATCACTGCTACACTAACCGAATGCCCACTTTAACCTATGCATACTTCGTCTTGGAGGGCATAAAAACAACACACAACCCCCTGGCGTTCTTCAAAACAGCCAAATCCCAAATCTGGCCCTGTGCCAGATCCTTTCCTTTGGTCTCTAGATGTTACAGTTCTGAATGGAGGGAAAGGCTTCTTGACCTTAGTATACATACATGTTGTTTGTTGTTTAGTCGTTTCCGACTCTTCGTGACCCCATGGACCACAGCATGCCAGGCACATAACTTTTATATGCCTGTTGTCTTTGTCCATGGGGTTTTCTTGGCAGGGATACTGGAGTGGCTTGCCAGTTCCTCCTCCAGGTGGATCACGTTTAGTCAAAACTCTCCACTATGACCTGTCCATCTTGGGTGGCCCTGCACGAAATAGCTCATAGCTTCTCTGAGTTATTCAAGCCCCTTCGCCACGACAAGGCAGTGATCCATGAAGGAGGTACATACATGTACATAGTGTTAAACAAGTGTGTTCCTATGTTAAATATAGGGACTAGGTCCATATATTACTCAAAGGTAATCTTCCCTGCAAGCATTCTCCTGAAATGCCACTGTTTGTAGCCAGAGCCAGGCTATGCTGCATGTGTCTGCATATTTGTGCAAGAATGTGGAGCTGGATGAGCCAATGGTCTTGACTCATTATAAGATCACTTCTTCCTCCTGCAGACTGAAAAAGCAGACTGTAAGGAAAGTGAAAGGGACATGAAAAGAAGAATAAAAAGGAAAAAGTAAGAAGCTTGATGTTCTGCGGTGCATTCATTGCTAACATGATCAATAGACAAGTAAGCAACAGCAATGTCTAGAAGTACCAGTGACAAAGGTATATTAAATTGGAGTGTAACAGTTTCATATTTTGATGAGACATCTCTGTATCTTTTCCAGGATTTCTATTTGGTGCTGCTGTTTTCTCCATTGATGCAGAAGGCAGAAAGATCACTCTATGTGTTGGTGCATGAGGGTAAAGTTGCAGTCTTCTAATCTCGCAAAATAATGCTTTTAGCTCTCAGGAAACAGCTGCAGCCCATCCATTACTTTAAAGTGATCAAACCAGTTCATTCCATATCCCTGGAATACACCAACTCTGTGAGACAAAAATAGGCTGAACATCAACATGCAGCCTAAAGTGGGGTGAGAGTTGCTTGAACACACATTTGCTGAGTTTTTTGACGACAGAGAAAATGTGTCCTTTAGAGATTTGTTTGTTTCCCCCGTAGGTAGGCAACTGTTGCTCTTGTTTTAAAAATTCAGGCTCCCAGTGTAGACAGGAACAGGGAATGTGTGGAAAGATAATGCCAACTGCCCAAAGTTGTGCATTTAAACAGAAAGGACAGTCACCTTGCCACTTCCAAGAAGTCATGATTTATATGAATGGCACATAATTCATTTACGAGATTCACTAACCAAGAAATTCAGCAGTGGCCCCTAGCTTAGAAGGCTTTAAAAAGCATTAGGTATTAAACTGCAATAGCAGTCCAAAGTATGAGAATATAATGGCTAAAGAGACCTTCTGCTTTGAAAAGCAGTATATCTCTGAGCATGAGAGAGACAAGAGACTAAGGGTATCTTTGTCATGCCCTGCATTGAGCCAACTAGAGGCACCTCACGGGAAACAGTATGCTAGATTTTAGTTTGATCCAAGAAGCAATCATATGTTCTTTTTTTTTTTTTTTAATTTTTATTGTATTTTTCCCCATACATCTCTGTTACACCACATCAACCACTTACAGTGCCATAGCCATACCCTCACACAAACATTCAACATCTCATATACTTATATACTCATATACCCACACATATACTACATAAAAACATAAATACAAAAAATAAAAAACTAACAAATCATACTATAATCAAATTTCATTCAATACATTATATTATCAATATATTACTTCTACTTCTTGTACACTTCCCTTTTCTCTCTCTCCATTAATCCATATTAACTTATAGAAAAAAATGAAAGTCAATTAACACTGACATCTAAATTGTTAAATCTTTTAACATAAAACAAGGATTAATCCAGTACATACACCATATTTGCGTTACACCGTTCTTTTAGGTGAAACAGAAAGTCACTCCACTCCTCAATATATTTGTGTCTCGGTTCATCTTTAGCCTTTTCAGAAAGGAAAGCCAGTTCGCTATAATCTAAGGTTTTATAAAGCCAGTCCTTTTTGCTTGGAAGCACGGCACTTTTCCAGTGGGCTGCTATCAACGTTCTTGCCGCCGCAGAGGCGTACAAGAAGAAGTTCTTCACTCTATTAGGTACATCAGGTGAGGTTATTCCTAATAAATACGCCTCTGGGGTTTTTACAAATTTGATTTTAAGAATAATCTCTATTTCTAAATGTAATTCTTCCCAGAAGGTTTGTACCTTGCAGCACTCCCACCAAATATGATACATGTTACCGACTTCTTCGCATCTCCAACATACACTGCTCACGTTCTTATACATACGAGAAAGTTTGTACGGGGTGACATACCACCTGTAGAACATTTTTACAAGATTTTCTTTGATTGCGTTACATGTGGTAAATTTCCAGTTCTTTTTCCACAGGGTTTCCCACCTCGAATACATTATATTGTGGCCTACATCCTGCGCCCACGAGATCATTGAGGACTTGGTCTGCTCCTCTATAACGGTCCAATCTAACAGTAACCGGTAGGCTTTGGATAATGTTTTTGTCTTCGAGTTAATAACATCCGTTTCAAATCTGGAAGGATCTTTCCCAAATCCTATTTTTCTATCAATTTTGAACCTTTCAAACAACTGGTGGTAAGTAAACCAATCGTTAATTTTATCCTTCAATTGTTCATACGTTTTAAGTTCTAACTTATTGTTTTTTTCTTCTAACAGCATCCGGTACATGAACCAATGGTCTCGTGTTTTTCCCCGTCTGATCGCCAAGGCCTCGAGTGGAGAATTCCACCAAGGCACCTGATGTTCCAGTAGATGCTTGTATTTCAACCAAACTTTCAATAAAGATCTTCTAATAATATGATTGGAAAAGTCCTGGTGTATTTTGTATTTTTCATAGTTTAAATAGGCGTGCCAGCCAAATCTTAAGTTGACACTTTCCAAATCTAACAGTTCAGGGTTGTCTACGCGGCACCATTCTGCTAACCACATGAGGCACGCCGCCTCATAATATAAAGTTAAATCTGGCAAGGCCAGTCCCCCCCGTATCTGGAGATCTATCATATTTAAATGTTTGATTCGTGGACACTGCCCTTGCCATACATATTTGGAAAGGTGTCTTTGCCACTCTTTCAGCCTTTCCTCCCCTCCCAATATCGGGATTGTATGGAATAAAAATAACAATTTAGGGAGAACCACCATTTTAATTGTCGCCACTCTTCCCAAAAAAGAAAGCTTTAAGGCGTTCCACTTTTCTAGATCTTGTTTTATACTATTCCAAACGTGTACATAATTATCCTGGTAAAGGTTTATATTTTTCGGGCTGATTCAAACCCCCAAGTATTTGGCTTTAAGGCAGGATTTGATACCAGTGCTCTTTTCAAGTTCTTCTACTTCTTTTTTTGCCATATTTTTAACTAAGAATTTTGTTTTTGTTTTATTAATTTTAAATCCTGCTAGGCTGCCGTATTCCTCAATGATTTCGATAGCCCTCATCATACTTGTTTGCGGGTTTTCAGATGTAATGACCAGGTCATCCGCAAATGCCTTAATTTTGTACTGCCTTTGACATATCTTTACCCCTGTTATTACCGGATCACCTCTTAATTTGTTATTTAATACCTCCATGACTAAAATAAAGATCAAAGGGGAGAGTGGGCACCCCTGCCTTGTCCCTTTACATATAGGGAGGCTACCTGTTATATTGCCGTTAATAATTAAGTTTGCCCTTTGTTCCTTATAAATCGCACTGATTCCTTTACAAAAAGAATCACCAAATCCCGTTTGGGCCAGCAGTTCGTTCATAAAAACCCATGAGATTTTGTCAAATGCTTTCTCAGCGTCGAGAAGCATAATTGCTGCCGGCTTATCTATTTTGATATCTAAGTATTCAATTATGTTTACAATGTGTCTCACATTGTTGTAAAGAAATCGTTTAGGCAAAAACCCTGTTTGATCTTTGTCGATTATTTCAAATAGCACACTTTTGAACCTTTGTGCCAATATGTCGGCAAACAGTTTGTAATCGGTATTCAACAATGCGATCGGTCTATAGTTTGATCTTTGTGTCTGATCCGTGTCACCTTTCGGGATCAATGTAATATAGCTATCCTTCCAGGTGTCTGGAATTTCTCCTTTAATCAGAATATTGTTCATTGTGTCTTTCAAGGGTAAGAATAGCGTTTCTTCAAGTTTCTTGTAATAGATGGCAGTGAAGCCATCCGGGCCTGGTGATTTCCCCAGTTGAAGTTTTTTTATGGCTTGTTGCAGCTCTAACGCTGATATTGGAGCGTTTAGAGTTAATAACTTCTCTTTTTGTGGCTCTTTTAATCTGTGATTTTTTATATATTCTTTGAGTTTTCCAATATCTACCTTTTCTTCTTTATACAAATCCTTATAAAACTCCATGAAACTCTCATTAATTTTAGTTTGTTCTGTAATCAATTTATCTCCTATTTTAATTTTAGTTATTATACGCTGATCCTTTTTTTCTTTTAATTGCCAGGCTAACAGCCGGCCGGGTCTATTCCCGTACTCAAAAAATCTTTGTCTCATAGTTTTTACTTTCCATTCCACTTCATCATTAATTATCATTCCATACTGGGCCTGTAAATATTTTATTATTTCTCTAACTTTTTCATTGTCCGGATGTTTAAATAGTTCTCTCTCATTTTCTTTGATCTCTTTCCATAAATCTAGTTTTTTCTTTTCCTTAGTTCTTTTTTGAATGGAGTTTTGCTGTATGAAGAATCCTCTGAGGACCGCCTTACTCGCGTCCCAGACGATCCTACTGCTGACCCCATTATTTAAATTGAATTGGAAATATTCCTTTAGTGTTTTTTCTGCAGTTTTTAAGATTTTCCCGTCTTTTAATAAACTATCGTTTAATTTCCATCTCCGGTGTCCTGATTGTCTGCCTCTTAAAGTAATTTCTATTGAATTATGATCGGACAGAGTCATTGGGTGGATGTTCACAGCTTTTATTTCTAAAAGGGTTTCCTTTGATGTCCAAATACCATCAATTCTCCCCGCTGACTTTTTAACGTGAGAGTAGTGAGTAAATTCCTTATCATGTGGGTGTTTGTACCTCCAAGCATCAAACAATCCCAATACTTCCATCATTTGAAAAAAAGAATTTGGTAGCTTGCTTTGTTTAGTCTCAGATCTTTTTTTTGTCCGGTCTAATAGGGGATCTACCACCCCATTAAGATCTCCCATGAATATTATCTTTTCCCCCACAAATTCATATAGTTTTTCCTGCAACTTTTGATAAAATTCTCCCTTTTTTTCATTTGGGGCGTAGATACCGACCAAGATCCGTTTTTCTCCATTGTGTTGAATTTCCACTATCAAAATTCTACCTTCTTCATCCCTGTAGATAAATTTTGGTTCAAGTTTGGGTTGGATGTACATTACTACCCCTCTTTTTTTTTATTATATGAGGCTATAAAGTCCTGTCCTAGTTTCTTATTTGATAAAATTCTGTTGTGTTTAGTAAGGACGTGAGTTTCCTGCAAGCAGGAAATATCATTTTTTTGTCTTTCTAGCACGTGAAAAATTTTCTTTCTCTTATTTCTTTCATTAAGCCCATTCACATTCCACGAGGTTATTTTCAATTCCATATTTATTTATTTGTTAATAGAAATATTTATACGGTTATAAAATCCCTTTTAGTTAGTATCCTCTTCATCAACCAACTCTGCCACCTCTAACTCAGCTGCTTTTTTGTCTCCAAACTCGCCTTTATAAGTCCTCAAGAATCTTTCTATGTCTGCTCCTGTCTGACACTTTTTCCTTATTCCTTTGTAAAAGAAAGAAATTCCTTCTGGGAATTCCCATCTATGTTTCACAGCTTTTTGTTTCAGAACTTCCACAAGAGGCTTATAAGGGTCCCTTTTTTTGCGTAATCTATAAGGGATAATTTTATAAATCATTATTTCTTTATTTCCTATTTCTAGTTTCCTCTCATTGCTAGTTTGCAATATTTTATTCCTTATTTGCATTGTGTTAAAAGTAATCAGACAATCAGAGGGCCATTTGTTAGCTTTGGCAGTTCTGGAGCTGGTTCTATACACAGATTCCACTTTGGATGCTAGTTCTGATTCCCGTATACCCAGCCATTTAGCGAGTTCTGCAATGACCTTCTCCTCTATCTTTTCGTCTGGTTCTTCTAATATTCCTCTCAAGCGCAAAGTTTTCTCTTTCCTTTGCATCTGTAACATAGCTATCGAGTCTTGAATAGCTTCCTGTTCTGCCTTTAGATCCAGAACCTCTTTTTTAGTCTTATTCATTTCTTTTTTAGTTTCCTTCCCCTCTCTTGCCACCTTTTTAATATTTTCCTCAAGGTTGTGTGATTTACCTTTGAGCTCTTGTATCGATGTATTCAAATCCTGGTTTCTTTGAGTTAACTCTTCTACCTGTTTAGCTAGAGACTCCGTAACTTTAACATTTTGGTCTATTTTCTCCCCCATTTTTTGAAATTGCTCATCGCTTTTCTTGGCATTATCATTAATTTCTTGTTTCAACTCTTGTTTTAACTCTTGTATGTCTTTTTTCAAACTAAGCACCAGCTCTCTAATATCCATTGCGGAAACAGGGGTTGTAACAGAATGTCTTCTGCTCTGTATTGTTCCTGTTGGTTTTTTGTTAATTTTTTGCCCACCGTACATTTTAATTTAGTTCACCACGATTCATGGTAAGCATATAGCATACCCCCCTTGAAAAGGAAGGGGAGAGAAAAAGGTTTAAAAAAGGAAAAAGGAAAAGGAAAGAAAAAGAAAGGAAAAAGAAAAAAAAGGGGGGGAAGACGCGAGGTGGGGAAGTGGAGGAGATAAAGTAAAGAGAAAAAGAAAAAAAAAAAGGAGAAAGAGAGAAGGAAGAGCCAATAAAGAAAGAAGAGGGGGGGATACTGGGGGGGGTATATCACACCCACACTCCCTTTTTTATATATTACCCAAGGAACAGATAAGTCAAAAATACACACTACCAATATTGTAGAAAAATTACAAGTAGGCAAGCCCAAGGAACAACAACAATATTAGGCTATGGTACGGTATTGTTATCAAGATTTTGAGGAGGTAGCCTACTTAATAAGTTTTGGTTAGGATATGTCCTTTCTCTTTAAGGTTTAAACCTCCCAGCTTTATCAGTTACCAAATGAAAGGCGAGTCTGGTGTCCACCGGTAAAGTTGAATTAAGGGTTTTAAATATTTCAACGCAGTGCCATCTTCAACTCATTAAGAGCTAAAGTCGCTAATCGCTTCGCATAGCATGCAAGAGTTAGTGGAAGCTCCTGAGTTGTAGTTTACAAAGTTATTCACAGCTTTGAGAGTTCCAATAAATCCGATATAGTTTGATTCTAACAAAGTTCAAAAGAGTCGCCGTTTAACTTTTCAGGGTCCCACAACGTCCCTCGTTAGAAGAGGGTATAATGTCCTTTTAAGGCTTCCCTTTCTTTTCCATATTATCCACAAACGTTACAGAAATGACGTTCAAGTTGCCTCATGCACCAAAATGATTCTTGGTCCCCTTCAAAAGAAGAGAGTGGGGTGATCCCCTTGTCGCTTTAATGGCTTTTGTAATAAACTACTGCCTCTTTATAGGGCTTCTTTAATTGCTGCCGCCATATTGAGACAAAGTAACGAAGTCTTTAAGTGTAGCCCACAACATGGCGCAAAACTTATTTGTAACAAAGATAAATGTATCAATCCCGTAATTTATGATGTCTCTGGTTCCGGTTACGGTTAATGAAGAGGTGGTCCATTACCTCACACGGAGGTTTGCACAAAATATACTGTTCTAAAAGTAAAAATAAAGATTTTACGAGCTCCTTTTATCCCTCCCAAAACGGGGGTCCCGCGTTTCCGTTGGTCTTTTACCATACGTTGTTGTCTGCTGTTCCGGAGCTTTATATTAGGAAATCTGGTCTCGAAATCGCCACGGATCCTGGCTCACCGCTGGGTTGGAGTTCAGGCGCAGCTACCAGAGGGTTAGCGTGTCTCGTCCGTCACCCGGGCTCTCCCCGCCGTAGCGTCGGCCGAGCCTTCCGTGCCGAACCTGCACGCGCCCTCCCCCGGCTGGCGCCGCTTCTATCACCCCAGAGATACCCTCCCGGGGGTATGGAGGAGAAACGGGGAGCGTCGCCTCCTCCTTTATTCTCCTTCCCGCCTCGCCCGCAGCCTCAACTACGAAGCTGCTGAGAGAGCGATCCGACGGCGCTGAAGACCAGACCGGAAGTCCATCATATGTTCTTACAGCAAATAAGATCCTTAGGGAAAAAATAAAGAGAAAAAGATGGCCTGCAGATTATTATTATTTTTTAAGACAGGAGGCTTAACATCTTTCCAAGCTCCCCTTAGTTCAGGCAATATAGATATTAAAAATGACTTCAACTATGTTCACCCATAAGAAATAATATATACAACTCATTAGGCAGATTCCTCTGTTTCGTTGTTGATAATTAGGTTTAGAGTGTGCTCCCCCCATTATAATTCATTATTGATCACTCATAATTTCTGGGACAAAGAATTCATTTAAATGATGCCAGCTCTGATAAATGGAGTTTTAATTACATACAGTATTACAGGTCTTCTTAGACTTTATCAATATTAAGCCCGCATCCCTGCCCCTTCCTCTGACCCCTGCCAATGGCAATTTTATTTTAAGTGCTCAGTGAACAGGCATCGGGTTTGCTCTCAGTTACCTCTTTCACTTGGCCCATGTTTCCTAGAATAACCCTTTCATCAAATATGCTGCACATTCCTCACTTTACAAAAATAGGCTGCCAGCCCCGTCAGCTGCTAGGGCCAACAGGTGCTGTACAAAATTCACAAGAGATTTTCTTTTTCTTGCATGCCACTATATCTTCCATGTAAATCTTTGCTTCTTTGAAGTTTTCCGTTGGGAATTAAATTGGCATCAGAGTCCCAAAAGCAGGGATAGGGAATTGGATCCGGTCGCTGGACCATGTCCAAAATTGACCTATATCCTCCATGACCCAGTTTGACAGGTGAGCTAGACCTCCCAACTATCAATCACCTGAGTGATCATCACTCTAAGGATGCTGCCGATTCTTCCTTTCATCGCATTTTGAATTTGTCACATTTTTCTCTTGCTGGGCAGGGTGACAGAAAGATGTGTCAAATTCAAGAAATGCTCAGACTGAAGCTGCAGCTGGACAGGAAGGATTCTTCCTTTAGAATTTGGTGCCACAGGTTCACTAGTCCAGTGCCTGGTCTAAACCATAGAGCCTAGGGCTTGCCGATTGGAAGGTCAGCGGTTTGAATCCCTGTGACGGGGTGAGCTCCCATTGTTTGGCCCCAGCTCCTGCCCACCTAGCAGTTCAAAAGCATACCAGTGCAAGTAGATAAATAGGTACCGCTCCAGCAGGAAGGTAAACAGCGTTTCCGTGCACTGCTCTGGTTCGCAGAAGCAGCTTAGTCATGCTGGCCACATGACCCAGAATCTGTCTGCGGACAAACGCCGGCTCCCTTGGCCTATAGAGCGAGATGAGCGCCGCAACTGTCCGCAACTGGACCTAATGGCCAGGGGTCCCTTTACCTTTAATGTGCAAGTAGCGCAGGCATCCCCCCCATAAAATCACCTCATGGGCCAGATGGGGAGGCCTGGAGGGTTTAATCATAAGAGGGTTGACGCAAACGTAATCTGAGAATGTCATCCTCTCACCATATCCTAACTCCTGTAGTTCTACTTGTTTCAATTATAGGCAAAACAATTCTAAGGATAGATCCTTAAGCTGTCATAAACTGCCCCTATTCCAAACTCTGTTCAGGACTGGAGGTACCACCATCTGAGTTGGCCAAAGCCCAGTAGAGGGAAATGACGACTTTAAAACAGAGTTTGACTTATAACACCCTTTTCTACTGGTGTAAATTCTGCTGGGTCATGTTACCGACTTGAATGGAGTTAGGATTTGGTGGTGGTGTAAGTCCCCACCCCAGGCCAGTTTCCCCCCCTGCCAATCCTCCAGAAAGCCCATTTTTCACGGCTAATGCCATCATAAGCTTCATCGGTCTCAGCTTGCTGGCTGAGTCAGAATGAGGGATTTATGCAGGGATATCTCCAGATGAGCCAGGCTGTGGAGTGGGCAGTGGCATAGCCCTGCTGTGTCAAGAAGCAGCTGCCTGATCTGGATATCCCATTGTCGTTCTTGGGTTTGGATTATGGAACATCTTCTCCAGGCAGATTTGTTTTTCAAAGAATGTTTTTTTTTCCTTTGCCCAAGCTTTTTTTTTTTTAAGCATTTTATATTTTTCTTATGAATGATTTATCATTTACTACCTGTTTCAAAACGTCTTGTATCTGTTTTGTGGTTTTTATTGCAAAGGATAGTGTTTTTTTATTGTTTACTGAAAGCTTCCTTCAGTGGTGTAAATGTAGGTGAGTATTTCTCACTGAACTCTATTGGGCTGACTTCTGAGTAGACATGCATAAGATTGCATTGCAAAGTTAGTAAATGGATACAGACCTCCTTTAGCACTACATATCAAGGGATCCCAAGAAAGTCCCATTACAATATGCCTCAAGTACCTTTGTGATTAATTTTATCCTGAGGTCCTGGAGATTTTGGGTGGGAGGGGGGGAGCTATATAGAAAAAGATCCCATTGTTTTTTCTATAATCACATCTAGGGATTTCAGAGAATTTCAACAGCATGGAAATGGCAACAGAAATTGCCCATGTGCCGAATGGAAATCAATCCGGTTGTTGTGTTTCCTGGACAGCAAGCAGTTAACACCATCGTTCTGATTCTGGGAACTCTGCCAAGGTATCCAGGCAACTATCATTTGTCTGAGAGAAGGCGAAGTTGGTTTCACTTTTGCCTTCCCGAGTAGTGTATGCTGTAGTGTGTATCGTAGCTATGGAGCTTGACTCCTCAGGTTTTCTTTTGTTTGCGAGTCAATAAATATGTAGTTTAGAATACAACTGTCTGGACCTCAGTTATTCCAGACACAGAGAAGCAGACCTAAAATTGCCAACACAAGGCGCTGCGCGATTCTGCTGAGTGAGTGAGAGAGCCTGCCCAACGGAAGCGTGGCTGGACACCATTGCGGAGCCAGGGCTCGTTAAGACGATTTATGGCTGCTCCGGGCAGCAGTCCAAAGAAGAAGAGAGACTCCACTATGGCTACACTCTCACATTTATCACAGGTTATGGAAGCGCCATTAAGAGATAGCACGGCTTTGTTGGCAAAGCGTCCTGAAGTGATTTATGGCCAGGACGGGAGGTCTGTGTGTCTGCTGCAGCCGGCAGCATGAAAGCCCAGCTGGAGGACTGCTTTGTGCAAGCTTTGAGGCATAAAGCAGGGAAACCTCGCTGGTGAAGAGGAGCCGTTTCCTGGAGCTGGGAGCTGAGAGGCAAGTGCTGAGTTTGCAGCCACGTGAGTTACCTCAAGCCCCAGGGGGGAGATGGCAGAATCCCATGAGAACTTTACACCGCCCTTCCCCAGGCTAAATGGGAGGAATTGGGCTGACTGGTCGCGAAAGATGAAGGTCCTCTTAACTGCTAAAGATTTGTGGACTTGTACTACTGCCCCACCAGTGCAAGCCCCTGCTGCTGAAGCAGCTGAGGCCAAGAAGAAAGATGAGAGAGCTACTGCTCACTTAGTCATGGGCATTGAGGAAGAGCAGATGGTGCACATAGATGCTGCCACCAACGCCCACGAGATTTGGGGGGCTCTCCAACGTGTGTTCCAGAGAGATACAGCGGGTGCACGCATTCACACCACCAGGCAGCTGTTTGAGCAACGTTTGCAACCTGGAGGCTGTGTGCGTGAGCACACCAACAAGATGTTGGCAATCTTCAACCGTTTGAGACAGCTGCAGGTTCCATTTACGGAGGAACAGAAAGTTTACATTTTGCTTAGTTCGTTAGACCCCAGTTTTGAGACGCTTTCTCTCACTCTGGAAGCCTTGCCAGCAGCACAACTGAGCATTGATTATGTATCGGGGAGGCTGCAGGATGAACAGGATAGGAGAGAAAGAGAGAAAGGAAAAGCTGTTAAGGGGGGTTGCTCTTTGCCCAGGAGTGGGGGTGCAGAGGCTGCTGAGAGCTCTGTTAAAGCTCTTGCAGTGAAGAAATGTTTTGGCTGTGGGTCAGATAAGCATCTAATCCGGGACTGCAGCCAAGAAAACTTCAAAGCTGGTTTCCATGGCAACCGCCAGAGGAAAGGGAGACCACGTCGTGGGAGGAAAGCACCGTCCAGAGAAGGCAGAGAAGATAAAGCAGCTGCATACGCTTTCGTTGGAAAGACTGTTGCCAACCCCAAGCTGCGTTGGATTGTGGACAGTGGTGCCAGTAGGCATCTAGCACCACCTGGCAGTCAGTTGCGGAACTGCAGGTCAATCCAAGATGCTACCACAGTCACTTTGGCAGATGCAACCACTAAATCTGTCACCAAAGCTGGTGTTTTTTATATGCCTTGTCTGAATGATGACATTGATGTGTTTGTTTTAGATGGCATGAAGTATGGCTTACTTTCTGTTTCAGCTTTAGACCTTGCAGGTTACATGGTCAGTTTTGGTAACCAGGTATGCACCATCTCCAAAGGTGGAAAGCAGTTGGTCCAGGTGAGAGGCCATGATGGGGTGTACATACTGGAAACTGACAACAGCGCCACAGCGAGGGCGCAGGGTGCTGAAACAGGTAAAAACAGTTTTGAGACGGCACACGCGCATTGTGCCAACAAACCCACCCACGATCAATGTTTACACTTGTGGCATCGCAGGTTTTCGCACGCCAATTGGGGGTACGTGCGCAAGCAGGTAGAGTGCACTGAGGGTTGTAAAATGAAGGAGTGCACTAAATTCCTAGACTGCCGAGCTTGCAAGAGATCGAAGGTGCATTCTTGCAGTTACCCAAGGTCAGACAGGGTGGCCAACCAGGCGTTTGAGCTGATTCACGCCGATCTGTGTGGACCAATGCAGGTTCCCAGCATGGGCCATGCCCGCTTTGTACTATGTCTGATCGACGATTATTCTCGCGCCGGCTGGATTTTCCCGCTCAGGGACAAGGGGCAAGCGGCGAAAGAGATTAAAGAATGGGTGGAGGCAGTAGAGGTGGAATTTGGCACCAAAGTGAAATCTTTCCAGACCGATCGAGGCACTGAGTTTACTTGTGCCAAGTTGCAGGATTTCTTTCGTGCCAAAGGCATTAAGCATAGAAAAACCTCTCCTTACGCTCCCCAGGAGAATGGAGTTGCAGAGCGCAGGAACAGAACCCTGCAGGAGGCAGTTGATGCTATTTTGTTTGATTCGGGTCTGCCAAAATTCTTCTGGGCCGAAGCATGGAAAACTGTATGTCACACTTTGAACAGGACATACAACTCTGTGGTAGGGACCACGCCCTATTTTCTTCTCTACGGAAAGAAGCCCAAGGTGCACTACTTCCGTACCTTCGGGGCAGAGGCCTGGGTCCTGATACCCCGGCAGTTACGTAGGAAGGGCAGCCCGAGGTCACAGAAACTGATTTTCTGCGGCTATGACACAGGGTCGAAAGCCTGGAGATTTGCTCATCCGAGTGGAAATCGTTCTCGGGTGGTGATCAGCCGCAGCGCAGAGTTTTGTGAGCAAGACGGCTGGAAGAGGATTCATGGCAATCCTGAAGTGCTCACAGACTTATTCAGCGGTCTTGACTACCAGGATCAGTCAGACACACCCACTGGTGGTGCTGATGGTGGTCAACCTGCTGGTGTTTCGGGCCATGATCCCAAACACGACCAGGGTGCAGTGCCAGAGGGGGCAATCCCTAAGACTCAGGTGAAGTCTGAACCCAGCAGCGCACCCACGTCTCCAAGGGAGACAAGAGCTAGGAGACAGAAGCGCAGTAGGTCTCCACGCTCACCTTCAGGCAAGTTCAGTCCAGGAGGGCACAGCAAGCGCAGCAAATCGCTTGGCGGTTCTCCAGATGCCAGGGACTCACAGACTGAGTCCGGCACGTCTGGGTCAGAGGGGGAGTCTCCAGTGGTGCCATGGCGTTCCAAGCGCACCACGAAAGGCAAACCTCCTGACAGGTTCAAAGCCACCACGGTTTGGGCCCATGTTGCTATGTGCGAACCGGAGAGCTTCGCTGAGGTGCGGAAGTTACCTCAAGCAGAGTCCAGCAAGTGGCAACAAGCGATGGAGAAAGAGCTTAGTGCCATGAAATCGCTTGGAGTGTTCACACTTACAACTCTGCCAGCTGACCAGCAAGCTGTGAGTTGTCGCTGGGTCTATAGGTTGAAACCCACTGCAAGTGGAGAGCCACAATACAAAGCGAGATTGGTGGCCAGAGGGTTCAGCCAGAGACCAGGAGTGCATTACTCACAAGTTTATGCACCCACATCCCGCAGTGAGACCATGAGGTTACTGCTAGCGGTAGCAGCACAGAGAGGTGCTGAGGTTGCACATTTCGACATCGACGTCGCCTACCTGAACTCACCGCTGCAGGAGGAAATTTACATGCTACCTCCTCCAGGGTTTGAAGGCGATAGTCCAAATTTGGTTTGGAGACTACACCGTTCCATTTATGGCTTGAGACAATCAGCCAGAAACTGGAATATTTGTCTCAACCAGGCTCTGGAGAAGCTAGGCTTCAGGAAGAGTCGTGCAGACAGTTGTTTGTACCTAAAGGGTTCAGGTCAGCAACAAGAATTGGCATTAATTTTTGTCGATGACATTGTCCTTGTTGCTAGTACAAACAAACAGGTGCAGGAGTTTGCAAGTAAGCTGAGGCAGCACTTCAAACTCAAGGAGTTGGGTCCTGTGAGCATGTATCTAGGGGTTCACATTCACAGAGACCGAGATGGCAGTTTTGTGCTTAACCAGAGCTCAAAGATTGATCAGTTGCTCAAGAAATTCAACATGGCAGACTGTAAGGGTGTAAGGACACCAATGGAGACATGCTTTGTTAAAGACAATCAGTCTGATGAAAAGAAAGAGTTTGAGCACAAGGAGGTGTATCAATCTGCTCTGGGCAGCCTGCTCTATTTGTCTCAATGGAGTAGACCCGATATTGCATTTGCAGTCAATCTGCTGAGTCGAGAAGCAGCCAAGCCCAGTGTGATGGCCTGGAACGGGATTAAGAGAGTTCTTAAATATCTGCAAGAAACCAGAGAGTTTAGCCTCACACTGACAGCCCAGGGCAATGAACAGCTTCAATGTTGGGCTGACGCTGATTGGGCTAGCGACTCAGACAGAAAGTCAATATCTGGGATGGTCATAATGTTCGGAGATTCTGTAATTGGCTGGAGGTCCAAAAAGCAAAGTCTGATTGCACTGTCATCGACTGAGGCAGAATTCAGTGCTCTGTCAGAACTGTGTCGTGAGCTTGAATTCTACAAGTGCCTAGTCGAGGATGTATGTGAGAAGTGTTACCTGCCCATCACTATATGGGAGGATAACCAACCATGCCTGAAATTGGCGGAATCCGGTCAATTCAATGCACGAACGAAACATTTGGATATTCGGTTCAAAAATGTGCATGAGAGTGTTAGGACAAATGTGGTCAGGCTGAAATATTGTCCTCGTGAAAAGAATCTCGCAGACGGTTTCACCAAACCCCTAAGTTTCCAGAAACATGAAGGTTTCTGTGAGGGATTGAACATGGGTTGAGATGTATATATGTATACCCAGAATTGCGAACGAGAGGGGGTGTTGTGTTTCCTGGACAGCAAGCAGTTAACACCATCGTTCTGATTCTGGGAACTCTGCCAAGGTATCCAGGCAACTATCATTTGTCTGAGAGAAGGCGAAGTTGGTTTCACTTTTGCCTTCCCGAGTAGTGTATGCTGTAGTGTGTATCGTAGCTATGGAGCTTGACTCCTCAGGTTTTCTTTTGTTTGCGAGTCAATAAATATGTAGTTTAGAATACAACTGTCTGGACCTCAGTTATTCCAGACACAGAGAAGCAGACCTAAAATTGCCAACACAAGGCGCTGCGCGATTCTGCTGAGTGAGTGAGAGAGCCTGCCCAACGGAAGCGTGGCTGGACACCATTGCGGAGCCAGGGCTCGTTAAGACGATTTATGGCTGCTCCGGGCAGCAGTCCAAAGAAGAAGAGAGACTCCACTATGGCTACACTCTCACATTTATCACACCGGTGAATAAGATTAGCATTCAATGTTGTTGCTGTTTTCAGTCCTGAAATGATACTTAATGACATGTGACTTTTTCTCTAATCTGACCTGTGTTCCCTTTGCATTGAAATGGATGGTGTGGAATAATGCCATGCTAACATAAATAATTGCATAATTAATTACTGTATGTAAAATTTTGTCATAGTGGACAGTGAGATATTTCCCCCCCGCCCCCAAAGCTGAGCTGCAGTAGAACAGAAACAGAGCTGGGTATGATGAGTATGGATGCTTTATTACATTCCTGTTTACATCCTAATTTTTACCAAAACAAACAAACAAACAAACCTCAGAACAGTTGGAATCTGCTCTATGCAGTCTCTTATGGTTTATCACACAGTACAAAAGACTTACTATGCTTATAATTAGAAAAAAGCACCTATTTTTCCATGGTCCCTGCAATCCTATGGTCCCTGGGAGGAGAAAGCAGAGACCATGGGGCTTTTGGGTCTCCCTCTCAAGGGCAGAAAGAGCAGTCCCCCCGCCCTTGTAGAGAGCCAGTGTGGTGTAGTGGTTAAGAGCGGTAGACTCGTAATTTGGTGAACCGGGTTCGTGTCTCCACTCCTCCACATGCAGCTGCTGGGTGACCTTGGGCTAGTCACACTTCTCTGAAGTCTCTCAGCCCCACTCTCCTCACAGAGTGTTTGTTGTGGGGGAGGAAGGGAAAGGAGAATGTTAGCCGCTTTGAGACTCCTTCGGGTAGTGATAAAGCGGGATATCAAATCCAAACTCTTCTCTTCTCTTCTTGTAAAATGAGACCTGACTTTGAAAGGCCCTTTCACACCACTGCAGAAACCTCCCCAGGACTAGTCTCTCCATTGTTCAAGCTCTGAAGTGGGAAAAGGCTTCAAGGAGGCATGCCAGGGAACGTATCAGTGGGTTGCTGGGGGGAGTCCCCATTGGGCCCTACAAATGGGGGGAAATACAACAACCATGGAGTTGGTGTATGGATTTCCATCCTATTGGGAACAATGGGAGGGATATTGCTTTGGTTAAAAACAACAACACGGGAGTAAAAGGAGTGCAAGACTTCCACTCCTATATATCATTTCCACCCCACTGGAGTGAGCTGAAAGTTTGATTGCTTTCAGTTTTCTCCTCCATCTTCCCACACCTTTAGGATTTCCACCTAAAGGAGTCGTTTCAGGGCAGAGCCAAAATTATTAGCACATTTGGACATTTTTGGCAGGGTTGAGAAGGGCCTCTTTTGCCAATTTTTAATGGAATGCCTTTGAAAATATCCACCTACTCATTTGTCTTGTCTTCTTTAGTTATGTTGTTCATCTCAATAGGAATGATTTGTCCTACGTAACATAAAACACCTCACTAAATATTAGCTACATATTTTTATGACATGATCCCATTTGCTGGGAAATCTTGTTCACCGACATTACGTCTTATTGCTCCTTCTGCGTCATTCTGCTTTCATCGTTTTTTTGCCTCTTCCAGGATTAGTCTTTGTAATGTCATCCTGCTCAGTATATGATCACCGATTCGTTGCTTCTTCTCAGTGCCAACTCGAATGGGCTGCGTAGCATTGTGAAGTCATTCTGCTGGCTACAAATGTGGGAACTGGTAAAATTTAAAGCAGTCACTACGGTATGTACTTAGTGGTCTTAAAAACAGCAAGAGCAAAACACTGAAATTTAACTACCTAATGAAAAAACTATTAGGATATCCAGTTGCACAAGCTTCTGCTTTCTTCTTGTTAAATTACATGAATGGCTTTGTTAAAAATAGAGCATGAAGAAACAGCGTCCTATATGCCCACTGCTGTGAGGGTTTTATATGCAAATAGATGGATATTACAAACAATACCATCTGTAAGGGAGTAGTCAGAAAAAGATAGTGGTTCCCTTAATGGATAAATTCATGAATTTCATAAAGATACATAACGAAGGACACAACAGCCTGGCCTGCATTATACATTTAAATCAGAATTATACCACTTCTCCCAAAGAATCCTGGGAATGGTAGATTGTTAAGAATGCTGAGAGTCATAGGGAGACCCTATACCATGGGGTAGGCAAACTAACGCCTGGGGGCTAGATCCGGCCCAATTGCCTTCTAAATCTGGCCCGTGGGCGGTCCGGGAATCAGTGTGTTTTTACATGAGTAGAATGTGTGCTTTTATTTAAAATGCATCTCTGGGTTATTTGTGGGGCCTGCCTGGTGTTTTTACATGCGTAGAATGTGTGCTTTTATTTAAAATGCATCTCTGGGTTATTTGTGGGGCATATTTGTGGGTTATATTTTCAAAATATAGTCCGGCCCCCCACAAGGTCTGAGGGACAGTGGACCGGCCCCCTGCTGAAAAGGTTTGCTGACCTTATACCCTGCAAAGAGCTACAATTCTCAGGGTGCTTTAACATTGTAGCTCTGCAAAGGAACTGGGAGGTCAGAAGGCAACATCTTCCTTTCTGCTGAGTCCTACAAAGGAAACATAAAAACTAAGGAGCAGGCTGAAAGCCTGTGCCACCTCTCGGACTGGTTGTAAGTAAGAAGGTAGGCAGTTGGGGGGCTGGCTGAGCTTGGTGGGGCAGTGCCCCACTTCCTCTAATGGACCAGCTTCCACTGGTGCCACCTGAAGCAAGTCGCTTCACCTTTGTGCATGGCAGGGCTGGTCCTGCTCAGCATCCTCTCTTTCTGGCTTTTCTCTTGTAAGCATGAGGTTCCCTGTTCCTCCACAGGGCAATTGAGACATTGCTATGTCGTAGGTGTGCGGTTCCCATAAAATGTCATGTCATAACATGACAGCTCCGTTCAATTAACACGCACTTGGAATTGCTAGCTAATTATTCTTCAGATCTTTTGAGGGAGAGCTGGCTAATTTCGCTAACTGCTTAAAGACAACTGCGCCGAGCTATTAGTACTTGATGCAGACGGTGCAAACACCGCTGTTGCTTGGCACGGCCTCAGAATACATTATTGGCGTGGAATCATATTTCACGTACGCTCAAATCACCAGGTGAAAGTTTTATAAAAGCGAATCATAATAAGATTTGTGCAGCCAAGCCACATGTGGAAAAAGGGGGCCTGTGGATTGCTTAGTCACTGAGCAGAGGAAGCTGAGCAGGTCACTGAGGTGATGTACTCAGCGGCTGTGGAGGATAATGGAATCTGTCACCCTAGGCAGAGGTATTTGCTTCTTAGACAAGCAAAAAACTAGGATGGAAAAGCAATTCACTTGCCCTTCAGGCCTGAGAGAAGCTGCTGCTTAGAGGCACAGAGGGAAGAGGAAATCAATGGAATAGTGGAGTGAATAGCGGAATGAAAGAAATAATAAAAAGAAGAAGAAGGGAGGGGGAAGAGAGAAAACAATTCCCTTCTCACTTGTTGATGGTAATCAATGGTGAATGTGAAGTCTGTCGCTTTTTAAAAATTCATTTAGCTGAAGGATTTTTCCTTCCTAGTGATGACATTTCAGAACACTCCTTTATTCAGCTGTGAGTCCAAGTATTTATATAAGCCCTGCAAACTGTCAAGGAACACACATTAACGACAAAGGGAAAGAATTGAAACAATTCAATGAAAGGTTATCAAAGTGTGTTCAAACGCGCAGAACAGTGCAAGAAGGGGAAATATGCCTGTAAAGGAGAAGCCGGTGAATATGAATTCTGACTAGGACATAAGGTCATAAAGATATTTATGTGGAGTTTGGGTGGGTATTTTTTTTAACCATTTACAAAAAAAAAAAAACAAACTACGGGGGGAGGGATTCTGTAAAATTGATTCTACAAAATTTGCCTTCCCTTTTTAAGCTTTATTAATAGCTCAAATGCAAACTATGGCCTTCTTGGCAACTCACCCATTCCAATGGAGTGGCTATTTCATGTCTCATTGAAACAGTCTAGTTTTTACTGTATTTTGGCTGGTATTGTTTTTCTTTACAGTCATCGCTTTGTTTTCAGTCATGGATCCTGTGTTGCCTGTTACATGTTGTATTGTTTTTGATAAACCAATACAAACATTTTTTTGAGAAATAAATAAAATAAAATAATATATATATACTGTATCCTGAATTCTAAAAACCTCAGAAGCATTTATATATACAATATGAGTTTTGGTGGAGTTGAAATTCAAGAAGTATGTGGCTACTTACACATCATCTTAAATGAGAAAATGCATCAACAAAAAAACAGGGGGGGGAAGAGAACATGAATTAACATATGCTAATTTATAGAGATGCACATCTAGAGAGAATTACTATAATTTAAATAAAAATATTGTTACCAGTGTGCCTGCCAGGGATGGAGGAGAAATTCATTCATTTCACATTTAAAGATGCATCTGTCTTATGCACACTTTCTGAAACCATACATGGACCAAAACACAGCCATCCTTCAAACATCACACTTCTCCAAATTTTACAGTACAGTTCTCCAACCAAGCAATGTGTTCAAAAATGCACATATAATGGTAAAGTATACATTAAAATGCACAGGTTATTGAAAATAATTTACAAAAAGCATAATATTAGGAAATTTTATTTGTAAATAAGTATACACCAAGGAAAACTGCATACAGAAATGTGTATATTAGGATAAAATGCTAATGAATTTGCATGGGATTTTTTAAAAAAACAGAAAACCCCAAAACTTTGCAAACTGATTTGGAAATGTAAAGAACTTAAGATGTAGTTAGGCATATGCACATGCTACAATAATGTGGTGAAATGTATAAAATCCAGTGCTTGAAAAGTTCATTTAAAAAAACTAGTAAAAGTTCATATAAAAAAAGAACTACCGGTAGTTCTATTTCATTTTGTCCAGATGAAATACTTAATTCACAAAAAGTTCATATTTGGCTACACACACACACACACACACACACAAAGCCACCATTCAGAATGTTTTGAGACACTATGCTAAAGCATAGGGTCCAAATCTAAATTGGGGCAACATGCAAGTAATAAGATGTCTGACAGACAGAATTGCAACAGATGAAGGTTTTCTCACAGTTGTATTTGCATACCAGAAAAGACTTGCTGTGTTTGATTTGTGCCAGCCACACAGCTGTTAAAGACACAAGACATTATTTGCTTTGTTCCTGTAACTGTACTTCTCAACGCAACCTCTTCCTATTGGAAGAGAGCAAATTTCTTCAGCAAGGAAGATACAGGAAATGCCTCACATTCCTTCCTACTGGTTGCTTAGCA
This sequence comes from Darevskia mixta, assembly GCA_034641385.1. Classification (NCBI taxonomy): domain Eukaryota; kingdom Metazoa; phylum Chordata; class Lepidosauria; order Squamata; family Lacertidae; genus Darevskia; species Darevskia mixta. The sequence goes on from JAWWNH010000013.1 coordinate 7,266,854, forward strand.
ACTGTCACTAAGCATCATTAGCAACAGCAGCACTTTCATATCTGCCTAATAAGTCTTAGCATGTTGCCTCCACAGTTTGCTTTCTAACTTTCTTATGTATTGGATTGACTGATTTATTTATTTTTAATGAAAGTTAAGCTCCTGCTTAGAGGTGGGGGCAGAAGTAATGTGAAGATGAACTAGAAATCATTCAAAGTTCTACCTCAAAGTGAACATAATACACTTTTAGTTCACTTGGTAATTATAGGAACTACTTTTAGGTATACTTCAGAGATTTTTGAACTAGTTCAGTAAAATTTATTCAACTGAACTAGTTCATTCCAAGCAATGGCAACATCTTCGCCTCTACCACACAGACACACTTCAATGCGAACTCTGTACTCTGCATAAAGACAGGTGCATAATCGGCCATTCAAGTAGAGAGCTCAGGTCACACTGTGTAATGAAGGAATGAGTGTTGCTGTTTCTCCACATCCTGTTGCAGAGTGACAGTCAGTGGGATGTATGAACCAGAATGTCAGGCACCCATCTTCCAGTATTCCCATATTTACACTTGTTTCCTATCGGTTTTGATTGTAAATGGCTTCTGGACTTTCTTAGCGGGAAGAGATATACAAATCTAACAAATCTAAACCTATAACTTTCTAAAAACAGTTTGGGCCCAACACATTGTCAAGACATCATCCTTCTTGTTATCAAATCTGAGAGCAGATCTGTGATTTCCACTTCCACATGCCAAGCTGGTGCCAATCAAAATATAGCAAGTGGTATATATTCTGCATTCTTTAGAAGTTGAGATATTTCCAGCTGGGAAGTCCCTGTATGAACACTGACTGATAAGGTTCATGGGATTTATTTCTTTAGAATGCCAGTGATTATATATTTTCAACAGTACATTCCTGATATCAGCCACTGAGATAGGGTAGAAATTCCAAAACAATCACAGGTAGCCAAAATGATTAATGTGAAAAAGTCTCTTTAACATACACACACACTCTCACACACCGTATATTCGGTAAACAACGAAACAGTCCAAAAATAAACATGTAAAGAGTATTTTTCATTTCCATTTGTCCATATAACATTCAGAGAGCAAGTCTAGACACTCAGCACCACCAGAATCATGTTATTCATTAATCTCTAGGGCCCTCTTCAAAATGAATAATGAGCTAAAATACCATTCTAGCCACTAAAGGCAGACACTTGTTAATTCAAGCAGATTTCAAAACGGAGGGAAGGAGAAATATCTCAGAAGGACATAGGTCCTTTTGGTCTGATCCAGCTCTGGTCAAATTGGCTACTAGCTATGGCCAAACCCTAGCCATACTACCGTCTTTCCCCCTTTTTAAGACACCGTCTTATAATTTTTTTTCATCAAAAAAACACAGGGTGGCTTATTTTCAGGGGATGTCTTATTTTTATTACGTCAGTATGGTACGGTACAGCCTCCCCCTGCGCGCTGAGCAGGCGGGGCAGAACTCCGCAAGAGGCGCGTTTCCCCCCGCGCCTCTCGCTGGTTCGCTGGCTCCTTGTGCACGGGGAACAGGCGGGGCAGGAAGAGGCGTCTCCCCCCCCCCCCGCGCGCCTCTCCCTGCCGCTAAGCAGGCGGGGCAGAACTCCGCAAGAGGCGCGTTTCCCCCCCGTGCCTCTCACTGGTTCGCTGGCTCCCTGCGCACGCAGGAGGGGCTGAGGAGGCGATGGGAACAATGGCGGCACCATGGCTTACTTTTGGGGTACGTCTTACTTCTCACAAAGGTACAAAAACCCTGCCATGGCTTACTTTATGACTACGTATTAAAAAAGGGGAAACAGGGTAGGATGCTGTCATGGCTCGTAGGGGCAGTATCAATAATACCTGGCCAGAAATTGCGGTGGCCAGTAGTTCTCTGTTATTTGAGGTGGAGTGAGGGGAACTATTGTGACTTCTCTGGGCATTTGCAAACATTTTGGCCAGGCCCTGCAGCTCTGGGCCAAGAGCTGTATTAAATACTCCTCCCAGTCACAGCCTTCGTGGCAGGCGCATGACAACCGGCATCTTAGTGTCTTAGTGTTTGGATCCCTGGTATGACCGCCATCTCTTGTGGCTTGAGAAGTTGGAGTGCATCACTGGCCTGGTTCACAATTCCCCGTCTACAAGCCAAGAATGCAACTAAAGCTTAAGTCTCAGTTTCTTGATCCAGGTGTAACAGGAAACTGTGGTTAACAAACACCAGAAATATTCAATTAAAAGTGCAAGAGAAAAAAGACAGGGGAATGAGAGGAGGGAACACAGAGACACGCTCTTAGTACTCTGTATGTTAGAATGATATTATCTAGGTCATTGCAGACCAGACACAAGGCTTTGTTTTTGAAAACCCTTTTTCCTACAGTGTATAGCTTGGCTTACTTACATGAACCCTCTGGAGTTATTGCTTCACAAATACCATTCTGTAGTGTGCTCGATTTTGGCCCCTTGGTCTCTTCCAATTTTATGATCCTGTGATCATATATTAAATCATAGAGGAGACTCAGAGCAGAGAAAAATTAGCTCAATTTGCCAGATTTCTGCTCTCATAAATTATGGTATGAGCATTTCTTACCTATTAAAATTGGGCTGTTATTTAAAAATGAGGTCAAGCCTGATGAAAAATGAGATCCCATTTCTATTCTTTTCAAGTCTGCAAGATTGAACTCAATAAACATAAAAGAAATCAATCATCACGCTTCATTATTATTATTATTATTTCTTTAAAAAAAAACATTTTCCCCTTCAAAAGAGGTGTATGCAATAAGACACGGGGTTATTATTATTACTGCACAGAAAGATTCTAAAATAATATCCACAGTAAAAAGAAACCAAAATGCAGAGAAAAATGCTGGGGAAAGGAGATAGCACAAGTATGTGTGTCTGTGTGTGTGTGTGTGTGTGTGTGTGTGTGTGTGTGTGACTTACAGCTTAGAAAATGGTGTCCCAATGCATTATGGTGCCCTGTTAAGGGAGCAGCTCATGAGGTCAACTTTAAGCTTGTCCCTTTGTGTGGACAATGGGGTCCTTTGGCAGCTGCTGAGCCATTCAAGAATTATGGCACTCCTAGCGCACCGTGATGAGTTTCCCAAGCTAGTGCAGAGCTGCTTTATTTACAACATTTATATCTGAGGGCAATGGAAGGAGGGCAAAAGCTGCCTCTGACATCTCTCCTAAACAAAGGGTGTGTGTGTGTGTGTGTGTGTGTGTGCTTTTGAGAAGATTTTCCTGGGTTAAAAAGTAGTCTTATACGCAGGAATATACAGTGTGTGTAAAACAAGCTTAAATCAGTTGAATTGTTGTCCCATTACTCCAGGGACCAAAGGAAATGTGATTTCTGCTGGAGAAGGTGGCCTACATACGGATATCTAACAGAACCATTCAGCACCTTCACCAAACTAAAATCCCTAGTATTCTTCGATCAGGGGCTGGAAAACTGCTTTTCCAGGTCTGTAATATACTTTTTTGATGAGCAGAGAACTCAGACAGGTGTGGGGAAACGCTGTACCTCAGGCCGGAGCTGTGGCATCTTCTGTGCCCCATTCTTCAGCTCTGTGGTATCTTCTGGGCCCCATTCCCCTTCTTCATCCACATCACCCAGGTGAGCTCCCTGCCTGATGCATTTCCATGCTAGGAAGGGAGAAAGAGACTCGCTTTCTTCCATGCCCAGCCTAACAGCACAGCGAGCTGCAAGAGAAAGAATGGCTCAGTGGTGGATCACATGCTTTGCATGCAGAAGGTATCAGGTTTAACCCCCAGCATCTCCAAGGAGGACCAGGAAAGCCTCCTTGTCCAAACCCCCGAGAGCTGCAGCCAGTCAATGCCAACAGGAATGAGTCAGGTGGGCCAATGGTCTGACATTACATATTCCAGAAGGGAAAGAACATTCTGCTCCTCCTTTAGCAACCCACCATGTTTCCATGGGGAAATTGAGAAGCATGTTTCTCCCTGCTAAGCATGGATACTAAGTAAGCCACGGAAGGAAGGAAAGAGCAATTTGTCCTTCCCCTGGCAGAATGCTGCATTTCCATGCCGGGTGAGTAAGAAGAGGTTTTCACCATCTATCTACATAAATCAGAAGTAACAACAACCAATTAAGCTAATTGTAATAATCCTTACCAGGCCCAAAAGTTGCCCCAAGTGCATACAGTATTGATATATCAAGACCGACTCTGAAGCAAAGCTGTGAGCTGTCCATCAAGTTGCAACATATATCTACCATTGACCGGCTTTTGAGACAGCAGGGAGAATTATATTTCCCTCAAATCAGTGCTGATTCATAATCCTTATTTTGGGAAAAGGCAATGCTCCCTTTTGTCTCATAAGTCAAGTTATGGTACATATATGGATGAGAAGCTATTTTTAAATGCCCCCAGAGACAGAAGTGAGAACTGCCCACTGTAATGAATGGAGAAATCCAAGATTTTAATGTGGTGTGGACAGGCACAGGTGTATTCACCCTAATAAAAAAACATGATGACTTCATAACATTTAATTACCCATACTCAGTCACCTGGCCTTCAACTCCAAATTATATACTCCCAACTAAAGCAAGGTTTACCCATAAAATTCCACAGCTGTGGAATACTCTATACTGTATACTGTTACTGTAAACTGTAATTTTGTGTTTTGAATTGACCTGAGACCTATGGGTATAGGGAAGTATACGAATAATAATAATAATAATAATAATAATAATAATAATAATAATAATAAATGTTCAATCAGGGTTGGCCAAAGAGATTTTGTTTCCTGAAGCAAAGGACAATCCACATACAGAAGGTGGCCAAAACTTACTTCAGCACTGGAGGTAGGCCAAATTCTCCATCACACCTGAGCATAGCAGATTATCTTAGGGGATGCAGGGCAAGTTGTGGGGCACATATGACCCTGTCCACTCCAACACCTCGCTGCCACTTCCCACCTCCACCAGCACATCCACTGCCTTAGGCAGCTGCCTCCTTCTGCCTAATGCCAGGGCTGGCTTTGTCAGCAGCCAGGCAGAAATCTGCTAAAATGTTCCTCATTCCAGGATTCATTTATTTTTAAAAAAAAAAAATGAGAAATTCGTTTTCTTTGTATGATTCCCTGAGGGCTTTTTTCTTCTTCTTTGAATGGCACGGCATAACTGCAACAAAACATTGCAGACAACAATCAAAATGTATACTCCCTGCTTCACTGCAATCTGTGTTACACATGATTGCGGGCTCCTGGCATTGTGTTGCCTAGGAACCCATAGCAACACAATTTGTCTTTGTTTTGCACATTCAGCGGCGATGCTTCATTATCTTCCTGGCCGACCTGGTCATAACTACAGCCCAGAGCAAGGTTTTTTCCTTTACAGAATGAGATCAACTGTGGTGGAAGCTACTAGTTTAATGAGAACACCTCTCCCCATACTGAGCTATCCCATCTTTCAGAATCATAAACTGAGGCTTTGATGAAAAGTCACCTTACCTGAGAAATAAGTGGGGCCTTCCCACAGCAGCCCTATTCTGTAGAATGCCCTGTTTTAAACCGGGTTTTCATTGCCCTGCTAAGCTGCATGGAGGTTGGGTGTGTGTGTGTGTGTGATCTCTCTTCCAGCTCTAGTAGATCAGTAGATTAGCCTCTCCTTCCTGCCTGCTTCCTTCTCAGTAAGAATTCCCCATCCAGTGCCTGTAATAATTTAAAGGGGGGGGAATAAGATACATAGCTCCATGTTACATATTAAGCCAGGGATGCAGGACCACTGAGCCTAGGGCTTGCTGATCAGATCGGCGGTTCAAATCCCAGTGACGGGGTGAGCTCCCATTGTTTGAAAACACATCAAAGTGCAAGTAGATAAATAGGTACCACTCCAGCGGGAAGGTAAACGGCGTTTCCGTGCACTGCTCTGGTTTGCCAGAAGCGGCTTAGTCATGCTGGCCACATGACCCGGAAGTTGTACGCTGGCTCCCTCAGCCAGTAAAGCGAGATGAGCGCTGCAACCCCAGAGTCGTCCGCGACTGGACCTAATGGTCAGGGGTCCCTTTACCGTTACCTTTTTACATATTAAGCCAGGAGTGGGGAAGTGGAACTGGCCTGTAAGTGGATCCTGATCTCTCCCACTCACTCCCATGGGACCAGTTGATGGGGCCACCAATCTGTCAATCAATGGATGCCATAATGAATCAAACTGTGCAAGCAAAGGTATGGCGCTTTGCAAGCCCCAGCAACCATCTGATTATCTGGGCACAGTGCTTTGCAATCTTTAGGATTGCCATATTCAAACAGTGAAAATCCAGACAGCTGTTGAGCTTTTTTTGCCAAAGTTGTTGAACTTTTTGGCAAAATCGCAAAAAATGCCGGTTCTGAGCAATTTTTACAGAGAAATTGGCAAAAATGACACTGCCGACACGAGCTGCCACCCGGGCACCACTGCGGACTGCAGTATTCCAGATATGTCCAGGAAATTCCAGATGTATGGCAACCCTACAATCCTCAATGATCAGCTGCTAGTCAATGCTTGCAAAGCACTGGGCATGGGGCTTTGTGAATGCTGTCAATCAGCTGGGCAGCAGTGGTTGCTAATTTCCTTTTGGCCCATCCTTTTGGCCCACCTGGCCTCTCCTGACATGTATTGTGAAGAGCATGTGGGTGGGGCTTGGCCAAAGCAAACTTGTAGGCCAAATGGGGAGGAGCTACGGGCCAGCCATTCCCCAACCCACATTTAGTAAACATCACGTTTGGCTCTGAATTGCAGTCTCCAGCAATTTCCAGCGGCAAATTGTTTATTATTTTATTTTATTTCCTCAAAAGGTTTTATTGAACATCAGGAACAAGAAAAAACAAAATTGTTTATTTTTATTTAACAGGATTTATATACGGCTTAATCATCAAAACCTCTAAGTGCCATTAGAACGTTTCCTCTTCAGGACCTTCAATGGTTCTCTTAATGAACTGAACCCTGCAATCCATTGCATAGCTACTCAAAAGTAAACCCCAACATCAGTTCAAAGGAGCCTGCTTCCAAGGAAATATGTATGAGATGGCAGCCTAAAGCTGCTTTATGCAAACTGTGACATATTTCCATTGCTAATTTCAATGAAAATGTGTTGTTTTGTACTTTTAATTCTTGTTAGTACTGTGTACAAATTAGCTTGATAACGATGTTTTATGAGATTTAGCTTGTAAGCCACTTTGGGTTGTTTTAGTTACAGAAATGCAGAATGTAATCAATCAATCACACTGGAATCTGATTATATTAGCTACTAATCAGCTACAAACCGCAGTAGTATAGCAAGAAGCTCTTAAAATCAGGGCTATCCATTCTATTAGGCAAAGTGAAGGCAGCTGCCTTAGGCAGCAAATCTGAGGCACCATTAGACAAAAATAAGATGCCAGCCATGTGCAGTGTAATCCTATAATGAGCACCTACTAGTTGTTAATTGGGTGGGTCCAGGCAGTGACCAATGCTTCACTGCAGGAGGGGAACGTACCATCTGCCTTGAAGAAGCTGGTGGTGCATGCCCCCCCCCCTTAAGAAGACCTCATTGGACACAGAAGTGCTAAATAATTATCGTCCAGTGGCAAATTTTCCCTTTGGGGACAAGGTGCTTGAGCAGGTGGGGAGATACTAGATAGATAGTTAGATAGATTGTAGATAGATAGATAGATAGATGATAGATAGATAGATAGATAGATAGATAGATAGATAGATAGATAGATAGATAGATAGATAGATAGATAGATGGATGATAGAGTATTCCAAGCAGGAAGCAATATCAGGAGGTTTATACATGGTCAGTGGGCTGCTGTTCCATTCAACTTGGCAGGTCACAATTTGTGCAGGCCTCCCTAAAATTCTTGCTCAGCCTATACCAGGCATAGGCAAACTCGGCCCTCCAGATGTTTTGGGACTACAATTCCCATTGTCCCTGACCACTGGTCCTGTTAGCTAGGGATCATGGGAGTTGTAGTCCCAAAACATCTGGAGGGCCGAGTTTGCCTATGCCTGGCCTATACAAAAGAAAAAGAACAGCCCCCCCAAAAAAAGAAGCACCCGAAGTCTCTTGCAAAGGAAACTTACCCAGGAAAGAGCCGTCTAGAATTCTGTACTGCCGGGGGAAGAAGAGCAAAACAGTAGCAAACATCAATGAGCTGAGGATGTCTGTGGTTTTTGATGGGGGCCTTTATAAAATGTTAGCACTTCTGGGAAGATTTCAGAATACAGAACTTTTTTTTTATTATTCCTCTATGGTGACTCTTTAACTTGATGGCGAATGCTGGGAGCTGCCAAGCTATTCCTTGCTCCCCATATAACTTTTAATTGGTGCTTGCACCTGTGTTCTTGTGTGACCTAACTGTGACTTGAAGAGACAAATCCTGGCAAAGATAAAGTAGCTCTCTATTTTCCAGCACAATCCTATTTTTCACTCCCTTCTAGTTTGGCTAAGCACTGTATTCATTTCTGGCTGGAATAGCCTCAAACAGAAGATCCGTCCCTGTTGAACTATAGTGTTACTTACAAGATGAGGGTGGGGGGGAGAACACCCAACATCTATCTCTGCTTAAGGTTGTTTTCTCCTCCAACAGAGACAACTTGCTCTGGCACAACAGCCATATTATTATGCTTTAAACACATTGATCCGTTTCATGAGGTTTTCACAGAACAGGAACGAAAGCATCAATTTCTCATGATATTGTTTTAGCTCTCTAATTACTTTGTGACTTACAGCTCCTGCAAATGAGGGAACAGTAAACAGCAAATTTCGGTCTTTTAATTAGCTGGCAGACAGCACACATTGTCGTAATTTCGGGGCACAGGCTTCTTTGAAATGCGCTCTGATTGTTTGAATGGGATCACTATCAAAATGAATACAGCTTCATTTTACATAACACGTTCAGAATGTGAAGAGGAAAAGAGAGAAATAAGGAAGGGGGGAGAGAATGGGACAAAACCAAAATATGATCCATTTTCCTTCCTTTTAGTTCTGGACATTCATTCCAAAATGTGGGATAAATATGTTTCAGGTCAGATAAAAGTGGGACTAGAATGCTAACAAGCTGAATAAGAAGCAAAAAACAGGAACACAAAAGGGGAAAGCAAAAGGACAAAAATATATATGCAAGAATTGAATTTGTAGAGGTGCTGAGAAATGATCTCCTGTGAGACCGAATAGTTTTCCACCTGGTTCTGTCATCGACACTCATGCAATTAACAATCATATGGGGATGGTGGTGGGGAGCATGCCCCACACTCCTCTCAGTTTGATCCCCCCATCCAGAGAGGCTGGGGCAACCCAGTCAGATGGACGGGGTTTGGCCCCTGGGCCTAAGGTTGCTCATCAAAAACAAAGCAAAACAGTCCCCCCCATGAAATACTTTGAATTTTTGAATTTTAAACTTTCTTAAATTATAACACAACAAAAACAACACCCACAGCATGGATTCAGAGCCTCACCAAGCCTTGAAACTCACTGACTGGCCTTGGACCAGGCTGCACTTTCTCAGCCTAGTTTACCTGATACAGTTGTTCTGTGGATAAAATGGCATAACTTCCTTGTACACCATTGTGACTTCCTTGGTGAAAGGACAGGATGCAGCTGGGTTTATTTTATTTTTTTAAAAAAAATTAAAGTTAGAAATATTTGTCCTAATTAACAGGAAGGCTTACTTTACGCCAGGGGTTGGGAACCTGTGGTCTCCCAGATGTTGGTGAACTGCAACTGCCATCCTCCTTGTCCATAGGCCATGCTGGCTTGGGCTGATGGGAGTTGGAGCCTAACATCTGGAGGGTCTCCACGCCTGCTTTATCCAGTGATTTGGGTGCTTTATCATAGTTCCCCTGTTATCTGTTTGTTTAAAATTAACAGTACTTTTGTTCTGGGAGAGGGCAACTTGTATATTTGTATGATGCCTTGTTTCCATTGAAATGTAATGATTTTAACAAATCTCACAATCTAAACCGGAAATCAGTTACTTACTTGAATAATTTATTTTGAATTGGGGATTTGTGAGTCAAAAATAACTGGGAGAGATTATCTATAGTGATGGGAATATAGCTGGGGCTCTGAGTGCTTAGATGCACGAGTGAAGTTTTTATAGATGTTCACAGCCTTTATGTGCAATATTCAAAATTAGAAATGTGGAAATGATTTATTTTTGAAAGCAGCCGTATGGAAGCCTGGGAGTAAACAAACAAATGGGCTGCTGTAAAGTAGGCACTCTAAACATACATAAATAAACCAAATTCAATCCCCCAGCAGACCGTTGTTGTTTTTAAGATGTTTTTTTTTTTCTGGTGAAAGTTTGTGAGCAGTCCTTTGACAATTTAAAACAAGTTGGGCTGCCCCAACAGGGATTTTAAATAGTTTAATCCGTTAGTAAAAGCATGTCGTTTCCTCTCCTCATTGCCAGATATTTCCACAGGAGGAAAATCACCAGTGGGCTGAATAATAACCTTTTCCACAATACAAATAGTAGCTGTGAGCACCATCCACCCAATCTGGATCTGGGCAATGGCCAGGGGAGATGGTTAAAGCCCCCTTACCCCCTGCTCCTCCCCACACACATATCAGGGCCCTGATCCAGCTCAGGTTCACTGCACCTACAGTTTGTTTAAAAATGGCATCATGAGTAATTTGCTCCTCTTTATCCTTTCTTTCTTTGCTCTTCCCATCTCATTTACCCAGGTTACCTTTTAACTGAATTGGCTGTTGTGAAGCACATGATTTTCTATAGCCCACTTGGCTGCGTCAACCCGTATGACTTTGTTTATCCATGACATCAGCAAAGAGGAAGATGACATCATCAAGAAAAATCACACTCATGGCAGTGAATGGTATTATTATTATATGCAAATGATGCTGAAGATACCTTTTGACCTTCAGGGAAAAGAACACAAAACCAGGGAAGGTGTTTCACCTAACACCTGACTGAGGGAGTAGCAGAGCTGAATGACTAGTGGAGCCTTTGCTGCTCATGCCACCCAGTGCAAATGTGGTGGGCAGTTGTTTTCTTTTTGCTTTTTGCTGTGGAGCTTCTCCCACACATTGGTGAAGCTCAGCTGAATGGAGATAAACCTCAGCTGCATCCCAAAACACACACTCCACCCCATAATAATTCTGATATTGCTAAATCTTACTGACGTCTTAATTTTACTTGTAAAAACATGATTCCTGGTTCTTAGATACAACATCTTCCTTTGATTTTCTATTTGCATTTATTAATAAGTACTTCTTTACCATAGGCATGGAGCTGTGGTTATATCTCTGCTCAGAATCAGTTGGATAGTTCTTAAAATGTGCATAAAACATCAGTTAGCTGGAATATAGTTGCCCCCCCCCCATAGCTCAGCATATGTTTTTCCTAAACTCAAGCCTGTATCTTGGCTGCATTCAGGTTACATTCTGTTTATTGATAGTGTCAGCTGGAAGGCAACCTAGAATGCTGTATAATCTCAGGCACAGGAAAGAGTTTTGGAACCAGTTCAAAAACTGCAGACGGGCAGATGACTCCAGCCATGCAGAGCATCAGTAATGGCAGTGCATCTTAACCCGTGGCTGAACGCAGTATCCATCAGTGCTTTGTTTGCACCTCATCCTGCCACCAGAGAGAGGGGGAAAGAATAGCAAAATCAATCATACCTTTCTGCATGCTGCAAATGTCTAGTAGTTCTAAGAATCACAACAAGGTGTATATTTCAGAAAGCATTTTCTCAGACGCAAAGGGTGAAGCTAATTGCTTAGAATGGAAGAAAACACACTCGCTTGAGACAGTGTTGAGCTGGGAAGCCTCATTTGGAGCTCGGAGAACAAGTTGTGCCAACTGTGACCAAAAAAATGGCACCTTTGCCTAGATTACTTAGTGTCTTTAAAAGGACTTCACTAGATTAGCAAGGGGAAACTAAAACTTTGGCTGGAGCAACCAAAGAAGAACCAAGCTTTATAGCAGTTCTTCTCATTTTGGTGTTGATTTTTTGGGGGGGGGGCACCCAAGTGGCCTTACAAGCCTTTCAGTTGATGGGGAATGATCGTTATGGATAAAGTGGGTTCTCCTTCATGGAGAGCACGTGTTGCGGTGGGGGCCAGCAAGTCACCCCTCTGTTGCTGGGCGGGATCGTATAGATCGCCACTGCTGTGATTGGGTCCTGGGTGTTGTTGGGGAAATTTCTATGTTGCAATTTGTTGATGGACAGCCCAGTGACTATATACTGCTTGGCTCGCAGCATGATATTCCTCTTTGCTGCGTGCATTGGATCTCCCGCCCCACCCTTCCCTTTATTAGGCCTCTGTGTTTGACCTTGCTATGCCTGTCATGGGATCGTCTGCTTTTGGGGCAGGGGCCTGGTAGGATTTTTTTCCATTTGGCTGATTGGCTGGTGCCATTTGGTTTTCGCCTACTGCGTAGCAATTAGTCACAACTTGTAAGGTTGGCGGTTAGGCATTGGTTATTAATTTGGTTGGTGGAGGGGTCAGGATTGACTCTGGCTGCCCCTCCAATGCTGCTGTTGCAGGGGAATTCCGTTAAAGGAATCCAGGGGCTCGCCATGCTTTTGTCCGTATCCCCCGGTTGGGGGCCAGGGCCACGCAAGAGCCCCTGGGAGCATTTGGGGAGAGGCGAGGGTCAGACCGCTGGCTCCCATTCTCTCCCCAAAGTGTTTTCCCTTTACTGACAAATGTCAGTTCTGTCCCCAGCGGGACAGATAGTCTGAACCAATGCCTAAGCAACCACTCACATATTTTGTATTTTAATAAAGTTGTGGCCAAAATCATGCCAAAAACCTTAAACTTAAATTTCTGTCTGAAGTGTGTTTCATTTGAGGGGTGGTTTGGGACCTTGACACGCAAATTTCTGCCATATATACTCCAAATGGTACTAAAGGCTACTGAGCATTTGGATCCATTTGGATCAGTTTTCAGGTCTGCTTTGGTGGTGAAAATGTTGCTCTGCTTGTCCTGCTGGGTGAATTATAAAAGGGAATGGATGGGGGGAAATGCAGCCCTGTAGGTTCTTCTGAATTTCTTGGCGATATTAATAGAATCATAGAATTGTAGAGTTGGAAAGGACCCAAAGGTTTGTCTAGTCCAGCCTCAGGAAACTCAATACTATTTCAGCTACGGTTTCCTTCTGGGCTACCAGGCTGACTTGTGCTTAGAAGGTACAGTCTTATAGTGGCTCTTTGGTTCATCCTAGAGAGACAGTCCCAGAAGGTGGTTCTGGGGGTATTTGTGCTTTATGGTCTTTGGTATACTGGGTGTCCCAGAGCTCTCTTCTGTCCTCTGCACTGTTTAACATCTTGAACTGGTGGGGGAAGCTATCCCGACATTTAGGATGTGTAGCTGTCCTCATCAGTACAAGCCTGTAAATACATATATAGATAGATGATAGATAGATAGATAGATAGATAGATAGATAGATATAGATATAGATATTGAAAAGCCATCTGTTTCAGCTGGCTTTTAATTAAGATGGTTTTATTTGGATTGCTGAAGTTTTAGAATGTTGAGTTTTAATTCTCCTGCTTATTTAGTTTCGTGGCTATTTTTATACTAGGCTGTACATTGTTTTAAAATGTTGATTAATCAGTAATTCTTGATAGTTGGCTGTTTCTGAAATTGAAACCGGCATTTTGATCTAATATTATTGAATTGCTCCAAGTGATTTACTCCCAAATCCAGAAGCTGAAAGATACTAAAAATAGGGCTATAAGGACCTCTTTTGCACGGGTAAACACAACACATCCAGTCTGAGACAAGTAAACTATAATAGCCAGGATGGCAAAAAGAACACTCATGAAATTTCATCCACTTCTGGCAGTGGAACAATGAGGACTCTGTTGTGCCCAAACCTGGATTAAAGAGGTGAGATACTTGTTATAGGGTTGACTAAGTTCACAGTTTCATTGAAGCATAACATAGCAAGGAGATATGCAACCATATGCGTAAGCAAACTGAGGGGGAATATAGTTTATAGTATGGGTGTTTGGATGTAATCTTCGACGCATCCCTTTCTGTGGAGGTGCAGGTTACAGCTATAACAAAGGCGGCATTTTTCATCTCTGCCAAGCTAAGCAGTTGGTCCCTTACCTCTCTCGCCCTGACCTCACCACTGTGATCCATGCGATGGTCACTTCCAGGCTTGATTATTGTAACTCACTCTACATGGGGCTGCCCTTGAAACTGACCCAGAAACTGAAGCGGGTGCAGAATGCTGCGGTGAAACTCCTTATGGGGTCTTCGCCGTGGGATCACATTCACCCAGTGCTATACCAGCTGCACTGGCTCCCGGTGGAGTACAGGATCAGGTTTAAGGTGCTGGTTTTAACCTTTAAAGCCCTATATGGCCTAGGACCCTCGTACCTACGGGACCGCCTCTCCTGGTATGCCCCACCGAGGACCTTACCGTCCACAAATAACAACACCCTGAAGATTCCGGGCCCCAGGGAGATTAGACTGGCTTCGACCAGAGCCAGGGCCTTTTCGGCCATGGCCCTGGCCTGGTGGAACGCTCTCTCACAAGAGACAAGGGCCCTGCGAGATTTGACATCCTTCTGCAGGGCCTGCAAGATGGAGCTGTTCCTCCAGGCCTTTGGTCAGGGTTCAGTCTGACTCATTTTCTCCTTGTATAAGAACAAGCATGAAGGAGGTTTCCCAGCCTGCTCACAGGTCCTTATAACAGGCTTCCTCAACCTCAGCCCTCCAGATGTTTTGAGACTACAATTCCCATCATCCCTGACCACTGGTCCTGCTAACTAGGGATCATGGGAGTTGTAGGCCAAAAACATCTAGAGGGCCGAGTTTGCCTATGCACCATCTGGCCACACCTGTGTTGAAGAGGGTCCCACCCAGTTCACAGCTCCAAACAAGAGTGAACTTTGGTCTTTCAAATTTCAGCAGCACCCTGTGCGAGGCCAAAATTTGGTGCCCCCACCTCACCTCCCATTTTGCTCAGTTCACCATGACTGCGTAATAGTTGAAATGCCCTGTGTGGTGTGCAGTGTAGCAGAACTGGTCACACTACCCTAAATTTGCCTCAGCACCAAACCCCCAATACTGTGGGTATATGAAACAGGCAAAGCCCAGTGGAGTCCTAAATTGCTAGAGAATCCCCAGTCACTATCCTGATCCCTTTGTGTGGTCACTAATGACAATACTTAGTACTTACTTCCATGTACGGACTTGCCTGTTGTGATTGGATTCCTTCTCATATTTACTAGCACACCCTCAGCACTAATAGCCAATCTCCCCAAGGTATGCAGAACAGGCAAATAAAATAAAATAAATCTCCCTATGCCAATTTGGTTGGCAGGCAACAAGTACATAAATCATATTTCACTTTTACCTAGCCAGCTAATCCTCCACAGTAGTGAATGGGTGGGAGGGTAGAGACCAAAACAAGCAGAAAACTGGGCTAGTGAGACTAGAGATGGTCTTCAATAGCCCCCAGATGCCCCACTTCGATGCCAGCCAATGTGCAAGAGTGGTGTATGTTGGCAAACCAGCACCTGTGTGTGGCACCCCATTTTGACTGGAAACCATGTCACTGGACCTTCATCCGTCAAAGCTGGGGTGGCGGAAGGAGCCTGAAAATGGCAGGCAGATAATTATGCAATTTATCCAGCAGTCCAAATTTAATTCAGATTTCATCCCTCTCTAGTAAGAACATTACAGTCGATGCTGCTAATAAAACACCAGTATGTAAATCAATGCTATTTCCCGGTGACAGACACTGGCTATTTTGGGAGCTCTGTGTATAGAAGAACCAAGAAGTGGAACAATGAAAGTTTTCTTTTGCAAGCAAAGTGAAAACAAAAGGTAATAAAATGATAAAATAAGCCCCGCTGAAGAGCTGTAGGAGGCTGATATTTTTTTAAAAAAAATACAAATTTGCTAACAAAGACTAATGCACTATCGTTGTGCTGCAGTCTCCACACTTAATGATATAAATACATCTGTGTTCCTTGACAATACACAAGTAAAGCAATCATGTAAGCAATATGTGGGTGAGAGTATTTTTTGCTGACCTCCCCAGGCAATCAGCTTGTGGTCTAAGCTGTTAGGTTTCATTAGCACAGTTGCAGAGCTCCATTTGCTAATGTGGGCAATTAATCCATCCAGGCTTCCAGGGAGAGAACTGCCCAGCTGTCCACAGAGTACCCTAACACTGCCTCAGTCAAAGCAAAGAAGGAAGCAAATGGGAAGAACTTTCATTTTGAGAGCAAGAGACCACATCGGACAGCCATAAAATGTAAATGCACTTGTTGTTTTTTTATTAAAAAAAAACAATTTATATACCATCTCTAGCTACAGTAGTCTCTAAGCAGCTTCCAAAGAGACGATACAAAAATAAAAATGAATTAAAACTAGAAAATCAAACATCAGTTAAAATGCCTGCTGGGATAAATGTGCAAGAGGACGGGGACTTGATTGGCCTCAACTGGAAAGGAGTTCCATAAAACTGGGCTCACAAAGTTAAATGCATGTCTTCTGGTGGATATGACCTGTGCATCGGATGCACGGGGGACCACAAACTGTGACTCTCACGAAGACCTTGGTGATGAGGCAGGGATGTCAGGGATTAGGTGGTCCTTAAGGTATCTTGGACCCAAATAATTAAGGACATGGACTGGTAGCACATGAGCAGCCAGAGCATACTTTTGAGCTCTGCAATTTTGTGGTGGTGATGATCTGTCTCTATAAACAGTCTAGCTGCAGCGTTTTGCACTAGATGGAGCTTCCAGACCAGGCCCAAGGGCAGCCCCACATAGAGTGCTCTGAGATCTTCAGATTAAGGGGTGGGCAGATGTCTTTTAAATAAATAACAGAGCACACCCCTCAAATGTGTGCCGTTCTGAATTAGACCAAGGTGGCCAAAAATGCGCCACCTATTCTTAATTAAGTGCATTCTTAACATTGACCTTCATATTTACCGAAATGTTGATATTTATTTTTTTACTTTAAAAGTCTGCCCAGAAAACCACAGTAATTAACTGTTTTAATTTTGAAAGTGAATTTTATGAATATGAATACCTGAACTCTGAAACTACTTTTCATTACAAGTCAATATGTACTCGTCAAGTGACAAGGTTTTCGTTCTTTAGCATTCGACATGAGATGAATGAACTGCCATGCATTATGCATTGCTACTTACACCATTCCAATAAAATAAATGCAAAAACCCTACACTGTTCAGGCCATTGCTGGAACTCTGTCCATAGCTACACACGACATCCCCAGCTATATCAGCTGATAGCTTAACAAAACGGAATTGAAACCAAGAAGCACAATTAATCCGCTCCAATACCCCCATTTAATGGATTGTTGCATTCTGCTAATTAACTATAAATTTTTGCTTTAAGAAGTTTGCCCTACGCAGGACCCAGTAGCTGAGGGAGGAGATGGGAAGGTCAGAGCAAAATAGGCAGAGAACATAGGCTAAGGATGTGACTGGGTGTTATGAATCAAGATCTCATTACGAATTAGTAAAATCTATTTCTCATGGATAAGGGGTTAGATACAATGGAATATTACAGGTTCAGCTTTTAGCAAAAGCACAAGAGAACTAAGTCATGGATTTCCAGATGATGTCTGGCTGCACCTTTAATTCATGAAATAGATACTGACATTAAAATAAATAAATTAAAAAATTATAAATGAGATTGTGCATGAATTTGTCACTGGCACCTTCCAGGAATGGATAGACCTTTAGAAGACATCTGAAGGCAGCCCTGTTTAGGGAGGCTTTTAATGTTTTATAGATTATTGTATTTTAATGCTCTGTTGGAAGCCGCCCAGAGTGGCTGGGGAAACCCAGCCAGATGGGCGGGGTATAAATAATAAATTATTATTATTATTATTATAGCAGAAAAGACTAGACTAAACTGGGTTTAATGGTCCAACTGTCTGTAAATGCATACAAGGCACCTAATTATTAATATACCTTATTAAAGTCCAAGGTATCTGTTTTTCTCACATGATGGTAAATCATATTTGTTGTCTTTCTTTTCTTGGTTCTAGTTTGTTTTTTAGTACAAATGTACCATCTGTGTTTGGTAATTGATTGCCCTTATCTTTTAACAGCTCCCTTTAAAGTGAAATTACATGTTCTGCAGTTGCACATTATCCAGCGCTCAAGGAAGCACATTCTCAGCATATAATCCTATAGCACCATTCTACAGGCCATAGCAAATTACTCAAATCATAAGAGTGTCGTGTCCCCAATGGTGACTGTAGCTAGCTGTCAAGAACGCACGCCACTCCGAGAAGTCAGCGGAAGTTGTCTTGAAGTTTATTGTACAGCACACAGAGAAACGTGGAAAGTCCGTGAGGATTCTGAGGAGGCCACCTCAGAATCCCCCTTATGTACACCTTGCTGGGTGACTCCCAATTCCCCCCTCCCTTCTGCCCTAAAGGTCCGGGGGTAATCCTCTTCCCCACCCGGGGTGGCTTGGACAAAAGAGTTAACTGCTCTGGTCTACCTGCACCATTCATGGGTGCTTTTTGCATTGTTATTGCGATGCTGCCGGTTCCACCACGCCCGCTGCTGATGGCTCGTTAGCGGTCGTTATCGCCAATTCTGGGGTTGTGTACCCCGCGGGGCATGCCTGGGCGAGGTCGGGCCTTGCTGCGCTCGGTTTAACCCCTGCGCGCCTGGCTCCGCAGTCGCCCCCTTCTCTGGCCCGCTGCATGGTTCCCCTTCCTGGCGCCCGCATGGCGCGACCCTGGCGGACCCCGGTCTATCAGTGTCTAGTCGGGTCGCGACATCCTGCCCCCCCGAAACTGACTCCCCCCTCCCCTGGGGAGCGTTCTGAGTCCCGGTGCCCCCATAGCAAAGTCCTTCCACTCCACCAGGTACTGCAAACGCCCTCTGTAGAGTCTGGAGTCCAAAATGTCCTTGACCTCATGGTGCTCCCCTCCCGCCAGGATCAACGGGGTCGGTGGCGCCGCCACGGGGTGCCAACCGTCGTCCTCCGGGGACTTCTTCAGCAAGCTGAAGTGGAACACCGGGTGTATCTGTTGCAAGTTCTTTGGGAGTTCCAGCTTCGCAGATACTCCGTTGATTACCTCTAGCACTTTAAACGGGCCCAAGTACCGGGGCCCGAGTTTCTTGCTGGGGAGGCCCAGCTTCAAGTGCCGCGTGGACAGGTAGACCCGGCACCCCGCTTTGATGTCCCCCGCCGGTCTTCTTCGCTGGTCCGCCGTCCTCTTCTGCGCCGCCTTGACCTCCAGCAGTTGTTCCCGAAGGGACTCCCAGCACCTGGCCGTCCTCTCTCTCCACTTTCCGAGCTCCTCCGGCTCCCGGGCGGTGGGCTCCCCCAAGTCCGGCAGGTGCCTCAGGTCGGTCCCGTAGACCACGGCGAAGGGGGACATCTCCGTGCTGCTATGTACGGAGTTATTGTAAGCGAACTCCGCCAACGGAAGCAGCTGTGACCAGTCGTCCTGCTGGTAGCAGCCAAAACACCGCAGGTACTGCTCCAGCACCTGGTTGACACGTTCCGTCTGTCCGTCAGTCTGGGGGTGGTAGGCCGAGCTGAGTCCCTGTTCGATCCCCAGCAGTCCCAGGAACGCCTTCCAAAATCGGGACACAAACTGGGAGCCGCGATCGGAAATGACCTTGTCTGGAACCCCATGGAGCCGGAAGATGTGCTCCATGAACAGTTTTGCCACCTGGGTGGCGGTAGGCAGTGAGGCGCAGGGCACGAAATGGGCTTGCTTGGAGAACAGGTCCACCACGACCCATATTGCTGTCTTGCCTCGGCTGGGTGGCAGATCCGTAATAAAGTCCATGGAGATCACCGACCAAGGTCGAGGTGGGACCTCCAGAGGCTGTAGGAGGCCCTGCGGCTTGCCCACTGCCGGCTTGCAGGTGAGGCAGATGGGGCAGCCCGCAACGTAGTCCTTGACATCTTTGCGGAGCGTGGGCCACCAGAAGCTCCGCCGAACCAGCTTCCACGTCTTGACGAAGCCGAAGTGCCCAGCCGCTTTGGCGTCGTGGCATGCCTCCAGGGCGGCCCTCCGGAGGGGTTCCGGGACGTACGCGGCGCTCCCCCTTCTCCAGATGTCCCCTTCCAGTGTCAAGGAGTCCCGCAGGTTCTGTAGTTCCGCGTCTGTTGGATACGCTGCCACTAGTCTGTCGCGGAGCGCTGCAGAAGGCTGGCTGCGCTCCCGGGGGGGTGTCCCATCTTGACCCCCTGTCTGTCCTTCTTTCCTCCTAGCCTGGTTACGGGTGGTGACGGCTCGGGCTAGGTGTTTGTCCTCAAATAGTGGACGCATCTCTGTGCGGACATCCGCCTCGTACTGGGGCAGGCGAGACAGGGCGTCCGCGAGGAAGTTGTCCTTCCCGGGGATGTGGCTTAGCTGGAAATCGTACCGGGAGAAGAACTCTGCCCACCGCATGTGCTTGGCAGTCAGCTTCCGTGGCTGTCGGAGGGCCTCGAGGTTGCGGTGGTCTGTCCAGACCTCAAACGGTTCCCTTGCCCCCTCCAGCCAGTGCCTCCACTCCTCAAGCGCCATGCGGATGGCCGCTGCCTCCTTCTCCCAGGTAGACCAATTCCTTTCCGCCTTCCCAAACTTCCGGGACAGGTACGCTCCGGGCCTGAGACGGCCCTCCCCGTCCCTCTGCAGGAGTACCGCTCCCATGGCCACATCACTAGCGTCTACCTGTACCACCATGGGCCGGGCTGGATCCACATGGATCAGCGTAGGCTCGGCGGCGAACGCCCCTTTGAGCCCCTGGAAAGCCTCCTCCGCCCGGGACCCCCAATCCAGAGCCGCCCCGGGACGCTTGGCCCCCTTTCCTTTCCCCTTGGTGCCTAGGAGATCGGTGAGGGGGGTCACCAAGGCCGAATAGTTGGGCAAAAAGCCCCTGCAGAAATTTGCGAACCCTAGCAAGCTCTGGAGTTGGCGCCGTGTCCGCGGCCGCTCCCACCCCAGGACTGCCTCCACCTTCTGGGGATCCATGGCCACCCCCGCCGCCGAGATCCTATACCCCAGGTAATCTAAGGAGGGGCGGTGGAACTCGCACTTGGGCAACTTGACGTATAGGTGGTTGTCCAGGAGTCTCTGCAAGACCTCCCGGACCAACCGGACGTGTTCCTGGGGGTCCTGACTGTACACCAGCACATTGTCCAGGTAGACCACCACCCCTTTGTACAGGAGGTCGTGGAGTACCTCGTTGATGAGGCTCATGAACACCCCCGGGGCCCCGCTCAAACCGAACGGCATTACCAGGAACTCGAACTGTCCAAACTGGCAGTTAAAAGCCGTCTTCCATTCGTCCCCCTCCCGGACCCGCACCCGGTAGTATGCCTCCCTCAAGTCTAGCTTCGTGAAGATCGTGCCGGTACCCAACTGGTCCAGCAGATCCGGGATGAGGGGAAGCGGGTACGCGTTCCCTGCCGCTATGGCGTTCAACCCTCTGTAGTCCTGGCACAACCTCCGGGTGCCATCCTTCTTGCCCACGAAGATGACCGGAGCCCCCATGGGGCTCTTGGCGGGGCGGATGAACCCTCTGGCCAGATTCTTGTCCAGGAACTCCCTGAGGTCCTGGAGTTCCTCCCCGGACATCTTGTAGATGCGTCCCTTGGGGAGGACCGCATCCTCTGGGATGTCGATGGCGCAATCTGTGCGGCGGTGGGGGGGCAGCTCGTCTGCCTCGGTTTCCCCGAACACCGCCGCCAGATCCCGGTACTCCGGGGGTATCTCCGGCGCCACCACATCCAGCTTGCCCTCGTCCCCGTGGACCCCTTTGGCCTCCCCCTTCCCGGGGCACTGGGGGTCCGATTCGACCCTGTGCTGCCCACACCTATCCAGGTCGAACGTCAGGCGCCCTGAGCGCCAGTCTACTATGGGGTTATGTTCCATCAGCCAGTCCAACCCCAGCACTACCTGGTACCCATCCGTGGGGACCCTAACTAGCATCCTGGACTCCCGGTGGTCTCCCACCCACAAGGAGACCGGCCCCACTTCCACCCCGAACGGACCCCCCTTTATGGGACTGCCGTCCATCTGGACGAAAACTAAGGGGGTGCTCCGAACCTGGGTGGGCAAGTCCAGTTCCTTGGCCACTTCGGGGTGCAGCATACTGTGGTCGCAGCCCGAGTCCAGCAGCGCATCGCCCGTCCATTGCTTGCCGCCGTCCGGGTTTTCCAGCCTCACCCGGACCAGGTTGGGTGGTCTTCCCGCCCGTTTCTTGGGGTCCGTTGACCCTGGCGGGACCTGCAGCCGGGCGTCCTTCACTGCAGGTCCAGGTCGTTTCCCGACTCCGAGCCCTCAGAGTCGGACTGGCGCTTTCCCCTTGGCTCCGACGCGACAGCCGCCCGGCTCCCGGTCTTGGGTGTCCTACTGGTTCCCGACGTCGCTTGGGACCCTGCCGGGGTCCGAACCTCTCCCGGGGGTCGCTTGGGGCACGCCACCGCATAGTGTCCTGCCCCTCCGCACCTCATGCAGAGTCCCTCCCGGCGTCTCCTCTCCCGTTCCGGGTCGGGGGTGCGCTTGGGCCGGGGGACCCCCGCGCCATTGGCGGGACGGGGGGTCCCTGAGTTCTCCGCGGGCCTTCGGTCCTTGCCCGCCCTGGGTTCTAACTCCAGCATCCCCAGGTCTGCTTCCAACTGAGCCACCGTGCGGCACCAGCCGTCCAGCGTCGACAGCTCCCGAGGGGTCCCCTTCACTACGGCCCACTTGCGGAGCTCAGGATGGAGGCCCTCCTTGAAATAGTGGACGAGGACCTCCTCGTTCCAAGAGGAGATTCGGGCGGCCTCCCCCCTGAACATGTCTACATAGTCCTGTACTGGGAGACCCCCTTGCCTGGCCTTCTGGACCCGTCGCTTCGCCTTCTCCTCCGCCTGCGGGTCTTGGAAGCGCTCTCGTAGGGCCGCCAAGAAGTCCTCCAGGGTGGCCAGAGCCGGGTCCCTGCGGTCGACCAGGAGCATGGCCCACTGGCCGGCCTTCCCCTGCAGGGAGGAGATGACTGCCGCTACCAAGTCCTCTGGGTCGCAGTCGCCTCCCCCGTACCTTCTGGCGTGGTTCCTTGCGTGGAAGATGAAGGTGGAGAGTTCCGCCGGGTCCCCCTCGTAAGTGGCCCTCAGCTCCGGGGGCGGCCTGCGCCGCGCCGTCGCCCTCCGGCGGACGTGCCTCCCGCGGGCCTCCGGGGTCGCTGCCGCGCGCTCGTCCTCGCTGCTGTCACCCGTGGAACTCCCCGCCACTGCGTCGTCCTCCAGCCGGCTGCTGCGACGTCTTGGCAGGGGAAGCACCTGCCCCCTCGGGGCCGTCCCGTCCAACCACGTCAGCCGCTGAGTCACTCCGGGCTCCTGACCTGAGCCCTCCCCTGGGGTCTGCCGACTGCAGACCCCCGATCCCGCGTGGCCTTGGCTCCCGCCGCCGCTACGACTTGTCCGGGGCACCGCGCCCCCACAGGCCTGGTCCAACAACCGGCCCGACTCCTCGCCAACCCGCAGCCGCTCCCAGATGAGGCGGTTCAGCTGCTCCTGGAGTCGCCGTAGCTCGCCCAGGCTCCCGCTGTCTGGTCCGGCCGAGGAAAGGCTCCGTTGATTCGAGGTGAACAGATCCGCCGGCCGCTCGAGTAGGGTGCTCGAGGTAACGGGGGTCTGAAAACGTGCCGCTCCGCGCCATGGGGTCGCCATCTCGGTAGCTGCCGGTAAGCGATCCCAACACGATACGGACGTTGAAGTTTTGGAGAATCCTCACTATGTCGTGTCCCCAATGGTGACTGTAGCTAGCTGTCAAGAACGCACGCCACTCCGAGAAGTCAGCGGAAGTTGTCTTGAAGTTTATTGTACAGCACACAGAGAAACGTGGAAAGTCCGTGAGGATTCTGAGGAGGCCACCTCAGAATCCCCCTTATGTACACCTTGCTGGGTGACTCCCAATTCCCCCCTCCCTTCTGCCCTAAAGGTCCGGGGGTAATCCTCTTCCCCACCCGGGGTGGCTTGGACAAAAGAGTTAACTGCTCTGGTCTACCTGCACCATTCATGGGTGCTTTTTGCATTGTTATTGCGATGCTGCCGGTTCCACCACGCCCGCTGCTGATGGCTCGTTAGCGGTCGTTATCGCCCATTCTGGGGTTGTTTACCCCGCGGGGCATGCCTGGGCGAGGTCGGGCCTTGCTGCGCTCGGTTTAACCCCTGCGCGCCTGGCTCCGCAGTCGCCCCCTTCTCTGGCCCGCTGCATGGTTCCCCTTCCTGGCGCCCGCATGGCGCGACCCTGGCGGACCCCGGTCTATCAGTGTCTAGTCGGGTCGCGACAAAGAGCAAGGAAGCATCTTGCCTTATCCCCGAGAACATAAATAAACCAAAGCTTCCAAACGTTCCTTCAAGAAAGGGTTGCATCCCATTGTGACTTGGGGGGGGGGGAAATGTCACACACCAGTAAACTCTTGATCATCCAAAGAGTTGGCCAAGTGCTCAAGGTTTTTTTTCATTATTTAGTTTTCTCCTTTGTGAAGTCTCCTGTTGGTGGCACAGGAAATTTAGCACTAGCACCCCATCTTTCAACCTAAGGGGAAAGGAAGTCCCATGAGACTTTTCAACATCATAGCTCAGATCCTGACAGACTTGACTGAATGAAACAGGCTATTCTGCCTCCTCCTTCGCTCCACAGCTCCCTCAGACTTAAGATTGTAACCACAGCTGTTGCTGCACCATCTAGGATAAATTCATAGTTTGGCTTCTTGTTATGTCTGAATCTGAGCTCATGGTTCATCTCCCCATGTCAAACCACAAGCAGTTAACTTAGAACAAATCTCGGTTACAGCTTGGTTAATGCCAGGCCAAACCATAGTTTAGCTCCACATAGTGTGGTAACAGAACGGCTGGGGGGAGGAGGGCTATTAAATTGCACTGATCTTCTGTGTCTTCTGTGCTTTAGCTATGTAGAACTAGGTGTATATACCTGAATAAACAATACCTCATTGCACAGCTAACAAAGAACAAATTGGCAGCATTATGTGACGTGAACAGGTGAGTTCATTTGAATGTTCTGTATCATCTTTCCCAACTACTTTAATTAAGAATAGAGAGAAGTTTATGGTTTATTCTTCCTAGGAAGGACTTTTGTAATGTATTAATATTTTGTTGATGTGACAAGGGAGGATGAATTTTTAATACATATTGCAGGATGGGTTTTTTTAAAGCATTTTATGAGATATATATGTATGCACAGACTTTGTGATCTGTCTAGTTAATCCTATGTCCATCTTTTGAAGGGTTTAGTATCTTTGATTGCATAGGTAGAACAAAAGTAAAAAAGGAAGATGAAAGGGGTTTAATGTTTCATCAGGACCTCTTGTGGCATCCAGATTACTGTATTATGTGCATTTGACAATTTCAAGAGGAAATGAAAAATGTGCTTAAACATGGAGAACCAACCCATTTAGGGGGAGCTAGCATTCCAGAAATGGCGTGTTGCAGAACCGCTGGGGTTTAACATCTCATGACCAGAACCTAAAGTCAAGCTCCCACTTTAGGCACTTAAAAGCTAACATGATATGAAACATGTTAGACTTGGAAGTAAATGCCTCTGAATGTCAATGCAACTCAAGTAATGGTTTATTCAATCAGTGTTAACAATACAAATTCATTGCATGTCAGAACAATGTTAAGAGTTACATTCTCCCAAATTCTGGGTAGTGTTGTTTGCCATGTGTGTGCTTGTGTGTTAGCAAACAGAAGTATGGCAACCTCTCTCAATAAAGATGTGAGTGATTTTTGAGTGGTTTTAAAAGTTTAGACCACATCTGCACTATACATTTAAAGTGGTATCATACTACCACTTTAAACCCTCATGTTTTTCCCAAAAAATCATGGGGAGTGTAGTTTGTTTATGATAATAGTTTATTCTCTTTCTAATTATGCTGTTTTAAATGTGCATTTTATATTTGACATCCTTTAGTAATATTTTATTTTGAAATCTTTAAGATAATATTTTAATCTCCTGTTAATTATGTTGCTTTGAATGTATACTCTATATTTGACTTTCCTCAGTAATGTTTTGTTCTGGAGTGTGTTTTCCCCCCTGATGTTTTAAATGTAGGTTACAAACTGCTTTGAGATTTTTTTCCTTAAAAATATAAAGTGGTATAGAAATGATATAATAAATAATAATTTGTTAAGGGTGCTAAGAGTTGTTAGGAGACCAACCTACTCCCTATAATTTCAGAGTTCCCTGGGTAAGAGGAAGTGATGGTCAAACAACTCTGAGAATTGTAGCTCTGTGAGGGAAATAGGGAAATAGGGGATGGGGAATTGCTTTTGCAGTGGGCAACCAGATACAGAGGAGGATAAAATTCCTAAACCATTGATAGTTATGTAGAACATGGAATTCCAGCATGCAACATTATCCAAGTTGACAAAAGTATATCTGAATTGACAACTATATGCTGAATTGTGGACAAAGGATTGATGTGGGAAAATCCCTTTCTTTGCTATGATATTAGACTGTAATGTAAAATGTGAATAATGGGAGCTTGTCTCAGAGGTTTGTCATGAAGGTAAGAAACACTTATTTAGCATATTAAATGCTCTGTTGCTAAGCTTTTTCAGACTTTCAGTTCACCCCTTGATAACTTGCAGAGTATTAAGTGCAGATGGAAGCAGCAGCGTGATGAGGTTTTTACCACCTTGCTGTGATGGAGATTAAAAATAATTATTCATTAATGACACCATATATTTTGGATTATGGCAAAAACAGGAACAGAGCAACATTCTGAGCTCATTGCCCCAGTTAACCCTCTAGAATGAAGGATTGGGACAAATATTTCATTTTTTAAAATAGCTATGTTTTTATTAAAGCTATGAACAATTCACTTTTTACCGGACTGAAAGGAAAGAGCTTGAAATGTTCTCCTTCAATGAGTATACAGGTACTTACTCACAGGTTCTTACTCCCAGCTCAGTGTACACTGCAGCCTTAGTAAAGCAGAAGAGAGTCCATTGTAGCATTTGAATAGGATCATTTGTCTCTCTTAAAGCAACAGTCCCGCTCCCTTATGGTGTTTGTTACGAAGTGCACAGCCAGTTCATTGCCTTATCTCTGCTCCTTAAGTCTGTCCTCAAAACTTGCCCTTTCCATCTGGCCTTTTGCCAGTAGTGGAAGGCACATTGGAAAGAGTGGGGAAAACAGCAGAGGCAGGTTGCCACAGATAGTGGAGTGGAGGGAAGAATGTGGGCCATGTACACCACACCAACCTCACTGCTGCTTTGTCCCTTCCGCTCCCAGTATACAACAGCGACTCAGCCAGAGGAAGGTCAGGTAAGCGGTACAGCCCTCAACGCTATCTGCTACTGTCTTTGGCTCCTCTCCTTAATCCTTATTCCCAACTGTGCAGAGACATCATTCTTTGCAACTGTTTTGTGCCTTTATCAACTTTATGATGACCAATGGTGAGGGATGATGGGAGATGTAGTCCAAAGCATCTGGATGGAAACATGTTGGCTACCCTTGCTGTACACCCTTTCCTGCAAGTATGCCCCACTGAACTCTGGATAGACATGCACAGGATTGCACTGTAAATTTTCTGCATTAAGTGGCCATTTAAGACATAGGTGTCTTACCAGGAAAAGTGCCCCTTCATAGAATCATAGAGTTGGAAGAGACCACAAGGGCCATCCAGTCCAACCCCCTGCCAAGCAGGAAACACCATCAAAGCATTCCTGACAGGTGGCTGTCAAGCCTCTGCTTAAAGACCTCCAAAGAAGGAGACTCCACCACACTCCTTGGCAGCAAATTCCACTGTCGAACAGCTCTTACTGTCAGGAAGTTCTTTCTAATGTTTAGGTGGAATCTTCTTTCTTGTAGTTTGAATCCATTGCTCTGTGTCCTCTTCTCAGGAGCAGCAGAAAACAACTTTTCTCCTTCCTCTATATGACATCCTTTTATATATTTGAACATGGCTATCATATCACCCCTTAACCTTCTCTTCTCCAGGCTAAGCCGTTCCTCATAAGGCAACGTTTCCAGGCCTTTGACCATTTTGGTTGCCCTCCTCTGGACACGTTCCAGCTTGTCAGTATCCTTCTTGAACTGTGGTGCCCAGAACTGGACACCTTATATGTGTGATATTCATAATGCTATGAACTCTTTCCCCTCGCCCTATTAGGTACAGAAAAGCCATCCTGGATGTTTTTCTTTCTTTTTAAAAAATGCCCTTCTTCTTCCTTTTCTCTATTTTCCTCCACATAGTACAGCAAGGGCTATAGAAATTCAGATTCCCCATGATTATTAGCCAGCTGGCTAAACTGGTTACTTGAAATTAATAGTTCACTCCCACATATTAAGTACTGTAAAGTACTGGCTAACAGGCAGCCCTTTAGGAAAACAATGAAGTCCTCAAATGTCTTTCCACTCCCTGCTGATAAATTACAGATGTGGTAATAAGGACTTCAGTACTTTTAGTCTGTGTGATTAGCTGGTCTCTGACCAGAAGGATGTTGTACCCCCCACAGCCCAGGATCCAATTGACCATGGTTCCAATATTTTCATGTTTAATATTTTCTGAGAAAGCCAATGATGTAGCAATCATAAAAAGGGGAACCAGATCCTGTGTACATTATTTTAACAGTAAGTCACACTGATCTGTCATAGCTCAGTAGTAAGGCATCAGCTTTGCATTCAGAATGTCCCAGGTTCAACCCCTAGCATTTTCAAGTGGGGTTGGGAAAGACATTGCAGATATTAATATTGCACAGCTTGAAGCAATAGGAGGAATAAAAAATTACTCTTCTTGGAATAAAAATTGTCCAGACCCAAAATATGGTTTCAAAGCTTTACTAACAGAACTTTCTTCAAACAGACACAAAAACAAATAATGATTCATCAAAACAGTTGCATAAAATCATGTGCTTGTTCGGCTTCTTACAAATATGAAATTACGTCAAACAGACCTGAAATCAAAGGTCTTTCTCTTCACATACAGATTCCATTAGCCTGCATTCCAGCCTGAGGTTTTTTCTCTCCAGGAGAGACACATTTCTTCTATGGTGGCTTGAGAACAACAACAAACAAACAAAAACCCAAACCCTTTCTCAATGGAGATTTGCAACTGAATACCTTGTGATCTAAGTTAGGCACATGTCAGAGCCAGCAAAGATACATTACTAGTTGATTATCAACGGTTAGGCACTCTGCTGGTCCTATTAGCTTCAATGGAATTCCCCCCAATGTTCCTTTTAGCAATACACATTCAGAGTTATTTTCCATTTCAATGTACAATTAAACAATTATACTTAACAAGACTCTCTGCCTGAAATTTATCACAGTGCTCCAGAACAGGGATAGCCAATGTGGTGCTCCTCCATGTTGTAAAACTACAGCTCCCATCATCCTTGTTCATTGACCATGCTAGCTAGGGTTGATGGGGTTTTTAGTCCCACCATATCTGGAGAACTCCATGTTGGCCCCGTGTGTTCCAGAATGTTGGGTGCTGTGGGACATTGTGGGGATTTTAAAATGGCATGTGTTCAACAGCTGACAGCAGTGATGGACCATGCCTGAAAACACCTACTGTTTGAGAGAATGTACTGGTTCTGCAAAACTATTCATTAATTTCCCTTCCAACCCTCCAGCAGGTATACACGGTGGTGTATATGATGCTCAACCCCCCCCCCCATTTTATCCTCACAAGAACCCAGTGGGGTAGGCTATGTTAAAAGAAAATGACTGGCTGGATATCACACAGTGGGCTTCAGGGCTGAGGGGAGAATTGAACCGATATCTCCTGGAAACTTGGTCCAACACTCTAACCACTAGCTTGTACTGGCACTCATAACTGTGTGAGTACCATTTTAAAGGACACTTTTCTGCAGCATTTTCAATTTGCCAGCCTTTTGTCCTGAGATTTGAGTTGCTCTTGTGTACGTGTTTCCTGCAGAAAGCCTTACACCAGGCTCCCATTTAAGACTCTTACAGTCCTAAAGCTGATTTCAAGCTGACCATATGCTGGTATAAATCTGTACTTTCCTTAAGGAATGGACAGAATGTGCTACACAAGGGAGATATTGCAGGGAAACGAGGATGGATTGAACTATCCACAGCATTCAGCTGCCATTCTTGAGGCGTGATTATCAAGATGTTTACTCTAGACATGCAATTATTCAGGTCATGCGATTTATTATCACGGAGGAAAGACAGAGGGAGAGGAGGGGGGAAGTATATATATAGTAGGAATGCCAATAAAGTAGGCATCCTACCATATTTTATTATATTGCCACATTTTCTTTTGCAAAAAAAAAAAGGTCTATTTTTTTTTCAATCGATTGTAATTTGGGAACCTCACCCGTAGCTCCACTCTCATATTATGGGTGACACTGAGGAAACTCATAAATGTAACTCATTGACTGGAGTTTGGTTAATCTGTGTTTCATCATAATGTTTTTGTTTTGTTTTTTACTTTTCCAAAATTTTGTGGGAGAATAAAATGGCTTTTTGGTCTGCTAGTATTTTGGATTTGTCTTTTCCTAGCATCTAATGTTTGAAGTAAGATTTTTGGAACATTAATGTCAAATTCAATCTAATCTGCTTACACTGGCACCAAGCAGGAGTTGTTTGCATTAGGGTTGAATATGCATGTCACGCTCTTGGAGTCTATGCACAAACTCATCCATACTGTGGCTGTTATTTTCAGGAGATTACATCTAGAAAAAAGAAATAGAAATTTTACCTTCAAAGGTAGGAGAAAAATCAAACTAAATTGTAGGTTATTTATATTATAAATCTAAAAGTCCCATTAAACTTTTTACAATCTGAAACAAGTTTTATTTACCACACTGTCTGAAATTATTTTCCAGAAAGAAACAAATTGATTCTAAAGCAGAAATTTAACCAAATATGAATTTTGCAGTCATCTGAGAATTTCTGTGGTTGTGCTTCTCTTCTGAAGTAGACTATTCAGATAGTCGTTGAAAAGGCTTGTTGTAATCATACCCAAACAAGCTGCAGTGGTTTGTAATTTATTAATGTAAAGAGGAACAATTATCTTAGGGACATTATTGTATTTTCACACATCACAAAACTAAACTCTACAGTGCCCTGAGCACATTTACAGATCCCTATAGGTGCATTTCAGGTTTTTGTTTGAAAGGGTTTTGGAGTAGTATTGTGCATATCCCAGTGTGTTGTCTACTTTGGCCTTACAACACTTTTCACAAAGCTCAGATAGCTTTTGCTTCTTCGAGATGTTGTGCACTTAAATATGTGCACAACATATTAAATATGTGCACAACATTTAAGACCTTGGCACTTAAATATGTACTGAGATTCTAATTAAGTCCTGGACATTAGGTGAGAGAGAAGGAATATCTACCCTCTGCTGAAAAAAAGAGTCCTGTAGTTTGTTGTGAATATGTGTTGCTGTTGCAAATTAGACTGTTTTTGTGAATGTCCATGGGATATTGTCAGGCTCCGGAGACTCGGCTTCCTCCCCCGTTTTGGCCGTAGATAAGCAGGACAAAGCAAAAATTGTATCTTACCATTTAAAGAGATTTTAATGATCACAGCTCAAGAACAAAGAGTCCATCTCGGAGTAAAGGTGCTCCCAATTAAGGTTTCCACCCACTTGCCCCACCCCCACCCCGAGTCATTTCCACTGCTTGCAACCTAATCTCACCTTTTTGTGCAGCCACCTTATCTGCTATACGTGATCTTGGACTGATATGCTGAGAGAGAGAGTTTGTTAGCTCTCTCTCTTCCTGTTCTTCTTCACTTTGCTGTCCCCCCCCCCCCAGTTCTTCCCAACTTTTGTCTTCAAAACTATGCCCATCTGCAAACCACTGTTCCAAATCTATACCGCTCCACTGCTCCTGGGCAGCTTCAAGATCCTGGTCAGGAGCAGGGGGAGGGGAAGGCTTCCACCGTTCCTCATCAGAGCAGTACTCCTCAGCCTGGTCTCTGACAGATATATGGACATGTGCTTGTAATATCAGATTCTGATTCATTGGAGATATTAAGATCAGCTAATGAGAGTGTGCCCTTCCTCCTAGGTGCCATTACATCCCCCTAAATGCTGGTAAACTCAATGAGGCTTCTGTAGTATATGTTCCTAGGAGTGCAGTCGCAGATTATTTTTTAAAAACCCATTCTCCAGAAATTCAGCATGCTATGACAAAGTTCTGAAGTGTTTCCACTGAAGAGCATGATTAACCTTTAACTTCTCGAACGGGAAGCTGTGCTAAGACAGCACACTCAGCCTTAAACCCTCAGTAAACACCATATTCTGCCAGCTACCTCTGTGTCTGTCATTAGTGCTGATGTTACCTTCTTTATAAAAAGCTAATGAGGAAGCTTCCCATGGGAAAGTTTGCCCTCCTGACCCAAACAAAACAAAGAGGTCACTTTGATAAGCAAGGACTTTTCTTGCTGCAAGTTAGACCATCAAAATCAATGACCTGCTTGTGAAGGACTGAAAAACTCTCCTGACAGGACAGCAGTGATGGGAAAGAAAGAAAAAAAAACCCTCCATCCATTGATGACAAAGGCAGACGGAAGCGAGCCAAAGTGTAGAGGCTAGCCTGAGTCATCAGGTGAAAAAGAAAATGGGAAGAATATTTTTAGTAAAACACTTGGCAGTTATGAGTGGGAGACTTTCAGCAAGTCAGCAGCTGTTCTGTCTTGACAAAAGAAGGGCAGTTTCACACACTTTAAGTTAGGGACAAATAGGTGAAATGATGCCTTTTATAGAACTAATAACTGTTGACACAGCCTTAACAAGGATGCTCAAAGAATTGAGGATTTGAACAGCAAATTGTATGGAGCTGTTCAAACCACCAGGAGTTCTCCTCTCCCTTAAAAGCTTTTGTACACTGGTGTTAGGTTATTGGGAGTGCCAATCTAAAGAATATAGAAAACTAACATGGGCATTTTTTTTTGCTCCCTCCTCTTAATGAAGGTCAGAAAGGAACAGTTGTTCATTGTTACTTTAAGTTTATCCAGAATACTTTGATGATGGCAAAAGGAAGCAGTTCAAGAGCCGCGGAAAGCCACTGTTCTTATACAAACATTGTGGTACAACTGAGCAGAACATACCTTGTGAAGAACACATCTGCATATAGCATGCATGTAAAGCAGTGGTCAGTGGTGGTTGATCTTTTCATCTAAGCAGTGTATCAGTAGCTGTTGTTCACCAAAGAAAACTGAATCATAGTGCCCTACATTGTGCCTGCTGCCAGCACGATGAATTTGCAATGCAGAAAGCCCTTAAATTAAAAGGATGGCTCTTGAGGGTGTTGTTAATAATATAGTGTTGCAGCTATGTCAAATACTACCATATTAAAATTGCCAGATAGGCTATTGCCTTACATAGACCCGTACATAAAAGCACAGG
Organism: Darevskia mixta; assembly: GCA_034641385.1. Lineage (NCBI taxonomy): Eukaryota > Metazoa > Chordata > Lepidosauria > Squamata > Lacertidae > Darevskia > Darevskia mixta. The sequence goes on from JAWWNH010000013.1 coordinate 7,300,152, forward strand.
TGCACTGAGTTATATCTGAGTCTGTTTTCCAAGGTGTGCTTTGACATCTACATATATCAAAGCTGCAAATGCAACAAACTGCAGGTTCGAAGTGTACATTCATAGAGGCAAGTTGGTCCACACACATAATACGGTGGTCTTAGTGTTGTTTTCATTCAAATCATCACTAGTGAACAGTATAAAAGTATTGTTGGTTGACTTGTTCCTTTCACTCGTGTGAGATGCTGTGTAAAACAAGCGCAGCTCCTTTTGCTCAAGACAGTAAAGAAGACTTTGTTGCATTGAGACATAAATAAATATTACCTGCCAGTACAGCGAACATACTGTAAGTAGCCATCCTGTGGATAAAAGGAATGCTCAGAGGATAGCAGGATTAGACATGAATGCAAAGGACAGTCAATGCAGTACATTAAATATAAGCTTCTTCATACATTAATTGGGACCCAGGTGGTGCTGTGGGTTAAACCACAGAGCCTAGGGCTTGCTGATCAGAAGGTCGGCGGTTCGAATCCCTGCGACGGGGTGAGCTCCCATTGCTCGGTCCCAGCTCCTGCCCACCTAGCAGTTCAAAAGCACGTCAAAGGGCAAGTAGATAAATAGGTACCTCTCCGGCGGGAAGGTAAACAGCGTTTCCGTGTGCTGCTCTGGTTTGCCAGAAGTGGCTTAGTCATGCTGGCCACATGACCTGGAAGCTGTACGCCGGTTCTCAGCCAATAAAGCGAGATGAGTGCCGGGGTCGGACACGACTGGACCTAATGGTCAGGGGTCCCTTTACGTTTACCTTTTATACATTAATTATGTGAAGGGGTACAAGTTTGTGCCCCTCCCCATCTATATTTGAGCAAGACTTCATTTTTTTTCTTGCCTCTAATCGCTCCCTACATTTTAATCATCCTTGCATCCTCCTGAATTTAGTGGTGCCTTTCCTGATATTCCAGTTGAACGTCTGTTATTGTGGTTTTGAAGAATCCCAAGTGTTCTGAGCCTTGTGACTTTCCCTTCCAGCTTTCTTTTGACTAATTCCCATATTTATTTTTGAACTTTCTCTTTTTTCAAAGTCAAATATTACTGTGCGGTAGTGCCTTGAATAGACATGGAATTTGATAGCACTGCTGCCACCATTTTGATTCCTCAATGGTCAGTTCCTTGATCAAACGTTCTAGGGCACAGTGGAAGCCCTCCCACGTAATGTACTATCAGAGCAACCCCCCCCCCCAGTCCACTTTGCTGGAAGCAGGGGTTGGACGGAGCAGAAGAGTCCTTCCGCCTAGCTCTTCCTGGCTCCACCAGGCTATCTAACCATTAAATTATCAGAATCTCACTTCAAACTCCACATTCTCTCTCTTGGCTAGCTGATGGTTTCACCAGCTCTCATTGGTTGCTGGGTCACCAGGAGGCAGACCCAGGGCCAGTCTGTCACAGAAAGGACTTATTCCTCCATCACAGGGCAAAAGGAAAGATGAGGCACGTTCACCAAGAGTCGCTGACTATGCACATTCACTCACCCACGTCTCAGTGCATGAAAAGGCGCTGGTAAGTTGTGCATTAAATCCCCATCAAATCAGAATTAATGAAAGACAGCCATGAAAATAAGCCAAAGGAGTCTTCAGAGGTAGGCCGAATTAAAAAGTACCCACATTCTTCCATTTTTTTTCATTTCCTGAGCGTGAGCTTATATGCAAACAAATGAGAAATAGTAAACAAAGGATCCCACTGTGACATTTTACGAGTAAATGTTGGAACAGGAGTTATTTTGGTACAGGCAGATCATTGCATACATCAACATAACATCAAAGTGCATCGTGGGAAGCATCTGTCCATCCAGAGATGCTATCATTGCGATAAACCATTACATATTTAGAATGACTGGATTTGTTTGGGGGGGGTTGTTGTTTTAATTGTCTTTTTCTTTTAATCCAAGACTATGAACAAATCAAATAAATTAGACTTGAAGAATTGCAAAAAATAATAATAACTGCCTTGCTAATAGAAGCTCACCAAAGTACAATTGTGAAGACTTGGCATATTTTGCAAATAGCCAAGAGCTGTAAGCAACCTGGTGGCTTCTGAAAATCAATTTATGGTAATTCTCATTAAATCAGCAAGAGGAACCAATAAGGATTTCAACACTCTTCCTTCAATTAGAAAGCTGTGTTGTACTCATGGGATTCAGTAGACCTTACAATACTCTGCTGAGGCATTTTCCATTAATATTCCATTTCGGACACTGCCCAGCTATTTGTGTGTAGTAAACATGCAGTAAGATGGCAATTGTGCATTGATTACATGAAGTGGCTACAGACGGCCATTTTCCAAGGAGATCATAGGCTTTCCAAGGAGATCATAGGCTTTTGGAGTTGGAAGGGAGCTTGGAGGTTCAATTCCCTACCCAAAGCAAAATCTCTGATGCAACTGCAGCATGCCTGATAGACCCAGCCTCTGCTTAAATGCCTCCAGCAAAGGAAATAAACTGCCTCTCAAAGCAGACTGTTCAACTGTTAAACAGTTAGTGGGCTGTCCTTCACAAGGGTTATTTCAACAGAGGAAGGATCACACATCTGATCCTCTTGGTTGCCTGTCACCACCACTTATAAGTAGATCATGCCACAACTTTTCATTTGGGATAATGGCAACTTGGAGCTACTGTTCTGTTCATATCCAGGCAAGACTCCAATATTATGCAAATATAGCGCCTACCTGCCATATTTATTATTAACTCTGCCCATGTAATAATAAATAATAATAATAATAAATTTTATTTATACCCCGCCCTTCCCAGCCGAAACCGGGCTCAGGGCGGCTAACATCAATAAAATTACAATAAAATATAAAAGAAAGAAAAAAACGTTACTTAAAATAGAGAATAAAATACAGTTTAAAATTTAAAAAGCCGCTTCATTTATTCCCCATAATCAAAACCATAAGGGGAGGAAACATCAGACTGAGTCCAACCCGAAGGCCAGGCGGATGTCAAATCCCGCAGGGCCCTAGTGTCTTGTGACAGAGTGTTCCACCAAGTTGGGGCCAGTACTGAAAAGGCCCTGGCCCTGGTTGAAACCAGTCTAACAACTTTGTGGCTCGGGACCTCCAAAATGTTGTTATTTGTGGACCTTAAGGTCCTCTGCTGGTAATCATCAAATGTACTGGTAATCATCAAATGATAATAGTTTAAAAGGCAGGTAATCATTGGCCCAGGCTGTTAAATAAGCAACAGGGAGCAAATAATTTCCCATGACAATTTCTTTTGAAGCAGAATTCAAGACACAGAATCATAAAATCATAGAGGTGGAAGGGACCCAAGGGTCATCTAGTCCAACCCCCTGCAATGCAGGAATCTCAGCTAAAGCATCAATGACAGATGGCCATCCAACCTCTGTTTAAAAACCTCCAAGGAAGGAGAGTCCACCACCTCTCGTGGGTGTCTGTTCCACTGCTGAACAGCTCTTACTGTCAGAAAAAAATTCCGAATGTTTAGTCGGAATCTCCTTTATTACAACTTGAAGCCATTGGATTGAGTCCTACCCTCCAGAGCAGGAGAAAACAAGCATGCTCCCTCCTCCATGTGACAGCCCTTAAGATATTTGAAGAGGGCTATCATATCTCCTCTCAGTCTCCTCTTTTCCAGGCTAAACATACCCAGCTCCTTCAAACACTCTTTATAAGGCTTAGTTTCCAAACATGTGATCATCTTGGTTGCCCTCCTCTGCACACATTCCAGCTTGTCAACATCCTTCTTAAATTGTGGTGCCCAGAATTGGATACAGTATTCCAAGTGTGGTCTGACTAAGGCAGAATAGAGTGGTACTATTACTTTCCTTGATCTGGACACTATACTTCTGCTGATGCAGCCTAGAAATCAGATTGGCCTGGCATGACTTCTTTTTGAGAAACCTATGCTGGGTCTTAGTAATCACAGCATCCTTTTCTAAATGCTCACAGACCAACTGTTGAATTATCTGTTCTAGGACCTTCCCTGGCATCGATGTCAAGCTCACCAGTCGGTAGTTACCTGGGTCTTTCTTCATGAATGCTTCTTTGTTGGAACACAAACAAATAAGTGTGTATTTTAATTAAATATAATTCACCCACTCCCCATTAGAGTAGCAGACAGCTGGATTCTTCCCTTCATTCTTTGCATTATTAGTTTTTTTTAAAGAAAGAAGCCACAGGGGGGAATCTCTCAGCTCTCAAGCTTGTTTATGATTTCTGAACCTACTGAGATACTCAAAGAAGAGCCAAAGGTTGCCAATTATTTTGCCCTCTGAAAGAAAACAGTCATTTCTGCAACAGCTGGTGCTTAAACACTTCACTGTCTGATAAGCCAACTTGTCTGTGACATATAAAAGCTAACCATGATGGAGATCATCTGGTGATTTGAATATTCCAGAAAAGTGGGATGCATTTAGACAAAGGGCTCTTCCATTCTTCGACTTGTCTCATGCTTAGAAAGCATCGATCTCATTCTTCGACTTGTCTCATGCTTAGAAAGCATTTCCCCTTGCCCCACTCCTTTCCCAGGGAAAACCCATCCATTAGCTCTAAATCAGAGCAAATCTGGAGAAAACCCAAATTGCCATGTGCAAAAGAGCTCTTTCCCTTGGGCGAAAGTAGTGGGAAAAGAGGAAAGGTGGATAAGCATAAACACCAAATCCTAAACTTCTGAGTCAGAGTATCTGCTTGTACCCTTCCCAAACTGATTTAGTTTTGTTTAGCCTTTTTCTGATAGGTTTCCTGATACTAAGAACATAAAAGAGCCTACTGGATCAGGGCCCATCTAGTCCAGCATCCTGTTCTCACAGTGGCCAACCAGATGTCTGTGGGAAACCAGCAAGCAGGACCTGAACGCAAGAGCATGCTCTGCTCCTCCAAATTCCAGCAACTGGTATTCAGAAGCATTACTGCTTCTGACCATGGAGATGGAAAACAGCCATCATGGCTAGTAGCCACTGATAGTTTTATCCTCCGTGAATGTGTCTAATCTTCCTTTAAAGTCATCCAAGTTGGTGGCCATCACAGCCTCTTATGGTAGCAAGTTCCATAGTCTAACTAGGCACTGTGTGAAGAAGTTCTATTAGTCCTGGATCTTCCAACATTTAGCTTCATTGAATGTCCACATGTTCTATTGTTATTGTTCTATTTCTCCACTTTATCCATACCATGCATAATTCTATAAAATTCTAGCATGCCACTTCTTATTTGCCTTTTCTCTGAACTAAAGAGTCCCAAATGCTGTAACCTCTCATCATAGGGTACTCACTCCATGAGCTTGATCAGTTCAACAACATCCTTTTTTGAGGTATAGCAACTAGAACTGTACACAGTTTTCCAAATGTGGCTATACTGTAGATTTGTACAACAGCATTATGATATCAGCAGTTTTATTTTCAATTCCTTTCCTGCCTTGTCATAGCTGTGGAAGATCTTTGTAGAGTGAGGTATGTTTTTTCTTATGTGTTCAAAAGATTGGATTATTTTATTGCATTTTAATTTGGTATGCTACAGTATGTGATTTTTTTTGCATCTATTATAGGTTAATATGATTCACCACTTGGAGATTTGCCAGATAAAGCAATTCATACATTTAATAAATTTAAATCTAATCCAATATCAACCTCTCAGGCATTTAAAGGAGCAAACTCCTGCCACTAGGCAGAGGCTTTTTGTGTTGTACTTTAAAGCTGTCCATATCAAGAAAGGAAGCAATCCATAACAGAGAATAGGCCCATCTATTTTTCCACTTAAGATGTTGGCTTCTATTGAAATTAGTGAACCAAAGGTTGGCAGGCATGTATATAATTCCTTCATAATGTAAGTGTACAATTATACTTATTAGCCAATAGACAAATGTGATTTTGAAATACAATAAGTATCAATATGGATTACTCTATCTTGCATCTGTGAGTGCTCTTGTGATTCAAGCACAGGAACTTCTAATAATTGTATAGGACTCTCAAATGACCAGTTATTGATTGTATTATTGACTCTTCAGGCAGCACAGCTTTTTATTTACTTGCCTCATCCCTAATTATTATCTTTGACCCAGATGTGATTGTTTCTCCTAAGTCAACTAAGAGATTCTAGGCCATTCATTGAATGAATATTCTTGGAAATAGTATATTCATGACATTATAGTTCAAAGAACAAAAATCTACGGATCTAGATGTTGAAAAGATACAGAGTTTAGAAATAGCTATGCACAACACCACTGTTATTTTCCTTTAGATTGATATTTGGCAATTCTTTTATTTCACTATCGGTATTAACTCTCACAGATGGATTTTGAGAAACTTCTGAAGTCTAATGTGATGTGAACTGGGATAACTATGTAGCAAAGATACTGTACTAATTTTATTGGTGCAACCTCTAGCTAGGAATAAAAAATCTATTTTGCTCATCTCTGTTAAAGTTGCATACAAAAAGAATAGGAATTAACGTTCCTGTTCCTTACAGGAGCAAAGTCATTCATTATGTGGAGTACCCTAAAACCATCCATCCATTACGGAAGAAGAGATACAATTACATTTAGCCCTAGAAAAGACCAGCCAATATTTGGGAGAGTCAGATTATCCAAATAATTGACATGACCCTTAGAAAAGTCAAAAGACAAACCAAGATGAATTAGAGAGCAGATTTTACTAGCAGCTGACATGGAATACTGTGTGTTGGTATCCTTAATGTGAAGGTTAAGAATAGCTTTTGCCTGGCAATGGCCCTGAGTATGAAGAAAATTTATAGGAAGGACTAACAGGTGTTTTTTATTACTGAAAGCTTTGGACCAGAAGCTAACATAAATATCTTTCTGAAGGAGGGTCAAATATCCCGAAGATGTGTTAGCATAAAGAATCTTAAACCAAAATCTGAAGGCTTGGGACTGAGCCCTGCACTAGACAGACACTATAACCCACTATAACTGTACAAAACCTAAATTTCCGGTATGCTCTTGAATCTCTCCCACAAAATAGTCCGGAGGCACCACAAATGGCAGCAAGCAAAATTTCCAATTAACAGTGTCAATGTTAAATAGTTCTGACATTTCTAAAGTTTTCAAAAGTAAAGATGAATAGCATTTTGAAAATGTCAAAAATCAGCCTCCCCCCCCCTTCTTTTTTTAAAAAAGGGAAATGTCATTTGGATTATTTTTTCCAGTGTGCTCTATTTCATTAACAGAGAGATCAACATCAATTAATTTATAGCACAATCCTGTACTGGGTTCAATGAGGCTTACTCCTAGGTAAGTATTATAGGATTGCAACCTTAGACTTGTATGGAACCAAAGCTTAGTCCCCCAGGTGTATACCAATTAGCAGGTGCCACCTGGGATACAAAATCAAACCTTAAATGTAGCCACCAATACTGTAGATAAAAGACTGGAAATCTGTTATTCCCACATAGTTCCATTAACCTCAGTCTGTTTTAGTTGGCCTTAGTTTCATTTTGAGAGAGAGCGATTGTTAAACGGAGCCATGGATTTCAGAAAATGTGAATAACTTAGCAGAATTGTTTCTGCAATGTGTTTCGTACATTGGATTTGACAATCTTGTTGCTTTGTTTTGAAATCAAACTAATGCAATGTGACAACAGATGATTCTCACTTTTTCTGTCTTGTCTGCATTTCAGCAAATGATATAGATGCAAAAGACTCTACCCTATTAAAAAAAATCACCTGCTCTATTGTTTCTAGAAAGCTAGGCAAGTAAAAATTTCCCCCCCAAAACCATCTGATTAGAAAGAAATGTTCTTGCATTGACAGCAAACATCCCATTGCTTCCTCAGGCATTTATTGAATTTTAAAATAAATGGAAGTTAGTGGGATCAGAGCTGGTACAAGGTATTTGGGGAAGATGCTCCCTTCCCAATTGCAGTGGACTAGCACTGAATCTTACTTCCACACTAGCAACAATAGGTTTCCCCCTGTAAAATAATTTTTGCATAAACTGAAAGTTTGGATATATCATTGTCGGGGACAGAGAGTGGCGCTAGGGAGGGAGTTGTCGCCGCGGCACTCCTTGGTGTGTGGAGTCCCGCAGGGCGCAATCCTTTCCCCAATGCTCTTTAACATCTTTATGCGCCCTCTTGCCCAGATTGTCCGGAGTTTTGGGCTGGGTTGTCATCAATATGCTGATGACACCCAGCTTTATCTGTTGATGGACGGCCGCCCTGACTCGGTCCCAGACACACTGACCAGGTGTTTGGAAGCTGTGGCTGGATGGATGTGTGGGAGCCGGTTGAAGCTAAATCCTTCGAAGACAGAGGTCCTCTGGCTGGGTCGGGGCGACATGGGGTTGGGGGGCCAACTCCCATCTCTTGCGGGGGCCCAATTAGTGCCAGTGCCTTCTGTCAAGAGTTTGGGTGTAACCTTCGATGCCTCCCTTTCCATGGAGGCGCAGGTTGCAGCCACAGCAAGGGTGGCATTTTTCCATCTTCGACGTGTCAAGCAGTTGGTCCCTTACCTCTCTCGCCCAGATCTGGCCACAGTGATCCATGCGACGATCACCTCCAGGCTTGATTCTTGTAACTCGTTCTACGCGGGGCTGCCCTTGAAGTTGATCCAGAAACTCCAGCGGATGCAGAATGCCGCGGCGAGGCTCTTTACGGGGTCCTTGCCGCGGGACCACATTCACCCAGTGCTTTACCAGCTTCACTGGCTCCCGGTGGAGTACAGGATCAGGTTCAAGGTGCTGGTTTTGACCTTTAAAGCCTTATGCGGCCTAGGACCCTCGTACCTACAGGACCGCCTCTCCCAGTATGCCCCGCAAAGGACCTTAAGGTCTACAAATAATAACCTGCTGGAGATCCCGAGCCACAAGGCTGCCAGACTGGTGTCAACCAGGGCTAGGGCTTTTTCAGTTCTGGCCCCAACCTGGTGGAACACTCTGTCACAAGAGACTAGGGCCCTGCGGGATTTGACATCTTTCCGCAGGGCCTGCAAGACAGAGTTGTTCCACCTGGCCTTCGGGTCGGACACTTAAGTTTGATGGTTCCCTCCCTTTGGTTTGGTAATGGGCGCTAAATGAAATTGGCATTTTAAACTGGTTTTTAACTTGTATTTTAACTAATTGGTTTTTATATTTTATTGTGATTTTTGTTGATGTTAGCCGCCCTGAGCCCGGTCCTGACTGGGGAGGGCGGGGTATAAATAAAAATTTATTATTATATTATTATTATTATTGTAACTATACTTGTCTGAACAAATACAAAAACAGTGATAGATTCCCCTGTTAATTGTGATCAACGAAACAGATGGGCTACTTTTGAAAGTGCCACAAGGACCCATCAACATGGAACACAAATACATCTCCTGTGTAAAATGTGAACTAGATATCTTTAAAAATTATCAATTTGTTTATTTAGAAATTAATATCTGGCCCAACACAAAGCTCTAGAAGGCCAGTAATCTACATATTAGAACAATACACCTCACCACACACCTAAAATCAACCCTGGTTATTCCACCAGTTACTAAATTAGACACTGTAGAAATGTATTATCTGCAGCTGGCAATTGGCAAAGTCTGAATTCAGCCTTCACAGTAAATCCAGCCCTTATCTTCACTCGCAGATCCAGGACTAGCGTCGGCCTTTCTCCTTCTGGACCTTAAAGCTTGACCCAAGCAAATACTCCCACAATCTGAACCAAGATTGATCCTATGCCCCCCACCTCCCCAGGGCACAAAGAGCTGCAGATAAATGTTTATCTTGATTTGCAAGCATCGTGCTGTGGAGGGTTTTTTTGTTTTAAATCAGAGTCTGTAATTGTGCTTCTTTGTTTGGAAAACTCAGAGGGGTTGCCTATCATCAGTCAAAGTGGAAGAGGGAATTATGAGTGGGAAATGAAATAAAAATATAATGGGGTAGTCGTATCTCTAAAGCTGCAGTTGCTGCCACTTATCAGTACACTTCCTGTGTCTCAGCATGGAGGTTTAAGGGCCTTAGTGGGACAGCTCACCCCTGTGGCCTGTCCTCAGCCCAAAGCTATATAGTTAACATCCTGCTGCTGTTGAGAAAAGGGGAACACACATATTCTTGAAGAATTGGATTACCATGTGTGCCTTCCAAAACCGAAAAGAAAGTAAAGCTTCTTGATTTGCGATCTTTGGTCTCAACTCATCACTTTGCGGCTGTCTGCCCATCCCGCCTCCTTCCCCATCTCCCATTTTCAGTTAACAACAAAGAGGCTTGTAGTACTTTAAAGACAAAGGGCACAACCTATCGTGGACTAAAGGCCACTCCTCTAACAAAGTGGATAAAGCACTGCAAGGCTCTGTGACAGATAGAATAGCCACCCCTGTCTACATTTAGAAGGGATTCTCTGAATGCAGAGCAGTTTATAAATTCTGAAATAAGTAAATAATAAAACATAATTGAAAACGGAAGATCAACTCACCACAGGCAAACATCCAACCAAGTGACTAATGAGTTGCAGGAATACCCCCCCCCCCAAGTATCAGGTCCTGAAATTTAAGATAACACTTTGGGCATATGATGAATTGGCCTGCAGTACATAAAAGTTTTTGGGTGATGCCCAATAGTTTCCAACAAATAAATCTGATGGACACAAAAGCTTTTGCCACAATACGTTTGTTGGTCTTTAAGATGCCACAAGACTTGGTTGATTAAAATACAAAGCCAGCTTTCAGATAAACAGTCTATTTGTGCATAACCCAAATTCACAGGATTCTTCTACTTTTTGACACAGGAGAATCACTTGAATCAATCCTCTGCTTAGAATATCTGGACATGGTGGGACACATCAGCTCAACAATCACACAAGTAGAATTGCCTGTGCATATGAATGAGATTTTTGTTTATTGCATATTTGTTTTCTGCAACTTAATTTGGCCACATTCAACATGTCGAGGTATAAAAAACAAAGCAGGGCTGAATTCATGATCATGGAGACCATAGATTTGACTGGCAATGGCAATGTCCCCCTGTAGGGTCAGATAACCTATTAAAATGGTTAGTTCCTGCAGACTGAGCGCAATCTAAGAGACCATGTTCTCATAATAACAGATGTGTACGTATCTTGAGGTACTTCTTGATTGTCACAGTAGGCCTCTTTCTTGTTTTTGCTGCAACAGACTGACACAGCTACCCTTCTGGGAATTCTTGCCATAGGATGAGGCTCACCAGCCTGGTGCAATATTTTGTGTTTATTTTTAGTTATCAAAAAAGAAGAAAGCATTAGTTGTCAGTGCATCATCCTTTACTTAAACCTCAGCCCTCAAACTACATTGTGTGGATTAACAGTTTAAATGTCTTCAGAACAAGTAGTTTAATAAGTGCAGCATTGACCTGAAGACTACAGTTTGGTAGTGCTTTTTCTCTGAGCAGTTAACAACCTGTTCTAATTTTCAATCTGCTGCCTTTCTTCATAAGGCTCATTGCAGACAAAGCTTTATCCAAGTCAACCAAGGGACTTAAAAATGCAGAAAGTGACACAAGGTCAAATATAATGATGTTATGGGACTCTGGAAGTGGCAAAGGAATGTTCAGATTGCTTTGATATCAGTTCCTTCCTTCCCAAATGACTAAATGACTACAAATGTCTCTTTCCCAATTTCCCACAACAATAATATCCTTGCATTTATCAGCCAAGCGCCAAGTGGGAAAAGTGGTATCAGATTTCAAAGTGGAATACCTTTATTGGTCAAAGTCGGAAGAACCATTTTTCTTAGAAGCTTCTGCTTCACTGGATAAATTTATGCTCCATGATTCTAAGCTGTTTTAGTCTTCTAAGGATTCTAAAATAAACCAGATTCCTATCATAAAGTTCAGAGACAGGTTGGGGTTTTTTTCCTGATAATTTTTTCCAGTCATTTTAAGCTATGTTGAGCCAGGAAAATTATTTTACTTTAGTTATTAGTACAGCAAATGTGACTTACAGTCCAATCCTTTTCCATGCATGGATCTCAAAGATCACAAGTAAAACCAAGGTCCTAAATTAACTCAAAGTACCTATAGCCATTTCCCTAGATTCTTCTTGCCATTCCCAGTATTTCAGAATGTTTTCAATCATTTTCTTTTCAACCATTTCTTTCCCAGGCGGATGCTAGTGAATGGTGATAGAGTTTTTGGCCCCAAATTGATTACTGATATTCTATATGAATGAACATTCAAGTGTCATGATTATCACTACTAGCAGTAGCAACAATAGTATATCTGGTTGTTTTAGTAATGGCAGCAGTACTAGCCAAGCCCCTACCACAATGGCCAAAGGTCACGGATGATGGGAGGTGTGGTCCAAAAATACCTAGAGAGCCAAAGGTTATCCACCGCTGTTCCAAACTATAAAGCCAACCTAGAGAGAGTGACAGTGCTGGTTCGGGTGTGGGGGAGACCAAGGAGGTGAAAAAACCCTCCCTGAATAACCTCAGGACTGCAATTAATGGTGCAATTAATTTTGGTGCAATTAATCTGCCATTCCTAAGATGTAAGCAACCTCTTACATATCTGTATGCCTTAGAATCTTCCTTAGAAGCCAGCTGCTTGGCATCCCCCATAGGCTTACTGCCTTGGCTTTCTCTTGGCAATGAGTTCTCCAGGTCAACTTGAGAAAAGCTTGATGTCTCTGTTTAAATTTCCGTATCTATAAAATGGGAATAAGTCACTCTGTGCACTAAAAGTGCTATAAAAATAGTTTGTTTTGATCTTTTCTGAAATCCATTGCTCCCATGAGCTCTTTTCAACTCTCAAGATACCTCTGGAAAGTGAAATCCTAATGTAGAAATAACACAGTGAGGCAAACCCTGTTTACTTGCAGCAGGATATGAGCACTTACATCCTCATCATTATACAAATGTCTGTAGCTGCTCTGCTACAACCCTCTCAAACATCTTCCTGAGAAAAAGTGTAGTCACAATTATTATTACTATTTATTATTTATACCCCGCCTTTTTCCCTGACAGTACTCAAGGTGGCTTACATATCAAAATGAGAACTGCTAAAAACACAGAATAAACAATAATTTAAAAAACAATTATGCATTGTTAGAAGTTAAAAGTATATACGTATATAATAATAATAATAATAATAATAATAATAATAATAATAATAATAATAATAAATTTTTATTTATACCCCGCCCTTCCCAGCCAAGACCGGGCTCAGAGCGGCTAACACCCATAACATCACAACAAAACATACAAAACATACAAAACAATTAAAGTTTAAAATGCAGCCTCATTTTTAAGTAGCCCACCAATCAAACCATAAAGGAATGAAACATCAGGGTTAAACTAAAACCAACCCAAAGGCCAGGCGGAACAGCTCCGTCTTGCAAGCCCTGCGGAAAGATGCCAAATCCCGCAGGGCCCTGGTCTCTTGTGACAGACCGTTCCACCAAGTCGGGGCCAGTACTGAGAAGGCCCTGGCCCTAGTTGTGGCCAGCCTAGCATCCTTGTGGCTCGGGACCTCCAAAATGTTATTATTTGAGGACCTTAAGGTCCTACACGGGGCATACCAGGAGAGGTGGTCCCTTAGGTGCGAGGGTTTAATAAAATCTATTAAAACCATACAAATAATTACAATAAAACCAGCATGGAACCAGCCCTTTCATTAAAAGCAGTCAGTTCCCAAAAGCCTGTAGGAACAAAAAAGTCTTCACCTGCTGGTGGAAGGACAACAAGGAGAGAACCGGTCTCGCTTCCCTAGGAAGGGAGTTCCAAAGTCTGAGAGCAGCCACCCAAAAGACCCTTTCCCGTGTCCCCACCAAGTGTGATTGTGAGGGTGCTAGGACAAAAAGGAGGGCCTCCCTTGGAGATCTCAAAACCCAGGCAGGTTCATATGAGGGAATAATGTCTTTCAGAGAGCTTGGACCTAAGCTGTGTAGGTCATAACCAGAACTTCAACAACTGGTCAATAACTATCACAGACTAGTTAGGTCCAGGCTGGACTTTTTTAGGAGTGGATGCACCATTGCTTCTTTTAAATCGCTGGGTACCACCACATCACCACCATATCCTCTCCATTTAGGTAGGTAGCCGTGTTGGTCTGACACAGTCAAAATAAATTAAAAAATTAAAAAAAATTGTCCAGTAGCACCTTAGAGACCAACTGGAGACCAACTAAGTTTGTTCTGGGTATAAGCTTTCGTGTGCACGCATGTGGTACATGAACATGAAATTTATTACAGTCAGAGACCAGCTTGTCATGCATGTGGTATCTGAAGAAGTGTGCATATCCTTTCCAGTGAGGGATGTTGTACAATCATTTCTACAGGTCTGTGTCACATCTAGCACACAAAATAACTTCACATAAGCCACAATATAAAGATACATTTTTAAGAGCACCCAGCAAAAAAAAAAAACACCCAGGACACTTTTTCTAATCATTGCATCGTTTGCAATGTTTCTATAGTTTCTTTGTACATCTGCACTTTTCCCTTTGCAGTATGAAACATTTTTCACCCACTGCTCCCTCTTTACATGATCACACCTGTTGACACTTCTGCCAAAGAAAAGATTGTCTGTACAGCAGAAGAAAAGAAGGCACAGTGTTAGCACTGTCTGCAGAATGAAAAGTAGGCAAGATATATAGCGGGCGGTGCCTGCCTAATCTATCAAGACATGAGATGTCAACGTCTGTGTAATGGAGATATGTGCAGTCTACAGAGCCTGTGTATATATCTTAATAAAAGCCTGGTGGACTCTTTCTTTTTCTGTTGTACCATCTCTACATGCATATACACATACAGATGGATAGATGATAGATACACACACAGTAGATTCCGATATACAATATACTACTGTATAGTGGCAATGTGTGTGGTGGAGAAGGCTTCCGTTGTCTTTGGTACGATGTCGTCCATTCTGCCACAGAGACCCATTTGTCTTCAGTATAGTGAGAAGCCATGCAATCTAAGCTGCACTGAGTGGAACATAGGAAGTTGCCTTATACCAGTCAAGAGTGTTTGCTCATCTATGTAAGACTGGCAGTGGCTCTCCTGAATCTTGGACATAGATCTTCCACATCACCTGCTTCTTGACTCTTTTAACTGGAGATGCAGGGCTTGAACCCGGGGCCTTTGGGATACATAGCACCTTCTTTCCACTGACCTATGGTCCTTCTCATCAAGGGATGGAAGGATCCATCAATTTTGGTTCTCTCAATTTACGATCTCTCCTTAAATTCAGTTCTCTACATATCTGTAGCAAAAAAAAATTCTCATTGGAAATTCATCAGCATTTTAGCGTAAATTTCTCCTGATAAATACATTTTTGTGTGCAGTTTTTATTAAGGTACCCAATTCCCCCGAATTTACTGCATTTTAAGAAGTTGTTTTCACTTATATACACATTTTTATGCACACTTGTCCTTGACATTTGCATTTTTGTAAACATCTGTTGCTTGGAGAACCACATCACAAAGTTTGGATAAATGTGGATTTTGAAGAACGTTTGTGTTGTGCTTCTCATATTGCTTTAGAAAGTGCAGCTTTGATAGATTCGCCTTTGAATGTGAACTGAACCAACCCCCCTTCCCCATCCTTTCCCCTTCAAGAGTAGCCATTTAGCTTCCTTGCTGTGCTTTGTACTGCAGAGCAGCCCGGCTTCTCTGGAACGGTTACAAAATCAGTCCACCACTCATTCATGTAACTGCCATCTGGATACGTCTAGTGCCCCATACTGGCTAAACTAGTTAGAGACAAAAGGGGCATAGGCCACACCATTGGGCCACTTGCTCAGATTATCTACACTGAGTAGCAGCGCCTGTCCAGGATTTCAGACACCGGAGGATTGAACCAAGGACCTTCTGCATGAAAAGCAGATGCTGTATCACTGAACGACAGACCTTGCATGTCTGGCAATAAAACAAGAACAGAACAGAACTGTTCAACGTTCATCACAATGGCGTTCTATTTTTTAATGCCAAGCAAGCTGAAGACTAAAGACTGTGCCTCGCATACTGGCTACTTGAATTATTGGGGACCGAGGGAGGTTGTTGGTTATATTTTGCAGTTAAGTTCGATATCTTTGATTGTAAACTTTGCTGAAGAATATGCAACCATCCTCTTTACATTAAAAAATAATGAGCTGCTTCTCATTTGCAGGTTCTTAAGTGCACACAATCTCCCAGTCACTGGGTAATACGAATGCCCCATCTCATAAATACTAAATGAAAGCAGAGATCTTCACCTTCACAAAGGCAGGACTGAAAGCAGTCGAAGCCCCCAGGGAAACATATTTCTTTCAGGAAGCATTCATTTCAGAAGCTCTGAAAATCGTACCAGCATAAACACAATGCACAGGGACTTGGTCGGGGGGAGGGATAGGAACTGACAGACAGAGCTAAAGATAAGTGGACCCCTTAAACAATCCCCACTCCACCCAACTCGGTTCATGTGTCGCCCCAGAGTTCCTTTTCCATTTCATTTCCTAATGTAAAATCGGCCGATATTTTTGGCAAAGCCAAAAATCCATCATTTTCTCACAGGTAAACAACACAAATGCCCTTTTACCAGGCTACTGCCATTAAGCATACCACTTGTTGAGATATGTGCCGAAAGGCAGCTGCAGCTGTATGAGTGAGTAGGAGAGCATGGAGCTTTGCCCAAAGTTTTGAATTCCTATTCCTCTTGATATACTCGGGCATTTTCTTTCATCATAAAAAAGGTCATATGAGACCATTATGGATGAATGTCTCTGCTGGAAGTTCGGTCTACGCTGAAGCATACGCTGTACTTGAAATATCACAGCTAATGGCATTTGATTATAGAATGGAAACTTTAAAAGTTCACGTCTTAAAAGTTGGAGTGGGGCAGAAGTGCAGATTTTATTAAAGAATCCTAATCATACAATCCTGTGCATACCTACTCAGAATCAAACCCTGTTACTTCATGGCAGACATTTATATAGGACTTCAGCCTTAATGACAGATGAATATTTTTGTAAAAAAAAAAAAAAAAACAGGGATAGCTGAACACAGATCTGCAGGCAGATACAAGTCATATGACAATGCAATTCTGGGCTGCATCAATAGGAGTATAGCATCTAGATCAAGGGAAGTAATAGTACCACTGTATTCCGCTCTGGTCAGACCTCACCTGCAATATCGTGTCCAGTTCTGGGCACCACAGTTCAAGAAGGATACTGACAAGCTGGAACGTGTCCAGAGGAGGGCAACCAAAATGGTCAAAGGCCTGGAAACGATGCCTTATGAGGAACGACTTAGGGAGCTGGGTATGTTTAGCCTGGAGAAGAGAAGGTTAAAGGGTGATATGATAGCCATGTTCAAATATATAAAAGGATGTCATATAGAGGAGGGAGAAAAGTTGTTTTCTGCTGCTCCTGAGAAGAGGACACGGAGCAATGGATTCAAACTACAAGAAAGAAGATTCCATCTAAACATTAGGAAGAACTTCCTGACAGTAAGAGCTGTTAAGCAGTGGAATTTGCTGCCAAGGAGTGTGGTGGAGTCTCCTTCTTTGGAGGTCTTTAAGCAGAGGCTTGACAGCCACCTGTCAGGAATGCTTTGATGATGTTTCCTGCTTGGCAGGGGGTTGGACTGGATGGCCCTTGTGGTCTCTTCCAACTCTTTGATTCTATGACAATTTTACCATAGGCAAAAGCTTCTGTCTTTGCAACTGGGCTGAAGTGGTATGCATCAATCACATGAAATCCCTTGCCATAAGCCAGGCATGGCCAAGCTTGGCCCTCAGCCAATATGAGAAAAAGTTGACCATAAACCCAGCACTCTTGAGAATCAGTGCTACCTCCAGCAATAGGTGGCGTCATATTGTGAGCTTCTGCGTAGGTTCTTTGCCAGCTTGCTTCTTTCTTTTTCACAACCCAGGCCAAGGAATGCCTCCAAGCAAATAATGCTGGCGCAAGGAGTAGCTTTGTTTTAAAAAGCCGGCTGCCGTTGTAAAAAGCCCAATTGTGATTTTAAAATCTACACATTTGGAAGGGGGAGGAGATATACACCTTGCTGTTGAGGCTTGAAGACACCACTTAAGATGAGACCTTGCCAAGGTTCCAACCTAGAGCAACTACTGGACTACAGGCAGCTGAGCATACAGAGCATTAAACGTCCCTTAGTTTTAAATGGTGCTAGACTTTGGAAAGGAAACAGAGGTCTATCAATGGCTATGCTTTGCTTCCGCGGTTGTAGGCAGTCTGCTCCTGGTTCCTGGCTGGCATCCGTCTGCCTCGGGAGGCAGTAGAAGAGTCTGCCTTCAGGGGTGAAGCCGTGTTTTATTACAGTTGGGGCAGATGAAAGCACCCAGTTGTGCTGCTGCAGAAAAACTATGGTGTTTCTTCTTTTTGCGCTCCTCCCATCAGTCGTTCCTCCTCTGGTCACTGCTGTGGATACACGACTTGACTGCTTGTCTCCAGGCACTGCGGTCAACTGCAAGGGTTAATGTTGCCAGCTTCATGTCACATTTGTAGACATCTTTGGAATGCAGAGTTGGTCTGCCAATTGGCCTAGAGCATGTCCTTGGGGATCCTGCCACCTTCCATTCTGTGGACATGACCAAGCCAGTGTAGACGTCACTGAGACAGGAGCTCTCTTATGTTCAGAATTGGGGTGGCCAAAACTTAAGGCAAGAGCTGACTGTGCCAAGCTAAATTGCATCAAACAAAATGCAACTCTGCCAACTGAACATTTTCCTGCTCTACGTTAAATGGAATGGGGTAATAATCAACATTGGAAGTCCATATGTCAAAACCTTATAGTTACTACATCTCAGAACTGAATTCTGCTGTGACCGTGAATAACAAACATTAGGATTGGCTCTTCTGGACAGACTCCAGAAGCAATTTGCAATTAATTAGGAATTCTAGATTCTTGCCATGGTTCCCACTTCTGAAAACGGAGCATTTCAGATCATGTTATTTGACCAATGACATGCTTTCCTGGAGCTCCAATTCCAATTGTTGCCCACAGCAGTTTTAGATGGACGCTGGAATAGGGCTCCATACGATGACAGACTCTGAATATGTGGCCAACCTCAGGTGGAAGGCATCACACGCTACTTGTTGATCTGTCTTTTATATAAGGATCTAAGAGATTGGTTCTTGAAACCATTGCTAACTCTGGGAACCAGGCTCACTATGGCAGAAACATATGGCAGATTTGACACATATAGTGACACTTCAAGCTCTGTCTGCAAGACAAATCAGAAAGAGAGAGCTAGACAGCATTGCAGTAAGTTGCGCAGAAGATTTTGAGGTCTAATGGAAGTTAAGCTTGGTATGGGCTTGCAGATGATACTTATGAATTCTGACTCTCTTTCTTCAAGCTATGGATGCCTTGTTTCATGTAACTGCTGTATATTGTGTGTGATGATGTGCAGTGTGGCAAATTGTAATGGCTGAAATTGTTATGGCCTTTGGTTAATACGATAAACTTTGGATTGACTGATAGTAAAATACTGACTTTAAAGGTTCTAACACCAGGCTTACAGTCATTTCCCTGGGGGATAAAAAAAAAAAATAAGTGATTGAGAAAAGCTGGGGACCAGCCACCCTCAGGCAACCTGCAAGAAAAGTATAGTCAGGAAAAGCAGGAAAACAAAATGTTGTTTTAAATTATTATGGCTGAAAGAATACATATTTTTGTTGTCACATTCTTAAATGGATAGTGCTTTGATGCTCCCTTCAGCTCTAGGTTAAAAGACCATGCTCTGTTCTTATTCACTCAAGAAGTTATGTCCCTCCAGGGAATACTTTGAAACAAATATGTCACTCTCAACCTGGGTCTATTAAACCTTATTTTTATTAACCCATTCAAAACAGTTATTGTTCCTTACTGATAACATCTATAAAAAAATAGCATAATCCAAAGGCATGATCTCAAGCTGCTCTGACTCTGCACCTTATGGAATTAAATACAGAAAGTTGATAGCGTATTAGACTAACTCAAGAGGCCTGAATCCAAACTACTCATTCTCAGGGCCATTGCAAAGTTCATAAGGGATAATTTAGGAGTGGACAACCTATGGCAATCCAGATATTGTTGGTCTCCAGTTCCCATCTGCCCCAGCTAGCATGGCCAGTGAATGATGGAAGCTGTACACAGTTACCCATACCTAGAATATCATGTATGATGCATTAAGCCCCTTGAAGGATCTCCAGCCCAAATGCATGTCCATTGAACTTAAAGAGAATTTAATACCTATTATTATTACTATTACTATTGTCAGAGGTGGATTTAGGGGAGCACTACTAGTTCACCCACACTAATTGCTGAGCCAAGAGAGCGCCACAGGGGGTGCTGCAACAATGTCTTAGAACGGAAGGCAGGAGGGCACCAAATTTTGGTGTCACAAAGATTGCTGCTGAAATTTTAAAGCCCAAATTCTGCCACTGCTATTATTATTTTATTATTATTATTATTATTATTATTATTTAATATGCTTATATACCACTTTTTGTCACTAGTGACCTTAAAGCAGTTTCACAAGAGACCACAAAATGGTCACCAAAGCATATGACTGGAACCTAAGAATGGAATCCAGTGAGCAACTGAACATGCTTAAATGTCATGGGGACCAAATACATCTAACAATATGGTGAACTCTTCTCCAATCATTTCAAAACCCTTTTTGTTGTTTCAGATAGTGGAATTTTCAAGGAATAACTTACGAGACTTACCAGCAGCTGCAGTATTTTCCAATGCCAGCTGTAACACTCGGAAAGGCATCACTTGCATTTCATAGGAACACACACTTATAATCCAAAACTGACTGCAGTTTCTCTGAGTTTCTGACTCACTATTTTCAAAGCACATAGCCTAGAGGATTCATTTAGCATGTTGAATTCCTAATATTTAAATTAGGGTGAGATAAAACTGGCTTTAAATCAAGTATTTATAGAAGAAGTTCATTTCTTATTTAACTATTCCACTTTAAAAAATAGCACATTTGCACTGAAGTGCCATCTGAATCTATTGTGGCAAGTTCTGCTTCTGTATTTCTTTAGCTAATTTACCATGTAACAAACATCAGGTTAGATTAGGTGGATATGTATTATATTTAACACCTCAGCATTCGTCCAATGAGCTCAGAGTTATGTGTCATTAGCCTTGTGAGGTACAGGATAGTCTGAGAGAGAGGAACTGGTCCAAGGTTACCCGACGCATTTCACGGTCTTGTGGGGATCTGAACACAGTACTACTGCTGAAGCAAAGCAGGTCATTCCCAGTAAGCTAGATGTAACAACCATCTTGGAACCATATGCTAACTGTTAATCAGCTCTTGATGAAAAAGCAGGGTATCATCCATATAACAAGTCCATAGACCAGTGGTTCTCAAAGGGTGTGGCGTGCCACACTGGTGCGGCAGGAGAGGATGGCAAGTGAGGTGGGAAGATTCAAGGACAAAGAAACATTTAAACATTTCAGTGTAGTGAGGATATACAACCAGGAACACTATCTACACCTCTCTTCAAGAGCATTGGCTATTCTTCCACAGTTCTCCACAACATATTGTTGTAAACATGGATTTTCAACTCTGAGAAATTGATGAGGAGGTGAGAGTTTACGCTTGTCTCAAATTAGATCTAATATATAGTAAATAAGATTACCCAGCAAAACCAAGCACACGCCTCTCATTGAGTTTATATATATACTTAAGGTACATGTTCAAGAGACTCGTTTTTAATTATATTTTGGGATTGATTTGTGTTCTTATGTAACTGCCTTGTTTCTTTATACAGTGGTACCTCTGGCTACGTACTTAATTCGTTCCGGAGGTCCGTTCTTAACCTGAAAATGTTATTAACCTGAAGCACCACTTTAGCTAATGGGGCCTCCCGCTGCCGCTGCCCGATTTCTGTTCTCATCCTGAAGCAAAGTTCTTAACCTGAGGTAATATTTCTGCATTAGCAGAGCCTGTAGCCTGAAGCGTATGTAACCTGAAGCGTATGTAACCCGAGGTACCACTGTACTTTCTGGGTGTCCCATGATCGTGTTATAAAGCAGTTGTGTTCTATGTTATAATTCAAGCACCATTGCTCCTTTTTGTTTTCCAATGTATTTCTTATCAATAAAAAAATTGGTGCAGCATGAGCAAATTTTTATTCTGAAAGTGTGACCCAGAGAAAAAAGTTTGAGAACCATCGCAAATAAACCATTGTATGTGATACAGCACGAGGCATCTCCGAACATCATTTTGGGGGGTTGCATTAGCATCCTACCTAACCTATATTTGATAAGTGTGATTATACATTCTGATTTAATATTGAGGTCTGAAGAGGTTAGCACACACATGCGTAATTCTCTGTTGAGTATTAATGAGTTATTTTGAATGATGCAGGGCACACACTCAACTGACATTGACATTTAAAATGTGTGCTGAGTATTGTACAAACAGAAGGATTGCCGACTACTTAGCATTACGCAGCTGTCCTACACAGTGCCAGCTTTCCCTGCCACCGGATTTACCCACTGGTAGGAAAATAACAGGGAAAGGAGGATTTTAAAAAAGCAATAGCCTTCTATAAAGCTTTAAAGGACACGACTGCTATGATCTCAGTTTGCTGGCGTTATCTCTACAAGTAAAATACCAGCCTAGACAGACTGATGGATTAAATGCAAAAGAGTGTTTAAACTATAAATATGCTTGTTTTGGTGTTTGTTTATGAAAATGCAGCATCGTATTATGCATTTAGTGTTCGGTGTTGCAATTTTGGTAAAGCTCCAGTAATCAAGATGCCATTTCCTTTTCTCTAATTAGTTTCCGCAACTTCTAAAAGCGTAATATCTTGACTTTATATAAAACTTCTATAAGGTAGCATAATTTTTTCATCCGCTCTCCCAAACTATGGCAAACTGAAAGGGAACAGATGGACAGAGTTATTAAAGGTCATATCAAAAGGTCTCTGATTCTGCTCTAGACTGTTTGAAATCAGACAGTATTTGCAGGTCCAGGTTCTAAGACAAAGCCAGCAAAGTGCACCACAAGATAGACAAGATAGCTGTGGCTAGGCCAATGTTTGTGATGGGCACAGTTACCTTGGCTGAACCTTCATTCTCCTTCTGCCCCCCCCCCCTTCCGGCATTTGAAAAGTCACATTACCTGATGGCACTCAGTCATGGATGCACCAAAGCAGAAGTGATATTTCGAATTACTGCAGGGCATTTTGAGTGTGCAAAATATATATTATGCCATTAACTTTTACAAAAGCTCTGTAAAGTAGGACAGCATTGCAATCCATTTTGGAGTCAGGAAGGGGCAGGGAGAATAGTGGCTTACTCAAGAGCAGCTAATGAGTTTGTGGCTAGGATGAAGTTGAACCAGGGATGCACCTAGCCACCACACTCCTTTGAAATACAAAAAATCAGGGCAATCCATTGAAACCGATAAAAGCAGGTTTAGGACAACAAAAGGACGTATCAGAGCAGGGATGGGGAACCTACACCCCTACAGATGTTGCTGGAATTCAGATGCTGATTATTATTATTTTTAACCAACCCAAGGTGAGGTTTTCTGTTTCTTACACAAAAAAGTTCCCTGGCAGCAACACCATTGTAAGTTGTGGTGTGTGTGTGTGTTTGTGTGTGTGTTATTGGGTTGTTCTTGTTTTTATTTTGATTATGTATTTTGTGTTTTTATATTGTGATTTTATCCTGTGAACTGCCCTGAGACCTGCAAGTACAGTCATACCTCAGGTTGCGAACGCTCCGTGTTGAGTACATTCGGGTTGCGTACTCCGCAAACCCGGAAGTGCAACACAGAGCGCGGATGCTTCTGCGCATGCCCGCGCATGCGCCGAAGCGTTCTGCGCAGTTCACGCATGCGCAGAAGCGCGACATCGCACTTTCTCGCATGCGCGGAAGCGTCGCCCGGGTTGCGCCCTGTTCGGGGTGCAAACGGCACCCCGGAACGAATTGAGTGCGCAACCTGGGGTACCATTGTATAGGGCAGCATACAAAATAGAAGGAAGGAAGGAAGGAAGGAAGGAAGGAAGGAAGGAAGGAAGGAAGGAGTAGCTATTAAAACTTAACCAGTATGGCTTCACCAATCTTAGGCCTACAAACTGAACAAGGCCCTCTCCAGCCATCCCTCAGGATTCCTCCCCTCACAGGCCACCCACCCACCTACCCACAACTATCCTGCTTCACTGTCCTTGACGCTATTTGCGTGCTGTAATATGTCCTTGGATTCTGTTAATGCCCATTGCTTGCCTGCAGGGAGACTAGAGAGATATGTGTGTGTGTGTGTGTGTGTGTGTGTGTGTGTGTGGTGACTAGTGTAGAATCTATACAAAGGTTATATTTGCATTCATTGCTCTGCCCACTTTTGCTTTGGCCCCGCCCACCAGTGGCATGTGGTCCCCGGAAAGGAATTAGTTCTCGGATTGGTTCTGAGATTGAAAAAAGTACTCACCCCTGCTCTGTCGTACTATTTCTATTGTGCAGTTTTAATGCTAGCCTTTGGTATATGTAGCAAATCACTCTGTTTATCCAGCCACCAGACCCCCCCTTTTTTCATTTCAACATGTCTTTAAATTATGACTTGCTAGTCACTTGCATTACTTACTTTCTTTAAGCACTGCCTCATGATAAGAAGAAAATTTAAGAAATGGACTTTTTTGGCAAAATATAATGAATCACTGCCACTTCCATATATTGCTGAAATTATCTTATGCATGTTGTTCAGCTAGCTGAAAGCATGCAGGGAGGCCACAAGAGAGAAGCAGCATTTATGCTCTGTTTATCATGGCTTTTGTTCTTAGATTTAAAAGATAGGTGTGTACTTAAAGTTGCTAGGTGTTTTTAAGTGCCTATCTGGAGAGCTGATGGAGTTTCTACTAATAGAGTCAAATGGGGTTTGTTCATGAAACGTTAGGGCCATATTCGTTTGGGGAATAGGAACATCAGGTGAGGTGAAGGAAAAGTTTCAGGCATGTTGATAGAACAGAGATAATGATGCTTTCCTGAATTGTCTGAACTGCTTTGAAAACTCCTCTTAAAGTGACTTCTAGGCCTTGGCTAGGGACTCATAACCAGGAGCTGGGATGTACCAATTTCCTAGTTTCAACAGGATTGCTGTGTGTCCTACTTGGTGTCGTGAAATGTGATCCTAAATAGACAGGAGTGCCTTAATACAGACAAGGCCTTATGGTATGGTATAGAAAGTGAAACGAGAAGGACTGAAGCAGAAGAAAAGCCTGGGTTAGTGAGTTTGTTAGTGTGGCTGCACTATAGTTATCTTTAGACCAGTGTTTGTCAAATTGTGGGCCAGCCTCAGTGCCACAGCCACCCAGTGCCTCAGTTTCCTGCCCCACCTATCTGTGCCATAGGCCTGTTGGTTGGATCAGGGCCAGCAGCAGCAACTTTACATTCTGGGTAAAGGTGGCCAGGAGACAGGGAAGTTTTGGGGAGGAGGAAGGCAAGATCTCTCTCTTCTGAGCGGAAAGGGCCAGAGGGAGGTGTTGAAGGAAATTAGCACGTGAAGTAAAATGTTAAATGATGGTGGTGATAACAGCAATGATAATAGTAAGAGTAATAATACAAACAAACTAGCAGTAGAAAGGGAAGATGAGGTGAATACAAAAAGAGGGAGAAGGGGGGTGCCTAGGAGAGATGAAAATTCTGAACTTCTTCAGAATTTCTGATCAGCAAACTAAATTAAAAATTCTAAATGTGCATTTAACCTATACATATAAATTAGCACATGCAAATTTTATGCAGGTTAGTGTCCACTGTTTTGGCAAGGAGCCATCCTATACCAAACACACATCAGAACCACCTCTCACCTTCATTAGAGAGTCTGAGGTATTTTGTTGAGGTAGCATTTCTTTGTTGCATAGAACTCTGCACAAACAATACCTGTGGAACACCAGCACACACACAAAAGAGAAATAATTACCCATATGACTAGAGCCATGTTTTGTTTTAGACATATGGAGGTCATAAAGGCCAGCTCATTCATCAAACACATGGGGCCTCTTCACAAACTACATTTGTTTAGGCATATGCCAAATGGATTTTTAAAACATCCAAAAATATTAAGTGTGAATATGGGCAGTCCATGTATTTTGCAGAGGCACACATCTGACAGCTGGGATTGGATCCAACTGACTACACAAACTGTCAATGGCAAACTTGGGCTTGTTAGTGTACAATATGTGAAAGAGCCTTCAGCATACATACTTACGAATACACCCTCTTCATTTTGAAGTGTCAGACAGTTACAGCTGCATGCAACAGCAACTATTATACCTCCAATCACAAAAAGTCATACAATGATGGAGCTGGAAGGGACCCAGGAAATGAGCTATTCCAGAGATAACTACCAGGTGGCCCTTAGTCTAATGAGACCATTGAATCTAGCCGCTAGTGTACCAACAGTTGATTTTACAAAGACTCTTACCCAGATCCATATGTAGGCTGAAAGGGAGAATTGTGTGTGGCCCTATGTGATGGGCCCTGTATGGCCCTTTCATTGGCTGACTTTTAATTTCATAACTGTGATTAACAGACCAACCAAAAGTTTTTTTCTGACCTGGCCTAGTTCAATGTGTGTATGAAAGTTGGAGAAGAAATAGATTAGTCTTTAAGGTGAGAAATCATCAAGCACTCTCACATAGGACTTTACTATACTTTAAGTATCTCTTGTGTGAAGCTACAATACCACTGTTAATGCAGGAGAGAAAATGGAGGAGACACATTTTATTTGTAGTGTGAATGAGCACTCCAGCCACTGGTAGGTATTACATTTGCATCAGAAATCTATTAAAAGCAAGAGCCGCTTTCTAAGTCTCGTGTGCAAATTCCTTTGACTATGAACCCATGCAAAGATCCAAACTATCTTGCAGGAGTACCAGCTAGGCTGGCTATATTAATGCCCATTGTAAAGAGTCTTTTATCGCACATAAGGAGCCAATGAATGGTAGTAAATGGGCTTTTCTCCAGGGGTTCAGAGCAGAAACATTTATGAGAGCAATAATATGAATTCAATGTAGTAGCCAGCAGTGTGCCTTCTCATTGGCCTTCTCATTAGCTCAGTATTTGAGCTTATGTTTTGCATACAAATGGTACCAGATTCTCATCACTGGTACCTCCAGGTAGGAGGGCTGGGGGAAAACTCCTGGAGGGCAGATGCCAGTTAGCAAAGACCAATATGGCGCATTCAGGATATTGTGGACTACAGCTACCATCATCCCTGAACATTGGCCATGTTGATTGGGACTGACAGAAATGTAGTCCAAAGCCCCCAGAGGGCACCATGTTGACTTCTCCTGGTGTAGCCAACACTGAGCTATATGGACCAATGAAATAAGATGGTGTATGGCAGCTTCCTTGTGTGTCTACCAAAACAGTTTTGACCATTTAATATGAGCTTTATCTGAGCTGCTTCAGATTATGCCATGCTGCACAGCAAATTTAAAAGTTAAGAAAAAATAATTCAGTTGATGCATATTCCCCAATGATTTCATAGATGAGTACTTAGTTCTTCATTAAAAACAAATATGTGTGCAACGTTTCCCCTATAGCAATATGCTTGACAGCTGTTTCCGATTGCTAAACACACACACACAAACACATGTATTGCATTATTTAAAATAGGGGCTGCTTTTTCCAGATGTTTAGATTGCAGATTTGAAAGTAATACAAAAAGGTTTCATCGCAATGCCTGTAAAAGGTCTACAAGGAAGCAGCAACATCTTTCTTTTTGCTGGCATTGCATATCTTTTGCTTTTGCTTTCTATGCGACACAATTCTTTTTCTTGGTCTAAAAAATAGTGCACTGTTATGCTATGCATCTAATGCTTTGTGACAGAAATGGGAAATTTATTCCATTAAAAATGGTATAATAAATCCAAAAAAAGATAGCGCCTGGGATGAAAATCTATTCACAACAGAGAAGGTTTTGCAAAAGGAAGCTTCAAATATGATATCCGTTTACACCAATTACACATGATGGATAGTAGCAAAGTAACACAGAGACTGACTGATGAGAATTCAAGTGGCGATGGAAGAGAAAGCATCATTCTGAAAGGCAGTGATGACTTCTGTTCAATATGCTCACGTGTTAAAATTCAGTGGATTCTTAGCATAGCCCAAATAACCTTTCAAACCTCAAAAAATAAAATTGGTGCTCTGCATGCAATACTGCCTCAAAGCGCGAAGCATAATTAAGCCAAGACCATATTGGCTCTGGATTTAATTTATCTTCATCTGATTAAAAGGAACAACTTTCCTTAATATCAATGGTGAACTGATTTTCTTCTCTAATTGGTTCCTAGAAAGCACCTTGCTGGCGATTTCATTATCTTTCCAATGGCAAATGCAACAGCTGCCTATAAAAATTGTGATATTTCTGAGAACTACATCCTAACCTCTTCCAAAAAATTAAGTTTGATTAATTTTAAAATTGTAGATTCAGGGGTTAGTGAATTAGGGGAGTGTGAACTGTGCTGAATTAATTAATTCAAATCAATACACCTTTCAAATCTTTTGGTACACCATCATCATGCTTTTGCAAGATAAAAGTGTGTGACATTTATAAACATTAAAACATTGAACTCCTCAGGTTTCTGGAAAAGCTACCATTCTGCATCACCTGCAAGGCTTTTTTTCAATCCAGAACTTGCCAGACCTCTCAGGTTGGCAACATTGTCATTCTAAGAGAACAAGGGAGGTGTTCATTGTGAGTTCCCACACGCTCTTTTTCTAGAAAAATAGCACTGGTTTGGATGGACCAAATAACTCATGTGTTTTGTATATGCCCAGTAATATTATGAACCTTCCTTCGCCACTTAAGGTAATTGTATAGAGCATTATCAAACATTTCCTCTTTTGGGAAAGTCACAACACCCACAACCAGGAGTGGGGCCTTATCAGCTGCAGCCCTAAATTATTGAATAATCTCTTGTTACTGGTTTACATATTAATATTCACTTTAGCCTTTAGGAAACAATACAAGGTCCACTTGGTTTACACAATTTTTGTTGTTATAGGCTAGCCTTCTTACACTGCTGAATTATTGCTGACACTGGTTTAGGATTTCCTGGTTGATGCTGCTACTTTCAGTAGGGCTATGCCCGTAACTTTGCAGTCTCTTTTATAGGCTACAGAGCAGCCCTCCTCCTTTCCTCATATACTAGGGAGTGGACAGCAGGAAGGGAAAGAGTCTCTGTATTGCTGAGACGGGTCTCTCTCACTTCTCTTGCTGCACTACAGCCTTGCAGCACAGGACTGAAAGATAAGGAAGCGTCTCCCCCACCTCCATCATTTGGGCAACCACCTTCCAGCCCTGTGCTATACCCTCACTCTTCTGTGCTTGTGAACTTTTGCGAACCTCTAAAGAAGCAAGTAATGAATGGTAATTTTGGACTAGTAGGAGCATTTTGGCTTTTAAGTATTGGCCTGGTGACACTGAGAGCCATCCTACACATTATAATAAGCACACATTTTAAAAGCACAGTGAAACTGGCCACTTTTATTTGGAAGAAAAAACTGTGGGGTCCTGCTAAAAATCATCCCCGGGCTGCTATTTGCCCCCAAAAGCAGTCTTTACTCATCCACTGGGAGCAAAGAGCAGCCAGTGGGCAGAAACAGAGGGGAAGAATTTTCAGCAGGGAATTGGTGAGGGCCCCTGATCTGGCATGAAAATGTGTTTTAAGCAGGTTTTTAGGATGTGTGTTTATCATAGCAAATAGATTGGCCCTTTAGCTAACCTCTTTAGCTAATTTTAGTGCTTTTATACAATATTGTTACAAGCCACCCCAATCCCTGAGCAGGTTCCAGGGGTCTTGGCATTTAACCAGGGTTTGTGTTTCCTTTGAAGACTGTGGTGTCTTTATACACACATATACAGGCAACTCCCCGTTTGTGTGAGGGTTGCGTTCTGGATCATCGTGTGCATCAGTGGGGTGCTGTGAGGTTTTAAGCTTTAACAAAGCTTGGTCTGTCGCCCTTCCCCACAGGGATGACATCACGTCCGGGGCTTATCTATGTTCCCGTCATGTGATGTTTGTATCAGTGTATAAATATGATGCTTGTATCGGACTACGTAGGTTGAGCGGTTCGTCCTTCAGCTGCCCAGTGGATGGGTCACATCTTTCTGGGCACGAAGCCCTTAAACCTAATAAATCTTAATAATCAGCCGGACTTTGCTGTTTGATTTATTAGCCAGGCTCATTAAACTTCTTCCGTTTGCAAAATGCTCTGCAATCCTTTGATGAAGAGGTGAAGAAAGTTTGGAAAGCAGTGTCCATCGCAGAGAAGCGTGTGGGCGAGGAACAACGCAACGAAAGATACCAGCTGTGGGTGCCGGGGGTTCGTTAACCCCACACTTCAGCCCGTTGCGTTTGATTTCGGTCGGAAAAAGACCGTTAATCAGAACAGGTTATGGGTTAATTAGTGAATTGATGAGCCCTGGAGACATTCCGAGAAGGAGTATCGGTAGTGGCTGGCAGAAGTTCAGATGCCCCTCCGGAAAGAGAAGCCTCTCTGGAATGCTGACAGAGGCTTGCAAAGTCAGTGGACTAAATGGCTTGGCTTGGCTGTTTGGGAGTTCCAAGCTGCAGCTGGGAGGCTGCAAGGAGCCCAGATTGAGGTCTTGCAAAAGCAATTGCACCTCTCTGGTGAATTCCAGGTTGGAAAGCTACACAACAGTGAGTAATCTGGACCCACAGCCCCCATCACGGGACATTGAGGGAGATGGCTATGGGAGTTTTAGTATCCCCTCACAGCCAGAAGGCTTGCAAGCACCCCAGTGCCTCCATGAAGGGTGGAATGCCACAGCTCAAGGAGAAGGGGGGTGTTGCATCAAAAGGCCTGTGCAAAAGGAGGGAGGCTTGGGAGACTGTGTAACTTCAGTACAGTTCCAAGAGGGATTAGCTCTTGCAGAGTCTGAGAAATGCCCCCAGATCAGCTCATTTTCCTGTCAGGCCGTTTTGCTGGTGTAAAGCTACGGAGACAGAGCCAGGAGCAGGGGGGTCACACAGCCCAGTGTTTTGCACACAGAAGCGGAGTAGCTTCAGAGGCTTGTTTTCGTTCCTCTGACCAGCTGGTGTTGACGTGGCCAGTGAAAGCGGTCAAGGCCAGTGTGCAGCTGATGACGCAGTCAGCGAAAGTCAAGGCTGAGAAAGACAACAGTTCCATTTTCCGGAAGCAAGATTGTGTCAAGGTCATTTCTCAGATGCTTGGGCCTGGGAAGTCCACTAGCCAGCAAGAAGAAGATGACAACAACTGTGGTTTGCCAGCTGCTATGGCAACGGGGAGCGACAGAGCGACGTCACTCCACAGCGTGCCACCTGGTGGACATGTGGGGATCTGCAGGTCCATTTCCACAGAGTTGACTGTTGGAAGATGCATGAAGTCAAGGCTTGACTTTGGGACAGTTGTTAACAGTTTCTCAGAGACAGTACGGGACTCTTATGGGGTTCAAGACATGGAAATGTATTCATTGTCTGTATCAAACATTCTGTATGATGCTGTTACAGTATTTTGTTTGCATGATACCTGTTGCATTTCTAGGGGCGAAAGGCTGCAAATTCGCATGGAATGCAGTGAAGACAGGGTGTTTGCTGTTGAGACATCTCAAGCAGGTTCAGGTGAAAGTAGCACTGATGCAGTACAAGTTACTGTGCCCACACCCCAGGGGTGCGTGCTTTTGAAGCACAATAGGCTGGCATTTTGCCACTGGGCCAGTGTACTGAAGCAACCTGAGGGGTCTACAGGGTGCAGGTTTAGAGCATGTGATGAAAGTTTTGTTTGCAGGGGCTGCAACGTCAATGCTGAGACACCCAGTGATCCAAGGTTCGAAAGGGTTACCACTCGACCCTTTGCCCAGGTGCAAGTAGAGTACTCTGAGCTGAGGCCAGAGGCCAACCTGGGGGGTGCGTGTTCACACATTGGGTGGAGTCTGGTGCTCAAGGAGCACAGTGCAGCAGCTTCACTGCCAGAAGAGTGGGCGGTGGAGACGGGAGACAGGTTCTCTACCACAGTGGGCTGGTTTCAAGACACAAGTGGCAAGGAGTTCCGCATGTCCATGCTGACAGTTTTCTTCCAGGAGGGGGAAGAAGAGCACAGAGTGACTAACTCAGTTACTTCACAGGTACGCAATTGTGCGGAGCATCAGGTTAGGATGCTTGGTGAAGTCGCTGAGACCTTGTTCTCTGTTGCATGTTTCCCCAGTCAGGTTTGTGGGGAGTCACAAAGAGCAGATGTTCTGTTGCATGACAAGGAGCCCAAGGTACAGTTCTTGTGCGGTTCTGGTTCTCAAGCGGTGGTCTGCGCACCACGCACCGAACGCAAAGAAGGTGGGTTTGAATCCAGGTTGACTGGGTTTGCCACTGCCAAGGGAGGTCAATCCCAGGTTCCAGTCAGCAGGAGTGCTGAATTCTGTGAGCAGAATGAATGGGAACACATTCCTGGAAATACTGCTGTTTTTTCAGGTGTTCAGAGTGGCTCTAACACTGAAAGACAGGCAGGTACACCGTCTGCGGATGGTAAGGGTCCAGTTAGTGGATCAGCCCCGGGAGGGGGTATTGCTGTGGTTTTTGCACCTGCTAGTGGCACGGACAGAGTTTCCGGCCATGGTCAGGGAGCAACGCAGTTAGGGGCAACTCTGAGGAGTGCACCCAAATCTCTTATGCCAAGGGCTAAGAGGCAGGCCATGCGTGGCAACTCTTCTCTGGTAGAGCCTGTTCAAGGTCTCGATCTGGAGCAAGAGGGGGGTTCTCTAGCGATGGGGCTGGAGGAATCTCGAAGTGCGCCAACGTCATCCTTAGGTACGTTAGCTAGGGTGCAAGGGCACAGCAGGTCACTAGGTGACATGCCTGACGTCAAGGACGGGCAGGCGGGTTCCAGCAGAGCTGGAACAGCGGGGGAACAGACAGTGGGGTCAGAGCGGTTTCCGCGAGCCACTGAAGAGTTTCTGCCTGAAGGGTTCACAGTCACAAGCGTGCGTGTTTGTTTGACGCAGTGTGAACCAGAGAGCCTTGTGGAGGTTCGAAGGGTACCTCAAGGAGGATCCCAGGAATGGCAGCATGCCATGGTGGAGCAGGTAAGCTCAGTAGAGCAGGTCAGCTCAGTAAGGTCTTTGGATGTGTCCACGACGCTACCAATAGGTAGCATAGCGTTAAGCAGTCGGAGGATGTACAAACCCAAGACGGCAGCAACTGGTGAGTTGCGGTGCAGGGCTAGGTCAGTAGCCACAGGGTTCGCTCAGGTGAAGGTGGTCCATTGCTTTGAGGCAAAGGACGGACTCATTCTTGGATGCAGAACCACGCACATGCTGTTAGCTGTCACGGCTCGAAGGAGTTTCGAGGTGAACCATTTTGGTTTGCATAGCTGTTTGGTTTTCGACCTGGAGCAGGAGTTGTACGAGGTACCTCCGCCAGGGTTCGAGAACAACAGGCAAGGTCAAGTGAGGAAGTTGCACAAGTCAGTCTGTGATTTGAAGGAGTCAGTCGCAGATTGGACCTCATGTGTGCAGGATGCTTTAGAGCAAAATTTCAGCTGGAGGTATGCTGATAGCTGCTTGTTTCTGACAGAAATAGGTCAAGAGCAGGAGCTAGTTCTCCTTTCAGGAGAGAACCTGGCAGAGACCAGGGAACAGGAGCAACGGTTCACAGAGGAGCTTGGTCAGTGTTTGAAGCTCAGGAACGTAGGCCCTGTTAGTGTTCATCTAAAACTGCAGATAGACAGAGCTGAAGAAGACAGTAGTTTCTTGCTCAGTCAGACAGGTGAGATAGTGCAGGTGTTGAAGATGTTCAAGATGTCTGAATGTGCTAGTGACAGAACATTCAGAGAGACTGGTCTAGTTAAAGACAGTAAAACCGGAGAAAACTCTGGGTTTCAGAGCTCCGAGGTGTTTCAGTCAGGGAAGCGATTGTTTCTTTCCCAGTCGAGCAGAACTGACACAGAGGCTGCTGTGCATTTGCTCGGCAAGAAGGCTGTAGAGCCTAGTAGTGGATGTGCCGGGAATGGCATTCAGGAAGTGCAGAAGACACAGGAGTTTAGCCTGAGGTTGTCGGATGCCGGTGAGCCCCAGCTCACGTGCTGGTGCGACAACAGTTGGCCGCATGCCAAGGACAGGGAATCTGTGTCTGGAATAGTTGTGTGGATGTTTGGAGCAGCTCTGTTCAGTGGACTGGAGTCCCAGAACCAGAGCCTCATTGCTCGTTCCTCTGCAAAAGCCAGGTACATTGCGTTGTCAGGGCTTTGTAGGGAACTGGAGTGCTATAGGTGTTTGATCCAGGAGATCTGCCATAAGTGGTACCTACCCATCGCTGTTTGGGAGGACAACCAACTTTGCTTGGTGTTGGCAGAGTCTGGACAGGCCAAAGTCAGACTCAAATGCCTAGACGTTCTGTTTCAAGACGTGTGTCGTGGGATTCAGGCAGGTTTGGTAAAACTGGGGTACAGTTCAAGCCAGCAGAATCTGGAAGAAAAATTCCATCAGTATGAGGAATTTTGCAGTGGTGTGTATATAACGTAAGGAGTTATTTACGTTTCCCCTGTGGTGCAGGACGAGAGGGGGTGTGAGGTTTTAAGCTTTAACAAAGCTTGGTCTGTCGCCCTTCCCCACAGGGATGACATCACGTCCGGGGCTTATCTATGTTCCCGTCATGTGATGTTTG
Organism: Darevskia mixta; assembly: GCA_034641385.1. Classification (NCBI taxonomy): domain Eukaryota; kingdom Metazoa; phylum Chordata; class Lepidosauria; order Squamata; family Lacertidae; genus Darevskia; species Darevskia mixta. The sequence continues at coordinate 7,334,695 of JAWWNH010000013.1, forward strand.
TATCAGTGTATAAATATGATGCTTGTATCGGACTACGTAGGTTGAGCGGTTCGTCCTTCAGCTGCCCAGTGGATGGGTCACATCTTTCTGGGCACGAAGCCCTTAAACCTAATAAATCTTAATAATCAGCCGGACTTTGCTGTTTGATTTATTAGCCAGGCTCATTAAACTTCTTCCGTTTGCAAAATGCTCTGCAATCCTTTGATGAAGAGGTGAAGAAAGTTTGGAAAGCAGTGTCCATCGCAGAGAAGCGTGTGGGCGAGGAACAACGCAACGAAAGATACCAGCTGTGGGTGCCGGGGGTTCGTTAACCCCACACTTCAGCCCGTTGCGTTTGATTTCGGTCGGAAAAAGACCGTTAATCAGAACAGGTGCGCATAAGCCCGTTCTGCCCCCCTTCTGGGGCCGAAAACAGCACACATGTCATTGTGCAGCAATCAAATGTGCACAGGCAGGCAGCATTGTCCTGAACCATGGATTCAAAGCAGAAGCTGGCATCGTTCAGAGCCTCTTTGTAACAGCTTGTTCCAGTCAGGCCGCAATGGCTTCTGCCCTTCAGTCTCTGCATGGAGTTCTGCCCATTTCCTCCTCCTCCTTCCCAGCAGCGTTTGATTACCTCAGCACCCAGGAACCTAAAGGTTGTCAGGGCACCCACAAACCTGTAATTATATATTTGTTTTTATAGTTGATAAGGTTTTAGTCATTTGTTGTTGAGATTCCTTCTCTTGTTGTAAACCACTACAAGCATGTGGTGAGGTGAACTAGTAATATTTTAAATAAATTAATGAGATAACATAGAAAACTGCCTTTCCCCATCCAATTCTGTCTACAGTGATTGGGACGCGGGTGGCGCTGTGGTCTAAACCACTGAGCCTCTTGGGCTTGCCAATCAGAAAGTTGGTGGTTCGAATCCCCACGACAGGGTGTGTTCCCGTTGCTCTGTCCCAGCTCCTGTCAACCTAGCAGTTTGAAAGCACAGTAGATAAATAGGTAAGGCAAACGGCGTTTTCATGCACTCTGCTTTCCGTCACGGTGTTCCGTTGCACCAGAAGCGGTTAAGTCATGCTGGCCACATGACCCAGAAAGCTGTCTGTGTACAATCGCCGGCACCCTCGGCCTGAAAGCAAGATGAGCGCCACAACCCTATAGTCGCCTTTGACTGGACTTAACCGTCCAGGGGTCCTTTACATTACCTTAACAGTGATTGGCTCCCTGAGGTTTCAGACAGGACATTCCCATTCCTAAATATAGATGTTGGGAATTGAATCTAGGACTTTCTGCATGCACAGCACATGCTCTGCCACTGAGTTATGGCACTTTCCCCCTAAAGCACATTGTTAGTGCCAAATTAGACTTGGGAATAGCTGCATCCCTGGCCAGGTATGGTAAGTTAAGAACTGCTTCCAGGTATGCAGGCAGTGAAACTTTACAAAAGTTGATGTTGTTTTTCACACCTTTTCACAAATGACTAACATTGATATGTGTAGTCAAGCAAGCAAGCAAGCAAAAACATTTATAGACTGGCAACTGTGGAAGAATTTATTAATAGGCTGAATGCACAGCAATCATTACTGCATTGCACATTACTGCAGTGCACGCCCTATATTTATGCAGACACCCCAACGGCCTAAACAAGGAGGGGAAGAGCGCAGGATAGGAGCAGAGGGTAAGAGCAACATCACAATTCCTCTGCTTTGAACACAAGTTTCTGGGCATCGCAAGTGGGGAGAGTGTGGCTGAAGGGGTGGTTCTGCTTTAGGCAGTACCACAAAGACGGACGAGGTAAGAAATTGGTTTCTGAGACTCACAGATGCTTTTGCACTTGAGTGAGTCCTGCTTATGAGTTTCCCATTTGCATCTGGTTGGCCACTGTGCAAACAGGATGTAGACCATCTGCCTGATCCAGCAGGGCTGTTCTTATGGTCCTAAGGTTGCTAAGTCCCAGCTCCTGCCAACCTAGCAGTCCGAAAGCACGTCAAAGTGCAAGTAGATAAATAGGTACTGCTCCGGCGGGAAGTTAAATGGCATTTCCGTGCGTTGTTCTGGTTTTGCCAGAAGCGGCTTAGTCATGCTGGCCACATGACCTGGAAAAACTGTCTGCGGACAAACGCCGGCTCCCTTGGCCAGTAAAGCGAGATGAGCGCCGCAACCCCAGAGTCGTTCGCGACTGGACTTAACTGTCAGGGGTCCTTTACCTTTTAAGGCTGGCAGAAACCAATGACAGGGTCTTTTTAGAAGTGGCCCCACGATTCTCCCCTGAGAACTTTAGTTACACCCCTCTTCTCTTGTAGCCTTTAAGCACTTCCTAAAGTAGATATAGCTAGCTAGCTAGCTAGCTAGCTAGCTAGATGGACGGATCTGGTAGATTCCACCATGTTTTTTATTGCGGGCACCCACACTCCGATGCTGTTTCTATTTGGTTTTGTCAGATTGCTTTGCTTTCAACATTTTTTAAATATTGCCTACCTTTAAGCCTTGTCCTAAAATGAGGGCCAGAAACGCATAAAAAGGCAAGAGCGCAACCCTAGAGGAGGTGTCTACTTGGCAACAAGCCCCACTGAGTTCAATGGGACTTGCTACCCATGTATAGGAAACATTATCTCTTTGGCGCAAACACTGAAAGGGGAAGTGCCAAATGCCCTACAATTCCACCTGCTCAGAAGAAGGCAAATACAGACAGAGAGACCGAGCTAACGTGTTGCACATTCTTCCATCGGGGGGGGGGGGGATCCGCCGAGCAGAAGCGGTTTCCTTTGTGCGCTCATTGTCTGCTTGCTTCCAGCATCCAAAAGAAGCAGCCTCCCTCCCCGCTTCGTCCCCTTGCTCAGGCCCCAGTGAAAAGGGGTCTGCGAGACGCGGTGGGGGTGGGGGGCTCTTGTCGCTGCCTGTCGCCCACCCTCCGCCGCCGTTCCCACAGCAGTCCTGGCAGCAGGGCAGAAGCCCCTCGCGGCCCCCTCGAGCAGGCTCCCTCGCCTCCCCCCTTTGTTAGCAGCCCCTACAGATGGTGCCCTGCTCGGGTCTCGGGTGTATTGCGAAGCGGGCGCGCGGGGGGGGGGAGGGCGCGCGGCGAGCGGCCAATGGCGAGGCAGCCCGTCAGCTGACCTGCTTTGCTTACACCAGGTGCACGCCGGCTGCGGGCTGTGCAAAGCCGAGCTAAGGAGAGAGAAGAAGGAGGCAGAGACAGCAGCAGCAGCAGCAGCAAGTGCGCGCGGCAGGAGGAGGGAAGGCGCCAGCGAGCACGAAGAGACCCCCCGGCCAGCGGGAGGAGGAGGAGGAGGAAGAAGGGCGCGCGCCTTGCCCGCGGGGGCCCCGAGTGGAAATTACAGCCGCGGTCGCCTCGGAGAAAGGAGAGGCGGCGGCAGGAGAGGGGGGCGCGCCCCGCCGTCCTCCTTCTGGCCGCAGACTTGTGGCGTTTGAAACTCGAGCTGCCGGAGCCTGGCTAAGCGAGCCTCCTCGGCTCCCCTCGCCACCGGGGATTGTTGTGCCTTTCCGGGCGCGGTTTAAGGAGCCTCTCTTGCGTCCTGCATGGCGGGGAGGGCAAGCGAGGCTCGTTCCTAGCGGCCGCTGTTCCCTCTCTTTGGGTAAGTGTGTCCTCTTCCGTCTGGGCAGCGGGGAAGAAGGGAGAGATGGGTTACCTGGGCAGGGAAGGGGTTAAAGCGGAAGCCAAGTTGCTATGGAGTAGTAAGCAGGGAGAGAAATGCTATATAGTATATATGCTGTATGTATCTAGCATTCCACCAAACCACCAGTGCCGGGAATGGGAGGTGCTGGCATTTCACTGGGCAGAACGATAAGCGAGCCCTCCAGGGAGCAGAGGCTGAGATGTCACCTAGCAGGAATTGCTTTTGTTTGGAAAGGCTGCGCAGGGAATTGGGACGCTTAGAGAGCGTTGCCTAGCGGAGAGCGTCCAGAAGGCTGATAAGCAAAGGGCAAAACAGATGGAGCAAACAGCACCCTGCCCTCTGGCCCTGGATTTCTGGCCATGGTTAGAAGGGGAAAGGAGGGTAAACAAGGGGGGCGATTGTCTTCTCTCCCCTCTCCCTTGCCCCCAAATTTCTTTTTCTTAAGTGTTGACGTGTGGTTGGAGACCCTAGAAAGAAGAAGCAATCTAACCTGGTTTAAGGGGGGAAAAGGGAGCAGTTGGGTGTTAGCTGTTGTTCTGTTTTGCAATAGGTGTGCTGATTCCAAAGGCTCGCTGCCTCCATCCAGCTGGCTGGAAGAGGGGGGGGGCGCTGCTGTTGCCGTCTCTCATCTAGCCCAGGCAGACCAAGTATGGAAAGTTTGCCAGCTAGTGTCCTTTGTTCCTCTCCCAAGGCAGGAGGGTGAAGAGGATGCTGGCTGGTAGCAGCTATGATGAAGATACCCCCCCCCCATCTTCCCTGAGCAGACAGTTTGCTAGTTTGTGGTTTCAGCCGAAGCATGAAACTCTTTCCCCGCCTTCTCTTTTTCTGCAGAGGCTTTGAAGCACTTCAGTGGGATGCATGTGCTTTATCTGCAATTGTCATGCTCTGCATTGGGGAGCTGGTTGCTGTCAGGAAAGTTATGCCCAGTGATTATTTCATGAGTGTCAGACTTTGGGACTGTGTTAGTGTACCTTCCAGGGAAGGCTTCTTCTTTAGAAAAAGAAGAAGAAAAGCATGTGTGTGAAATTAGTCAAAGTCAAGAAGATGTTTTCTGGAATATCCTCTGATGCCTGGATGACTTCTGTTACCTTCCTCTGTCTTGCTCTTAAGAAACACTTTAGTACTTAAGTTTGTCCTCTTTCTTTCTTTCTTTTTTACTTCCTTCTGATTTTTAATGGACTTGCTGCATTGAGCTGCTAAGGCACAGGCAATGGGAAAAGTACCAGGCTGAAGTTTCTGTGATTCCCATTTCTCATGGCGAGGAGGAGGAGGAGGAGGCTGGTGCTGTGTGTCCCCCTAAATCTCTGATTTGCATGCAAATGGGAATGCACCCTGGCAGATGTCTTGCCTCATCCATTCACATGAAGGAATTTGAAAAGACAAGGAGTCTTCAGTTTAACAATAGACCTTAAGAAAATGGTATAAAGGCTTAGTGTGAGGGTTGCTCCCCCCACCCCACTCTTCTGCACCAGCTCCCCTTGCTGTTTGGACATTTATATGGCAAGCTGTCTCTAGTAATCTGACCATGATAGGGTAAAATATGTCCCCTCTGGAGAAGTTTGTTGCAACCTCAAGATTCCAGGTAGGATACAAGATCAAACGGGGGCTTTTCTTCTCCCAAATTTGTTGAAACTGATGGCCAGACAGCCTGGCAACTTGAAGACTAACATCCACATACAAACTGGTGTGCCTGTGTCTGAGCCATCATGTGAGAAGAACGAGCATCCAAAAGTACAAAGTCCTGGAGTTGTTACCGAGGTTTTAGACAGTGAGGACTTTAGGCCCTCTGCAAGGTCACCTAGCCAGCCAGGAAGCTAGAGGTACAGAGCTGTCCTCAATAAAATCCAGTTTCTGAAGGAAGCCATTCTCCAGTGAAGGAAAGGAGATCTCCGAATCACACCCAGAGGGAAGGAATGTAGTACAGTAATCCTTTTGGGGATGGGCCCTAACAAAGTTGTAGAAGGTCCCTGGTTCAGTCTCTGACCTTCCAGGTAAGACTGGGAAATACTTCCACTGGAGATTCTGGCGAGCTAATGCCAAGCAATGGGAACAATACTGAGTTAGATGGACCAGTGATCTGACTTGTTATAAGGGAGCTTCCTATGTTCCTGTCATGGATTGAGGCAGGGCTCCACCCATAGACATTATTTCCAGGTCTTTCAGTTTCTGCCTAGTCTCATTCCAGCAATAAGCAGCCTGTTTTGGAAACCTTCAAATGAAACCTTCTGAAGAAGTGTTGCATGCACACGAAAGCTCATACCAAGAACAAACTTAGTTGGTCTCTAAGGTGCTACTGGAAGGATTTTGTTTCTTCAAATGAGTAGGAGTTCAATCTATCTATCTCTCTATATTACTGTTCTATATAAAACTGTGCTATCATTATCTGAGAGCTTCACGTAAAAGGGTAGAGTGGCTTCTTTCATATATTTCCAGATGTTCAGAACTTTTTCTCTCCAACTGCATTCCAGAGGGGAGAGTATTACTTTGTTTTCCATTAAGTTTGAACCGAATGTAGCTTTGCCCTTAAAGACAAACTGCAGTTCCATCCCTTTCTCTGTGTTGTTCATGACATTGACATCAAATAAAGGATGCAGTAAGCTTCCTTGCCTTCAGGCCAGATAAGACAAGATCCTGAGTCAGTGGGTTCTAATGGTGACCTAATCTTTTTAAATTGTTGTGCGCACCTCTACTAAAGACTTTGAAGTGCTTAAGGGGGGGGGGGGACCAAAACCACATGCACAAAGCATTCAGTGCGGTTCAGTGTGAAATGCTAGAAAATATCAAGGCAATTTATAGGTCTTCAAAGCATGCCCTTTCCTCTGCCCTTTCAGGCAGTAGTTTGGTAGACAGCAGCTGGCGCATTTCACCTTCTGGCTTTGTGGAGCCCTCGTCACAGACTTGTGGTGTGGACTACACGTGAGCATGGATGAATATACCTCCTTGTGTGCCAGGCACCAGTTGCCTCCTCTTTTGTTTAGCTGCATAGCCGAAAGCAAAAGACCCCATTCACTAAGAAAGCAGTTAACCCTTGGGTTCCACGGTTTCATTGAAGAAGGCGTTTCAGTGAGCTAGCGGGAAAGAAGGCATTGTATTGGTTGTATTGGCATTGTTTCGGGGTGGACAACAGATGTTCGCCTGCTATTTTACATGTTTCGCTAAGTTATTTAGTGCCGGTTCGTTGCGTGCTTCCCAGCGAGCAACTGGCTAGAAAAAGAGGCAGAATCAAATGAAGAGTTTGCAGTACAGTTTGCAGGTGGGAGAAAGAAGCATCACCACTGAATGATCAGCTCCCACCCCCTCTTTGAACTGTTTGGGAGTTGCCAAGGAATACATCAGGAAACTCTTTAGGTTGTACCAGTAGTTATTTTCTTCTTTGTGAGATCCCACGTGAAATTACTTCGCTGCTCAATGCGTCCATTAACTTATTAAAAAGTGGAAAGGAAGTACTTTTCAATACGTCCGTAGCCCTCTTCAGGGGTTGCCTTCAAGAAGATGATTAGTGGTGTGAACGTGGCTGCGTTTAGCCACCCCCACCCTCAAACCTGTGCAACTCCTGTTGTTGCTGCATTGGACTATGACTTCTGAAGCATAACATCTGCTCTACATTTGAGGACTTCCTGTGCAATTTAGAACCCTTCAAGATCAGTTTTCCAAACTGTGGAGTCCTCATGTGTAGAGAAGGCTCCCTGTTTTCAAAGTTATAGTCCCAAACAGCAGTGGCAAGTAGAGCCATGGTAGGCTGAACCAAGCGCTTTTGCCACACTTACCCTGTTCACAGGAATCCTATCTAAAGAGGGCTATTATTTAATGCAATCAGATCTTGCCTTTATACTTCCAGTGAATTGTGAATTTGAAGTTATTGGCTTGTTCTGTTCTGTTTTGTTTTAAGGTGAGGGTGTACACAAGCTTGTCAGAAGAGAGCCATCCCATGTAGGGTTTCTACATATCTATTGTTTCAGCCTTGCAAATAAATCCAGAAAAGTTACTAGCCCACCTCTCCTTATGTAGCTGCGTCCAACATTTGTGGCATAAAAGTGACAACTTGTATAAAGATGCCTTGCCTCCCTCCCCATGGATGGCTAGCTGTTCGGAAGTCCTGACTTATTTTTGAGGTTTTCTACTACTTTTAGTATGTTGCGAACAATATTTTATGAAAGCCTGAAAAGTTACGCTTGCAGTGTTTGTGGTGAGTTCTGGATCATGGCTTCTTCACAGGGCACACAAGCCCCTCTCCTTTACCTCCTGACTGATCTGGGCTGTATTCACATGCCTAACTGAAACATTTAGTGCTCATTTCCATGTTATTTGGAAACAGATTTTTTTTCTGGGTCCAAATAACATGTAAAGAGTGCTAAACTTGTGCTGTTTTCCACTATATTTCCAGAAGTGGCTTTTGCATCCTGAGAAAGCTCAAGTGCAATGTGGAGAAGATCAGTTAGGGAAACAGAATAAACTGCCCTAGATGAGCCATTTCCCCTTTAAATATTGTAAAAGGGGGGCAGGCGTGGCAAAGCCATTGCAATGTCAAACCCTGCCAATCTTTTTAAGGCTTCAGGTGACTCCAAACCTTTGCAAAACCCAGCCAGCAGAGCCCCTGGGAGCTGCCCAGGGTTCTGATTTCCCTCGTCCTGCTGGGCTGGAGTGGAGCAGAGCTGGTGGCTCTGGCATTCATTTTCACTTTCCCTGTAGTCTCCAAGCCCCAGCAAAACAGGACAAATGGTCTCTAACTCAGGGCAAATGAACCTGAAGCCCTCCAGATGTGGTTGGACTTCCAGCTTCCATTAGCCCCAGCCAGCATGGTCAGTGATGGGGTGGGTGTTTGTAGTCTACCAACATCTAGAGAGCCATCGGTTCCCAACTTATGCTTTAATTTTAGTTTAAAGTGCTTGCTCTTCAGTAGAGCAGCAATGTGAAAGTAGGCTTTTCCCTCCCTAAAGTACCCAAATTTCTAACTGGACCATTGATACTTACACGCATATGGAATCTGCTTTAACTTCAAAATGCTGAGTTGGAAAATGTCGTTCATGGCTCATGAAAATAAGATGGCATACTTGCTTGTAAGAGGCATGTACGACTAATTTTAACAATCCAGGTCACAGGCTTAGACACTTTCAATGCTGGTAGTCACAATTACTGCTTTAGCTGTTATTTCTATTTCGCTGTTACTTTTAGTTGAAGAAATGTGATGGTTTGTGTATTTCTCTTAGCAGTACTTTAGGTGAGTCAAAGGTAAAAGTACTACAATAGCATTGTAATTTAGTACAATATATCGAGACAATTTAAGAGTCCGCAAACTTGCTCTTCTGCGGTCTGTTTCTCTTAATACATTGTGTTGTAAAGTGTAATATAATACAAGAAAAGAACTTTCCAAACATTAAGGGAAGTGTTAAAAATGAACAATTACAAGCTCAAGATTAAATGTAAATCAACTTACATAACTGCAGCTTAGTGTGGGAAATCATTTAAGTTTTCTGAAACTTTTAAGACAAGTAGCAAACTTTACAAGTCAAATCAGGCATTCGTTTTAACATAAGCAGATACATATCTGGTCAGGAGAAACTCTTTTCCTTAATGCAGTTTTGTTCCGTTGACTTCTGAAGCAAGGTTTCTTAAAAAGAGGAAAAGGTCCCTTATTCTTTCAAGCCCTGTTATTTTCTAAATATGTAGTTAAAAGCACTGTGCACCCAAACTATTGAAAATCTGGATTTAATTTTTTGTACTCAACTTAGAGCTGAACTGAAATCTATTGCACATATTAAGAACTTTAAAAAACCAAAACCCTGTAAGTATGCCTGAAAATTTTAACATAGAGGGCGTTCCAGTTTTATAGTACATATCTGCTTCGAAGCATAATAAAACATAATAAAAACAGAAAGTAAACAAATCCATAATCTCCTTCTTCCACAAACACATTTAAAAGGACATATAATGTTAATCAGCCAAAGGTCTGGTAGCAGAGGAAAGTTTTTGTCTGGCACCTAAAGTCTCCCTGGGGAGAGGATTCCACAAATGGGGAGCCACTACAGAAAAGGCCCGTTCTCATGTTGCCACTCCCTGGACCTCTTGAGGAGGCACACAAATAAGGGCCTCTGATGATGATCACAGTGTCCAGGTCAGTTCATATGGGGACAGGCAGTGCTTGAAGTGTTGCAGTCAATGGGATTTACTCTGATAAATATGTATAGGTTTGCACCTTTATTTTTTAGTTCTGTTCTTTTGGTTAGCCTTAGGGACCTGATTCTCAGATGTCACTGCAACCCTTTGTAGATCAAGTAGCCTTTGGAGGATGCTTGAGAGTGTTTCTTCTAAGGAAACTGGATTGCAAATACACATACTAATAAAACTAAACAATCTATTTAGTTTTCCTAGTATGTGTATTTGCAATCTGAATACCGGTAGGTAAAAAAACCAGGAAGGATTAAGGTAGGGTCAGGGCATGAGAATAGCTTTAAAGAAAGGGAACAGGAAATGGAACAAGTGAATAACCTTTAACTTAGGACATTAGAATATTAGTTTAATATACACATTCATTCAGAAAAAGGAAAAGGAAAAAACAGAAATAATGAAGATACTTGTAGTAACAAAATCTGTCTTCTCTAGTGCTACTTTAAGCTCCTTTATTATTTCTTTAATTTTGGAGCTTTTCTTAATAAAAACAAACTGTAATTTTCAGACTCGAGCTATCCCAGTTCACCAATAATACTCTTTGGCAGGCGTGTGGTCCCCACAGCTGTCCTCTCATTTGTGTATGAAATAGAAACACTGGTGTCATTTGTAGGTTACCATAGTTACATGAACAATACACGTGTGATACTTCATCCTTCCAAGCTAAAAGGGTTTCTCAGTTCTGTGCCTAGAAAATGTCTGCCAGACAAGGGGGACAAACCTATGGGAAGGGTGACTTTAAACATTTTTTTAAAGCACCCCATAGCAATTTCTTCCCTTTTAATTCACTTTCTACAATGTTAATTTATTGCAATTCTCCTTTTCAGTTTAACAAAAGCTAATTGCAGGCCTCCAGCCAATTAAGCACTTCATCCAGCAAGCTGCCACACTAATGTGGGCTTGCAGGTGTCCTGTAGGCTCAGGAATCTGGGGCTGATTAATGCTGTTGTGTCACAAAGTAAGCTTTACCTGGCATTCAAGATTTACAGGATATTTATATATGAGATGTTCAACTTGACTCCCAAGAAGTCGCATAGTCCAGCAAAAGGAATGGTGAACTTGGATTGGGGTTCAAAACTCTCCTTGGCTCCTGGCTTCATCGTGTGATAGAGAGTCTCCCTCCCACAACCCATCTCCATTCCCTGTTCGGTAAAATATTAAAAGTACCGAACACAGTGGGGTTGCCAATAAAGTGCACCAGGGCCTCTGTGCCAAGAGGTTTACAATCTTAAGGTTTTGGGGAAAGGGTTCTGTGGGAGAGCTGCCATTTCCTAAGCCCCCTGGCTTGCTCCAGGCAGGGAGGTGGTGGAAGGGTGGTGAGGGGTTTTTCCTGAAGCCTCCTATTGACATCAGTGGAAGGGAAAATCAATATGTCAGTTTCAGGGCTTTTGAGGGGCGCAGCGGTGAGACTAATCAGGTTGGATTTGTTCTTCCAAGCCTGCAACATCCTCCAACAGATATATTTCAGGGTAGTGGGCTCAGGAATGCTAATGGTATTGGTCACCTTCCCTTCCATCCTCTTTAAGTACTAGGGATGCTGTTCCCCATATCAACCAGGCTGAGTCCTGAGATCAGCAGTGGGAGGGGGTTGCTAATGTGTGTGGCCCATTGTGTGGGAACCAAGAGTAGGGCCTTTTCCATGGTGGTGCCCAATTTTGCAACTTCACGGTATCACAGATGGCCATGAAATGGATGGGATCCTGCTGCCTTGTGAAGACTTACATGATTTTTTTTTAAGCTTTTGGAGGCCCTGTGTTTTGTTTGACTTAACTTTGTTAGCCTCTAGTCCTTCTGCATTTTATAATTATATACGGTTTTATTGCTGGTTTTTAATATTTCTATCAAGTCTTCGTGATTTCTGTTGATGTGTTGTAAACTTCTTTGAGGTCTTTTTTTTTAAATGAAAAAAGGTATACAAGAATGCAACATAAATAACAATTAGACCCTCCTCCTCTTCCTCCAGGGTCTCATCCAGTTCTGATTTGGTATTACCAAGAATGGCTGTAGGCAGGGGCAGAGGAAGGGGGTGCGGTGGGTGCAGACCGCCCCGGGTGTCACCACTGAAGGGGGTTACAACACTCACTGCGGGTCCTGCAACGCACCCGAGCCACGCGTCTCTCCTGGGAACGACGCAGTGGCTTGGGCGCACACAGGTTCCACGCTGCCCAAACGGTCCACCCGCTGCCTCCCCCCCCAGCTGTAGGACGGCTGAGTGAGAGGAGAGGCAGGCACACTCCGGAGGCCCTGCGGTGCGCCCCGCCCCTATGGGTGGCTCACCCTGAGCCTGGGCGCACCACCCCAGGCACCCAAGCGGCTTCCTCCGCCACTGGCTGTAGGGCATGGTATCCTGTTTTAGCTGAAAGTAATAACTCTGATTTGAAAATGGTGCTTTCTTGATCACCAGGCTGTAAATGATGTTTGGACTTATTTTGTATGGCAAAAGCAAGGGTGAAAAGTGATTCTTAATTCTTAATAGTAATATAATACTAACAGGAAATTCCAACACGTGTCTGTTCTCATCCTGAAGCAAAGTTCTTAACCCGAGGTACTATTTCTGGGTTAGCGGAGTCTGTAACCTGAAGTGCCTGTAACCTGAAGTACCACTGTACTATGGTTGGTGTTCCTGTTGAAGTACTCCCCCCCCCCCCCGAAGCTGCAGTTAGTTGCTAGGTTTCTAACTGGGCCTGGCTGTAAGAAATTCACCTTCCTTGTTCTTAAACAACAGTGCAGGTTTCCAATCCATTTTCAAGCATAATTCGGAGTGATTGTGCTAACCTTTTAAGGTTTTAAATGGCTTAGAATCCAGGTGTCTAAACAAACACCATGTTGTCCTGCAGGACTCTATTTGAATGCTGAAGTAATCTTCAAAGCTCTCTTCAGTGTTCTCCTGCCTGGCAAATTCTGTGGGTTGTGACTATATTATTATTATTATTATTATTATTATTATTATTATTATTAATTTATACCCCGCCCATCTGGCTGGGTTTCCCCAGCCACTCTGGGCGGCTTCCAACAGAACATTAAAATGCAATAATCTATTAAACATTAAAAGCCTCCCTAAACAGGGCTGCCTTCAGATGTCTTCTAAAAGTCTGGTAGTTGTTTTTCTCTTTGACATCTGGTGGGAGGGCGTTCCACAGGGCGGGTGCTACTACCTATGGATCATAGGACCTTTGCAATGGTGCCAACTTCCATTTGAAATGTCTTGAAGCTGATTATGTTGTCACTAAGACCACTTCATTTGGCCAGCCTTTTCCAGTATGTCACCTAAGCTGATTTTAGCTGTTGACTATCAGTCATATATGACCCTGGACCTTGTCAGGCAACTAGGCAGGACTTATGAGGTCTCGTAGATGGGGCCTGTGGTGCGCCACACAGTTCAAAGTGTTTCACACAGAACCCAGGGACCTCCATAAACTTCCAGACCTATAGGAAAAGATTATTCCCCTCCTCCAGCTTATTCACTTCTAGACCTACTTTTAAAGAATAAGCCATAAAGCGGTGTGATATTAATTGGACTAGGATCTGGGGAACAGGGTTAAAACCACTACCCAGCCTTGAACCTTGAGTTAGAACTCTTATTAAATTTCTGTTATTTCTAATAAGAGTTCTAAGATGGTGGCGCGCATAGATGCAGCGGCTGCTCAGTGCTCTCCCTTATTTTTAAGTGTTTCGTATGGCTTTTACTGCTGTTAAATGAACTTTTTTAAAAATTATTTAATTATTATTATTATTATTATTTTAAATCCAATTTCGTTGTACTTGTACAATGACAATAAAGATATATACATATACATACATATACATATATACATATACAGACACGGTCTCTCAGCCTAACGCATCTCAGTGTTGTTGTGAGGATAACATTGGGAAGAGGAAAATCATGAGTGCCACTTGGAGCTCCTTGGAGGAAAGGGGGAGATATAAATGCAAAGAAGAAGAAGATCTTCAGCATGTTTCACCCTGTTTTTGAAGGCAACAGGAGAGGGCAGGTTTTGAAAAACACGGTACTAAAACAAACATTAAAAAACCAAAGATAAAAATAATCTGGGGCACAACCAGGATATTATGGCCTAGTCATGTTAGTCCATAGCAATTCCAATGTGTGGATGGATGTCTGCTGGGACAGGCTGGACTGGGTGAGTTTTGCATGTGCCTGTACTGTGTTTAGGCTCTGTACACAGTGTTCTCACCTGCAGCTTTCTGCTTTTTGTAACAGCATTTTAAATTTGCCAAAGTGTTTATATATATATATATATATATATATATATATATATATATATATCCTCGCAACAACCATGCAAAGTTGGCCACCGTGCAATTTTTAGAAAAACGAAAAGAGCAGTGCTTCCACCTTAACAAATCCACAAGCTTGGAGGAGAGCCAGTATATCATCTAAACAAACAAACAAACACCCAATCCTACAACAAGACATTTGCTGTTTTTCAACTCTGCTGTAGATGGCGACTAGTTGGATAGCTGCCCCTTTGAAAGTGTACCAGACAATTTTATATATAAATACTGAGAGTAACTCATCCAACAATAGCACCATACAAAGAGGCTATAGCAAAGGAATGTTAAATTATGGTCCCCGGTCAACATTCTATTGGTTCATGTCTCTGTTACATGTAACATCCTTACATTACTTGCTGCCACAGGCTCCTTCAGGAGGAAGCCTAGGATGCAAATTCAGTAGTGATGCTGACGATGTCAAGCATATGTTCATACAAGCCAATCATGCGTCTAATATTCATTCATTCATTTGGCAGCTATTAAATTACTGACAACTGCAAGGAAGAAACACAGCTTCTGTAACAAACTTGAAGTGCACATGCCTTTATCAAAAGTTGTCCTTCAGAAAGATACTAGATTAGCCCACAATTTGTTTTGCAGCACCTTCATATTAGAAAAACAAATTTCCAGTTCAGGTTTAGCTACATGTTTCTCTAATGCATCATTACTTATCATTTAGCACATATTGTTTTTAGCTGAGCAGTGGAAATAACTGATTGATGGAAATGGTTGCAACAGTTCAAATGGAAAGCTAGGGAATATGCAGGGAACAGAATACAGTGTGGAGTTTTTTGGGAGGGAAGCTTTTTATTTTTGTTTCAGCTTAAGCTCCATGTTGCCCTGAAGGTGAGCATCCTCTACTGATCACCACTTTCCCCGATCCGGTGTCCTCCAATTCCCATCAGCCCCAGTCAAGTATGGCCTCTTGTTGGGAATGGTGGGAATTGGAGTCCAATCACATTTGGAGGGTACAGGCAGGGAGGGATCATCTGTCACATGCTTCATACTATTGTGAGCAGCCTTGGGCATTCTTGCTAACTGAGGAATGGCATACAAATGCATTAAACACAGTAAATCACTGTTTCAGCCTCTTGTACTTGTATAACTTCGTGACTTCTGTCACATAATTTTTCCTGCAATAAAGTGATTTATCTCACTATATCATATTTTAGATTGTTCGCAAGAGAGATCCTTTAAAGGGTATAAGAAATGAAATACTGAAAAGGATGGAATCAATGGCAGTTTTTTTCATTAATGCCCTCCATTTGTCACCTTAAGTGGCATTGCACTGTACACCAAACATTTGTCAACAGCACTTGCAGAAGTTTGCTTAGATTAGAGCACTTCAGAGGTCAGGAGAAGTGGTGCAGGTGCTCCTAGGGATCCAGTCTTTTATGAAAACTTTGGTGTATTCTTTCATTGCACACCTTTGCTAATCTGCTAACCAACAGGACTTCATGGCAACACCATTGCACATTTCCCCTTGCTGCGGGTCTGCAGCTAAACAGTTCTACGTCATGGTGAAAATAAAACTATTTCTGGTCCCCAGATAACTTTTTGAAAGTTAGGTAACTGTAATGACATGCTTCCATAAGTAGACAACTGCAGGTAACTGCCATGTTTAAATAGAAGGTTTATGAAAGGCTACCAATTTTGTAAGTGAAGACACCTCACTGTGAATCCACTGGAGTGCTTCTCAACCGCTGAGAACTGATAGAACAGCAAAACCAAGGACAGGCTTTGAGTAGATATGCATTGAGTAAGGTGCTGCCATGTATTGTCAAATCAAGACTCTGGCTACACGAGTAGCATAGAATCATAGAACTGTAGAGTTGGAAGGGATCTCAAGGGCCATCTAGTCCAACCCCCTATAATGCAGGATTTATAACTAAAGCAGCCATGACAGATGGCCATCCACCCTCTGCTTAAAAACCTGTATTGACAGAGTTAGAATATCCTTTCCTGTAACTTGAAGTAATTGGTTCAGTTCCTACCATCTGGAGCAGGAGAAAGCCAGCTTGTGCCATCTTCCATGTGACAGCCCTTTAGATATTTGAAGATGACTATCACATCTCCTTTCAGTGTCCTCTTATCCAGGCTAAATATACCCAGTTCCCTTAGCAGTTCCTCATACTGCTTGGTTTCCAGACCCTTAATCATCTTTGTCACCCTCCTCTGCATGCATTCCAGCTTATTAATATCCTCCTTAAATTGTGGTGCCCAGAACTGGGCACAGTACTCCAGGGGGGTTCAGACCAAGGCAGAATAGAGTGGTGCTATGACTTCCCCTGACCTAGATACTATACTTCTGTTGATGCAGCCTAGAATAGCATTAGTTTTTGTTTATTTGCTTGCTTTTTGGCTGCTGCATCACACTGTTGACTCATGTTAAGCATGTGGTCAACTAAGCCCCCTAGATCCTTTTCACATGTACTACTGGCAAGCCAGGTGTCCCCCATCTTATATTTGTGCAGCTGGTTATTCCTGCCTAAGTGCAGAACCTGACATTTGTCCCTATTGAAATTCATTTGGTTAGTTTTGGCCCAGGTCTCCAATCTGTTAAAGTCATATTGAATCTTGATTCTGTCTTCAGTGACATTAGCTACCTCTCCTAGTTTGGTGTCCTCCTCAAATTTGATGAGCATCCCTTCAGTTCCTTCGTCCAAGTCATTTATAAAGATGTTGAACAACAAAGGGGCCCAGGACCAAACCCTGTGGCACCCCATGTATCACTTTTTTGCAGAATGACAAGGAGCTATTAGTTAGCACTCTTTGAGTTTTGTTAGTCAACCAGCTACAAAGCCACTTAACAGTTTCATTGTCCAGCTCACATAATACTATTACTATGCTTGGCAACAGGAATCCTGGGCCACTTCTGGACTCTGATCTGTGATGTGGGCTGGCCCAATATATTTTTCTCCCTGAAGCAAAGGACAAGATAGTGTCTTCAATCCCCATTTCACATATAGAGAATGACTGGACAGGTAGTTGAACCTTCCCTGTGGTGACAGGACAGTGTAATCCACCACACTTGAGGACAGCAGGCTACCTTGCAGAGTGCAGGCCAGGCCATGTGGTACACAAAAGTCTGTCCTCCAACACATAGCACTTGCCCTGGGAGCTTAAGAGTATAGGGATGTATGGGGAGGACTGCCATGGCTATCCTTGTGCAACCTGTCTGTTTCACTCTACGTAGTAGGAGTGTCAGCTCTGCATAACAACCCTGGGAACTGAACTGGAGATCTTAAAATAAAAATAAAAATTAAGCATTTTACCCTATGGCAGCCTTCCTCAACAGTGCCTCCAGGTGTTTTAGACTAGCATTCCCAACATCCCTAAACATTAGCTATGTTGGTTGGGGCTGATTGGAGTTATAGTCCAAAATATCTTGAAGGTACCAATTTGGGGAAGGCTGCCCTTTAATAGGACTTGTTGTTTGATGATGCTTAACACCTGATGCAACAATGCAAACCTATTTGTCTTGGTATAAAAGATTAAAGATAGATTTCTTCTACAGAAAATAGCCTTTTTTAAAAGTAGGTCTATTTACTTAATTTTATTGTAGTACACTTACGTCCTGGCTGCCTTACTTCCAAACTCAAGGTGGTGACATACAGGAATTCCCATCTGTTCTCACATCTAGCTTCAGACCGGATCCTTTAAACCTTAATGAAGCTAAGCCACTGTATCAGGTATTTCTAGCATATATGGAGATTGCAGTGATTTAAAGCCAAGCAAACAAGAAAAATACACCAAACCTGAGTACTGTCAGTTAAGTATGTGCTGTTCCCAAAGGAATGCACAGAAGTTTGTTACCTTCATAGAATACCCTTTTTTATCACTGTTGCAAACCTACAAATGATGTGTATGTCCATGTTGGCATGTGGCAAAATGCAGCAGTAAATATTTTCACACTGGTAGACGACCTCTTCAAATAACTTCCTCCAGGACGTCAGTTTAAGCCACAGCATTATTTGGCCTGTGTTGATTACATCAGCAGGTACGACATTGCCCCTCGGTTGTAGCATTTGTACCAATTTCTGTTCAAGATGCCTGCTTTGCTCAGACAAGATTTGGAGGCAGAGTTACAAAGTTCTGACACGGAAGGCAGAGCGGGCAGGCGGGAGGCCCAGGTGAGCTGCGGAGGTTTGGTAAGGTGTGAAGGAGGGAGATAAGTGTTTTAGGCAAGGTGGGGTTGATGAGTGAAGCAGACAGGGACACACAGCTGCTACTTACACCTATGCAGGTGTTATGCAAAACAAATGCTCAGTTTCAGTTGTGCTGGTAACACTTCCTAATTATACTCGGGATGCCCAGCTGATGTTTACTGTGCCTTTGGACAATAGTGAACTAAATCACACTCTGAGTACACCTGTTGAAATCAATGGACTTGTGCTACTTTCATTGGGCATGGCCCATAGAGTTAGGTGTGCCCAGAGGATATGTATCCACCAGTGCTTCATAATGTATTTATTTTTCAGTTTATCCCTTAATCTGGGCTGGTATTAAATCTTAAAACCTTTATCACAATGTGCCTGTTTCCTCCATGGAAGACTGCGATGAATGCCTCCTGTTTCACAAAGTATGCTAAATATGTACAGTTTGACCTGTGCACATTTTATCTTAATCCAAGAGATGAGCAGGAAGGGGGGGGAGAGAACCTCAGGAGATTTCCATGCTTTTGTAAAGTAGCAGAGGATGTGCATAGTCAGAAACATCCATGTATTCCTCACAAGAAAGAAATTAGTCTTTGGGTGAGTGGGTGGACAATGTGCAGATGAAGTCTATGAAAAATGGGGGTAGCTTTGTTTATGGATGGGGTTAATTGGTGGTTATATACAAATTATCCCCCCAAAATCAATCAATCAATCAATCAATCAGGAATTAATTAAAAAGACAGAGCTATACAATAGATGAGGGGTAGCTCAGGTCTTTTCCAGACAAAAGCATGTAGATTGTGGGAAGCTAAATTCATGTTTTTTTAAAAGATATAAACTGTCATGTAAGGAAGCCGTGGAAGTGTGGCACTGATGACACTGCACATCGACTTATGGGATAAGGTTCAGGCTACCTTGCCACTATTTTCAGTAACGGATAATAGGAAAATGTGTAGGCATCACCTTTGACTCACCTGATTTTTAATAACCAGCAAAATAACCTTGAATTCTAGAAGTCAAGTCCTTTAAAAATATTGTTGTTGTTATTTATTATTTTCATAATGTCGTAGGTATAGCAAATCAATGGATCTTTATTTATTAACAAATTTTAAAAATCTATTTCTATTCAAAAGAACCTCACAGCAAATATACCAAACAGGAACCAGATCAATACAATAGATTAAGAACTGCATGAAAGTCTATTGAAATAGCATGATACTGTTTCAAAATATTTAACAGTATATAAACAGTAAAGGATCCAGGCCCAGATTAGCCTTCTGGGAAGGCCTGGTGGAATAAAAAGATATTCAACAGATGCCCAAATGGTTGGCACCTATCTGATATGCACCAGAAGGAGTTTCCAGAACACTACACTATTGCCCTGCTCTGTGTCATCATGGAGCAGATCCCAGTGTTATGGGGCACAACAGGAAGTTCCTCTCCTCACCAGTATATAGTGAATTCCGGCAATTGCGATTTGCCATTTTATTTTATGTTTAATTGCAATATTGAACAAATTACTGCAGAAGAGCTGTAAATACGAGGAAGAGCCATTTAGGTCCCCCCCCCTCATTTTCTGCTGTTCTGCAAAAAAATATATGAAAGGGCACGTGGATTTATATTGGGGGGGGGAACCACTTAGGTCCCCCGCCAATATAAATCCTTGTGCCCTTTCATTTTTGCTACCGTATTGTTGAAGAGTCAAGGCTATAAAAATGGATGAACTGTTTATACGTGTATTTATCACAAGCTTTATGTTTTTCCGATAGCCTTTGTCATTAATATGTTAATTTAATAAACGCACACTTAGAAACTGTTGTTAAATTTGATTTTACAGTCCGGCATCCTAGCAAAGGGTTTCCTAGACACTGGGGAAGTCCCCAGAGAGAGAGTGCAGGGAAGAATGAAAGTCACTACAAAAATAATACCGGTAGTAGCATGTAAGCACCAGGCATCCTGGAACAGATTCTGAGATCAGGGAGATGGCATTGTCTATGGTGTTCCAAATATCCATTTAGAAAAAAATCTCTTGTACCCTAAGAATTTGAAAACAAAACCCAGCCTGGAATTTTTACACATTGAACAAAATGCATTTCTGTGACTGCAATGGGAGTCACAGGAAGGAAAACATTGGATCTGCTTTTTCATAATGGCTTTGATTCATACTTTTGCCCCTGAGTGGTGCAGAGGACACACCCATGCAATGAAGCTTTCCTGGCTTTCCCTTTCCTCTGCAGCCCCCTCTGCTCTCCCCAAATCTGCTGCTGTTGGGGGACACTCAAAAAATATTTTAGATAGGGGGGGCTGCTGCAGTTGGAAAAGGTTGTTAATCCTGTCCCTTACGTGAATAGAGAAGCAACTTAATATCCAAGCCAGTCATTACACAACTTAAACTACAGTATTTCATGTAAATACAACTCATATACTTCAGAGTCTCCTTGCTTGTGAGTGGACAAACATTCTGTATGATCATCTACTGGCTGCGCTGTGAATCATGTTGGTTAGTTAAAGTGGGAAAGAGAGAGGCACAAAAGTGAGCACTTTCTTGGTTGTGTGCAATAGGAAAGAACGAGTTCCTGATTGCATCTGATAGCTAAAATTGTGAACTGTACTACCCCTTGGAACCTAGCAATATAAGAAACACGAAGCTAACACAGCACCCATCTTCCTGTCATTCAAGGTTTGGTACAGCTTTTATAATTAGGATATGTTTCCTTTTTAATGGGTACCAGCTGAAGGGGTAGCTGAGGCTTCATTTTGTGTACCTCTCTCAAGATGGTTCTTAGTGCATGGCAGTCCACATCCTATCTTGATTTGGGAGCAGGTGCGAAGAATTCAAGAAGCCTGTAGCAGCATTTATCACCTAATCAATTGGCTTCTGCTCACTGCTGCATAGAACATCTTGTGAAATTCTTGGCCTGTTTAGATGCTGCTTTGAAAGCCCGTAATGTAACTGCACCGAGAGAGCACAATAGTTGAAGGTGGTTCTTCATTGTAAAGTCAACAATTACATTTGTCTTGCCATTTTACCCCGTGGTCTTTAAAGGGCATATTTTATTTCCACTGAAAGCAAAACCAAAAAGCAATCTGGTATAGTAGATAATTTGACAGCCCACTATTTGCAAGCACTTATTATTTTTTAAGTTTCTAATATGATTTGGTAATGCTTTGCTAATGGCATATACGTAGCTAGAGAGTGACAGAAAGGGGCAATGTTGCAATTCCCTGGTTGACTTTTGCAGAATGCCAGTATGCAGTAGCTGCATTTTAAGACTTCCAGTTATATGTACATGCCGCAGAGAAAGAAACACAAAAGTTGCTGTGCTGACAATACATTAATCTTACATGGTCCAATAAAAGTAATAACACAGAGGCTTTAACATAAGAGGAGCCCTGGCGACCAGACCAAAGATTAATCTTATCTAGCATCTGCTCTCTCACAGTGGTCACTAAAATCCTCTGATTTGAGACTTCCAAGGAGAAAACTTTCTCACAGAATACAATGATGTACTGGCTATGTAAGGGATAAGGTGGTATTCCAAGTAACCTGATCCTGAGCTTTATAGGGCCTTATAAAACCTTATATTGAACTTGGTTAGTAGCAGATAAGCAGCCCATGCAAATCTTGGAGAGACAAAAAAGCTGTTATATGTTGATGGTAGTTTGCCCCCACAAGCACTCTAGCTGCTGAGTTCTGCACTATCTGCAGCCTCTAGACCAACGTCTATGGTAGCCCCACATAGAGCACATTGCAGTAATCCAACTTTGAGATGATCAATGCATGGATGATTGGTGGTCATGGCGTCCTAATCCAGAAAGAACCATGGCTGTTTTACCAGCCAAAACTGGCAGAAGGTACTTCCAGACACTGGAGACTCCTGTGCCTCCAGCAGCAGAGCTGGATCTAATGGCGCTCCCAGATTATGGACCTGTTCTTTCATTGAAAGTGTGCCCCATCCAGAGCAGGCAATATACTAGTTTCCTGGACCCAAAAACCACTCATCCACAGACCCTCTGACATGTCTGAATTCAAACTCAGTTTATTAGCTCCCATCCAACCAAGACACCAGCCCAGGGCCTGCTCAGCAGCTCCTGATTCAGATATTACAGAGAAAGAGAAATACAGTTTTGTAACGGTTTTCAATTCTACCCTTCAATTTTCTCTTGGATAAATGGGGAAATACTAATGTCCAGTTTATTTTGAGTTCATTATTGGATCTGTTCCTTTCTTTCCTCGAAAACAAGGATGAAGAGAAAGGTAGATAAGCAAAGGCAGTTCCCTATTTCATTTCCCAGGGATCAATTTTGTGGTGTTTGGTCTAAATCCATCTTTTCGGAGCCTTTTGGAAAAAAGAGTTTTCTCTTATTTATTTCCTGAAATCTGTTAAAGCAGTTCCATACATTGTTTTGTGAGTAATTGCTTCTCTGAATCGGTTTGCATAAACCAACTTGATACAAACAACTGCCATGTGAAATTATACAGTTTCTTTAATTGTTTTAGCCAGAGGCCATTTCAGTAGCATCAACAACAGTACAAATAATTACATTAACAATCATGTTGGCCAGAGTGTTCAAACATCAGAACTCCCGCTCTTTAGCATAATACACCATTATTCAAATAAATTGTCTAATAATTTCACAGATGATCCCCCTGAAGAAAACTCCATTAGCCTTTGCAAACCGAGACCGGATTTCAAACGCAGCCAATGCAAACTATGTTCCTTTTTTGTGTAATTGTTTTCTCCCTAGCCCTTAATGAATATTATGTGTTATAAAACAATATGCAATAATATTTGAAAATACAGACTTCCTCATCCTGGGCTCTAACCAGACAGTTATAGATAGATTTTCAATATCCTGACATAATTTTTGAAGCTGCTTTGTTTCCCTTTTTTGATTTTTGTATTTTAATTTAGTGTAATCAAAGTGTGAGCAAGTGGCAATCGAAGAGTGGTTTCAGTGACTGGATTTGTGTAGAATGTTGCATGGAGCTGTGATTATGTTGTTCTGTTTTGAAATGACCTATTTCTTGCCATTCACAGGCAGGTCCTGTGCGTGTACTTGTCTCAGCGACCCTCAGGACTTGTGTGCTGATAATGTATTGTGTGGATGGTTTTGACTCTTTATTATGACTGTGTGTTCTGTAAAAACAAATTACAAAGCTCTAATTCAGATTAAGGGTTGGTGGTGTGTACAGGGGAAGAAGGAGAGAAATTTCACACATACGCTTGTGATCTGAAGTGGTGGCTGACGAGGAATGAAATGTTGGGGTCTTCCTAGATAACACAATGAAGATGTCAACGCAGTGTGCAGCAGCTGTGTGAAAAAGATGAATTGCATGTTCAGGATCATTAGGAAAAAGGTTACAAATAAAACTGCCAGTGCTGTTGTACACATGTGGCCACACTTGGAATACTGTGTACAGTTCCAGTTGCCTCTCCTCCAAAAATATATTTTAAAGTTGGAAAGGGTTCAGAAAAGGGAAATGAAAATGATGAAGGGTCTGGAGCAATTCTCTTAGAGTAGTTCTCTTAGACTGTAGCACTTGGGTATTTTTAGTTTAGAGAAATGAGCAAGAGGGGACATGATTTGGGTGTGTAAAATTATGGTGTAGAGAAGGTGGGTAGGGAGGTGTCTTTCTCATAATACTAGAACCTCGGACCATTCAATGAAGCTTCAGGACAGACAAAAGGAAGTACTTCTTCACAACAGTGCACTGGAATTTGCTCAAACAAGATGAGCAAACTGGGATAGCTTTAAAAGATGATTAGATAATATCACGGCAGATAAGGATATCTGTGGCTACTTGCTAAGATGACTGAGAGGCAGCGTTCCTCTTATACCAGTTGCCAGGAATCACAAGTGACAAGAATGCTGTTGCACTTGTGTCTTGTTTGTGGCATCTGGTTGATCACATTCCAGACTTTATCAATCTATTTTTTCATATAGTCAGCAATGAGTGTTGGGGCCAAGTATTCCTCCCTCCTGTCCTGTCAAGTGAGATTTACATTATGAATATCACTACTCGCATTGAGCCAGAGTTGTAATTATTATTTATACCATGAGATTCCTAGTAATACAATTCCAATATTTGGACTTTGGAGAGCAGCTTCACTTTTCCCATTTGATTTTTGCAACAACTCTGCAACAAAGCAGTGTTTTAATCCACTTTGAGCCACTGTCTACCATTATAAGCATGCACTTGCCTTCAAAATCCTTATTTCAAGGACTACCTTTTGCGTGGCGATGTCCCTCCCCCTCCATGGTAAATAAAGACACAGGACACAAGAAGTAAGGTTAATGGGCATAAAAAGGCCACAACTCTATTGGTTACAGATGATGAGCGGTATTGGCTTAGGCATTGGAACTAACCGACTATATCCAACTCCAGCCCGTTGTGCTGGAAGTTCAGGAAGGGTTAGCCACCCAAAGGTGAGCCCTGCTGATGCACATCAACTAGGAACTCACCCTGTGACCTTTGGCCCTAACCTCCATAGGCTTCGGACAGGGCCATGCCCCCCGTATTCATTTAACAGAATACCCTTCAGTATTCTGGGGAGGTGATGGTGCGACCTCCTCCCCTCCTTCAGCCCTACAGAGATAATCCAATGAGCTCCGGCCGCGCACCCACTTAAATGATTGGTCACTCTGAGCGGTGACGCGGCCAGCCATCCCCCGAGCACATGAAGGGGTCGTGGCACTCCCGCAACTCCATTTCCTTGCTAGGGGCTTACCCATATGAACTGATTTGGACCCTGCAACCATCATCTGAGGCCCTTCTTTGTGTCCCCCTTGCATAAGAGGCCTGGAGGGTGGCAACACAAGAAGAGGCCTTTTCTGCATTGGATCCCTGTTTGCGGAATGCTCTCCCCAGAGAGGCTCGCCTGGTGCCTTCATTACATATCTTTAGGCGATAGGCAAGAACATTTCAGGCCTTTAGCTGATTAAACATTCTATGTCCCTTAAAATGTGTTTGAGGTAAATGTTTTGTTTTTGTTTTATTATGTATTTTATGTTCTCGTTTTGTATTTTTATGTTATGAACCACCCTGTGATCTTCAAATGAAGGGTGGTATACAAATAACAACAGCAGCAACAAAAACAACATAATGCGGTCTGTCACAGATCAGCATCATCCTGAGCAGAAGTTTTCCATTGGTTCCATATCTGTAGTGCAGTATATTTGTGAAACCTGGCCTCCTTCCTGTAGACTCATTGCTAAATGAGAGTTGGCTAGGTAAACTGGCATCTAGATATTTATTTCAGACTACAGACCAGAGACTTAATACATTAAAAGGCCGAAAGCGCACTTATAAAAGTACTCAAAGGTCCAGTGTACAGTTCAGTTCTTTTTTCATTCTTTTCCTCTCTCTCTCACGATTTCTGACTTACTCTCCTCCTTCTAAACTGCTTTTGCACTCCAGTCTGAACTGCAGTTCACCTGAGTGCAAAAATTAAAATGGAGCACAGCATGTGAAAGCAATTGCAATTTACTGTGTTAAAACTGAAACAGACTTTCATTAATAGATATGTACAATCAATCACTTCTAGCCATTGTTTAGAGAGAGAGAGAAACTAGTATGTACATTATTCATAAAGAACATTTTCCCAGTTAAAAGAAAATTGCATTTCCCTTCTGTAAGAGATCACTTATTTTAAGAAACAAAAGGAGCCATGCATTCAGCAGAGCGGGCCCATTTTTGTGGAACTTCAGGACAGATAGGCTCCCTCCCTGCTGAACTTCTGGTACTTACTGAATACTTTTTTTTATTCCAGCAGGCTTAGTTCTAACTCATTTGGGTCTCCTGTACACTGCTTAGAGAAGACTATGATTAAGTGGTATTCAGATTATTGACATAAAAATAATGAAATGCTTAATAATTGCTATTCTGTTTGCTGAAACCAGAAATGTACAGTTGCACAATATGTGATATGCAGTTGATAGGATGTAAATATTAATACCAGAATCGATTTGAATTTGCAGCTTATCCTGAACCTTGCTGTGTTTTGTATGTTTTACTATAGGCTTTGTATAAGATAAGTCTCCATAAACAGATATAGCCAGAGCAGTTTTAAGCACATAATTGAGAACAATCATTCTCCTTGCTGAATAGAAGTTATATTCATGGAATCAATTACTGTAAACTAATGAATGATATTTGAAAGGGAGAAAAATACTTTGTGGATTAACAGAGTTATTAGGAGTCATCTAGCGCCCAACATCTATAGAAGCTTCCCATTCATATTTATGAGATGAATTTCTCTGCATGTACAGTGGGGAGTGGCTGAATATGGAACCCTTGAGAATTGACTTAGATGATGAGAGAAAGAGAGAGAGAGAGAGAGAGAGAGAGAGAGAGCACTGAATTCACAAAATGATGCTGATTTCCTTTTTGGGTAGAAACAAAATAGCCAGTTTAAGTCTACCACAAATATTGTGTACATGCAATGTGCATAGAGTGTGCATCACATCTGGACAAATATTGAATCCTGAGACAGGGCCTTGGAGGGACTTTGGTCTTGATAGAAATAACAATAACAATAATAATAATTTATTTTTTGTACTCCGCCCATCTGGCTGAGTTTCCCCAGCCACTCTGGGCAGCTCCCAATCAAATGTTAAAACAATACAGCATGAAGAGGGATCTGTAAAAAGTTACACAAGTTTGATGATCCAGACATCAAAATGCTGCAGACAGTTGTTTGCTCAAAGCAAAAGTAATTTCTTGCAGTTTACTGTACAGAGAATCACACCCACATGGAATGATGTTGGGAAGTCACATCAAGCAGCAAAGTGGGGAGAAAGCAGAGGGAGAATCAGTTGTGACTGACAGGTCAGGCATGTATTCAGAGCAAATGATTTCACCCAGAGAATGAATCCTCCCCAAAATCAGATTTGAAAGGTGCCTAGCACAAACCTCACTAAATTTATTTGCCTGCAGTTTGGTAGGTTCCAAATGGGAAAACCACTCCAGCTGAAATTTTGCTGGATTCATTCCCTCAGAAGATGTGAGTGGCTGCAAAATATATCCATTTCTACCTAAAAATAAAGAAGTTATAAATAATATCATTCACATTTAAAGGCCCTTGGCATAAAAGGGGTCCTGGACCTATTTGCCTGTAATTGGGCTGGTTTTATCCACTGTGGAGGGATAATACTCCTGTAAATGTTATCCACTCCTGACAAAGGTATTGGCGTCTTTTGATTTCCCAGGAATTAATAGGCAGGGAAATGGAGATAGGGACCCTAAGCTGAATAGGGCGACCTATGAAGCACTAGGACCAAAACAGACTGTTTTCTAATGCTCTGAATTGGGTTGGAAGGAAATATTGTCAGTGGGCATCCCTCATTTGTACAGTATTTATTAACTGTGTGTGTGTGTGTTCATGGATTGGAAATATATAACTATGGACTAGTAGAGGGCTGGGCAAACTTCGGCCCTCCAGATGTTGTCAGACTGCAACTCGCATCACCCCTGACTACTGGCTTTGCTGGCTGGGATGGTGAAGAGTTAAAGTCCCACAACAGCTGGAGGACCAGAGGTTCCTTTATATATGGTCCAGTAGCTCCATAGAAACTTCCATGTTGTTATATATCTGATGCATCTCCATAAGTTAACATCTGGCTGCTCAAGCAAGCACAACATTAGCACAGGAAGCTGCTCATAGTAAGTCAGACCATTGGTCCATATGGTTCAGCACTGTCTACACTGACTGGCAGTGGTCCTTCAGGGTTTCAGGCAGGGGTCTCTCCCAGCCCTACTTGGAGAAGCTGGGGGTTGAACCTGGGAACTTCAGCATGCAAGGCAGATGCTCTGTTGTTACTGAATTGCAACCCCTTTCCCCAATCATGTTACTGGAGACTACTCAAGAATGTCATCCTATGCAGTTAGAAGCAGTTCAGTTTACATGAGTAAACAAAGTCAAGAGGGACTAGAATCTGTTGGGGAAATATTTTACGACATTGAACACCAATCCAAATGTTGTCTGTTCTATTTATGATTAAGAGCAAACCACTGAATATTTGATAGGCAATTTTGAACATTTGTAATAGTCAGGCATTTTTAGAAGTTCATTAAATCAATATTGGCTGCATATAGAAAAACTCTAATAATAGTGTACTGAAAATAAAGTCTCCAGAAGACAGAAGGCTTTAATTTAGGAAATACATGGCATGCATTTCATATCTGTTTGTTTCTTTTCAGATGTATCCCAATATATTGAAGAACATAGCTTCCGTAGAGTGAAAGAACTAGGCTTGGTGAAGAGATATCGCATCGCTAACTGTTCACAAGAAAATAACAAGAACATCTTCCATCTTTTGAATGCCTAAGCATTTGATCTACTAGTACTTGCAAGTAGTAAACCAGAAGAACCTACTAGGAAACCGCTATGGCTGGGATTAATTTTACATTAAGGGTTTGCCATTTGGTTCTGGGATTACTCGTAAACCAATTTAGTGCATCTTCCATACCGAATAATGAATGTCCACAATTGTGCGTCTGTGAGATAAGGCCATGGTTTACACCCCAGTCGACCTATAGAGAAGCTACAACAGTTGACTGCAACGATCTTCGTTTAACAAAAATCCCCAGTAATCTTTCCAGTGATACTCAAGTTCTTCTCTTGCAAAGCAACAACATTGCCAAGACCA
The DNA here is from genome assembly GCA_034641385.1 of Darevskia mixta. Lineage (NCBI taxonomy): Eukaryota > Metazoa > Chordata > Lepidosauria > Squamata > Lacertidae > Darevskia > Darevskia mixta. The sequence goes on from JAWWNH010000013.1 coordinate 7,363,589, forward strand.
CCGATGAGCTCCAACAGCTTTTCAATTTAACAGAATTGGATTTTTCACAGAATAATTTTACTAGTATAAAAGATGTGGGGCTGTCAAACCTTACTCAGCTCACTACTTTACATCTGGAGGAGAATCAGATCACGGAGATGACAGATTACTGCTTACAGGATCTGTGCAATCTTCAGGAACTTTATATAAACCATAACCAAATCAGTACCATTTCTGCAAATGCATTCTCAGGCTTGAAGAACCTTTTAAGACTTCATCTTAATTCCAACAAATTAAAAGTTATTGACAGTCGCTGGTTTGATTCTACACCCAACTTGGAAATTCTGATGATTGGGGAAAATCCTGTGATTGGGATATTAGATATGAATTTCAAGCCACTCTCAAATTTAAGAAGTCTGGTTCTGGCTGGTATGTACCTGACTGACATCCCTGGAAATGCTCTAGTAGGCTTGGATAGTCTTGAAAGTCTCTCATTTTATGACAACAGATTAGTTAAAGTTCCTCAGCTTGCACTTGAGAAAGTTCCAAATTTAAAATTTTTGGATCTTAACAAAAACCCAATCCACAAAATCCAAGAAGGAGACTTCAAAAACATGCTTCGGTTGAAAGAACTTGGAATCAACAATATGGGAGAGCTGGTCTCTGTTGACAGGTATGCACTAGACAATCTTCCTGAACTTACCAAGCTTGAAGCAACGAACAACCCAAAGTTATCTTATATACATCGTTTAGCATTTCGGGATGTTCCTGCTCTGGAAAGCCTGATGCTTAACAATAATGCCTTGAATGCAGTCTACCAAAAAACAGTGGAATCCCTGCCAAACTTGCGTGAGATCAGCATTCACAGTAATCCCCTCAGGTGTGACTGTGTCATCCATTGGATAAACTCAAACAAGACTAATATCCGTTTCATGGAGCCCTTATCAATGTTCTGTGCTATGCCACCAGAATACAGAGGGCAGCAAGTCAAGGAGGTGTTAATACAGGATTCCAGCGAGCAATGTCTTCCAATGATTTCTCATGACACATTTCCAAATCATTTGAATTTGGACATTGGCATGACTGTCTTCTTGGATTGTCGGGCTATGGCAGAGCCAGAACCTGAAATTTATTGGGTAACTCCACTTGGGAATAAAATAACTTCTGAAACCCTTTCGGACAAATACAAGCTTAGCAGTGAAGGGACTCTGGAAATATCAAATATTCAGACCGAGGATTCAGGAAGGTACACATGTGTGGCTCAAAACATAGAAGGAGCAGATACAAGAGTAGCTACAATTAGAGTGAATGGAACGCTGCTGGACGGTACTCAAGTTCTGAAAATATATGTCAAGCAAGCAGAATCTCACTCAATCTTGGTGTCTTGGAAGGTTAACTCTAATGTAATGACGTCCAACTTGAAATGGTCATCCGCTACAATGAAGATTGATAATCCTCACATTACCTATACTGCTAGGGTCCCAGTGGATGTGCATGAATACAACCTCACACACTTGCAACCTTCTACAGATTACGAAGTCTGTCTCACTGTATCTAACATCCATCAGCAAACTCAAAAGTCCTGTGTTAACGTTACTACAAAAAATGCAGCATTTTCCCTTGAGATTACCGACCAAGAAACAAGCACAGCTCTGGCTGCAGTCATGGGATCCATGTTTGCTGTTATTAGTCTTGCCTCTGTTTCTGTCTATGTTGCTAAGAGGTTTAAAAGGAAAAACTACCACCATTCACTGAAAAAGTATATGCAAAAGACCTCCTCCATCCCTCTGAATGAACTCTATCCTCCACTTATTAACCTCTGGGAAGGTGACAGTGAAAAAGACAAGGAGGGGACTGCAGAAACCAAGCCAACTCAAGTGGACACGTCCAGAAGCTATTATATGTGGTAACTCAGATGGTACTTTGCTTCTGGTAGTAAGGAGCACAAAGACTTTTTTGCTTTATTCTGCAAAAGTGACAAGTTTGAAGACTTTTGTATTTTTTTGACTTTGCTGGTTTTGTGGCAGAGTGGTGAGGACAGGTGGATATTTCAAAATGTTTTTAGTATAGCGTATCGCAATTGTTTTGACACACACACAAATGGCAGCTTCACTTAGCTTCCATTTTTTTTTAGTTCTGCTTAATTTAACAATGCTGTTCTAACAATTGGGGGGTGGGGAATGGAAGGCTGGGATTGCCCTTTGATTTACAAGTCGCATGACCCCTTTCTTCTGAAGCCATCAACAGAAAGTACAGTGTCCTGCAAAATCTTAACTCGACCAACTTGAAAATACATTAAACCAGCTTTGTCATAATCTGGTCTAAGGACTCTTTTACTTGAGATAAAATGGCAAGATTTTGAACAATGTTAGTTGGCTGTACTGTAATGTTGTATCAACTGATTTGAATGTTTTTTGACTATGAACAACAGGTTTTTTTCTTTTTTATAGCTGAAGAGACTTAGGTAAAGCTAACAAAGCAATTAAGTGTGTACACTTTTTCAATGTAACAAACTAAATGTTAATTGCTCTTTTATTATATTTAGTAGAAATTTTAAAGAAAACTTAATTTTTTCTGTGTAATCCACCAACACCTGGCATAGAATGAAGACAGAAGTATAATAAATTATAGGTTTTGTTCTGTTTTTTTTTTTAGGACAATTGCAATAATGTATCTTTTTAGTTGCATCACCAGCTTTATTGGGTGATTATGTTTTGACATAAAATATATCCAATCTTATATAAAATTGTGGGTCTCTGGGTCAAATTAGATTTCATTTTTTTCCTAAAAAATCTATTTTATCAAATGTGAGTTTTAGTCACAGTTGGTTTATATATTAAACAAACAAAAAACAACCAAACCAACAATCTATGGATGGATATTTCATTGGAAGCATGTTTGCTGAAGAAAAAAACTTTGTATGTCAGATGCACAACTTCTTGTTATGTTACAGTCACATCAATGGCATGTTTAGTGTTTTTCTTTCTATAGTGTATGAACTACATTCCAACTGGAACAAATGGTATATTTCATTAAGAGAAGGAAGTCAAGCTATCCCGGGTTGCTTAATGCCCATGAAGCTCAATGGGACAGACTACTGAGTATATGGGTTTAGGATTGCTCTGTAGGACAATACAACTTGCATACATTTAGATGTGATCCAAATTTTCCTCCATTGCTCCCCTGTGGTAACACAAGTTATTCTTCTCCTAAAATGTTGATATACCAATAACTCTGCACTAAAGGGAAGCTTTAGTTAGAAGCTTGTATTTTGCTCTTACATAAAGAGTTATTTCTGATGTGAGCAAGAAACCAGAGGTTATGTGCAACATTGATGTGATATATCAGGATATTCAGCAGATGATGCTAAAAGCTTTCCCCCTTTTTCTGTCTCTCCTATTCCAGTTACATGAAAACATGATTTGAAGGCACAAAATCCCGAAAGAATTAGGGCTTTGAACATGTTAGCTTGTCAAAGAGAGAGATTAAGTGTGCAGCTGCAAGTCCCTTTACAACAAAAGGAAATTAGTTCAATAGATAGAGATAGTGTACTTTCATATACAGTGGTACCTCAGGTTAAGTACGCTTCAGGTTAAGTACGCTTCAGGTTAAGAACTCCGCTAAGAACAGAAATCGTGCTCTGGCGGCGCGGCGGCAGCAGGAGATCCCATTAGCTAAAGTGGTGCTTCAGGTTAAGTACGCTTCAGGTTAAGAACGGACCTCCAGAACGAATTAAGTACTTAACCCGAGGTACCACTGTATTGAGAGTGAAACAGTAGGTGTGATTTTAAACAGTAGGGGTGGTCTTGCACAGAGGTTTTATGCATAGTACTGACAACAGTAAGTTTGTTCTTGGTATAAGCTTTCATGTATCTGAAGAAGTGTGCATACACACGAAACCTTATACCAAGAACAAACTGCTACTGGACAAACACCAAAAACCCTTAATTCTTGCCTACCCCACTCATACTGTTGTCAGTACTATGCATAAAACCTCTGTGCAAGACCACCCCCTGCCATACCCTCATACCCCTCTTAAGGTCTAACTATTTTCATATATTATATATATATATATATATATATATATATATATATCCAGTAGCTAGGGATCATGGGAGTTGTAGGCCAAAAACATCTGGAGGGCCGAGTTTGAGGAAGCCTGTTCTCATGTCTAAGCCATGTGGATTAATAATTCAAAGCTAAGGCTGCCATACGTCCAGATTTTTCCGGACATTACCAGGATTTCAGAGGTGGGATTGACATCCAGGGGGGAATATCCGAAAGGCGGTGCTTTTAGGCAAGTAAATCGAAAAAGTGCATTTTTTGGGCTCAACAACTTTGAGGGTGTCCTGGTTTTTACATTGTGAAATATGGCAACCCTGCTTTAAGCGTATGTAGAATAACTTGCCTTGCTTCGAAAGGCTTTGATAAAAAAACCCAAAAAACCCAAGTACAGCTCTGAAACTCCTAGTTTGGCAGCTCAGCAGGACAGCACAAGGCACAAAAAGATTCTTGTTAATGACTTATTTATATTTTGTTTTGGATTGTTTCCCTTCTAATCCTTCAACAACTTCCTTCCTTTTTTTGCAAGAGCTCTCCCTTGGAGACCAGGGCCACTGATGATTATGTCAGTATGATTCAGATCAAGCACAAGCAACTCAGCAAGTGGAATTTTAATTTTAACCTTCACTATAATCTATCTTGCTGACTTCTTTTTCTGCCATGAGTAAATGAAAGCTATCTCCCTTAATGCCACTCTAGTTTTTCCTGTGCAATGTAATTTGACGCACTGAATAAGACGAGGCCCAATGCAATTTTGTTCATTTATTGTGATGCCCAATTAAAAGCCTGGCTTTCCTTCCCATCTGTAAAAGTAATGAACTTCAACACACGGCTATCGAAACTGGCGGTTGAATGCTGAGCAGAAAAGCAGCTGTAGAAGTAACTTTTGAAGTTTGAGGCTGCTTCATATAGTACAGCCACCATATGGAGGGGTGTGCAACTGTGTGTGTACAAGAGATAATGCAATGAAGCACTTTCTGTTACTGCCTAAATGATTCTTCCACCTTCTCGTTCACTACCCAATAAGCAAAGCTATAGTCTCATTGCAAAAATAGCATTAATTGTATGTTTGCGAGGCCTTTCATGCTCATCTGACGTACAATCAAAATCATTTTCAGTTTACCTAGTCTCATTGCTGATCAGGTGAAGAGAGAACAAGATTATGCTTACTGACCACATGGTAAACCTCCCATGTGCTCAGTCTACACAGAGTGACAGTAGTGCCTGGCCTTTTGCAGTACTGTAGTCTGTTCTGAGAAAACTAACAGAGCTTGTATCCCTGTGGGCTACACTTTCCTCTGAACATATACATGGGTACAAGCCTGATTCAGCCCTTCATCTATATGAAAGCGCTAGAGCAGAGATGGGAAGATGTTTTCAGGCAGAGGACCACATTATCTGGTGGTTAGGCAAGTGGCGAAAGTGGAGCAATGTTACCTTTGTACCATAAGCTACATTCCAGCTGTGGAAACATCAGGTCTCCATCCAGGCAAACAAGAAGCATTTTCACAGTTCAGGGATGTATTCTGACCAGGCAAACACACTAAGGGACAGTGTGGAGCAGAGCCACTGAGGAGTGCAGCCTAAGGCAGGTGTGCAGAACCTTTGGCCCACCAGATGTTTCTGAACTATAGTTCACCATTGGCCATACTTGCTGGGGTTGGTGAGAGTTGTAGTTCAGCAATATCCATGTAATTAGGTGCCTTTTAACCCACAGTGTGTGAACAGTTTGCCATGTGATGACAGCTTCCACATAGAGCAAGAAAAAGCTGACTTCTACATGTGGTGTTGTAACATGGTCATCTAACTCCATCATCTAACTCCATTTGAAGCTGACATTTCCTACAAGTTTACCTGGCCTGTCCTAGAATTCAGTTGATTTGTGGCAGCTTCCTGCACTAAGTTAGATTCTTGGTAAAAAAATATATGTGGATATCCAGTGATACAGTTACAGAAAGAGCCCATATTACCCACAATGTTCCTATATGTCCCTCCTCAGCCCTCCAGTGTTAACGACCCCAAATTTTTCTTTCCACAATGGCTTTGCAACACTACTGTCTGCCTAACTTCCTTTTCCTAACAGGACAGTTCACATAACTAATTTTGTGCATAGCTTGCGTGCTTTCACCGTCCATCATGCTGCTCAGTTCCTCTGGCAAGTGGATTGCCTATTCTGTCATGAGTGTATTATTATTTTTCAATTTTGCAGCCCATCATTGCAAACGAGTGGTGACATGACAAACTGATTTGCACTCCTTGCCAATTATTCCCATGATGCATTATAAGTGTGCGATCTGGGCAAGTAAAGAGAATGGGAAGCATCTGGCTACACATCTGATCACGTGACCTGGCCCTGATCCAAGGGTACATATATTTGTAGATGAAGCTTTCCTCTTTCTTGCTTTTCCTATTAATTTTAACTTGAAATGGTGCCGTTCCATCTACCAAGTTTCTTGTGTACCGTGCAGTCAATATCGACAACAGTACTTAGATTAATCCACCTATAAAGAATATATCATTTAACCACTATTGAGCTGCCCAAAGAGCTGATGTTGATTCTGAGAGATGAGGGAGATGGAACCTAAAGGGCGCTCCAGGCAGCTGTTAATAAAATTAGAGCACGGTGAATAATGCTAATTCTGCTCAATAAATAATACTGCCAATACCAGTGGTAATAATGTGAGTGTTAAAAAATTGAAAACTGGCATTCTTCTTTACTTGCGTTCGGGTTGCTGACCAAGTTCCCCCATTTAAATGACTATTTCTCAAGAGCTCAAATGCCTTCCCATCTTTATAGCCTAATGCTCCAGCCTATAACTTAAGAGCATTAAAAGCCTGCACTTCGATAGCCCTTCATTTTACACCCCGAGCTGCAGTTTACTCCACAGCGCAGCACTGGTCATATTTTCAGTAGCTTCCGATGCAATTTGAGGCACTCCTCAAGGGAAGCCATAACTTTATTGGAAAGCAGCATTTAATTTCTGCTAACAACTCGGGGAAGATAAAGCAGACTTCGGTCAGTACTGCCCTCAGCTATACATTGTCGGAATGGAGATAACAGATATTACCCACACAGGTTTGTGTACCATATGCCTAGAGAATGGTCAATGTGTATGGAAAACGGAAATATGATGTAGAAGCAAAAGAGAATTAAACCTGCTGTCAGAAATGTAAATTTTATCAGCACCAGATCCGTATCCTCCATCATTTCACAGATAACAATAGAGACATTGGGTGTGTTTTTAGAAACCCCTATTCTTACATCGATAATTGCTTTAATCCATGTCCCAACTAGCACATTTTGCTAGGCCTGCTGTGTCATATGTTGCAGCCTTTTGCCCTGAAATGGCCTGGCCTGGCTTGGCTCCTGAAGCAGGATATGTTGATAAATTGGCCCAAACGATTGACTGAACAAACCCTACATGCTTAACCTCTGAGTGGATCTAACTAAAGGAACAGGCTGAAATCCGCAGTATCCAGGTGTGGATGCATTGATATTTTGTTTTTAAAAACATCCTCAACTTCCCCCAAAAAACCAAAAATGGATTGTTTTACCATGGACAGACCATATTCTTAGAACAAGCATGGGAAACCTACCCTCCATATGTTGCAAGACTTCAACTCTCATCTGTCCAAGCCAGCATGGCCACCATGGATGATGGGAGTTGCAATCTGGCAACATCTGAAGGGCCACAGGTTCCCCATACCTATTCTAAGGATTAGCCCTCTTTATGAACACCCCTCTATCTGGGCAAGCTGGAGGCATTCATCACAGTTCAAGGACACATTCCAACCAGGCCAAAGAATCTGGGAAGCAGGGGTAGTAGGCTAGGGAGAAATGTGACCAGAGGAGAGTCTGAGGGCTGGAAAAAGAGCCTGGAGCAGTGAAAACAATTGTAATGTAAAGGTCTCATAGCTACTGCATTCTTCAGCCATTCTGCAAACCTTCCTTCACAACTGAACTCGGACACTGGCGAAGGAAGAGGAATGCGGGGGGAGCACACTGCCCACGGCAGTATGATCCCGGTGGGGTGCCATCGTGGCTGCCCCCCCCCCGCGCTGGGCACCCCGCCCCCGCAGGCAGCACACCACGCCCCCAGGATGCATGCCAGCCCCGCCACGCCCCCCGGTGCCAGAGCATGAAGCTCCGTCACTGAACTCAGACCACCGTACCAGCAAGCTTCGCACTGGCTCATACCATCATTTCCCCCAAATTATCCTCATCTTGAATGGAAAGTCTGAAAATTATTTGCTAAATTCCAGATCACATTTTAAATCTGATATCTTCTTTCTCCCTTGAGCTTAATTGTCCATGGCCCCAGAGATGCATAGGTGGGATTTTTCTCTCAAACTGAACCACTTAAAACCATTGCCTACTTTTGTTTTGGAGGCGCAAATATGCTCAAGGCTCAAAGCCCTGCAAAAAATAGTTTTTCAAAGAACAAAAGACAAGATTTCTAAGTCTCATCACTTCACAAGAAATAATTTCCCTCATTTTCTTTTCCTTTAATATCCTAGGGGGAAGAAAATAGATCAAAAGAAATCATTAATCATAATCTCTTTTTTTTCTCAAATATTTTGGGCCACCTTTCCAATTGTTCGTAACTTCTCTTCTGTGAGAAAAAGCAATAATTGCCAGAAGTTCGAGACTGAATAAGCCGTTAACAATTAACTCGGAAGATAAATCTTGGAAATCCCTTTTCCAAGTCTGTCAGACATTCAAAGGAAGAAAAATGGCATTCTGCTATAACTGATGAAATCTGTTGAATTTCCTGTCATCTATGTAGTTTTCTCAAAATACAATTTTAAGAGAGGGAGATAGACAAATTGAATAGAACTGTAACCCCACTTCCTACAATAAGCTACCCTTGTAGGGGAACTATAGTTTAGTTCCCCTACAAGTATTCAAGCTGTGGAGAGATGTAGGAGGGTGAATTCCAGTGCCCCCAAATAGTGTTTGGTGCTCCTAGTCTATGCAGTTTGTAAAGAAAAACCACTGGGCAACTGAACTGAATGGACTACAACAACAATTTATTTGACAAGAGGAGAAGAAAGGATGAAATGTAAGAGGAGCAACTCAGATGAATCTGCCAGATAAGGTAAGTCTTTAATCTACAAAAAGGAAAAGAAAGGAAGGGAAAGAAGGATGGAGCGCAATAATTTAGCTATCCACAGGTGGGTGATTGTTGTCTCTCAGAACTGACTCTCGCTATACGTAGTCCTGGGCTCAGTCTCTATCATGCTCTTGCTTTGGACCTTCTGCTGGATACACATTGCAACTACACAGCGTAATTCAGAGGCCCCACCCTTTCAAATGAACAGGGAGACCTTCCTGCTGCACCCCTTTCTGGGCCCCACAGGTCCAGGGTGCTTTTGCAGGTTGACCCCAAAGGTGCTTCCTGACCATGGATGTGGGCCCCACCATCCTGATCTCAGAATCACAACCTTCAAGTTTAAAGGTTCCTAAGAGTGCTCACCAAACCCATTCTACCTCATTACTTCCACCACCTACATGCCTATGTGACTAATTTAACATGTTTAATGATTACCCCGACTAAGTACACCCACCACCACATTAGTATGAAGTAGGCACAAAACAAAACCCACCATCACGGCCAATCAGTGAATGAGCAAAGAAATGGTTGTTATGCGCAGGAAGAAGGTTGTTTTTTCTCTGTTAACCATAAGTTTATTTTCATTCACATCCTTTGCTGACTCCTCAGTCTCTCTTCACTCTCAAATCTACTGTTCTCCCTCTCCAAATCACCTCAGCCAAATAGGGCGGTCACATGCCCTACTTTACAGTCCTTTGCCTGAAAGAGTCCTCTATTTGGAGGGCCACCAGTGTCCCAATTTTTATGAAGGACTATAAGAAAGGACAGCCAGGGCCTTGAAGTTGCCTCTCAATAGTTAACAGCTGGACAGAAGAGTGAGTCAGCACACGGATGACTTTGTCATTGTCATCTCCATTATGGTGAGATGCACTGAATTTCTATCATAGTTCTTATTTTGACATTTGCATATGCAAATACTATGCATATATCTGCCCTCTTCTGAGTGGATGAGTGTCCTGTGTTTTGGCAATGCACAAGCGACTCACCTCAGAACTCCTCAGATTTCTTTCACAGTCTACTCCGAAATCCTTTCAATCCTCTCTGGGCGCTACTAACAACCCAAATGAACTGTGCTACCATCACCAAAAACGAGGAAGGCTATTCCGCATTCCAAAAATGAGGAAGACCATTCCACATTAGACCATGTTGGGGTATCATATTCAGCTCAGTGTAACCCTACTAAGGTTCTGCTTTTGAGCAGGAGGCAAAAATTGAGTTGCAAGCAGCCACTGATAGGTCTTGTCCTTGAACAAGGTCTCCAGTAGTGGCTGTCTACTAATATCAGGCCCGTAGTCTGCAACCTAGTGCAATCCAACAATGAAGCATTGATACTTAATATTGAATCATTTGCTTCAGCTTAGGTTTACCTCCGAATCCTGTCAGTATTTTGTAGCAGGGATTCGAGCACCAGAAAACTTAACTTTGTGCGATTAAAGAGGATTGAAGTGCTCTGTCACTCTAGTACAACAGATCCACTAAAAAAGAAGAAGAAGGTTAGGAAAGTGACAGTGAAATGCATCGAAAGGTGTTGGGATCAACAAGTTATTAACTGGAAGACGTATAAACACCACACAAACAAATCAGAATGAATGTTCAATAAAGTTTAACATCCACATACACTTCGCACAAGCAAATCAGGATGAATGCTCAGTAAATAGGTCAACTGGAATAGCCATAGATCAGACAGGTTCTGCAGGCTGCAGCCCCTCAAATTTCCCTTCAGACTTTCCCAATAAAAATACTGGATAGAGTCCAGAATTTTGAATATCTGTTACCATTTCCTGTGCTAGTTGTCATTAACTACGATGCACACCCAATGGTGCAAATGATTTCCATTTATACAACTTCCCCTTCCTCTCCTCCTCCTCCTCCTGCCATATTTTGGGGGCAGGGGGATGGCAGGGAGAAGCAGTGGAAGGGGAAGTCCCATTTGGGACATTGGATATCACCCCTATGTCTATGCAGGGTCTGAAGCTTCATTGTGTGTGTCCATAGGTGCATGATGTGTTCATGTAAGAAAACGACAGTGGTGCAATACGATACGTAGCTACTCAGAAGTAAGACTCAATAAGCTCCATAAATTCACCCCAAAGTAAGTGTGTATAGGATTGCAGACCCAATCAACCACGTCTCCGTTCAGCAGCTGCATAAGGGAAATGTATAAGTAAGGTAGAAGTCCCAATAAATAGTATATAGCTTTGTTTGCTTGGCTGAGGTTTGTTTGTCTGTTTAAAAACAACTTTACAATGAACTGATGTCTTAGATATGACCCTCTGTTTCAGAAATATATTTCACCTTCCTGTCCTACTACAACTATATTGGTTTCATTGATTTGGTTGTCAGAATGCCTTGAAGCCATCCAAGGAAGAAAGTGCATTCGAAGTGGCATTTAGAAATGACTGATATTGGTCACACGTTCTTATTTCCTCGAGACTTTCTTCACTGCTTTAAACTATCATACCTTTTCAGCTGCCAGTTTTATTTTTTCGGAAGGGATTCCATACGACAGCTGCTCCAAACCATTATTTCTACATAAATATCACTTGCAAAGCAGAGCATATGAATGTAAACAAAGCAGTGGGATTTCTAGCTCCAATGCACTGACCTTTGGGTGACCGAGCTACAAGTACGGCACCCCCTCCCCTCCCTGCTTTACATTCATTCAGATGTTATGGCTTTAAAGGTCAACATGCCAGGGATTTACGCTGTGAGGAAAACCCATGAACCAATGCCCATTTTAAGGTGGTAATTTTTAAAGGGATAACTTATCTCTAACACAGTATGGCCGAAAATGACCAATTTCCCCCCTCTAATTTAATAGTTGCTTGTGATAGCATAAATATTTATTGCTTGTAGGAATAGGCAATTGCATGTAGGACAAAATACACAAACATAAAAGCATAAATAAATGCAATCTCCACTTGAAATCAATGTCAACTTTAAAACTTCTTGGGGTTGCTCTTGATTTTAGCTCAGTCACATTAGCAAGTCCCCCTTTGCAGACCACTGGAATTTGGCTCAAAATCACCATCACTTGGACTTCCTTTGCTGCTGTTACAAATAGTGCAATGTGATGCAATACCAAATGGAGTTAGATTCTGCAAGGGTAACATGGAATTAATTCCTAACCAAGATTGCCCTAAGATACCTTGACTCTTAAAGGTAAAGGGACCCCTGACCGTTAGGTCCAGTCGCGGACAACTCTGGGGTTGCGGCGCTCATCTCGCTTTACTTGCCGAGGGAGCCGGCGTACAGCTTCCGGGTAATGTGGCCAGCATGACTAAGCCGCTTCTGGCGAACCAGAGCAGCACACGGAAACACTGTTTACCTTCCCGCCGGAGCAGTACCTATTTATCTACTTGCACTTTGATGTGCTTTTGAACTGCTAGGTGGGCAAGAGCAGGGACCGAGCAACGGGAGCTCACCCCGTCGCGGGGATTCAAACCACCGACCTTCTGATCGGCAAGCCCTAGGCTCTGTGGTTTAGACCACAGAGCCACCCGCGTCCCTCCACACACCAAAAAGGAAAGCCCCATTGCTGCCCCCTCTGCTGTTCCCCACAGGCTGGCCTTATACTCTCCCTTTGCCAGCACCAATGGTGGGGGTGTGTGTGCTAAGCAGCTGCAGGTGGTCTTCAGCCTCAGTGGGGCCTAATCCTGATGGTATGTGACTCCTGATGGTATGTGAATCCTGATGGTATGTGACAAGTTTACCACTGCAGTGAAAAATAAGTTTCTGTAATTTTTAAGACCGTGGTTGAATTACAGAATTTGGTACAGAACCACAACAACACCCTGCCAGCCGCATGGGCTGCAATGCAAATGCATGTGCAACAATATGTTTCGGGCACCTAGTAACATGCAGGTGATAATAAGTGGAAGAGTCATAGCTTTCACTTATTTAGGAAAGGGTTAGAGCTCAGTAGTAGATCAGCTGCTTTGCATGTAGAAGGTCCCAGTTCAGTCTCCAGCATCCCCAGATATGACTAGGAAAGATTCCCTGCCTGAAACCCTGGAGAAACTGTGCCGGTCAATGTAGCAGCTAGATGGACAAAAGGTTTCACCCAGTATAAGGCAGCTTCCTATGTAAGTACATGTAGTTGTCCCAGAAAGCAGATTGGAATTCACAGCCTCATCCTTTAAGCCAAATATACCTTTGGAGACCCATTGCTTAATCCTGTTACAATCCAACTTGAGTCAGGCCATGGCCCTCTAGTGCAGAGCTTTCCAAACTGTCTGTCACGACACATTAGTGTTTCAGCTGCAGTGTGTAGGTGTGTTGAGCGAAGGCTCCCCATGCTTTTCCCGCTGCTGGAAAGGGGTTAGTTTAACCTCTGGTTTGCTAGTAAAACTGAATTGCTCTGTTGCTAAATGATTCATGTCTAAAGTGTGTGTCGCCAACATGAAAAGTTTGGAAAGCTCTGCTCTACTGGCTCCTAATGCACTATTTTAAGACCAGTGCACCAAATGGTGGTGTTTCCCTGTCAAAAAATGATTGGGTGATTTCACCCTTAATGAGAGACAACACTGGTATAAGAGATTTCTGGGTTTCAGAGTCGATGCCAAAGTCTTCTGACATGATCCATTAACCAACCTTTACTTCCTATTGACTTTGGTGAGCTTAACTAGCAGTTACATTGATTTCAAAAGACACACTTTCAGTACAGCTCAAGTGCATCGTCACACTTCTTTTTCTAGCCAAGGGTAGAACAGAAACTAGATCCAGAAAGCTGTGAACTGGAGGGAAATGTTCTGATGTTCGTGCCAGACAGCAAGAAACTGCAACTTAACATGGGGACAAAGATGACAGCACACTGCATTTTTCAAAAGCACTTTGGACAGACTCCTGAATTTGACACATGTAAAATTTCCAGCTGACTTCAGTGCCAGTCTTAAAGGACTGGTGATTATCAGGGGCGTAGCAAGGGGGCAATGGGGGCAGGCCGCCCCGGGTTCCACCCCAGAGGGGGGTGACACTTTAAAAAAAAATTTTTTTATTTTTTTTTTAACTTTATTGAAAAATGAGATAATAGACACACACACACACACAACCCCACACACCTCACAAAGTGGCACCATCAGAGGGGGTGACACTTCTTTATTTTTTTTGTTTTTTTGTTTTGTTTATTTTTTATTTAAAAATCAAATTTTAACTTTATTGAAAAAAAAGAGATAATAGACACACACACAAAAAACCCCACACCTCGCAAAGTGGCACCATCATTTTTGGGGGGTGGGGGTGACTTGCTATGCCACTGGGTGCAGCTCTGCCAGTGCCCTGGCAAAGTGGTGGGGGGGTGACAAAAAAAATTCCGCCCCGGGTACCACCTGGGCTGGCTACGCCTCTGGTGATTATTATTGTTATTATTTATTAAATTTGTACACTACCTTTCATCCGAAGACTATAGGGCAGTTCACAACATAAAAATACAAAAGAGAACCCAATTATATATAATAAAAACAAGAACAAACACAAAACAAGCCAATAACCCCCTCTTCCACAAACACATTTAAAAGGACATAAAATGTTAACCAGGCCTGGTTATGAAGAAACATTTTTGCCTGGCGCCCAATGATATATAATGAAGGTGCCAGGCGAGTCTCCTGGGGGAGCATTCCACTAACAGGGAGCCACCCTCCGAATCTTTCATGGAGGAGGCACACAAAGAAGGGCCTCAGGTGATGATTGCAGGGTGCAGATTGGTTTATTTGGGGAGAGGGGGTCCTTGAGATGATTCTAATAGAATTGTCTGTAAGACAAAAACAAATCTCTCAGCATAATAAACTAAGGCTACAAACCTGTGCCTGCTTACTTTGGATCAAGCTTTGAAATGCTATTACAGTAAGATTCCAGAATACAAATAGTAGCTTAAAAATAAACAAAATGTCAGCTCTAGCTTCTACACCATCTTTGAAGAAACTACAGTAGTAAAGCCTTAAGGCATGAATGATTTAATCTGAATGTAAGAGGAATAGATGTAGTATTCTCTGCTTGGAAAAGAAAATACCCAAACCAGAGCTGTATCTTCAATGAGATTCAACATAAGGGACTTGATTTCTTGACCGATGGTTTTTTAGCGTGTCTGGCACTTTTCCCTCTTGAATCCATGCACTGACCAATCCGCTCTGGAATGGTCTTGTCTCCTGGCTGACCTTTGCCCCAGCTAGCAACTGTGGATGTTTGGATTAGGCATTGCCATAACACCTAAAGCAGAGGTAGGAAACTTATGGCACTTCAGAAGTTGTTAGATTCCAACTCCTATCAGCATTGGTCAACATGGGCAATGGCAAGCAATTATGGGAACTGTAGTCCAGCAACAGAAGACACAGTTTCCCCACCCACGTCTTCCTAAGTATGTCTGTTCTGGCGCTACGAGTATTTAGGTAGGGTAGATGTTAATTGGTATCTGAAAAACAGCAAAGTGTTAATTGCAACAAAATAAAATGAGCAAAAATGAGCTTTCACTTTAACAGAGGACCTTTGTCTTGGCTGAAGTTTTACTTGGAGACAAATGATCAATAACCACTACCGCTCAAGAAGAAATAATGTTGTTTTGCTGTATGCTTTTAGAAGTGCTTAAGGCAGTGTTTTAGTAGACTTTACGAAGATAATTAGGAATAGGTATAGCTCTCATATGCCGAGAGAAAACTATACTGCATGCTAAAGGTCCAGAAGTACAGAGAAAAATGCACTTGGAGCAGTGGATCAAGGATTACATCTGAAATTCCAAGGAAAGTATTCTGAAAATTATTCCGAAATGGCACAAAACCTCATAGCAAATTTATACCAATTCAGATGATTTGTCATCCATCTAGCTATGCATAACTGCCAACATTTCTCCCATGAAAATAGGGACGTCCCATTCCATATTGATAATTTTACTATTTATACCCCACACATCTTACTGAGTTGCCTCAGCTCATCTGGGCGGCTTCCAGAATATATAAAAACATAATACAACATTAAACACTAGAAAAAACTTCCCTATACAGGATTGCCTTCAGATGGCTCGGGGGTCAGATAACTCCATACCCTCCAACATTTCTCCAATGAAAATAGGGACATCCTAAGGAAAAGTGGGACATTCTGGGATCAAATCAGAAACCGGGACTGCGTCTCTAAATTAGGGATGCCCCTGGAAAATAGGGACACTTGGAGGGTCTGGTTACATATAATGTCCACTTAAGCAGCAGGATTACCCATTTTCCTTTTGCTTTCAGGGGAAAGGACACAACTCAGTGTTAAAACTGCCTTGCATGCAGGAGGTCCCAGGTTCAGTCCCCAATATATCTAGGTAAGGTTGGGAGAAACTTCCTGTCTGACATTGTGGAGAGCCACTACCAGTCAGTGTAGACATTATTGGACCTAATGGTCTGACTCAGTACAAGGCAGCTTCCTATGTTCTTCTTTCTTTCTTTCTTTCTTTCTTGGATACCTTTCAGCTAAAATATGACAATGGCAACTATAGTCTTTGGTTTCTGGAAGTCTACCTGGGGTTTCGTGGAGACCTGTGCCACTTGCAAGTCATTGTGGTGAAACGATAATATCCCACGCTTTAGTGAGTTCAAAAACCTGAGAAAGGGCATCTGGTTAATAAAGACCTCCGGGTATAGGGCGGTATATAAATTCAATTAATCATCATCACCATCATCACATTGTTCTTGGGATACAAGTTACACAGCACTTATAAATCAGTGACCTCAAAGAACTTTGCAGGCAATTAATTACAGTGATCCCAGCTCAGTTAACCTTATAAAAGCTTAATATTAGTATTAACAGAAATTATATGCTTTTCTCTCCAAGAAGGGGGATATTTAACCTGTCCTTCAGTTGATCTGGTGTCCCCAGATGTATCTGTGATTTAATGGACAAACATAAAGCTTATCATTTACTAAGGAACATAAATCCATATTGCTGCATAGAGAGGCTGCATCGTGCTTTATGCCTGACGGTTTATCATTAGCAGCCAGCAAACCTCTGACTTTTCTAGAGAATAAAAGAATTATTCTGTAAACTCCTTTTAGCCTTTGTGAATATATTGCTTTGCCTCTTTGGCCACCCCTTGTCTCAACCAACAAGGCCCCATTGTAGGCCTGACACTTAACTTACCCCTCTGGAAGACATGACTTTGTGACTGCCCGGCACATAGGCAGGCCCAGTCACCTCATCTCTGATAACAGCAGTTGGTGTCATTTAGGGAAAATGGGCCCAATGCTAGAATATTCTAGACAAGTCACTCAGCTGGGGGGGTGCTAACACAGCTTTCAGTTGTAAAACAAGACGTGAAGGATGAAGAATTTTATTGTTGCTAAGCGATCGTTGAGTCTGAATCAGGGCTGCCATCAGGGACTGGCAAGGTTGGGCACATGCCGCCAAAGGCGCCATGCACCCCAGAATTCCCTGGCTTCACCTTTCCTCCTTTCTCCTGTTACTACTTGTTTGGAGGTCCAGAGGTGATAACGAGCAATTGAAGCAAGGAACAACAACAAAACAACAAGAACAAAACAACAAAACCAGATCAGGCCTTGCCTGGGGCTTTTCCTTTTCACACACCTTCATAGTTAGAAAGCTCTGACATTGCTATAAACCAGGCATGTTCAACAGGTAGATCATGATCTGGTTGGTTGGACAGTGTTCTCGAAGCTACTAACATGAGTTTGGCCAAACTGCGAGAGGCAGTGAAGGATAGGCGTGCCTGGCGTGCTCTGGTCCATGGGGTCACGAAGAGTCGGACACGACTGAACAACAACAACAACAACAGATCATGATCTACCGGTAGATCACTGGACGTCTGTGGTAGATCACTGGTAGATCATTGGCTCCCCCCAAAGAAGCTCAACAACTTTGACCCAAACCCCCTCAAAATGGGCCTTCCTCCTTCCTAAAAAAAAAGCTCAACAACTTTGAACTGAACCCAAAAAGGGGGTAGATCACTGCCAGTTTTTAACTGTGCGTGGATCGCAGTCTCTTGGGAGTTGGCCACCCCTGCTATAAACAGTCCAAAAGAACAAGTGGGGTTCAGAGGAGGACACACTACCATTGATCAGTGTTTTATCCTGAACCATATTATAAGAAAATATACTAAGAACAGTAATAATAATCTTTATGTAGCCTTTGTTTATCTTTCTGCTGCATTCGGCACTATTAATCAAATTAGACTGGGAAAAATTTCAAATTGCCAGCATCGACTGCAGACTACTGCTATTGATCCAAGAACTATGCAGCAACACAGAAATGAGGGCCAGAGCAGGTTCAAATGGTGGTTTGACTGATGCTTTTAAAATGACATGAGGAGTGAAGCAAGGATGCGTCCTGGCTCCAACTCTTTTTAACTTTTATATAAATGATTTGGTGTCATATTTAGCCAATGCACCCCCTCCTCCAGTAATTAGGAACATAAATGTACCCATCTTGACCTATGCAGCTGATTTAATGCACCTCTCTCTTTCCTGATTGGGCCTCTAAAATCTCTTGGAGGTGTTTAGTGCTTACAGTAAACGGGAAATCCTATCTATAAATTACTCTAAGACCAAGATAGTGATTTTTGGTACAGTCCTGGGTATGGATGGAGACTGGCCATTTGAAATCAAACTGGATTTGAGTCTGTTGGTGTCTCTGGCAACTTTTTACATAAAAATTACTTATGCTTTCTGCTTTGTGCTTTCAATAGAAGATTGAATGCTCTAGTTATAATCCTTACAACAAGGAAAGTTTCATTACCCTGCAAATTGCTTATTATCACCTGCAATGGGAGAGTGTTCCACTCGGGGTCCTCCCCATAGGCGTCTCTGGGAAACAGGATCTGGACTAAATGGACCTTTGGTCTGACCCAGCTGCAGCACTCTTCTTATGTAAACCAGCAAGCAATCAGGTAGCAGCAATTGCAATAAGGAAGATGAAGCCCTCTGAAGAGGGGAGATTATCTTTGCTGAGCCCACCCCAGCCTCCCGCCTGGAACTGGAGTGGCCTAAACTGTATGTTACTTTGATTTCAAGGCAATTGAATTTGGTCTCATTTAGGCCTTGGTATCACCTAACATAGGGCTCTCTTTATGTTTCCAAAAGAGATGCTACAGACATTTAAAATATTGTCTTGGGGATGCTAACCAACCCAAGGAAGGACTTTGCTCAGAGAGCCTAGCATGTGACCTATAAAAACTGTGCCACCACAGTCTTGGAAATAGCATCTAGGACACTGTGGCTGTATTTATGGAAGGTCCAGATAATACGCTAGGTTTTTTCAGTGCCTCTCATGGGATGGTCACAATGTACCAGAGAGAAGACATTAAGATTTCCTGAACTATATTTCAGACAATCAAAATTTTCCTGAAAGGTCTATTGACCCTTAAGTCATGGTGCTAGTCCTACAGGATATACTGCACAATGCACATATTTTATTTTATTTAAAAGAAAAGAGAGTAACAATAAGAACTGTACTCTGTATCTATCAGCAGCATTTGACACACACTTCTGAAGTTGCCCCAAATAGGACCTTTATTGTTGAGATTTAGAAAAAACAAGCACTGACTGAAAACATGACTGCTTGCTATAAATACTGTATGCATTTAATTTCCCCCTGACCACACTAAACACACACACCCTCACCAATGCTTCTGCCATTATACAATTTGTTACTCTTTAAGGTGCAACATGACATTCCTGCTAGTTTTTTTTTTAAACAACCCCAAAGAAAACACATTTAAGAGTTTGTAGGAACATATAACATTAATGTCAACATATACACGGTGAACTGTGCAGGTCTACTTGTCTAGCATGTAAAGCAATCTGGCAGAAGTGGGAAACAATCCCGTAGAAGTGGACATGATTTCCCCCCCAAGCATTTAAGACAAGATGGGGAGCCAAAAACACTGCTGGGCTAGCAGAAACCTCTTTTGTGACTTAACTGTCTTTGATCCAGATTTTAGTTCAGAAAACTCCATTTCCCACAAACACACTTCCTCCCTTTCTGCCTTTCTCCCTTTGTGCCTTTCCAATCTTCTCCATATCAATAGTGATTTCTTATGTCCATTCCTAGCATACCCAATTGGATTATTACAGCGGGGAGCAAGGGGCTAGCTTGGAAGTGGAAGGAGAGACTACTGGAATGGGATTGGGAATTTTCCAATCCAGAGTTTTCTTTTCTTCTACCTCTGAGGCAGCCCACCTCCCACCCACTTCCCCCTGAAATGAGCCATCTAGCCTCCACTCTGCTTCAAATGAGAAATAATAATAAATATCTCCTCCAGTCCAGACTCTCCACTCCTGTTGCATAGCACTCCAGTCTCCCTTAGATAATTTTTGTCTTCATCTCTGCTGCAAGCTGGTGCTCTTCATGTGCTCTGCGCACTTCTGCAGCCCTACACGTTATGCCAGGCACACATGTGCACTCATAACCCTGCTCCTCCAGCCCAGCTCTTTTTCTTCCTCTGCACTCCATTTCACCACTGAGCTCTAGAGATAGAGGTTAATTGGGAGGGGGAGGCTGAAGCTTACCAGTTGCATGCACAATCTCTGGCAACCCTATTTGTGAATGTTGAACTTAGATACAGTGGACGCTCGGGTAGCGAACGCGATCCGTGTGGGAGGCGCATTCGCAACCTGCAGCATTCGCAACCTGTGCCGCTGTGTCTGTGCATGTGCGTGATGCAATTCGGCGCTTATGCGCATGCACAAAGCGTGATTTAGCATTTCTGCGCATGCACGAGCTCCGAAACCCGGAACTAACCCGTTCCGGTACTTCCGGGTTTGGCTCGTCCGTATCCCGAAAACGTGCAACCTGCAGCGAGCGCAGCCCGAGGTATGACTGTATAGTGCATCATTCATAGACAAACTGCAGATAAAAATTAAAGGAAAAGAAAGCTTATGTGTATCAAACAAGCGCAGAGAAATAAAAATAGCACTTCCAATTTTGTAAAGAAATAGCCATTATTTCCAAATAAAGAAAACAGGCTACTGTTGTAAGGTCAGAAAATTTATCCTCTCCTCGTTGTAGAGATTTCAAGCACGAACAGCTTTGTGGGGGAAAAGAAACAGACTGACACATTATAAAGGGCAATGTTTTGCCAGCTTGATCTGCAGAGAGCTGCATTCTTTAGATGGAAATGTATCCATCTCAGTCTTTTTTTTACCATTAGTTCTTGTTCTTTTCGGCATTTAATAATGGGATTACAAGGTACAGTGGCTAGCCAAACTGAAACCTGCGGATGACAATATTATATGCTGCTATATCAATAAATATGCAGAAATAATAGCCTGAACTCTTCCAGACGAAACAGTGGTCCATCTTTGTTTTCTAAAAGGTCAAAAGGAAATGAGATTTTGTTCTGCTTTGTAGCAAGATACATGCATTTGCTATATTTGTTGAAATGCAATTGACCTAGCAGACCACACAAAAGCAGACTCCTTTCCCTTTGGGCCCTAATTATCTTTGCATCCTGCCTGCTCTTTATATTCTCCTGCATTTCATCTCCCGCCTTGATTGCAGGCAAGTATCCTTTGACAATAATTTGTAATAAAAGAAGCTCACTACAACTGCAAGGATTTTCAAAACGGACTGCTTTAGCATAGCAGAAACAATTCTGCTGCTGAATAGGCCAAGAAAAGTAGCACAAAAAAGGTTTTTTTAATGAACTGCTCTAGTAGGGCAATAATTGTTCCTTTTTGACACCCCCTCCACGATGGAACTCGGGGTGCCCCCCTGCCCCCTTCCTACGCCCCTGGCTCAACCTACCTGGTGTGACCTCAGGACCCATGCATGGGTCAGGACCAGCCAGTTGGAGACATTGTGTTTACTTTCAGAATGTCTTCTCGATCACCCCTGACTGTTTGCTCAGAGACACTCTCTAAGAACTCAAAAGGGTTAGTTAGGCAGGACTACCCCTGCAGAAACCATGCTGGTTTTCCTTCAGTAAGACCTGTTCTTGTTGCATACAGTATATAGAATAAAAGGCACAGGCAGAATACATAATGTGCTGTAATTGTAAAGTGTGGTGCTTTTAAAAAATGCCTGCTCCAAAGGTCTTATCTTACTACACTAGGGATTATATAGCTATATATGAAATTTAATGCATATCAGTTAATATCTTGACCCTCCTCCACGAAAATAACTGTTTACTTGGCCGTTTTCATATGTCGTGAAGGCTGAAATTTCAGTTCAGTGGTGCCAAAACACAATCCATCCTGTAGATTTAAGTATCTGTCCACAGTCGCCTCCTTGTTATCAGAGGCCCATAATCCACATTCCTTTGTAAGAAAATATGAAGTAACAAAAAACTATTTTTGCAACAAAAAAAACAAACCAATGTGTGTGTGGGGGGGGTGACCAAAAAAAATCCGCACCTGGTACCACCTGACCTTCCTACGCCTCTGGGTTGAGCTTGCCAAGCTTAGAGATATTCAAAGGAGCTTTCCTTGCCTCATTCTCCTGCATCTCTGGGAGAGAAAAAGCAGGAGGTGAAGGCAGAAACACAAAGGTTGGAAGTTGAGGAGGTGTGCCCAGTGACACGGGCTGACGAACATCCCCCCCCCATTCCTCTATATCCCTTTGCCCATGTGTCCAGGCCAAAATCTCTGTGGAGAGCTATAATGTCTATAGAGCTATGTCACAGTTATACATGAGTTTACAAAGTGCCGTCTGTAAAACGAACTGCTATTTTTAAACATCATTCACATCACCTTCTCTTACTCCCAACATGGGATGGGAAAACTGATTTGCACAGCCAGCAAGATGTGTATAGCTGTAACCTCATAGCTACACGCCTTCTAAGTGTTGATAAAGTGTTCAGCAAGTGCTAAAACGTTACTGTTTATAGGAATCTCAGAGACTATGCACAGGGGAAGGATGACTAAGGAGCCATTACCATCTTTAGCAATTCAGCGCTTCTTGGTTGGAGGCAAGTATTGTCCCTTGTGTGTTGTTTAAAGCTCAACAACTTCTTTGAAATGTTTTATATAACAAAGGCTGGGTTTTCTAGTTCCACCTCACATATTTGCCCATTTTAAACACATCAGATATATTGGTGCTATTTTGACTTAATACTACCAGCTTTTATTATCCAGTGGCAGTGACTGCTAAATCATCAAAATTGCATCTGAAAATTCAAAGCTACTGCCTAAATAGATACAGTAGTACCTCTGGTTACGTACTTAATTCGTTCCGGAGGTCCGTTCTTAACCTGAAAATGTTCTTAACCTGAAGCACCACTTTAGCTAATGGGGCCTCCTGCTGCCGCTGCCTGATTTCTGTTCTCATCCTGAAGCAAAGTTCTTAACCCGAAGTAATATTTCTGGGTTAGCAGAGTCTGTAACCTGAAGCGTCTGTATCTTGAAGCGTATGTAACCCGAGGTACCACTGTATTCAAATGCATCCATATCCATATCTAAGCACATAAAACAGACCAGGATGCAATCAACTTTGACACTCAACATGGATATTAATCTATGCAACATTTCATTACTCCGGGGAAATATGCACAAACCAGAAACAACATCACTGCAGCTAGAAGACAATCAGAAGAAGACAACTGAGGATAGACAATACAAGCTGACATGGTTCATGTCTGAAACTTTTCTTAGGCAAACAATTAGCGGATCCTGACAACAATCCAAGTAAAGAGGATAGCAACAGTGACCTGGTTTGCATGAGCAAATCCTGGTTTAATAAGGCAGATAAATAATCATAATCATAATCATAATCATAATCATAATCATTTATTATTTATACCCCACCCATCTGGCTGAGTTTCTGGGTGGCTCCCAATCGAGTGTTAAAAACAATACAGCATTAAATATTAAAAACTTCCCTAAACAGGGCTGCCTTCAGAAATGAACAAGTTGGTGTATGGATGTATGGAGATCCTTCGGAGCCATTTCACTCATCCTTTCGTTCAAGCCACCGTACAAGGCAGGATTCCACACTCTGTAGCTTTCCATAACCAGAAACTATGGTTAATGGCTTACAAATAAGCCAGGACATTAAATAATGACTCAGTATCCTGCTTTGTTTGTAAACCATCAACCATAGCTATATATGAATGTAAGGTTTCTTTCACTGGGCGGATTCAAGAGGGAATAACTGTGTTAGCTTGTGAAACCAATGAAGACTTTTGCGCCATAAACTTTTCTGCTGCAACCCACTTTGTTGGATGAATCTGCTAAAGTGAACTCCAGTACACAAAAGTTACAATGTAATAAATCTGTTAGTCCTTAAAGTGCCACAAAGCTCTTCATTGGACAAACTCCACCAAGTACTGACGAAGCTTTAAAAGGTGTGAATCATCTGACAGAGGACACAGTTCTTTCAAGAAGGGATATGAATATGTGCTGGAAACTAAGCCAAAACCACGAGTGCATATTGTCCAATGTGATATTATGTCTTTCTGATTACAGCTGATCCATAAAAATCAGGTTCACGCTGCTCTTGGGCCATTAACAAGACATGAAGAAGGTTGCGTAGATCTGCAGGGAAATCCAATGGATATTTCATCAGAAGTAAGCTCACTGAGTCTCATTCTTTTGAAAGCAAGCAACGGACCTGAGCAAGGACGCCGACTTGGTCCCCAGATCATCGGCACCCAGCAATGCCAATGTAACTTGACATCACCCCAGGAAGTGGTGCTGGAGGTGCTTTGATTCCTAGAACACCACTTTCAATGCCCCCACGACCTGGTGAGGAATTGGAGGTCCCATCCAAGGCCTTTCAGGGTCTTGAAAGTGGTATCCCAGGCCCTGCAGGGCCTCACAAGGAACCAGAAGTGGCACCAGAGGCCCTGTGAGGCCTAGGACACTGTTTCCAAGGCTCCTTGAAGCCTCAGATGGGACCCGGAAGTTGCATCCAAGGCCCTAAACACTCACAACAAAAATTTTGTGGGAGCCCTGGAGTTGGTGCCAGTGGATCTGAACTTTACACTTTTCCTTAGTGATGCTCATAGGAAGATACTGAACTGTTTCATTTGTGTGTTATGCTGCTTTTAAGGATCAGCCCAGAAAAAAAAGCTGACAGAAAAGCCATACAAAAGCCACATTTCTGTTTATGACATGCACTCCCTGGATAATGGGTAGCAAACTTTCCTTTTCATTATAGTATACCAGTATGAAGAGGCTTCAGCTGTTGCGATGCTTCCCTCAGTGGTTCAGCAACACCAAAATATCCATTTGAGAGACTTTAAATGTCTAAAAGCAGATGGTAAATGTTTTTCCTTCTCTTCACCTTGGGAGCTGGAATATTCAGGGAGCCCCAACCATACACTTTAGGAAAAAATATCTGTTAGTCTGTATTGACTAATAAGAACTCATGGCTATGCAAGACCAGTATTAAGGACCTTTAGTACCATCAGTTAATTGTTATCCTTCCCTTTGCTCCAATTGCAACAAGCTATGTGTGGAAAGAAATGTACATGTGCATTCCTTTTACACCGGATACATGGATTCCTACTCATTTAGCTCATTGGATGAGGTGTGTTGTATAAGGCAATAGCTTCAGTCATGGCCAGCTAGGGGGAAATGATTGCCTATTTATTGTTCAGAGCACGGAAACATGATCAAAGGAGACCACCTAGTAATTAAGCAGGGCTTAAGTTGAACAAGGAATGAGCCCCAAATTCCATTTTAAATGCCGAATTCTGTTAAGAAATAACAGAGGAGAGAGTGTCTTCCCTTCTCATGTGCAAATTTGAGTCAAAAAATATCATGGAGTACTGCTATTCATGGATTATGACTATGATCACTTGGGACTGTGATCTTGCACCATACTGGCATTGCCTAGCACTGAATAGAGATAGATATGAGAGAGAGAGAGAGAGAGAGAGAGAGAGAGAGAGAGATGTAGTATTAGGGATTATTAGAAAAGGGAGGAAACAAAGCCACAGTGAACAGGACAAAATAAATGATACCGGTTCCTGCAGAATGTGCCTTAGATTCTCTCTGAGGAGAAAAATACCTTTATTGGGGACATAGCCTAACCTACCTCACAGGATTGCCATCAGGATGAATGGGGAGGGAAAGAGTATGTATTTAGGCCACCTTGAGCTCCTTGGAGAAAAGATTGGATAGAAATGTAAGAATAAATAAATCAAATAATAATGAAAATGACTCCCTGATAGTAAATGATGGGCCAACAATGGTCTGGAGCTTGTATTTTCAATGTCTTGCTGTTAGAAGCTCATTCCCCTTTTAAAAATTGAGATGTATTTTTGCTTGGGAAAAGAGATGGGGAAACTGGCACAAGATGGGAGAATGTGCCTTTGTGCTTCTATTAGCTTTCTGGTGAGGAGATACTTAAAAAACAAACACCTAATCGATTTCAAGGCCGACTAAGCAGAATTCACCTATGACTAATGTACAGTCCCACCTAAAAAAAGAGTGAGGATATTATAGCACTCTACAAGGTAGAGAAAACAGCAACTAAAAAGAACAGGAGGGTGGAACACTTTCCCCTCAGAGGGATGACTGAATCGTTTTGAGGCTTTTAAGTTTAGTTTGATTTTTTGTTTTTCTAAAAGACAGGCGTGATATAGGCTTTTAAATGTTATGAACAATGTTGAGAAAGTGGAGGTCGATTCCCCGCCTTTCCATAATCCTAAAAATCGAGGTCACTTAATGAAATCGATGGGCAGTAGACTGAGAAGTACTTCACACAACATATAATTAACTTCTGGAATCAGAAGTTATGGTGATGGCTACTAGCTTGGATGGCTTTAAAGGGCACTGAGACAAATTTCTGGAAGAGAAGTCCGTCCGTGGCTGTGAACCATGATAGCTGAAGAGAACTTCCATGTTCAAAGTGGGGAATGTGCAACGAGGAATGATATCTGCTTCCATACCTGTGTGTCACACCCGTGTGGCAGCTTTCCAGAAAAATCTGCTGGCCAGTGTTAGAAGCAAGATGCAGGGTTAGATGGACCGTTAACCCAGCAAGGATCTTCTTGTGCCCTTAGCGCTTAAACACAACAAAGCATGCTACAGAGATTTAAAATGTGCCCACATTCCATGCATATTGATTCCTCAAAGCATTTACCTCCACCTTTTAATTCAAAGGCAGTGTGTTAGAATGCAGTATGCAACAGGAACTTTCCTCAGAGCATATTATAAAACAAGGAAATGTGTAGCTCCCCCCCCCAGCCACCAAAATAGTGAGTTATATATAGCCTACATTTGTCAGCAGCCAGTAATTTGCCATTTTGCTTTTCCAAGGAGCTTCTTCTGTCTCAGCCAGTCCTTAGTTTTCAGTCTAGAAATCATGCTGAGTAATGACATTTAACAAAAACTTATTCTAAGCCACAGGTTATGTGATGCACTAAATAAATTATAGCGAGGGTATCAGTTTGTCATTCATCATCTGTTGAGAGGAAGACCTCTGCCTCATCTCTACAGGAAGAAATGCATTGGTAGTTAGCATTAACAATGGCCATTTTAATGCCAAATATCTTTCCCAGCAGTCATACTAAGTGAAGATAAGCATAGCCTAGGCTCCACCAACCCGGAGCCCTCCAAATGTTTTGGACCACAATGCCAACCCTTCTGCTCATGTTGCTGCTCTGCCCAGTCCCTTCCCTGCCTGCCAAAACCCTCCAGTCGACAGTGCCAGCCAGCTGAAGCAGCCCACACAATCAAAATGGACCAGGAATCCGGTCCTGGTGAGGGTGGGATGATAATGTGTGTGAGGAAAATACAGGCATCTGTCTGTGAAATGGTGTGCAGTGGGGAGAGAAAAGGGTGCAGCAAATGGTGCTCGCTGCCTGGTTCCTTAATTTCAGCATATTGAAACAACCTTCAGGGTTGCCACTGACAGCATTCATGGATTCATTGCCTGATGGCAAGGGACTTGTCAGCGCATGCAAGAGCTGTGGATTTCATGCAGCATTTTGTCTGCCAAGCCAAAGGTCAAAGAGGTAAACCTTTCCAGTGGTGCTCTGCATGCCCATTCCATCATGCAACTACTTTACAAGACAGTAAAGAAACTCTGGAGGCACATAGGTGTGCTTAAAGAACAACAGCACTGAGAGAGGTTGAAACCCACAGTTCGCGAAAGCACCCTTTTCAAAGAGAGAGTCTTGGGGTAGCAAACCAAGGTTTATTATTACAGGGAATCCGCCAGCCCCATGTAACCAACAAAACAAAAAAAGCATTTCACAGAGAATTAGAGTTGACTTTGTGAGCAGCTGCTGGGACTCCCTCGCCACTGCTTGCCCAAGTAGGCATGTTGCCAAGGCTACTGATGCTCCTTTCATTCCTGGCTGCCAGGCTTCCTTTTCTTATGTGCTTGCGCAAGGACGGTTTTCCCATGCTGCATGGCGCTTCTCTCTTTCTGTCTCTCTTGGCAGGCTCTCTAACACTCTGAAAGACTCGTCCTCCCTTTGAGCCGTTTGCGATCTCATTTTTCCTTCAAATGAGTCACTTCCCAGCATGCATATCTGTATGGCATCATTTGAGCTTTACACACATATACACACACCTTTGTAACAGGAGCTATTTGAATTTTATCTCTTTTTTTCTCACAACAGGACTGGAGAGCTGAAGCAGCCTGGTAGGAGAGACAGGATCAGAAACCTTGACCTATATTCAGTTATCCATAGCCAGAGTGTGATCAATAAAAGGTTTTCATTTATTTATATCCTACTTTCCCACAGTGGTCTCCTGGCACAGATCATTTACCGTGGTGAGCAAGGTAGCTCCATCTTAAAATGAAGCCAGAAACCAGGCTGAAATGGGCCCTGATAATCAGTGTCACTCAGCAATGCCTAGCATTGCACAGCCATCACCCACTCAGGGAAGGCAAATGGTGCCTAGCAACTCAAACATCGCTCTGTGCCCAGACACATCCTTACTTTGCCAGCTAGTGAGGTAAGAAGAAGACAGCATGGGCAGAGGGTGGCAGTGGCTTTATGTTATTGGGTTCCCTGCATTTCCCGAACCCACTCACAAGCAAGTTGTATTAATTGGAATGATGCCTTAAAGCTACCTTTCCGGTTACGGATGATTATGTGCAAGTGTGTCATCAACACTTTCCCCTACAAATTATGCGACTTGTGGCATGTGTTTTTGTTTTTAAATTCACTCTTTATTGGTTTATAATCAACAACAGACACACAGTGAAAACAAAAGAAGAAAACACAGCACATAACAAAGGAAGGAAGGAAGGAAGGAAGGAAGGAAGGAAGGAAGGAAGGAAGGAAGGAAGGAAGGAAATAAAACAGTACAATGTGAAAACACAAAAACATTTCATCCATCGACTTTTGACCTCCTTGGTGTGGGTTCTTTGTTTCCTTGTTACTTGTCTCTATTTTTCAATAAACTTAACCACATTATATCTTATTAGTGATCTTTATACCTTATGCAATTCCGAGAGTTATTCAAAGCATTCTAAGGTTTTAATATAGGGACAATGTTCTTTTAAATATTGCCTATAAATCTCAAATTCCTTTTTAAACTTTTGGGTTGATCTATCCCTGATCTTTTCCATCATATTCGCTAGTTCCATATATTCAAGCAGTTTAACTTGCCACTTCTCTTTTGATGGAATTTTATCTCTTTTCTACCCCTTGGCAATCAGCACCCTCGCTGCCATTGTTGCGTACAAAAAAATCCTCCTTTTCTTTCTTGGAATGTCTGATGAGTGTGGCATGTGTTTTTGAAGGGACAAGTCAACCGGCCCAACATTTTCTCATGATCATCATTGTTGCTGCTGTTGAAATATTTATATACAGTGGTACCTCAGAAGTTGAGCGGAATCCGTTCCGGAAGTCGGTTTGACTTCCGAAATGTTTGGAAACCAAGGTGTGGATTCCGATTGGCTGCAGGAAGCTCCTGCAGCCAATCGGAAGCCGTGTCAGACATTCAGGTTCCAAAGAATGTTCACAAACCGGAACACTCACTTCCAGGTTTGTGGGTTTGGGAGCCAAAATGTTTGAGTCGTAAGACGTTCGTCAACCAAGGTACGACTGTACCATGCTTGAGCAAAAATGGTCACGGTGTGGTTTACAAAACTAAGGCAATATTAAAACATAGGGTTAAATCTATTGCTGCCATTCTGCTTTCACAACAGACTTCGATTTGTACAACAGAACTTCCCCCTTCTACCCTCTGAAGACCCCTGGGCACTCTCCAAATCTTCACAAGACGGTTGTGGGGACAGATAGGGGTGGGCACAGGGAGAGGAGAGGAAAGTCCAGTTGCATAAGCGGAACTGAGTTTACGCAGCACTGGATACAATCCATAATACAAAACAAACAGAAACACTGAAATACTTCTAATAAATTATATAATTAACAACATCATAAAAATGGCTTAACCCATCAGTCTTTAAAAGTTCAGCAAAAAGATGGGTTTTTACTTGACACCTAAAATAATACAAAGTTGGGGAAAGACAGCCTTCAAGGGGGTGTATGTGTAGTCATTCCACAGAGCGGAGCCACCACCAGAAAGACTCACACAACCATATATATTTCACCAAATGTGGCTGACCTTGGCAGTTTCTGCTACCTAATCACAAGGTAGATTATGGCTTTATATTTTCCAAACTCCATTGGAAACATAATTATGTATGAACCCGTTTCCGCATTTACAGTTCTGCAGAGCATATGCTACATTGCAAGGATTCGTGTACAATTGTACATCTATAGTGTTATTAAACAAAGACATGGGAAATAAATGTTGCCACCTTTCAATTTTTATCATCCAAGGACTGACTACTTATGCTGCAATGCAGGGAAGCATTTGAAAGCCTGCATTGCCCCCAGTTCTTCACAGTAACTGAAGAAACACCAGCTGATTTCAAATGAGTCATGCCCAAATCGAGGGCAGTATCTGGCCTTTATTAATCAAGGGCATGAATGGGGGTCTCTGAGCTGTAAAATAAAATAGAAACTCAGAAAAGACCAAGGCAAGGGGGGGCAGGGAGGAGAGAGAGTCAATGGGGCTGTTTGGGAAACAAAGGGACAGCATCGAGCTTTTCATTTTCTGTAATTTGTGTGAGCAGACTGTAATTTAAAATTTGAAAGGCATTGTATTCAAAATGTTGTTGGGATACCTAGTTTTTAAGAAGAGATTTCCTATAAATATTGCAGTATAATTGACAGAGATCACATTGTTAATAATCACAATCATAATAACTGTACTTATTAGTTACTTTTTTTACATTTTATAATCCCTAGTTATGGTGATTGATGATTAATAAATGTTGATAGTTCTTGACTATATTTCATTTGCGTTCCGAAAAAAATGGGTTGGGGCCAACAACTTCAGACCCTCTAAGTGTTATCAAACGGTCTTTACTCACGAGTAGAGGCTCAGCAGAGACACATGCCCGACTGGCATGTTCCCTCCTTCCTGGGCGATCGTTCAGGAGCTTCTCAGCTTCTTCAGCCCGAACATCACAATGACTGGTGTCAGAAGACATCCAGCACACTTAGGGATCCGCAGAGTGTGCGCAGTAGCGTAACAGACCACAGCAGCTCAGCATCTTTGCTAAATCTACTTTATTACATATCTACACACACGGAGCTCTACATCATGGCTCCCTCTCTCACTAGCATCAGGCAGCAAAGAGAAAGAACAAAGGACAATAGTCCTACTTTAGGGAACATAGCAAGACAAGACATCCTGTCTGCCGTCACTTCCCACTTCCCACTCTGTAGAATGAAAACATATACCCAGTCATGTGAAAAAAATAAATCCATGACTGCACACAGGGAATGAATATTACAACACTAAGTGTCCCTATTTTTCCGGGACAGTCCCAGATTTACAGAAGCTGTCCCAGTTTCTGAAGCCGTCCCACTTTTCCTTAGGATGTCCCTCTTTCATCAGAGAAATGTTGGCGGCGATTCAACTTTATATGCCCATCAAGGAGCTGGTGAACTCAGACATCTGGGAAACCCTGCAAACCACCACAGCAAACCTGGTTGACTACTTCTTCCTGAATTCTTGTGATGTTTCTTGCTCGCACATATTCCTTTTTCTCCTGTCCAGTTTTGGAGAAGTGCTCATAGAGACATGAGCCCTACAGCAAATAAGATAGGACAGGTAAGATTCATGGTCAGTACTTGTGCTAATGTTACTTGTGATAATACTACTCTGGATGAATGCATAGCTGCCATCACAGGGCAGTCCAAGGTCTGATCTGGCAATATAGCCACAAAATCAGAGTAGGTTAAGATTTTTCCAGAGGTCGGTATCCTTCGTGCAGAGGATTTCCAGGACTAGCTTGATAAATCCAACCCCATCCACACACAAACACTTGCAGGCACTCCAGTCTATCCAGCTTCCTATATCGCAGCCTGTGGCCCTCTGTTATGTATAATTTTTTTATTGGTTTTTACACATATTTTCCAGCATATCATCCCTTTAAACTTCATTTCAAAAATTTTGGCTATCACACCCTAGGACTTCCTTCAACATCGACTGATGGTTTTCTAAAATATTTTCTAATTGTACATTTTGTTATTATAATTATTGCTATAAATTCAAATCTTAAATACAAATATTCTTAATTCTCTTCGCAATAATTTATATAATACTCCTTACAAAACTTCTTTTAACCCTACAAGCAATGTTAATTGATTACAATTGCTTTCCAAATATATCTTAAACCTCTTCTATTCCCTTAAAAAAGTCTGGTCCTGCTGGTTCTGAATTTTCCCAGTTAGTCTCGCCATCTCAGCATAGTTAATCAGTTTCTCTTGCCATTCTTCTTTAGTTGGTATTTCTTCTTGCTTCCATCTTAGAGTCCTTGCTGCAGTTGTCGCATATAAAAACAGGGTTTTGTAAAAATCATTTTTATAAATTTCTGTACCTACAATACCCAGTAGAAAGGCTTCTGTTTTTTTTTAACAAATGTATATTTCAACATTTTTTTTCATTTCGTTATAAATCATTTCTCAGATGTCTTTCACTTTCTTACATTCCCACCACATACGATAGAAAGTACCCTCCTTTTCTTTACATTTCCAACATTTATTGTCTGTTTTATACATTTTAGCTAATTTCACTGGTGTTATATACCATCTGTACATCATTTTCATAATATTTTCTTTCACCGCATTGTAAGAAGTAAATTTCATTCCCTCTTTCCATAGTTTTTCCCAATCTTCTATTTGTATATTGAGCTTGTGGCCCTCTGACCCAGAACTCCCTTACCTGCAATTTTTCCCATTTGCATAAATAGAGAAAGCAGTCCCCTTCTACCCAAAGTAGTAATCAAGCTTAATCAAGGGGAAAGCTTACAGAGAGTTTTCATCTTTATCTTTTTCAATGTCATCTTTTGGGTATTGTTCTTCTTTGCCTACCTACAGAAGCATCTCTCTCTCTCTCTCTCTCTCTCTCTCTCTCTCTCTCACACACACACACACACACACACACACACACACACACAAAAGCAAGATAAATTGCCAGGGAACAATGGACTATGGCATGCATATGAAGACTTCCAAAAAGAAACTGAAGTCTGGCTTGTCTTCAGCAGCAAGACACACTCCAAGGAGCTTGACATCCATTAAAGGAAACTAGATTCCACATACACCCCACCTCACTCTCCAGAAAAATCTGTTAGGAAAGGGCCTTTTATTAGCTTTCTGCACAAAATAAATTTTTAACAGCATCATTTGCACTTCATTGAATTGGAAGGTTTTAGGGGATGAAAATAGCAGTGAGTTTCACAGATGACCCCAAAAAGGTGACAATTTCACAATCTTTCCCTCATTTGACTCCAACTAATCCTCTTTGGGCATTTTTCTACATGAAATAATTGGATAAACTAAGGCAGGAAAATAAACAGGCTTTTATCTGTGGCATCCCTCGAGATCTCAGGCAGCCCAAAGCCCTTGGGGCAATATCAGCAGTTAATGATTCTTCATTCCTCCAGCAGGAAGAGGCTTAATTAACAAAAAGGCAATGTTTCACAGACTTGGCTTCCTTTTTTTTTTTTTTTTAAGTTAATGGTGCATAGTGCTCTCCCAGCGACTTTTTGGATTGGGGAAGAGAGATACAGAATATTGGTGCTAAAAATGCTGCAAGCTTTCAAACTCACACAGATTCATTGTCATTTGTAGATGTTTTGGGAAATAAAACAGGCCAACAGACATATTCATTTTAAAAGAACGTTCAAAATATATAGGGAAAGAGTCTCATCTTGCTCCACTTTTCAAGGTCCCATGTTCCACTTTGTGGGAGGCAGCATTTCCCTTTGAAGTCCCCAAGATGGGGGATATCCTTTTTCTATCTCATAACTGTTGTGTATTGATTCAGAGTGTTATCATATCTGTATTACTATTGTCTGTAATCACATTAGGGTAAAGTAACTGCCTTCCTGTTCCAGAAGGAACAGTTACTATTGGTGCATTCAAGTTGCTGCATTTGGATCCTCTGTCTTATTGGTTCCCACCAAAAAGCAGTTGTGTGATTGCTTGAGATTGCTCTCTCCAAAATGTATCTTTTCCTTGCTAGTCCTCTGTCCCTATAAATGTAGCTTCCCTACCCTCAGTTCCCCCAGTCTTGTTTGCCTGAATAAAGAGTTGTTACATGAAGAAGCTGTCTCCTGCCTGCTATGTCAGAAAGCTGAAATCACTTGCTGAAATCATTAACTCACGCTACAGCAATAACTATAAAAGCGTTCAAGTACAGAAGACTCTACATTTGATCTTGGGCTGTTGTCATGCCATGGCCTCCACATTACTTTGCCTTGTTGTCCAATATGCCCATGGCTCACATGCTTTGCATACAAAAGGACTCAGGTTCAACCCCAGGCATCTCCTGGTAGGACTGGGAATGTCCCATCTGAAAAGCATAAGGCAGCTTCCAAAGTAACTGGACTCATTTGGAATGTATGCAACTGCCATTGGCAGAACGGTGATAAACACTTATCCGTCATAGGATGGGCATGTCGCTACATGCTTGGTGAATACCGACAGCAGGAAATCTGCCTTACGGCAGTCCTGTGAGCACACTCCTTGCTATCTGCAATACGTTTACGTGCAGTTTCTTCTATATAATGTGTATTCTCAGCATCCGTTGCTCTGCATTATTAAATTACAATTTTCCTTAGGGAGAGAAATGACGATCTCTGTAATGGAAACAAAATCTTAAAGCAGGCAGGCAGGAAACCTTTCTGCTGCAGGCTGATATTATAAGCTTATCGTCATATTGTTCAGCAGTGCAAGAAAAAACCTTTCTTCCACCTGCTCACATTCAACTTCGTAGGCAGGTTGCTGCTGAATTCATGTTGATTTTTCTTCCACAAGGGTCAGCGAGGATGCCAGTTCAAAGCATACCTCAGAACTCTTTGTTTTTCATTGATATTAATGTTTTCCCCCATAGCAGCCTTATGACACATTAATCCTCATTATCCTGTTCTTCAGAGCAAGAAGACTTCCACGGTAAGCATGTAGGAGCCCAGTAATTACACACTCTGTGCCTACATTTTATTTTCACCTTGTAAGCAGCGTTGGTTAATGTCTTGTGCGCAATGAAATGATACAGGAAATAAGAAACATACTTATAGCCCTATTTATTGACTCCACTGAAACCGCATGAAAATTACGCCCCTATGAATTGCAACCAGGGCTGTTTTAGAAGAGTTTTCTTGTACCACTGACAGTTTCACATTGTTAGGTCAGGATATGACTCAGCCCAGGAGAGCAGCACATATGCATCTCTTCAATCATGGCAGCTGCATATACTAGTATCGCTCCAGTTCACACGATGTATCCGCCATGAAATTTGGGACACCCATGAAAAATCATGGCAATTATTTCATGCAAGATGCAGCCAACTACGTGAACTAGCCATTTGTTAGCACAGGAACAGAGTGAGGATGAGCATCATCCCAGGACCTCCATGCCCAAACAGTGCAGATAGGAGCAACTCTGATTTTTTTTTCCTATGGGTGTTTGTCTAGCCTATTCCTTTTTTTTATATATAAAACTTTTATTGGTTTTTACAATTTTATGTCTAGCCTATTCCTTTCTAGAGCTGCTTTGACTCACAAAAGCGGTATTGGAACGCATACTGCATAAACTAGCTAGAGATCTCATGAGAAAAGGGGGGGGGTGTCCTGTTTTCCTCCAGAGTATTCGGAAGGTATCCAACACTATGTCACATGGCATCACATCAACTCCCAGTTTTTCCAAGAAGTGTGGTTGTCAGCAACCGTCTCCACAGCTTCTTGCCAGCCACACTTCCTATTGAGACCCAGTAAGGCAGAGTTGTGGAATGTGCAGCTCTCCAGATGTTGTTGGACACCCTATTCCCGTCAGCCCCAGAAGGTTAGGAATGATGGGAGCTTGAGTCCATCAACATTTGTAGGGCTGCAGGTTCCACACCACTGCCATAAGGTAAGCAGTAACCTGAAATTTCTCAGAGAAATGTATGTTCCCTACCTCAAGAATGCAGTGGAAAAAATCAGCTCCCTTCATATTTTTCTGAGCTGCAGCTCCCACCAGCCCTAGCAAGCATGGACAATGGCCAGGGATGATAGGATTTGTCATTTAGCAACGGCTGGAGAGCCAAAGGTTCCCCACATCTTCCCTATGGCAGTTTCATATACACACAGGTCACAACTCCATCATTCTTTCTCCTCATAATGCTTATAACTGCTGAGGCAAATGTTAAGCTTCCATTTCTAGCAGTAGTAAAATCAGCAGGTCGTTCCCCCTGGCAGCCCCATGCCCAGGCAAGAGCCGTCATGGCCACCAAAAACTGCAGAACATGGCATGGTATTGCACAGAAGCTGTATAGATATAGTTTTACCTCCACCTTGACTCTTCATGGCATGCATTGTTCTGCTCCTTACTTGCAGGGAAATCTAGCACAGCCTGCCAATTTCATTTCCTGTTGTTCAGGTGATGCTAAGAACCCCAATGTTGCCATGCTGCGTCCAAAAGGCTGTCGTCATTTGATGAAATACCATCATCGGGAAACAGTCCCAGCTAGCCAAGATAATGCTAGTTAACTTTCTGTGCAGCTGGCAAAGCATGACTGTGTCTGAAGCCTCTCTCCCCTTTGTCAAGTGAGCATGGCAAAGGTAACCTAGCTGTTAAGATAAATGTCTTTTTTCAAGCCGTGTCAGTGCAGCCAGTAGATAAGTGTATAAACAGGAACGTCATACAGATATTGCAAGCGCTGATTTTGAGTTCTGGGTGTTTGTGTGTGTGGATGATTTCAGAGCAATAACTTTCCCACGGGGGCTAGAAAGAGTATACATTTCAAAAGGAGAACTAAGGTGATCAACCACAGATTAGATTTCTTGCACGCAGATAATTTATTCTATATCAACTTTCAGGACACACATAAACTGTAATCCTTCAAAAACGGTGCTGGCAAACACCCTGTTAGTGTCAAGCGACCTTTGGCTAGTTTCTATTTAAAATATATTAACTTAAATGTTCAGGTTGGTCCTGTTCAAAGACATCCTCTTAGGCTGGAACTAGCTATTGTGGACAACGTGGGACAGCCAGGGGGGGAAATAGCAGCCCCACATTACTATCTCTTCAATGGATAGTATGACATTATTGCAAAGCATTCCACTCATTGCACTTCACTGTCTCGCAAGGAAGAAAGAAACTTGTTGCACAATGATGTCACACCACATATTTAGCAGCAGTAATACATATTACTGAGGAGACAAGGGGAAAATGAGGCATAGGTTGCTGGTGTTGCAGGTAAACCGTGTGTACTGTAATGACTAGATCCCACCTTCATATTCTTAGAATTATGTAAAAAAAAATTGGGTGAGGCCGTTACAAATTCAACTTTAATCCTATGATTCACTTCAGCAGAACTTAAATAAGTTCCGAAAGTCTATCAATAGTCTGAGCTATTTTAACTAGGCTAAAGGATGAGCCCATTTCTCAGCAACATCTAGTATTAGCTCAGCACATGGTATTAGTATTATCATCATCATTTCAGAGTTACAATTCGTAGCAACCCTTATGAAATGGCAGTGCCCAGAACTTCTTGGGGTGGGGGAGAGAAATGTGTTTTTAAGGCAGAGCATGCATGCAGCCAAAACAATGTGGGAGAAGGGGAGGACCTTTCTAATACTGTATGGCCCCTTGAGCAAGGACAAAATTCCAGCAACCCGCCTCCCCCCCCCCCAAAAAAATCTTATTTTCACAATTATTTTTTTTTGTACAGTTGCTTTTTAATAGATCTCCTCAATAGGCCTAACTTGGTGTAGGCAACCACTTAAATATAGGCATTATTATTAACATTGTGGTCGTCATTATGCATCACCTCAGCACCCTCTGCAGGGAACCTACCCATGCTGCCCCAAATCTGACACTGATGGAAGGCCTTGTGGAAGATTTGGCAACATGCCCTAAAATGTCAAAACAAGCAGTATTAAGGAGTAGCAGCTGCACACATGTAAAGTTATTTGTTCCCTTTTGAATATTCTATTGGGTGCTGCCCAGAGTGGCTGGGGAAACCCAGCCAGATGGGCGGGTACAAATAATAAATTATCATCATCATCCACGAATGTGAATTCAGTTCTAGGACTGATGGTATCAGTTAAATATATGGGAACATATGGGTGCCTGTGAATTTTAAATGGGTCTCACCAGAATTGCACTCTCCCCCCGCCCCCAGCATTTTATTCCTTCAACTCTGGGCAAAGGAAAAGCTCCGCCCTTCTATCTATCTTTGATATTTCACAGAACTTCCAAGCATACTTTTCTAAAGGGATTCATATGGTAATTGCTACATGTTAACAAGCCATGTAATGAGATAACAGCATTGTTAATTCATAGCTGCATTTTTAAAAAAATAAAAAAAGAATAATGTGCCTATAAACACTCCCTTAGTGAGGAAACACTTCTCCAGAAGGTCCTTGAAATGAATGAGATGCCAGGTTTTTGTTTTTGTTTAGTTTTTTGAGGGGGGGGGGTTCTGCATTGAAAGTCTAGGTTTATGGCTTGCAATGCAGTCATTCAGTTGGTCACACAAGCGTCTTCGTCGGGGGAAGGGTAGGCCTATACATTATTCTTCTCAGCTGCTGATTACATTAATTATGAAGATGATTTTAATCTTCATCTTCAACCTCTTTTGAATCCCAGGTAGGAGAGAAAGAAGCTCTAGGGAGCAAAAGGGCAGTAACAACGGCTAATTTGTTTCCCTTTTTTGCAGCGGCTTGCTAAAAATTGCCCTTCACCCAAATTCCCTCAAGAGATATTTTTATAGATGCTAAGGCGGGGGTGGGGGAGAATGATTATTGTTTTGAAAAGCTGAGATAAAATGCTTATTGTGCAAAGAGTGCTGTGCAATCAAGGTTGCCCTGATAACTTTTTCAATGTAAAACATATCATAATCAGCAAATATGGGTGCCTACAATTAAAGAAAGCCAAGTTTAGGATTTTGGACGACGAAATACTACCTTCATCTCTCTGCTTTAATCAAGAGGAGAAAGACAAAAGAACCTTTAGTGAATTTCAGTATGACATGACCACACCTTTGTAGCCAAATAAAAACAGTATCTAATGGTGTAATCCTATGCAGAGTGCACTCAAAATTTGACAGGCGCACACACTACAAACCTCTGGAGCAGTGATTATTTTGAGAAAAGCTGTTGGCCACCCAAAACAAAGAGCCCAGGAAGATTTAGGGCTCATTCACACTTCCACTTGTCCTGTTCCTAGAAAGCACAGGTCTGAGGGTTTCCTCCTTGTCATTTCCATGGAAAACCCACTCCTTGGTGCTAAATTGGAGCAAACATCTATCCAGAGAAAGCCCAAATTGTCATTTGCTCTGAGTGCTAAAGCGTGGTTTTCCCTGGAGTAAAGCAGCAGGACAAAGGGATGTGTTGATAAGCCCTTAGCCAATCAGCTAAAAATAAAATAAAAAATACAGACCATGACCTCACTTTCATTTGAATGTCTTAGTGCAGTGATGGCTAACCTTGACACTCCAGATGTTTTGGAACTACAACTCCCATCATACCTAGCTAACAGGACCAGTGGTCAGGGATGATGGGAGTTGTAGTCCCAAAACATCTGGAGTGTCAAGGTTAGCCATCACTGTCTTAGTGTCACCTGAACCTCATTGCAAATCTCATTGTGGCATGTCAGTGTTCATTTGTCGAACTAGACCAGGGGTCTGCAACCCGCGGCTCCGGAGCCGCATGTGGCTCTTTTACACCTTTGCCGCGGCTCCGGGGTGGCGTGTCTTCTCCCGCTCCCCTTTCCCTCCCGTCGCGTCGGTGTGTGTAGTCGGGGGGGGCGGCGGGAGAGCGAGCTGCAGAGAGAAAGAGAAGTTGGCGAGCTGCGACGGGCGCGTTGACGGCAAACCAGAGCCGAGCGCGGAGCCCGAGAGCGAGAGCAGCGCCTCCTCCTCCTCCTCCTCCCGCTTCCCGGCTGGGCAATTGACAGAGCTCATTATCATGCTGCGCTCACTCGCTGCCTGTCTAGGGCCGGAGGGAGGGAGAGCGAAACGCGCGCGCACACAAAAGCTGGTGTGTGTGTGTGTGTGGAGAGGAGGCAGCGAGCCCCAGACAAAGCCTGTGCAGCGCGCACACAAAAGCTGGTGTGTGTGTGTGTGTGTGTGTGTGGAGAGGAGGCAGCGAGCCCCAGACAAAGCCCGTGCAGCGCACACACAAAAGCTGGTGTGTGTGTGTGTGTGTGGAGAGAGGAGGCAGCGAGCCCCAGACAAAGCCCGTGCAGCGCGCACACAAAAGCTGGTGTGTGTGTGTGTGTGTGTGTGTGTGTGTGTGGAGAGGAGGCAGTGAGCCCCAGACAAAGCCCGTGCAGCGCGCACACAAAAGTTGGTGTGTGTGTGTGTGTGTGTGTGTGTGTGTGGAGAGGAGGCATCGAGCCCCAGACAAAGCCCGTGCAGCTGTATTTGAGCTGGGCCAGCGCTGGCAGACGTGCTGCCATCTTGCAGGAGGCTCCTGATGGACGCTTGCCTAAATCGCAGCGGCGCGGGGCGGCAGGGGGCGGGGCACCGTACGTCATGCGCAATGACGTCACATGGCCCCGCCCCCTCGCCTAGGGCGCAAAAAGCGGCTCCCAGGTTTTTTTTTCCTTCGGAAATGGGTCCAAGTGGCTCTTTTTGTCTTAAAGGTTGCCGACCCCTGAACTAGACTGATAAAAGGACCCTTTTAGGTCCCGAGAAAGCCATCTTGTTGAATTTATC
Organism: Darevskia mixta; assembly: GCA_034641385.1. Lineage (NCBI taxonomy): Eukaryota > Metazoa > Chordata > Lepidosauria > Squamata > Lacertidae > Darevskia > Darevskia mixta. The sequence continues at coordinate 7,404,858 of JAWWNH010000013.1, forward strand.
TGGAACTTCCAAGCCACCAGCTACAAAATTGCTTAATGGCCATGAAGTGATGTGCATTCTTCACATTACAGAAGCATTCAAAACTTAATTATATTGTTATACATCACAGTTAATTCACCACAGCGGAAAAAGGATCACTTAAAGATCAATTCCGAATCTTTTATGCAAGAAGCATTGGGGAAGGGTCACTCTGCCTCAGCCAGCTACATATTAATGCAGTCTCCAGTATACCCGATAAAAATCTCCTTTAGGCTCTTCTCTTATAACAGAGTGGTCCCTTTGTACAAAGTAATTGCTTTTACTCATCTCCTAGAATGTAGTACACATTGCAGGCACTCGCGTTATTACCAGACAAACATTCCCTGCAAATGCAAAGAACCCCAGAGCTGTTGCCAACCCAGTACAAGTTATTCCAAACACATAAAAGCATAAAAAGAGTTATTCTGGATCAGGCCATGGGCCCATCTAGTCCAGCATCCTGGACTGCAGCCATCTTGTTCAGCAGGAAACCTTCTCTGTCACCACATATTTGAAAGTTCTGCAGCAGCAGCATAATTAGAGCTTACCTTACATATTTTATGGCAAACTCCACCAGATATTTGTAAAAAGCAGTGGGCTGAATGTTATCAGATAAGAGAAAAGTATTTCCATTGAGCTACTATGGAGTTATAGTTAGTGCTGCACAGCTGAATTTCTTTGGTATATATTTGCTCAAGGAAAAAAATTGTCTCATCGCTGTGTGCGAAAAAATTTCTAACAGTATTTATATTCCCCCTGCTGCTGAAAAATCATGACTTATAGTTTTGTGTTGCCTAGGGTTGTACAATGCAATCTTATGCCATGTTAGTGGAAACTACGTGTTTTAGGACTCAGCAATACGGAGCCAATACAGGAGAATGGTTTCTATGATACGGACATGGGGAGGTAACATAATTTAATAAGGCCTTTGTCCAACTGTGCTGGCATTGTTAGTTCTCATGTTCCCATAGATCTCATGTTTAGTTGAAATGGATGTGTCCGAGAAAGTGTTTTTTTCTTCAAAAAATGTTTAGGGGTACTGTCATTTTAACCCCGTGGAACACCCTCCCATCAGATGTCAAAGAAATTAACAACTATTTGACATTTAGAAGACATCTGAAGGCAGCCCTGTTTAGGGAAGTTTTTAATGACTGATGTTTTAATGTATTTTTAATCTTTGTTGGAAGCCGCCCAGAGTGGCTGGAGAAACCCAGGCAGATGGGTGTGGTATAAATAATAAATTATTGTTATTATCACCATCATCACCACCATCATCATCATCAAGAAAATCACCATTTTATAGTTCAAATTGGGAAAAATAAATACAGTAAATGGACAAAAGTACAAATATTCACAAAATGTTTAGGGGTATGCGTACCCATGCGTGGGACACGGGTGGCGCTGTGGTCTAAACCACAGAGCCTAGGGCTTGCCAATCAAAAAGTCGGCGGTTCGAATCCCCGCAACGGGGTGAGCTCCCGTTGCTCGGTCCCAGCTCCTGCCAACCTAGCAGTTTGAAAGCACGTCAGAGTGCAAGTAGATAACTAGGTACCGCTCCGGCGGGAAGGTAAACGGCGTTTCCGTGCGCTGCTCTGGTTTGCCAGAAGCAGCTTAGTCATGCTGGCCACATGACCCAGAAGCTGTACGCCGGCTCCCTCGGCCAGTAAAGCGAGATGAGTGCCGCAACCCCAGAGTCGTTCGCGACTGAACCTAACGGTCAAGGGTCCCTTTACCTTTACCTTTATACCCCTGCGTACCCCCAGAAAAAAAGCACTGGTCGGAGAAATTATTGAAATTACAGCATGAAAGCTGAAATGTGTTTGAGAAGGGCTGAGCAAGTGAGGGCAGGGATGTGAAGGCAGGAATTAGGACAACTTACCTGTGCCCTGACATCCACTGCATTTAATTCTCCACTGCTTAACATTGGCTGCTGCTGGCAGAAGGTGGAGAAACATGTTAGACTGAAATGATAGAATATGGTCAAATTTTCCTTGATGTTATCGAGGAGCAGAGGCTGGGAAGAGAGTAAATGCTCAGTGTGCCATCCCATTTAATGTAGCATATAGATCCAAGCTAAAGTGCAGAATAAAAATTACCCTTTACTCAGTGACCCCAGAGTAAAAAGTAATAGACATCTAATTAATTTTGGCTTGGCTCCATGAATGATAATGGATGAACGCCAAAGGATTACAGAGGGAGAACCTGGCAAGTCTGCTGAGCTCAGGGAACCTGATAAAAACTGTCAAGCTATCATCTGAGCTTCTCACCACATTTCAACCCTTATTTTGAGAGCCACTGAGGGTTGTTTCCAGGTGACATTGAATGCGTGTACAATATGTGCACACAAATACTTGAGCTGTACAGTTGCATCGTTTTTCGCAAGTAACATTCAACAAGTGTACAGTCCGTGTTCACAATAGCTGAGCTGTACAAGCATACACTCTTTCCACACAAACACTTGTAAATTTGTAGAGACCACTCAAAACTCTGTTCAGTGTATGTGAACAAGCCTGCAGTTTTGCCCATAAAATGTGAAAGTCCCCCCACAGGACATAAATTTACTGCTTATGAAAATTTATGCCAGTCCTTGCTCACTTTTACGTGTTCCGATTTGTTCTTAGGCCCAAATCAAAGTTCCATTTTTTAATTCTCTCATCAATTTAATGTTATTTTAACATCTTACAACATTTAAAAGATTAGACACTGATATTTTAATTGTGAATGTTTCAATTTTAATATTGTATAATTAGTTTTATATTTGTAAACTGCTTAGAAGCCTATTTTGGCATGAAGCAGTCTACAAATCAATAAGAACAATATCTGCTTAGGTTGCAGGTGGTCAAGGTTTTAGACCTTTTGATGTTGTTTTAGCTCTCCCTAACACAGATGGTTTTATAGTGGTTGGGAATCTGTTCTATCCCCCCCCCCTTGCAGGTTCTGTATTTTACTGCTGCATTTGATTGCATTGTTATGCTTAATCTTGTTTTAACCTTACTAAGGTTCTTACAATCCAAACTCAAGATCCTCCAGGATCACCGAGTCAGGATCTGGCAGATCTCCCGCTCAGCGGAGGCAATGCCAGCATAAGTCCCCTCATATTGGCTCAAGCAAAATCAGCTTAGTCAAGGCCCACACAAGGGGTGTTCTGGGAGTGTGGTGGAGACATTGTTGGGAACTGAGGAACTTACCTTGGAAACAAACTTTGTGCAGTTCAGTGACATGAGTTGGCATCCCAGCAAAATGTACACCACCGTGACCAAAAGACCAAACTTGTTTGAAGGGCTTGGGTTGGCTCAACCAGCATTAGCCTTGCTCCTGAATTTGGATCTGACATATTGCAAAGTAGTGTTAAGATATCCAGAGCTAAGAAATAAAGAAAAAGATTTAATATGTTTTAGTAATCTAACTTTTGTCTGTTTTAAAGTATGGCTGTGATTTTTTTCTTGATTTTACTGTTTTATCTTTTGTAAACTGCTTTGAGGGTTTTTTTTTCAAAAAAATAAGCAGTGTATAAGTTTTAGGAAATAAATTAACAAATTTAAAAATAAAAATAGATACTGATGTTGTGTAATGTAACTTTTATATTGAGGCTGGTACTTGCCTATGTAGATCCCAAGATTAGCAAGCTTAAGATGGGGAGCTAACTAGATGGTTCATCCTTGCTAAAGATTTTAGTTTGTGCTGCTGATGGTGATGCTCTGTTTAATTATGCATGCTATTTGAGCCTGAATTTTTAATAAAAAGAGACAGATGTGGGGAAAAATATGGTAAGGGGTGGATTTTCTTACAGCAGCTTTCAGTCATGGTGCAGAATCCATAATGCATGAAATCCAATTGAAGCTGCAATTGTAAATCCATCAGATGGGAATAAGCAATCTAATACTGAGCCCTAGGTTTTCACTGTAAAACTATAGAACTTGTATACTGGGAGGAAAATGCAGGAGCTGGAGAAAAACTCATTGCGATTGCAAGCAATATCAGCTAATGACCAGTACTTGCACAGGGCTTTGCAGAAGGGCTTTAGATGGCTGTGCTCAGAAGCAGGTGGAAGATGGTAGAAAGGGATTTGCAGGAGAGCTAGCTGCTCTGGATCATGTATCGAGTCGTTTGGGGGACATTCATTCATATTCACACAAAAGTTTTTCTAGGCCATTCAACTCCAACCCTAAGCACTTAGCAATAGTAGCCTTTGAACCAACCTGCCTGCCTAGGAGATAGGCTTCCAAAAGGGGCTCATATGTTGGTGGTATGGGGTTCCTTTGTTGTGCTGTTGTAGCATGAGGGGAATAGTGTTTGTATGAGGTACATTTTCTTACATTGCAATGTAGTCAAAGCAAAATTCCAAGTATGATTGATACTTGGCCAATAAAATTATTCCTTATTCCTTGGAGTACATGGTGAAGGGTCCTGCCTTAAGACACTGACAATTTATAAGTCATCTGTAACAGAGGGAGCTCAAAGGTGAGAGTTAAAAGGAAGAATCTGGATTTTTATATTTTGGTTACACATATTTTAAGGGGCTGTGCCAACTAAGAAGGTGGGTTTTGAGGGGAAATTGCAAGGAAGACAGAGAAAGGCAACATCTTCCTAACTGTGAGGTAAATCAGGACAAGAGATTGCAACGGTCCAAGGTCACATGGCAGTGCCAGATTAAACCCTGTGGAGGCCCCTGGGCAGTCGAAATCTCAGGAGGGCTCTTGTGCATGTGCTCTAGTGGGATAACACTGAACTAAGAAAGCTTGATTGTAGTTTTCCTTTCAAGATCAAATCAATATTATTTTGATCTTTTGTTGCGGGGCCCCTAAAAGGGGCCCATAGGTTGGTGCCTACTCTGCCTATTTAGTAATCCAGCACTGTCACCTTTATGCGGCCTTTATGTGGTCTTTATAGGACATTGTGTGGGCAAGCAGGGATTTGAAGCTAGTCCAAACCCAAACTCTCTAACCGGTAGCCATTTGCTTGGCCATCTGCATGGCTTGGGAGAAGAAAAGTGCCAGCTCTCTTGCAAGCAGCAAAAAAATCTTTTCCTGGTTTCCTGGACATACCTGTTAACTATTTACAAGCCTAGGTAATAATTTTCCTCTTGGTTTTCTGAACATCACCTTGAGATCTCATCAGGTACCAGAATTTTGTTTTCGGGGATTTGGTCATTCTAAACTGGGGCCTTCAGAAAAGCCAATGGCCTTGACTGGTTGGTATGGTTGTTTCACTCCTTTCACTTAACCGATTTTTACTTCTTTAATAGGATTTGTGCCTTACTTTTCACCAACAAGGTGGATCACAGCAGTAGAAAGTATTAGAACGCATAAAAGTAATAAATTAAGAAATACAAAGATAGAAGCAGAAACTCAAACCATACCCTCAGATATAATGAAAAACTCAAGAAAACAAACTGTGGTGCCAGGTTAGGTTTGGTTAATGTACCTAACAGGCTGTGGATGCAAATCACAATACCAGTATTTAGCTTCTACTCAATCACCATTCACTTAAAATGAGGCTGCAGTGAACTGCAGAATTAAATTGGGAATATCATAGTAAGAACTTGTTCTACAGTTGTTATTTCCAGGCAAGCAACAGAATGGGTTGTCAAGAAAATACCCCTTCGTTGTGATACACGCCCATCCTTCAATGTTTTACTGCAACCCTTGATTTATTTTTAAACTTCTTGCTGATGTCAACTTAACTGATTTCTATAGTGTAGTAATAGCTATTTACTGAGCTCTTGAACTTCTGCTCCAACCTGTTAGTGCCTTAATTTTGCCACATAATTAGTTCCTTGGGGATAATGGGTACTATTCCAAAGATACTGCTGAAACAAAAAAACAAACAAACAGCTTCTGTAGTTATTATAAAACACATCTTCTCCACCTGTTAGTAAGGCCTGATCTCAGTTCCAATGTGTGAAATACATTTTTAATCATTACATAATGGGGTGAAATGACCAACACGTTCACACCTGCAAAAATAATATTGCAGAAAAAGTCCAACAAGCTGATTTGTATCATGACATAGAACATAGATGTTTCCCTTTCAAAGTCAGCATCTCTGTTATTACAGCGTTTGCAAAAACATGTACAATATTTATGAGACTAAGATAGATAATATAGATTAATTCATAAGTCCCTTATACATAATTGATTGTGTATTTAAACAGTAAAATAGTCGTAACCGAACAGATAGTGCAAATGCACTCAGTTAAAAGTTTAAGGGCATTTGTGGTGGTTGTTAAGAGAGTAAGCTCGTTTTTTTTAAAAAAAGAAGCAGCAGCACCCTGTTCTTTCTCAGTGATGCGTTTACAGAAATGCATAAGCTTGAAGAAGAAAAACAGCATTTGTGGAAGGTCAGGGAAGCGAGCTAGAAGGACATTATGCATGAAATAGGGACTGTTGTGGTTCACATGGCAGAATGCTGTACTTGAAAATTTGAAAAATGGGTGGAAATATATTGGACCTTTTAAAGGTTTTATTTATGGACAGCACATGCAAGTTTCCTCCCCATAGCATGGGGAGGATTGTATACTCCCACTCTAGAAATTGTATGCCTCGCTGAAAAAAGGATGAGAGCATCTAGGGAACATCAGTGAACAGCCATTCTGTCATGGATACTAAAGGCCTTTCGACACTTACAGTGGGAGTGGGCATCCAGGTACACTTGTCCCAGGTCTCAGAAAGCTAAGCTTGGGGGTGGGGTCCATCAGGGACTGGCTGCTTTTTTTGTTTGAGTTTATAATTTTATTCTAACAAGACTCCTGCCCTGGGCCTCAGACAAGCTGGGCATAGGCATGGTGGCATGATTGCTATTTGATCCAACATTTTTAGAGTCAATTTCTAGCTGATTGCTGCACCTTTAGACACATGTTGCTGTTATTAGAGAGTGGGTGTGAGGTTTTCCTTTCCACATTAAAGGCAGGCTGTGCTTCCATGTCTGTAGCATATCCCACAAGTCTGGAAAAACCAGGACATCCCATCTTTTACTAGTGAGAGAACAGTGGCCTTTTGGGTGCTATGATCTCACACAATTTCACAGTGTGGTTTCCATTTTTGGGACAGCGATCTTGCACTGTGCCCCCAAACCAGTGGCAGAGTTAGCTGCATGGGTGCCTGGAGTGGCAGCCATGCCGTGCCCCCGGGTGGGGGCAGGGCAAGCCACGCACAGGGGCGGGGCGAGCCCCCCATGGTGTGCCTTTTGGTCACCCCCCTCAAGGATGACACCCGGGACGGCCCACCCCCACCGCCTCCACCTTCCTGCACCCCTGCTCAAAACGTGTTTCTGGGCACTATGCCCCACCCAAAGCGCTTTTTGGGGGAGAAATTGTTGCACAAAATCACACAAGATCACGCCGTGAGAAAAAAACAGGAAGATGGTGTCCTGGTTTTTGCCTTCAAGGTGTTGAAGGGTATGCTGTAGTCATACCCCTTATGTTCCCTTGTGTTCCTCCAGCCAGTAAATTTCAGAGTTATGAGCATACACCTGGGTATGGACGTTTTGTGGCTTTTTATTATTTATTTAATGCCTAGTATTTTAGAATTCTCATATTGAGGTTAGAAAAAGAACTCCAATAGGTGCCTGCCTGAGCTATCGTGCACCTGGTTATGGTGATGAAATTTTGTCTGCTGCTAATGGCTGCTGTCATGGGCAGTACTTTGACTCAGTACCGTCGTCTCTATCTGCCACATCTCTCCTCCAAGCTGAGTGCTCGAACTGACAGCTCCCACAAGGCAGAGGGATGCTGTACATAAGAGATATCTTCCAAACCTGTTGCCATGGGCCAGGAATCGGCTTTACCTGCTGAACAGCAGCCTGAAGGAGCAGAAGGTAGAGTGACTCCATTTGCTGTTGACCAGCCTTCTAGTTTCTGATGTGAATCAGCTGGAATCTAGCCTTCTTAAGCAGGGTTTCCAGCCTCAGTCAGTTTCTGGAAACAACATTTGTTGTTCCTGGCCAGACCTTGCTGCTTCTTGTTTTTCGTGACCTTGGACTCTCAGGTTTCTTGACCCCCAGACCGTCTGACTACATAAACTGATATACTCCTGACCTTAGGACTGGACTGAACCTTGCATATAGACTCTGCCTCCAGGCAAGTACCCCCCTGAGACTTGGCTGGTTGGCTGGCCTCTCCCGCCACTGATCTCTGCCGTGGTTGAGCAGCATGAGACTACAACACCTGTATACATGCCACAAAGATGATAATATTGAGGATCTATTCAGGATCTTTCACACACACACAAAATTGTGATGGAAGAAAAAGTTTTCTTTTCAGTACATTATTCTGGAATACTAGCTGAATATTATCATTTGGTAGCAAGCCCCCAAACCAAAAAATTAAACTATAAAAAACCCTGCAACTATGCTACTATAAATGGTAGGTTCATGAAGGCCTGAAGAATAGGGCAGGAAAAAGTTGAAGAGGGACCAGTGGGGATTGATTTAGTAAGTTAATAATAAATATAGTCCATAGTTACTAAATGATAGCTAGAGACACCTCTGGAAGGTGAGAGCCATTTTGGCAAAAGGCATAAGGCATAACTTCCTCTAGGGAAGTAATCTAGGGGTGGGGGTGGGGGTGTAAAAAGTATCAATAGGTTGCAATCGTATACACAGTTACCTGTGAGGTTACCATTAAACTTAACAGGACTGATATCAGACTAGATACATGTATAGAAATCTGCTGTTCAGTATCCTATAGCTAAAGGTTGCCTAACGACAGAAGACAGTGGTAAAGAATCAGCTGTGTGTGTTTCTTAAAATTAAATAAACAAGCAAATCAAGATCATTGTTGTGAAACATACACAGATGGTTTTCCAGGATTGTATGTGAACCATTAAACACAGCACTAGATAAATAAGAGCAATTTCTTATTGAAGAATGGGGATATTGCTTAAGACGAGAGATGAGAGCTCAGCTAGCGTCAACAAGCTTTTCTTGTTTTACTTTAGCAAGACAAGATTGTTGATACATACCACTATCCGCACTTCCCACATCCCATTTTGCACTCGAAATGGTCATACCATGTTCTACTGCGCTTACATGCAAAGCCTTCAAAGTTTTTTAAAAAAAATTAATTCTTAATGTGATTTCTAGGAAGAGAGGGGGAGGTTTATATAATAGCAGCACCAGCTTTGCAGCACAATTCTACATACAATCCTTTTGTAAGTGTGGGTTGTAACAACAAAACAGGGATTAAGAACAAAGCATGCAAATCATCAACATTTTTCTGTTGTATATTCGGCAGATTAATTGCGCTGCAGAAAGCGTGCTGGGGAGACCACACGTTCAGGAAAGAATGAAAAAGGAACGCAAAAATATCTTTCGCTTGGTTTTAATTACAAAAACAAAAACTACATTAAGTCTATAAGTATGACGCACCCATTTCCCAGGCTACTGCTGCTCTTTATATACTATACCCAATTGCTGACACAGCTTAATTAACAAACTAACAGCACCTGCTATAATGCTTCACAGCTGTAAAACTAGGTCATGACATTTGCTCTGACCTTTAAAGAGATACACATTTTGTGAAGCAATAATGGACCTTAATATTTTTTAAAAAACCATTCAACATTTTCATGCTTCTTTACTTGTGCTGCTCAAAAGCTATAGCTATGTTATTATTGTGCTAGATCAGACCAAACGCCTGCCTAGCCCAGCACCCTATTGCAGGCCACAACGCAGCAGGCCAAGGGGGTATGAATTTACAGCATGAATACTGTAAGAAAGACATGACACCCCCTTTGGCCACAACTTTATTGATCACAGATGTAGATCAGATTTGGCAGAGGCACTGGGTGTGTATTCTGAATCGGCCAGCCTGGTTGCTGACTGATATCTCCATCAGGGTCAGTCCTGGTGAGAGGATATCCTCCATTGATGCAGTTCTGACAAGGAAATTCCTTTTTTTTTTTTTAATTAATTTTTATTGATTTTACAATATTTGTCTGGCCCCGATTCAGGCCAGCTCACTTGTGTTACAATCATTCTCATGCTTCCTCACGTCCACTCCATTGTTTTCCATCTGTTTACATATAACAATTTTTAACAGGTTCCTTATTTCTTAATCAAAATAATTATTTTCCTAATATCAATCTCTTCATCCACATCCCTCTTGCCTCCCCCGGTCCCTGGGTACACAGCTGTTATTTGCAATATTAACTACTTATCATACTTATCATATTTAAAATGAAAAATACTTATCCTTCACTTATATTTCATAATATTTAAGCAGTCCCTGGCATGTCCATAAATCAAAAACCATAAATCCATAAATCAGGCAGTACTTAAACAGTTCTTATCCTATACCTGCTGGTTCTGAAACCCAGAACCAGAGTGGATCCTGCATTGTATCCTCCAAGTTGGCAATCACCAAAATCTGTAGCCAGCCATCCCATTTCATATTCAACTCGTCTCGGCTTCCCTTCCGCTGCCTGTCAGTAGATATCAGTTTGCTGTTTTTTCTTATGATTCTTCTCTTGCTTCTTGAAGTAGCAACTCCTTTTCTTTTTCGGTTGTAAAATCTCTTCCTGCAGCTGGTGTTTGCCCAAATAATCTTTCGTTGCCCAGCCTTGACGAGTCCTGTCACTTCCTTAGTTGTTTGTACATCTGGTTCAGCCGGCACAGTGTTTGGATTTTGCCTTATCTCGTCCGCAGTCTTTCCCATAGCATTCCTCTCTCTCAGTTCTGCAATGTATTCCTGCATCTTCTCCAGCACAGTTTGCCAAGTAATATCCGGTTTCATCGCCATTTTCTTGATCACAGTTCAAGAGGTTTTTTGGTTTTTTGGGGGTTTTTTTTTGCCTTTTAAACTTTTAAAACTTTTCACAACTTTTTCCTCTTGATAAAACTTCGCAAAATTTTCAGCTTAAGAATAATCCACAAAACTATCACAGTTCCTTCTGCTTCCCCCAGGACCAGGGGAGGCTCAGAGGTTGATTTAAAGCCATGTAGCAAAAAACAACAACAATTCAATCCTTTTCATGCATCTGTAACTATTTCCTGTTTCACTGTATCAATGGAAAGGAACGGACCTCCGTGTTTTCATTCCAATCCAGTCCAAATTTAGTCCCAATTTCAATTTTATTGCCTTTTACTCACAGTTCCAAATTGCAGGTCTTGGAGAAATCAGCGCGCTCCGAGGAGTCGGTCTCGCAGCTTCGCCCGATGGGGAGTTAGCGGACCCTGAGGCTCCGCCGCCCGCTCGCACTCGGGAGCCCTTGCTGTGGTCTCCCGAGGAGCAGGACCGGCGTCCGAGCCTATGCAGGTCCTTTGGACCCCGGGACGCCCTTCCCGGGGGTTTTGGGGATCGCGGCGCTGGCGCGATGTCCCCTTTTCCCAGTCGGACGGGGGAATGTCATGAGCGACATGTCCCCCCGACCGTCTCCTCCGGCGCGCCGACCGGAAGCCTCCTGACAAGGAAATTCCACCAGGATGACATTCAGCTCCCATCTAGGCTTTAGGGCAGCATTCCTCCCCTTGGACCTCCTTACCTGGGTACCCTGAGTTCACTCTGGAATTTTGGGGGTGGGCTACCCATCCTGCTAGCTTTTGACTAAGGTTCCAATCCAATGCCTTCTCCCTCCAAAGTTGTTGCTATAAGGGAGGCAAAAAACTCAAAACGGCCCAATACATCTGCAGGTAGATTCCTTTTTGGCCCCAAATACAGTGACTGAAAATTTCCCCAGCATGCATGCACTGCCTATTTTCCACTGGGCAGAACCACAAAATACGGGGGGGGGGTAGGGGGAGCAACCATTTTGGACACTGCTGGATAGCAGCACAGCCAACTTTTATGCCCCGCAATCAGACCAGATTGAGAACTGTCCCTGCCAGGTCCCCTCTCTTCTGGGTCTCTGAGTAGCCCATTTTAATTTTAATTTATTGGTGGGCAATCCTTGCAGCCAGCCTAGGCCTGTCCTGATGCCAGCCGGCCACACAAGGTGATCATTTCACACCCTCGGCCTCTGCCACCACTGTCAGAGTTACAATATGTGGTCTTTCCCTACACTGGGCAACAAAAATGCCCATGGAAAGCCCACAAGCAAGATATGAGGGCAAAAGCACCCTCCCACTATTGTTCCCTTGTGGATGGTATCTGCCACACTTTTGTTTTTGAAGCAATGGGATTTCCACTTCTGGCATGCATTACTATACCCATTTAAGAGTTTGTGTTCATAATCACTCAGTTTGCAGAATGGTGAGCTGGCTCCTGATAATTATTTCAAGTCTGAAACATGGGGGTGGAAGGAGCCGAAGAAGTTCAGCATCCCATTGTCTGGGTCAAGATGAAAAGCGCTCCATGGGCATTCAGTTTCTCATCTCACCTCCAGCCAATGACGCCATTTATGTAATGAGAATAATGGGGCGATCTAATAAAATGTACCTCACAGGAAAGGTAGTGGATAGGGACAGAAGCTCTTCAAGGTCTCTTTCAAACCAAGCTCCCTTCTTCTGTGTCCCCTTTCCTTGTGGTCGCAGTGATAGATCTCACCGAGTCACACGTTAGGCAGGACACCTTTTCAGCAGCGGGGGAAGGAAAATCACAACCGAGTAAATTAAAATAAAGAACCACCCGTTTGACTATCAAGCTCTAGGTGGCTGTGAGCAATCATTGCTGTGTCAGCTTAACTGGACTAGCCACTCTTGGCTCAGCACAGTGGATTTCCCCAGAGTCCTTCCGGGGGAACAATTCCTGCACTCCAATGTATCAAGTGCAGCCGTTGTAGATGGTTTCCTATTGACAAGCACGTTAGTTTAGATTGAAGCCCTTCCATTCTAGGTCTCGGAAGGCCCAGTCAAAAGGTGGTTCTGATAAACTTCTATTTCTCTGAGATAAAATCCCAATCAAGGGGGAAATGAAAGAAAGCCATTTTACACAGAGTTTTGGAGACAACAAAACTACTTTATAATTAACAGTTTGGCACTTGTCTTTCAGGGCCTGCCTTCTGTGCTGCCAGCAGCATTGCCATCTTCAAATCAACAAGTCTTTAACCTTTTCCTGGAGTGAAAAAATGGAACATGCAGTGTGTGGAAAGGAAAGATGGCTTTTTGAGGAGCTGTAAAAATACGTAGAAGAAATGTGATGTTTCTGGTAGAAACAGTTATTTATGGGCTGAGCTGTGCATATTCTGCTAAACTACAAACACCAGAATTGTCCCCTGTGATTTCTAGTTATTTGCAGCCTGTGAGATTTGCGGTAGGTTGGCAAGGATTTTTGACTCATAACTACTTAACAATAGCAGCTGTGAAAGGATTCCCCCCCCCCCGCCAGGCTAAATGCAGGGAACAGTCCAGGGTAACAAGGAGTAGCTTTCACATGGAAGGACTGTGAGCTCCATGAAGTTCTGATACGCAAAACCAGAGGTAAGCCACTGATGGTTCCTTCCAGATGTTGTTGCTCTTCCAACTCCATTCAGTCCCAGCCAGCATGGTCAATAGCCATGGGGATAGGAGTTGCTGTCCAGCAAACCTGGACATTGGCTTCCCTTGCTCATAACGAATTCCTGGGCCCAGAATTATTTAATTCTGGGGATATTCTTTTCCACAGAACTCTGGACGTTGGGGTGTATATCAGCTCAAACATAATCAATGGACTTCCTTGAAACAGTTGTGCTCTGAATGAAATTGCATCGATAAAATTAGTGGATAAATTAGTTGTTTGTTCAGGGACTTAAAGTGAGTTGGTCACCCTTCTTATATTTCCCCTGCCTTTAAATGCCATACATCATGCATCTGATTCCGGCTTCCTGTTCCATTCATATAGGTGGGATATATATTTTAGTTGAAGTAAATTATGACAGAAGATAAGCAAAATTAAAAATGCAATTAACATAAGAAATAATAAATTGTTTAATTACCCTTGAAACGAGGCCTTGTGAAGATCTAATAAGCTTCGGAGTGTTTCTGTTACTAGTCAAATTAACAATCAAAGGAATGTGAAAATGTTTGCATGACTTCTGCAGAGAAGTTGCATGGTCCAGTAAATAAAAGGCTGGGCCCAGAAGTTTGGTGTCCAAAGAAAGATGAAGCATCTTCTTTTTGCCTACTCTTTCCCTTACAAAAGCTGTTCATCCTTATGTTGGATCCTGCAATATCTCCAGAACAGGGAGAATCACAGTCAGTGAAATGACTGTGAAAAAAGAAAAAAAAAATTCTCCCCCCCCCCTTTGGCTCCATATTGCAAATGGTTTCAGGTGAGCTCTTCCATGCACCATGGAGGCATTGCTGTCAGAGAGAAAAAAATCAAAAGCGTTTGTGAAACTGGTTTCATGGTTCTTTGGACCCAGCCCTCTGTTTCCTTCCCAACATCTCCCAGCCACCCAATCCCAAAATTCTTCTTCTTCTTCTTTAATATTGGAGAGGGAAAGAAGAACAACTTGTACTCATCTTTAATCTCACCTGCCAGGAACCCTCTTAGTCACTAATGCTTTTATTTTAATTTAAAGCCGTATCAGTCCTTTAAAACACAGGCTTGTAATAGTCTTTGGAATTTTGACAAGTCCTTGGCAGTAGAGGCAAATGGAGCACCTTTGTAATCTATAATTGCTTTTTCAGCCTAGTTAAAATTATCTGATTGCAATTGTTAAGATTCTTTTGTTTAAGTTAGAATATACTGCTCTGATGCTGAACTGCAGTGCAGATTTGACCTTTCAGACTTTCACTGGGATCTCTGGAGAATCTCTCTTTTATGACAGTAGTGTGTGTGGATCCCCCGGCTAATATTGGATCCATTTTGATTTAAGGGTACTATAGGGAGCCTCAGAGCTAGAACCATCTAGGCTGGTCCTTGTGTCATATTTTTTTGCACTCAGGGGTGCAATTGTAAGTCATCTCATTCCTCTATGTGGAGAAATTTATAGCCACATCGGTTTGCGAATTAGGCATAATTTTCTGTTTAGATAATTAGGTAATTATTTAGTTAGTTACTTCTATCCTCAAATACTCATCAGAGGAAACAGCATTTACAACTGAATTATTATTATTATTATTATTATTATTATTATTATTATTACTACTACTACTACTACTACTACTACTACTGCTACAGTATTATTATTATTTATTATTAAGCACTAAAAGAACATCTTGCTTGTCTGGCCACAGCATTTTCAGGGCTCACCAAAAATTGTTTCACAAGTGAGCGTTCACCACTCATTAGCCACAGTAGGTAAAGGTAAAGGGACCCCTGACCATTTAGGTCCAGTCATGACCGACTCTGGGGTTGCGGCGCTCATCTTGCTTTATTGGCAGAGGGAGCCGGCATACAGCTTCCGGGTCATGTGGCCAGCATGACAAAGCCGCTTCTGGCGAACCAGAGCAGCGCACGGAAATGCCATTTACCTTCCCGCCATTTACCTTCTACTTGCACTTTGACGTGCTTTCGAACTGCTAGGTGGGCAGGAGCAGGGGCCGAGCAATGGGAGCTCACCCCATTGCACCACAGTAAAGGCAAGAGATTATCTGTGGTTGGGAGTCAGCCACCATAGATTAATCACTTCGGATAATAATAATATTGTTAATAATATTATTAATAATAACATCCAGAGGTTGTATATGCAAGGATCTAAATGGGAAATCACCCATTTCCATATATGATTCCTTGGGTGGCATGAAACTTCCTCATCTCATCAGCACAAGATTTTCCACCTGCGCAATGAACACACACGCTTTCTCTCCCCGTACACACCCCGTGTTTTCCCTGAAACTGCTACAGTAGGTTGGCAAAACACCCAGAACAGATTTAAGAGCACAAAGGAAGAGATGCAGTAACCAGACCCAGACATGCTTAGCATAAGCAAATTGGTGGCCTCATGTGCCGTCAAACCATACCTGGGAATATAGTAATATAAATAAACCATCTCCACTAGCTTATTTGGGTCATCTGTGATGACTAATTCACACCTGCAAATCATGTGAGCACACAGCACCCTTGGACAGCTGATGAGGAGTCCCAGCAGGTCTCAGCAGGGCCTCCCAACCACAGGTGAGCGCATGCAGCTTTGCAGCCTGAGGCAATATATGTTGATATAGCCTTTTGCTAAGACAACCGCTTGCTTATTCCTGATGACAAAATGCTCACCTAGATAAAAGCATCTTGCATTGCTTTCAGAAATAATTGTGGTTTTTATTAAAAAAGAAAAATAGGTTCCATTCACTTCTGAGCTTTTCAGAAGTGCTTTCATTTTATTTTTATAAAGATTGCCGCAATCTTTAAAGTAGCTGTGCTTTTGAAGTTAAGATTTCCAGCCTTCTAACGCAGCAAAATGACCGCTAATGTACACAAATATCCTTCTGGTTTATTACCATTTTTAAAAGGTTTATATGGATTATAAGGAACTAAACTTCAAAGGATCCATGAGACTTACTACCAGACAGATAAGCTTAACACTTCCGCTTCTGTTAGCAGGTGGAAGCAGCCTCCCATCGGTGGTGGTCCCAGGAGGAGGAGGAGCTGCCAGTCATAGAAGCCGCATGGCCACTGCATTTGGCTCCGCCCTCAGCTCCTCCAAAGGTCCTGACGTTACATGCCCAATGTCAGGACATCGCAACATGCATTACGTCACTCGCAGTGTTGCCCCCCATCACCCTCGCAAGCTGGTGCCTCTGGTTCACAGCCATGAAATTTACCAAGTGACCTTGAGCCAGTCACTGTCTAAGCCTAGTCTACTTCACAGGGTTGCAAGGATAAAATATGCTGCCCCATACCCATGTTTATCACCCTGAGCACAGACACTGTGTGAGATGATATCGTCCTGCTCTGAAAATATCCGAAAGCTGTGCTCCCTGAGGGTCCCTTTCCACTTCGCTTTCTGATGTTACATAGCTTATCATTTATTTTTTTGCTATGTGCTAATGCCAGTTAAGGCAAATGAAGCCTATTCAGAATAAAGGCAATGATCCTGAAGAGGTGGACCTTTTTTTAGTCCTTTCATAGCAATTCCAGGAAAAAAAATCATTGTAAAGGGAAGCAGCTTCCAATGCTGATGAAAACATTAGCAAACCACCACCACCACTTTGTCTCAGTACTATATTGTGCAAAATTACCAGACCTGGATAAATAAATGATTCATGTGAGTTAGCTTTGCATGAATAAATGATTCATTTCTTCTCTAAGCCTTGTTAGGGAAGAATACGAAATTAATGCTATTCCACGTGAATCAAAAATTCTATTTTTAAAATGCTGACTTAATTATGAGTGTTTGCTAAGCCTGTCTGTCTGTCTATCTATCTATACTGTATCATATTAATGCTGCTGAAGAAAATAAAAAAACCTGAACTAACAATAAGATGGCCCATTTATGGACATTCATTATAGATGAGCTATTAGATATTGATGTTTCCATGTTTCCCCCCCCCCCCATTCCCCTTTGGAATTGCAGCTTAACTGCTGTTCCAAACACTTTCTTAACACTACTCAGAGTGAAGGGGTTTATCAAAGGAGTTCTCAACAAGCTTTATATCCTGAGAAACAGTCATTATCAATCAAAATGCTTTCTTTGAAGTGGTCTCGCCTCACCAAGAAATAGAGAGAATAAGTGCCGGATGATACAAGTCCACCTCCCTGTCAGTTTGCATTTCTTAGTGCAGAAAGTATTGATCTGATGTGTAGAGATCTTTCCTATTCTACTTAATTCAAGAGGGTTCTGGAAGCTTCTCTGTGTGAAAGAAACAAACAGAAGGTTCATGATATTTGGGTTATACCTTCAGAGAAGCCGAGTACAGCTGGCTTAAACTGGTTCTGTTGTCTCTTTTAGTAAAGGTCATGCTGACTATAAATATAGGCTAGAAGGTGCCTGGGCTTCATTTTCTCTTTCTATCTCTTTTCCTTCTGGTGTGGTTTTCTGTACATAGTATGCTTAGTGTTAAGGTTTCGACTTATTATAAGTTATTGTAAATTTAAGTTAAGTCTGCGGCAACTGGATTTCTTATGGACAGCGCCAATCCTGAATGTATTGGATTTGTGACCATTCTGCTCATGCGCCTTCAGTAGCAGTAAAGCTCTGCTGGATTCAATATTAATTGCCTCTGGTCTATTTTGGGGGAATCCTGCAACGTGTTTAAGTTTTTACTCTGCTAACTATACATTGGAGTTCTTCTATGGATCACTATTGAGTAGAATTCCGTGGTACTTTGGCCACCTCATGAGAAGAGAAGACTCCCTAGAAAAGACCCTGATATTGGGAAAGATTGAGGGCACAAGGAGAAGGGGACGACAGAGGACGAGATGGTTGGACAGTGTTCTCGAAGCTACTAACATGAGTTTGGCCAAACTGCGAGAGGCAGTGAAGGATAGGCGTGCCTGGCGTGCTCTAGTCCATGGGGTCACGAAGAGTCGGACACGACTGAACGACTGAACAACAAAAGAATTCCGTGGCATTCCCATCATGTCACACAGCTTCTAGGTACTTGGATGCCTACCTAAACAAAGTAGATCTCTCCTGAATATAAGGCAGAATAAGATTTAAATAAAACAGCAAAGTTTTTAGCACCCATGAAAAACCTCAAATAAGGGAGCCATTTAAAGTTTTGTGAGAAGGAGTTCCTCAAGGGCCACCAGTTAAAGGTCCTGCCTTCTGTGCTTGCATGGCTAACTGAGGATAAAACCAGCCTGCAAACCTCTGATTAATAACAAAATTTCAAGATCTTTCTCAGGCTTTCAGATTGTCTACAAACAGTGACAATAGAAGGGGGCAATAATTACTTTTTAAAAAATCATGAAATATTCATAAATAATATTCTCAGTTTTTAAAAAAAAATATATTCTATGCATCCACAAAATGTTTGCCCCAATGTTTTATTACTGGTGGAATGCCAATGCATTTAAAGTATTTCTAGAAGATGCCTACAGGCTGAAATAAACTTAAATCAGGAAGACAGATTCTCAACCTGTTTTTCAAAAATGCAATTTACATTGTGTTCCTATCCCCTTCCTTCCAAATGCATATGGACATTTCATCTGCAATCCAAAACTTTCAGCGCAGATGTACAACCGGCAGCCATTGGATAGTGTCCCATCACCATATGGTGTTCAGCCCACTTAGCTACAGAAATAAACTGAAGCAGAATCTAACATTTAACTTGTAGCATTTTCTGTACAGTTAACCAGCATATGGAAAACTCTCAAATCCTTCTGCCACATCAGCACCCACTTAGGACACATCCCTACACACACTTATCTGAGAGAAAGTCCCATTGAATGCAATGGAGCTAAATTCTGAGCTGGCTTGTATAGGTTGCACTGTGAGCTACCACAATGAGATGGATCCGTTTCTCATCTCAAAAATCAACATTTACACAATACAAAGTTTTGAGATTCCTAATAACACCACAGTTTGGTAGCAGTTTTGTAATAATTCTAAACATATTTGAATAAGAAATCAAGATAACAAACTTTTTATAAAAGAATGGAAACGGTTTATTGAATATTTACAAACAAACTTTAAACAGATAAGGACATTGGCAGGATTATTGTAATAACCTGCAGTTTCATAAGAGTATATATTTAAAGTAGTTGAATAAAAGAATGAGTTAAGTTGATTTAGAATGTGCAGGAAATGCAAAAAAAAAATTTAAGGACCCACAGAAAGAGGAGAAAGTCGAGTTTTGAAATGTTAGAATGTTTGTAAAGCTACTGAAATGTATATAACTGAAAATTAAAAATTAAAAAAGAAACGTATTTGAAATATATACTAAATATATAGAATCCCTTCTGCTAATAGAGGTTCTGTAATATGTTGAAGGCCCCCTTTTATTCATGGAAGAAGCTTGGATATGGCAGATTTTTTGCTGATTCCCCCTGCTCTCCATAGCTCAATGCCATCCTAGTTTTCCAAAGAATCCACAACTCCCCAGAGCATTATTTGGGTGGAATGGACACAGGGGTAATAAATCACAGGACATTCCAGATTATGACATCCTTGCACCCCATACTGATTTTCAGAATGCAGAAACCTGAAATCCTCTGCAGTAGCTCCCCCCTTATGGAATGTTCCTCTCAGAAAAGATCATCTGTTACCTTCATTATATATCTTTAGGCACCAGGCAAAACATTCATCTCCTGGGATGATTAAACAATCTTGAGTGGCACCTTGTGTTACGTACCATCCCCCTTATGAATGCTTTGGGTTACGCACTCCGCTAACCCGGAAGTAGATGCCCCTTGTTGCGAACTTTGCCCTGGGATGCGAGCGGAAGTTGCGCTCTGGCGGCACAGCAGCAGCAGGAGGCGCCATTAGCAAAGGCGCACCTCATGTTACGAGCGGTTTCCGGTTACGAACGGACCTCCAGAACGAATTAAGTTTGTAACCGGAGGTACCACTGTATGGCCTTTTAAACCAGGCAGGTGTGTTGTTTCTATTTGTTACTGTGTCATGCATTTTTATGCCTATGTCCAGATCCATTGAACTCAATGGGACTTACTTTTGAGTAGGCCCTCGTAGATTTGTGCTGCCCATTCCCTTACAAGTAGAATACACTCTGTTTCATTTATCTACATTTAGAACAACTGATTTGCAAATAGCAAATAGTACCCCTCACTTACCTTCCCACCATTTCAATACTGGGAGATCATTTACCAATAAATAACATATTGTATTATAAAAAGGGTCGGAGGCCATATTGTATTATTTTAAAAAATACTTCAAATAAATATTTCAGTGGTACTTCCCTCTTAGAAGAGTCCATTGTGCATGAAGAGCATCTGACTTGAGCATCAGCAATAAAAGATGGCCTGATCTCTAAATCTGTGAGTGTGGTGGTGGGGAGGGTGTTGCTTGCTTGGCAATATACAGTATGTGTGCAAAACTGGATTATTGATTGGGCGGGGAGCCAGAGATGAGAGCAGATGGAAATGGCATCATCTGAATCCTGTGAAGCAAAGATAACCTTCTGCACATTTGGACACATGTTTTCTCCAACACAGAGGGTTGTTGTTTTTTCCCCTTTTGGCTTTCATATCTCTTTTTTTATTCAAAAATGGGTAAATGTCACAAAGTTGCACTGCTTCTTTTTCTGCTAATATTTCATTTGCAAGGTTCAACATAATTAACGTAAAAAAAAAGAAACATTTAATACAAAATAACTCTGCTTCAAAAATTCTCCCACTCTTTGAACATTCCATGCCTAAATCAAAAATAAGTTTTAATCCGAGACCTGAGATTCTGGCTCTCATATGTCCTCCCTATGAAAGTGCCAATGTCCCATGATCAGCTGCAGCTGTTCTCTGTCTCATACCATTATGTTCCATTCGATTCATCCCAATCAGAAGGTCGGCGGTTCGAATCCCCGTGATGGGGTGAGCTCCCATTGCTCGGTCCCAGCTTCTGCCCACCTAGCAGTTCGAAAGCACTTCAAAGTGCAAGTAGATAAATAGGTACCACTCTGGTGGGAAGGTAAATGGCGTTTCTGTGCACTGCTCTGGTTCTCCAGAAGCAGTTTTGTCATGCTGGCCACATGACCCGGAAGCTGTACGCCGGCTCCCTCAGCCAGTAAAGCAATATGAGTGCCACAACCCCAAAGTCGTCTGTGACTGGACCTAACGATCAGGGGTCCCTTTACCTTTACCTTTAAGTGTGGATAAGATTGGACTCTGAGTCTATTGATTGATTTATTATATTGTTTATTTGAAGAGCTTTATGACGTTGCCACATTCATTATTTTTGAATGTTGCTCGTTGCCCCGGGAGTCCTAGGCTGAGAGAGGACGTAGAAATGTTTTAATAAATTAATCCATTGTTGGTTAATTTTATTTTAACACCAAACACGGACTGGACAGCCTTTCAGATGGAGGACTGTGCACTGATAGTCCTTCAAACAGTAGACTGAACAAATTAGGACACATGACCACCCTAAGTATAAAAAAGCAGAGGTAGTAATGTTAGAAATGCTACACCTTAATTATTTCTTTACAGCTGAAACTTTAACCACATTCATGTGGAAGTCGATCCTGTTGATGCCTTTGGGGGAAAGCCAAAAGCATGCCCCAATCTCCCTTAAACACAAAATTGATTGCACAGTCTGTTCCCTTTTTTACTTTATCTAGGTCTTATTTGCAATTCAAACAAAAGATTTGACAGCATTGCTCATCACAAGTGGATAGTATTGTGCTTAAAAAAACACAGAAGCAGCATTAAGGGGCAGTTAGAACTGATACCACAAGGTAGTTAAATTTAGGACATTAGCCAGCAAGTGATATGAGGTAGACATTTTGCTGAGGCCATGACATAACCCCTGGAGATAATTATGGCAATGCTCCCTTCTGTAAAATGGAAAAACTTATGACTCGGCTCTTTGTGTGTGTGGAGAAGGAAATGAATACTAGGTATATTATTTACATATTAAGGAGTTACATATTATTTACATATTAAACAGTTCTTAACAATTCTGTGAATTTGTGGTGGCTTTCTTGCATTTTCTGTCCAGATGAATAGAACTGAAAACTGTTTCATACGAGGTCATTGTGATTTCTTTCCTGCCTCTCTGAAGAAGATTCTTGACAAATTTGTTATCACCTTAAATCCATCAACAAAAGAGATTTGGATGTGATCATGAGTAGAGGTGACAAAAAGTCAGTGCTGTTAATTGCAAGATGACTGGGTGCTGAAAAGCTCTGCAAGGCCATTTGGATAGTTCAGAAGCAAACTAATTGAGGTTGAAGGCCAAAGCAATAGTTTCCCTACCGCCAGAAAGCTAGAAAGCAGTGAAGTTTTCTTCCACTTTGCATTGTACATTAATCTAGAGATGCACTTACATAAAGTGCTTAGAACTTACCAGTATAGTCTCCAATGTATTGAATGTTTTGTGGTTGCAGCACTGACACAGAGATAATATTTTTAAAGGATCCTCATCCACAATATAAATACTCAGTGGAATCTTAGGGCTCATCCACACTTCCTCTTGTCTGACTGCAAACATGCAAAGGGACCCATCTCTGCCAAAAATTGCAAATCCAGGACCTCATTGGTGTGTTGAGACTGTTAAGTATAATTGGTTTAGTTGACACTGAAATGGGAATGTCTGTGTATTGGTGGAAGGGTTTAACTGGAATACTCCATTGAAGCTTTAGAAAAGCAAGAAGAGCTCTCTCTGAGCACTGAGTTGGTAATTGATTGTTGATTGTTGTGCTACCAAACATGTGAGTGAATAGCCTTTGGATCATATGAGAAGTATTGAATTGCAAATTCACCATCTTGAGAGTTTCCTTTGTCCTAAAACTCTTTGAGAGTAAGGGTGTAAAATAAATGAAACTCTTCAGTTAAACAGTCTAAGGCAAGATACAGACTGGAATGCAGGCAATAGAGCCAGAGAGAGAGAGAGAGAGAGAGAGAGAGAGAGAGAGAGAGAGAGAGAGAGATATGTTTATCTGCTCTGATTATAAATCGGGTCCTCCCTTAAAGAGGGCACATATTGCAGTGAGACCTGGCAACCAAATCCCTGTGTTGTGGGTGGGAGTGATTGACAGCCACAACACCCAATCGGTAGGTTCCTCAATGCAGGGTTCAATCTGGCCAATGGGATGCAAGCTAAACAGATCGAGGGACCTACAAATACCCATGCACGTGACCCTGAGCTTCCTCTTTTCGGCATGTGAATCGGAGCACCCACCCACCTCTCCCTACTTTTAGGGCTTGTGCGCTTGACCTTGCTATGCCGTCGTGCGTCATCTGTCGTTGGGACAGGGGCATGGCAGGAATTTCCCCCACTTGGCTGATTGGCTGTTGCCATTTGGGTTTCGCCTGCCGCATAGCAAATCGTCACAACTTGTAAGGTTGCGGATAGGCTCTGGTTCAGGTGATAGGGATGGGTATTCCGTTAAAGGAATCCAGGGACTGGATGGTTTGGTCAACCCCTGAGAGGGGGTTGTGCCCGTGCCTGAGTCCAGGGGGGAAATTTGGATGGCAGATAGAGCATGTCCCCAGCTTTCCGCTATCCAGGTGTTCACCCTTGGCTGACCTATGCTGGAACCCTGGGTCACCGCTAGTCGAACCAGAGCCTATGCAACCAATCACTTGCTGTAATCAATAAAGTTGTGGCCTAAATTCTGCCAAAAACCAAACCAAAATTTGAGTCATGCCTGAATTTATTTCGGGGTGAGGTTAAAAGGTCTGAACACGCAAGTTTATTTTATTTCTAAGATGTTAAGCCTGTGCTGGACAGCGCAAGACTTTGTATAGTTATCTTGGAAGTATATTTGATGCTTTTGTTCTGTTTTGGGTTTTTTTAAGAAAGTTCTGCAAGTAAAAGTTTGAATAATATCTAATGGTTCTGGACAATCCTTCATTTCCCAAAGGACTTGGTTTTCATGTATCCAGTCGCTTTGAAGTGCACAATATGAATATCTGCAATACAGTCAGTGCTGTTTTTATCCAATAAAGTGTTCCAGTTCTTGTTTTGCTTCTCATCCATAGCTTGCAGAGAAGCCAACTGTTTGCAATGCATATATGCTATTCTATTTATTTCTCCAGTGAAGTTCCCTAGGGGGAGAAAATCTCTTTTAGCTAACTATAGAAGATCACCCTTTAAATCAATGACCTACATCCCAAAGTGTTAATGTTAGCTGGTGTACTCAAAACAAACTTGCCCCAGAGGAATGCTACTGGGAAATGTTCTTTCATCACTTGAGGGTCTCTGTACAGGGCCATCATTCTGCAAACCGAAAGGTTTTGCATCCTGTTAGCTAGACAAGGCATCTGACCTTCAGCATAACAAACATTTTTTGATGACTGCAGTAACTGCCACATGTTTCAACGGCTAAACTTGCCTATTCCGTACAAAACAAGAAAGAAACACTTCACACTCCAATATTACACTCTGTCAGCTCTGTAGCAGGTCATTAATCATGGAACCACACTTTTCCTGCAATGTTCCTCAGGCAGACTTTCTTTTGTCTTCTCTTTGCTTCCGTTCTCAAAAGATTCCTTAAGAAAGGAGTACCTTAATAAGAAAGAAAGAAAGAAAGAAAGAAAGAAAGAAAGAAAGAAAGAAAGAAAGAAAGAAAGAAAGAACTGGTAAGGATTAAATGCCAAAGTTTCAAGCAATTATGAGTCAGAGCAATTATGTGATACAAACCTGAAAATATTTGTGTCAATTTCATGAAACCTCAGAGCACTTAAGTACCTGCTCTGTTCTAGTGAGAGAGTAAAGGAGTGCTCATTAAAAATAATGCATCTGCCCAGTGACAATTATCACTATAAGGTCCACCACTTTATCTCTTCTCCGGTGGTAAGGGAAGGGGTGACTCTTTCCTGCCTCAGAAGCAGAGCAGAAGGAAAGTTTTAGATATTCACACGTGGCTCCAATGATGTGAAAAAACCTGTGTACATATGGTATAAGATATCCCATTTTTTAAATTTTCATTTATAACAAATATACATTTCAACAATAATGTATTCAGCAAAAATACATTTCAGCAATAATAATACATTTCAAACCTCGACTTCCCTCCCCCTCTTTCTGCGGCTCAAATTTATTTTCACCATCCCCTGCATATTCCAAATTGTCTCAACTTATTCCTTTACTCATCTGTTTTCATATATGTTTTAGAAACTGCAAGTTTTTTTACAGTAGTCCTGCTAATGTCTTAATCTATTTGCAATTTGTTTGTAAATATTCAATAAACCATTTCCATTTCTTTATTAAAAAAATGTTTGTTGCCTTGATTTCTTATTCTTCTGGCAAGTTTCACCATTTCTGCATAGTCCATTAATTTCTTTAGCCATTCTTCTCACATCGGGACTTCTTCTTTCCATTTTGGGGCAAATATCACTCTTGCAAAGATATCCCAGAATTTTGTTCAATTATTACTAAATCCTAAATTACTAAATATTGTTGCAGTGTCATGGAGATTCTGATCCACGGTGCCCATGAGACTCAACAGGGAAGTCTATTCCCCACCCACACTGCAACACATGAAGATTTTCAACCCTCCCAGGGTAGAAATCACGCTAAATAATTCCAGATGTCCATCAGGACATTGATGACCTTGATACGCTGCTGGATCTCTGCATCTCATCTGTGCATCCCGATTCCCATCTCATCCAGCAAGGGAATCAATCCATAGGTGGATTGTACTGACAGTGTAGGCTCTCTGTGGGGGGGGGGGATGGAAATGAAGCCATTTCTTCTTTGTCCCAGAGGCAAAGGCAGGATGACACTATTACCGATATGACAACTGTACTTTCTCTCGAAAGGTTCTCAAACATTATTTAATGTAATGCTCTTCCTCTTTCAGTGACCTTTGTAACAGGGTAAATATGGCAGAGCAGTACTTTTTCAGTTTGACTGCAGCATGCATCATAACTCATAAGTCTGAGCTAGGCTGAGAAGGGCTTTCGGATGGAAGCTTGCTTATTTCATTCTAGGTAAGTAAAGATGTTAAGCACACCTCAAGGAAAACAGACCTTAACTGCAAGCACACAACGGCATGGTTACAGCCTGAAAGAATGAGCGGCGGAGGGGAGGAGGGAGGTGCTTTAATTGATGTAAATGAAGCATGTTGATTCAGGTTAACAACCATTAATCAACCCTCCTGAACAAGTAAATGAACTCTAAATTAAACAAATCCTGCAGCACGCTCCTATAGTAGCCTACCCCCAAAACAAATTGGGCAACCCTATTTTAATTGCTACTGTCTGGAAAGGCAACAAGTGAAAGTTCAAGGCTCAGAGGAGCGCAGGCACATGCAAACAAAAGGAGAAAACAGAAAATATGCTGATTATGCAGACATTCGGGCATCTCTAAGCCATGTCTCCATTCATGTTCTTGTCATCTGGAGAGGGAGCACAGGGTTATGCTCCAGCCACGTAAGTCTGAAGGGAAGAGAGAAGAAGCAACCTGCTGTGGTAAAGGCCAGATAACACAGCAGGTGGAAAGATCCCACAGGTCCAAGAGTGCGAGGATGCAGGAACCAAGGAGCTCAAAGCTATAGAAGAAGAAGAGTTTGGATTTGATATCCCGCTTTATCACTACCCGAAGGAGTCTCAGAGAGGCTAACATTCTCCTTTCCCTTCAGCAAACACTCTGTGAGGTGAGTGGGGCGGAGAGACTTCAGAGAAGTGTGACTAGCCCAAGGTCACCCAGCAGCTGCATGTGGAGGAGCGGGGATGCGAACCCGGTTCACCAGATTATGAGTCTACCACTCTTAACCACTGCACCACACTGGCTCTGGCAAACCTAGTTAGGAATGGAGGTTTGGAGTGACAATCATCCACTGCTTAACTGCATCTTTACTTTAGAATTTATTTGCAAACATCTCACTATATTAATAGCAGACTCATTCATACCCTCCAACATTTCTCCAATGAAAATAGGGACATCCTAAGGAAAAGTAGGACATTCGAGATCAAATCAGAAACCAGGACGGCTTCTCTAAATCAGGGACGTCTCTGGAAAATAGGAACACTTGGAGGGTCTCTGCATTTGGGTACTGTTCATGCAGCTATACAGAGGATAGTCAATGCCTGGGGTAAAGGGTGACAGCAACAAGACTTACCCCTGTTCTCTTCTTGTTCATGAGTTTTTCTGCACATAGCCTACAATATGCACATATGGTGGTTGTGTAGGCTTCAAGTAGGAGAGCCAACTAGGCTATGGAGATTAAGATGGGGCCAGGGCCAGCCCAAGATGTTTTGCTGCTTGAGGCAAAACAGAAGATTGTGTCCCTGCACCCACCTCAGAGGCAGCAAACAGTGCACTCCTCATGGGCCCAGATCTGCCACTCTTCCCAGCTGTGTCCCCAGATTGCCTCACGCACCGAGCCTCATGCCAATGTAATTCCACTTTCCCCCACACAGATTCAATTTGGTCACATGAACAGGCCAAATATAGGACACAGGGACAAGGGTCCACGGGCTGTGCACGTGAGGGTGGTGGTGAGAATCACTGCTTTTGTCCATTTCAGAACATGGACTTTTTAAATGTTTCCTTCTAGAAACTCTGATGACTTTCTCTCAGACAGGATCAAAAGTCTATCATTTTCCTTCTTTCTCAACATGTTTCCCCCCTTCAAAAGTGTCAGTTCTCAGGATAAGCTCAGCTTCAGTTGATAATATCACAAATAATCCTCTGTACTGAATAACCTTTCAACATAATGATGTCCTGCGAATCAACCCAGACCAATACGCTGATTACATTTGATCCCTTCAAAAAGGTGCACCAAGTAAAACAGAAATTGAATTCTAGAATATGGTCTGTGATCTTGCAAATAGAGAGAAATTCTTTTATCCCGTGCACCTAAGGCTGGTTTCATTGCTCATACTCCACATATACCAAAGCAATCCTAAATCAAGTGTTAATGTACCAGGGGCATTGTGAATTGCCTGGGGTTTTTCAGTGTTGATTTTGGCTGTATAAGGCCTGAGCTCAGTTTTCAGCTCAGCCACAGACTTTCTGGGTAACGATAGATGTGTCTTTCTCTCCCTATCTCAATTGTCCATCTGTGAAACATAAATAGTGGCTTGATGTTACAGGGCTGTATACCGGTAGATGACGGAGAAGAATGATAAAGCTGCCTATACTCTGAAAGGGTTGTAAACACTGAAAAGAAGCCATTCTTTTCTGGTGCCACATCCTGGGCTTCTACCTTGCACATCACATCAAACCATTTTGCAAATAACTGAAAATTGCAAACTGCAATTCTGTTCTGTTTGTTATGTTCCAGAGATCAGAATGATTTCAGCTAAAGTAGGAGCGGTTTTCCCAGTAGTAATAATAATAATAATAATAATTTATTATTTATACCCCGCCCATCTGGCTGGGTCTCCCCAGCCACTCTGGGCGGCTTCCAAAAGAACATTAAAATACAGTAATCTATTAAACATTAAAAGCCTCCCTAAACAGGGCTGCCTTCAGATGTCTTCTAAAGGTCTGATAGTTGTTGTTCTCTTTGACATCTGAAGGGAGGGCGTTCCACAGGGCGGGCGCCACTACCGAGAAGGCCCTCTGCCTGGTTCCCTGTAACTTGGCTTCTCGAAGCGAGGGAACCGCCAGAAGGCCCTCGGTGCTGGACCTCAGTGTCCGGGCTGAACGATGGGGGTGGAGACGCTCCTTCAGGTATACTGGACCAAAGCCATTTAGGGCTTTAAAGGTCAGCACCAACACTTTGAATTGTGCTCGGAAACGTACTGGGAGCCAATGTAGGTCTTTCAAGACCGGTGTTATGTGGTCTCGGCGGCCGCTCCCAGTCACCAGTCTAGCTGCCGCATTCTGGATTAGTTGTAGTTTCCGGGTCACCTTCAAAGGTAGCCCCACGTAGAGCGCATTGCAGTAATCCAAGCGAGAGATAACTAGAGCATGCACCACTCCAGCGAGACAGTCCGCGGGCAGGTAGGGTCTCAGCCTGCGTACCAGATGGAGCTGGTAGACTGCTGCCCTGGATACAGAATTAACCTGTGCCTCCATGGACAGCTGTGAGTCCAGAATGACTCCCAGGCTGCGCACCTGGTCCTTCAGGTAGTGATGTATGGAAGTGAGAGCTGGACCATAAAGAAGGCTGGTTGCCAAAGAATTGATGCTTTTGAATTATGGTGCTGGAGGAGACTCTTGAGAGACCCATGGACTGCAAGAAGATCAACCCTATCCATTCTGAAGGAAATCAGCCCTGAGTGCTCACTGGAAGGACAGATCCTGAAGCTGACGCTCCAATACTTTGGCCATCTCATGAGAAGAGAAGACTCCCTGGAAAAGACCCTGAGATTGAGGGCACAAGGAGAAGGGGAAACAGAGGATGAGATGGTTGGACAGTGTTCTTGAAGCCACCAACATGAGTCTGACCAAACTGCGGGAGGCAGTGGAAGATGGGAGTGCCTGGTGTGCTCTGGTCTATTGGGTCACAAAGAGTCCGACATGACTAAACAACTAAACAACAAACAAGGAGATTAATTCACCATTTTTCGATAGAGCAGCTTCTCCTCAAGCTGGGTTTTTCGAGGGAGGGGCTTTCTGTATGTTTATGCCAGCTATCAAATGAATACAACCTGCAATTTTCAGCTTTATATTCTAAATATCCAGGTCAAATGGTAATTTTACTGGACTGGATAACATAGGCTTGATTGTTAATGTGCTCTTCGCTGGCAATTGAGGTCATTCAGAAGTGTGCTCTTTTATTTCTCTCCTTTTTAATATATAGGTCCAATATTTTCACATCTTTTAAGGGCATATGTGCAGTGATTTATACAGGGAACAAACACAGACAGGGTTCTCTTTCTTAATAGATTGTGGCTGTTTTCCCTCCAGCCCTTTGTTATAACATATTCCTGGGGCTTTGTTCCTCTGGTAGTGTTTTGAAATCAAGTTTAAACTGCTGGAAACACAGCAGCATATGAACTGGAGCTACTTGGAGAAAAGTAAAGGAAACAGAAATTTTAAAGAGGGGTAGCAATTCATGGACATGTTCTGAATCTTTATCATGCATATTTATAAACAAGCAGAAGAATTTGGTGCAGAAAACTTTGTGGCTATTTAATATCCAGAAATGTAACAATCAAATAAGCAAACAGACAAAAAAAAATGTTGGCTGGTTCAAACCGGCATTTATAAACCAAACTTCAGGATAGCATTGCCTGAGATGCTAGTCCAAACCAGGCAAACAAATACTCTCAAGACAATACATCACTTGGCATCAATTGGTTTGCAATGTTTGTTCCAACTCTGATCGCAGAAGTGGAGGAAATGACTCAAATTGTATCTGATTTTTTAATTATAAATTCATTTGAAGTGTTTTGAGTTCACATGACGAGGACCCCAGAACAGCTTGCATAAGACCAATAATGTCAATAATATCCAATTAAAATCAGTTAAGATGTGAATTTGGAGGCGAACGCTGTTTGGTGTTGTGGGACTGTGTGATTTGGAAAGTTGACTATCATTTGGCTGCCATGGACATGTGGCCTTTAGAAGGTTGCCCAGAAGGCAATGCGCTTGGTCTTAAAAAAAGGGGAGGGGGTTCCCCAACTCCACCCTTGCTTTTCTGTTTATCAAGCTAGAATATGTTAATGACACAATTCAGTACAGGAATAGAGTGCACTCTATGTTGTTGAGACTGAACATGGAATACTTAACTGAAACCTGTCCATGGTATCTCCAGGTAGGGCCTGAAACCCTTGAGTGTTGCTGCCAATCAGACAATACTGAACAAAACGGACTAGTAATCTGACTTGGCATACGGCAGCGTCCTTTGTTCCTAAATGGGTAACTTCTTGCACAGTTAAATCCTGTCTCTATTTCAGCTTGGTCTCTGGATATAAATATTGTTATGGGTTTGGCTGTGTTGATTATAGTAAGTTGCACCAGACAATTAATGGATTTGCCACATAACAAAGACATGACTTGTGGGCTTGATGGCTCGCAGGTTGTACAGGCCTGGAATACTTGAAATGGAAACGGATCCGATGACTTTTGTCACGTCCCCTTCCCCTTGATTGATACTTGCATGCTGGACATAAGGTATGTTGTGTTTATACCTTATTCTGAAGGAGGAGGAGGAGGAGGAGGAGGAAAAGAAGAGTTTGGACTTGATATCCCGCCTCTCACTCCCCTTAAGGAGTCTCAAAGTTGCTAACATTCTCCTTTCCCTTCCTCCCCCACAACAAACACTCTGTGAGGTGAGTGGGGCTGAGAGACTTCAAAGAAGTGTGACTAACCCAAGGTCACCCAGCAGCTGCATGTGGAGGAGCGGGGAAGCAAACCCAGTTCACCAGATTATGAGTACACCGCTCTTAACCACTACACCACGCTGGCTTTTTTTAATTCTTCCATTTGGCTATAATGAGCTTATATCTTCCTATCAACAAAGAACAAGCAGAGCAGTAGAAATGTTCCCTTACTGCAACAGCTACCAAAAACTGAAGTGGATGGCACTGAGGTTTTTAATGTTGTTTTGGCTTGCTGTGAAAAATAATGATCTGTTGATCTGAAACTGTCATTCACACTGAGTGCCCATTACGTTAGCATCTGTCTCCTCATTGGATCCCTCTCTGAAATATATGCTAACTGCTAAAAACAAAGAGGATCCTCTTGTGGCATAATCTAAATTGCATTTGTCAAGACTGGCAAAAAAAGAAGAAGAAGCCATTGATTCACAGCAGATTAAAAGAAGTACCACTGTTAGGCTTAGACACTAATGGAAATCACTAATGGTGCAATCCTATACACTCTGCCCAGTGGGATTTACTCCCAGGTAAGTGTACAGAAGTTTGCAAGATGAACAGTGTCATCCTATACTTGCCTATTCGAAAGTTAGCCCCATTAAATTCAATGGGAATTATTCTCAGATAAGTGTGTACAGGCTGCTGCCTTAATCTTAGAAGTCAGAAGTTCAGAATGACTGAGGTATTTTGAAGCCGCTAGGAAGCAATATTTGTAAACTAAATATTGGCTAAGTTCAAAATCTTAAAGGTAGTGAACAGAAGGTCTTGGAGATAATACAGGAGGCCTTCACTTTTGTGTATATGTGCAAGTTATCGTACGTCTAGAAATTCTGGGCACTATTCACACCACCTTCTGGAACATAGAATGTTGCCTTTCACAAGGTCATACTAAGAACACAAGGACATAAAATGAGCCCTGCTGGATCAGGCCAATGGCCCAGCTAATCCAGCATCCTGTTGCCACAGTGGCGAACCAGATGCTTATGGGAAACCTAAAATTCTGAGCACTAGATGACGATTTTTCTATTTGTGAGCCTGGAAACATCTGAGCCCAGCAAAGGTCTCTCACATAATTTTCTGTCTGAGAGCCTTCTAGCTGGGGAAGTCAGGGGCTGACCCTGGAAACTACTGCATGTAATGCATGTGCTCTAACCCTGAGCTACAGGTGCCTCCCCTTAATCATCATGGGGGGTGCCGACTATTGATAACAGGGAAGTCTGTAAACTTTGTTACTGTAACTACGTTATCCTTGACTATTTCAAGCAGGAAGGCTCTCCATTACCATGTGATGCTATTATGGCACATTGCCAAATGTGTGGAACCCTTAGCTGCCCAGGTCTCCCTTTCAAGAGAACCATTTCAAATTTTGCTTGGATGGGGGGGTGGATTTCAGAGCATGGAGAAGAGGGAAGAGATTATACCCAGGAACACATTCTTCCTGTAGTTTAGTCCAGTATCTTTAGGAGCAATAATTTACAGTACCAAAAATGGAAATACAGTGGTACCTCGGGTTAAGTACTTAATTCGTTCTGGAGGTCCGTTCTTAACCTGAAGCGTACTTAACCTGAAGCACCACTTTGGCTAATGAGACCTCCTGCTGCCGCTGTGCTGCCAGAGCACGATTTCTGTTCTTAGCGGAGTTCTTAACCTGAAGCATACTTAACCTGAAGCGTACTTAACCCGAGGTACCACTGTAATATACTTTTTTTTAAAAACAGAAAGAAAAAACACACACACACACTTTATTCTATAAAAATTACACCTGTATTATATTTCATTGTCACTTTTAATCTCTTGGGCTTCCGTCCTTTCATAATACTCTGTGGCCTTTTACTTTATTTTTCTTCCAGCTTTGTCACTTTGGGCAAATGAAAACATGTGGATGGTTCCACATCCCATACCCTTTGCCCTTCAATATGACAGAGGGGAGAAATTCATCCTCTGTCAGCAGCAACGACAAATCAGACAAACTCGTGGGATCTTCTGGAAGGATTTCAAATGCTTCTCCTTTCCACAAGATCAGTCCTCGATTTCAATCTTTAACTCTGGGGTGCCCTTCTCTGTGACACATTGTGCAAATTAAAAATAATAATAATAATAATTTATTATTTATACCCCACCCATCTGGCTGGGTTTCCCCATGCTAAACGTTAAAATGTGTCCAAAATCAATGCACAGAGCAGGAAGGAAGTCTCAGTCGAGCTTTTTCAAAATGGCAACAGTTCTGCCCCACCCAGTAGGAGGAGGCCATCAGGACAGTGATCCAGGGGTGGGCAGCTGGATGGCAACAGCTGTAAAACATTAACCAGATGAGAGTGGCTACATAAAAGGCAAGATGGGTGGGGGTGGGGATGTTGGAGAGGCCCCAGGAAATTTAACAATGGAAACAGAAACCGGAAGAAGGAAAGGGACAAGACTAGAAAGGCAGAAAAAAAACCTGGATGGGCTGCAATTAGAACAGGAGGAAAGAGATTGTCAGTAAGGGAACATTGCAGAATAACATGGGCAGGTGAAGAGAATCACTACACTATAGGCAATTAGATGAGGAGCAGGAAGGAGAACCCCACACCTTGGAAATAAAAATAGAAAATGGATCCAGTGATGAAAAAGGTATTTCCAAGCTCTAGGGTTGAGGTTTCGACCAGGCAATCTCTGGAGTTAAAGGACCACCTGTTGTTCTGAGAATCCTAGGGAACCTAAAGGAGGAGATTCTGACACCAGTCTTTCTCTCACTTATTATTCCTTCTTCATTCAGAATGGGATATTTTCTTTGAAGAGCTAGATACGACTGTGGAAAGTGAATTGTCTCCCTCGCTAACAAGGGTGTCAGGTGTTTCACTGTCCCTGGAACAGCAGCCTGGGTTGCTGAAATGTAGCTGGTGAAACTTCCATTGAATTTGGTCGCTAGATCTGACCTCAAAACTAGGATGCAATATTCAAAATGTGGATGCACATTTCACATATGCTTAAAGCGACCTTCATGTGATTACCAGAAAGTGGATGCGATCTCTTGTGTTTCCATGGCTTCCTCTCTCGCACATACACTCTCAATGTCCGTGCATTGATTATGGATGTCTGCAGGGTAACAACATAGGCTTTCCCCAAAGTTGGAATGCTTATCACACAGGATTCCAGCTCCACTGGAAATATACTGACATCCATGCAGACATCCATGCTCAATGCATGAATATCAGGGGACAAGAAGAAGAAGAAGAAGAAGAGTTTGGATTTGATATCCCGCTTTATCACTACCCGAAGGAGTCTCAAAGCGGCTAACATTCTCCTTTCCCCTTCCTCCCCCACAACAAACACTCTGTGAGGTGAGTGGGGCTGAGAGACTTCAAAGAAGTGTGACTAGCCCAAGGTCACCCAGCGGCTGCATGTGGAGGAGCGGAGACGCGAACCCGGTTCCCCAGATTACAAGTCTACTGCTCTTAACCACTACACCACACTGGCTAAGTGTGACAAGTCAGCAGTGTAGCCTCACGCCCCAGTAATTCCATGAAGGGGGCTTTAGATTTCTGATAGTAATTGCTGTTTCATTTCCGATCTCTTCCTACATCATGGTAACACTGCAATTTGCCTTTTCACTGTCATAGTTCACAGAGTTGACAGTACAAAACACTAATGGGGAAGAAAAGCCATTATCCTATTAGTCTGCGCTGCTTATTGGCAACAAGCAGAGTGTGGCTGGTGTTGCTGTGAGGGTCTGGGGTGATGCCTTGATAACAGCCTGCTTGCACATCAGTGAGAGCTCAATGCTGTCTTTGTTCTTTTCACTGAAACAATAACAGCAAAATGTCATCAACAGCTCTTCAATTAGTTCCATGCCCTGCAAAGGAGAAGTCTAAGGATTACTAACCCTGCTGGCTGCTACTCCCCACATACCAACTGTGCTTTGTAGACTGAGGAACAAAACCGGCTAGAGTTTATTATTTCGGTGTCTAACAACCCTCAAAGCCAGATCTGCAGGACAGGAATATATTTCAGATGAAAGCTTGAGTCATGGCTATTTCTGGTCATTAAGTACCAAGCTATTAATTAAAAGCAAAGGAGTGTTACAATAGTTGCCCTCATCAAATCCCGCTCTGTATAATTGCTCTTCTCCAATACAAACTTTCTAATCATTTCATTTCAAATGATCACCCTTTCCCCGCCCTCCCTCCTTCAGTTTCTGTCAAATGGCTGCCATACTCCATTAACACACAACCCTATCCCAACGCCAAGATGATTGCGCTTCCAGTGATGGGTGAAATGATTTTGTATTGCTGGATTCCACAGAATCTCACTCACTGTAAATGGTTGCCACGGAGAAGACAGACCTCAATTCTTTTAACTTAAGACACTGCCTTTCAGATGTTCAAGATCCCTTCCAGTGAAAAATGTGTTATTCACTCTATATGCGACATTAAAAACAAGCTTTAATCTCTCTCTGTCTGTTTGTCTGTCTGTATATCCACCTTTCTCCTCCAAACCCCGTAAAACCATTTGTTCCTCGCCAAAGTGGGGTGCATGCTCTGAGCCATTTATGGGGCAGCTCAATTCTTACAGTTATGTAAGTATTATCTTTAACCATGCAAGATCTACCACTTCCTTAATTTTTAAAGGGCACTTTGCCCAAACCACCTCCAAAATGTAACCAAAGCCAGAGGCCCTCCTGGATAATGAAAATGGCTGCAATGAACATGAGGCAAAATGTGAGGAATCCTCTACTGATTTTCAGTGCTGAAGTGTGACCCAGGTGTAACCCTCAGACTTTCCCTGAGGTGTAGCCCCTGTTGTTTATGGAAGATCGATTTTATATCAAATGAAGTTTTGTTGATTTTAGCATTTGTGTGGATGGTTTTATTGTTTTTTGAGTTTGTTGAATTAATTTTATTGTTTTTAGTGTATTTATTTTATTCTGTTTTATCTTGTACACCTCTTTGATGGCTTTATGCCATGAAACAATCTATAAATTCATTTAATAATTATGATTATAAATATAATAACCCAGAAAACTCTGGTATCTTATACTGTGAGGAAGATGAATTCTCCTTGAAACTCACAACTGGAGAAATGTCCAATAACCCTCTCAGGGGTTTTACTTACACTTCACTCAAAGGACCCAATAGTGCCATTTGGAACAATGATACAGTGTTATCACATGGCTGTAGATTAGGGAGAGGCAAGACTTCATCAGATTGGCTGAGGCTAACTGCCATTTTGCTCTTCCTTTCCCAGAACTGTCTCCCAAAGGTCATTCCATCTAGTGGGTAATCATTTATGTAGAATGGGTGCCTGAAAGTGCTTCTTCTCATTAAGGATAAGGCTATCAACAGCTGCTACTCACCTTCGTTACGTACTACCTCCACTATCAGAAGTCCTGCTTTTGAGTTTTCTGTAGGCATCTGGGTTGGCCACTGTGAGAACAAGATGTTGGCATAGATGGGACGCTGGATTACCGGTAGATGCCTGAGGCAACAGGCTCTTGTGTTCTTAGAATGCATATTGAAAATGAGATGTATTAGCTGAATGTTATTTTCCTCATCCAATTCTATCCATTCTTACTAGGTATGGCCCATTAGGTACTAAATGTTTAGTGACTGTCTCAATTAATTGGTAGGTGTTAATGATCTCTCCAGGGAGATACTTAATTTTGCACTGAATTTAACTTTGCTTTTTACTTTTTGGGAGATGGGTCCTAAAGGTCTGGATGAACTAATTGCCTCCTGTTCCCACTGAGAGTCCCAAAACTGTAGTAGCTGAAATAAAACATCATTAAGGGTAGGAATAACATTAGGAACAAAGGAACCTGCTGTGAGTCAGACTTTTACAGAGTCGGACTATTGGTACATCTAGCTCAGTATTGACTACACGGATGGCAGTTTCCCCAACTCTCTCTGGAAATGGGGAAAATAGAACCTGGAGACTTTTGCATGCAAAGAAAGTGTTTTTCCACACAACAATGGCCCTTCTCTCCATCTTTGAAAAACTATGTCTGGATATAAAAGCAGCAAGCATTTTCATATGACTTTTACAGCAGCGATGGAGAATCTGTGGCACTCCAGATGTTGTTGAATTATAACTCGCATCAGTCCCAGTCAACCTGACTAATTGGTTAGGAATAATGGGAGTTACAGTCACACAACCTCTGTAGGGCTACAGGTCCCCCATCCCTGTTTTAAGGAATGTATCATCTTAAAGTCTATGCATGTTCACTCATAACTTAAGGAAGTTCAACTCTATTCAATAGGCCTTAAGCCCAAGTAACTGTGGATGAGATTGTAGCCTCACAGTGGAAGCCTATACATGCTTACTCAAAAGTAAAGACCCTTGCGCTTGATGTAGGTTGCAGTCAAGTAAATGATAACTTGAGAGGCAGCCGAACCTGTGCCAAAGAAGTCACGCCGAAGTCACATTTCAGTCCACCATCTTGGTTTGAAATGATGCGCAGAATCCAAGCAGTAATGAAGTTCACTGCTCCCACCTTGGGAACCTTCATGCTGAGTTTTGTGACAATATCTCGAGAGGTGGTAGAATCTATGCCAGAAAATGGACAAAGTCATGCCACAGTGATGTTTCAGGCCACCGTCTTGATTCAAAATGGCAGCTGGCATCCAAACAGTGACAGTGACTGCTGCCACCAGCTTGGGAACCCTTGTGCTGAGTTTGCCCATGATATCCTGAGAGGTGACCAAACCTATGGAGAACAGATTGACAGACAGACAAACACTTTCCCAAATATTGTGTGTGTGTGTGTGTGTGTGTGTGTGTGTGTGTGTAGAATTAGTCACCTCTTTAAACAAAAACAAAAAAAAACCTGACAATGTATGATGGCTCAGGCATAAGTGGGCCCTCAATGCAGGGAGCAGGCAGAGTTTGATTGGGTCAGCACTGCCAAATCCTGTGTATTAATCTGTTTACAACAGTTTCCTCCTCCATTGCTATTCAGGAGCAAAAGTGTGAATTTTAGTAACCTATTGAGCAAACTCACCCTTTGTCCTCTGCCAAACAAACATGAAGGGGTGAAGTGGGTAGCAAAGGTGAGGGGTGAGGAAAAGGTCCATTGAGCTCCCTCACCTCACCACCCCAGATTCATCATCTCCCTACCATCAGGGCCAGGGTCTCTGCTCTGCTCTGTGCAGCTGCAGAATAGAACGAGTCAAAGTCATTCTCTTCCTACTTCATAGAAAATACTCTGTTCCATTGACATAGCAGGCATCCATCAGATCCTTTTTAACAAAAAGCAGCAGTGGCTGATGCTTTTATGAATCAGCCCTCTGTGTACAGCTGCCTTGCTGGGCGAGGGAGACTAAGCACTGACGCATTCAGGACTTTTCAGCAACCCCCCTCCCCCATGTTACTAAAAGAAAGAAAACAGAGTTTTATGGGAAGCTATTTTTTATGCTGCTATTTCCGGTTTAGCCGAGGCTCCAAGCACCAGGAGTGTTGCTTGCTCATAGTCCAAATGTGGCTTCCGTACGCAGGGAGGAATGGCAGATTCCTCACACAGCAGAACCATGCAAGCTGTGAGAGGAGTCCATCACAATCAGTACTGCCAGTATCTCAGCAAATGGATCCCTCTCATTTATTCTTGTAATAATTTGCATCCTGATATTTCCCCCGCTTACAAATGAATCGGCCTTGATTGTTCCGGCAATAGCACGAAAGAGTCATTAAAAAATCTCCCGGCATCAGACTGTTTTAAAATTACACCAGAGATATGTAATGGGCCCTGCCAAGAAAGTGTCCATTGATGGAAAAGGCCCTCCACATCGCTAATGAGGTGTAGGTGCTGGCACTGTAGATAAGATGCCTATAAAGCGCTCACTTGATAAGAGCGCATGGACCAAAATGGTCCTTAAGTGCACCAAGTGGCCACTATGCCTTATAATTGGAGCCAATAAAAAGGAGTGTTTGTTTAAAGTATATGGGAAGCTTTTAGTGGAGAATTGTGGAAAGAGAGGCAATAAAGCAGTTGCCAAAATTAATGTGCAGAGAGAATTTTGTGAGTTTGTTTGTGCTGGCTTGTTTTAATAATATTTCTTCTATAATATATGCATTTTGCTTGATCCAGCCCCGCAACTTTTTATTCACAACTGGCAGATAAATTCAACTTATTAGAGCTACTTAACGCAACCAAATAGCTTATTTATTCTTTGATATTCAAATGGATGCTCTTTGTGCTTTTGATCCATTGGTGATGTCCACTGATATAAGAGGAGGATATTTCCCCTTCTCACTGCAACCCCCCAGGCTACTTTGCACCTTGTTCTGCAGGGTCATCTCACCCTCAGAAGGTGATTCTGGGGGGTGGGCACTGGGAGGTGCTGGTGAGAACATTTAGTTAATGTTGGGTTTTTTTGTTGCTGACATTTCAGGGAGTGATCCAAATCCAAGATCCATTTGGATGAGTGAGTGAATCTCCAGCTCAGCAGGCTGATTCTTGGCATATCCAGACTACAACTCATCCAAGACAGCAATAATATGACAACATCAGGGAAGTATCACAGAAATGATAAAGTGAAAGGATGTGTGAATAGTCCAGCATAAATCCACTACTAATGTACTCTTATTCCATCAATGGCATGCTGCAAAATATACCTGTGCCCCCCCCAAAAAAAGTCTGCAGTCTGGAGTGGTGGTCCTTCATCACATTTCAACTTTTACTCATGAGGATATTAAGTTCCAGTGAAGGTTGTCAGTTGGGGGGCCTCCAATGAAAATGATGGTGTTTGATGCAACATGATATAGATGTTTATGCTTGCGATGTTTCTAGTAGAAATGGTTGTTTCACATGGGAAAATTAACTCTCCTTCTTTTAGCCACATTCCATTAGCTTAAGACACAGCTTTTTAACTACAATGGGATGTGGCAACAATGATATCCAATGCCACAGCTTGGCACAGAGTGTGCAAATTAGATCAGGATAAGGAAAAAAGAAAAAGAAAGAAATCTTTTGAATTAATTTTTCCTTGCATTAAATTGATTAAAGCCCATCTTTAGACAGATACAAATGAGCAGCACAAAGTTGGCAATTTAACCTCATTGGCATGCAAGTGATGAAATGTTCCACCTTGTCAAGTGCTATCTCAGAACATACCTGACTTGCCCAATATCTCTTCCAGGTGCTATGTCTTCCGTGAAAAATTCTGCTTGGTCCAGCAAGCTACTTTGCCATAACAGAAACATTCCCTGTAAGAAATGGTGTCTATTGTAGCCGTGCATATTATTTTAAAGATCTTGATAGTTCACTCTTAGAGATGGACTGATCAGTCTATTTCTGTTCTGTCTCACTTTCACAAGCCTTCTTTTCTACATCTGCTCCATCCTGATTCCATTTCTATCCGCAGTGTTAAACAAGCACACCACACTTAACTTTATATAGAAAGAGAGCTGCCATTTCTCTCTCTTCTCCCCATGAACCCACAAAATGTGCTCAGAGGGACCCCTAATGCAGTGGAAGAACAGCATTAGATAAAACCCATAACGCACCATGGAATTATGAAGCTGTTCAAGGTATGCTTTCAAACTTTTCTATTATTCTCTTTCCCAGTTCCCCCTCCCTTTTGGGAGGGAGTGTCCTAAAGGATTTGAATGTGGATTTTTAATCTTCAACTTGAAAACCAGAATCCACAATGGATGGGGTTCAAACTACAGCTGGCCCAATGAGGAGTCTCCCCACGCCTCCGGCCGGCAGAGCAAGCCAGGTGATGGCCCCGGATGGAGAGGAGCAGGGAGTCTTCTGAGACTTGAGAGATTTATGAAAATCTAATGTAAATAACACAGGTAAAAGAGACAGACTGAAGTTGAGAAATGGCAGATTTCTTAGACAATTTCCGATGGCCTGAATGTGAGTTGCTTCTGTGGTAGCTGGGATTCTGTTTTTTACAGGTTGGTGGATAATGATAGATGCACTAGTAGTTTACCCTAAGCCAGAGCATTCCATACTTGTGGAGTGTTTTTTACTCTAGTTTTTTTCATGATAAATGCAGCATCAAATGCTCAGGTGAGAGGAGACAGCTACGGTGATGGATGTTTAGGAAGAACAGGTGCCCATGTCTGGCTCTTTATCGGCTACTATGTGGATCCTTTTTGGAGCATATGTTACCCACAATATTAATGTCTACCCAGGCTTAGCAGTGTTTTTTCAGAATGCTTTGGTATTTTTCAGCACCCTTATCTACAAATTTGGAAGAACTGAAGAACTGTGGGCTTAAGAGTACTTTTTTCTTCATCTTGCTTAGCGAGTATTATATGTAAATATAACTTACATTTCTGTTTTATATTTTTCCAGATAGATGTTGCATTACACCTTTTGTATGTTTACTTCTTTTTGGAAAGTGAACTGAGTTAAATATTCTGCTCAAAGTTAGAAAACATCTGAAGGCAGTCCTGTTTAGGGAAGGTTTTTAATGTTTGATTCTATTTTTAGTACTCTGTTGGGAGCCGCCCAGAGTAG
Organism: Darevskia mixta; assembly: GCA_034641385.1. NCBI lineage: Eukaryota > Metazoa > Chordata > Lepidosauria > Squamata > Lacertidae > Darevskia > Darevskia mixta. Next base: position 7,446,950 of record JAWWNH010000013.1, read on the forward strand.
CTGGGGAAACCCAGCCAGATGGGTGGGGTAAAATTATAATTATTATTATTATTATTATTATTATTATTATTATTATTATTATTATTACTATTATTCTTCTGTTAAACACAATTCTACTGTATTGTGAAAATGCAGTAATTATTTAAAAAATAGATCATAACCAGTTACAGCATACCTTAAAACATCAGATAATATTAAAATAAAACATATCAAATGAAAATCAAATGCAAAATATAATACAAATCTACATTTAATGCAGGATAATGAGCAATAAAACAAAGAATTCTCTTAAACATTAAAAATATTACAAGTGAAAATCAATCACAAAAATACAATGCAAATTCTGCCTATTAAAATGCCATTAGTTTCTTAATAGCAGTTCTCTTGCTTGCCCTTTTCCCACTTTCTAAAGCTCTCCAATGTGTCTTGCTTTATTTTTAAATTTAATTCCAGAAAAATACTTGAATTATTCACAAATGCCACTGCATTGATTAATTTTGAATGATGGGAGATTTTTACGCAAGTTCAAGAAGATGATGAAGCAACAAAATATCTGCTCCTGACTTCAAGATGCATAGTGCTATTGTATTTGATCTGCATTTCAAATTTTCTAAAGCCTTGTGGCTTTCTGGCAGCACTCAATACCAGAAGCAAAATCCGGTGGGAGCTTCCTTCCTGAAAAAAACTTAACTTGGTGCTTATATTCAGGAAGGATCAGGTTTCATTTTCTCTGACTGTTATTTGCAGCAATCAATATTGAAGTGATGAGCAAATGGTCACCTGGAGTTTATACTTTGATGGGGATGCAGAAGTAAACCCATCATTTCTTCTGGCTCCGAAGACCTTATTCTAAACATCATGGGGATTATTTTTCATCACTGAAATATTTATGGGATGGCCGTGGCCATTAAAGAACCCTTCCATTATTTCTGTATGCCCCGTTTCCTTTAAGCATAGCAAGTGCACAAGTTAATCACTTGCTGGTGACAGCCAGGGAAAAATGTTACACTATTATCATACATTCTGGCAGAGTCCCGTTATCTCAGAGATAGAAAGCTTTAAGCAGCACAAAGAGACTGGAGTGAGGTGCCCACTTCAGGCATTATTGCCATAAGATGCAAAAGGGGGTATAGTTGGGTCTGTACAGGAGAGCCAGTTAGCCCCACCCCTAGGTTGCGAGAATTCTCAGAGCCCCTTGCCTTATTAAAGTAAACTTCTGCAGTGGAGATCTTGCAGGGTTCTCAGTCATGCAAGGAGTTTCCACAGAATCTTCTGGTTGCAAAGAGTTTACTTTAATTGCGCAAGAGGTTGGTAGGATCCCAACAAGCCTATGTGTTGTCCTTGCTCACATTGGAAGATGAAGAACTCAAACTCACATTGCATTTTCTGTCAAAATTGTTAATGTTTAAATCAGTATGGTACATAGGCTAAGCAAGTGAAGACATTTATCCAACAAATGGCATGGGTCCTGTTTTTGTGGGATGGGTTTTAACAGTTAGGAAAGGATATATTAATTGCAATTTATCCCTCCAGGTGCCCACATGTGTGGGTTAAACAGAGTTTCAAATCCTGTCCTTGGCAGCAAAATTAAAAGCATAGGAATTAGCCTGTAAAGCTTTGTTTTGAGCAACTCCAGCAAATGAAGTAAGCTGGCTTCCCCCTTCTTAACCCACTTAACAAAGAAGCTGGCAACAACTTAGGAAGTAAGTCTTAAAATATAATTTACTTATAATCTTGCATTGGTTTACAACAATGGCAGCAGGAAAAACTATGCAGGCAAGGTATTTATATTTACAGTATAATCAGCTTCAGGCATGGTCCTGTTAGCTAGGGATGATGGGAGTTGTAGTCCCAAAACATTTGGAGGGCCGAGTTTGCCTATGCCTGGCATAGGTCTGCCCTCATGGCCGGTCACAGGAAGATGGAGAGAGCAACAGGAAGTACTATATGTTCCTTCCTCTCCATGGGAGGAGGAGAAATGACATCACACAGAGCCCTTTCTACCAATTGTATTTCTATGGTCTGAGTATGTGCCCATCAGCAATACAGCTCTGTGGACATAGCCCCTTCTCATGTTAACTAGGAAGAATATGCATTTGTTAGGTTTGGCTGCTAATCTACCAGTTATGTGGGAATGGGGTGGGCACAACTTCAGCATGGCAAATGGGAAATTCATTTGGACTGCGCAGGCAAACTTTCCTTCAAGAGAAAAATGTTGTTAATGTTTCTTGCAACTTACATTCCTTTTTTTTTTTTTGCCTGAGACGATAGACATTTGATTTAATGTCTTCTTATACTTTGTGAAGGATGGTATCAACTAAATTGCACACCCTCCATGTCAAATATTGCATTCCATTACCAAATATGAAACTACAGATGAGATGGCAAAGAAGATCTGTCTTGATAAGTGCATTAAGCTGCAACTTATGTCAATCATCACAGATTTAAGAATGCAAATGTAAAGAAAATCCCATTGCAGCCAAATACTGCAGGATTTCTTCAACATGACACTGACCCTCACTAAAGTATGTTCCATGAACTTCTTTGTTTGCAGACCCTCCAACTGAGATTATAGCAAACAATTATTGCCCAGCAGCTACAGAAATTTCATCATGAAAATGTAATCTCTTTGGCTATACAGGATCTTCAAACAACAAAGCAATGGCAGCAGTATGACTTAACACACAACTGTTGAAAAGAAAAAAGTCTGGGGGAGCCATCATAATATCAGTGCAGTGAAAGCAAGCAGACCTGGTGGGTTTTCTTCATCACTGCAAAACAGGGCAGTCTCTGCCAGAGTCAATGTCTGCTTTCCAAGAAGGTCCCACCAGCCGATGGACAGGTGGCCTTGGATGTTGCTGCTGTCTGAGCCCAACAAGGACAGGGCACTAATACTTCCCATCTGTCATCAGAGAGGTCTGTTCAGGCTTTCTGTTCATGTGAAGGAAGAGGGTGTTCATACCTCTGAATGCATGTAGGCCCTCTTCTCATATGTAAGGAACATGCAACTGTCAGCCATGTTTGGAATTGGAGGTGGCCAGTAAATATGATTGCTCTCACCCTACTGCCTCACACCTTTGGTAAACGTGAAAAGTTGAATTGCCTCCTTTTGTCCTCTCCTCATTCACTCAACTAATTTTGTTGGGTGATCCTGAATAACAGGTAACCTCAATTGTGTCCAGTCATCTTTTTCCACAACTGAATAGGCCCAGCTGAACAGCCAAAGATTTGAAAACCTTTAAATAGAGGGGATATTAGGATTGTTTTATTTTTCGGAAGAAGCAGCTCTTGTTTTTAAAGAAGGTAGAAACAGTCGGCTAGATCATTCTAACCATTAATTTAATGCCACCATACAAGGCAGTCAGGTTTTGTTAATAGCTTTTATACTACACTTAACTTCCAATTTGTTGAGATGTCAGTCTGGGAGGCTTTGTTGGAAACCAATGAGTTGAGATTACTCCAGCAATTACCAACAATAATGGATTACTGCATTTGACAAACCTGTAAATATAAAAAAAATCTCTCTCACATACCCCTTTCCATTAGAGAAATAATCTGGAGGAGGGAGTGCACTGGACACATAATATCTGAGAAGTCACTATTAATATATATGAGAGATTTATGCAGCATCCTTTCTGTAGTGGCTACTGGGTAAACCTTTAACAAAGGAAATTGAGAGGTTAAGCAATTGCTCTGCAAACTCCGGAAACGCCATTTACCTTCCCGCCAGAGCGGTTCCTATTTATCTACTTGCACTTTGACGTGCTTTCGAACTGCTAGGTAGGCAGGAGCTGGGACACGACTGGACCTAATGGTCAGGGGTCCCTTTACCTTTACCTTTATTGTTGTATAAGAGGCTGGAAATTTAATTGGATTGGTTTGTTTAATTGTATGATTGATTGGGCATATGGTGGGTTGAAAAGAATGAGCGTGTTTTTCTGTTGCTTGGTTGTTATTTTTCGAAAGTGGAATCAGTATTATGTTTTTTGGTAACTGATTTTAATCTGTAATGTTTTATGCTGATGTTTTAGAGGTTGTTTAGTTAAGCTGCCTATTATAGCGTTCTATAATGTGGGGATGTTTTGGTATTTGATTTTTATTTGTGATGTTTTAAATGTAAGTGGTATATAAATTGTCTCAGTAAATACCAAGGAGGACTGCTCTTAAATTAGAGGCATCTGTAATAGAGTCACATGCAGCAGTGTAAACTGCTTTGTGCAAAATGCTCTGGTTCAAATATTCATCTTTCAAAGCATCTTTCTGATACACCACTAATCAGAAGCACACTAGGTTAAAAAAAAAGTACTGAAGTTCCTAAGTTTTGGAGAGTTATCCAGTTTCAAGATAATTAATCCAATGTGTTTTTGTGTGTCTTTGCAAATAGCCTAAAGGAAGACCATTTTAAAAAGTGTATCTTGTCCAAGAAAGTGCTGAGTATCTTTAAACCAGTCAAGTAAAATGTTGTTCAGCAAGAAAAAGCAAACTTTAATGGTCACTTGTCACATTTAAATGACAAAAATTGGGATGCTCACTGCATTTGTCAGGCTGACTGCCCATCCAATCTCCTATTATTTCTGGTTTTAGCAAGTTGTTATAACATTACACCTTGCCTCCCCTCCCCAATAATAATAATCCAAACCATTGTATGTAGCCAACGGTCATTTCCCCATCATTTCCATGCTATGGAAAAGTTATGTATTCATCCAAGTAAACATCGAGTTGGCTGATTTCTTTTGTAAAATGGACTTTTTAAGAAGATTTGCATTTTGCATCTACAACAATAATAAAAAAGCTACATCTGTTTTCTGTACTTCGAAACTGTTTCCTCTGCTTACTCAGACCTGCTGGAAATGTGCTCACTAGTTCTATAAGGCAGGGATGATAGAAACTGTGGTCCTCCAGAAAGGGGCTGTCCATCCCATTTCACCACCTGAGGTGAAATGGAAATGTGCCTCTCCCTGTACCCCCCTCTCTGCTGCGCCCCACACCCCTCTTGGAGCATTCTGCAAGGCTTTGATGCTTGTCTTCTCTGCCCCAAAGGCAGAGAAGATGAGCGGCCAAGCGGCACAGCAGAACACTCCTGGTGAGGTGGGGCATTCCACCAGCAGTAGGAGTCATGACCGGGCCAGCTCTGCCTCCAGAAGTTTTTGGACAGCAACTTCCATCAGGACCAAAGCTCAGGAAAGATAGGAGCTGGTGTTCTTAGTCTATCAACATAGCCAGGGAATGACATAAATAAAATTGTCCTTTGCAAGGTTCCCTGGACCTGTCCTTCCCCTCTCTACATCCCCACCCAGTCGACCTTGCAAGAGACTCCAAGGTATATGACATTAGAAAGCTGGTGCAAAAGAGCAACTATTAGATTAGTGAACGTTTAATTCTTATGTAATAAATGTCTTTAAATGCTAAATTGGAAGGTCAAAATCTTTGGTGGACGAAATGAAATAATCTTAATGAGAAGTCAAATTGTATTTTATACTTCACTGATAATTGCCAGACAGATCAGCTGCCACCGGCAATTACTGATTGCTTTTTGTTCGTGGATATTTTTTCTTAAAAGGAAGAAAATTAGTGATGAAGGGACTGATTTTTTAAAATTAAAACATTTATGTGGCAATAAAAAAAATTGGCACAAATGCTGTCCAAGTGAGACTACATATTGTATCCTGTTTAAGAGATAAATGAAGAAAGGTTGTAAGTGGTTGGGTTCCACATGCTTTTAAACTATGGAATCAAACAGAACCTGAATGAAAAACTGAAATAAATCTTTCATTTTTACTGAACTGTACTGGAAGAGAACTTAACAGCTAATTGAAAGTCTCTACTGAACTTGATACAAAATAGACCAGCCCAGGAAAAACGAGTTTGTAGGTTCCAATTAAGGGTTTAACCAAAAAAACGCCTGTTGTGGTACATTCACAGGCACCCCCAAATCAGAATGTGTGAATGAAATAAAACCAACATGTGGGTGCTTTCCCACTGTCACAGGAGATGGACAGAATACGAATATCCAAGTTGCAGTCTGGTAATGACAGCAGTAGCCAATGTAGTACCTTCTAGATATTGTTAAACTACAGTTCCTGTCAACCCCATCATGGTTGGGGACAATGGGAGTTGTAGTCCAACAATATCTGGAAGGTACCCATGTTAGCTGCCTCTGCTAATGATAAACCTTTTTGCTGGTCAAAACAAAATAAAATAAAAAAAATTCCTTCCAGTAGCACCTTAGAGACCAACTAAGTTTGTTCTTGGTATGAGCTTTCGTGTGCATGCACACTTCTTCAGATACCTTTCGTGCATGCACACGAAAGCTCATACCAAGAACAAACTTAGTTGGTCTCTAAGGTGCTACTGGAAGGAATTTTTTTTATTTTATTTTGTTTTGACTATGACAGACCAACACGGCTATCTACCTTTAACTTTTTGCTGGTGCTTGTCATGAGCCCCATGGAGATATCTTGGAGGAGCTAGCCAGAGCTTCATGAGTTGGAGTTTGATTATCCTGGAGAGGGACCTAGCAGGCTGGGATGGGAATAATAATAATAATAATAATAATAATAATAATAGCCACTCTGGGCGGCTTCCAACAGAATATTAAAATACAATAATCTATTAAACATTAAAAGCTTCCCTAAACAGGGCTGCCTTCAGATGTCTTCTAAAAATCTGGTAGTTGTTTTTCTCTTTGACATCTGGTGGGAGGGCATTCCACAGGGCAGGTGCCACTACCGAGAAGGCCCTCTGCCTGGTTCCCTGTAACTTGGCTTCTCACAGTGAAGGAACCGCCAGAAGGCCCTCGGCACTAGACCTCAGTGTCCGGGCAGAATGATGGGGGTGGAGATGCTCCTTCAGACAATGGGTCTCGCAGGAGGTCTTGGATTGTTCAGGATGTCAACCCTGGGGACAGGGGGTTGTCCAGCCCACAGAAAACTTCCCGGCATCCTCATGGGGTGTGTCAGCCATTGGATCAACATCTTAGTTCATCTGGCCATGCATTACATCTGATGCACTTTTAACCCTTCCTTTACCTACATTCCGTAATGATCTGAGCATTACAGTTTGGGGTCAAAACCGCAATCCAGGTTCTGCTTCCTCATCTACCAGTTCCTCATCCACCACAAGGTTAAGGGTGTCTAGCTCATCCTAAAATAAGGTTCCTATACTTCTTTGCCTAAGGATCAGCATAAAAGCAAATAAAAGGAGAGAAGATCTAACAGACAAGAAGTTAAGCTGTCAGGGGCAGGGTCTGTAGCTCAATGGAAGAGCACAGAAAATTCAAGGTTCAGTCTCTGGCTTCTCCACAAAGGACTGGGAAAGAACCCTGTCTGGATTCCTCAAAAACAGCTTTCACGCAGTGAGGGCAATGCAACGTTAGATGGATCAATATTCTGACTCGGAATAAGGCAGAGTCCTGTGCTGCTTACAGTGGCAGTGGCAGTAGAAAGAAAGGAATCCAGAATAACTAGGAGCAATGTAACCTATGAGCAACGGCAGCACAGCAAAACGAGGAACAAACGCACATGCTTATCAAGTTGTACTTTTTATTTTTATATGACATTTTTTGAAGTGCTCCAAAAGAAAAATTTAAAAATGGAAGGGCAGAAAGCCCATTACGATTGGGCAAAATGTGCATCCCACTAAGAAATGTGTTCACGGGGACCTAGTATAGCTACAAAAGGGATCAGGAGATGCTTAGAACAAGGTAAAAAATGGATGAAGAAAAATCGTATGGAATTGACAGCCTATAAAGCATGAGTTTCCCAGTGCTTTATCTTTCCAAACACAAAGCAGCTTCACTGAAAGGAAGGATGCCACTGAGGTTACTGTGTACTTTGGACTTTGGAAGAAATGGCACCTTTGAATGCCATAGTGGAAAACAACCACTGAGCATTGCTGCACAACCTTTGCTTGTTTAATAGGTGTCCCAAGGTGTTTCAACCACTTGTTTCAAGGTGTGCACCCTTGAAATGAATAGAGCCTGTCTGACAGTGATTCTTGTTGTGCATCATTCCATTCCCAGCAGTCACTAGATTCTTATTGTCCCTCCTGTAGCATTGTTGAGCTGATATTTCCAGTAGCACCTGTGTGTTAAGGCACTTTGGATCATAGGATCAAGGCCAACTTTTTAGGCTAATAGGTACATTAAAAATGCATTATATTGGAACAGAAAATATATGTCCCAACTTGTACAGGAAGCAGTAAAAAAAATGTGCTGAACTGAAGTACTCCCAAGTCCTTTATAATTGTCTTGCTTTTAAACAAGCCTTACCTATTGATTTGCTAACAGACTTGTTCTTTGCTAAACTGGAGGGATCCTTTCTTTTTACTGAGTAAATTCGTTGTTGTTGTTCATTTGCAGTTGTGGAGGGTGAAATATTAATAAATAGGGTATTTATTCATTTCCGTTCAGCCCGGACACTGAGATCCAGCGCCGAGGGCCTTCTGGCGGTTCCCTCACTGCGAGAAGCAAAGCTACAGGGAACCAGGCAGAGGGCCTTCTCGGTAGTGGCGCCCGCCCTGTGGAACACCCTCCCAGCAGAGGTTAAAGTGATAAATAATTATCCTACATTCAGAAGATACCTGAAGGCAGCCCTGTTTAGGGAAGTTTTTAACTTGTGATTTTGATGTATTTTAATGTTTGTTGGAGGCCGCCCAGAGTGGCTGGGGAGGCCCGGCCAGATGGGCTGGGTACAAATAAAAAATTATTATATTAAAAATTATTATTGCTCATGTTCACTAAAATAAAATTAAAAAATGGTTTGTGGCAAAGGACCCAGCCCAGTCTGTGCCCTGAGTATAGCAAAGCATATCTGCAACCCCATTAAAGCACAGTTTATGTAGGCAAATGTAGGGGTGCTTATTTAGGTAAATTATATGCATTGAGGAGAGTATGTTGGAAAGGAAAAAAGAGATGCCATCAATTTTAATTTTAATTTTTGTACAATGCCACGATAGTATTCTGTGAATATTTATAAATATTCTTATAAATAAATAAAAATGACAAAAGAAAAACCCTGCTAGCTCAAACTAGAAGCCCATCTAATTCAGCATGCTGCACTGCATAGTGGCAAATCAGATGCCTCCAGAATTCTGCAATGAGGAAACAAAAGCAATAACCTCATCCAGTAGCCTAGTGTCTCTGAACAGGGTGATTCAATGCCATCTAGGCATCCGGGCTAACAGCCATTGCTCAGGTTATCTCCCACTAGTTGTGGCGCCTGCTCTGTGGAATGCCCTCCCATCAGATGTCAAAGAAATAAACAATTACATGACTTTCCAAAGACATCTGAAGGCAGCCATGTATAGGCAAGTTTTTAATGTTTGATGTTTGTCTTACTGTGTTTTTATACTCCTTAAAAGCCACCCAGAGTGGCTGGGGCAACCCTGTCGGATGAACGACGACGATGATGATGATGATGGTCCTGTTCTACATGAATTTGTCCATTCCCTCTTTAAAGTCCTCTAAGTTTTAAACATTATGTGCCCATGAATTTCATTAATTAATTGTTTTGTATGAGGAATTGCTTTCTTTCGTCTGCCCTGAATCTCCTTCCAACCATGACTCTGAGTCCTAATAGTAGTCAAGATGAAGATAAATGTCTCTTTCTCCACACCATGCAAAATTTTATTCAATTAACCTTGGGGCTGAAGATGTTGCTATAAGCGATTTTCATGTTCACCCACAGCTCCAAAATGCCAGGAAATCACAGCTGTTAAGAAACATGCCCTCAATGGATGTTATTTGAGCAATCTTCATATAGCATGGTACATTATCTTGTGGTTAGGTCTGGCTTCAGTGGACTTTGAAGCTGAATAGCTGTTAGTGGAAGAGTGATGACCCTAAGTCCCAGAGTTGCCTGTTCACTAGAATAAGCACATGGGATCTATGCAACTAAAGCTACTATTCTACGTTACAAGTCCTCAGCTTCTAACTAGGTTTTGAGAGCTGCCTAACTCAGTATTATGGTAGAGCCACTACTACTTGAAATGTTTCTAGTTTTAAAAAGTAGAGGGGCTGGTAACCTGGTTTGCTTTGGATTCTCATTGATGGCTACATAGGTGCCTTGGGACTCGTGAAAGAGCCTAATAAAGAAATGTTCAGAACATGCAGGTTTTCAGCCCTGCTTGATATCGAAACACATTTTATCCCACCTTTTATGAGAGAACCTGCCTTGGTTACACACTCTCTGGCTTATTTTGCAGAAGCCAAGAAACATGGCTGAATCTCAGACCCTTAGACATTACCCATGGTTTGTATTTTTTTTCGCAGCATCCAAGTGACTCTTAGCCACATAGTGGTGACAATTATGAAGAAATAGTCCTAGCTAGCATGATTTACTGATGGAATTTTGCTTCCTGGGCATTAAAGACTAGAAAATGTTGCCTAAATATTTTGCTGGTACAAGGACTTTGGAAAGTAGAGATTCCGTATAGGAAGCAGAAGTATGTTTGCATGGGCAAACTCTAAAGCAACAGTTTTCCCATGCAAAAGCTTCCAGGATGTAGGGTGGGCAAGGCTTTCTGGGGCCAGAATCTACTGTGTCTATTTTGGGAAGTCATTTGGAATATATGCACAACTGGATAATTGGAAACCTCCGGAAACAGCTATAAAACCCACAGACCATGAAGGACACAAGCCATGAACCCACAGATTGGCATCACTTATTTCCCATCACCTGATTACTCAGTGCTTGTTGACTCAGTAAATGGATGAACTGTCTGCATGGGAAAGTCTTATGCTTGAGTTGACCTAAGGTGATATAAAAGCCGACTCATGATGGTTCAGTCATACATATAAGCTATGACTTCGTGCTGCACTGCAGGCAACATAAATTTGCATGTGTGAAGCAGCTCTCAGAAGACAGAGCTCCACACAGATATAGAAATGTAGGGTGTTTTTAGATGCTGCATATTATAGATCAAAATATGGACAGCACTTCAGAAAACACTATTGATTTTTCAAGCATAAAGTCAAGCTAATGTACTAGTAATGGGGCAACAGGGGCGTTCAGTGATTTGCAAGGATCTACTCTACACTTTTTAAATAAAAAGTGCAATGTCAACATAATAATCACTGAGGTACCATGAGAACTGAAACAGACAGCCACCCAAATGATCCACCAATGGGAAATATGCCAGAGCTGTGTTCTGTAACACCTATGAGAGTCAGCAGCTGTGCACCAGTCTTTCTGTACATTTAGATAGCCTTTGTTGATAACTGATCCGGGGGTCCAGGAAAGAGAAGATTTTTTTAGAAATTGTGGTAACGTGGTAATAAAAAATAAGTTTGGACCTTCTAGATGCCAGGTCCTGTATGTTCAAGGCCTACATCTCAGCTCTGCTATGTTGCAAATGGCCAGTGATGATGTCACAGACTCCATTCTGTTTCAGAAAGAGGCCTCATCCTGAATTGTAGGGAGGGAAACCATAGCTGGCATGGGACTGCAATGTTTAGTTCCTTGTTAAAGAATAAATGGAGATTAGAAACTGGAACAAAACTCCTTAGCCCATTATCACTCCCCAGAGTCTACTTCCTTCCTGATCATCAAACCCATGTAAACATCAAAGGCGCCTGACTCAGCTGAGTACTTGGAACATCAGGTCGATAAGAATATGCGGGTTGTGTTTAAATGGGCATAACGTGACAGAAGAGGAGAGTCTGGCTGGAAAACCTTTCCTGTACTTCAAGCATAGCCACCAGATAACTTATCTTAAAAAGTGCACTATGGAGGAAGAGAAGAAGAGTAACTAAAGAGGATAAAGAAGAAAATAGTATATGCCCAGGTCTCATTACTACATGAGAAATATTTTGTAGAGCCCCAGGTCAAAGGTGGAAGCAAAACCATTTGACAAATGCTGTGTATCTCCAATGGTTGAGGGATAAACCTGACATTATGCTATCCGTACACTTTCCACGAACATCCTGAACCATGTGGGCACCTAACCAAATTGTCTGAATGCTCTGGGAAATTTTCAATCACACCAGGAAACTCTCCAAGGGAACTGGAGACAGGAAGCAAATATCAAAGAGGACAGTCAGTAGACCCAACCAGAAACTAATATTAACGAGGGTCAGCAGGTGTTAAGAAAGAACCTGATCTGCCTTGGCTTTACAACATAAAGAACCAATATGATGTCATGTAAGTGACAGAATGCCTAATTTAAGACTGAAGAGATCTGGTTTCAAGTCCATGCTAAGCTATGATTTTCACTTAATGTGAAACAGTTGGGTCAATCTTTTCAACCTGATTTACATCACAGGCTTGTTGTGATGATAAAGTGAAAAAGACCATATAAGTGGGGGTGGGGGTTGAAGGATTGGTGTGGAATAAATATATAAACACTTCTTTAAAAAAAGAATAAAAATTTCCTATTACTGCACTTTCAGGAATTCTGCTCTAAAATTTCAATTTTTCCTGTAGATACAAGAAAAAGCAGCTAATATATTACAATTGTATCCTACTTTCAGAGAGCAGCTATATTTCACTGTATTTTTTGGTGGGCGGGCACCATGTGTTCTGCTTTACACAGGACCTCTGTTTTGAATAGCTGGCAAAGGAAAATCACTTATTTGAAGGTATCTTTTGTATGAGCTGAAAGATAAGGAAAAATAAAAAGGGAAAGAAGGAGCCTTATAGTTGACTGCAACAGGTAACACCACCTGGTCAGCAGACTGTACTGATACACAAGTCATTTGGCGCCTTCCTCACTTTAGTTCATTATACTGTGGTATTTCTATTTAATTTCTAGTAATTATGGACACATACATACATACATACGGATAGATAGGCATTATATTCAAATCAGTGCCCTTTCTTACGGTGATGCAGAAATGACATACTAAGCATCCACTTAAGCTGATATCAGGAATTGTGGAGCTCAATGAGGTGCACATCTAATCAAGGGGTCTCTAGGCATTTTGATTGCTGACATGGACAAGATGGTTCTCTTTCTGTTCCGTGTACAAAAGCTGTACTGGCAGTTGAATCCACCGTAACTTAAACACTGATGTAAAGGACAGCATCTTCCATGGCAAGGTAGCAAGGTACCTTAGGAGTTGCAGGGCAGGCCCTGTGGCTCACACAGTCTATCTGCCAACCCTTCATCACCACTCCTTTCGGCATCTGCTTCCTGAGGTATTTTGCCTCACTCTTCCAGATGCAGGTATCATCAATTCGCAAGCATTGCTTTCAATCAAATGTGCATTTTGATGTGCATCAGATGCTCTTCCACATACACATTCTGGCATCGGTAGTCACATGTAACTGTGGAGGACATCAGAAGCTGAATGAAGGCTTCTGTCTACATTGCATAATGAAATTGAAGATAAAAATCAGGACTTCTGTATGTTGATCTTCTATAGGATAATCTTTGCCGCAGTCATAACATTTCCAGGTTTGACACCTAAATGGAAAACCCTATAGTATCATCAAATTTGATCTAATGCTTTTGACTTGAAAGTAGTCAAACAGATGTGGAGAACACTACGAGTTCTGTTTGACTGTAATTTCCTGGAAGCAGTAAAGCAAATATTTGCACACATATTCAGGAGACACTAGTTGGTGTGCCTCCTTTTGTGAACCTTGGTGTTGAATAGAGATCTGCTGTGGAAAAGGATGGTTTGCAGTACAAATGACACCCTCCTTCTTTTCCCACCACCCCCAAGTCATCCCATAATAAAATCCACCATTCTGCTATTTTTAGCTGATAGAACAGGTGGCATGTGGAGTAAAATAATTTAGGAGCATAGAATTGTAGAATCATAGAGCTGGAAGGGACCCCCAAGGGTCATAAAGGCCAACCCCCTGCAATGCAGGAATTTCAACTAAAGTCTACACAACAGATGGCCATCCAACTTCTGCTTAAAAACCTCCACAACCTCCCGAGGGAGTCCGTTCCACTGTCGAACCGCTCTTACTGTCAGAAAGTTCTTACTGATGTTTAGCTGGAATCTCCTTTCTTGCAACTTGAAGCCAGTAGTTCAGGTCCTACCCTCCAGAGAAAACTGGAGGAGAAAACAAGCTTGCTCCATCTTCTATGTGACAGCCCTTAAGATATTTGACGATGCCTATCATATCTCCTCTCAGACTTCTGCATGCAAAACAGATGTTCTACCACTGAGCTACAGCCTTTCTCCACAAGGTCCTACCTCAGAATGCCACTTCTGTCAGCTCCTGCTGATCTATTGCCCATCTGCGCAGCATATGTAATGGGGAAAATAAATATGAGAAAACTGTACTTACTGAAGCAATACGCAAACTGAAACACACTTCTCCAAATTCTGTGGTGCACTTATCCAATTAAAAAATGTGTATATTACTAAAATAACATTGTACGCATTATATTCAAGAGAAAATGCGTGCTCAAATGGCAGAATTCAACACAGAAATTAGTTTCTTATGAGAAATGCACACAAAAAGCATGCAAATGTTTGTGTGTATCAGTTTGGGGATGCTTTTTTTCGTATGCATTTTTGTATGCAGAAATGAAGTAAACTGAACTCAAGACTTGAAAAACGGGGAACAGTTTCTTCCATCCCTATGAGTACCTCCATATAGCTAGCATAGTGCATGATTAGAGAATCCCTGCTCTAATGGGGGTGGGTCTCCTGTAGCATATTTTCTTTCTGAAAGCCTGGAAAATGAAAGGGGCAACACATCCCAGAAAAAAAATCTCCATGGAAGATTTCAGCACTAAGACTGAAAATCCTTGATGCAGACTATTAAGGGAGACACACTGATATGTTTTCACCCCAGAAGAGAAGTATTAAAATTTTACAAAGCTAAAATGAAATAAAGGCAGCAGCCAATGCCATCCGCCAGAACAAATCGATATATGAGGGACCATCTTTCATTTAAGATTCAAGATGGTCACACATATATTGATTTGTCCTCGCAGATGGCATTGGCTGGAGGGAGGTGGGGGTTGCCTCACAAACCCCTGCCAGAAGAATGCAAAGAAAGGCTGTGTTTTAAAATTATGGAACAGCATATCATGCTAGCTGTGCCCTGCAGATATATAAATACCAATACTTTTTCTAAAAAATATATCATTTGATACTTTCCTTTTGAGTACTAAAGGAAAAAACCTGAACTAACAGGACAATAAATACGTCCGCATATTCCCCAGACAGAGTGTGCCTAAATTATTTCGCTGACAGAACAGACCAAAGCAGTGGCGGACAATTTCTACATGACCTATTCTCTAAACATTTATCTGTAGGGGAAAACATGTTCTATCATAGGTGATCATTGTCCGGAGAACTTGCTCCCCCACCATAAGCCGTAATGGCCACCAGCTTGGATGGCCTTGAAAGAGGATTGGACAAAATCATAGAGGATAAAGCTATCAGTTGCTGCTAGCCAAGATAATAGCTGTGGCCTGCTTCTACAATCAAAGACAGTATCCTTCTGAATACCAGTTTCTGGAAATGACAGTAGGGAAGACTGCTCTTTTGCTCTGCTTCCAGACTTCCCACAGGTATCTGGTTGACCTCTGTGAGAAATGGATGCTGGACTAGATGGGACATTGGCTTGATGTAGTGGGCTCTTCTGATGTTCCTATTCTAATCTATGGATAGTTGATTTTCTCTTTTAAAAAATCACAAAAATGAGTTCTTTAATACAGTGGAACCTTGGTTCTGGAACTTAATCCATTCTGGAACTCCTGATACCATTCAAAAACCAAGGTGCCGCTTCCGATTGGCTGCAGGAGCTTCCTGCACTCAAGTGGAAGCCGCATCAGACGTTCAGCTTCCGAAAAAACTTTGCAAACCAGAACACTTACTTCCGGGTTTTCGTCATTCAGGAGCCGATTTGTTCATCAACTAAGCCGTTTGAGAACCAAGGTTCCACTGTACTGTTGTTGAGACGCTGCCACTTCCACAGTTAACCAGAGACAGTGCAGTGGCCCTCCATGTTTTATGAACATTTTACTCTCTCTCTCTCTCTCTTTCTCTTTGTGTCCTGGCTTCAGTAACTGTCCTTCCCTAGCCAGATTTGGCAAGTAAGTGGGAAAAATCAACACATTCTTATCAAGTACTTCCTCACACACATCCATCGCCACAAGATGAATGCCAGCATGACAGCAATGTTGCCAGGGAGCAATTATCAAGGTCGGAGTTCATGAGAATTATCAAGCCTATTGCAAAGACCATGGTATAAGAGCAAATGGTTTTCTCTCAAATGAGGAGAATATTCAGAGTCACATGACAAAACTCAATCACGGGCAGCTTCAATGCAATCAGCAGGGTTTATCACCCAATGGTGTGCTTCCCCTCAGGGCGGTGTATGAAGATTTGAGGAGGGGTCACAAGTGTTTCCAAAAACTACGTACAATATAAGTTTAAAATTCATAATTAAAAGTCGCAATATTTCGATCCTTTTGAAAATTCAAATAAAATAATTAAAGGAGCCGGGTTTGAAGGGGAAGCATGGGACATATATGTTTGCATGGATTAAAAAAGGGTTAGAAGCACAGAGACTTAAATTTATGGAGTATTTCGGAAGACTGGAAAATGTTTGCAGAATATCTGAAGAATAATTGTAAACAGGTTCAAACTTTAGCAGGATTAGAGTAAATTCAGCAGTTTACAGTATACGAAGATATAGTGAGGAGGGGGACAATAAAACATATGGAGTAATTAGGATATTCAGTTGTTATGGATTATTAAACAGAACCATGGAAGGGGGGAAGGGAAGTCAATAATTGTGACTATATGGTTATATTGAATGGAATGTGAAATTTTGTAATGGAAAAAAGTGTAAATAAAATTTAAGGGGAGGAAGAAACACAGACTTTTCGTTCAGCACACTCATCTTATTAGTGCGGGATAATGTCTCTGTGCTGAAAAAATGAGTTCACTCCTTCTCAATCATGTGTGCAGCTTCTTCTTTTGAGCTAAATTGCAACTTGTGCATTTGTGGGGGAGGGACAGTTTCTTGGGTTTCTATGAGAATCTGTGGAGGCTCTTAAAAATGGGCTTTTCTCTTTAGGGATGATTGGTCTTTGACATACTAGTAATGACTATTATTATTATTATTATTATTATTATTATTATTATTTATTACATTTGCCCTATACCCATAGATCTCTGGGTAGTTCACAACAGAAATTTACAATATATAAAAAAATACATAATACCGGTAACAACAAAAACAACCAAATAATCTCCCCATTGTCTTCTAATATATTTACAACATTTTATTTTTGGACTCTCACTACAATAACATGGAATGTGATTCAACTAAGTTGTTGTGTGAGCAGAATGAGGTTCACTTTTGCAATGAGACTCTTCCCCCCTCCCCCATCTGCTCTGGAGGGTTGAAGGAACCTCCCAGAAAATGTTTTTTGGGGTGTGTGGAGAGAGAAGAGGACTGAAAGTCCCATTGTGCAAGTAAATCTTGTTCCCTACTTAGCGCTATGTTGCATTTGATCCACAGTTCTTTTTTCAATGTACTGGAAACAGTGTGCCAGAAACTACTTTTTTCTAAAAGCCTTTAAAAGTATAACTTCTATTATGCAGCCATTTAACAATGACCTTCATCTGGGCAAAGGGCATTCCACAGGTAAATGAAGAATAAAGTTTTAGTCCTTAAGATACGTCAGATTCTGTAGTTCTAACTATTTCCTTATTTATGGCATAATGCTTTCAGGTCCAGCATACTAATATTGTCTCATAAAATATTAATCTCTCACCAATATATTTTACAGATAAGCACCTGTTTGTCTGCAAAGTGCTGCATTGATTGAAACAAGATGAGCAATACAACATTTTCTGGAATTCATATATCATAGAATCCTCCATTGATGTACTGTCCTGGATAGTATTCAAATGTACAAATATACTGCATGATGACCATGGAAGAGATACATTTTGTCATTTAATAGATTCCACAATG
This sequence comes from Darevskia mixta, assembly GCA_034641385.1. Classification (NCBI taxonomy): domain Eukaryota; kingdom Metazoa; phylum Chordata; class Lepidosauria; order Squamata; family Lacertidae; genus Darevskia; species Darevskia mixta. Next base: position 7,464,850 of record JAWWNH010000013.1, read on the forward strand.
ACTCGCAAAATGTGCATTAGTCGTTAGTACAGTCTGCTCTTAACAGACCAAATTGTTATAGGTTGATCCTTTGTTAATGCAGCGCTGCACAACTTGATTGATTCAACTTGTAATTTGCCAGTTCTGTTCTACAGTTTTGGAGCCACTGAAAGGAGAGCATCAACTTCTAGTTTCATTATTTTCTAGGCAGAAGCAAAGTCAAGGTAAATTGCTTAGGGTTATTAGAAGGTGGAAATTGAAATACAGGCATGTTAAATAGTTGACGCTGAGAGAAAGTCTATTCTTTTCAGACACTAATAGGATCATGCTTCGTTTCACACTCCCTTTCCATCAAGAACAGAAGTTCAGAATTCAAGGTGTCTTGTACCCAATGTAGGGGAAGATTCCTTATACAAGAGACCTTTGCGGTCTTTGCAATAATACATTTACCTACAGATGCTTCTCCTGCCAACCTAGCAGTTCGAAAGCACATCAAAGTGCAAGTAGATAAATACGTACTGCTCCGACGGGAAGGTAAACGGTGTTTCCGTGTGCTGCTCTGGTTCGCCAGAAGTGGCTTAGTCATGCTGGCCACATGACCCGGAAGCTGTATGCCGGCTCCCTCGGCCAATAAAGCGAGATGAGCGCCGCAACCCCAGAGTCATCCGCGACTGGACCTAATGGTCAGGGGTCCCTTTACCTTTACCTTTACAGATGCTTAGACATTATGGTGGTGGAGTGGTAGTCCTCAATGTGACATCTATGCAGCAGCTCTAACTCCTAAATTTGTCCAAGCCAAATGGAAAATGTCCTGCTTTAGCAGGTATATGGCCTAATTCATCCTTCCTCAATCTGGTGCCTTCCAGAAATTATTAGACTACAAACCCCATCTTCCTTGACCATTGGCCATGAGGCTGGTGTAAATGGGAATCCAAACAGAGGCATACCTAGCTGTTGGCAGAAAAATAATACCGCTGCTTAGCGTCTCCCAGCAAGATTGCACGGCATATGTAGAGGTCAGCTCAGCTTTCAGACCACAAATTACCTGCAATCTGTGACATATGTGTGAGGTTAAGCATGTGGCAAGGAAATGGCCCTTGCAAAACCTTCCAAAGGGTACCACTACCTCTGTCTCTCCCCCCCCCTGCTTTCTAAACACACATGAGAGAGAGAGAGAGAGAGAGAGAGAGAGAGAGAAGCAGGCAGGCAGGCCTCGGCTTCAGGGAAGATTAGTGAGATACCTGGGAACTTTACCATCAAGTACTTTGTGAAAATTAGGAACAGAAGTCATATCTTAATATTTCCAGAAGCATATTTCATGCATACGTGTAAGGTGGTTGCTGAAGTATATCCTAGCAAGAACTAAATGCATGACTTCAAGCAATAATAATACTGTCACCAAATTAACTGATGACACTGCTTATAAAGCTTTTGGTTTATTCTGCAGATTTTTTTTTTACCCTAATTAAACTTAAAGCTGTAATTAGAAGCTGCAGCAGAAAAATTGCCTTTTATTTTTTTATTCCCTAATTGCACATGTAATGAGGCAAGTTTTAAAACAGTGTACCTTGGTGCTTACATTTTAATGATGCTTTTACAATGGTCTGAGTGGTAATGCTCTCATTTTTGTTACTCAGTGATGCTTTTCAGCAAAAGGCTTTCAAAAGGATAAAGATAAAAAAAGCCTTATATCCGTAAAAATAATTCATCATAATTCATGTTACAAAATGAAAGCCTTGAAACTCTGAATTATAGGATATATTTATTTTGCATGGTAAAACTCTCTGTTAAAGGAGACAAACATATCTCCCAATCGTGTTGCTTTTCCTACCTAAACTGAATAGGCTTCCAAAATCACAGTTCAGTTCCTTATAGCATCAAAGTTAGCAAAGAAGCTTTGCCTTATTCTTCATTATCCAACCATTCCCCTGACTTATAATAGAAACGACACTCAGAATAATGAAGAACAATAGAACAAGGTCTTCAAGTTCTGTCCCCCCATTTTTTTGTATTTGTATAGATTTTTTTTTTAAAGAGAGTGATCTATATAGTTGCATAGGTAACCTTGAAAGGTTGCTGATACAGAAACTCCTGCTTTAAGCCTGCAGGTAGCATAGAGCAATAGATCTTACCAGTATGAGGTATCACCAGTTCACTTCAATCAGCAGTTTGTAAACTCTTGATTCTTTTGTCCTGCAATACAGCATTTTCCCAGAAAACAATGTGTTCATAACTTGGAACTCTCAAAGGGTTCACCATCAGGGGTTATGTGCTTCAGCAAATGGGAGAACAATGTAGTCATGGGGCATTGACAGAAAGTGAAAGAAGGTGGCAAGCGGTTATATAACAATAGGTTATATAATAATGAATAGATTACAGTTAGTACGAGGGGGATCTGTGACAAAATGCTACAGTGCAGAGTATTACTGTCTGTGGCAAGGATGCACCCTTCCATTCTTACCTATTCATTTTTTACTGTGTCAATTAGCATTCCATGCCTGCTTAGTATGCTCAGTCCTCATTATTTTGCCCCCACCCCCACCCCTTTTTAATGAAGTTTCTTTTCGTACTTTTGCAAAAATTGGAGTTCTTCCTGCCTTGTAAAACCTGCTGTTACCTCCCTCTTGTGCATGAATGGTGTTATTTTGGTTACATAAGGATCAGCACTGAGAGCATTGGTTTGTTACTGGTGAGCACAATTTACATGTCTAGGATGGGATACAGGGATGATCTCCCCCTCACATTTGTGGTGCATCTAGCCTGTAAAACAGCCTGTTTGGCAGTCTGAAGGGAACATGGTTCACATCAACCATGAGGAACCGTTAGCCCTCCAGATGCTGCCAAACTACAACTCCCATCACCCCCTGCAAGCATGGACAATGGCCAGGGCTGATGAAAATTGTAATTCAGCAACATCTGGAGCGCCTAATGTTCCCCACGCCTGATTTACATGGATAGGACAGGGCTAATGGAGGCAGCAAGATCTATTGGTGGGAGGAATTAGATAGCTTAAGCACCCACTTGGGCTGCATGAAAGCCACCGAGGGCATGGAGCCTATGGACCATGGGTTGCCCAGATATGGTCTGTAGGATTAAGTACAGCAGTGAACTAAATGTTAGGAACAAGATGTTTACAGCAATAAGAAGAATAATTGCTTCAGACATCCTGATTCAAGTACACTCGGATTAGCAGTCTCAGAAATAATTTTTGTATTACATCAAATAGTTGCTTCCTCCTTAATACAGTGCCCTGGCTCTCAGTGGATGAAGGACTCAGACTTGGATAATAGATATATAAAAATATTTATTGCTCAAAGCAGAGTAAAAAAGGTGGCAAGGGTAAATATGCACAACAGGTGCTAGGCAAGATTAAAGAAACTAAGACTGTGATCCTGGTATATGTGAATGGAGTGAACTTAGTGCAGCAAACCGGACTGGGCAAGCAAACTGGCACAGCTCTAGGAATGCTAAGCCTGATTTATCTGCTCCCTCCTGAGCTAGTATCCCCTTTTCCTTAGTGACAAAGTGAACAGATGAATCACTAACCTCCTCTTGGGAGACTGAGTTGGGGACTGGCTCTGTCAGCTTCAGAGGCAGAGCTGGCATACAAGGTGGGGACCATGGTAAAGTCAAATCCTTTTGGGAAAGTATATATAATGAATTAAAGAAGATTTATAAGTATACATTTAAGGAAAAACCAGAGGCATTCCTGTTAGGAATGGTGGGGGAGGACATCAGCAAAAATGATCAAAAAGTATTTATGTATGCAGCCACGGGGGCGAGGCTACTGTGGGCACAGATGTGGAAACAACAACATATCCCAACTGTAGAACAATGGCAACAAAAGCTAACTGAATATATGGAGATTGCGAGATTGACAATGAAGATCAGACATCAAGACGAGGAAACATTTCAAAAGGAATGGGGAAAATATATAACCTATATAGTAAATTTTTTGATGGGAAACCTTATAGCAGGAAAGGAAAACTAAAAATTAGAAAAAGAATAAGGTAAGTAAATCTTTAATTGCATTGTAATATTGAATGTATGGGAATAAACTGTATTAATAATGTACCATTAGATTGGTAAAATTGAATTGAGAATTATGGATATGTATAAGAAGTGAGAGAAAGAAGGTGCGAAACATAAAAGATTGGACAATGATAGATATAACAAGGAGGATTGGAAGTCAATGTGAAATTGTTATATGTTATAAAAGATCGGGAACTTTAGGTATGTGGGTAGGTAGTTATATGTTTGTTTGTATATGTGAAGGGGGGTTTATGTGTTTTTTATGTGTAAAAACCAATAAAGATCATGGGGGGGAGGGGAAAAAAGAAGGTGGGGACCATGCAAGTGCCGGGGTGACAAAATGGGGTGAGAGAAAGCCATCCCACTGGGACCTTCCCCATCCAGCTCCTTGGGCTTTCTAGACCTCAGCATGACCTGACCCAGTCCACTAGATACCTTCCCAGGATCATCTATGGATAGCTCCTCCCACCCCTTGTCTTCACCCAGACAGCCCACCCTCCTAAGAACCGATTCCCAACAAGTTCCCAACAAGAGCCAACTAGATGCTCCTGGAAAACAAGCAAGCAGGACATGAACGCAACAGTCTTCTCCCTCTGCTACTCATGAGCAACATGCATATAACCTCTGGATCTGGAGGTTCCATCTCGTCATCATGGCAAACAGCCATTAATAGATCCATTCTCCATTAACACGATTCCATTTCAAAGCAACCCATGCTACTATTTTCTACTGCAGTCAGATGCGACTCACTACTACCCACCCACACTCCTGACCCTCGAGAGAGTTTCTTCCCATCCTCTTCCTACCACACCAGAAAACTATTACCGCTAGATTATAACACTGAAAAATAAGCAAGCAATATTCACAGAGGTCGCATCTAGATGTTTTATATTGTCACTTATGACCATCTAATTTTTAGGCGATACGGAACTGGGGCGCTGTTTCAGTCACCACAGAGGACAATATTTAATTTTTAAAATTGAAGCACTTTATAAAATGAAGTTCACCCAAGACAAATATAAAGCAATTAAATCCTGGAGAAGGAAACGAAATGTGTAAATAGAAAATGGCTTTGCCTGCGCTGAGCAGAAGCCTATGGAAAGTATACAGATAACAATCTGAGCCTGTATCAACAGTGTGGCATTCTTGTCTCGGGTGGTGGGGAGCTGATTCCTGATTAATTTTGCACAGGGAGAGAGAAGCTACTACTCTCCTTGGCACTTGATACAGGAGGGCTTAGCTCAAGTGGCGTGCGGGAGTCTCGGTCATCACAGTTTATGGGTATTCAGAAACTGGAGGGAATCCAAAGGAAATAAATAAAGCAGATGATTTGAGTTGCAAGAGGTAATCATGCAGAGTTTATGGAACAACAGAGAACACAATAGCAGTTTTCAGGCATCTAAAGGATTGTTTTGGAGGGAAGGAAAAGAAATAAATGGAGTTTCATTCTACAGCCCTTACTGTAATATCCAGGGTTCAGGTCCCAATGTTTTATTGTGCCCTCTTGTTCCAGTACTTAAATCACATGTGCTGCAGGGTCAATGCTTGATGAAAGCCCCTAAACAAACCACTGCTCTGCTACCCAAAGCCTTTTGGGGTTTGGCATATAAGAATTTATTATTATTATTATTATTATTCAGCCCTTCATCCAAGGATCACAAGGTTATCTACAAACACTCACACACAAATATGTAACATAGTAAACAGAAACAATATCCCCACACAAACACACACACACACAGTTTAAAAGGCCATAGATTGTTTAATTAGCCACAGGCCTGGGAGAAGAGGAATGTTGTTGCCTACTTCCCCCTATTATTTATTTAATTTTATACCACTTAATGCAAAAATAGACTTCTAAGTGTTTGCGAAAATTTAAAAAAAAAACCAGTTGCACAAGCATTCACATATGCTTGGGACCCCTGACCATTAGGTCCAGTCGTGTCCGACTCTGGGGTTGCGGCGCTCATCTCGCATTATTGGCCGAGAGCCGGCGTACAGCTTCCGGGTCATGTGGCCAGCATGACAAAGCTGCTTCTGGCGAACCAGAGCAGCGCACAGAAACACCGTTTACCTTCCCGCCAGAGCGGTTCCTATTTATCTACTTGCACTTTGATGTGCTTTCGAACTGCTAGATGGGCATCCATAATTACAGAATCACAGAATCACAGAATCACAGAATCATAGAGTTGGAAGAGACCACAAGGGCCATCCAGTCCAACCCCCTGCCAAGCAGGAAACACCATCAAAGCATTCCTGACAGGTGGCTGTCAAGCCTCTGCTTAAAGACCTCCAAAGAAGGAGACTCCACCACACTCCTTGGCAGCAAATTCCATTGTCGAACAGCTCTTACTGTCAAGAAATTCTTCCTAATGTTTAGGTGGAATCTTCTTTCTTGTAGTTTGAATCCATTGCTCCGTGTCCGCTTCTCTGGAGCAGCAGAAAACAACCTTTCTCCCTCCTCTATATGACATCCTTTTATATATTTGAACATGGCTATCATATCACCCCTTAACCGTCTCTTCTCCAGGCTAAACATACCCAGCTCCCTAAGCCGTTCCTCATAAGGCATCGTTTCCAGGCCTTTGACCATTTTGGTTGCCCTCCTCTGGACACGTTCCAGCTTGTCAATATCCTTCTTGAACTGTGGTGCCCAGAACTGGACACAGTATTCCAGGTGGGGTCTGACCAGAGCGGAATACAGTGGTACTATTACTTCCCTTGATCTAGATGCTATACTCCTATTGATGCAGCCCAGAATTGCATTGGCTTTTTTAGCTGCTGCATCACACTGTTGACTCATGTCAAGTTTGTGGTCTACCAAGACTCCTAGATCCTTTTCACTTGTACTGCTCTCAAGCCAGGTATCACCCATCCTGTATTTGTGCCTTTCATTTTTTTTGCCCAAGTGTAGTACTTTACATTTCTCCCTGTTAAAATTCATCCTGTTTGCCTTGGCCCAGTTCTCTAATCTGTTAAGGTCATTTTGAAGTGTGATCCTGTCCTCTGGGGTATTAGCCACCCCTCCCAATTTGGTGTCATCTGCAAACTTGATCAGAATGCCCTCAAGCCCATCATCCAAGTCATTGATAAAGATGTTGAATAAGACTGGGCCCAAGACAGAACCCTGTGGCACCCCACTAGTCACTTCTCTCCAGGATGAAGAGGAGCCATTGATGAGCACCCTTTGGGTTCGGTCAGTCAGCCAGTTACAAATCCACTGAATGGTAGCATTGTCTAGCCCGCATTTTACCAGCTTCTTTACAAGAATATCATGGGGCACCTTGTCAAAGGCCTTGCTGAAATCAAGATAGGCTACATCCACAGTGTTCCCTTCGTCTACCAGGCTTGTAATTCTGTCAAAAAATGAGATCAGATTAGTCTGACATGACTTATTTTTCAGAAACCCATGCTGACTTTTAGTGATCACAGCGTTCCTTTCTAGGTGCTCACAGACCGTTTGCTTAATGATCTGCTCTAGAATCTTTCCTGGTATTGATGTCAGGCTGACTGGGCGGTAATTGTTTGGGTCCTCTCTTTTCCCCTTTTTGAAAATAGGGACAACATTTGCCCTCCTCCAGTCTGCTGGGACTTCACCTGTTTTCCAGGAATTCTCAAAGATTACTGCCAGTGGTTCTGAAATCACCTCTGCCAGTTCTTTTAATACTCTGGGATGTAGTTCATCTGGCCCTGGAGACTTGAATACATCTAAACTAGCCAAGTGTTCTTGTACTACCTCCTTACTTATTCTGGGCTGTGTTTCCCCTGCTGAATCATCTGCTCCATATTCTTCAGGTCGGGCATTGTTTTCTTTTTTGGAGAAGACTGAGGCAAAGAAGGTATTGAGGAGTTCTGCCCTTTTTGCGTCCCCTGTTCGCATTTCACCATCTTCTCCTCTAAGTGACCCCACTGTTTCCTTGTTCTTCCTTTTGCTACGGACATACCCATAAAAACTCTTTTTATTGCTTTTAACCTCTCTAGCAAGCCTGAGTTCATTCTGTGCTTTAGCTTTTCTGACTTTGTCTCTACATGTGCTGGCTATTTGTTTGAATTCCTCTCTGGTGGTTTCCCCCTTTTTCCATTTCTTGTACATATCCCTTTTAAATCTTAACTCAGTTAAAAGTTAAAATAACTCTTAAATCTTAACTCAGTTAAAAGTTAAAATACACAATAAAACAATCCCATTAATATATAAGCATCCACAATTAAAATATGCAATATAACAATCCCATTAAAACAACAGTGCAATGAACTAGCCTTTTTTGTTTTTAAATCTCGCTTTCTTTCTATAATATACCTCTGTAGCTGTTGAAACAAGCCTTTGGTTACTACAGGACTGCCTAACTGCATATTGGGAGTAAATATTCTAATTCTAAGGAGCAGCTGTTGAAAAAAGCTGTGTGATCTCCTTTTGTGGATGTTTTAAGCCATGGCTGTTTGAGCATCCATTGAGGCTGTTCTTAAAGGAGTCAGGAGATACAAGAGGGAGTGGAGATCTCTGGATTTGTGAGGAAGATCATCCGTCATCCTAATGAGGGAATGTAGAGGTTGGAAGTAAGCGTCTAACCTAAATCATTTCTAAAACTTGAATGCAAGGGAATGAAATAAGCTTTGAAGTGTAAACATTCTAATTTAAAAATATAGCAAAAGTAATCTGTAAAGCAACAGATCTTATAGATAATGAAAGGAAGTTAGCAATTAAAGCTCCAGCTTTAATTTAAGATCCAGGGGTCTGTTAGGGGTCTGTTAGGATTTTTGCTCCATTCTTGCAGTCATGGGATTGTTGTCTATCACATGACAGTGTATGTTTTCATTCCACAGCATGGGAAGTGACGTTGACAGGATGTTTTGTGTTACTGTGTTCCATGAAGTGGGACTATTGTCCTTTGTTCTTTCTCTCTTTGCTGTCTGATGAGAAAGAGGAAGGAACTAAGTCAGAATGCTCCGAGTGTATTATATGTAAATAAAGTGCATTAGCCAAAATGGTGAGCTACTGAGGTCTGTTACACAAACTGCGAATACTCTGCGGATCCCTAAGTGTGCTAATGCCTTTTGGCATCAGCCGCTCTGATGTTCGGGCAGAAGAAAGCTTTTGAAGCTCCTGAATGATCGGCCAGGAGGGAGAGAACATGCCAGCCGGGCATGTGTCTCTGCCAGCGTCCTACACACGAGTAGGACGATCCTAACAAACTAGGGGTCTATCCAGACCATAAGATGGGTCCCTCTATATCTCTATGCCTCTTTCTCCATTCCCCTTCCTATCTGGTGTAGGAAGCCATGGCATCAGGCAAAGTGCATAGCACCCAGTACATCCACCCGTCCCTGCGCTGATCCATGTGGGGACAAACCATTATACCTCCCAAGAGATTTATAGAGGATAGTTTAACCCCTTCCACCCCCTTTTCAGCCTGTGCCTCTCTCTGGGACAGGAACCAGAAGCCTGTTTTAGCTGTTGTACGCCACCCTGAGATCCTGACCAATGAAGGGGCGGCTAAATAAATGTGTTCATAAATAGTATGGGCATGTTTGTGGGACCTTTCTCATCACACCTCACCAACATGCTTTCTTTTTATGCACCAATCCCTTTGCTGCTGAGCCACAACCTGCCAAAGGACTTCAGGAGCATTTGATGGTTACACAGAAATGAAAATAATTGGGAATCTTGAAAAGGAATTGAAGTTAAACTGAAACACTTCCTCTCCCTGCCAGTAGCATTATTCCTTTGACCAGTGCAGCCTAGTGAGTAAGATAATGGGCAGTGCAGAGTTCATCCCATTAATCACTAAGACACTAAAGGATAATTGGTTTAATATATGGGCCTGGCCTTCAGTATAGTCATGCAAAGCAGGATCTGAATCTCTCTCTCTGGTTTTTCAACAGAGAAGTCATCCTACAGCTCAATCCTATTATTATTTTCTTCCCCACCTCTTTAAAAAATATTCCTTTAAAAATAATTTCAGCTAATGGTTCCCAAAGTCCAGGAATGAAAAGCCTGAAGAGCGAGCCATGGTTCTTTTCAGCTTGCCCATTGCACACAATAGCTCAGCGGGGGCTGGCTAATAGCCTTTTTCACCTAAAGGTAAACTGCTGCATACTGTGCTAGAAAATCTCTTTGCTTTGTGCTAGGAGAGTGAAGTTGAGGTGAAATATAAGCCACTTAGAGTGCATATAAAAACGAAGGATATTTAAGCAATCATGGTTTAGGACAGTGATGGCTAACCTTGACACTCCAGATGTTTTGGAACTACAACTCCCATCATCCCTAGCTAACAGGACCAGTGGTCAGGGATGATGGGAGTTGTAGTCCCAAAACATCTGGAGTGTCAAGGTTAGCCATCACTGGTTTAGGACCTGCTTTTAAGTTTCTCTCCTGCCTCTTTCCGCCCACCCTCTCCTCTTCAGGATTTTGGATTTGCTGAAATGTGTTAAGACAAAGTGGTAATATCAAATATTGTCTATAAAGTAAGCAAATTTGCTGACATGTAAGGGATATGAGAACAGAATTTGTTTGATGTTTTTAGCAGGTACCGAAAAGAGTGCGCTGAAGGCACCTGCTTGATCTCAATAGGCAGCGTGTTCCGAAGCGTAGGCACTGCCACACTAAGCAATCAAGTTCTTACAAATCTGTCTCACCTGTGATAGTGCCAGTTCTGCCAATCAAAGCAGTCAAGTGAGCACAGGGAGGGTCAGGTGATTCCGTAGGCCAACTGGTCCCAAGTTGCTAAGGGCTTTCTACTCCATCTCATTTCAGTCAATCAGATTAGGGGACCAAAGTTGAAATAGTTCCATCTAACAGCGAGATCGGTGGGGAGGGGTGCAGTCGGAAATGGAGTCAAAATGTGGCCATAGAGAAACAAGAATAAAGTATCACCATGTCTGGGGAACATCTGCAGAAATTCCGCCCCCTCCCCAAATGAAAATCTTAGGGGGTTACCAAAAACCCAGGAACATTGAGAATGTTAAGTGTCAAAAAAGAAAAATGAAAATTGAGGTGGGGTGGGTAATGGTCTGCCCTGCTTGAAGGAAATGGTGGGTTGGAACTCAGCACACTCCTAATAAGGGGCAAGGAGAGAAGAGAAAAGAGGGAGGAGTTCTGTCGCACAAGCAGAATGGTGTCTTTGGACACAACCTATTGTGGCTAATGAGAATGCGTCTTATTAGAATAAGGCCACTAGCCAGGAAGAAGTTTATGCAACATATTTGCTCAAATAAATGTGCAGAGGGGAATTAACGGGGAATTTCAGAATGTATTCTACGTCAATTATATTGGGGATAAATTAGCTTAATTATCCTTAAGGCTGAAATGCTGACCGTTTCACTATGTCAAAAATGTAGAATTGGTTGGCTTTCCTCCATGGTAGTTCCCTAGCTTATTAAAGCTCAGCCTTCATGGAAACAGTCATACAGAGAAACAGATCAGCTGCCAGACACACAAGGAGCGTCCCCGTATAGAAGAACGGGGGCTTATTAAGGGAAGTGACATAACTCTAAGCTGATCATGTTATCCCATAGTAGAAAACCATAGCTACTAGCCATGGTGGTTATGCTCTGCCTCCAGGGTGGGAAGCAGTAATGCTTTCAAATACCAGTTGCTGGAAACCACAGGGGGAGGAGAGGGTGCTCTTGTGCTCAGATCCTTCTTGCAGGCTTCCCACAAGCACCTGGTTGGCCGCTGTGAGAACAGGATGCTGGAATTGATGGGCCATTGGCCTGATCCAGCAGGTTCTTCTTGTGTTCTTGTGTTCTTAACCATGCTTTGATTTATACTTCAGTTTTGATATAGGTGGGAAACAGAGAAAGAAGTTTGGCTTCATAAGAGTTTCTTACTGTTTTGTAAGGAAGCCCCATTGAAATATCGATACACATCTGTGATAAGAACAGATTGATCTTTTTACTGGATGGGTGTTTGATACCAAATCAATGCATAGGCAGTAAAGCAGCATAAAGTTGCTCCAGACCCCTGATCTACCTACCATGCTCTTTTCTTTTTCTATGGCTCAAAAATTAAAATTAAAAAAATGGTTCCCATTTGGATTACATGGAAAGGAGCAAAATACAGGAAATATGACATCTTTCAACAGGAAATGGTTAATTTAGTTTCTACCAGTAGTTCACAGATGATACTTTATGTGCATCTTGGATGAATTACTGAAGTCTGTCATAAAGCAAATGCTGTATATGTATAGTGTTCTTAAATACAGGTAATTGTTCCCTGCAATGGGATTGCATAGGTGAAAGTGTCACATTTCCTATCCACTTTATTGATCACATATCCAAGTGTCCCTGTTCTCTCACTGTTAGTTCACATTCACCACCATCAGGAAATCTGTCTAAAGTCAATTAAAGATGTTTTGAAAACCAGGGGTGGAGAAAATAGGGTTGTTGGTTTTTTTTGTTTTGGTTTTTTCGTGCCTTCGGCTAGAGCAGGCATCCCCAAACTGCAGCCCTCCAGATGTTTTGGCCTCCAACTCCCATGATCCCTAGCTAACAGGACCAGTGGTCAGGGATGATGGGAATTGTAGTCCAAAACATCTGGAGGGCCGCAGTTTGGGGATGCCTGGGCTAGAGCATCACATGCAAGGCCAGTAACCCTATCCTTATAACCTGTGGGACCAGATTGACCTGCCTCCTGTTTCACATAGTGGTCAATCAGATGACTATTGGGAGCCCACAAGCAGGACATTAAGGCAATAGCTCTCTCTTTCTCTCTGATCCCCCAGCTTCTGGTATCTAGAGGTTTGCTTCCTCTGAATCTTGGCGACAATTTCTTGCCATCATGACTAGTAGCTGTTGATAGCCTTATCCTCTAGGAATTCTTCTCATTCCTTTTTAAAGCCACACAGTTACCACAGAGGTTGCCAGCAGCCCTACTTCTGCCTCTCCTGCTTGCTTAGCGCAGTTCTGCTGAAAATCAAGCTTTTCTATCAAGGAACATTTCTAGAGTGGGGCAGAGGGGAATGAGTTATGAAATGAGGAGAGGGAGAGATGACCACAGCTTCTTGCAGATACTGGTTTTCGAGATTGGTTTTGAATTCTATGGTTGTTTAATCATTAAAGGCATGCTCTGCTCAGCATGTGTTGACCTTGTGGGCTATTTCTCTGATATGCAGAGAATCCCCAGTGATGTTAAAATACAACCTGATTTGATTTATATTATATCAACCCCATGAAACTCATTGGTTGCGTTTGGAGATTTTGCTTAGAGCAAAGACACTTTTAAAAAATCAGTTGTTGGCATCCATGACTTTCCCCATCCAGAGTCTTTGTAATGAATAGAGATTGTCATGCAGGGCAAATAAAGGCTTTCATATTAGTGGATATCCAGGTTCTATTTCACTAGCCCTCAATAGGCAAAAGCCTGAACACATAAAATCTCAAAGTACGGTATATAGACGTGGGTCAGGAATGTGCATATAAGAGCTGCCCCCAATGTCTGTATGTGTGTCTCCCACATCCCAGTCCCTGCAGAGCCGTAGCTAGGTGATCTTGTGCCTTATATTCCATTATATTAAGGCGGCCAAATGCTGTGCTGCTGCATAGAATATGCAGGATGCCTGATCTGCCTTGCAAAAGTCTAAGCACTTCTGATCCTTAGAAGCAAAGTATATATTTTCACATCCTGCAGACTTTCAGTAACTAGACATCGCGGAAGCAGTTTCTCCTTGCAGCCAACTAGAATTCAATACTCCTCAAACTTTGTGGCCCTGCATTGGGCATTTCAGAGAACTGAACTCAAGGGCTGGGGAGAAAAAGAATGTGACTTCATCAAACATTTTTTCAGTGTCAAAAAGAGCAGTCCTTTTGGCAATTTTTCAGTGATTCCTTCAAAAAGATGAAACGTTTCTCCAGTTAGAAAACATTGCCCTTTCCCTCAATATGTTTCATTCACCATCAGATATGTCTGTCTGCAGCCAAATCTTTGTTGACATCATGTTGCCACCCCAATGTAGTCACTTACTGACCAGGATCATCCATGAGACCCATTCAGAATGGCATTAATTTGGCCTTAGTGATAGCAGCATGCAACTGAGTCCAATTAGCTGCATAGCCCAGTTGATCCCTGACTGCCTGGGATCCCTCTAGGGCAGGGCAAGGATGTTGTAAGCAGAAGGGGGAGAATGATGTCACAATAGCCAATAAAGAAAAGAACAACAGTTAATGATGTGCTTTTTTAACACCAAGAAATTATTAAAGTCACATATTTAAGCAGTTCAGGAAATGTATCTGCTTCCCCAGCATTGTGTTATACAATATTGTATAAATTATACAATTTCAGGTTTCACAAACCTGGTGACCACAGATGCTTTGAACTGCAACTCCTATGGCTGTGCTGGCTAGGGCTGATAGGAGTTGCAGTCCAAAATGTCTGGAGGCCACCAGGTTGGCAAACCCTGGCTGAGGCTCTCCTTGGTGCAGGTTTTTCAGCATCTTCCAACAAGACAGAAGCCCTGAAAAAAACATTCCCCTGTGAGTCTTAGTGACAGTTTTGAATGTGAACGTCTTAGGTGAGCAGACGATGCCAACTGGAATTATAAGAGCACAAAGGTGGTGCGTGGGAGGAGGTGGTTTAATGAGGTGAGGAGCGCAGTTAATAAGACTTATCCTACTGTTAAGCATATTTCATCCATGTCTAGACTAAGGCATTGTCAAACTTCTGAGTATAGTGTGTGTGTGTGTGTGTGTGTGTGTGTGTGTGTGTGTGTGTTAAGCTTAGCCTTTTCCAAAGTCTGTGCATTTTCACAGCTAATACTTCAAAATTCATCGGCAAAGGTCTTCATAATACAACCGACGTGATAGGTACCTGCTGCTCCTGTTCCATAATGAGCTACTAAGACCCAGTTGGAACTCAAGCTGTAGAGGCTCTTGCTTGGGTAAATGGGTGTCGTTGTTGTTGTCCCCAGTTCAATCTTGCTGCAGCAATAGCGGGCAAGACTGTATGTATGCTTTATGGTGGTTGCTCTAGTTTTAATGGGATGACATTGTACTTGTATAATGCTGAATGGAAGCACATTGGAGAAGAAGGTGCTTTTCCCCAGCAAAGGTGAATGATTTATGGATTGACAGATTCTCTCCAGCTTCCCCCTGTCTAGCCACAGGAAGCAGGTTTTGAAACTGCTTCCAGTTAATTAAATAAATGGAGATAACCAATGGAAATAAATGGAATGAATGAATGAATGAATGAATGAGAAATAAATGGGGATAACCAATGGAAATAAATGGAATGAATGAATAAATGAATAAGAAATAAATGGGGATAACCAATGGATAACTGTGGTGACACTATAGGGTGGAATTAGCAGGTCGGAATGCGGTATACATACAACTTCATAACAGCAGTTGTGATACGTTGAGTTTGGGGTACCATTGACATCCTGGTTATACACCCTGCCTTGTATGTTAATACCAGAAGTTAATACTTAGGGCCCTTCCTCTTTCAACCTCAGGCAGTACAGTGGTACCTCTGGTTATGAATTTAATTTGTTCCGGAGGTCCATTCTTAACCTGAAACCATTCTTAACCTGAGGTACCACTTTAGCTAATAGGGTCTCCTGCTGCTGCCACTGTGCGGCTTCTGTTCTCATCCTGAGATAAAGTTCTTAACCTGAGGTACTACTTCCGGGTTAGCGGGGTCTGTAACCTGAAGTGTTTGTATCCTGGGGTGTTTGTAACCCAAGGTACCACTGTACTACTTACCTACAAATTCTCTGTATCACTTTTTATTAGTAGTTGTAGTAGTATTAGTATTTTGGAGCATCTCTGCTTTCGAAGTTTGCCTGCTCCCACCAGCTACGAAATGAATGACTGCATGAATAATCACATCCCCTTGAGGCGTACAGTGTGCAACACTGACACTGCTTAATTGCTTTGTGTGGAATCTTGTCATAAGAATAAATCATGCCAGCATAATTGGTTGCTTAGCAGCACAGCCATCTTTCCTCCAGTATCCTGCACCATCTGCCCTTTTTGTATATGTGTATGCAGTTGAACACAAGGCCCTTAACGCCAGCATTTCATGCTGAGACAGCACATTTTACTGTGTACCAGTGGAGACCTTGCGGCTACTAATAGCATTCAGGCAGCACCAGGCTTTTTGTTCAAATGAAGAAGATTTGCATTGGGAGAAAGGGGCTGTGGGAGGAATTCAACACCACACGCGTCTGATTGTTCTGTCAGCACAAAGCATTTCAGCTTGTCAGATGGCACAATCCCTCCCCTCTTGCATGCTTTTCTAGGGGGTTCTCCTGACCCTCTGGAGTGGATTTAGGAAAGGTGCAGGAGGAGAAAGTCCCTTTGCACAGCGAGAACCTATTCAGTGACTTCCATTAGCATGTGGGGTTAGTTGGATCCTATATTCCCTCCCCCTCCCCCACCCACCCACCCACCCCCACCCGGAATAAATATTAAGCAGGGATGTTAGGCAGCATTTTTTCGATCCCATGGTATTGCCTGCTTCTCAATATTGGGACCATTTCTGGGGGGAAATGCATGGTGGATTAAAGTCAATACAATTAACAGCTGAGCAATGTTCCAGCAATGTGTATCCATTCAATGTTAGAAATCTATCTAAAATTAAATCCCTTTTTGTCACTTTACTCAGGGTTGTATGTCTCTTGAGAAACACCCACCCACGCATCAGATTTCTATGTGAACTGTCTACTGGGATTATGACTGTCTAGATGGGAGTTCACATAAGCCTCCACACATTTTTGTGGGATCAAACCAGTCAGTCCTGCTTCCAACAAAGACATGAAGACCAGCTATATCACCTGCATGTTCAGGAGCCATGTGAAGCAGCCAAACACACACAAGGGCTCTTCCATGCACTGGAAAATATTGGACCAAGAAGGATTCTCCCTACCACTGATTGTTCCAGGGTATAGCTAGAATCATCTACAAGCCCCTCATATAAGTTTTCAACACGTGAGGGGATTTTTGTGAACGCCACTCTAGAAAGCCATAATTCCAGCAGGCATTATGTCTAGAACTATTGATGTGGGCAGGGTTGGGGAGGCATAAAGAAGCTGAGATATGAAGTGAGACACCATGCTACAATGAGCCTGGAAGTCTTCCATTAACTATACTTTTTCTATATACCCAGTTTGGAAAACTGTGGTTACCAGGTGCAGAATAAGCTTCATTTTGCTCCAAACCTAGTAACCATAGTTTCCTGGTTGAAACATAGTGGGAAGCTATGGTTTCTCGGTTCAAATGAAACTATGGTGAATTAAAGGCTTCTAGTGCTTAAATCCCCTGCCCACCTAGCAGTTCGAAAGCACGTCAAAGTGCAAGCAGATAAATAGGTACCGCTCCGGCGGGAAGGTAAACGGCGTTTCCGTGCACTGCTCTGGTTCGCCAGAAGCAGCTTTGTCATGCTGGCCACATGACCCGGAAGGTGTCTGCGGACAAACGCCGGCTCCCTCGGCCTATAGAGCGAGATGAGCGCGCAACCCCAGAGTCGGACACGACTGGACCTGATGGTCAGGGGTCCCCTTTACCTTTACCTAGTGCAGTGATGGCTAAGCTTGACACTCCAGATGTTTTGGAACTACAACTCCCATCATCCCTAGCTAACAGGACCAGTGGTCAGGGATGATGGGAGTTGTAGTCCCAAAACATCTGGAGTGTCAAGGTTAGCCATCACTGACCTAGTGCTTAAATCTGTAGGTTTGCTTGGCAAATTATCTGCTTAATTGTGGCTATACATGTTTGTACTTTGTAGCACAAATTGCAATGGCTTTCTAGACCTTTCCATTTGTTGATTATGCTGAGCCAAGAAGGAAGAAGGGAAAAGGCAGTACATGGTGCCAAAAGGCTAGTTCATATCTTTGCTTATTTAGCTGAGATGCTTATGTCCAAACCAGGCCAAGAATATATATCATTTTAGAGAGCTTTTCCGATAGTGGATGAGATCAATATCCATCACTGAAATACGAACTGCTATTTGTTTATTTCTTCACTTAAGTTCTTTTTTTAATCGTATGGGTTTTTTTTTGTTAAAGCAGAACAACAAACCAACCTGGGGCTCTTCAGAACTCTGCAGGCAGCATTTTACACATTCTCACATTGTTAAGTCTATTATAGACATGTAAACATGTATTAGGAGCAGTGCTATTTTTCTAGAAAAAGTGGTTCCGGAACTCACCATAAATGTATGCACACACACACACACACACACACGGAAACAGAGAGATAGAGATACAAGGCGAAGCTTGGGAGCTGTGCACAGTCCTGGTAAATGTACAAGGAAAACCACATGTGGTGCTCTGCTGGTATATCTACCACAGTGACAGCAAATATTGCCTTCCTCTGCGGTGGCAGGGGCTGGCACAAACCCTAAAAGAAAATCCATCAGGATTTCACCCCATAAAGCCTTGTTTTAAAATATCTATAGAAAGATGAAATTCTCTCCTGGGTTGTGGAGTTTGAATCTTTAGTTGGATAAATCAAATAATCATTTAAAAGGCATCCGACCAAATGTTATAGTTTGTTTATAGCTTAGCCAAATCAAAACTTCTCCTAATCAGGGGCAAATTAACCATACAGAAGAACATCCATAATTCATTGCATTTTGCTGTTACTTAGAATGCTGTGAACTTCATTCTGTATACCTCATGAGGTCCTTGACTCTCTTCCCTAACTGATGCCACTATCAGCAAAAACAAACAAACACTGCTTTTAAAACCCAATGGAATTGCAGAAGTGGCTTGCAGTGCAACACAGGGGACTGATATTCAAAAGTAGTGGGGGAAATCAAAAGCTTTGCTCTGTATCTGAAATTTGGGGAGTGCCTGCCAGCATAAATGATGACCTCTAGACTGAGGGTTTTTCCTTAATACTGTAACATAATAAGACCAAATAATAAGACTTAAGCAGACCAAATGCCTATCTAACCAAGCATCCTAGACCCTCCAAGTGTCCCTATTTTCCAGGGGCATCCCTGATTTAGAGAAGCCGTCCCAGTTTCTGATTTGATCCCGGAATGTCCCACTTTCCCTTAGGATGTCCCTATTTTCACTGGGAAAATGTTGGAGGGTATGGAGTTATCCAATCCCTGAGCCATCTGAAGGCAATCCAGTATAGGGAGGTTTTTTAATGTTTGATGTTTTATTATGTTTTTATATATGTTGAGAACATATATAAAAACATATACGCCCAGGGCTGGGGCAACCCAGTAAGATGTGTGGGGTATAAATAGTAAAATGGGGTGTCCCTATTTTCATCGGAGAAATGTTGGAGGGTATGGGCACATCCAACTCAATGCCTACACAAGTAGGATGCAGATAGCCTGTTCCTAACTATCCTATGCAACATGTTATTCAGAGGAACTCATAACAACTAGCCATGGATAGCTTCACCCTCCAAGAATTTGTACCACCCCCTCTTAAAGCCATCTAAGTTGGTGGCCACCACCATATTCAGTGTGAGCCAAATCCATAGTTTTAACTAAGTTTTACTTTGGGGGGAGGAACCCTGTGTGCTTTCCGATATTGCTGGTCTACAAGTTCTCCCATTCCTGACCACTGATTGCTAAGGCAAATGGGAGTTCAACAACAACATTTTTTTATTTATACCCCACCCATCTGGCTGGGTTGCCCCAGTCACTCTGGGTGGCTTCCAATGCATATGAAAACATAATAAAACATTAAAAGTAACAAAATGATAGTAATAGTAACAACATCCTGGAGGGTCTGTTTTCAACTATGACGGTGAGGGTGTCCATTTTTTAGGCAGGGAACTGCAGTTGGAGAGGTCACCACAGCAGAGCCATGGTCAAGCTGTGGTTTGAACGCCGTTCGCCTCAGTCCAAGTGGAACTCTCTGCCTTGCCCTCCTCTCCAATTTTCTGTGCTATTCCTGGAGCATCCGAGTTGCTCTCTTTCTTTAAAGAGAGTGTTCTTCACAGCAGAGTTAAGTACACCTGTGCTCATTCCGTTGACAGCAGAGAGGAAGTGAAAGCAGGCGAAATAAGGTTCCCTTAACTGGAGTGAGCATTCCTCTGTGTATCTCTGTACTCCAGGGGACCCTCAGAATTATTGCTGCCTCGGTGCCTCTATCAACTTTAATTTAGCCTTGTTTGACAGCCATACTGGGAGTGAAAAGGTAACTCTGAGTGCTTGGCAATTCTGATTTGATCTGAGCTGCAACACGCTTCTTTTGACTGCATTGTGTCTTTCAGCATTTGAAGCCTGTGCTTTTTGGTTCCTTAAGTTCCTCCCCACAACATCACACACACACACACAAGCAGTGTCTGTAGCCTATATAGGTTCCTTTGTTCTATAACCAGCATGTATCTGCCTCTCTCTTAAATTCCCCACAGTCCAAGACAAGGCTGGCTGAGTCTATTGGAAATTAGCATTGACATGCAAGGAGAAGTGTGACCTTGGTGACTTCTATGCAATTAACGACTACTGTATTCATCTGGGCAAGAAAATGTTTAACCCCTTTTGCACTGGCAGGACTCTTCCCACCCCAACCCCTTCTTCTCTGCTAGGCAATGACCTATAAATAATGCATTAGCACACTGGGCAACCAAGCTACTCTACTTCTTGGTACCAAGAGGTTAGAGAGCAGATTGTAAGGTAGCATTGATTTTCTAGAGGTTAGTGACTTAATCATTAAGAGGAATCTCCACACTGACAGTCTAATGGAGTGCAGAAAGTGGAACGCATCGCAGATTCCTTCATACTGTTTTTCACCTTGCACTGCCAGATATACAGACCACTGGGTGTTTGTTACTGGAATATTGTAAATTATGATTTATTTATTTTTAAGCTACTTATCCAGCTTCCATGGCTTCATAAATGACTGACTAAAACACAAATTAATACGAAAACAGGGGAGCAGCTAAAAAGAAAGTTCCAGTTGCTTTTGTTATCCAGCATATATGTGATTTCTGAATCAGAATTTTGCAGACTCAGTACTACACATCTATCAATTGTACATATTAATAAAAGATAAAAATTATGTTAGCGAGCAACCTAGAGGGGCATACAATATTAGCTGTGAATGTCTGGCTCTTTGTGTGTTTTCAGTGTAGCGTTTGGAATTGAATATCTTTCTAATCCTTCTTTTAAGGAGAAGAAAAGACATTTGCTGGTCAGGTCTTTCTTAAGTTTAATCAAGTTGGATCACTTCTATACAGATTGTTGATGACACCAAATATATAGTTTGTCATTTTAAAAAGATCAATGTTGGGTATTATTCATTTATGTGGTGCTCTGTCTTTTTTTCAGGCATCCGGCCTGAAAGAAGCCATTAAACACCACCAGACTCACAAGCTACTTGATTGATTGATTGTTTGACGTTCAGCATTGAGTTGGACATTGAGCCCCATACACAAAGGCTATCATGCATCATGTCAAGGTGAAGGAGGGAAGCCATAATGAACTGCGAGAACCAGTAAATTCAAATGTAAAGCTTGCAAGAAGTTGCTGTAGTGAAACAAGTTGTTTTGAGTGTTCCTGTAAGAATGGAATGAGGTTGTTTGGCTTAGATGTCCAGATTCAAGTCTTTTGCTGGGAAAAGAATCCACTAATAAAGTGGGTATCATATACAGTAAAGACAAGTCCTGCCTGTGGTAGCACAATAAGAGGTCAAGTGATTGCTGACAGAGAGAAGGGGGGAAACTGCAAAGGAAATTCAGGATACTGTCTCTGAAAACTCAGGGCAACTCTTCCATCTCATTTGGACCAAAGATGCAACCAGGACAAAAGTCCCAAACTTAAACATTTCTCATGAGGCAAAGTAATTCCAGGAACATGGAATCTTGTACCTCTAAAAGTCAATATTAAAGATGGATTCAGGGGAAATTATGATGTCATATTCCCTCTGTTTCTGATGTTCAGACTTGCAAGATGAGATGCAAAACAACCCAGTGAAAACTGAGGATGTTGGCAATTGGGGGGCAGAAAACTGATTGTGGGTGGGGATGAAATGGCTTGGCTGAAATCCTGAAGAGGATATCATTCCACTTCAACATTTTATGGCCACTGATCTGAACATATAAGAAATTCATCAGATGTATACAAGCTTCTCTTGTGATAATTATTAACAACATCTGTATGTTGAACGTTTAGCAGAACACCCACATCTGGCACCTCTAGCTTACAGTTTTGATGGGAGAAGCGACGCTGCTTACCTGACCTCCTGTTACCACCATCGCTATGGTGTACTGGCAGGAGGAGGAGTGAGACTGGAGTGCCAGATTAGCTCCACCGGTGCATTTGAACTGCACCAACTTCACTATGTATGCCACAACACTGGAGGTGACAGGAGGTCAGGTAAGCAGTGCCACCCTGCCAACTAAGAATTATAGGTAGCAAGCCAGGGAGGGTGAGACCTTGAAGATGCAAGCGCCATTCAGCACTGACAATACTGGGCTAGTTAGACTCAGCATAAAGAAGCTTTGTGCATTCATACGAATTCTTCCAAATCTGAAGCATCAGCAAGAGAAAAGCTGCAAATGATCAGTCTGGTGTCCAGGATATGGGATGCAGGAAATACAGGCAGATGATTAATCCAGGAAAAGAAACTAAAATCAAATGTTTAAAAATAGAAAACTCAAGAGCTGTACAAAAAGGATGTTGAAAACTCAGCACAGGGAAAAAAACTTAACCAAGCGTAAAATTATTCCAAGCAGCAAGAATGCAATCTAAAAGCAAAGTTTACTCTGTGTGTGTATTCCAGAGAAGAAACATTAGAACAACAATAGCTAAAGCTGCTTGTATAGAAAAAAATGGAGCCACTTCTCTCTTCTCCAACATCTTCACACACACACACACACACGTGTATACAATACTAATATTGGTTCTATATGGATAAATGACAGGCCACAAACTCAACACCTCTCATCTCGCTCTATAGGCTGAGGGAGCCGCCGTTTGTCGGCAGACAGCTTCCAGGTCATGTGGCCAGCATGACTAAGCCGCTTCTGGTGAACCAGAGCAGCGCACGGAAATGTCGTTTGCCTTTCCGCCAGAGCGGTACCTATTTATCTACTTGCACTTTGACGTGCTTTCGAACTGCTAGGTGGGCAGGAGCTGGGACCAAACAACGGGAGCTCACCCCGTCACGGGGATTCAAACCACCGACCTTCTGATCGGCAAGCCCTAGGCTCAGTGGTTTAACCCACAGCGCCACCTGGGTCCCCTTCCAACCATTTAATGTGGTGCAATCCAGGGTGTTAACCTATTCATGCAGCAATCACCGCATCCCTGAAGATGCCAGTAGTGTTAGCCATATTGAACAACAAATCTATCTTTTTCACACTGGTGCATTGTCTTAGCTCGATTAAGGCCTTGTCAGCATTTCTGCTTCTCACACACCCCAGACTGATAAACATTTCTGCCCTCAGGACAGACATTCTGGGCTATTTACATCATGCAGAAGAGTCTCTTGACCAAAGTTTTCTTCCATGCAGAAATATTTGCCCCCCAAATTGAGCTTATTGATACACATGATCCTGGGTTCCAGGGCATATCTAGACAGATATGCATTTTTCCCCATTGCAAAAGAAAATCACTCTGCAAACGCTCAGTATCATTGTTGAGGAACCCCTTTAGTCTACATGGATGAAGGAACTCTACATGTGATAGGAAGCGCACAATCTGACATGTCAGAATAGCAGCTGCAGAGGAGTCTTAGCTGCTTCAGAATGTTTGTGTTGATGTGGAGAGTTTAAGTCTTTCTCTCTCTGTCATGTTCTGGTCCCAATGAAAAATGGCCTCTCCAAAGTTAATGGCATCAATGGTGGCTTTCCTTGAAATCCAAATAGCAGCTTCAGAGGGGTGATTTTTGTCAAGACAGTGGTAGACATAGAAAGAGTTAATCTGTCCCACAAGAGCACTGCAGCCATTTTGGGCCCTGTGATCTCACCCCAAAAAGCATGATTTGCAGGGAGTGCAGCCCCGGAAAATGGCACCCTGGTTATTAATTGTGACTTGTTGGAAGGTATGCCTTTTCTTTGGTTCTGAAAGATCAGTACTACAGATATTTGGATGCCCAGGATGACCAGCTTCTCTTTTCTCAATTCTCGTTACAAAAAAGGGTGCACATAAACTGCATTCTTGCAAATAACATCATGCCTAGTTTGACCCAGAGTCTGGATATTCAGTCCAGGTTGCGGGGGGGTGGGGTTACTATTATTTGTATGGTCCAAGTTGAGAGAAATGGAGTAGAATTCTGAACTGCAGAAACTTCATATTAAACAAACAGGTTTGGAATTAGGACAGCTTTTCTCCCCTGTGTATTGGGAGGTTACCTTTTAGCTTGCACATTACAGTGTAACAGACAAGTATTTTGTAAGATTACAGTATTTCCAACATTTCCTATGAGTAGGCAAAGTTATTTAGTCTGTCATTAACAGAATGGCTCTTTAAGGACCTCAATAGTTTCAGAAAATGAAATATGAATCCTCATCAGGATTATTTTTTTAAAAAAAGTCTAACTGAACTCAACAATTAACAGAAGAAACAGTGGGATACTAATCATCTAGAGGAAGAAAACTACATTGCACAGCTGATGAAAACAGTCGGAAAGCACAGGGGGAACAAGAATGATGCATTGCCAATGGCACTCTATCTTTGGGTATCCCAGCACTGTCAATAGGCTGGCGTAGACGAAAAAGAGAATCGCTTTACATCATCTTTAAGAAGGCTGGAATATCCGCCACCTGAGAAATCCTGAGTCTCTGAAAACTAATCATATCCAGCTTAGTGCAACAACATTGAGAAAGAGAGATAACAGAGCTTCTAAGAACTCTTAACTTCTTGGGGTCACTGTATCACAGAATGGCTTAGCCATACTAAAATTCTCATTCCCCAAGCCAGTCTAATGCTTAGCTAGAAGACATACCAGAGCACTTCCAGCAGATGTTACCTAGAAACAATTATATGTGGCTGACAGGTGAGATGCCCCCTTGTAGAGTGGGAAGTGTTGCAACTAAGCACAAAGCCCATTGAAAGGTATGTCATGTTAACAAATCCATCACTAGGGACCTATCGAGGGGCTAAACTATACTATAGGACACAGGATTTTTAAAAATGCAAATAGTATCAAATGGGGGCAAACCTTAATTCAAGGTATGAATTAAGAAGATATTGAGTGGTGAATTCATTCTTAATTGTTTCACCAAACCTGAATTAGTTTGGGTGACATTGCATATATTTTAACCCAATCAGAGACATTCTGGCATACATAAACACCCCTTGGTCATTCCACCACCACCCGTCCCCTTCATTGACTAAATGTTGGCTTCAAGGAAAAATAAAGGTCTATAAATGGAGAATTCCTGGATACCAAGATCCAAGTTTGAGGCTAGTACTCTTTGGTGAGCAGAGCTTTTAAATCACAAAATATGCAGGAAAGTAATGCTTGGATATATAGGCTGTTAGTGCCTTTTCCAAAAAAAGTCTCCCTCTTCCCCCAACATAGAAAATGGCCACACGTTTGGTAAGTTAAACATGGTTTACTTACAGGTAGGTAGCTGTGTTGGTCTGCCATAGTCAAAACAAAATAAAAAATAAAAAAATCCTTCCAGTAGCACCTTAGAGACCAACTAAGTTTGTTCTTGGTATGAGCTTTCGTGTGCATGCACACTTCTTCAGATGGTTTACTTACAAACTCTTCATGTGGGTTTCTATACATCAGTCAGAAAAGTTGCAAAAACAGTAAAACTTGGCTTAGTTACAGTGATGAAAGTTCCTAAATTATTGGCATAGAAACCCAAGAGTGGCTTGAGTGGCAGCTACCAGCTCAGACCTCCTCACATGCTGAACTTCTATGAGGGGTGAACAATAGGCTTGATTACCATCCTCTCAGGGTGAGGGGAAGTGACCTAGCTAAGCCTGACAGGACAGCTTACTCTATGGTGTTAACCCCTTCGTGCATTAATTAGACTTAAACATGTTGGTTATATGAGGCTGGTTATCCCATACTAAATAGGATACCTGGAAGCATATATGGAGCTTTTCACAGCTGAGCAAGGATCTAGATGAAGACAACTTTTTCTATCAAGGGTTGGATTCCTCTTGGGGGGCAGGGGCTATCATCTGTTGCATGGAACCAAAGACCAAAGATCTCTGGATTAACTGCTCTGGAGTATAAACTGTTCTGTTTTGGTTTACATGATGGCCAGCTCCCAGTAGAATTCCCAGTCCTATATTTGTCTAGTATAACAGATATAAGTTACAGGGAACCAGGCAGAGGGCCTTCTCGGAAGTGGCACCCGCCCTGTAGAATGCCCTCCCACCAGATGTCAAAGACAAAAACAACTACCAGACTTTTAGAAGACATCTGAAGGCAGCCCTGTTTAGGGAGGCTTTTAATGCTTAATAGATTACTGCATTTGAATGTTCTGTTGGAAGCCGCCCAGAGTGGCTGGGGAAACCCAGCCAGATGGGCGGGGTATAAATAAATTATTATTATTATTATTATTATTATTATTATTATTATTATTATTATTATTATTATATACAAACTAGACTGTATTGGTGTACAGTGACTATTTTGGAAAGCAATTCCTTCCTCTCTATTCCCAAAACATTACAACCAGGGTTTGCGGGGGGAGGGGGTTAGGTATTCCTTCCAATTGTTCTGAAACTACACAGAAGGGGAACATTTTTAAAAAGCAAGGAAACATGAGGCAGAAACAGGAAGGAAAGAACTCTGATGGGATGGAAGAATGGGCTGCAGAAAATGAAGTTGCCGACCACATTTGTCTTCTGGGCTTCAGCTTGTCCACCTGTGCTTAAGACTAAGTCCACACTGGCTCTCAAGACACCACCTGCCCCATTAGCCCAGTTCATTTCCCAAGCCCATTCTTTTTCATTCATTTTTAACCCCCTTTTCTCATGGTGGTTTAAGCAGACCGTAAACCACAATTCTGCAGAATGAGCTCTCAGCTCTGAAAAGCTATTACTAAGAATGATTATTATTAAATTGCTATTGCTAGTATTACTGTTATTAAATTCTGTTAACTATATGGCTGTCTTAAATGAAATTGAAGAAGGGGCAGCTCCACTGCACTTGCTGTACTAATAGCTAGGATGCTGACAGCCGGGTAACAAAAGGCCAGTTTTACAATATGTATATCCCTCCTGGCTATGCTTTTCATCTTGTGTGATCAGCTGTTGGAGTAAGGGGGACAATCTTTCAGAAGTCTGCTTCCAAATGCCTCTTGCCATATTTTCCAGCTGTTCTCTTCTCATTTTCAGCATTCTAGAAGTTCTACAGAAAGGACTGATCATAACTTAAATCCAGCCTTATCACTACTTGGGGGAAGAACCTTTGCTGACCTCTCATTCCAGAAAGGTCTTATTACTGGGCAGCACCACATCATGTAGAAGAGAGATTCCCAGCCCTACTCCACATTGCCAGGGCTTCAGGGAGAATGGTAATAATTTGTTGGGAAGCCTTCTCCATATCCAATAGGTATGACATGTTACTTTTTGCTGGATAGATGCATCTTTACATAAATAGCTTAATGGCTGGAAGTATCAAGGACCACCTCCTGTGTCATGTGGGACGTTCAGATTCCCTGTTCCACTCTTCTCATAGATGGGACACATCAATTTTGATCCCTTCAAGAGCCACCAGTATAGACAAGACTCTAGACTGAGCAAGCACTGGTGGTGATGTTGCAGACCAAATGATTTTCCTGTGGGAAAATTATTGTATGCATTGAACAGCTTGGCTCAGTTCAGATAAAGTTAGCGGGGGGGAAGTTTGGAGATGACAATATTTTTGCCTCTGAGTTGGCATATGCAGGCCAGAGTTTGTATGTAATGCGAAGTCAAAGCATGGCTTAGCCTTGGCTAGTGCAGAAGCAGCAGGACCACCACTGCAATCTTTGCTCCAGGAACCTGCGTGTTCCCTCATTCATGCCAAACCAAGATTTGGTTTACCGTTGCATGCAAACCAGGGCACAGTCAAATATGTCCTTAATTGCTGAAGGGTTAATTGCCTATGTATATGTTTTCCATTGTTTTCTTGTGCTGTTGGGCCCAAAGACATGTGTGGACTATATTTCAGCAATTGGAACTTTGGAAAAGTTTGCCTGAAACTAGTATCCTCCTCAATGATGACCAGCAAAGAGATCCATATCATCTGTATGAATACTAAGAGGACCAAATCAGGCAACAAGATGTTAGCATTGCAAGTCAAGCTGTGTTCTGTCCTTCTGCTTGCTTCTGAATGTGTGGAGTGCGCACCAAAGTGCTCCTGTAACTGTTTGTTAAATAAATATGCACATAGATCATCCATAAAGCTTTTGCCTCTAAAACTACTTTACCGCACTTGTCCCAGCATTGGGGCGGGGGGAGGCAGTGGTTAAATATGGACAACCTTTGAACACCAACATTTTAAAAGTCATCTTTTTAAGGAGCAGTGATTGGTGTTAAAGCCAGGTTGGAGAATAAGAGAATAAGAGTAATGTGAAGAGAGAAATTGGGACTTATAACTATGCCTCCTTTGACTTTCCTTAAGCAAAGCACTCTGTATCAATCAAAAAAAACCAATATGACTTCAAAAGCAGTGGTTCTCAAAGGTCGTGGCAGGAAAGGATATGGCAAGCATGGCAGGAAGATTTGAGGACAATCAAAGAAGCATTTAAACATTTCAGTGTAATATGGTTTCATTTTTTATTTTTGGGTGGGCAGAATATGGATTTTTTCAAAATGAGAACAAGAGCATCAAGTGTGTGTGGGGGGGAATGATTCTGGTTCTTATATAGCTGCATTGTTTTGTGCTTTCTGGATGTCCCATGATCATATTATAGTGTTCTATGTTATAAATCAAACACTGCTAGGAGTTGTTTCTTTCTGTTTTCCAATGTATTTCTTATCAATAAAAAATTCAATGTGGCACAAGCAAAAATTTAGGCACAAGCAAAAAAAACATTTGCGAACCACTGCTTCACAGAAGCACTATAGAGCTACCAGAAAATGTTGCAGTGTGGAAAGCTACTGTTTGGGATGCTCCCCTCCCCTCCCATTTTGTTCCTCCCCGTCGGCCAATATTCCATGGCCATTGAGTTCACTCAGTCCTTACTGAACTGTTCTTGGCATCTTCTCCCCCTCTCTTAAGTTTCCTGAGGTCTGTTGATACCTCCCCTCTCATGTGTTTGCAATGACCTATTGGCTATATTAACAATGGCAGTCACAGCTTAGCGACTGGAAATAGAGGACAGAATATGTATTGACAGCTAAAGAACTGAAATGTTTTCAGGATTCGGTGAGCGCACACACGCACAAGCAGAGAGAGAGGG
This sequence comes from Darevskia mixta, assembly GCA_034641385.1. Lineage (NCBI taxonomy): Eukaryota > Metazoa > Chordata > Lepidosauria > Squamata > Lacertidae > Darevskia > Darevskia mixta. The sequence goes on from JAWWNH010000013.1 coordinate 7,494,124, forward strand.
GGGAGGGAGAGGGGGAGGGGGAGAGAGTCTGGGTGTGCTATAAAATACCTATGATTAATGCATTATCCTCCCAAATCCTTGTGCAGTTGTACCCAATAAAATATCAGAAGGGTGGTTGTGGTGTGTTTAGGAAAAGAAAATAATTCCTTTTGCCCATTAAAAATGCACAACCTCTCCAAGGGAAAACACAACAGACTGTGCTCCTTGAGATTTCTTCAGGTTGCCAAATTCTTCTGCATTCTTCCTATTTCCCCCTTATCAGGCTTGGGTGACGTTATCATCCAGAACACAAACTACCTTCAGATTTGCAGCACAGGAGATGCTAGCAATGGAAGAGTTTCCCTTCCAGTGACTCTCTGGGCAAAAGTATATCCCTTTTGAGCTAAGAAATCTCTTTTCACAGGTACACAGCATATCCCTTTCTCTTCTGTGTAATCTCGTCATTCAGTGCTAGTGTCAGTGTGGGTTTTCACTGTCCTCTCACAGTCATGCTCTGTCACTGCTTTTAATAACATCTGTCACTTCGTTCTTCTGTCACCTTCTTCCACAAGCATCGGTGCAGAGGAAAGCACTCAAGACGGTGGTGTGCAAATTCGCAGAGGCACAAGCAGCTGTCGGCTGTCACAGAGAAGCAGGGAGAGAACAGTGCTAGCTTAGCACAATTCTCTTCACCCCCTTGCTATGCAGCAGAACGTAAAGCTGTCATGCTGGGCTGCTGGCTATTTCAGCTCTCCAGGAGCTAAAATGTATGCTGCAAAGCATTATCAGCAGAAGATGTTCCTCCATGCACGCGCATATTTCAGGAGGATTTTCCACATGTAGTAACTCAAGTTTCAGGAGATCATGCGCAAAACAGCAGGACTCTCTTTCTATTGAAACACAAGGGGGTGTAGTGGTTAGGATGTGCGGCGAAGACAAGAGAAGTCCAGGTTCGAATTCCCACCAAGCTATGAAGCCTTGAGCCAACCACTTGCACCCAAGTAAACATGCATAGGATTGCACAGTAAGTAACAGACTTATTATGACATTAAGAATTTGAGGACTAGTGGTAAGAGAGCTGAACTAGGACTTCAGGGAGCCAAATTCAAATTCTCATTCAGCCATGCAACTGACTGGAAGACCTTGGGTCGCAGCCTTCCTCACAGAGTCATTTCAATGATGAAATGGTGAGGGACACAGCATGGATGCTGCTCCTGGCAGAACTGCGGGGTATAAATGTCATAAATGAATGTATGAAATAAGAAGCTGCTTTGTACCAGGTCCATCCAACTCAGTACTGTCTGCTGTGACCGGCAGTAGCTCTCCAGGCAAAGGTCTTTCACATCACTGGTTATCCTGAGATCCTTTGTGTGAACTGAAGATACAGGGCAGGATTCAACTAATGAGTCTGCTGCTAGAGAAGGAACTTTTACAGGCTGAAGTCTTACAACTTATTTCTCAGATCTTTCTGTCACACACACACACACACACACACACACACGCACAGAGAGAGAGAGAGACAGACAGACAGACAGATGATGATGATAGATATAGATAGATGATAGATGATAGATAGATAGATAGACAGATAGATAGACAGATAGATAGATAGATGATAAAAAGGTAAAGGACCCCTGACAGTTAAGTCCAGTCACGTATGACTCTGGGGTTGCGGCGCTCATCTCATTTTACTGGCCGAGGGAGCTGACATTTGTCCGCAGACAGTTTTTCCGGATCATGTGGCCAGCATGACTAAGCCACTTCTGGTGAAACCAGAGTAGCGCATGGAAACGCCATTTACCTTCCCGCCAGAGTGGTACCTAGATATACTTGCACTTTGACGTGTTTTCGAACTGCTAGGTTGGCAGGAGCAGGGACCGAGCAATGGGAGCTCACCCCATCGCGGGGATTCAAACCGCCGACCTCCTGATCGGCAAGCCCTAGGCTTTGTGGTTTAGACCACAGCACAACCCGCATCCCTAGATAGATGATAGATAGATATTCTATGAGGCCTTGTAAGGACCATCCTCTGCACATAAATGTGCAGAGCTTGACAGATTGCCACTGGCCACCAAACAGTCAGCACTGGTGACAGACCATTGTTATCTGCTGCACCTGAAGGCAGCAGGCTAGCTTAGTGGATGCAGGACAGGCCTTGTGGCACACACAGTTAGCCCACTCCATGTCTCCCAGCATATGGTCCCTGAGGCAGCTGTCTCATGTAGCCTAATGATAGACCGTCTATACCCCAGACACAGGTTTATCATTTCAGTGAGATCATTCTCCTCTTATTCAGTCTAGAAGTAGATACGAATGGCAGCTTCACAAACTTTCAACTCATTGTAGATGCACCATAAACTGGAAGCATGGGCAACTAGCCACCCAAAAATGTGTGTACTGACATACCATGATTCCTATGTATGTGAATTACATGACTAATACTTGTTCTGTGGTTGCTTCTGTCCTGAGTTCTCAGGTACCACTGGATTAAGGAGATGAGTGGCAGGCAGGCTGAGAATGACAAGGAGAGGAGCAGGAGGATTGTGGGGTGGGGTGATACTGGGGAACAGAGACTGGAGCAAGCAGGTACTTCACCTTTCTTGAATCAGGCTGCAGTGGCCAGGGAAGCAGGACTCTCATCTCCCTTCTTCCTGCCCAGGGACAGGAGCATAGCAACAGAATGCAGAGTGGGGATCAGCCCACCATGGGAAGAAGGGGGATTCAGAAGGGGAGGCACAGCCTGGTGGTCCAGTAGCCTGTGGCACTCCTATCATTCTGAACAGATGCATCCTCTCCAATGCACTGAATGTCCTAGCAAGATACAAGAGTCTCACGAGTTGAGTGCTCCTTGCACTCGTTTAAAAACATGGCGGGAGGGGGTGCTACCTCGTTGGAACGACTACTTTACTTCCATGCAGGTCTGACCTCTTTGCCCTGATATTGGACTCCTTAAACTTGGGCCACAGCTTCTAGCGTGGCTAGCCTTGTCTTCCCTGCCATCTAGCTTGACCATAGCAGTTTCTGTGACTCATTACTTGTTGCTGAGCCTATATCTCTTCTCTGCCACAATAAAGATTTCTTCCTTACTCTCATGTCAGAGCCACTGTCTTTATGGGCTGGACAGGTGCCAGACAACCTACCACCAGCAGTAAGGAAGAGTAGGGACAGGCAGGGATTAGGGGGAAGGAGTCTCTGTTACATGCAGACTTCAGTGGATAGATGTATGCTGGATGCACAGTTTCAAATCCACTGACTAGTGCATCGTTAGATCAGCCATGGTCCATTTTGTCCTTCCTAGTTATATCTGTAGGATATTATAAATGAAAGGGCACATTTCATTCCAGAAACCAAGTGGAAGGGTATGGCCTCATTAGTATGTTTGGTGCCAGGTCACTCTGCAAAAAAAAAAAAAGGATGCAGACATTATTGAAAAATCTATAATACATGTATGAAGACTACAATTATTATTATTTGAATTAATGATATTAAAGGTATTGGTTAGCTAGGACACAGTGTATTGTTTTGTTGGCCCAGTCCTTAAGGATAATTCAGAGACAATGTGAGCATCCTTAATGGTCTTTTAAAAGCCACCAGTATTAGATTATTTAAAAATGATGTCAACACATTTTAACATGTGCTTGCAAAATCCACATCTCATCAGTTGTTCGAGCAACTTTCCATAAAGGAAATGTGTGCATCAGTAAGAATGAGAAAAATAAATTCAAAGGGAATGTTAATAGTGCCTGGCAGGGTCTCTCTGCATCCCATCTGGAGAGCATTGATTCAATGGGCAATAATAGGCATAAATGTTAGAGGAGGAATCCTCATTCTGAGGGTCAATGAAATGCTAAATCATAATAGCATCCTTATCGTTGCATCAAGGAGTCTTGGTCTACCGATTATATCACAGGGGATGTCATTATGTTCAATCATGTCAATGGGAGATGGCACATTTGAAAGAGAGTATACTTGGAATAATCTTGCTCTATGAGCAGAGAGCCAGCCTGCATACTAAAATGCCTAATAGACCAGTTGTTACAGAAAAGGCATCTTAAATCTCAATATTTCCATTACCTTTTGGTTAAAACTAGAGATGTACAAACAACAACAGCAAAGGAACCAAGAACCGTTGCCAGCCTCATCAAATATCCTTGAAATTCTTAAATACGTTTTAAGCAAAATTCCTCCGCATTTAGAAAAATCAGTGCCAAATCTTTTTGTAATCTCATATTATAGTTTTTCATGACACACAGATGTAACGGTTCAATAATTCATATGAAAATCACCACAGGAAATTACTGCAATAAAATGCGCCCCCTCTCCCAATGAACCAGATGCCTGCTTGCTTTCCTTTCTCTGTTTTTAGCAACAACAACAAAAAACCAAACCAAAACCATTCAAGTCTTTGTTAATCTATGGTCTTCAAAATTGCAGAAAATAATTCAGATGAAGAGAAACTGATTGATTCCTGTGGCACGTTTCCCCACATTCAGGCAATTTGAAAGGGGGTTCTCCTTATCTAAAACATTCTGTTCAACGCAAGCTTGATTTGCTGGTTCCCTATGCATTTTTCTCAAAGTGAAATGAGCTCTTGTGAAGTTTCACTTGAAACAATTTTGGAGAATTCCTTCTAAAATGCTGTTTTCAACCATGCACAATATGGTTTTGAATATGGAGATGAATTACTTTTCTAAGTAAGCCTCTGATGTACTTGGAGATTGGCTTAAACAGACAGACTTTCAAAAGATGATGAGTGCCTAGGAACCCTCTGAAATGAGTCACCTTCAAAGCATCTCATACTGAAAAAAGTTCCCATGAACTTCAGTGGGATTTTTGCCAGCTCAAACACTTTGAGGATTACACTGCCTAACATGACACCCAGAGGTCAGCATTTATGTGATAAAGCCATGGAACATTCCAAATAATGTATTCATAAGTTCTGAAGAACCTTACAAAAACTGCATTGCATGTGTAATGTGACTTTGAAATACAGTGGTACCTCTAGTTACGAACTCAATTCGTTCTGGAGGTCTGTTCTTGACCTGAAACTGTTCTTAACTAGAGGCGTGCTTTCGCTAATGGGGCCTTTTGCTGCGCCGCCGGCACACGATTTCCGTTCTCATCCTGGAGCAAAGTTCTCAACTCGAGGTAACTCTTCCAGGTTAGCAGAGTTAGGTGATCTGGTGATCCTCAAAGAGATCTTGCCGGAACCTGCCACTGCCGCTTCACAGCGCTGCACAACCCAAGTAAGGGAAGCACCTTTCTGTTTTGCCTCAGGTAGGCTGCCCCTGCTCATAGTCAAACCTGTTCCCATGTAAATCCATATTCCTAAGAACTTCAGGAATAAAGATTTAAAGGTCTAGTAGTAATATCTCAGCATCATCTGTATACAAGCTAGCTCTACCAACACAAAAGACTGGACTGGACAAATTGATTGTTCCCCTAAACATGGTGAAGACTGGGAAGCAGAGTGTATATTTTATCTCAATGCCTTTGGCCCACCTCTGCTATAAACATACATTCATGCTGGAACATAAGCATGTGAAATCCAGTGCATATAGGCCCAGATAATGCAGCTGGATTTTATCTAGAAAAATTAGCTGCATGATCTGGTCCCATGTGCATTGGATAAAGTGCAACCATATCATATTAGCTGCATAATTTATAATTCAGTTTAGCCTATAAAAACAGGAGAAGAACATTGTTATATATCACATTGGAGGATTCCGCAGCTTCTCCTCCTTAAGCAGCAGCTAGAGCTTCACAAATTAGCAGGTGATAGTGCTTATTTCCATGACATGAAGAGTTTCACTTGCTAATTTATGGAAGTGAAAAGCGCAGGAACAATGCAAGTCATGAGTTTGCATTTGGCATTTCACCACTTAACTTGGTCCACAAAAGTTAATACATTTCAATGGCAGTTTTCATCTATAGAGTTGCCTCCTTTTCCAGGACATGTCCTCTTTTTCATGGGTATGTAAAATGAGAGTCATCATAGCAATCCACAGCTTCTACAAGGTCAGCCATCAAGTGTAGGATTTGGAAAATTCTTTTCTCTCTCTCTCTTTAGTTTGGCTACAGTCTCTGATCTGGGCTTTCATTTTGGTACTACCTATCTTTGCCAGATAGAAATGACAACATGCTTCATTATCACAAATTTGCCTGTTGTTTGTTCACATCACAACCACAATAGCATATGGGCCCTTCTGTTAGTTTTCCTTGTGGAGGGAGCACAGGGACTGTTGCTTAGAAACCAGGCATGGAAAATAACAAAATGGTGGACAGCAGCTGCTCGGAATGTGTCTGTCTTACCGGCTGCTGTCCTTCAACTTTCATGTGTATTGTGGTACCTTTATTCCTCTGATTTAGGAAACTCAGAAAATCCATTCTTCTGCAGCACATTCCACTCAAATGTTGGATCAGACCTTCTGAGTGGTCCACTCATAAGGTTAAGAAGAATGGGATTGTGTTGAAATATATATGGCAAAGTTTGGAATAGTAAATGAAATAATAGCAAATAGAATCAGCTGTACATCGCAAGGTGAATGAATAACAATAAGAAAGAAATGAGTATAATGAAAGAATCTAAACAACACAGCAGAATAAGATAATACCAGAACAATAAGATCACATGTAGGTGAGGGAAGTTGGGTGGTGGGAGGGGGAAGGGAAGAAAGAATATTAAAGAATATTAAAGATTAAATTAGGGATTTGTTCGAGGATTCTATGTTTTAATTATGTATGTATGTTTTGATATATTTCTCAATAAAGATTTTTTTTAAAATGTTGGATCGGAGTCTTCAAATATAAAATTATTTTATTAAACTTATTATTTTATAAAAACTTATTTATTTTTAGCCCTCCCTTCCTCACAGTAGATCCAAGGGTGCAGTGCTAAGAGAACTGCAGAAAATCATCTAAAACAGTCAAACTACATACTAGATCATCTCCGTAACAAGTAGCTCTCTGTGTTTAATTATCAACTTATGAACTTCATTGCCATGAGATTTCACATTGGTGACAAAAATGTTTTTTTATCGGCTTTGGAAAAATGTTAAGGTATGAATGAATTCACCCATCAGTGTGTATTAGTTGGGCTAAGCAAACAAGGCGCTGCCAAAGACTTTGGGATGGGTTTTCTGTAGCCTAGCCTAAGAAACAAGCCACTTAAAAAAAAACAAAAAAAAACACCACACCTAATTTGAGCACTCCTACGTGAGCATAGGAGCATAGAGTCTGCCAAATGTAAGCTTGCAGAGCAGCTAGGGTGTAAATAACCATTCCTAACAACAGGATCTGGGTGGATATCTACCATAAATGTAACTGCCAAAAATTAGCTTGTGACTAAAGAAAGTTTAAGGTAAACAAATCAGCCTTCAAGGAAAATAAATTGACTCCAGAGTCGGTTGTTTTCTTTCCCTTTGCAGTCTGTATGAGTCAGGTTGCTTCTGATAATCAAATATTAGGGCCTTTTATTATATTCTTAGCATAAGTATCAGAGTAAAAAAAGCCTATAGCTTATGTCCCAGTACTAAAAAACTGCATTGGCATTGTTTTGTAACACTAGTGTAGCTGTTGCTTCTCAACCATTCTGAGAACTTGCATCGACTGCTGAAGCAGGCATTAGGTCACTGTTTCCCAAACTTGGGTCTCCAGCTGTTTTTGAACTACAATTCCCATCATCCCTGACCACTGGTTCTACTAGCTAAGGATGATGGGAGTTGTAGTCCAAAAACAACTGGAGACCCAAGTTTGGGAAACACTGCATTAGGTGATGGTCTAGGTCAGGTGTGGGAAACAGTTGACCCTCCAGCTGTTGCTGAAGAAGAATTTAACTGGGAACTATTATTATCTTGCAGAGCTTGTCAAAAATCCTTAAAAGCTACTTTAGCAGAGGACCACGGAACCACATTTCTCATCTAGAAAATAAAGTTTGATGACTACGGCTGAAACAACAAATTCGTAGCCCGTTCTCAGAAGACTCTGGGGAAATATATAAAAAGTATCACTAATTGCAAGCTCCATAAGCAGGATTCTGTGAAATACAATGATAAGGTGAGCAGATGGAAAGACAAAGCAAATGAGTAATCAAAGTATTTGTCCGAGAGGGAAAAACACCAATGAGGTATTTGGGTTTTTCAACTCATTAAACTATAAAACAGGACAATGGAATATTTAACCATCGAAATGCTGCCTTTTGCCTTCTCTGCATGGCGTTAGTTGTACTTCAGAACCCCTCTGAGGATTTATTTTCATTTCTTTTACAATTTGGATGCAAGATATATAGCAAAAGACTGACAAAGATAAAAGAAGCCTCAAAGCAGCTCTGTAATAGCCGTATAACCAGCCTACTCACATGAACTCTGCTGAAAAATGCTGTGCTGTTCAAATGCCAGTGCAATTCTGAAGTTTGTTTTCTTAAAAGAATCAGTTTAAGAGTTAAGGCACAGGTTCACTCACGCACCAAAAAAAGCAGGGAATTTGTTAAGATTAACTCCCCTGCCGTGTAAAGAACAGTAACACATTATGCAGTCACATATTGTGCATGCCACTTACAACTCAGTCCCTATTCATTTTTCAAGCCCTGTCATATTCTGTTGTGGGTCAAGAAGAGGAGAAGGGGCAATAATATGTAAATCTTTAATAAGCTTTTCAATACTATTTTTCCCTACTGGCTACTTCTGAGTAAAACTGCATCTTCTGCAAGCTTCACTGCTGCAATGCTATGCGTTCTTAGTTGGGAGTAAGCCCTGCTGGACTCAATGGACTCACTGCAGAGCAAAAATGCTTAGGAGTGGGTGGTTTGTCATTCTAGCCTTTTTTTAGAGAGAAACTGAGCACTTGGCGTAAGTTCAGCAGTCTACCCAAATCGCCTGCCTGCCCTATCCCAAATTCTTCCTCACTCACAGAGAAAAGACTTTTTTCCAACCCCCTTTATACTACAGGCATACCTCGGAGATATTGCTGGCTTGGTTCCAGACCACCGCAATAAAGCGAATATCAAATTGCCAATACAGAGCAGTACTGGAAAAGGATGGAAGTGTGGGGAAAGCGAAAACTCTAGAATACACCAAGCAAGCAATGAGAGGTGAGAGAGTGCAACGGTGAAACACACACTCAGAGAGAAAGCAGGTGGTAAAGAACAGAGAATGAACAATGAACATTCAGAGAGAAAGAATGATATGTGATAGATAGATAGATAGATAGATAGATAGATAGATAGATAGATAGATAGAGATAGATAGATAGATAGATAGATAGATAGATAGACAGATAGATGATAGATAGATAGATAGATAGATAGATAGATAGATAGATAGATAGAGATGATAGATATAGATAGATAGACAGATGATAGAGAACACAACAGCAAAACACACTGAGATAACAAGGAGACACCTACACTGAGACAATAAGTTGGTTTCATCCCTGTTCAAAGCCAGACAATGAAAGTCAGCCGCACAATTTACTGGTTACAGAAAGAAGAGATGCTTCGAAAGGAGTGACTCCCAGCACTCTGCAATCATTGCACTTCCTCTTTATGTAAGCTACAATCGGAATTGAAATTTACTTCCCCTGCCCTTGGAAATGTTGCCCTTTTTCTCTGTGTACATCCATTATGGTCCATTACCCAAGTGGCCATTCAAAGCTCAACATGCATTCACTATTAGGGGCGTGCATAAGATGCAGATGAATCCTGGAAGAAGAATAAAAGCTGAGCCACTTCTGACAGAGGCTGTCCAAGTGAGATCTATCTGAACCTCCCCGAAACAAAGTGGAGACCTCTGAACTGCTTCAGAAGTTGTTGTTTGCAGGCAGGAAAGACATTTCTCCACAACTCAACATATGAGTAAAAATTCCAGGGAGGGAGAACTGTTTTGTGACTGACAGATCCAGCTTCTAAACAAAGGAGATGATTTTACCAGTGCTTTGGAAAAAGGGGGTGCTGAGTTCATGTCCTCTTGTTTTTGTTTGTCCTGTGCTCTTTCCTGGTTCTGTTAGCAGTGCTTGTTTGGAAAATGCTACGCATTCAAAGCCTTCTGCCTTTGTCACATGACCACACATCCACTTTTGTCAAATAAACTTGGCACTCACTTTATGATGCCATTTGTGGCCTGAAGCTGACTCTACTTCAATGTTGTTGTTTTTTGCGTAGTCAAACAAATCATTCCGTGGAAGCCGAGGTCATCTACAGTTGCGCATTCCATGCCTCTAAATCAAAAATTATCTAACAGCCAATTGGCCCGCATCTCAAGCGAAGCTACTCACACATTTTGGCAGGGTCTGCAGCACACACTGCCCAGAATGGCACAACAGCATGGTTAAAAATAAACTGCAACAATGACAAATAATAATGACAATCCATATGCTAAGAAGGAAACAGAAACTGTCATGATCAAGCAGGGCAATAATTGTCATCCATATAAAGGGACTTTGCTCGAACCATTAGCATGTTTATACCACTTTAACACTCATGGCTTCACTCAAAGGCTCCTGGAAACTTTAGTTTACCTCATAGTGCTACGGTTCCCAGCACTCTCAACAAACTACAGTATGATGTGGATGTGACCAGAGGAACAAAGGTTTGACTGTGACGATGAACTCACCTATTGCCTGGCCAGAAAACTCAAGTCCAAGACTTGAGGGAAGCAGGAGCATTTTCTAGGATTTGGGCTCAAGAAAATAAAACCAGTTACTCTGCACTTGTCCCTGGCCTACATTTCCACACCCATTTGCAGCAGCTGATCATCATGTAACTAGTGAGAAAATAAGGAACATAACCAGTAAATGGTACAGAAAGCAGCGGGAGGAGAGAGCTGGATAAAATGCTAGCCACAGATTTGTGGTCTGACCACAATTCCTAGTATCCTGGAATACTCACTCCATGTATAGCTGTGTTTTGTGGCAATTACCTTATGAATATCTGTGTACCCAAAGGAGAGTGACTCCACTCTGACCCACTAGGCTGGAAAATTGGTTTATATTATGTTTGAGTTGAATTTAATAGGATGCAATGGCTTCTAGTTATGTATAATGATGTTTATTAGTTTTCCAGAAGGAATAAGCATCCATATTTTCCAGAACCTTGGAAACGAAGCAGATCTCACGGTGTGAGTGCAATAAGCACCACTTACATTTTGTGAATAAGGCAGGCCTATTGCTTGATAAATACTGTAACAAAGAAACATGCTGAATCTAAATGTAAAAGTGAATATGAAAGTCTTCAAGCAGCAACAATAACTGCCAAAACAACACCAGTAAGCAGCTGCTAATCAATCTAAATAAGAGGTCCATTTTAATCTGATGCTTAGTCCTATTTGATGCTTAAAGGTAAAAGGACCCCTGACAGTTAAGTCCAGTCGCAAACGACTCTGGGGTTGTGGCGCTCATCTCGCTTTACTGGCCAAGGGAGCCGACGTTTGTCCGCAAACAGTTTTTCCGAGTCATTTGGCCAGCATGACTAAGCCACTTCTGATGAAACCAGAGCAGCACACAGAAACACTGTTTACCTTCCCGCCGGAGCGGTACCTATTTATCTACTTCCACTTTTTGGTGTGCTTTCGAACTGCTAGGTTGGCAGGAGCTGGGACCAAGCAACGGGAGCTCACCCCGTCGCAGGGATTCGAACTGCCGACCTTCTGATTGGCAAGCCCAAGAGGCTCAGTGGTTTAGACCACAGCGCCACCCACGGCCCTATTTGATGCTTAAAAGGTAAAGGGACCCCTGACCATTAGGTCTAGTCGTGGACGACTCTGGGGTTGCGGCACTCATCTCGCTTTACTGGCCGAGGGAGCCGGTGTGCAGTTTCCCAGTCATGTGGCCAGCATAACTAAGCTGCTTCTGGCGAACCAGAGCAGCGCACGGATGCTTACCTGGCCACTAAAAATCTGGAAATTCTCTACAGCATGCATAGCTTCTTTAGCCTAGAAATGCTTGTTCAATTCTTTTTCATGATCATGTGTTATTTTTTTTCGCAATATATCTTATAAACTAAGTACATCCTGGCCTTGTTGTTGACACATGTCAAGGTAATAGCATTCGGCTGTGGAGACACCTTTTGGCATATTTACAAATTTCTGCTCTGCCAGGAAGTCAGTGCAGTGCAGAGGCTAATGTTCTGTTTGGAGATAGATAGATAGATAGATAGATGATAGATAGATAGATAGATAGATAGATAGATAGATAGATAGATAGATGACATGTCCTAACTCCCAGTGACTCATGAAGCTCACTTAACACTGTAATCTTCCTCGTTTCTACTCAAAAGCAATCCCTGAGTTCAATGGGATTTACTCCTGGGTAGGTGTATATAGGATTGCAGCCTGAGTGACGTTGGGCAAGTCAATTGGCTATTCCACACAGTCATCAATTCTCTTTACCTGAGAGAGGAGAAGGTGGGTGTACCTTCCCTCAGTCATGAACATGTGGTGATATTTTTCTTTTATTTAAAAGAATAGTCAGCTGCCATTTGTCAGAAAATTCCAGGTGGGTGTACAAAAGGGTGAAAAAAATTCAATCCCTCCCCACGTTTCTTGGGATGCAAGAAATTCCATTAATCAGGCCAGAAGCAGCTCTATGGCAGGGCTACAGAGCTGGCCTTCTGACAGTGCTGGGGTTGCCGCTTACTGGGATGGGGCTATGGCAGGATAGAGCAGGGGCATGGTCGAGGATGCCCAGCCATGCTGGTGGGAGCACCAGATCGTCTCCAACAGTGTGTGGAGCAGCCTGAACGTCACCACTGCCTTGGCCGGTCCGAGTAAGCTGTAGTGATGATGGTGTCGGGAGGGGAACTCTGCCATACCCACATGGGCAGCTACTGAGTCAGAGCCATGTCTGTCTTGCTTCACACATAAAGTCCCCAAGTCACACAGTGATGTCCATGCCCTCTCATTTATCTGCCGCACAAAGCAGTCCGAAAGCCGTGTGTGTGTATGGCATGGATTGCCATCCCTTAGTGTGCTTACTTGCAAAGATAAAGTGAAATAAACTTAGCTGTGCCACTGCAAGGTCCCTGGAGGAACACCAGGATGGAAACATAAGAAATGACTTCAAAAAAGAAAAGGATAAAAAGTGGAAGGGAGAGAAAATATGATAATGTATGTGTGGCTATTAATAAAAGTTGCTAATAAATGCATTCATGACATGAGACAAGCTGCAAGAATGTTTGTTGATGTCACTGACATTTGGGCAGACCTATAATGATGAACATCAAAGGAGCATGAAGGATGTTCAGGAAGGCAAGGCATAATGAGGCACAGTTTGTTTTGGAGACTGCAGGAAACTGGAGGCCACAAACTCCAGCTCCAGGTTTTAATAGCACTGAGCATGTTAAATACTAGAATAACATATTGCCTAGTATGGGCCCCAACTCAGAAGTCCAACTGTAGCTGCAATTAACACAATCAAACCTCCTGCATACTATCAAATGTGTTGTAGAAAATTTTCTCAGCAATCATCGTAGGGACCTCTGATACTTCCCTGAAAGCCCAATGTGGTGCATTTAACCCAAAATAAATTTGTGGTTTTTAAAAAAAAATTCATAAAACTTATGCACCACTTGATTGTGGTTTACAAAGAGAATAAAACATGAAAATTATCAGTATAAACAATTAAAAGCGATGATTTAAAATGTTCAGAAATGTTCTGTGGATCTAGCCGACAGAAGCGATGGCAGTTAAGAAAAAGAACATGGAGGGGGCATGGGCCACATACCAAGTAATATTAGAAGAAAAACAGGAAGAAACAACCCTAAAAAAGTATGAAGAAATTAAGGAATATCTGACAGACTGGCTGCAATATTTCCAAGTAAATCAAAGATTAATTATTGACAGGAAAATGGGTGTTGCAAAAGAAACATCAAAATTTGAAAAAGAATTAATTCAAAGTAAAGGAAAATATATCTCACGAGTCTATGACCTATTATTAGAATGGGAATTAAAAGAAGAACAGGTAAAGACCGTGATGGTAAGATGGGTGCGAGACCTAGGTTACAACATCCTTATGGAACAATGGGGAAAACTATGGCAAGAAGACATTAAGTTTACGACCTGTTATAATCTTAGGGAAAATACTATGAAGATGATGTACAGGTGGCATCATATACCAGTACAACTTGCCAAAATGTATAAAAACAGGTCACCCATAAGTTGGAGATACAATAAGGAAAATGGGTCTTATTTACACATGTGGTGGAACTGTGTGGAAATTCGAGAATTCTGGAATAATGTATATGAAGAATTAAAAAAATTATTTAAAATAACATTTAAAAAAAGAGCAGAAATATTTCTTTTAAGTAAATTGCCAATTGAAATAGGAAAGTCTAAAAGACCATTTTTCATGTATGGGGTAACGGTGGCCTGAATTTTAGTGGCAAGAAATTGGAAAAATACTAAAACACCTAATATAGCAGACTAGCAAATATTAATGGTAGAATATTTGCAGCTAGCAAAGGTGACAGGAAGAGTTAGAGGCCAAACAAAACAAAAAGTCCACAAGGAATGGAGAATATTTGAAGAATATTTGAAGAATCATGGTATAAAGGGTAATCTCCTGGCAGACCTAGACTGAGCCTTGTAGTATATAAAGGTAATTGACAATTTACATAGAAAAACGATTAAAAAAATAGAAGAAATAGTATATTTAACAGATAACATACAATGAGAATGTTGGGAAGTCTTTTTTAAAACCTCAACTATTTTTTCTTCTTCTTTATTTTATTTTTATTTTTCTTCTTTTCTTTCTTTTTCATAAATTGTAGTGTCATGTGTATTGTGAGGTATACAAAGTATCTTTGCTTTAGTTGCCATTATTTTCTTTTTTGTTACAAACAAAAACAGAGAATATTGTATAAATGTTGAATAAATGTATATTTTTAAAAAATAATAAAGATTGAATAAAAAATAAAAAATACAGTGGTACCTCAGGTTACAGACGCTTCAGGTTACAGACGCTTCAGGTTACAGACTCTGCTAACTCAGAAATAGTACCCCAGGTTAAGAACTTTGCTTCAGGATGAGAACAGAAATTGCACCGCGGCCCCATTAGCTAAAGTGGTACCTCAGGTTAAGAACAGTTTCAGATTAAGAACAGACCTCCAGAACGAATTAAGTTCTTAACCCGAGGTACCACTGTAAAATAAAATAAAATGTTCAAAAAATAAAATAAAATTGGCAATAACCTAAAAACATACTTACTGAGTTGTCTGTGGTATTTCATGATGTCTTCTTTTAAGTTTGCATTTGTGAGTGTATTCATAAATGCAAACTGCTGCTTGACAGATCCATTTGTTATGACTATAGGCTGCCTCAAAGTTCCCTAGGCCAGGTCCCAAGGCCCATATTTAGAGGAACAGAGGGAAGACAGTGCAAGGGTAATGGTTAATTTTAAAGTCTATATTGAAGGTCACCACAAAGTGAGTGTCAAGAAGCTGTCTAGCTGTTAAGGGAGCCTTTGAAGACCCCCCCCCCTTTTTTTGTAAAAAGAGGTAATATCTCCAATTTAAAGGAGGCACTGTAAGAGTAGTGATTCCTGCATACACAAACCTCAGTGTATATGACAAATAGGTCCAAGCACCCTCCACCCTTGAGGTAGAGTGGTCACCATCTGTGATTTTAACTCTCTTCCCAAATGCAGGCTGACAGTTTACACTTTTAAAGGAGAACAAGGCTTTTTTTTTTTTTTTTGGCACGGCTTCTTTCAAAAATCTGTGAAACCACGCTAGTAGGAGCACCAAGAGGTAGTGGTGGGAAGTCAATTCAGCCTAGATAAACAACTGGGGCACCTCCAGAGTCCAACTAAGTACATTTATTTAATAATCAGAACAGAGATTCAGAAGTGGGACATTGTTTTCAAAAGAAAATAAAACACAGAAGTAACTAATTGACTGTTTACGTGTAAGGGAACCTTAGAAAAACATAGCAACCTCGTGTTTCAAAGCAGCTTAAAGGCAGCTCATATTTCAGATCATCTTCCAGGTCTCTTCCAGAGACAGGCAGATGCTGCAGATCCATTCCAGCCTTTTCCTTCTGCCTGCGTCTATTTTTGTTTCACCGCTCTGTCTCTGTCCAAGCTCTGCTCGCCACCTCTTTTGTGAAGAGAGGTCTGTGGGGGTAAGGGGCTGCTTTTGTGGCACACAAGCAAGGAGGAGGACCCATCCTGCCCTCAGCCCTCCAGATCCATCCTGCCTCTGGTCAGCCTGTTTTGGCCTCTTGACCACTCTTGTGGTTCTTTTGTTAGCTTTCTGCCTCTTTACTTATTTCCTGTCTTTATTTGATTTCCAGCCTCTCTTCTTCCTTCGTTCATGATTTTGTATGTTGAACAAGAATTGGATTCATCAGTTAATTAAAATGATGTGACTGAGGAATTTTAAGTCCAGAACATCTGGTAAGCAATGTCTCATTCTCTAGGACAGGAAGATGAAGAAGTATTAATCTAAAACAGATTAACTCATTATCTGCTTAACAATACAGTCAATTTTCATCATCTTTATCTTTGTGTACACTTTTATAGTGCTGTGCTGTTTTTATTATCTGTACATTAATAGATCTTTTTTATATTTTAATTCTATTTCAGTTTAATTACTTTTTAATCTTTTATGTTTTTCTTTAATCTTTTATGTTTTTAGCATTTTATATTTTATCTTTGTTACAATTTGTTGTAAGACACATTGAGTCCCAGTCTAGAAAACAGGCAGGATAAAAATCAATAATATGCCTGGTAAAAAAAGAAAAACAACAACTGGTATTTTGTGTCTCCTTTTTTAAGTTTGCATTTTTTAAGTAAAGTTGTTAATCTGAAAAAAAAGTTAAGTTAATAAATAGCAACAACAGCACATGCAGTGTGCCATTGTCTCTTCACTAAAAACATCAATTATTTTCTTCACATCTATGGGCAGGGGGAAAGAGGTCCAAGTATGATTTGCAGACAAGATTGGCTGCATGCCTCTTAGTTAAAAATTAATCCATGCCACATGAGAAGTTTTTGAATTCATGCACTGATTATACCTACACATCCATTGCCAAAATCTAAAGACAAAAACTTTAAAAATGTGAGGAACACTTCGCTTCCTGTTGCATGCAGTTTTCCTTCCCACTTCCAGTCCAAAATCAATTTATGTTTAATAGATTATTGTATTTTAATGTTCTGTTGAAAGCCACCCAGAGTGGCTGAGGAAACCCAGCCAGATGGGTGGGGTATAAATAATAAATTATTATTATTATTATTATTATTGTTGTTGTTGTTGTTGTTGTTGTTGTTGTTGTTGTTGTTGTTATTATTTAACTTTTCATTACCCAAAAAAACCCCTTTCTCTAAATTAAAAGAACAAAGCATTCCAGCTCATAGACAGGAAAAGTCCTTAAACATATTATTGTATTTATTTATTTGAAAGTATGTTCTGTGGTGTTCTGATACGCCTTGGCTCAAATGAAACAGTGTCGTATTTCAGATTTTCATTAGTAGAACAAAAGAGAAACAAATAATAAGAAAGAGGAGGCAAACGAGCTAAGAAATGGTAAGGCATGGGAAAAGAAAATAAGCCATAATTTTGTGACAACAGGCAAAATATTGCAAAAGAATGTTGGCAAAACATAACTAGCTTGATCTTGGAAGAGCCATGCCAAGAATGAAGCAGTCAAAGAAAGTGGTTGTGAACCATCCAGGAAGTTAATCAGTTTCTTGTAACGAACATGGCTTTACTGCCATCTCTTGGTCAAGTGTTTAGATAGCAAGGGAGATGGGGAGGTTTATTATGGTTTCTTTTTGTTTTGCTGATACTGCAGTGCTAGAGGCCTTTGGACTGGAAGAAATTGAACTTCTGCTTTGCACAGATGTTACAAATGAGAACTATAGGGATGGATAAAGGAGATGATTAAAATGGTCATTACCTACAAAAGTTGATGACAAACATGGAGATGAATGTGATTACAGAATTACAAGCAACAAAATATTTTCAACAAGCTACCACCATAGTAGCAGCAGACCTGTCCAGGGGCGTAGGAAGGGGGCGGGGGGGCGGTCTGCCCCAGGTGCCACTCTGGGAGGGGTGACAAGATGGAACCCTGCCTCCCCCCAGCTGTAGAGCAGCCGAGTCCATATGGGCACCACTCGCGCAGTGTCCGTACAGGATGCCACTCGTGCAAGCGGCAGCCCGTACAGCCGCAGCGCGGGAGCAGCAGCCCATACGGAGTGTGCATGTGCGACATTCCGTACAGAGTGTGCACGCGTGGGATGCCGCACATGCGCAGTCCATATGGGCTGTGCCGCCCCGGGTGCTGGAGAGGGTTCCTACGCCACTGGACCTGTCCAGCAATGGTACATTTACCACTGTATTGGTGTAACAGGTGCAAGGAAAGGCAAACTTCCATTTTTTATAGAGGGAACAAAACCTTACAGCTCCGCAGTCCTGATCCTATACCCTCAGTAGAGTACTGAAAATGATCAGATAGACAATCACTGGCTTATCAATTTCACTCTTAAAAGGTTTTTTAAAAGAGAGTGTTCATGAATTGTATAACAATGCCCTAAATCAGCTTGTGAAGCTGAAAAGCTTGCTATTGTAACCAGAATTTTAATGAGTTGCAAATTATCAGTTTTCTACTAGGTGACAGAGTGGAGCAGCAATGTTTACTTCACCTAAAGAGTGCTCACTAATGGTTCCTCGTCGTCCTGGTGAACAGTGACAAGTGGGGTGCCACAGGGATCTGTCCTTGGCCCAATGTTGTTCAAGCCATAATAAATGACTTGGATGAAAGATTTGAGAGGATGCTCATCAAATTTGCAGATGACACTAAACTGGAAGGGGTAGCTAATGCCGCAGAAGACAGAACTGGGATTCAAGATCCCAGATGGGAGAACTGGGCAAAAACTAACAACATGACTTTCAAATGGACAAATGTAAGGTTCTGCACTTAGGCAGGAAGAACCTAGTGCACAAATATAAGATGAGGGACATCTGTCTTGCCAGTAATACTTGTGAAAAGGATCCAGAAGTCTTAGTGGACCAAAAATTTAACATGAGCCAACAGTGTGATGCAGCAGCAAAAAAAAGTGAATGCTATTCCAGGCTGCATCAACAGAAGTCTAGTATTCAGATCAAGGAAAGTCACAGTCTCGATATATTCTGTCTTGGTCAGACCCCACCTGGAGTACTGGGAGCCACAATTTAAGAAGTATATTGACAATCTGGAACTTGTGCAAAGATGATAAAGGATCTGGAAACCAAACCTTACAAGGAACGGTTGAAGGAGCTGGGCATGCTTAGCCTGGAAAAGAGGAGACTGAGAGGAGATACGATAGCCATCCTCAAATATCTTAAGAGCTGTTACATGGAAGATGGAGCGAGCTTATTTTCTCCTGCTCGGGGGGGGGGGGGTAGGACCCAAAGCAATGGCTTCAGGTGACAAGAATGGAAATTCCAACTAAATGTCATGGAAAAAGTAATGACAGTAAAAGCTCCCTCGGAAGCTGGTGCACTCTCCTTCCTTGGAGGTTTTTAAGCGGAAGTTGGATGGCCGTCTGTCATGGACGGTTTAGTTGAGATTACTGCATTGCAGGGAGTTGGACTAGATGACCCTCTGGAAACTCCTCCAACTCTACAATTCTATGGTTCTATGACTTCCTGGCACTCCTACCAGTGTGTCTGCATATAGCACTGTTCTCCCTGTTGCTCCTCCCACCCTCCCTCCCCATAAGTAGCAGCGACTATGCTATGGAGAGGCCAGGTGGATGCCACCACCCCATCCAACATTCACTACTGAACTGGAATTATTATTAGATTTCTTACCTACCCTTCACTGTGAGATCCCATGGCAGGTTGTAATAATTTAAAGATGCAATATTAAAAGCTGTTAAAATGAATGTGTTTTAATAAGCATTTCCTTTTCTGTGATAGTATTAAACATATAGTACAGTATACAAGCAAACTACACTGCCAAGCATAACATCTGGTTTCATTCCAGAAACGTCCCTTTGGCGGATGTCTTTTACAAGCCACTTCTTCCTAATAGCTTAACTTGTAACTTGCTAATTTTGTTAAACCGTACTATTAAAAATATATATTACTGTCTTGCCAAAATTAGCATGGAGCTATAAGACACTATCTATCCATAACTTACTTCACTTTCTTCAGTTGGGTCTAATCGGCTAAGGAATTTGGAAATCAAATACTGTATCTTGTAGATCTCCTTCAGCAGTCTGATATAATGTACCACATTCATCACTAAACAAAGAAACAAATCAATCAGAGCTGCTATGGGAGGGGGGAGAATGCAAGCTATTTATTTATTTATTTAGTCCTACCGGTACATGAAGGGCTGATAACAAGATAATATTCAACATCAGCCCAAGAGAAATGTTATCGTTTCACATAAGGCAAATAAAATAAATTAAAAACCGAAAAGCATAACTGGCAGTTTTTACAGCATATCTGTGCAATGATAGCAAAAATGAGACACCAGGACACAGCATGTCAGCTCTAGAGCATTGCATTAGGAGTACACAGACCCATAGATCTATAGGTTGTGTTTAAAATTCTCAGACAAAATTAGTTATCTACTTCTTTGTTGTGAACTTTATCTAATACTGGAATAACCCAGAGGAGGTCTAGCAAGGCTGGTTTCAAGGCCCTTAGACTTGCTTATTCACCTGACAGTAAGGAAGAAGGTTCATTCAGGGAGCCCATAAAGGGTTTCTCCCTAACAGCCTTGGAAAATCTGGTGTGCATAATGAGAATAGATTATTTATTAGAGAATAGTTTGTTGGAGGAGGTGTGTGATGTTTGGTTTGCATCGCATGTGGTGGACCTGTGATAAGGTGGCCACAATCTGGGAAGTAGTATTCAAAGAAATTAGATAACTGGACAAAATATAGAAAAAGGACTTGACTTGGATTGGATTGGATTGGATTGTTTTTGCATTCTTGCTATTGTTGTGATTAAAGGTGTAAGTCCTAAATACCTCAATTGGATTTACTTCACAGCAGACATGTCTAAGATTGCCCTAATAATTCTTAATGTTTAAATACAATTAAGAAATTATGCTTATTTATGATTGAAATACCACTAAACTTAGGGGGGGTTTAAGCCTGGTGTTATGGACTACTTTTGTGATGTTACACAGGATTTTCACTTTTTCTTCTTCTTCAAAACAGTGAATTTCAATAATTCATGCATCCCCCATTAGTCAGACTTGTCTGGACTACTGAACCCTACTAAGTACAGTAGTAAATGCTTCGCTGGTATTACAGTGAAAATTTGAGATATACTGTTACTATGGCAATAGCAACTTGCAGAATTCAAGGTTGTTGAGTCCCAGAGAGAGGCTACCCCAACACCCTTGTTAATAGATTTTGATCCTCCCTCTCAGGAATCCCCAGTGATGAACGGCGCGTTAATCTATCGACACGATTCAGTACACTCATTGACGCATCCTTCTATGCCGGACCTTGAATCTTCTTTTATATCAGATCAAGCCACATTAAATCTACAAATGAATACTCAAAAGAACCGCTTCATAACATCTGAATTACCAAGAGACCCTTGTACACCTGAGCAAAATAGGGATGATATTACTGCTATAGTACAAGACTTTAGGGAAGACTTGATTGAGGATCCAATGGGCCATATAAATAAAGTCATTCAACCATCAAAGGGAAATTCTACTAAGGGTGTCACCCTTGTCGACCCGCTGTCCACCTCCCTGAGAAACGTTTCTCTACACCTACCAACCTCTACAGGAAACTTGATTCCTCCAGGTCAAGAGGTTACTGCCAACGGAACATCCGTTTCAAGCTCGCAGCTAAACTACTCCAGTAAATCCGCTGTGCCAGGAGGTTTTCCACGTACGTTACCCCCCCAAAGGAAAATAACAGAATTCTTTAGGCCTGGAATCTCCCCAAATCTAGATCCCTCTCCACACCCAAATTGACTATCAAAAAACCAACTCAAATACCCTCTCATGCAAATTCTATGTTGGAACATTGCGGGATGGAGGGGGAAGAAATTTGACCCTGATTTCTTGAAATTCATAAATTCATTCCAGATAATCCTCCTACAAGAAACCTGGGAGGACGAGGTGATTACCATAAATGGCTACGAACTCATATCACTCCCAGCATGTCCCTCGCTTAAAGGTGGACGTTCTAGAGGGGGATTGGTGATAGCCATTTCTCTCAAACTTCAGGCGAAACTCACGCTTGTGCACGCACTTCCCCCCTATGCCATCACAGGCTTGATCTCAGGAAAAAAATTCAAGTTACTGATCACAAATGTCTATTTCCCCCCAGGGGGCACACGGTCGGACCTCTATTTTAAATGGGGATCTCTCGAGGAACATTTACTATCTTGTTATACCACATATCCAAACGTCCCCGCAGTTTTGGGTGGAGACTTAAATGCGCGCACTGCTGATAACTGGGAGGCTTTAACTAAAGCCAAGGGGTGGGTTCCTCTTGGCGGTCAAAATCTCGATCTTACTCCTATTGTACAGAGATTGTCTAAAGATGTTAGAGTGAACGAGGCGGGTGTCCTCCTCTACCAACTGATAATCCGTTTAAACCTCGCTATCTTAAACGGCAGTTGTCCCCCAGACATCCCAGGTGAATTCACCCATCTGAGTACCTTATCGAACAGCGTACTTGATTATCTTATTGTTTCTAGGGATATACTTTCAAATTTCTGCTACTTCAAAATAGAAAATGTCCATCTGAGTGACCACCTTCCTCTAGTCGCCAAACTTTCCTTGGACTGGCAGCCGGTTGAAACTACACACCCAACGCACATGGAACTAAATGCTGCTTTCCAAGTGAGAGGAACAAAATGGTCTATAGTCCAGGCCCAAGAATATTCAAATTTTTTTCAAAATGAAACAGTTCAAACTCACATTGCTTTATTGCTAGAGTCATCTGAGCATAGTAATACCCTAAACTTATTCTCCTTAATTACAGAAGACTGTACGACCTTCCTCACAGCACCAGCCTATCGAGTCAATCGGCCTCATTTCAAGACTGGTGCTCCTTGGTTTAATGTGCAATGTAAACAGGCAAGATCCCACCTTTGTGCCATTTACAATGACTATAAATCCTCTGGTGCTCAAACATTGCCCCCAAATTATCAACAAGCAAAAAACGTATATAAGCGGATACAGAAAATAGCTAAGTATGAGTGGCAGCAAAAGCGCTGGCAGGCGTTAATTGCTGCCTCCAGAGCCCATAGTTCAAGGAAATTCTGGCAACTGGTAAATAGAAGATCAAAGAAGTACCCCCTGTCAGTTATCCCTGCCCCGGTTTGGGAAATATTCCTAAGAAAATTTTTTTCACTGACAGAAGCAGCTGCTGGCCCATCTGATGATTTATTCGAATATCTACCTATTTGGCCTAGCACCGACCCGGATGAAATTCTTGATTTAATTCTAAACTAAAAATTGGCAAAGCACCTGGGCCCGATTTGGTCCCGGCGGAAGCTTTAAAACTTCATCCGGTTTGGTGGGCAAAAATCTTAGCTATTACCTTTGATGCCATCAATAGCACCGGTCGCGTTCCGAAATCGTGGAAGGATGCTATTATAGTCCCAATCTACAAAAAAGGGGCCCCTGATGATCCGGGAAACTATAGAAATATCAGCCTCCTGTCGATAATCGGGAAAATATATGCACGGTTCCTGCTAACTAGACTTGCCAAATGGTCCGATGAAAACCAGCTGATAGGCCCTGAACAAGCTGGATTTAGATCTAACTACTCAACCATGGACCACGCAGCAGTCCTGTATCACTTAGCCCGGAAGTATTCATCCCCAACCCGAGGCCAACTCTGCGCGGCCTTCATAGATTTGAAGGCCGCGTTTGATAGTATACCTAGAAGGCTACTATGGGGAAAACTGGCACGCTGGGGAATTAATAGAAGACTTCTATGGTTAATAATCCAGCTACACGAGGGGTCGGCTGCCAGAGTAAGAATAACTCCAGCCGGGGACCTTACCAACTTTGTACCCATCAACAGAGGAGTTCGACAGGGGTGTATTTTAGCCCCTCTCCTCTTCAATTTATTTATCAGTGATATGAGGTTACCTTTAGCCGAATTCCAACTGGTAAATCATGCCCCACGCCTCGCAAACTACAGATGCCCATTGTTGCTATACGCGGACGATGCTGTAGTTCTTTCCTTTTCGAGAATCGGACTAAGGAGAGCTCTTAAAATCTTCGCCTCATATTGTAAAGCAAATTTCCTCACTATAAACCAATCTAAATCAAAAGTATTAATTTTCTCGAGATGTCGAAAAATATATAAGTGGGAATTAGATGGGAAAGCCATTCAACAGGTTTATAAATTCCAATATTTGGGGGTATATTTCCAACACAACATGGGCTGGAAAGCACACACCGCTTATATCCTGAACAAAGCTAAAGCGCTTTCGTTTGCACTCCTGCGCTTTTATTTCTCTGACGGAGCTCTACACGTTCCATCCGCCTTAAAGGTATTTAGTGCCAAAATAATTTCGACTATGGCTTATGCTGTTCCACTATGGGGGGCGTCTGTAAACCTGACCCCTTTGGCGACAGTTCAGAATCAATTTCTGAGACAATTGTTAAAACTACCGCAATGTGTAAGCAATGCGGCCATTCGTTTAGAATTAAAAATCCCCTCCCTAGAAAATGTCCTATGGAGGCGCATATTTTGCTATTGGCTGTCCTTGTGGCACAGGCTTCCTAATCTTTATCTTATCCAGTGTCTTTGGCGAGACGAATTCGCCAGTCCATGGGCCAAAAAGATCCATGAAAAAATCGTGTCCTATGGACTGTCCCCGTCGGATCTACTCAAGCTTGACCTCGCCTCTGCAAAAAGAACTCTTATCCAAAAACTGGATGAATTTGACTGCCAGCAAAATATTATAATGGGGAGTGGTACCTGTTCACCACTCAATCTTGGTTTGGGGCTTACTCCGCAGATTCCAACTTATTTGTCATCTCTAACAGTAGCGACTCATAGAATGGCCTTTATTAAAGCTAGATTTAATGTTTTTCCATCTAACATTTTGAGAAATAGGTTCACTAAAGGACAAATTTCAGCACTATGTGCATGCGATAATAAAACTACAGAATCTTTACAGCATATTCTACTCTGCTGTCCCTTGCACATTGTTGCCCGAACCAGATTCATAGCTCCTTTAGTAACAGAGATCTTGGCTGAGACTCCGGAGTCGCAGTTAATACATCTGCTACAAGACAATGACCCGTATAAAACACTGCTCGTAGCAAGATTTCTGATTACAGTTCTTTCATATAAAAGGGGAAATGGTTTACTTCACGACAAATGACACCCCACCCCACTAGTAGATTCAAAGTGGAGATCTTCTGGACCAAATGTACTGTTGTATCTATCTTTGTTAAGGGATATACTTAAGCTTACAATTTTATATATGTACTGAATTATTTTAGTTTAATTTGTTTACATACCTTGCCTCATTGGTTTTAACCTGCTGTATGCAGTGAAATGTACACAGTGTTGTATATGGTTTGTATTATGGGCCTATGGCCGCGAAATAAAAATGAACTGAAGGTTGTTGAGTGTAATGTTAAAAGAAGGAGACCCAGTTGAGAAAAACACAACATTTGGGGGAAGAAGAGAGTGGGGAGAGGGAGTGGGGTAGTGAAACATATTCTTTTATATAGTGTATGTGTGGGGTTTTGTGTCTGCGTCAACTGAGTAGGTTTTCTTTCTATTCACTTATGACACTTCCTTGGCAGTGAGAGGGATTGGGGGGGGTGCTTCGTTAGTTGTCTTTAGTTGGCTGCAGTGAGGTTTGTTTGCATGTGTGAGGGGGATATTGTTCGGTCCAGTTAGCCATATTGATTCGTTACATTCGTATGCTGTTGGTGGTTTTTATTGAAGCAAAATCCTTACCATAGGAAATATTTTTTTTTTAATGATTTCTCCACATAGGCCTATGTGATTCCAGCTTTCCTCCAGAGCAGACTGCCCAGTCTTTCAGCTAAACTTTATTATGCAATGTGTTTGCTCCAATTTCTTGGGCAGGAATTCTATCTTATGTCAGACATTCTTAAATATCCAGTGTCTATTAAGCAATGTGAATGAATGGATTCACAAAAACGAAACTGTGGCCTTGGGGAAGAACCCTCAGGGAAAGTAACAAAAAGCCTCACCATATTATCTACAGTTCTCACCTGAAATTTCTCCAATGCATTCTCGAGAAACTACAACCCATCTTGGAAAATGATGCCTCCATTGGGCCTTGGTATGCACACCTGTCTTTCTCCTAGGCAGACCCTCAAGTTGAAATGACTACTTGCCACCAGCAATGAACCATCAAAAATGAAGCAAAGGGAACCAAACCCTGCAACAACCCCCAGTGCCGATTATTTCCCCATAACAATGCTACAATATTGGACCAGATAACACTAGAATTACTTTCAGATGCTTTTTCAGCTGCAGAGTCCTCTAACGTGATCTGCAACAATGGTCTTCTGCTGCTAACATAAGCCAAGCTGAATTATAAATTGCATAGATAATCTGATATGATTGCCCTCAGTTACGACTGGGATGAGTTTCTCACAAGAGGCAGGCATTCTTCTCCATCAAGTGTTAAGATTGTTGTGTTTTGAGTGTTTGCTTTAAGCAAAATGAGGCAACCAATAGTCTTGGGCTGCAATGGGGACACCTAGTGGGTTAGGGGCTAGTTGGGAATGGTTACCCTAACTATCATTGCTTTTGCCTTTGGACAAAGAAAAGTCAAGTGACATATTGACTTATTTGACTTTGCTATATTCCATTAATTTGATTGCGGTTCCAGCTCTAGTTTTGTTCATTAGGGCTGCCTGTCTCATTAGTAAACAGCAGGAAAGCCCTAATGCTTGTGAATGCCTTGGAAGTGATCTTTGACTTCCTTTTTGCTTCTCAGATCAGGAGAAGCCAGCTGTGACCTACAGATAATGAGCTTGGCCTTTCAAAAGAGGGGCACGCTGACAGCCCAATGGCTCTGCAACATTTCACAGTAGAGGGACTACACAGAAGTTTATAAAATGAGCAGCTATTAAGTATACTTTCAGATACTTTGTGAGCTAGAAAATAATTAATGGAGCTAAAGGGTTGACTGGGATTGGCTTTGCAACTGAATTAATGTTCTGCATTAATTTAGCTTTTAGAGAGAACACACATCTAGCTGTGCTGGGAGCAAGAAAATAAAACTTTGAAACCTAATTATAATAGCTGAGGCATCAAAAACTAGTAAAACAATTATTTCCTGTCATTCCTCCCCCTCTCGTCTTCTCCAACATCTTTTCATGGTCTATCTATGCAGTCTCTATCACCTGTACAGGTGGGCAACCACTCACCATTGCCGGAAGGAAGGAACAAAGGAAGGAACGAACCAAGGAAGGAAGGAAGGAAGGAATTTAATACATCACCAAAAAAGGCAAGTATTTTCACACCAAAAAATGTTAACTTTGCATCTATACTGTACATATTAAAACATAATTGCTATAATTTTAATAGAAATACAATGTATCTTGCCATAGTGAAGAAGACTTTGAGTAGGTAGCCTGTGTGCCTGTTCAGTCTGCCGTCCAGGTGCTCCGTTCAAGGCCCCCCTCTCCCTTCTCATGTTTCTTTATCTTTAATTTAGATTTAAACCAGACAGCACACTTTTTTTTTTGTTTAGGCTCACTACAAAATTTGTATGGTAGTTTCCAGAGGCTGATGCTTGGGGAATGCTCTTCAGGCCCATGGTACCCCAGATCGGATGGGAGGTTGCTTGCTCTTGATGGGGTTACACTTCCTTTGAAGGAATGGGTACATAACTTGGGGCTTCTTCTGGGTGCTTTGCTGCCGCTTGAGGCTCAGGTGGCCTCAGTGGCGCAGACTGCCTCCCATAAACTTTGGCTTGTGGTCTCTGTCAGGACAGGGATAGCCTAACTTCTGTTGCCTATGCTCTGAAACTGTTGTAACAGAGAGATGCAGAGGGCGAGAAGAGAAGTGGGGTTACAATAGCCCTAATATAGCCCAGTAAGTAATCCAGTAAGTTTACAAGGTTTGGCTGTGGCTGCTTTGTCCCCCCCTCCCCACAAAAAACCAACCACCACAAATCCTACACACTGCCTCTCAATGTGCACCAAAGGAAAAATGTGACCTTGTTCTCTCCTCCCAGCCTAAGTTCAACACATACAGACCCAAGTAAGCGCTCAGAACTTTTCTGAAGATGCCTTATTCTTCCACTTTAAAATTTGTTTGTGTTTGTTTGTTTAAAAACCCTTTTTCTTTTGGTTGGGATGAGACATACTGCTGCTGTGCTTAAAAAGTATGGTGTTTTCCTACACACACGCAGAGTTTGCTATGGGTAGCTCTCAAATGCCTTCACTGTACTCTTCTCAGCACCTGCAGAAAACATTTAGAAAGCCAAGGTAATTTTAATTGTAGAATCACAGAAATGTAGAGTTGAAAAAGGGTCCAGATGGTCATCTAGTCCAACCGCCTCCAGTGCAGGCATCTCAACACGTAGTTCCCCATCCAATTTGAAATCAACCCTGCTTAGCAAATGTGATAGCAGTTTTATTGCTGCCTTGTAATGTTTTAAAATACAGCCATGATTTTTTAATGTTCTTTTATCGTTTTATCTTTTTGCAAACCCGCTTTGAGCGTTTGTTTTTATAATCAAGTGTTGTGCACATTTTCCAAAATAACTAAGTAGAATGCCTTCCTGCAACTTAGCCCGCAAGCGATATTCCACGCGCGACTCTCAACTTAAGTCTTTGGCTCTTTCTTCCAGCGACGCTTCCGGCGTCCATCTCAATCTTGTCTTTCATTGGTGGCTTGGCCATTCATCGAACGAAGCCTTGCGCAGAGCTGACCAATCTTAAGAGAGCAGGGCGGGGAAAAGAGTAGGGTAAAAAAACCCCAGCCCCGGCCGTATTGGCTCTTCTGGTTGACCCTCAGAGGCGAAGCATGGACGTGAGTGGAGGGCTGGAGAACTTCCCCGTGGCTGTGTGGCCGCGGCTGGAGGAGCCGCCGGCGTTCCAGGTGAGAGCGGCGGCCGTTGAAACGGAAGGGCGGGGGACCGAGAGGGCGAATCCAGTTTCAGCAGCTGTGCGAAAGCGGATGGGGGACGGCGGCCATTTCTCTCTCTTTCGCAAGGGTCGCTGGGAATTGTAGTTCTTTCTGGGTCTGCCACTTACCTCTGGTAAGGGGAATTTCCCCAGGTCTCTCAATACAGAGGTGGAGAACCGCTGGTTCTTCTAACTGCTGTTCCTTCGGGGAGAGAGTTCACAGGGGATTAAATGATGAGGGTGGCCGAGCTGTGTGATGCCACATTGAGTTCTTTCGGAGAAAAGGGTGGGGGTGTACTATTATTATTATTATTATTATTATTATTATTATTATTAGTGCTTTTTTTCTAAAATGTTTAGGGGTATGCGTCCCCCCAGAAAAAAGCACTGATTATTATTATCCACTTACATAGATGTACTCGGAAGTGTTGCATAGGATTGGGCTGCACATGTACGGGCATTGTACCTGCAATGTTTGGGACTGAAGCCCTCGTATATTATCACCCATCACTGCAAGAATAGTTCCGTGCAATTTCATTTAATCGGTTTATTGCATTTACATGCCCTTTCCCCCCACACACACACCTCCAAAGGAGCTCAAGCTGGCACACATGGCTCTTGTGCTCTCCCACCCACCCTCCTCATTTAATCCCCCACAACAACCTTGCAAAGTGAGTTAGGCAGAGACAGAGAGGTCACCCAGGGAACTTTGCGGGTGAGCAGGGGTTTGAACCTTGGTCTCCCAGGTCCAGTGCTCGAACTACTACACCACACATACCGGTATATTTAGTTAGCACGTTTATAACTTGCTTGGAACTCAAGGGAGTGTGTATTTGGGGGGGGGACTGCTTGGTTTCCCACCCAGACCCTGAGCAGACCCAGCAAGGTGTCCACTTCCTGTGGCCTCTCTAAAGTCAAGTGTGAAGTCAAAATTTGTTTTACTTGGAATACTATTCCACCCTAGTCCTAAACATATTGACTTATAGAATCATAGAATGGTAAAGTTGGAAGGGACCCTGAGAATCATCTATTCTAGCCCAACCACCTGCAATGCAGGAATATGCAGCTGTCCCATATGGGAATTGAACCTGCAACCAGCAACACCACACTCTTAACTGAGCTATCCAGTTGACCCCAGTTAGAAATATTCCTGCATTGTAGGGAGTTGGACTTGACCTTCGTAGTCCCTTCCAACTCTACCATTCTATGATTCTAAGTAGCGCTGAGTGATGTAAGTTTAATTCACTTTGGCATTGCAATCTCCCCTGTCTTTTGAAAGTACCGGTATAGATGCCATTGTCTTCTGGCAGGTCTCCTATAACTTTAATCCTCCTGTTAAGGCAGGAGTTCAAAAGTTGAAGGTATTTGCACTTCTATTACCTCCAGTTCAATTTCTAGCTCTTGTGCAGATGCTAAAGCCGCTGGAACCCTTCCAGACACCAGCCCATCATTACGTGGAAAAGCAGGCAGGTTTCCTTTGCTTCCTCCAGTGAGTGCTAAATGACCCTGCACTATCAGTTACATCCATGAGATGTCACTCTTATCTTATTGCTTAAATTATTAGTGTTCTTTGAAAATATAATTCACAGGCAAATGTTTAGATTTCCTGTTGCTGTTTCGATTTTAAAGTTTATTAATATTAGATGTGTTGTTTGTATGAATGCAGACCTTATTATAAATTGATTTAAAAAGGGTTGCAATGGCATTTTTCCCAATACGTGTGTACACTGTGTACCAAATAAAAATATTTTTACATCAGTCGTCAACATGAGATGCTACAAAAAGTGGGTGAACTTTTGAAATGTTTTCTCTTTGAAATTACATAATCTTAAATTTTGGAATAGACATAATACATAACGAATTTATTCCTCCCAGTCAATTTGTAGTGAAAAATCATTACAAATTTAAATTTGGATTAAATATGGCAGGGAAAGGGGGAAAGAATAAGAGACTTAAGGAAATATTTTACTTTTCAACATCAACACAATCCCTTCCAGAATATGTGCCATCTATTTCAGGGATGGGGGAAACGATGGCCCAGTTCTCTGATCTGTTAAGGTCATAGTGAATCCCAGTTCTGTCTTCTGTGGCATTAACTACCCCGACTACACTCAGCTTTCCTTTGTCTCTGAAAATGAAACCTAAGAGGATATGAACACTTCCTCCCAAGGTTCCCAGTAC
Source organism: Darevskia mixta (assembly GCA_034641385.1). Taxonomy (NCBI): domain Eukaryota; kingdom Metazoa; phylum Chordata; class Lepidosauria; order Squamata; family Lacertidae; genus Darevskia; species Darevskia mixta. Next base: position 7,525,332 of record JAWWNH010000013.1, read on the forward strand.
TTACTCTTTGTCAATCAACTCCTCCGTTGGTGAGCACCAGGTCCAAGATAGATGATCCCCTTGTTGCTTCTTCCATCTTCTGCAAAATGAATCTAGCAAAGCTCTGATAAATCAGTATGTACATTATCACAGTCACGTATTGATGAAAATTAAATAGGAAATGCATTAAACTTCAACCAACTCCTTTCTGTATTCTGTCATGTAGAAATAAAGCAAACTTTATTTCACATTCTTCTAATGTTCTTAAAGGATCCATTCGCCACCCGAAACAAGTTGAATCATGGCTGGTCACTTCAGATAAAATTAGAAGCATGAGATTTGTGTGGGCTTGGCAGGGTGATTTTATCCTTGCTTTGGCTAATGAGCTACTTTAGAGGAATTAAATTATTAGTGCATCCTCAGCCATTCCATGTGGACTAGCACCTGCATTGTAAAAATAGATCTCTGCAGAAATCCTCTAGGGAGCAAGGCAAAATTAAAAACGCAAATGCAGAAAAGCATTTAGTTGTGTATGCTTGAAAACATCAGGATGTTTACATTTCATATGTTGATGTGTATTTCAGCAAACATAATGACAACCTTGAATGGAGAATTCAGCTGTATATGTATTTACCCAAAAGTAAGTCCTGTTGAGCTCAGTGGTGCTTTCTTCTTAGTAGATGTGTATAGGAGTATGCAGTATTTGTGTCATATGCTATGGCTGGTTTGTTTTTTTAATGTGGAAGACACTACACAATGATCCGTTTTCTTTTGCAGTACAGCCCAGATCATGTGGCTGGAGAGGGAGGAGGACCAGACCCGTCTGAAGTCTCCCTTAATGGCTGCAGCTGTCATTCCTCTTCCTGTCTTGCCTCCACGTGTTCCTGCCTTCATTATGGGGAAAACTATAACAATCAGTGCATTAACTGTGAAGGAAATGAACTAGATTTTTCGAAGCCTGTTTTTGAATGCAACACTATGTGCCATTGTGGAGAGTTGTGCCAAAACAGGGTGATTCAAAGGGGCTTGCAGTTCCGGCTTGAAGTCTTCAAGACTGCCAAGAAAGGATGGGGTCTCCGCAATCTGGAGTTTATACCCAAAGGAAGATTTGTTTGTGAATACGCTGGGGAAATACTCAACTTCAGAGAAGCATGTAGAAGGATACAGTCGCAGACAACAAGCGATTCAAATTACATTATAGCAGTAAGAGAACACTTCTGCGATGGACAGATAATGGAGACATTTGTGGATCCCACTTACATTGGTAATGTTGGTAGGTTCCTGAACCATTCCTGTGAACCAAATCTCTTTATGGTCCCTGTCCGAGTAGACTCAATGGTACCTAAATTGGCACTTTTTGCCAACCGTGATATTTGTGCCAATGAAGAACTTTCATATGATTATTCAGGTAGATACCATAATTACTCGCCTGAGAAAGATCAAGAAGAGCTGCAGCAAGTGGAAGTATCTAAGAAACCCTGTTACTGTGGGGCCAAATTATGTGCAAATGTTTTGCCTTATGATAGTTCATTATTCCACAAAGATGACCTAAGAAGCCGTGCTGTAGAAACACTCTGAGAATAGAACCAGTAGCATGTAATGCTGCATATATATTTATTACATTGCAAAAATACTAATGCCCTATTCTGGTATGCGGGATCAGTGCATGGAATCAGCATTCCACATAGGGAGATGATGGAGGTGTGTTTCCCTATCTAACATTGCAATGCTGGTTGAAGTGGCTGGATATACCTTTTGATGCACATGGAACATGTGACTTCCCAGGCCACTACTAGCTGTCACATTTGACTACCTGGTAATTGCACTCAGTCAAAGCTGGATCAGGGCCTGTCTTCCTGAAATAATCGGTTTATTATAAGGCATTAAAAAAGAGAAATGAATAAAATATTATACTGTGGTGATGCCCATGTTTTAACTGTGTTTCAAGCCTTAAAGACATGAGCCCTACTGGATCAGACCAAAGGCCTCCCTCATCTAGTATCCTGGTTCCCACAAAGGCCAATCAGATGTCACTGGGAAGCCCACAAGCAGGACACTGGGATGATAGCTCTCTTCCACTGTTTCCTCCAGAAACTGTTAGGAACATTATACTGAGTCAGGCCCCTTGTCCATCTGGCTCTGTATTGTCTACACTGACTGGCAGCAGTTCTTCAGGGTTTCAAATAGGAAATCTCTCTCGGCTCTACATGGAGATGCTGTGGATTGAAATTGGAGCCATTCTGCGAGTAAAGCAGATGCACTGCCTCTGAGCTATGGCCCTTACCCCACAAGAGCCATGCTAATCCTTGCAATGACAAGCATCATAACTAGCTCGGCATCTATCTGACTTTGTGAGATAAGTCTGAACTGTCCTCTTGATCGCATCTCTGCTGCAAAAGCTTGCCAACCACCCATTTTTACCCACCAGGCTGACTCCTGAAGCAAAGCACTCCCACACCAGCAATTCATAACAACTTCATTACCGCAAAAGACCTCGTGTTTCGGTGGGTGGAAGTGAAGGTGGAGGTGGGCAAAGGAATCTCATTTTCATTGCAACTCCACATTGTAGATTTTTTTTAGCTGGGAAAATGCAGTTCCTCAGAAGCAGAGTTCTGCTCTTCAAAATGTCATCTGGATCAGCTGGATCAGTTAGTAAATGAAAGTTCCATAGTCATTAACTCCATGCTTATACAGAGGAAACAATGAACAAATTGGGGTGGGGGTGGGGGTGGGGGGGGGTAAAGAGAGAAGTTTGTTCTCTTGCACGATAATGGGTGTTGCTCTCATTTCCGGTCTGCCTATGACAGGTTTACTTTGCCCAGTACACTTTTTTTTTGCGAGACAAGTTTGGGAAACCAACTGGGTCACAGTAGACAGATGAAGATTAGCTAATCTTATCATAACATAACCGCTACCATTGCCTTTTGAGGCGCCACGTAAGCAGTCTGAAATTCAGTGCCCTGTCAGACATTTCCCTTTTCGTTTTATACACGGACATGTGTCTATTGTATTACTTCAAGTATTAACCACTTTGGGGGAGGAACCACTTCCCCCTTTAAAAATGAATGTTCACTTACAATGTAACACTTCAAACTTCTCTTCCCTTTTTGTGTCAAAATCCACAAGCACAAACAGCTTGCATCGCAGTTATAAAAGCATTCAGAAGTATTTTATCTGCTTAGATTTCTGATACAGAATTATTATAATTATTACAATTGTGTGTATGGGTGCACATTCATACCTTTAAGAACACAAGAAGAGCCTGCTGGGTCAAACCTTGTCGTCCACTATTCTGTTCTCACAGTCGCCAAACAGATGCCTGTGGGAAGCCAATTCCAAGCGACTGGTGTTCAGAGGCATGCCCCCTCTAATAGTGGAGGTAGCCACGATTTCTTTCTAATCCTTTTTAAAAGCCACCCTAGTTTGTGGGTGGCCCTTCTGTGGGGGTGAGTTCCATAGCTGAACTATGCAGTGTGTGAAGTGATTTATTCTCTCTGCCTGAATCTTCTGACAAATTGCTCAGCCACGATCGAGAGCGGCACTTTGGAAGTACTTTTCAGGTAGCCTCCCACCCCCACAAACTGCAGAAACTCAGAAGACGTTCCAAAAACGTGTGTAATATGCCAAAGATAATAGGCCAATGTAGCAAAATAAGTTACTGGTAACATACAGTTAGACAGGTCTAATGATTATGATGCCTTTTCTGGAAAAACTGGAGCTCGTCAGGTGGGAGCATCCAATGGAGAAATGCAACTTGGCCGCAAATAGTTCTCTCAACTACACCTGCTTTGCGCTTAAGGGCGTAACCTATGACTGCCACTGAAATGACTGACCCTGAGATCCAGCGCCGAGGGCCTTCTGGCGGTTCCCTCACTGCGAGTAGCAAAGCTACAGGGAACCAGGCAGAGGGCCTTCTTGGTAGGGGCGCCCGCCCTGTGGAACGCCCTCCCAGCAGAGGTTAAAGGGATCAACAACTACATGACATTTAGAAAATACCTGAAGGCAGCCCTGTTTAGGGAAGTTTTTAATCTGTGATGTGTTAATGTATTTTAATGTTTGCTGGAAGCCGCCCAGAGTGGCTGGGGAGACCCGGCCAGATGGGCGGGGTACAAATAATAAATTGTTGTTGTTGTTGTTGTTGTTGTTTTGTGCCAGGACCAAAGCAATTTGTTTCATATAGCATTAGTAGTTGTGGTTTGGATTTCATTTTTTTATTGACTGTGCTGTTTGCAGCTGCCTTGGGATCTCTTCATAGGCAGGAAGAAGAGATCTTTTAAACAAAGAAGTGATATGAGCAGTGCAGAAGTCATGTACTTCACAGATAATGTTACAGTTGGGGTGAATGCAGCAAGCAAGCGTGATGAGCAGGGAAGGAAAGCAGCAGCAGCAGAGTCAGCTGTAACTGCGTCATATTCAAGTGTGAGATCAAAAACACCCCCTTTATGAGCTTTGGCTTTAAGCAGCTAAGAATCAGTAACAAAACTTCAGTTTTTCTGTGGTGTTTACTCCAGGCTTAGTTCTCAGCAATGACATGAATACAGTATTGTCTCTTCTAAACCATCATAGTTTTCCTAAAGTTTCTTTACTCCTGAACCAGTCTTTTAAAAGTGTAAAAAGAGAACTGCTGTTTCTGAGCACAATTCCAAGTGTTGGTGCTAACCTTTAAAGCCCTAAACGGCCTCGGCCCAGTATACCTGAAGGAGCGTCTCCACTCCCATCGTTCAGCCCGGACACTGAGGTCCAGCACTGAGGGCCTTCTGGCAGTTCCCTCACTGCGAGAAGCAAAGTTACAGGGAACCAGGCAGGGGGCCTTCTCGGTAGTGGTGCCCGCCCTGTGGAACGCCCTCCCGTCAGATGTCAAAGAGATAAACAGCTATCTGATTTTTAGAAGACATCTGAAGGCAGTTTTATTCTGTTTTTAATGTTCTGTTAAAAACCGACCAGAGTGGCTGGGGTATGTATAAACAAACAAACAAACAAATAATAATAATAATATTATTAATAATAATAAATTATTATTATTATTATCATCATCAGTTCAAAGGCTCATCTGATCCATCTTTCTGTTATCCCATTGGCCAGACAGATATCTGCGGGAAGCAGCTCTTAAGTCCAACAGCACTTGTGATTCCCAACAGTCATTCAAAAGCTTACTGCCTCCAATACTGGAGATTTGCTGTGACACCTTAATGCTGCCATTCTGCTCCAGGGCAGCAAGACAAATAGTGCAATGCACTCCTGAGTTCCTCACCTCCGTTTTCCTTACCAAACGTAAGGCATATAGCTGTGTCTTTCATCTAAAAATTGCAGAGGTCATCAAATGAAATCTGAGCTAGCGGTGCTGAAAGCTTTCAAAACAGTAAAGTAATTTCATGGCCCTGCTGATATTTAAACATAGTATACCAGGGGGCAGTTCTAGTGGTATCCAAAGATGACAAATCACTTTGTTTATACATACCTAGATATATATATATATTTAAATTCCTGCTCTGCAGAAGACTTCCTGAACATAGTTTACTGAAAAACCATATGAAAAAATTGACTGCACTATCCTTTAATACCAGGTTTTGATTTAGCCATGCAGAGCTGGATTTGTTCTAGTAAGCAAATTTTTAGCAATCTTTTCTCTGGTATGGAAACCAGTCAGAATCAACAGTTAAAGAGGTGCAATGGAGCTCCTATTTCTACCATCTGGAAGACTTGCATATAGTTGCACCTTAGAGTTTGCTCTAAGCATAATAAATCTATTTGAGAATAAATCTAAGATTGGACCTTTCAAAATACTTATATTGACTTGGGTTCTGCTTGTGCATAAACACACACTCAATTTTAAGCATAAATGGAAACAGTGGATCTAGAGATTACATTCAGATTGGCTCATGCACTCCTCTTTGTTCTCTCTTACTGTGTGTGATTAGTACATAACATTGTAAACTGCTTTGAAGGGTTTTTTGTTTTCTTTTTTTTACATTCAAGCGGTGTATAATTTTTATGAAATAAATAAATGGCACACCAATAACCAGACTTGTGCCAACAGTAAGGCAGACTTTCTGGCTTTACATTGTTAATCAGAAATTAACACTGTCCCCCTGCTTTGATCGTCCCCTGTCAGGAATCAGATAAACCAGGAAACTATGGCTTAACACAAACCAGGGATCTTGTATTGTTGCTCCTTAACAAGTCACAAGAAGCCATGGCTTGTTGTTGGTTTGCTGCTGATGGCTTGTTCAGGAGCAGCAAACCAAGAACGCTGGTTTGGATGTACTACAAAGCCAAGGCTTCCTGGTTCACTTATCTCACTCACAACCAGGGGAGGGGGAAAACGGAAGCAATCAAGTACACTGTTCATTCCTGCTAACCCAGGATAGGGCAGAAAATCTGCATTATCATGGCATACAAAGGAACCAAGGTGAGAAAAGGATCCCTCTGTTTAAGGGTCTCTTACGCCCAAATGATTTGCATATTAAATAGTCAGATTGAGCCACATCTGTACTATCACAACTGGGGGATTACTTGCATAGTGCAGGAGTAGTGTGCCCCACATCATTGCCATTATGCTGGTAGACATCTATGGGCATACACAAGTAATTGCTAGATACACCAGCAGGAAAGACCAAGGAATGGTTTTAAGCTTGTAGATATGTTTTGCGTTAACTGAGAAAGGTTGCAGGTTGTGGGTGTAGTACAAAGGACTACTCTGTGCCAGTGGAGAAGCAGGAATTGTAATTTTATCCTGAAATCCTATTCAAACTTGAGAGCAAGCCCCACTGAACATAGTGAGACTTGTTTCCGAGTATGCATGCACAGGATCAAGCGGTTTTCTCAGATTTCAGGGTGTAGCTGAATGAACTTTAAGGATGGGAGTCAAGGTTCTACTTACCAAGTCACTTCTCAGTTACTGTTGCACAAATCAGGGTTCATAACTGGAGAACTGCACTGGGGCACACTTCCCAACACAACTTGCCTCCTGCAGTATTATGCCACAGCACAAACAGGAAAGCCTTTGATGATAACTTTAGACAGCAAACTTGTGCAATCAAAGGCTACGGGATGATACAACAGCTGAGCACATTCCATTATGATCAAAACAGCTCCCTCTGACATAATCTAACACAACAACAAAATCCCCATCTCCATCTTTCCACGTCTCCAAATCTTGCTGGGGCACTTCTTCCGTAGTAGAACACAGGGCAATTTGCTAAATTCACAGCTGGACTGACAACAATTACTTAGGACAGGAAATGCCACAAACGCTGAATAGCTAAGCAAGCAAAACACTAGTCCAATGCAAGAATCACAACTGGGGACAGAGTGTTTAATTAGAAGCCATGATTTATTTATTTTAATTTTGTATTTTTAAAAGAAAATTGCAGGAACAGAAAGAAAAAGGGGAAGCACTTTTCTTGCCCAAAGAAACATGGAAAACAAAACACATTGCTTGATCCAGGCAACAATCTTGACTGGGGTGTCAACCTTTAAATGTATTTGCTAGAAAGCTGAAGATGGGTGAAACTGCTAAATAATTACCAATGGATTTCAATATGAGATCCAGTATAGTGAAAAAATCCCTGAACATTACAGTGTCAGGAATGAGCAGGGATGAGTGCTGGACATGTTCAAATTTCTATGCTAAACTGCTGACATGAACTTCTTAATGCTTTTCTTAACAAGACAATTAGATAAAGAAGTGTGTTACTAATTTCTCAGTGTGTATTTGTGGTAAAGGTTTGCTTCATATTCTGTGCATTTTGTGAAAACTGGCATCTGAAGATGCCCTTGCAGAAGTCGTTGTGGGTTGCTGGTGGCTTTAGTGATGATTAATATGAGGTATAAAGCAGTGCCACTCTTTCAAAAAGTCATCTGTTGTAACACAAGCTCATGCTACTCTTATCTGCTTAATAAGCTTCTCTGCTAACAATGTAGTCCAGACAGTACCAGATAGTCAAAGCTATTTCTTCTTCAATTTTCCAGCACTTTGCTATAACTTGCCCCACTGTCAGCAAAACAAATACAGGACTGGCCCTACCATTAGGCAGAATGAGGCTGTGGTGATTGTTAATCCTTCTAGCACTTTCAACATCCTTGTCTCATTCACCCCAGTGAAAATTCTTCTTACTTCCATTTTACACATGGGAACCGAGGCCAAAACTATCCAAGCGTTTGCTGTTGATTAACTTAGTTCGTCTCAGTTTGTGCTATTTACTAGGCCACACCATGTGCAAGTATATACAAGTTAATACTGGCAGTTACCATTACACACACGTCACTTTGATGGTTTGGGTTGGTTATTCTGCCAAGGTCAAAATCTGTACACTTACTACCCAGAACTCCACCATAAATGGTTTTACAGTGAAAATGTCTCTGTGGCATCCAGTTCTATCGTATCAAAACACCAAACAGCTATGATATCCTTCTTTGGAAGAAGAATGGAAAACAGCAGAATAGATAGGCAAAAATGAATATGCTACTCGAATTAAATGAATTTAAAAACCATGTATTTTACAACATCATGAAATGTGAGAAGCTTACAGCACACCAGCTTGCTTAGCATTAAGAGAGGTTTAATTCATATGATTAGAAATCTTTTAAGTCAAAGGTGAGGAACTTGTGGCCCATCAGACGGACCAGCAGCAGCCAATGGTCAGGCATGACAGAAGTTAGAATTCAACAACAGCTGAAGTGCCATAGGTTCTCTATCCCTAAGTAGTAATGGCATTTCAGGGGTTAACAACATGGTGTCCACCAGATGTACTTAAGACTCCCATCAGCCCCATGGCCAATGGTCATGAATGTCAGGAGTTATAATCCAGAAACATCTGGAAGGCACTTCATTGGTTACCCGATTTATTGTATTTCTTACCCATCATAAGGTTCCTGGGTAGGTTACAACTACCTGTATATAAAATGCAAAATCAAAATAAGTTAAAAGTTAAAACCATTTACAACCAGAAAAATAGTGTGTGTGTGCGCACACACACACACACACACACATTTTATAGTGACTAGAAACAAGACAGAAATTTTAAATTCTTACAGCAAAATGTTTTGGCTTCCACCTTTATCAGTTGTTCTCAGACCAAGTGACATCAAAGATATCAAAATTCTATAGCTAGGTCTCAATATTAGCCTCACAGCTTATTTCCACCATCATTTTCCCTATCATTATTTTTTATGTCTTCCCCCAAAAGGGCCATTGACTAGAGAAAGAACTTTTTGCTGTTCTGCAAAAGGAGTATCTTTAGTATGTCAGTGATGTGCAGAAGTTCAATGGCAGTTTGGTACCCTAGGAAATATCCAAAGACACCTAGAGGGTCCAGGCTTCCCATCTCTGGTGTACAATGTGTCCAATTTTCACCCTACCCCTCCTCATTTCACACACCAATACTTCAGTTGTCCCTTTCATTCAACCAACAATCACATTTGGTCCCAAAATGCCAACGTTACTCCTAACTAAATGCATATAGGTTTCATTCCTTAGTGAAAGTACCTTAGATTTGGCAACAAGGATAAACTGGAAACATTAAGTGCATTGTTTGTGCACATTTTTCTAATTTGGGTCATTTGTAGCTTCTATAAGGATTCTACGCACTCTATGAAAACATATTTGCAACTAATTCAAACTGTATACACCGATGCCTGCATCTTTAGGACTGTAATCCATGAGGCGAATTAAACAAAAGTTGATTCCAGTATTGCAGGAAGTTGGCCACTGAAGGCCATATCTGGTATTGGGGGGGGGGGCACTTGGAAGCCACACACTGGATTATTATTAAAAGAATAAAGCAGCATTTCACTTTCTAACTGCTTTTGTAAATCCAAATCCTAGCTGAAGCCAATTGCCTCTAAATATTTCTTTTCCTTATTAAGAGAGAACCCCCTCAATTCGTGGCCATAATTCTTCTCAGTTCTCAGACGTAAAAAAAAATCAAAGTTAATACTCCATACATCAATGCTAGATTTCCAGAAAAACAAATGGAAATCCAGTCCGTTTCCCCCCTCCCGCCAGGGTTCATTAAAGCAGAAAGCTCAGCATTTCAATTTTCATCTTTCCAAGCAAGACATCCTTCTCTGAGCCACGTTCCTTCTCTTCCTTAAGTGCTTCTCGCCTCGGGTGAGATCTTTCGGTCCTCCACAGCTGCCAGCCAGCCTTTGTCACTTTAAGTAGTCAGGCAGAGTGTCGGCAGCACAGCGGAACCCCAGGTTCGAAGCAGAGCTGTCAGGGGTGTTTTGGCTTCGGGCTGTGCATCGATACCTATAGCAGTAGGACTGAGAGGGACAATGGTGCCGTTACCACAGGTGTCAATTAAAGTGTGTCAATTCATTAGCTGAACATGCCAAAGTAGCTCTGCACTGGGGAGATCCTATATCAGCTACAAGGAACATGAGCGGTAGCCCCCCCCCCTCAAAAAAATGGTGCCTGCCTGAAACGAAAAATCATAAACTACATAAATTAACCCGTCTACTGAAAGGGATGGTCTTGACAGCCTGCCTCTCTAGGATGAGAAGAAAAATGGTTAGGTTTTCTCCTGTGCACTACTGACGTAAAGGCTTGGCACCGTTTCACATTTCATGGCTTTTTCACTCAGGCAAATACTACTGGAGCTCAACTCCAACAAGCAAAACACCACCTTCTGACTTTAAGAACATCCTCCAACTCTAAAAATTTATGGTTCTATTTTGGAAATGGTTCCAGATCATCCAGTACCCTGACTCTCAAGAAGTCAGAATTCAGAGAAAGTTTCTTGGCTTATTTCAGATAATCTCCTGCAGATTTAGTCCCAGTTACCTTACCTGGTATGTCTAAACCCTAGAAATGGACTTTTTCTGCCATAGGAGACTATCAAACCTGTAACATTTTCCTACGTGTATGATTCCCCTTGCCTAGCAGCATCTGTGGGAAGACGTAGTCAAGCCAGAGCTGCTTTTCATGCGTCTCTTGACGCGTGATCTGAAACCCCTTTAGTAGTCAGGGGTCTTGGTGCCATCTTTGAATGAGCCTCTAAGAAGAATTGTCCCTTTCTCTTCATTTTAGCTTCTTTTAAAATCCTCCTCCACACTTTTTGCCTTTTCTTCAATTTTATTCTGTCATGGACTGTGCCTCCCTAGCAATCGTTTCAACCTCCTTGGGGAGGCCTGTTTTATCTTTTGAGAAGTGCAGCTGTATGAGAATGATAGGAATTTTGTTGCCATAGTGATCTCACCCCCTTGTAATCCTTTAGCATATCTTCTGCGGCGATATGTAAGGCAGCAGTATCTGTGTGATACAGTGATATATTTAGAGATGGGGAAGTGGTAACAGAGAAATGCTGTTGGTGTCCATACCTGATGTCCACAACCACATACCTAGTAGTGATTATGGGGTCATGGGGTGGGCACCTCTATCTGTATATTTTACAAATATATTTTGTATATATTTGTATATATACAGAGCTATATTCCCTCTAATACAGCTAATAGGACACAAATTTTTGTTCCATAATTTTGCAATTGCCTGTTATCCCTATTATCTGAAAACTTTCCAAATTGCATCCAAATGGATTTGAACTAGGGGAAATACAGTATCAGTATTTGTTACCTGCTCACCCCCAATCCACTGCAGCCCTCCAAAAGATGTGCTGCTGAGAGTTGGGGGACCCTCTAGAACAGTTTGGGAAATGATACTGAAGATGGTAGGAGCGACTGGCAAAATGCTTTTCACTAGTGCAAAGCACCCATTGGATACAACCCATTAACTTGAAATAAATCCCAATATTTTATTTACATATTTATTAAAACACATTAAAGTCAACAAAGTTGGCAGTTTCAACAGGCTGGAGTGTATTTATCTGAGAATACTTCTAACACATCTGTAAGTGCCGACCCTACTGTAGGAATGTGCTTTAAGAATTTGGAAGGCTGGCTCAGCATGTTCAGATCCACTGAAATCAACTAATTTGGACTTTAATAGATAGCTGCGAGCATTGGCTTCAGGTTGCACAAGGGAGAAAACCTTAGTTCATGGGGCAAAACTCAACCACCTATTATACAGCCAAACTCTTTCTACTGATCCTATTTAGAAGCTATGTGATAGTGTAGCAAATTTTAAAATCCAGTTATCCATTACCATTCACAGAAAGACATAAACCTGCATTTCTTGTATGTGTTTGACACACACACACACACACACACACACACACACACACACCAATCTGCATTTGATGCAAAGACTAGACCTGCTGTCCTGGGATTCTTGGGAGGAAGGTTGGGATGCAAATCTAATAAAATAAAATAAAATAAATAAGAGACCACTGGTTTGTTTGTTTTTTTGCCAACAGAGGTTTATCTCAAAATAGTACACACATTATCACAATACACCATGTGAGATCTTGATTAGAAGGGCCATCCAGTGCCTAATCCTGCAGCACATAATCACATGTGATTACAGCTGGATCACTCATACTCTATAGCCAGTAACCCCCCAATGGGATTTATAGCTTAATAAACAGATTCAACCTTTCTGTCTGAGCTGCAGCCCAAAATGTTTACTTAATGACAGTGATTAATGATAATGACCTGATGCACTTTGTAAGGCAAATCCATAACTGGATTTGGTTTGCCTGTGGCCACCCTATTAATTTGTGGCAGAAGACAGAAACTTACCGAATAAGGCAGAGGGTTCTGCTTTCAGTTTTTCGTGTTTGACTATCTGAGCAGCACTACATTTAGAAAAGCCAAACATTTCCTTATGTGACTGATTAAATTGATACAGTCAGCAGTTGTTGGGACGCATGACATCAAGATGACTTTTCCCATTAAACGAGATCAGTCATCAACACTGACTACTCATTTTCCTTCTGCATTAAAACTCGGCTCACGGGTCAACAACTGCCTTTGAATTAAGATGACCTGGAACAGAGAGGTAATGACATATGTCTAAGAGAATCTTATTTAATTGACTGAAAACTTAAGAACGAGGAAGGGTGGACCATACAGCTGTGCCCTGGGATTTCAAAAATTGCCAGTCAGTGTAGAGATTCAATTAGTTTGATATAGCAAGGATGGGCTAAAAGTGACATGCCAGAATATATAATACAACCATCAGCTACAAGACACACGTCAGTGTAATTTCGTATCTCCTCTCAGCTACTGTTGATGCCGAGAATCCTCTTTCCCTCCGGAAGCTTCTCTCAAACTCATCATAGTCCCAGTTTTCTTCGCTCCCTCTGCCCCTGGTCATCCACTGCCTAATCTATTTCCCTTTCCCCATTCCACAATTCCTGAAGGTGGGCCTGGAACCATAATGTTACTGCTGCGTTCCTTCTTCTAGCGTTAATGTTTCTGTACCAAGAACCTGTAGGCCGTTCATGTACCTCAATAGGCAAGCTGTGTGTATTATGGTCATTTCCTTTCCTGACCAGCAAAAATCTAGCTCCCCCTCAACAGTATCACTGTTGCTGCGCTCTCCTTTGGACGCTTCTGCTTCTCCAACACACCCATCCCTGGATTATTGCTGCTGCTGCAATGACAGCGCTGACTTCCTTGCATCATCCTGCCACTTCAAGCCCCTGGTCCCTTCCTCTTCTCACTTACAAGTTCATTTCGGGCACTTCCCTTTCCATCTCTGTGTTACTGTGGTATGTTGTGATTGTGCCCGGAACGGCAGTGCCTCCAAGAGACCACCTCCCCTATTTCCCTCCATGACAAACTGGGGGGCAGCTGCAGGACTGTAAGACCCCAGGGCCTCCATGAATTGGTGGGCAGAATGGAGACTGTAAACCAGCCCGCCAGAATTGGGCAGGTGCTTTACCCTCACATTGAAACAAACAGGACGGTCAACCTAATCATATTCATTCATCGCAGATGGCTTGAAGTAGATCACCCTTGGGATCCCTTCCAACTCTACAATTCTATGCTTACTCCGAACAAAGTTGCAATGAATGAGTTCAACGGGCCCTTAAAAAATGTGTAACCTTCGTCTAGATCATGTCTGACCTTTGTGTTTTGCTCTTTTTTGCAAGCTATAATTTTAAAATACTGGCACAAACCGCATATTATAATGTTAAGCTTGGGACTGGCAAAGTAAAAGGTGGGAAAACACAAGGCAATACAAGTGCAAGGTTTGTGTGGTGCTCCTTACAGGTAGATCACTTTGGTTGCTTCATAAAGGCAGGTCACTTTGAACTGTTAAACTTGGAGACATCTTTGGACAGCAAGGCAAAGTGTTGTGTTAGTATGCCTGTTTTCTATCGTAACACTTTGTCAGTTTCTCTGTTTATAGGTTGTTTTATTTTCACACCCAAACACTGTTTATTGACAGACAAAAGACAAAGAACAAACCTGCATATAAGCTCTCTAAGTAAGCTTATGCCATTTGACCGCTAACATTTATTGCTGGGCGTATGAAATCTTTTGTACAGTTGTTGTGCTGAAACAAAAGGGGAGCTGAAGAGTACCGGTATTCTACTATAAGAAATAGGAGGAAAGGGAGGCTGGGAGTTTATGGGCTCAGGAGGGGATAATTCAGGTTGGTACTTTCAGAATTCAGAGAAAGTTTCTTAGCTTATTTCAGATAAACTCCTGCCGATTTAGTCTCAGTTACCTTACCTATGTCTAAACCCTAGAAATGGATAGACAATCCAGAAGTAAGGTTTAGTAAAGGCTCTACACTGCTTCGTTATACTGTGCTTACTGACCCTGAGATAACAGATGAGTTTTCACATCCTTAAAAAAGAAAAGACTACACTATCTTCAGTAGACTCTAAAATGGGCCATATTACTCATCTGTAAAGAAAACTGCAATGCCGCTGTTAATTTAATCAAATCTGCTAATTAATGTGTGACATTGATTTCACCCCAAAATAAAACCTGGAACATGTGATCTGAATGTAGGAAATGTAAGCTTCTTATGGAGGATAGGTTACAGATGAGAATCTTAAAGTGTGTTTTAAAACAGGACCTTTCAAAGCACCCAAGGAAAATGAAAAGATAAACACAGTAAGATTATTTTTTAATTAGAATAAATAAAATTGGGGTCATAGCTTTGACTTAGGTGGGGTTTTTTTTTTAAGAATTATGCTGTGTGGTTCATTGGAATTAGCCAAATGATGGAGATGGAGGAGCATGCATTTACTATTACAACACTGTGCAAGAAGTGTTTCAAATCAATTACTGGTTGCTAAGAATGTAGGATTTATTTATCATTGGCTTCTCTTATATTCTTGAGTCTTTTCCACAATCTATTTAACAACGTCTCCCAAAACTTTCATATTTAAGGTGAGAAGAATTCCTCACCATAAGGCAAGGAAGGGAAACCTGTGGCACCCCAGATGATATTTGGACTATAGAGCCCATCATCCCTGACCACGCTGATGAGTTCAGCATCATCTTGAGGGTCATAGGTTCTCCTCTTTTTTCCCTTTGAAGGTGAGTAGTCCAGCTCTAGCAAAAATTAGCTTCATAAAGATTATTGGAGACCCCCACAATCTTAAATTTAGCTTTGTGGCTGAGATTGCTTACATTCCTACCTGCAGTAACTTTCCAGGCCAGAAAGTGTGCTATTTAAAAAAAAAAAAAAATTAAGGAGGGAAATTAAGCATTTAGCTAAGATTTCCTCTTGGTTTTCTCATTTTCTCTTAGATTAAAACACCTCTCAACATCCAAGGATGGGTGTGAACTACTGTAGGGTCAGCTGAGGGCTCTGTTTAATTACATAGCTCCTGCAGAATATAGCTCACTATCCTATAAAAACAGCTAGAATCCTTGATTTTGGAGGCCTAAAAAGTACACTATCATTGGGCTCAGCAACTGAGAGTCTCTGCATCAGAAAACCAATTGCTCGGCTGTCATCCTGGCACTGTAGTGGTGACAGGAGCCAGAATCCTAACTGGTTGTAAGACAATGTTTTAAAATATAAAGTACAGTTGTCCTGGGATCTTCGAGAGGCGATAGGTACATGCATGCACATATACACAACCCACCAATAGCTTCTTCCCTCAATATACACTCCTCTTATTCCAATCACCATAGCTCTAAATCAACCTGCCAAAATAGTCTTCTTCTTCTTCTTCTTCTTCTTCTTGGGATGCGGTTGTGGACTCAGAGGGGGGAAAGAATGCAGTGACAGCCCCAGAAGCCCATCCACCAGATGAGTTTGTGGGGCTGGCTTAGATTTGTCAGCAGTAGGGAACCTCCAACCCACAGACCTAATTAGCCTGCCAGGCTTTTCCAGTTGGCCTAGAAGCCCATTTTGGCCAAGCCATACCCACCTGCTCTACATCTGATGTAACATCAGGTACGAGGAAAGTGAACCAAAAAGGGCTGCAGACACCGCTGATCAGCTGGAGGCACCTGCAAAGCCCAGAACTTGCATAGATCCACGTGCTATGCAAACTCTGACAATAAGAGGGGGTTTTTTGGGGGGGGAGGCCTTCAAACTACTGCACAGGTGAAACTGAGTTGCCTGACATCCTTGTGACATCGGGTGACTGACATCAGATGGCCATAACTAGCTGTCAAACTGGGGCAGGGAGCTAAGGATCTGGCTCACCCACCAGATCCAGTTCCTCGCCCCTGAGAGTGAGATGGGCCTTGTTTGGGATTCAGCATAGTTCTCCTTATATCCTTATGCAGTTGCACTTGAAGAGGCCCTGGTAGAAGCTTGATTTAGAGAAGCACTTGTGCCAGCAGTTGTGTGGGTTGGCCGCTGGAGTAAAAAGAAGATTGTAAAGTTCCTTGCTGTCTTAACTATGCAAAAGTGGGACAGCTAAATTGCCGTCAAGCTAAAATTAGGAGACAACTGATATTTTATCTCAGCTCAGATAAATGGGAATTCAAATTAACAGTTCATTGTTTTATCTCCCCCACCCCACCCTGTCAGAATTGTCCACCCAGAAGTGCTTCTTTTCAGATGTGCATCACAAGATGCAATTCTGTGTGTGTGTCATTTTATGTCACTAATTCTCAAGCGTACAAATAAGAGCCTATTGCATAGCAGCAGATTGACAACTGCCTTTTAGCATTACCTTGTGGCACATATAGGATCCTCCTTTCTTCACTCGGTCAGTCCCGGTTGGGGGTCCTTTCTGTGGATGGAAAAATACCAATGGCTGTTCATCTGTACAAAACTAGGAGTGAACACCAACCAATGGAGAGGTAGAAAGGAATTAAGAGATGGTAAATCAGGGGAGTTCTAATCTTTGTGTAAGCAAACTACAGCTGCTTGGCAGGTGGGAGGGGGAGGGGGTTGAAAAAGCTTGAAAATAATTACATTGCTAGGGACTAGAAGACAGTCCAGCGTAATTGCTCCAGCCAAAGCGCAGCAGTGACTGCATCAGTGTCTAATTGCTGCTTTCTTCTGTCAAGTCTGCAGCTAGCATGTTATTTTGGTTTCCCTGGGTAAGTTTATAACATGCTGCTAAGAGCTCAGTGACACTAAATAAATTGTGATGATGTATTGAAAACGTATTAACAATTAGTATAATTATGTCCAACTTGCTGTGCTCCTATGGCATATAGCTTTAAGATTTGTACCAATTTAAGAGATGCATCACTGTGATACAGTCACCTATTTGGTGGTAGTCCATATTCCCATAATGTGTGCCGCTATCAGCATATCACTCGGGACCTGAGAAGCATATAGATCTTGCCCCGCTCTCTCTTTCAGACGGGTAAAAACGACGCACGTTAACTATCACATGATTAAACAGATACTATACAGCTAGAAAATATTCCACGATGGAAAACTAAAATGAACCATGATCCTGCGAAGAAAGGTTATCACATCTGGGACTTTTTAGTTTGGACAAAAGATGAGTAACAAGGGGCACGGCAGAGGGTTATAAAATTATGCATGGTGCGGAGAAAGTGAATTATTATTTTTTGTATCGCTAAAAGTTGGGTCATCCAATGAAGCCAAGTGTTGGAAGATTCAGAACAGACTTCTTCACGCAGCACATAGTTACGGGTAAACTATGGAATTTGCTTCCACAAGGTGTAGCGATGGCCACCAAGTTAGATGGCTTTGAAAGAGTACAGTGGTACCTCGGGTTAAGTACTTAATTCCTTCCGAAGGTCCATTCCTAACCTGAAGCGTACTTAACCTGAGGCACCACTTTAGCTAATGGGACCTCCTGCTGCCGCTGCGCCACCAGAGCACGATTTCTGTTCTTTGTGGAGTTGACGCGTACTTAACCTGAAGCGTACTTAACCTGAGGTACCACTGTATTAGACAAATTCAAAGAGGATAAGGCTATGCCATACCTCAACTGACATAGGCAGTGTACCTCTGAATACTAGTTTCTGGCAACTGAAAGTAAGGAGAGCATTGCTGTACTGGGGGTCCCACTATGCTGGACTCGATGGGTCTTTGGCCTGATCCAGCAGGTCTCATCCTATGCTCTTAAACAGCATGGCTCTGGGGAAATTTTGTTTGCTTTCGAAAGTACTTGCTTTCTGAGATATCACAATTGGTCAAAGCCCTGGAAAGCCAGTATTCTACTACCAACACAACCTTGCTTGCCAAGGCACCAAATAAAAGGCCTGGAAAGAGATTATTCAGGAACAATTGCATAGCTGCTAATCAACCCAATTTTGAATTGACAAAACACGTCACTCCTCAAAGAGTATAGCTGGGTAAGAATCATTCCCTTGCGATTTGCCAGGTGCACGTACTTTAGCATTTTGTGATTTAATAAAGATTACAGGTCAGGCAGTAGATAACAAAACCCTGTGTGGAGTTTAATTAATTAAGAATTAAGGTTTAAAAGGACTCATTCACCTCAAAAACATACTGTAATAACCAACTAATTCTGGAATTAATCTTGAGCTACCTTAATTCTGCCATTTGGGCTATGACTAGGCTCTATTCCATTTTTAAAAAATTGACATTCTGTACTAAGGTAACCTAAATGATGCTCCAAGAATAGCTGAGCTTTACAACCTGTATAAACAAGGCAAAGTAAATGAACTGGTAAAATTATATTGCTTTTTGGTTTGAGGTTGTTGTTGTTTTAAAAAAGAAAATCATTGCTATCTTGAAGATCAATTCAGTAGAAACTGCTGGATATAAACCTTTTAGTAAATATATCTGATCATTTTTGTTTTGTTTTGTTTTGTTTATTTGGCTTCTGCTAGTCAGCATAGAAGTGGGAAGAGCTTACACAAAGGACTAAATCCTTAAGCAGTGGAAATCTGACAAAACAACAACTGGCCCTTTCCTGCTTTGGCTCCTGGGACCCTCAGAAAGCTCTGCAGCCCTGGGGAACAGCAGCTTCCCAGCAGCTGCCAAAGGGTGATGTCTAAAGGAAATTACCAATGCCAAGAACCTGCAGCTTTGTGTAAAAAGAGTGCTTTAGAGCTGAGGGGGAAATGGTGTGCTGAAAAAAGTACCAAACAGGGTCAACAAAAATGACCACTGGGCTGCAGGAACTCTTCTATGAGGAAAGATTAAAGCATTTGGGAGTTTTTAGATTTTAAAAGCTGGGGAGTAAGGGGAGGACAGGATAGAGGGTGAATAAAATTATGCATGGTGTAGAGAAAATAGATAGGAGTTTCCTCCCTCTCTCATAATTCTGGAACCCAGGCGCCATCAAAGTGAAGCTGAAGGGTAGAAGATTCAGGATACTATAGAATTTTCTACCATAAGGTGTATCTTACACAGCATTCAAAGGGGATTGGGGGGGCCGACATTGAAGGTAAGGCTGTTCAGCCATGATGGTTGTGCATTACGTCCAGTATCAAAGGTGGCATGCCTCTAAACACCAGTTGCTGGGGAGCACAAGGGCAAAAGAGTGCTGTCTTGCTTCAGGACTTCCCAAAGGCATCTGGTGGGCCACTGTGATAATACATGGGCCTCTGGCCTGGTCTACATAGCAGGGTCCCTTGGGAGCAAAATGGTGAAATGGGGATGGGTTTTAAGGCAAGGACTGTAACAGAACCATACTCTACAGTGCAGGCTAAGGTGTTGGGAATGGCAAGGAGGGAGAAGTAAAAGAAAGCTTTCTAATATTACAAACTTTGGGAAAGTTATGGGTGAAAACAATCAGTATGATGTTATTTCATAACGTCATTGGAATTATTAGTAATTAGCATTGTTAGTGTTCCAGGGTGGATTTGATTTAAATCAAATTTAAATCACGATTTAAATCACTAGTCAGTAAGGCTTGATTTAAATCACTAGTCAGTAAGACTTGATTTAAATATTTTTTTTACAGAAAGACTCATTCTTGCTGGTATAATCTTAATATTTACAACCATATGAAGGTTTCATCTTTGGAATAATAAATTTTCAGAGTAGTTTTTACAGTTATATCAAAAATTACTGATTTGGTTATACTACTAGAAATACATAGACAGATAATTATGAAATTATGGTGAGTTTTAATAAGTTAACTGTTTATATTTGGACAACTTTTCTGCTGTACTTTATTGGAAGGAGAAAAATAATCATTTCCTTAACAACCATTTAAACAATTTATTTAACTAAAACAATAACATGATAGCATATGTTTCCATGTTTGTTAACTGATGTGGTTAAACATTTTTAAAAAAACTTAGAGTTTTAGCACACTTGATAAACTTAAAACAAATCCTTATTTCCTGATGAATAGCCTTTGGACTACAATGTAACTTAAATAGAAGACTATACTTAGAAAGATTTTTCCTCCAAAAGCATTTTATTTTAAAAATCCAATTTAAATCAAAAAAATCCGATTTAAATCAAAAAAATCCGATTTAAATAAAAAAAATCCGATTTTTTTAAAAAAATCGTTGATTTTTATCCACCCTGTAGTGTTCTAAATGCATCCAGGGTCTGAGGACCAAAAGAATCTCAAGAAAAGCTTGTAAGCAAAAAAAAATGAAAAAAGAGATCTATGCAGTAATAACTACATACTTCTCTCTTTTCATTTTTTACTTATAGGCATTTAAAATGCAGAAAAAATAAGGCAGGAAAAAAAATATGCACCCCTTTGTTTCTAGTATTATTTGGGAACTCCATACAGGTCCTTTAGCTACATGGAAATAGCTGGAGCATCAAGTTGGTTTTGGCTTTTTTAAACTTAACAAAAAGTAAAATAAAGTCTTGAGTCAGAAAGAACATCAATGCTTGTCTTGCTTCTGTTTTTGTTTGTTGATGCTGCTGAATCACTGTGTCCATGAAGTCCTTGATTTCAGCACTGCAGGGAATGAGCATGATTCATGCTGCAGTTCCACCAAGACTGAGCTGGAGTCCTAGGAGTCAGAGGAGGGGACAGAGAGATACTGGCACAATGGTTTCATCTTGAATAGGTGCTCCTGGTTTGGTATGCACACCTGGGGCTGGCCTTGAGGACAATTCCATCTTCCCACTCTGAATCCTTGGGCTGAATCGCCTGCAGAACGCCAGGATCACGACACCATTCTTGCTTCAAAGGGTAATGCCCACACACTTTCAAGCCTACCTTCAGTCAAATGCTCTATATACAAGAATTAATACACCGATGTGTGTTTTATATAAGAAGAACCTGCTGGATCAGACCAGTAGCCTATCTAGCCCAGTATCCTGTTCTCACAGGGGCCAATCCTATGGAATTCCTATGGGAAGCCCACAAGCAAGACCTGAGCACAACACTCCCTACTTCTGTGGTTTCCAGAAACTGGTATTCAGAAGCATAATGCTTCTGTCAGTGGACATTTGGATCCCATCTTTCCTTCCTTGTGACTGGCCCAAAGTCACTCAGAAAACTTGATGGCTGACTGGGAATTCAAACCTGGGTCTCCTTTGTTTTCGTCTGGCACTGTAAGCAGAAACCGAAGCAAATTGTGTAATTCTCTGCCAGCTACCACATCCCAACCTTTTTCTCCCCTGTACTCAACTCAGAAGTACTGCAGAATATTATTACGCTGGATATGCGGAGGGCTGGGGGGTAGTCTCATTGTTCGCTACAAAAGAGTTAGTTTAGAATTGTATCCAACATACTCAGAGTGGACCCAATGAAATTAATAGACCTAAGGTAGCTATGTCCTTTAATTCTAATGTGTCTACTCCGACTAACATATGGCTACAACTCTTAATGCCACCAAAGGTTTCAGGTTCATCCTACTGGTTTCAATCACAATAGCAATCTGCTGAGATACATGAGCCAGGCAAAAGTCCTTCTAGAGGTACTTGTAGTTCTCAGGGTCTGTGTCTTTTAACTCCAATAATATAGTTTCCGGGAGTTCTATTGCCATAAAGAACTCCCACCTCTCAAACTGCGTACAAAATGTGAAAAAGGACCTGCCCACTGCCTGAAACAAACGGGGTTCCCTGTAGAAACATTTTGCCGTCAACAAAAAGTGTGACTGAAAATCCAGAAAGCATGTCTATCAACAGCAACACTGAATGTGACCCGATCTTGGGGTAGTCAGTCTTTTGCTGCTGGAAGAAGAGCAACTGATATGAAAAGCTTTGCAGTCTCTGATTCCACAAAGGGCTCAATCTCTCACAAATATGGTATGTGCTCAGGATTATAAAAAGGATAACCTCTGCTAGTAAAGCACAGATACAATGAGCGGGGGGCTGTTTGGATTAAGTGCCCCCTCGAAAGCTATTAATTATATGAAGAGAATGTAAGAGAAGAGAGTTTTGGCAGCAAAGCAAAAATTAAAGGGAAAACTGCCTATTGCAAAATAGGATTAGTACATAGTGGCATTACTGAGCCACTTGAGCTGTACCTTCTTCAGGCTGCCTATTGCATTACACAACATTATCCCCTTAATGGAATCCCCTTTCAAGTACAAACAGTATTTATTACAGTAGAGGGAATTCACTGGTAAGTAGAAAATATCCCATCCTAACAGATCCACTCCCTCTGCTTGTTGGCATCTATTTATTTAGACGCAGATATGCTTCTGTAGCTCATTCTCTCTTCACACATACCCTGACTCTAAAAAGAACGGTTAAGGGCTAGTTCTGGAATGGCTTACCTTTTCAAAATAAAAAAATAAAAATACCCTCAATCATACATGTGTAGAAATACCATGCAGAATCTTAAAACACATTCTGGAAAAATCCAGGATTAAGCTAAGCCCTTAAAAGTTCGCCTAAATTTAGGAGTGTAATAACCACACCGGATTTGTCTTTTAAAAAACAAAGCTATTGTTTTGTTTTGTTGCCATTCTTATTGATAAAAAAAGAAACCTCTCCCTTTCCAAAGACTGCCATTTCTCCCAGATAACAGTTGCAGGTCCTCTAGTGCCTTTGGCGACATTTGCATGTAACACGGCATCATGGTTTAATGGGAGGAGCTGCTGCTAGCCTCTCATTCTCACAATTCCCCTCTCCTCTTCCTGCATGGCCAGGAGAATGACTGCAGCAGTTTCATTTCGGTTTCCACGAAATCTGGCTCGTCGTTAGATATGGGACCATAAATTGCGGCTTAAAAACTTGCCGGAGCTTGTTTAAAGCATGGGCTATGGAATATGGCATGTTGCAAGCCTATTAAGGGCAGGATTGTATATGTAGCTGTATCAATGGATCTCCTGTCACCCTGACTGTTCCTTTCACTTGCTATCCATTATACCATAGTTTACCCGAAGGGGTAGCCAATGTGTTATTCTTCAGACATTGTTCAACTACAACCCCCATCAGCCCCAGTCAGCATGGCCAATAGGCAAGAGTGATGGGACATGTAGTCCAGTTACAACACATGCAGTTAGGTTGTCCGCAATGTCACAAAAGTAGTGGCCTGAATACAGAATGTATTTGTTTTTCTGCTGGTTTTTATTTAAATTGCGGCGACAGATGGGCTTCATATATCAGTCATTCATATCAGGATGATCTACCTGTAGTTAAAAGGAAGCTGAGTAAACAAGCTGTTTCTGAAACATAATTTGCAAGGAACCCTGACAGAGTCATTTAGATAAACAATACTTGAACTGAATTGGCCTTTCTTTTTTCTTTTTAAAAGAGATTCTTTTTTTTCTTTGTTGTTCTTTTATGCGGATTTTTTTTACAATATTTACTAAAATTTCCACCAAATTCCACCCAAACTAGAAATCGGTGAAGACTCAGAAGCAGGATTGCTTCAGAACTGCAGTGGGCTCCAACAGATCCAGCAGGCACCCCCATCACTGGACTGGTCCTATTTAGAGGCCCCAGCATGCCATATGGGTAGTATATTATTGTTACAACAAGCACTGAGTCAAGTTCCCACCTAAGTTTATATGCAGGTTAAGGTCATGAAAAGCTAATATTTACTTGTGCTTGCATTTTGCTGCTTGTTTGCCCTCAGCCATAACAAAAGCCTGAAAATCAGCTTGGCTGATTTGAAAGAGACAAACTAAGGGCCCTATTTGACACCTCCCCAAGACCTTCTGATTATATGTCATTATTCATGCACTGTTATCAATTACTTCCAATTATTAAGTGCCAGCTTGCCGCCCTACAAGCACAGACTTAAAAATAGATCCCTGCCTGAAAGGGGCTTACAATTTAGCTCAGAGGAGGGAGACCAACACTGGGAGGGACAGGGGTTAAAAAAAACACATTACAAATACAGTACGGCTCTGCAATAATCCTGGGAGGAAATAACTATGGAAAGACTAAATTGGGGGGGGGGGATAAGGTGAGCTCTAAGGGAAGAGCTGAAAATAGATAGCTAAGTGGAGTTGAAACACTTTTAAGAGTTAGAAAGATTCCTGGATGAAGAAAGAGTAAAAATATAAGAAACAAATGGTTGGGCAGGTAAGGAACATGAAGGAAGTAAACACAAAGAATTTATCCCAGGAAGGAAAGCTGGATAGAAAACTTCCACAGGCAATTTACTGTGGACTGGGTTATTTTATTTTTGGTGAAAAACAAGGTATAATTTATTTTTATTATTATTATTATTATTATTATTATGAAGAAGAAGAAGAAGAAAAGAAGAAGAAGAGGAAGAGGAAGAAGAAGACGAAGAA
The DNA here is from genome assembly GCA_034641385.1 of Darevskia mixta. Lineage (NCBI taxonomy): Eukaryota > Metazoa > Chordata > Lepidosauria > Squamata > Lacertidae > Darevskia > Darevskia mixta. The sequence continues at coordinate 7,550,208 of JAWWNH010000013.1, forward strand.
GAAGACTGAAAATGCCATCCCACTCCCCACGATTCCAAGGGTGGCTGGGTGGACAGGTGCCTGGCACTCTGGTTGGCTTGGTTTGAGGGAGGGATCCCATTAAGAACGTAAGAGGAGCTGGCTGGCTCAGGCCAATGGTCCATCTAGTCCAGCATCCTTTTCTCACAATGGCTAACCAGAATCCCCAAGGATGCTTGCAAGCAGGACCTGAGTGCAACAGTGCTCTACCCACTTGTGACTCCCAGCGACTGGCATTCATCGGAACACTGCCTCTGTCAGTGGAGGGACTGCACAGCCTCTATGGATAGTAGCCAATTCACCACTGGGATCCTACAGGACTGGGGAGGTTTCTCCTGCTTTTCCCATGTAGAATTTTGATGCAGGGGAGTGCAGCTTTATCTGTCTGGCCTAGAGTTAGTCAACAGGGTGCTCTTCAGAAATTGTTGGACTGCAACTCCGATCGTCCCTGACCATTGGCCAGATGGCCTGGGCCTGGTGGGATCTGGAGCCCAACAACAACTTGAGGGTACAACATCGGCTACCCCTGGCTGAACCCTAGGAGCACCCAACAGTGAGCCTAGAGACAAAACGGAAGCAGTGCAGAGCCACAGAAAGAGTTTTCTAAAGATAATTTCACACAGGGAGTCTAAGCAGCACTGCTGAGAGTTGGAGCCCAATATAGACTGGGCGGAGGGGAGGTATCAAGTTGAAGTCTGGTCTAGGGGAAACAAAGCCGGGATGGGTGGGCGGGTGAGAAGGCCAATAAGTATGTTTACTACAGAAATTAGGCAGGCTGTGGCCCTTGTTGGCAGACTACAGCCCTGCAGCTGCTCGGCTTCTTTGCTGGTCACAGTGCATCTTGTCTGTGAGCACACCATGTATTTAAAGCACAATTAAAGCTCTCCCAAAGAATCTGGGAACCTTATCTATTAAGGAGGCTGGGAATTTTAGCTCTGTGAGGCATAAACTACAGTTCCCAGGATTCTTTGGAGGAAAGGCATGTGCTTAAAATGTGCTTTAAATGTATGGTGTGCACGCAACCCTGGTTTCTGTGGGCATTATATCCCTTCCATTCAGAACCTAGGTCCATCCCTGAGGCCTAGACCCAAGAAGGAAAACTGAGAAGAAAGTCTTCAGGCCAGAAGGTGGTACTCAACCTGGAAGCCTGCTTCCCTCCTTCAAGCCTGCTTCCCTCCATGGACCAGGAAAGGTCCCTACTAAGCCTGGAAACTGGTTGAGGTGGAATATTCAAAGACAGATTCAAGGGAAAGCAAGTCTCATTACAGCACCCATAAAAGCTTGTTTTACAAGTGCTTCTTTAAACATTTAAACTGTCCCCCATCTGCTAACACTTATGAAACAATCCAAAATGCATTTCAAAACACCAATCTGTAACTGTCCACATATAAAAATGGAGAGCTCTAACTTGCTGTGGCGCCACAAAGCTAATTTAGCCTTTTGGTGCTGAACTGCATACAGTTCTGCCCAGCAACCATGCATTTCCAAGAGCTGAAAAGGGCTGGAATTAAAGCCATCTCTAGGTTAAGAAGCACGGTTCATTTATCACATTCATGCTTGGCTGCTTCTCTGCAAGCTGATAAGTTATAGTTGACAAAACAGGAGGAGACAGTCGTTCAGTCCTTCCTTTTTCTCACATACAATGGTACTGTTAACCAGCCCTCGCTCCACTGGAACTATCAGGAAAAATGGCTTGGTTTGCTACTGACAATTCAAAGAAGCTATGCTATTTCATTCACAACTCTGTTAGCAAGCATAATCAGGAAACACCAGATACTGAAACAATGCCATGTCCAAAATACTAAACTCCTAAAGAAATAACCTAGGGTCCCTTGAGCTATCCCAGTGGGTCTGCAAAGCTTTGCAACTAGCGCTCCTCAGCTCATTTTCCCCTCGAGGGGAAGAGATAAAGTCTATCTCATTGAGATTGCCAGCTGTGTTTCCTGTTGTCCTTCCCCTCAAGGGGAAAACTGGTGGCTCAGAGTTGGGCAAGTGTGTCCCCAACTGCCTGGAGAGCAGCTGATCCATCGTTTGGAAAGGAGAATGGGGCAACTGGTTGGTTGCATGTGCGTCAGGTAGAGTGGCTCTCACTGCTTCTGTATGAGTGGGTATGAGGCGCAGGAAAAAGAAGTGAATGGGTTTTCCTTGCACAGGCATCCACGTCTGTCCGTCCATCCCCTTCTTCCTTTTCCTCCTCCCTGGTAAAGTGACAGATGCAACCCCTGTGAGGTTCTGCAACTGTATGATCCCAATGAGAGCTAACTTCACAGTTAGTACAAAATAAAAAAATTCCTTCCAGTAGCACCTTAGAGACCAACTAAGTTTGTTCTTGGTATGAGCTTTCGTGTGCATGCACACTTCTTCAGATACACTGAAGTGTGCATGCACACGAAAGCTCATACCAAGAACAAACTTAGTTGGTCTCTAAGGTGCTACTGGAAGGAATTTTTTTATTTTGTTTTGACTATGACAGATCAACACAGCTATCTACCTGTTCACAGTTAGTACTATGACTCCCTTCTAAAGAAAGAGCTGCATCTCATTTGCAAGAGATGGGGAAAGAGAGGGAGAGAAAAAGAGAGCATTCAGAAAACCTGGAGAAGGGGAATCAAAGCTGAAAATTAGAAAGCTCTGTTGGCATTTGGAACCACTAGTTCCAAATCTAGTCCACTCCAAATCTAGTCCACTCCCTGCCAGGGAAGTTGCACTACGGCATCTCTCATAGGTGGCCATCCAGCCTCTACTTGAAAAACAAACTCTAACAAAGAAGGTTGCACCACCTTCTGAGGCAGTCTGCGTCATTGCCAAGCAGCTTGTGCCAGGGTGGATTTGATTTAAATCAAATTGATTTAAATCACGATTTAAATCAAATTGATTTAAATCATTATTTAAATCACGATTTAAATCACTAGTCAGTAAGGCTTGATTTAAATCACTAGTCAGTAAGACTTGATTTAAATATTTTTTTTACAGAAAGACTCATTCTTGCTGGTATAATCTTAATATTTACAACCATATGAAGGTTTCATCTTTGGAATAATAAATTTTCAGAGTAGTTTTTACAGTTATATCAAAAATTACTGATTTGGTTATACTACTAGAAATACATAGACAGATAATTATGAAATTATGGTGAGGTTTAATAAGTTAACTGTTTATATTTGGACAACTTTTCTGCTGTACTTTATTGGAAGGAGAAAAATAATCATTTCCTTAATAACCATTTAAATAATTTATTTAACTAAAACAATAACATGATAGCATATGTATCCATGTTTGTTAACTGATGTGGTTAAACATTAAAAAAAAAACTTAGACTGAGTTTTAGCACACTTGATGAACTTAAAACAAATCCTTATTTCCTGATGGACTACAATGTAACTTAAATAGAAGACTATATTTAGAAAGATTTTTCCTCCAAAAGCATTTTATTTTAAAAATCCAATTTAAATCAAAAAAATCCGATTTAAATCAAAAAAATCTGATTTTTTTTATTTTTTAAAATAAAATCATTGATTTTTATCCACCCTGGCTTGTGCCATCAGGAGTTGTTCCAAATGTTAAGTCAAAAGTTCTCCTTTCTCGTCATATGAACTCATTGATTCAGGGTCCTACCCTCCGGAGCAGCAGAAAACAAAATTTGCTGCGTCATCTATGTCACAGCTCAGTATTTGACGTCTTATCTCATATTAATAGTAATCTCTTCAAGGCTAAACATACGTAGCTCCTTCAACCTGTCCTAATCTGGTAACTTGGACAAAAAAGTAAATAAAAATAAGGATGTAAATCTCCACAGCAGAAAGTGAGAGAGATGTTGCTCTAGCCAAAGGCCCTAATCCCATGCGCCTTGCTCTAATACGGTACCATACTCCAGGGCTGCCGACTGGTCTAGTGTCACGAGGAGAAAAACAGCATGGGGTGGTGGTGGGAAGCAGAAGGAATCGCAAGGGGAATGTTAGGAAGAAAAAAGAAGAAGAAAGTCTTTGAAAGCGGGAGATGTGCATTAAATTTGGAAAGATATTCCTGTATTTACACAGCTGTGTGCTCCCGGCCTGTGCCACAGCAGCCTTGCACCAAAATGGAAAGAGAAAAATGACAGAAAAAGCTACTGTTCAGGATGATGCTCAAGAGCCCAACTTCTTCCATTCCTTAAGCTCTGATGCCTTGACCCCAGCATGAAAACAGAAAGCCTTACCAAAACAAAGAAGCGGCCTGATGGAAATCTTAATTAGAGTAATGAAGAATTCTTGATTATTTAGGCCACCCGGAGAATTTGTGTTTACTACTTTACGGCAATAGTGTTTTGTAGGTCTGAGCATCAAGCTTTGCTTGCGCTTTCCGATTCAGTGGCTAATTAAAAGTTCCTGTTCCAAGCTAGCAGATCTGCAGAATCTTCGCACGCTGAAGAGGAACATGGCGCGACATGTTTTTCCTTTGCAAGGAAAAAAAACCATTTTGAGCAACAGCTCAGCTAGATAAAGCCTATCTAGTTTTGCATCCTGTTTCCCACAGAGGCCAACCAGATGCCTCTTGGGAAGCCTATGCGCAGGGCATGAGGGCAACGCAGAGTCTTCAAAACTCCCCCTCAGAGGGAACAACAACCCCAAGGACAGACAGACCCCCCCATGACAGGAAGGGTGGGGAGGGATGCCGCCCTCCATCCCCAATGTGTTTCAAGAGCAGTTCTTGACAAATGAAAAATTCACTCATGAAAATCAGCCAGTCCATCTCACAGAGCCCAAAGTTTTCATTTTTTAAAGTTTGGTTAAGTCAACGTGTCTAGAATCTGCAAATTTCTTCAAAACCACTCTTAAGCAGATAAATGGAACAGGCTGGCAACTTCAGATTTATTTCCAGAGATAAGCAGATTCTAACTGCCTCAAATTCAAACAAGCATATAAGGCTCCTGTCTGTGGGGATTCAGACTGTTTTCATGAGTGAACTTGTTAAAACCTTAACCCTGGGGGAGAAAAGAGAGTTGACTCTGAAACACATCAGGAATAAGGGATGTGTTCTATACAGCTGTTTTAACATTCTTTTCCCCTTGGATGCTTCTACAGATGTTTTTTTATCTGCTTTGTCTCCAGACTGGACCATCATTCACTTTGAAAGACGTCTCTGCAGTGTAACACCTTTGCAGGAAGGAAATAAACCCAGACAGACGCCACATCCACTTTTACTGCCAACGTGAGGTGCCCTTCAAATGTTGGTAGACTACAACTCCTATCATCCTTGACCACTGGCCATGCTGGAGGGGGGCTGATGGGAATCCCCATTTGGAGGCCACCTGCTTTCCTAGCTACTGCTCTGCTGGTGTACCACCCCCAACACTGGACTCAGGCAAACAATGCAGCTCAGAGCTGCAGGGAGGTAAAGCAGCCGCAAACCCAAGTTGGGGTGATGAGGATCTTCGAAAGTATTCAAAAATGGTGCTTCTTTCAGATAATTCCATAGCATTAATTGGACACGGGTGTATCAACAACAAAGATAGGCGTCTAATGCAACAGCCATGTTGAATAATACGAGTCTGCATATATATTTCAATCCAATGTCTGCGTATCAAACAAAACAGTACAAAGGAAGAATGGGAGACTCTCTACATCAGGGGCTGCCAAGGTGGCACCCCCTAGATTTTGTTGGACTCCAACTCCTATTAGCCCCAGCCAGCACAGCTGTAGTCCATAGTTGTAGTCCAACAATATTTAGACGGCAACACCTTGGCTATTTTTGCTCAATACAGATGTGGGTTTGTGTAGACACTTCCCTGCCCTCCTGGTTTGCCCTTGCTACCCACCATTGGCATGTGGCCCTGGGAAACTTGTCCAGCAAAGAATGTGGCCCTCAGGTTGAAAAAGGCTGCCCACCCCAGATGTATAGGAGTCCCTGCGTGACCTTCTATGCAGCTATATTTGAGCCTGCTGACTTTTTAACGCACCATAACAGATTAGCTTTGAATCTCCTCTAGAGGTGAAACATGACAAGGATGTGCTGCACTCGGAACAGTTTTTCCAACACCTTCACTGCTGAAAGCTTTACACCCCAGATAGTCATCTGTCAAATTTTAATGCCATCAGAGATTTCATGCAGGAATACAGACAGCAGGCTGGTATTTATACCACATTTCCCATCCAAGGTTTGTGAAGCTGCTTATAACTAAGCATACAGAATGTGTCCTTTGTCCTCAAAACCACCATATAAGGTAGATTAGGCAGAGAGAGAGACACAGAGACAGAGACAATGAAATGTATGCCAAGGTCATTCAGTCCAGCATGTAGGTGGGCAAGGATCTGAATGCTTATCTCCCTGGTCCTTTTCTATCTATGGTACCACTGGTCTTTACCTGGTGGGTCCTGACTTGTTTTCTAAGGCAGGGATGGGGAACCTGTGGTCCTCAAAGAACCTTTTGACTGCCTTAGAAATGACACCTCCCACCCATCACCCATGACCATTGGCCATGCTGGCTGAGATTGTCAATCAGAGTATTAGGCTAGATGGGCCAACAATCTGACTCACTGAAAAGAAATCACCCAGAGACACTCAAACCTGAGGCTGCAAAGATAGGACAATGCAACAGAGCTGTTTGGTGCCATCTCAAACCTAAAAGCAGACAGACAAGTGATAAAGGGGTGTTGGTGTGTGTGTGTGTGTGTGTGTGTACACAATCTGTAAAAAGAAGGCACATGTATGATTGTTATTAGACTGCAGCAGATTTCACTTTTCTTTCTAAAAAATAAAAGGAAAGTGAGCATCCTTCTGGAAAACCATTCCACAACCTCAAGGCTACGAATGTAAATTAATAAAAGGCTTTAAAGGTCAATCCCAGCACCTTGAGTTGGATCCCAAAGCAAATTACATATGGAGTGGGTGGCTGTAGAAAAGATCCTGGGGCTCCTAGTGTAGACACAGCCATTGTCTTAGGTGCAACCTTCTTTGACCTGCACTGTCACATGCAGAGATATAATCGGAGAAGGAGCAAAGCAACAGATGAGTGCCTTCTGCTATGCTTATCAGTAACAAAATGCTCACCGGATTGGATGTTTCATCTGCAGAATGCCTAACACCCCACCAATCCGAGGTCCACTCCCAGGCATTTCCCACAATGTTGTACAAGCCATAACCATTAGGAGGGAATGATGTTACCTGCCAAGAAAAGAAAAGAAAGAAAAAGAACAAAGGGTGTTGGAGAACAGAGAGGTACACAAGCCAATACAATATTGTCACACACACACACTTTTCATTTTATTTCTCCCCTGATCCAGAAGATAAATAAAACCGGTCCCTGTTTGAAGACCTCATACCTCACTGGGCATTTCACCTATCTGTATATATGGCATTAGTCATTAATGGGCAGAGCTATCCAAACCCACCATCCGCTGGGCAAGGTGGGGTGACTGGGGAAAGCTGTCCCTCCACCTAGCTCTACTGGGCTTTATTGGCATCTTATCGGTTGCTGCCTGCCCAGTGGCACCAGTGGTGCAGAGCTCTCTCTTCTACTTGCAAAATGTGTGGGCAAGCGTCTCCTCTAGACCTGGCCGATTTTTCAGTATATCGTTCACAATCGGTTATGCAGTCCACAGCACGATAACAGATTCATAAAATGTTATCTGGCAAACATCGCGATTTTGAGGAAACTGTGCAGCCAGCCAGTGCTTCTTAGTGCTTCCTCCGCCTCCTGCAGCAAGCAACTCACAAGAGCAGGCATGGCAGCCGTCACTTTTCGATTCTGCAATGAGCCCCAGCTCAGCTGCGCTGCCTCTGCAGAGGCAGGTGACGATAATGAAAAGAGCTGGGAAAGCAGCAGCCAGCCAGCAGCAGATCTTATCCACCCTCACGATATACTTCTTACAATTTTGCAGCTAGCCCTGGCTCAGCAGGCTAGTAGCCTGCGTGACAGGCCTGTAGGTGTGGTTTACAGAGATGCTGGTCTGAGCCTTTGCCCCTTCCTTACCCCTGTGAAAGAAGAAACTGGGGATGTTTTCTTCAGAGTAAGAACAAAAAACGTAGCCCCTTTCCCCCGTGTAAAAGTAAGAACAAAAAAACAAGTGTAAGACATTGTTGGTAAGACATTGTTGGTTCGCCTTAAACAGCTTCCCTCATATAACAAATGAAGTTAACAAAAATATTAAAGGATGTTATCTCATTGCTTGCTTGCCCTTCCTCCTTGATAAAAAGGGAGAGATTGGTGGGATGGGGGCTTGGGGGGGCTTTCTGTGGGGGGTGGGGAATGGAGGAGGGAAGATGCCTTATGCTGCCTTATGCTGAAATGGGAGATTGGGTGGTTGTTGTGAGGTGAGAATGATGGGGCGGGTGGGTGCTTATCTTTAAGCAGTGCAAGCAAATGTGTGTCTGCTCAGAAGTAAGCTCTACTGAATTCAATGGGGCTTACTCCCAGGAAAGTAGAAGTAAGTGTAGTTGAACTGAGTGGGGCTTACTCAAGCACAGAATTGCAGTGGGGAAGGAGATGCAACTTGACACTAGTAAATTACTGAAATTACTCTTAAATTAGTAATAATAATAGTAATAGTAATAATAATAATAATAATAATAATAATAATAATAATAATTTATTATTTGTACCCCGCCAATCTGGCTGGGTCTCCCCAGCCACTCTGGGTGGCTTCCAGCAAATATTAAAATACATTAGTAGAAAATCATATGCATGTTAAAGTAATATTTTTACTAAATCTACTACTTCTGTAAATTTTAAATTTGTCCCTGAAACTGCAAAGAACATTAATATATTATCCAAGAATCTTTAATGGTTTATTTGAAGCATACGATCATTGAGTTAATTTTCATATAATTATATACATCAAATTTAGATTGTTTGTTGTTGTTGTTCAATATTTTCCCAGATTATTTGTATTCACTATGACTCATCACTGTATTTTGGATTGTCCTGGACCTGAATACCGCCATTTGGTATCCAAGCCCCAAACCAAAGTCCTGTTTGGATGCATTTTTGGCTTGCCTGCTGATGAAAGGGATGATTTCATCAGTGTGTGGTGATTTAGACCCGTAACATAGTAGGAGTTCCCAGGACATTACCTTGTTCGCCTCTACATAGCTCCATCTTATTTCAGATACCGTGATATATCAGTATATTGTGATGTTTAGATGGTGATATATTGTGATACTGAAAACCAGATATCACATCAGCCTCGCTGCCATCAAATGAAAGCATGAGAGCCAATCTTGGTCCAATCACTGCACCAGTTCCAGGCTGCCTACCTGCTTTTCTGCCAACTGCGTATCTAAAAACTAACATTTCCAGATTGGGCCTTGGCAGAAGGTTAGCAGCAGAAAAGCAGAAAGGAAATATGCAGGGTCATGAACAAGGACACCATTCAGGTGCGGACTGATGTCTAGGCGTGGGTTTGGCAGTGTAAGAGCAAAACAATCGAATTACAAAATCCTTGACATTTTCTCTTGCTAAGCGACAATAGGCATAAATCACCATCATGGATTGAAACAACTTGTTCTCGTTGCATTTACAAGAACAATTGTTAAGTTGTCAATCGTCTACTTGCTGATCCTGACATTTGTGACCAGAGAATGATTTGTAGCAAGAAAAATGACACCCTGCATAGGGCAAGCAGGCAGCCGGATGTTTCTCATCAACAAACTGGTTAGTAACTTCATTTGCAATGTAATAGGAATGAGGTTTCAGTCATCAGTTCATAGAGCCAAGTACCGGTAGCCTGTATCTTGAATACATGCCTTTTCTACACAAAAAGAAAGGAAAGGAAAGGAAGAGAGACTACCAACTTCCTGCTCCTCATCCTGTTTCGGTTTTGTCTCTTCCTGCATTCATACTAAGGATTAGTGTGGCAGGTGGCCATTTTTTAGATGGAAAAGTCACCACAAAGTGACTTTTCCCCATCTTCAGGTGGGATAGATGTCATGGGAAAGAATTTGTTGCTCAGCTTTTCAGCAGCAAAAGAGAGAAAACGGCCAAATTGCACTCTATGCCTTTGCCCAAAATTGATTTATGTTCCTCATGATCTCCCAAGTTTATGCACCTTTACACTGATGCTTCCAGTTTATTTCATCCACCACACTTACGGGTGCAGTTCCCTGGTATCCATCTTTCCCAGTGTTGCTTGTAGGGAATTCTCCCTGCCAGATATTAGCATAGTGCCGACCACTTGGCTGAAGCTTGTTTCCCCAGGGGAAAAGTCTGTTGGAAAAAGCACAGGCAAGTGTTATTCAGGGCAACAGTAGGCTGCTTCTGGCTTGGAGATGAGAGAAGGTTAAAAAATGAGAGAAAAGAGTGGCTATGAATTTAAATGATAGTTATATAGCTCCCAATGATGCAGAGAGATAAGTGTTTTTAATCCATAAGAAGTAGGTCAAAAACATGTACCCAACATTTTCTACTTACAGTATATGATAGTTTTACAAGGCAACATTTTAACATATCAAAAAGCAACACTGTTGATCCTATTACCCAAAACGTATCTCTGAAAAGGAACAAGAACTGGGAATCTGGAACTCTTACACAGTTGACATCCTGGGGGTCCAGATGAACAGGATATACAAAGCAGAATGTAAGTCATACGAACGGGAGATTAAGGTTGCACTCTTGTTTACAAAAAGGGGACACTGTATTATCCTTCTGATTTAAACACAAAGTGGCTTTAAGAAACAGAAGCAATAATGGGATTAAGTTTGGAGATTTATACATCGTGCCTTGCGGGACACAATTTCCACCGTGCAACATAAACGGCAGAATTTAACCCACTCCCTGGCATTAGGAAATGTTAAAACGTGTATTCACAATTTAAAGGAATATGGGAAGGGACTGGGCCTCGAATGACAATCCAATCCAATTCCTTTCCTCTTCCTCCTTTTCACAGATCCCCATGTGTATTTATTTTGATGATCCTTCTGCATATAGCTGTTTACCATTAATTAGAAAAGGCCATTACTAGTATGGCAGTTACTTCTCCCCACCCAGGTTCTCCAGCAGCTAGAATAATCAAAAGTCCCTTCATCACAAGAAGACGGGGGGGGGGGGTGTCTTCGTTAGTAACAAGATTTGTTATTAACGAAGACATCATAGTTAAAACTTAAACAATTTAAGTTATTAGGGGGCTGCATGTTGTCTATTTAGAAGGTGAGACTAGCAAGACTGAGGGGGATATATAGGCAGGGGTGAAGGAAGGCGCCGTGACACCCGGCACATGCACTGTATGTAACGCCGCCGCACATGCGCTGTACATAGCGGTTTGCCGGCCACGGCACTCCAGTGCCGTATGGACGGTGCCAGGATCCTCTGCTCGCAGCTGCAGCCCCGAACAGAGGATCCTCCATTCATGACTGTAGCAGCGACAGAGGGATCCTGGCACCATCCGTACGGCGCTGGCAAACCGCTATATAGCACATGTGCGGCGTTGCTAAAGCGCATACGTGCGACGCCACACATGCGCTGTACTTAGCGGTTTGCCGCCGGCACCTGGATCCTCTGCTCGCGGCTGCAGCCACGAACGGAGGATCCTCCACATGTGGCTGCGGTGACGCGATGGCTGCTCACGTTACCGTGAGCCCCCGCAGGGTGACTTCTTGTCACTCCTGCAGACATGGAACCTGGGGCGCACCGCCCCACCCCCTCATTGCAACACCACTGTATATAGGATCAACTTAAGGAAGCATATACAGTGGTACCTCGGGTTGAGTACTTAATTCGTTCTGGAGGTCCGTTCTTAACCTGAAGCGTACTTAACCTGAAGCACCACTTTAGCTAATGGGACTTCCTGCTGCCGCTGCGCCGCCAGAGCACAATTTCTGTTTTTAGCGGAGTTCTTAACCTGAAGCGTACTTAACCCGAGGTACCACTGTATAGGAAAGGGCTTTCTTTGTTGTTTTTGCTTCCACTTGCAAAAAGGAAAGGATCAAAAGTAAAGAACCTATTCTCAAGGCCCCCTCGGCAGCTATATTCCCATTCAGCCTCCGTTGGTAGTCGTTTTCCTGCCCAAGTGCAAAATGCCACAGCGTCATTCCAAGAAACATGAAGAACTGGATGATCCATTCTGAAAGACAAATTAAAAACAAAAAACAAAATGGTGTGATCAAGGGCATCAGAGGTGCTAACTAAGCTCAGCACAGGTCCTACACATAGTGAAACATTAAGAACGTCACACCAAACCATGGAACTGCTTGACACAAAAGTGTACGAGCCCACCAAAGCATATTAAACAAATGCAACTTGCCTATTGCTAGTATTCCCCCCAGTAGGCTCAAGTGGGTAGAACGACAGAACACAACACAAACATACAAAGATGACTGGAGGAAAAAAGAAAGTGAAGCAATGGCTCAGAAAAGCGTGGAAGGTGGAAATTGCAAGGGAAGTAACAAAACTGGTTTTGGTGTATATATGAGCAAAGCGGAGTCACTCAAATACAACGATCAATATGGTGGCACTTTTTTTGAAGTGTTATTCAGACCTTTGGAAACCACTTTCATTTTGTGTGCACAACATAATGTCTAAAACGATATGGCAAACAATACTCTGATGAGTTCTAAGCAATCTTTGTTGAATGCTCATCATTATCCAAAGTTGCTTTAAAAAAAAGAATGGGACATTGGGTTAAATATGCCTAGCTTAATAAAACCATAGTTAATTAAGCCAGTGCACACTCCCCTATCATCCCTCACCTGACTTCCTTCATTTGTGCCTCTCACGTTGGCCCAAATCTGGTTGATCTGCAGCTATATACATGATGTCCGAAATGGAGATTTGTGGTTTAATAATGTCCTGTTTAGTCCTGTTTAACAATGATCAAATTGTGGTTTGAGATCCTGATTTAGTAAACAGACATTAAACCACAGAGGGGGCAGAGGGAGTATGTGTGGCATTCTGACACCCACTTCTAGCTTAATACATTATGTTTTCTTAAAGAAGAAAAGCAGGAACATTACGTCCAATCCAAGCCAGAGAGTTGCACCACTAACTTGATTCACAGAGAGCAATGACGTGTGCGCATGCCACAGGACCAGCCAACAGTAACCAAAAGTGCATTTAGCAATGCGCACTCATTTCTCCCCTCTGATTCTCCCCCCTTCTCCAACGGACACACACACCTCCCTCACATGCGTACTACATGTTGTGAGTTTTCACTCCTGCCGTCCTGATAAGATAATGGTCTTGCCAAAACAGTTTGTCTGAATCTCCCTTAGCAAACAACGTTCTCTACACGTCACAAACTCAGCAACCCATTTTATTCAGCTGTATTTGGCTTCCTCTTTTTTTCAGGTTTTTATAAAACCTACAAAGGAAAGTATCATAGAACGCTGCTCTATAATAAGGAAGTGTATTACACTGCCTTCTTATTATAGAATACTATTCTGGAATAGCATGCCTTTGACCTGTCCTAGGTCAGGATGATAAACTTCCAGAATGCAGTAGGACAAAAGGGAGCAGCTTTCTAGAACTGTTATTTAGCACTAATTTTGACCTCTTTTTTTTTTTTAATTAATTATCTCCTGGCAACTGGTGTAACTATTTTTGATGTCAGTTCATTCTCATTCCGTCCCATCGGAGCGCAAGTGATGGAATTGTCCTGAGGAGCAAGCATCAGATGATATTACAGTGATGTGGTTCTTGTCTTAAAGGATTTGAAGAATACGCCAAGTTTTGCCAGCCCTGAGGGGAAGAATCTGATTAATGCATGCTAATGACAGACTCAAGGCCACTTCATTTGTTGTAGCATTCCACAAAGGGATTCAGGTAAGAAAAATAAAGGGTGCACATTGTGATGTCACACATAATAATAATGGAAAGGGGTGCAGGGAGGAGGGAAGGCATAAATTTTGAGAATAAATGAAGTAGAACAAAGCTTTCCATGAATGTTTGAGGCCTTTTAGGTCATTTTCTGCTCTTCCATCCCTCTTCTCCTGCCACGCAGAAGCCATTACCAGCTACCTTGGCTTTTTGTATTTTGACATTATAAATGAGATTCGCTACATACTTGATTCAACCTAATAAAACAGTCTTAACAGAAAACGTACCTGTGAGGCAGCTTAACAGCTCACACTAAAATTGACAAACAAAAACTAATATAAAAATACATACAACTTCAGATAATAGAGCAAAAGCAGACCATTCAAAGTAGCAAATATGAAGAACCCAAAAAGCTGTGACACAACTTTTAACATATTCTACAAACAGCCCCCAAAAATCTCAAATCTGTGTTCTTGGTGCTGGGGATTTGGAGCAGCCTTTTTATTTTATTTTATTGATTGAATCAATTTATATACCGCCCTATACCCACAGGTCTCAGGGCGGTTCACATAATAAAATCAGAATATAAAAGTTTCTCTTAGGGTTTGTGTCAGGGACCTGACCTCGCGCAAGGCACCTGAGACGGGGAAGGCGGGATGGAGGGAAGCACAACCTCTCCTGGGAAGCAGTTCGGAGTCCAGCGGGGACAGTAAGGAGAGCCCCAGTGGTGATGAGCAGGAACTGCCAGGAAGTGCGGTGGAGCTAAGGACTAGGGATGTTGGCAGAGCCTCAGCACCAACTGAGTGGTCTGAGAAGCAAAGCAGTCAGCTACTTCAGTGGCCCCAAATGCGTAGGGGGGAAAAGCGTAAGGAAAGGAGGCGACACTTTGGGATACCGAAACTCTTATGTTGGGGGAGGAGTAGGCGAAAGCCACTGCCAGCTTCTGGAACCGACTCAAGCGGACATGAATCTTAACGCTCTGATGTACATAGTCTGTAAATAAAGTCTTAAAGAAACAGGGGTTTCTGGCTCTTTACTCTCGAGGAGACAACCCCAAGCCCTTACAGTTTGTTTTTAAATGTCCTGTTTTTATCTGAAGTCGTATGCATTTTTAAGTATCTATTGCAGCCTTTCCCAGTTTGGCATTCTCCAGATGTTTTTGACTACAAATCCCATCAGCCCCAATCATCACACGAGGGCTGATGAGAATTGTGGTCCAAAAGGTCTGGAAAGCCCACAGCTAGGGAAGGCTGGTCTGCTGTTTTCATAGCACACCAGAATACTTCACCATATTACAGTGCTCCCTGATACAACAAAACGCTGCTACCAATGTTCACGGGAGGAAAATGGAATGAAAACATGGAAACTTGAAAGGAAAGAGACAGGTCAAAGAGCAGGAAGCCAAATACCCTAGGGATCTCATTACTCACAGGAAGAAGATGATGTAGTTAAGGGCCCTTTCTCACTAAGTGTTCAATGAGCAAAGTACAGTGGTACCTCGGGTTAAGTACGCTTCAGGTTAAGTACGCTTCAGGTTAAGAACTCCGCTAAGAACAGAAATCGTGCTCTGGCGGTGCAGCAGCAGCAGGAGGTCCCATTAGCTAAAGTGGTGCTTCAGGTTAAGTACGCTTCAGGTTAAGAAGGGACCTCCGGAACAAATTAAGTACTTAACCCGAGGTACCACTGTATAAGCACCCTACATCAATTATGGGCACAAATGGCTTTCAAAAACGGCTGCTCTTCCTTTTAAAGGACAGAGCAAGGCCCTCTACCCCTCTTTTAAAAGCCGCATTAGAAATAATGTGGCTTTCATAATTGATGAAATGTACACATACATCCTTAATTCAAAATATCCAGTGAGAAGCAGCCTTAAATACCACAGCTGAAACCCAATACCTATCTGAGGCTCACCTGTTTGAGATATTAGAATCAGGACCCTCAGGGTGCTTCCAGTTAGCTCCTTTAACAGGCAGCCACCAAGGAGCAATGGCCACCTGAAACGAAACAGGCAAAGAAAGTGTTGGCAGACTATCAGAGGTCATTCAATGAGGAAGTTATCATTGGCAGTAAAAAGGGGGGTAGGAAATGACCGGTGCACATTTTTAACTTAGTGGCAGTTAATGGTCTGTTTCAGATAAGTGTACATGAAACTGCTTTCGAACAAGCACCTTGTCTGTATGCACAATTACTTTATGGAAGCTGTGATTTGTTCAGGAAGTCTCTAATTAACCATAGTTTCCTGTTTCGTCCAAACAAGGAAACTATGGTTACTAGCTTTGGAATGAGCCAGGATCATAAAACCGCACTTTGAAGTTAGACTATTGTGTGGCCTTGTATAAGGCAGCTTCCTATGTTCCATTATCCTATTCCGTGGATCACCTTTGGGTTTCTTTTCCGCCTTCCTCTGTCTGAAATGCTACACCACGAACATTTTCTCCCATTTGGAACGCTTCCAGCAGCAGTCCCAAGAACATGGCTGAGTATACGTCATCCATCCTAATTCCAATTGCAAGGGCTCAGAATATCCATAAAGCCCTGCCTAGGGATTTCTTACTAACCTTCCCGGCCCCCAACATGTGTGTAAACATCACAACAACGTCCCAGTTTAAAGTTTTAGGTATTCCACCACTGTAAAACCTTCAGGTTTTCAGTCATCAACAGGATTAGAGCTTTAATCTCTATTGCTTTTGCCCGTATTATGTTTCTAGAACTGAGAAGACAGCAGAAACAGGGGGAGGGAGCATGTTAACTCCCTGGCTGCTGGGCTTGTTGTTGCCCAAGGCGTGTTGTTTCCCAGCCTGTACTACTCAAGATCTTGCATTTCCTTAAAACAAAATTTGAAAAGTGCAGGTGCACAAATGGCGGGGGGTGATGGGAGTTGTTTTCCAATAACACCTGGAAAATTCCACATTGGCTATCCATGCTTTTTTACATGTGGGGATGCTGTGATGAGATCTAGAAAATGGCAGTCACCCATTACAGGCAAGCCAAGTTCCAATGTGAGGTACGTCCACAATTCACAGGACAGTGCCTCTGCTGAAACAATGTCGCAACCTCAGAATGAAAACGTCCAAGTGCCTATTAAGTCAATTATTTTCCAGCATCCTCTAAGTATGCTTCAAGCTGCTCTGTTCAAAATTGAGTGAGCTGCCTAAACCTTACATCCTTCCCAAAAATTCTCAGAATGCTGTAAAGCTTCTAATTGTTATAAATCTAATTAGCCTTTGTACTAATGAGGTAAGAGATATAAGAGCCCCAGATCATTTCATACCACAATCCTTCTCTTGCAACTAAGGAGATTAATTGCTTTCCTAATACCTTGCATTCTCATGCTTCGGATCAAAGGAAATGTGTTCTGCAACAGAAGCAGCAATATGCCGGAAAGGAAAAGGGTTGGGGCAGAAACACAGAAGTAGTGAGTATTGACTAGAGAGAAAAGCATGGACTTCACTGTGTTCGACTCTCCTTAGGAGGGCTCTATAGAGCCAACAGATTCAATCCTGTGCTCCAAAGATAATGTATTCTGTACCTAAAAACTTTCTGCCTTTGGTACTTTTTTAGTAGTTTTGGATGTTGCCCTTCCTGTATTTGCCCTCATCATTCAGTCACAAAATAACAATTGCAATCTGGTTAATAAGCGGATAGATTTTTTTTTATTTTCCTACAGCAATAACAAAAATATTGACCCTGTAGGTTTATATGATGATGCCTTGTAGGGTCAGGAATGGTGTCATTTAAGGCAGGGATGGGAAGCTGTGGCCCTTCAGGTGTTGTCAGACGCAAGCTCCTATCATCCATGAGCACTGGCCATTCTAGAAAGGGCTGATGGGAGTTGGAATCTGAGAACATCTGAAGGGCCCCAGGTTTCCCACCCTGGCCTTATATAAACTTAAGAGCATTGGGCTGTCTAGTCTAGTGCTGACTAACAATGGCTCTAAAGCAGGGGTAGTTAACGCATGTCTCACAGGCTATATCTGCCCCCCAACCCCAAAATGTAGAAGAAGAAGAAGAAGAAGAAGAAGAAGAAGAAGAAGAAGAAGAAGAAGATAGCAGCCTTTCTCAACCTTGGGTGCCCAGATGCTGGACTACAACTCCCATCATCCCTGACCCTGGTCCTGCTAGCTAGGGATGATGGAAGTTGTAGTCCAACAACATCTGGGGATTGAGAAAGGCTGATACATGTGATACTGTGAGGCCAAACTGGGTTTTGTGGCTTTCAAATCCCCCACCATGAGACATTATATTTTTAATTTTTTAAGAAAACTTACTGCTTCTGCGGGTCCCCTACTGGGATTCTATGACCCAAAAAAGATTTTTGTGACACTCCCAAACCCCATTCAAAATTTGTCATTTAAAAAAATGAGGGGGGGACCCTCTGTTTAATAATGAATAAATGATAAAAAAACATTTAATAATGAATGAATGATAAAGACATTATTTATTGGAAACCTTTGGAAGGCAGCATTCAGAACTGCAGCTTTTGCCACGCCCATAATTACACTTTGGCTACACCCACTTTTGATATGCAGCCTCTGGAGAACCACACCTGCCCTGACGATCTCTCATACCCAAAGTGAGAATCAGACCACCAAGCCTGGCTCTTTCTCAAGATTTAGCAATGAAGCAACCTTCTCAGGAAAAACTGACATCAATGTGCAGTTACAACAGAGCCTTCCAACAGACCCACTCTGACCCAAGTGGAGCCAACATTTATAATCAACCTGTTTTAACAACAGTGGGAGCATCAGACAGTGGGAGAAGTGGTGCATCAATTTTGAAAGAAATAGATGGAAGAAGATCTATTTGGGTGCAATGCAAGACAAAAGAAGCTTGGAAACACAAAGAACAAGGTCCCAGAATTGGTAGGAAAGGCATACGATGGGAGTCACTTGTGGGATTCTGTGATAGGGCATTAATAGGGAAACTGGAGCACAGATGGTGCTTTGCAGAGATGCTATGGGGTTGCAATAAGTTTTGACGTGTGCTTTGGATTCTCCACTTGGGTTCAGGGTACCAAGTTCCAAAGGAAAGTAAGGGTAGATACCAAAGTATAGAGGTCTACCTTAGGGTCATGCCTTCTGATTTAGTGGTCTCTCTTTATCCCAGATTTTCAGAGACTGGGTGTGACTACTGAGTGGTGAGACAAAGGAACTTATCCATACTCAGCTGCATTCTCTTACTGCTTCATGTAGACCCCACAGCTGAAACTTGGCACGGAAACAGGTCCTGCTACTTTGCCCTGGCTCAAATTAAACCCTGCCTCTGTTCGGGTCTTGGCATATTATTGTGAGTGAGTCCTGATCCATTAACAAGCACAGGCTCAAGATCTCGGGGGGAAATGCTTGCATAATTGCAAATGCAGATATATGGTGTGATGTATTAGACAGGCAGAAACCTCCAGTCAATTGTTTTGCATTCTTGTGCGTGTGATCAGCTTACAAAACCCACATAATCATGGCCATAGATTAGCTCCATCACTGCGCTCGCAAAGAAATCTGTGTTCTGTCGACAAGGCATTATTAGCCTTGCCAAGTCATCGGGTCACGGCCAAGCTTCCTTTACAATGTTGAAACATAGCAATCTCACTTTTCCGTAAAGGCAGTTTATTTTCTGAAGTTACATAATGCCTAAAGCTGGCAGCTGCATACCAAATACTTGAATTCAAAGCCAAATGTAATACACACTAGGTTAGAGGGGATTGTGGAGTGATGGGGGGGGAGTCACAATTTGTTTCCTCAATGTCTCCCCCCACTCCCAAATCCTGGTTAGAGTTTGAAGCATAATAAACTTCTACTAGGAAAAAGAATTGCGCCAAAATAGGGATGATGGGTAGACAGTGGCGTGTTTGTGTGATTACGTATCCATTTATTTACTTCCCACCCTTTGTCATAGGGTCCCAAGCACAGGCTACAACAATAAAATGCAATATTAAACTCAAGTTTAAAACAACTTACAATAACACCTGTCATGGATGCTATAACAGAGATTCCTAGGGATGCGGGTGGTGCTGTAGTCTAAACCACTGAGGCTCTTGGGCTTGCTGATTGGAAAGTCGGCGGTTCGAATCCATGTGATGGTGGTGAGCTCCCATTGCTCTGTGCCAGCTCCTGCCAACCTAGCAGTTTGAAAGCACACCAGTGCAAGTAGATAAATAGGTACCGCTGTGGCGGGAAGGTAAACGGTGTTTCCGTGCGCTCTGGCTTCCGTTACAGTGTCCCGTTGCGTCAGAAGCGGTTCAGTTATGCTGGCCACATGACCCAGAAAGCTGTCTGTGGACAAATGCCGACTCCCTTGCCCTGAAAAGCGAGACAAGCGATGCACCACATAGTCGCCTTTGACTGGACTTAATCGTCCAGGGGTCCTTTACCTTTACCTCAATTGAGATTCTTTTATTGTAGGAGGTTGGACTAGATGACCCCCAGGATTCCTTCCAACTCTACTCTTCTATGATTCTTATATGAAATAGAGGCATTTTCCCTAAACACCTAAAGCCAGGGGTAGCCAATGTGGCACCCTCCAAACGTTATGCCCAGCCAATTCCCATCATTCCTGCCCATTAGGCAAGCTGGCTGTGGCTGACAGAAGTGTGCGTATATCGAGCTTATAACAAAGCACACTTTAATCTGCACTCAAACAACCCAGGCCATGTCTTACAACAAGATCTTTAATTCTTTTGTGGGCCAGGTTCCACACAGCCTTTGCTTACTGCGAAAGGCCTCAAAACCTCTTTCCTCTCAATAAAACGTTTGTGATGATGGAATGTACTAATGGAGAGACTGTTGCTTGTGCAATGCAATACTTAATCTGATAAAAAAGCTCCACCATCCTGTACGAGGAGAGCTCCTGCTGTTTTAGTTAGACTCAGGACTGCAGCTGCAAGAATGAGAAACCCACAGGTTGGAGCATACAGCTGAGGAGACGGCACCTAAAAGCTTAATGAAGGAGTCATGTTGCTCTAGCAACTGAGCTACCGGTATTAGCCTCGGTGCTGGGGCCACCAAAGTATGGACCTTTTCATGTGCGAATTAATACATCTTTGGCGTAAAAGTGTGCATGCAGCAAAACATGTCTACAAACACCAGTCTCCTACAGAGATGCTAGTCATGGAGGCAGATGATTGGTAGCAAAACTGGGTTTGCTGCCAATGCAATGTTGGCCGGAGAGGGAGTGGATCCTTTTACACTCTCTGTTGTCCACCTACAAAATTAGTATGGTAGTAGCCAAAGTTCTTGGGAAAACATGGGGCAAAAAATCCTACAAGAACATTCCATAGCGCTTTGCTAACTTAAAATATGTCATATAAATCAATAGTAAATCTATTTTTTCCCTACAGGTCTTGGGATACTTGCCACAGTTGCATGTTCAAGCTTTACTCTCCCAGAGGTAAGGCTTATAAATTACAAACAAAAAACCAAAAAACGTTTTGGTCCCTTTATTGTACCATTGCTAACCTGCTTACTTTGATAATTTAGATTCTGACTAATGCAATACTGTCATGCTGTTACCGTTAAAAGAATTATGGAACATTGCTAGGGTACATTTGTTTTGAAGCTGACTGTTTACAGAGTGGTTATTTACAAAATCATGAAAATACTTCTGATTCCCTTAGGTTGGCAAGCCTGCGCGTTCTAAAACTGGAAATGGTTCCAGATTTGAAGAGGGAAATGTCCATTTAAAGAGACATCATTGCTTTGTTTACCACCCTTTTACTCACAATAGCACCCATGTAATACATAGCAGCTAACGTTTGGAAATCCAAGGGAAGTGCATTTAAGGATTGAGCATTCTTCTCCCTCCCACCCAAAACTGCCATCTTATGCATAGTGACATCAGGAATTAGGCATGCACACATGCACACATACACAAACACTACCCACCCACCCATGCACTCCCTTGCAGAAGCGACTGTCTAAACTGTGGTCTCTCTCAAGCATGGATATCAAACCTATTTAGTTTATCAAATAAATGTAGGCTTTCTCAGTTCATGCATTTGTTCTGATTCAATATAAGATTCATACGTGTTGGTAAATGCATGCGCCTGAAGCAAATCCAGGGTGGAGTGCGGCGATAATATCCAAACAGTTTCTTTTCGCTTTGACATCAAAACCAAAGACCATTTACTGAAAATAAAGCCAATAAAATGAGGTCCGGTACTCTAATGCTGGATGTGCCTAACTGTAGAAAACAAATCCATTAAAATGCCATTTTTTAATAAAAGAAAACGCATGTGAACATTCTGTTTGTCCTGTTTGTTAGGAAGCTTTAGTGCCTTACCGTTAGTTATTTCCCAAAAGCTCAATTAACTAAATTGAAGTGAATTCTATTGTATTCTCTCACGAAATTTATTGTATTGAATGTTACCTATCAGAAGTAGCCCAATCGACAAAAAGAAGAATGAAAGCTGGACTTTGATTAATGTAACATGTTTTTGGCAATTTTTGTATTTAAAAAAAAAAACCTCTCGCAAGTGATCCAAACTTAGATTTTGCAGTTGAAGCAAACCAGAAGTGTCACTGGAAATTATATGACTCAGTTTTTGGTTACTGGTATCAATGGATGCAGAAACAGTGCATGGAGAAGACCTTGAAACCACATGTTTGTTTGTGGGCTTCCTAAAGGCATCTGGTTGGCTGCTGCAGGAAACAAGAAGAGAGGCTAAAAAAAGGCTTTTGGTCTGATCCAGCAGGGCTTGTCTGATGGCTAATTAAATCAAACCAACCTCTTTCATGCAAAGAGGTGCTTTCTTCCCAAGCTGCAGAGCTAGCCACTGCTGCTAAGAAAACTACTCCCTAGATCCAGCAGTTGAGAGGGGCTTTCCCCCCGCTCCATTTTAAGTTTACCATTAACCATACACTTGGAGCAAACCAAGAATTGTGTCCCTCTCCCCTCACAGAATTACCATTTCCTGCACCCTTAATAAACTATGGTTCCCAAAATTGTATTGCCGGGAGGGTGGAGTCATGAGCTATAAATGTGCGCTGAATAGGCTTTAAATATATTCTGCGTATCTGCTCACAGTTTCATTATCTTCAAATTCAAGAGCAGCAGTGGGGCGACTGAAGATGAGCAAGCCAAAGCTGGATAAAACAGGAGGTTATAATGGTTGGGAGCCCCGCAATCTAGGGGGAAAGACTGCCTGGTTCTCGTATGTTCCCGAAATAGTGAGTCCATAGGCCAGACGGTAGCTCTAGGCAAGGGATGGGGAACCTCAGGCCCAGGGCTCAAATACAGACCTCCAGGCTTTGAGGACTCCCCAGCCACACGTCTCACTGGCCCTCTGTTGGAGCCTCCTTGAGCATTTGTGCCTGGATGGAATGCACCCATGACCTCTGACAATGCCTCTTGTTCTGGAGGATAGAGAAGGCTGCATGATTGTGGGTAGAAACTAGCCTACTATGGAAAAGGTAACATTCACATGTATTGCTCTGCCCGCTTTTGGCTCTGGCTCCACCCACAACCGGCATTTGGCCCTAGACGGGTTGCCCAGAAGGGTTTGCGAGTTGAAAAAGATTCCCAACCCTCGTTGCATGTGTCAGAAGTCCAGCTTGTCAGAACACACCACTGCCTCCTCGTTAGCTGGAAGATGAGACCCTGCAGTGTAACCTTAGGGTAGCCACCCTTAAGGACAATACTCAAACTGTACATGCTGTACAACGCAGCTGTCAGCCTCCTAGTAGGAGCAGGGAAGAGAAAGGATACAAGACCAGAATTCTCTCAGACGAAGGATGTTTACCCATGAAAGGGAGTGGGTGCACAGCCTTCAAATTAAAAAGAAGAATGGGAAAGGAATCTAAAACAGGGGTCAGCAAACTTTTTCAGCAGGGGGCCGGTCCACTGTCCCTCATACCTTGTGGGGGGCCAGACTATATTTTGGAAAAAAGTATGAACGAATTCCTATGCCCCACAAATAACCCAGAGATGCATTTTAAATAAAAGGACACATTCTACTCATGTAAAAACATGCTGATTCCCGGACTGTCCACGGACCGGATTTAGAAGGCGATTGGGCTGCATCCGCCCCCGGGCCTTAGTTTGGGGACCCCTGATCTAAAATGATGTGAAAATTACTGGGGAGGGAGACAGGTAGCTTTGTTGGTGTTTTGTTCAGCATTAAGCTTCTTTAGTACAGTGGGAAAGCATTCATCCTTCTGGGCAATATTTTTTTTTAAAAAATGTACTAAAAATGGTGTGGGCATGGGGAGAAACTGTTGCCATGAGCACTACCCAGCTGGTTTTAGCATCACTCAGGGTGACCTCCAATCATGTCTGCCTGCTTGTCCTCTAACACTACGGAGAAAATTTGGGAAGCATGCTGGGGAGGCTGGGAAGAGGAAGGTAGAAGCTCCTTTGGTCAGCAGACACCAGTTCACACCATATTTGATCTCATCCTCAGGCTGCCACCCTTTGCTCCTGAAGAGAGTGTCTTCAAGTGACAAGCATAGCATTTTCCCTACTCAGGAACAGGCTCTGCAACAGGCAATACATTATCCAAGTCCCATCTGTAGGACGACACCTCAGTAAGTACCTGCCTGTCTTTTTCACTGCCAACCTCAATTCTGTCTCTGACCCCAAAGTAAATGGGATCAGCTGACACATTATCATCATCCCACGTACCCGACAAAGCTTCCCTGTCACTCTGTGGGCAGCAACCGATGTGGCAGCTATTTTCTTTTCAGTTTTCCTCTTCCAGCAGCCGGAATGAAGACAGCCTGCACAATTCCCAACGCTCAACCCCACCTCTGTCAACTAAGGCAGCAACAAGTCTTCTTAGGATTTCAGGTCTGATTTATTTTCCTACCCACGCAAAGTAAACAAGACAATCAGCCCACCTGTCTCACGGCACGTTCCCTGTCCACTTCAGCGTATTTGACAGCCCCGATCAGAAAGATATGAGCTTAAATACAGATGTACTAACTCTTCCAAACAGGCTTTCCACAAGGCGAGACACCTTTGGTGCTCACCTGATCCACGTTTCTCTCCAGCTAAGCTTTTCTGCTTCCCAAGCACATCGGACCCTGTACTGAATTGACCTACTTCTGTTCAACGTTCTGCCTCCATAGCAACAGAATTGCGTTAAATTTGAAAACAGCAGCCACCGACCATACAGAGATACCGCAATGCAAATAATACCAAAAGGGAGGAGTTGCTCAAGACAAAAAGAAAAGAGGGCCTCCTCAGGCATTGGGCAGAGGCTGCGCTAACCTATGTGGATGAGGTATTTCCAAGAGATTTCACAGAACATTGTTCATCAAAAAAGGTAAAGATGAAAAAGTTACAGTCACACAAACCAATACACACATGCTCCCCAGACCTCTAGTTCAAATACTGCAATGGAGAAACAAGACACATATTACCCCATGCCCCAATATTGGTTGATATCCAACTAGTTCATCTTCCTAGTGGAAGGACTTCTTCTGCGCGACAGGACTTCCCATGCAAAGGGAAGTCCTGTGCAACAGGATTTCCTCTCCCTGCACACCCACAAATCTGTTGTGTGGTTCTCACAACCCCCCAGAGCAGATTTGGGTGGGTAAAGGGGTTAAGAAGTCCTTGCAAATGTGGAAATGGAACGACTTGGTTGAATACAACCCATGACACCATACAATGTGTTGGTTCTGAATTGGTTTGGAAGTACTGCAGGACAAGCAGCATAAAAAAGGCCATGCAAAAGCCATCATGGAGAAGTGTGTACAAAAACCCAGCATGTAGGGAAGTAGCAGCCCAGGGGATATGACAGTCAGGTTTCTAGGCTAGAGTAAAGATCAGAAGATCTAATAAGCTTAGGAGGCCACATTTCATAAAGTTTTGATAAACTGCTGTCATAACCAGCTACTTAGAAGAATAAAAAACACACATGTCAAACTAGCCTCCCTTTGATCCTTATTGGTCTGTATTCTTGTGCTCTGCAATTTTTCTACCAATTATCCAGTGCCAAATGAATTAATCTTGCCTGCTTTTTGGATCCAACTTTGCATCCTTGGAATGGGAACCTGATGCAAAGTTGACTTGCCTTTCCTAATGCCTGTGCAAATCAGTATTTTTAGGTATGACCCTTGTTAGTTCCTTAGATGGCGTCAATGGCTGTGATCATAAAGCCTGAATGTCAATTGTATGAATTCCTCAGCCCTGGCCTTGCCAGCACCATCCAATTTATACCCAAGGGAGAGGTGTGTGTGTGTGTGTGTGTGTGTGTGTGTGTGTGTGTGTACACAGTATTAAATTACATACAACTGAGAGCTCGAAGTTCAAAAAATTAGCAACAAAACTGCATTGTATTTAATGCTTTAAATGTAAGATATTCAAAAAGAAAAAGAAAACAAGCAGCAAATATTCCTCCAGATGTTGCTTTTGTATTCTCCATTCCAGCCTACATACTTGAAAGGGGAAACACTTTGGGGTGAACTGTTAAATAACAGGTTAAGAATGCCAAACCACAAGAAAAGCAGTCCCTGCATCACTAGGCTGCTGGCCAAAGTCATCAGAATAATATCATTTTTCCATGCCTACACAGATGATGTTCTGCATGCCAGGATGTCCTAATAATACATATTGAAAAACAAGGCAAAGGACAGTCCTCTAAAAGTTACTCTAACCAAATAGGGGAAATCGCTGGAAAGAAGCAACAACATTTTAACACTTTGGGCCACGAGCCAGTTCCAACTCACTTCCAATTGCAAGCATCAGGGACAATGCTTGTTGAGTTAGGCCAAGGACCGTGACATACAGAATAGCTGCTTTTAAAAAAAAAAGGCATTCTGCCATTTGACTCAGGGTAGAACAGTAAAATGTGGAGGCACAGATTATCAAACAGAATATTAAAATGGTTGTTTCCTGAATAGCTCTCTAAGGGAAAGATGGACAATCTCCCAATGTTTATAGCAAGGTTTTGCGCTGGTATTTCACATGTGTTTGTTTTTTAAGGCATGCAAACACACGCTTGGGAGGTGGTGGTTAATTACAGCATTTTTTACCTCCCTGCCAAAATTGACAATTCCTTGAAGGGGGAAACAATACGGCAGGGCAAATATTTTTAGAGAGACATGCATTCCCTGCCCGCCTGCCTTTTGTTGTCAAAAGGCAAATGTCACTATCACCCCTGCCCAGCCACTACAAAACAGCAGGCCTTGAAGTGCTGGCCTTGGTAGCAATAATCAGTTTGGGGTTCAACAGGCCACACATTTTTGAAAAATTAAATCTCTAGATACAAAACTATAACCTGAGTCTATTCTCCTATTATGTGCCTGTGTGATGATGAGAGTCAACATGCTGTAGTGCAGGCGTGGGGACCCTTTGACATGCCAGAGCAGGGGTAGGCAACCTTCGGCTCCCAGATGTTTTGGGACTACAACTCCCATGATCCCTAGCTAACAGGACCAGTGGTCAGGGATGATGGGAGTTGTAGTCCCAAAACATCTGGGAGCCGAAGGTTGCCTACCCCTGTGCCAGAGGTTGCTGAACTACAACTCCCATCAGCCTCAGCAAGCATGACCAATGGCCAGGGGTGATGGGAAATAACTGAGCTTGAACTCCCAACAGATTTCAGCTCCAGAGCCCCATTTGGAAGCAGTGACGCCTCTTCAGGCTTCTGAAAACCAGAGCTTGACACTTAAAACTAAGCATTCCTGGAGCACACACTGTTCCCAGCTTTACCATATGTCTGTCAGACTTGCCCAATTCCCCTCCATCCCACGAACAGGAGCAGAGTCTGGCAATCGCTGAATCCTTTGCCGTTCAGCATATATCAGAATCCTTCCATCTTCAAAGGATGAAAACAAAACATAGCCTCCGCTGAACAAGATCCTTCTAGCTGAATTTAAAATACGCCATCTATCTTGCCCTACAAGCAGCAAGCACATCACCTCATAGTTCGTCAACAGCAGAAGCAGGGCCCATTTTCCCAAAGAGTTGAGGGAGTTTGTTTTGCCACACGTATCGGGTCAGAGTCAACACTCCATTGGTTTCTTAAACTGTGGCTTAACAGATTTGTTAAGCTTCCTCTCTCCCCTTTTCTTCACAGCTTCCACTTTCTTCAGCAACAAAGAATAAACCCGGCAAGGTCTAATTGCACCTAGAAGCTCTGCACACAATGTGCTCCAGTGCGTGCTATTATTTATCCAATGCATAATATTTTCCTTTGAGAGCACAGTGGGAGCATGGTAAGATGAATCACTTCTGTGAAAGCTAAACTGATTAAGGTACAAAAACACTAAGTCACCTGGCGCTCTCCCCGAACAGCCAGCCAAAATGCAACTTAAAGCCCACAAGAGGCCCCCTACATGTGTTTAAGGGGGAATTAATGTGTTCTTGCCCCCCTCGGCAAACTGTCTTTCTCAGGTGAAAAGCAGAATACAGTGAGGGGGGAAAGTATTTGATCTTTTTTACCTGGGTTTTTGGCCCTTAACTTTAAGGGATTTTAAGTATTTGTAGCCTCATTTATATAGCTAGTTTTCTTTTCTTTTCTTTTTAAAGTTTTTATTCACTGTTTCTTTTGTAATTGGTTTCAGTATTTCTACTGTGTTCATAGATCACTTTGAGTAATTTCTATGAGTAAAACAATCAATAATTTTGCATGCAAAGCTGATACTCTACCACTGAGCTACATTTCCTTTCTAGGAGCTCCCCAAAAGCACCTTGTCAGTGTCAACCAACTAATCTGCAGGCATCTTCAAAGCCTGTGAAAGACAGATGGACAGAGATGACAACAATTACATCACAGGGGGTTGGACTAGATGACCCTTGGAGTCCCTTCCAACTCTACAATTCTATGATTCATATTACTGCTTGCAAGGAAAGGCACTGCTCTGTTTGCATGGGTCACTGCATCAACCCCTAGAAAGGAGAGAAAACCCAGCCACAACCTCCTCATTTACTTCTGACATACTTATTCCTTTGTACTTGTATTTGCTCTTCTCCCAAGGAGTTTGAGGAATACAATGGACAAAATTAATGTGAACTAATAATCCTTGAAAATAATTATGATAATGTTTCCTGTACTGAAATCTAACACATCTTTGCAGGTCCCCACATACTTTGATTACAAAAGACTTATTAGTATTATTACTATAAAATGTTCACAGCCTTGAATTATCAGGCCAAAACACAATAGCCAGGAAGGTACGTGACTTACAGCTTGATGAATTCCAGTCTTCACTTGTTCACTCAACACACCTTCAAATACAAAGGAATCTCCAAATCTTTCTGCCTGAGAAGAAGTAAGGGGGGAGGGAGAGAAGAAGAGGCAACTCTAAGTCAATTGGATTTGCATGCTTGCAGCACCAGTGTTTTTATTCCCAATATGCCAAAAGAAGAAAGCATCAAATCAGACAATTAAGCGCACAATGGCCTTTACTTAATCCTCCCTAACAACAATTCCGAGTTTGTTGTTAAAGGAAGTAATACGCCATGCGGCAGACAGGGAGATGACAAGATCGCTCTGCTCAAGGTCATGTTCGTTCCTAAAGCTATTTTCCCCCCTCATAGACTACAAAATAAACCCTATCCAATGGACCAAACTGTGGTCTAAACCTCCCTTTAAATCCATCTCAGCCAAAAGAAGGGAGCTTACCTTGAAACATATCTATAGATGGTACTTAACACCACAGAAGCCGGCGCTGATACACCCAGGAACTTCCTAAAGCCATTGTTAAGATATAAACTGACTTGGACCCCGAGATCATCTTCTGAGGCCCTTCTTTGTATGTCTCCTCCACAAGAGGTCTGGAGGGTGGCAACATGAGAACGGGCCTTTTCTGCGGTGGCTTCCTGCTTCTCGAACGCTCTCCCCAGGGAGGCTTGGCCCTGGCACTTTTGTGCCAGGCAAAAACATTCCTCTTCTCTTAGGCCTTTGGGTAATTAAACAATCTATGGCCTTTTAAACTGTGTGGAGGGAGGGTATTGTTTTTATTTATTACTATGGTATGCATTTTTGTGTTTTTCTGTTGTAAACTACCCTGTGATCCTTAAATGAAGGTCAGTATAGAAATAATAGGAAATAATAGTAGTAGTAATTAATAATAAATAATAATAATAATAATAAACTGTTGGTTCTGATCAGAAGAGCAGATGGCAGCTGCAGCAAACATTCCTACTTCCATTGATTGGGAATGCTATTTTATAATGTTTCAAATTCAATTATTATCATTTAGAAGTTTATTTTTAAAAGCTGAAATGAAACTTGCAGGATACAATCATGCTCATGTCAGAGATATTATTAAGTAGGGGAGCAGCTGAAAGAAAGCAGCCTGATCAGAAGCATCTAATGAACTTGTCATTAAGGTGGGATTTGAAGACCAGCAAATCCATGGGAAATGGTTCACTATGCAAAAACATTTTATTGCATATATTGTATTATTATTAAGTAGGGTGCATCTTCCCAGGGCAGGATCAGAAGTCAGTGGCTATCACGTATACTTGTGGCGCCGGAAAGTAAGTCAGTCAAGCAAGCAGGCAAGCAAGCAATCCTGGAAATGGCGAGAAAGAGCTGGAAAGTCCTCACGGCTCATGAGGCGTCTCTCCTCAGAGCCTGAAGAGAACGTCAGTAAGCCGAAAGTCCAGAAATAAATATTTGAAAGGCTTTTTTAAAAGAAACTATGGACTCCCAAAATGGCGCATGGGACCTCTCACTGCTGCAGCGATACCCCGCTCAACAGCTGTTGGGCAGGAAACTGTATTAGTGTATTGCAGCAGGATCAGACACGCTGTTTCCTGCCCCTTCTGGTGATTGGGAGGCAAAGGTACAGTATAAAAGAAAAAGTTATTTCTGGTGCCTCTTAAATTGCCCTTGTTCCCTGCTCTGACGAGGCTCCCCACTTCCACATATTTTGCTTATGTGCACGGGGGCCTGGAATGTAACCCCCTCATAAGTGGGAAGTCGCATGCTGTTAAAGGGGTTGAGCCTAGTCCGAGCTGGGAGCACATCTTGTTCTCTTGCTGTCATAACAAGCATCTAAAGCTGCAGCCCCCACGAAGGAGACTCGAGTCTTGGACGGATGACTGGAGGGCAATACTGGAGAGCAAGCGCTCCAAGTGATGGCAGAAGAAAGGGGAGTGTACTTCAACAGGCAGTGAAAGTGACCCAAAACACCAGCTGGTCATTAAACCCCACTGGAACGAAGCAAGACACCCACCCAGTGAGCTGGCCCAGATGGAAATATATTTCCTATTTGCAAGACAATAGTGTTTTGTCCTAATTAAACATCAACAATGCGAGTTATAAAGATGTTTTAAAAAAAATAAGTGGGAAGTTGCCTGTCTTATATTATTTATTTTATTTTATCTTAATTCATCACATAAGATCGCTTTGTAAGTTACTGTTTTCCTACAAGGTTGCTGTTGGGGGCGGGGGAAACTCCAAACATTTCTGTTCCCTACCTCTGTGAGGTAGCCAGTGGCATTCACAAACTTCTCAAATTCTGCATTGCTGACTTCATAGCGATCCATGAAGAAATTTTCAATGTGGACTCTCCTGGCGGGTGACTCTCCATCTTGTTGTATAGCTGGCTCATCAGTTCCCATTGTGAACACTCCGGCTGGAATAGAGGCCATCTGCAAAATGAAGGAGGCCGTTTCAGGAAAGTACATATCAGCAAAGCTCCTCATTTTCCTTCCACGCTAGAGGTGGAAAGAAGTAATTGCTGCACCTGTATGGCCATCAGCGTGCCATTGACCAACAACTTTACACTGAGGTCATATTGGGTAAGCGTCAATGTTAGTGCTTCTCACAGTAGACCCATTGAAATCAATGGATTTAAGTTACTTAAAGGGGCTGGGGGAGCTTCTGGTTGTTGATAGTGGGCATATCTGAAGCTTTACTGTATTACACAGGCAAAACAGAGCGGGATGGGGAATCAGTAGATACTGAATGCAAAAGAGGTAAATGAGAATGAGGGTATACGTAAAGGTGTGCTTCAAAGAAGACTGAGATGAAGTTTGAAGAACAAATGAAGACAAAATAATACAGACTATCCTGACTGCAGGGAGGTTACAGGTTATACCCTCCCTATAGGTTATAGGAAAGAACGCAGCAGAAAGTCTATTTCTGAATAACATTTGGATGCCATCTTGAATCAAGATGGTAGACTGGACCTTTCCAAACAGCACTAATATATTTGGTTTATTGTAAATCTCAAGCAACAAGGCTGTCCATAAACAAAAACTGCAGAGTCTATACAGTGGTACCTTGGGTTACAAACACTTCAGGTTACAGACTCCGCTAACCCAGAAGTAGTACCTCGGGTTGAGAACTTTACCTCAGGATGAGAACAGAAATCGCGCGGTGGCGGTGCGGTGGCAGCGGGAGGCCCCATTAGCTAAAGTGGTACTTCAGGTTAAGAGCGGTTTCAGGTTAAGAACGGCCTTCCGGAACGAATTAAGTACGTAACCAGAGGTACCACTGTATTCAAATAAACCTCCGCAGCTCTGCCTTCAGTTCCAAACTGTTGTGCTCTAAGACTGGATCATCTTTTTTATTTTCTATTTCTTTCTTTATCTCTCATGTGCCTGCCCTGGACACAACCACCTAACAGGCAAAAATCCAACAGGTAGAACATTTCCCAGCACAGAGATGCAGCTCCATTAGATTTCTTTATAATCAAGCCAAATACAAAATGGACATGAAAGTTAGCAGTGCACCCAGAACTAGGAATAATTATTATTATTATTATTATTATTATTACTTATTTATACCCCGCCCATCTGGCTGGGTTTCCCCAGCCACTCTGGGCGGCTTTCAAACGAATATTAAAAACAATACAGCATCAAACATTAAAAACTTCCCTAAACAGGGCTGCCTTCAGGTATTTCCTAAATGTTATGTAGTTGTTGATCCCTTTGACCTCTGCTGGGAGGGCGTTCCACAGGGCAGGCGCCACAACCGAGAAGGCCCTCTGCCTGGTTCCCTGTAACCTCACTTCTCGCAGTGAGGGAACTGCCAGAAGGCCCTCGGCGCTGGACCTCAGTGTCCAGGCTAGACGATGGGGGTGGAGACGCTCCTTCAGGTATACAGGACAGAGGTATACAGGACCGAAAGAGAGACACACATGCTTTCAACAGAATTCTGTTTATTTCCTAAGCTTGGGCTGGATTTGATATTAGCAATACCTCCTGCATCTCTCAAGCACAGCAGCTGCCTAAATGCCTTGTGATCATCATCAACAGAACCCATCAGCTGAGGAGTTCTGTGTTCTCTCTTCCTTGGTTTATTGCTTGGCGGGGCGCAATTATTTGTGTGTGCGAGTTTCTTTTGATCTAAATAAAATGCAAAACTATGACGAAGGTACGAACTGCAGCTCTGCCTATCTTCCCATTTCTTGCTGATTCACTACTGCTAAGGTAGCTGTTCCAAGTTGGCTCAGAAATCACAGATTAATAGCTCACCCCTCGGTTATCTCTGGAGCACACACAAGAACAGGAGCATTTCAAAAATTAAAGGCAGAAGAACAAAAACCCTTCTTTTATGCTTCAGCAACTGAATCATCCCACACTGACGTATGCAGGCAGATTCTCGCCCGTCAATGCACAGTAAAAAAAAAAAAAAGCAGCCTCTCAATATTGTCCTTGAAACTGAATTTCAGCATACCTTTAATTATGTACCTGCATGGATTATTTTCAGCCTTAGCAGTAAATGAAATATAGCTCCTAAGGTGTATGCTCTGATTTCAAAGAATCACAGGACTGTAGAGCTGGAAGGGACCCCAATGGTCATCTAGCCCAACCCCTTGCAATGCAAACAAACAAACAAACAAACGAATGAATGAATGAATGAATGAATGTGAGGAGGGTTCCTAAGGAGGGCAATCATGGAAGCCAAATATGAGGGAACAGCAACCATACCACAAAGATAAGTTGCCAGGATAAGCTCCAGTTCAAAATTTCAGACACATTCCAAGACACAGGATAAAAAATCGGAAGTGTTATCAGCACAGAAACAAAACATGCAAGCATGCAGTTTCATATATTAGTCCTTTGCAGGAGAACTTGGAGTCTTTAAACTTCTTAATGGTGAAATTATTTTCTTTTAGGTTGTCCTTGGCATTCTAAGGTTTGCTGCCAATGTCTGAAAGAGCTGGAATGAAGGGAAAGATCACTTTTTATTTTATAGCCTCTGACTTTTATTTTTTTCCTATCAAACAAACGATAGTTGTGCTCAATGTATTAGCCAACATGCAAATATCTAATGTACAAATGGGGGGGGGGAATGTAGGGGAGGATTATGTTCACAAATCATATTTTCCTCAGTAAAAATGAGTTTTAGGAGTTGAGACATCCAATTAATTAATATCCTCCTGGCACAATGCCAGAATGTGCTGAGTTTGCAAAGCTCTTTGCAAATGGAAAATTGCTTTTGCTTGAGCCAAAGTTGTTCAAAAGTCACGAGGAAAAGTTAGCGAGATAAATAATGGTAACTCAAAGACACAACAGTGCTTTGCAGTTCACCTTCCATTCACCTCATAGTGTACTCCTTTAAAAATAGGGTAATCCAATAGACAGTGACTTGTCTAAGTCACACAGTAAAAGGTCGAGAGGAGATTTGAACCTGCGTCTCCCACAACCAAGACACAACATGGGGAGCCAACGCAATGTATCTCACAAAGTGACCCTGGACCAAGTACTATCTTCACAGGGTTTTTCGCAAGGATAAAACCATGTACCATAGGGAAAACCATGTACGCTGCTAGAGGAAAAGCAGGATAGAAATGTAATATATGAATAACTAAAACACTCTGATCACAGCACCACACCACTGACTTAAAATGTTGTTTCTATCCAGTATTATGTAGCATAAAAACACACTTGAATATTATTAGGAAGTGCACTTGTGTACTTTGTTTCATCTTTAATAATGAATCAGCTACATATTTCCCTAAACCAGGGACTACAACTCCCATCATCCCTATCTATAGGCCATGTCAACTGGGCTTCATGGGAGTTGCAGTCCAACATCCTCCGGAGGGCCACAGGTTCCCCATTCCTGCCCTAAGCAAATATGTAGTGGCAAAGCCATTTATAGAAGTTTCTGGTGTCACCTACTCAGAATATGAAAACTTCTAGGTCCCAGGAGCAGCAGCAAAGATAGCTGTACTCACCATACTCTACTGGGAAAAGGAAGACCAGAGAGAGATTCCGGGCCATCAGTTCTGCTCTAGTCATTTCCAGACAATGAATGATAAAACATTGAGAGATAAAGACTGGCTGCTCCTGCAGTCCTGGAACACTAGCACTTATTGCTGTAACTTAGAATTATGGAACAACCAACAACTGAGACTGCAAGTTCAGTATGAGAGGTTGTGTGCAGTTCTGGAAAGCATTCATCAAAATGCTGCTGTGCAACAAAAGAAACAGCCAGGGGCATTCAGCAAAGAGTAATGACATGAAGGGGCATGCTTGTAAAGTGCTTGCCACAAAGCCGCTCAAATTAATCAGGACAGAATTGGCAGAGCTGAGAAAAGCATCAAATATACTGCCCAATTACATAATTCATCCTCTTGCACGGCATCAACCCCCTGATTCTAATAATTCCAGCAGCACACAAGATCCATCTACCAGTAGCTTTGCAGATCCAATTCCTATTCAGCAAAAGGCATTGGCAGGCATACGCAACTTTCTGTATCGCATCACCCAAAACAGTCCTCCATTCTGCACCAGAGGCCTGCCAGAACAGGCGCTTGCTCCTTCAGCAGACCAAAGGCAGCAGCTGGGCTTTTGCTGACAACTTGAAATTGCTGGTTTGCTGATCAAGTGTCTTTTCACTGTGTCAACTCTGTATTTCAATTACGAAAAAAGTTTTTGATACATTCAGAAACACACCCCACATGCCGTGACCCTTTTTTCATGTGCTGTCCTAAAATCTCGGATACAGAAGATAACAAAATCTAGAAGGTTCACGGAGTGCCAGGGTTTTATTTTGCTTACAACTGAAACTGACCACTAGAAACACTGACTGCACAATTCCATGCCATCTTTCCTGAAGATAATTTGCAAACCACTTAAGCCAAACCACAATGTGGTTTATAAGGTCTTTCAAGCTAGCAACTTTGCAGCTGCTTCAAATTAGTTCTACTGATTTTACAGAAGCATGAAATTGGAAGTGACCTGATAGGTAGCAGGAAGCAGGCCTTTGCCCTACACCAGGAGCTCCTAGCTGTGGTCCACCAGTGGTCCACAAACTTCATTCAGCTGGTCCACAGCTTGTCTGTGGATTTCTGGTTAAAGATGGGAGATGGCACATTCACCATATTAAATGTTCATGGAATTAAAACTGTAATACAATAATATATAAAGGTATATAAATATACCGGGACGCGGGTGGCGCTGTGGTCTAAACCACCGAGCCTCTTGGGCTTGCCAATCATAAGGTGGGCAGTTCGAATCCATGCGACAGTGTGAGCTCCCATTGCTTTGTCCCAGCTCCTGCTAACCTAACATTTGAAAGCAAACCAATGTGAGTAGATTAATAGGTACTGCTGCAGCAGTAAAGTAAACAGCGTTTCTGTGCGCTTTGGCACTTGACAATGTGTTCTGTGCACCAGAAGCAGTTTAGTCATGCTGGCCACATGACCCGGAAAAGCTGTCTGCGGACAAATGCTGGCTACCTTGGCCTGAAAGCGGAGATGAGCGCCACACCCCACAGTCAAATTCAACTGGACTTAACTGTCCAGGGGTCCTTTACCTTTACAATGAAATATAATATAAGAAATAAAAGAAGCAAGAAAATACTATTAAAAATCATATAGCATCTCGCATAGTGCATTACAATTGCCACAACAGGCAGAAAAATCATTACATGGTCTGCTAATTGCTTAGCAATTATTGGGACGGGCAGCATCTTCAACAAGAACCACCAAACTGTTCTTGAAACCCTTTAAGGAAAGAGATTCCAAAGCCCTACTTAAGTTTCTTCAATTGAATTGCTTTTCCTTAAGTAAATTCAGAACTGCTGCACATTGTATTCTCCTCAGTAATGCAAAGATGAGCAATTGTAAGGTAATAAGGCAAGCACTTATACTTCTTCTTCCTGGAAGCCTTTTAAGTATTTGAAGGCTCTGCACATAAGATGCAGAGTGAACCCTGCAATTTATTAATGTATTGTACATGTGTGCTATATAATACATTCTGCCTCTAGCAGAAATTGCCCACCAGCTCCTAGATAACTACCCACTGCCAATACTGCAGTTGGCACACGCCCTCCCAAAGACACCTACTATATGCAAAAAAAGCAGCTGCAGGCTAGAAGTCTGATTATATAATATAGTAAGAAGTAAGAAGATATCTTCAAATTGCCAGAAGCCCCAAGAATAGGACAGCCACTGAATTAAATGTATGTTTCCTATCTTGATTTAGTGGTCTTAGGAAGCACTTCAATGACTTCAACCATGGAGACTTGGGAAAAGCTAGGGCACCACACCTGTCCAGATGCCACGTTCAGATACCATGAGGAGACACCAGTGTCAGGACTCTTTCTTTGCCAATGTTGTGTGAACAGGTCCTGGGATTCAATTTCACTTCTTTTGCAAGCATATGGTCTTCTAGAAACTTGCTTAAAATCATATCCACACAAAATACAAGCAAGCCAATAACCTTAGATTTGCCATGCTCCTTCCAGAGTCCTAAAAGAAAGCTGGAAATTCTAATTACCTTACAACCAACCCAAAAAAGAATTGTACAAGCATTCTCAGAAATGAGTTCTAT
Source organism: Darevskia mixta (assembly GCA_034641385.1). Classification (NCBI taxonomy): domain Eukaryota; kingdom Metazoa; phylum Chordata; class Lepidosauria; order Squamata; family Lacertidae; genus Darevskia; species Darevskia mixta. The sequence goes on from JAWWNH010000013.1 coordinate 7,587,634, forward strand.
TTAGCATTGGCAGTGGTCATCCCAAGCCCAGTCATGCTTGCTAGATGTCAGTCTTCCCATTAAAATGACCAACACAATCATGTATCTGTTCATTGGGATAGACTCTTTATCAAGCTGCACTTAGTACCATGCAACCAGACTAGACAGCAATTCTACTAGACAGTTCGGAATTCAGTAGTCAAGACAGCACTGAAATATTTTCAGTTTCCTGTGCAGATCTGAATACAGTTCCATATCTTATGTGTGGGGTTAACATATTTTTAAGGATCTGAGCATTCCAACACTGGATTGCATGCATGTTCTGCCTGAATGAAGGAATCCCATTTGCAATCCTCAGTTTCAGAGTCCTGGACTCTGTATTCATCATCTGAGGCCCTTCTTCCTGTGCCTCCTCCACATGAGGTCTGGAGGATGGCAACACAAGAACAGGCCTTTTCTGCAATGGCTTCCCGTTTGTGGAATGCTCTCCCCAGGGAGGTTCGCCTGGTGCCTTCCTTATATATTTTTAGGCACCAGGTGAAAATGTTCCTCTTCAACCAGGCCTTGGGCTGATTAATATTCTACAGCCTTTTATATGTGTCTGTGGGAAGAGGGGGTAATTTTTTTAAATTGTTTTTGCCTTAATTATTTACTTGTGTTCTTATCTTGTATTTTATTCTGTGAACCGCCCCGAGATCATGTGATGAGGAGGGTATATAAATTTAATTAATAAATAAAATAATACTCCTAATCTGGTCTCTGCAGTGCCACCATCTGTCACAGCTGTCAACCCTCCCTTTTTTTGCAGGAAACTCCCTTATTCCAATGCCGTTTCCCGCTGCTATCCCGGATTGTTGATATCCCTTAAATTTCCCGGATTTCAAAGGAAGCAGCTCCTCTCCCTCCCTGCCGGCCAGGGAGGCTCCTCAACTGCGTTGCTCGGCTGCCAATAAGGAGTCTGAGACCGACTGGGGGCGGAGCTTGCTTGCCTTGTGCAGCCAGACCCTCACGCCCAACCAGACCGACAGCCTGCCTGCCGTCTACGCGCTCGCTCTTTCGCTCACCCATTCGCACACAGCCTCTGGAGCGCAGGGTGGCGAGGCTACTTGGTGCCATTGCACCGCCCTCGCGGCATCCCTTATTTTCAAATCCGAAAGTTTGGAAAAAATCCCTTATTTTCAAATCCGAAAGTTGACAGCTATGCCATCTGTACCGCCCCCTTCTTCTCCCCACAGCTATCCTTCGGCCGCTTCGCTTTACCCACCTACCTGCCTGCCCTCCTCTTTCGATTGCGGGCTTTCCGGCTCGCCTCTTGGCTGGTGGGCGACATTCGCCTCCAGGGAGTACTTCCTCGCGGCTGCTTCTTCGCCGCCCGCCCGGTTGGCGCTGCTGCAGCCACAAGTGCCTTGGCCTCCCTCCAAGCACACGGCGGCGCGGAGCCACACAGCCCAGCAAGCGAGAGCGAACCAAAGCGGCCTGTGCCTGGGCGCAGCCATGTTGACTGGGACGTCACGTGAAGCCAAAGCGGTCAGCTGACTTCTCTCGGCGTCGCTTTCTCCCTCCTCTGCCTTCCCTCTGAAACCTGAAGCATCTTTATTCGGGATCACGGATTCCAAGGGAACTGGCTCCCTGCGGTTTTCGTCTCCCGCGGCAAATGATAGCGAGGGGGGAGAAAAGAAAAAGGAAGGGCTGGGAGCGCGAACCCCGCTCCGCAAAGAAATGCAAACCTGTTCCTTCTTAAACCCATTTCCTGCTTTCATTCCCGCAGTCGCGCTTCGTATGCATTTCTCTCCTGACCACGTTATTCGCCTTCTCTCTCGCTCCACTTGACACTGTGAAATCATACCCATGCGCGGAGGTAGCAGGCTGGTTTAAAGCATGCGGCAAACGGCTCCAGGGGCAAAAGAAGCTGAACACCTGCATAATTTTGTTCTAGGCTAATTTGAAGAAGCGCAGGAGCCCGTCTTCCGTTGCATCTGGCCAAGTTTTGCCCTTGCCACTTGGAAGGCTGCCATCTTCTTCTCATCCTCTATGAGCATCTCATCCGTTCCCCCTCTTACGACCCTTTTTGACAGCGTCGCTGAGAGCAGAGTATTGCGCCTTGTGAATGCAAAGCACGAGCGCTTTCCCTGACCTGTGGCTCTTCCCGGAAGCTTCTGCTGCATAAGAAATGCATCAGATGCCACTTAACATTCTAACCTCAGATTAAACCGGATTGCATACCGATACTCACAAAATAAATACAAAGAGAATTAAATATTCCAATCTGTTTAAAAACTGCATTATTAACCTGACCTCGATGCAAAAACTCCCAATTACGATCCTTCTTTGCACAAGCTAAATTGAAAGAGCAAGCCCTACCTCCTTTGTCTGCCTTAGAATATCTAGTTGACAGATATTGATTCAGTAATGAAAGTTTGGTCTCTAGTATTGATGGAATATTGTTCGATTTAGACATGGGTACTATAGAAAGTCTCAGGAAACTATAGGAAACTGATTGTGGTAAAGTAATAGAGGAGATGGCCTACATTTAATTGCACGAACAGTCAGTGCTAAAATTAGTTTCCTCACACCCAATAAATTATGTTAAAGGTGACACATGGTTGGTGTGGTACCCATTAAAACTCTCCAAAATCAACCAGGTTTCTCATAACTGCCGGCTTAGCTGTGTGATAAAAGGGACGTACCACTATATATGTTGGACATGCCCACAAGCACAAATCTTTTGGTCTCTCTCTTCCTGGAATTAAAGAATAAAACTAATCAACACATAGATCCAGACCCACAATTCACAGTTCCAAATATCTTTTTTTCTGGAAAAAAAAGCCCCGATCAGCCACTTAGTGATCACAGTTTGGAAAGGTATGAAAGGGGCCACCAGGGACTGTTAGCATAAACTTTTTCTGGAGTATTACACTTGTGGGGAAAACTAAAACACAAACAGAATGGCCAAGAGGAAGATAAATGTTAGAAGTCAGTTGGCCCATGAACCTGTTAGACCTGAGCCCACCATCTGTTGTTGATACTACACCACCCTGCCTCTCGCCTCCCATTCATTGTTGTGGTCCCCCTGTGGCACCCTCTCAAATCAGTGCCCAGTGTGAGACAACTGGTTGTGCTTCCCTAAATCCACCTCTGAACTGAGTCTTCCAGCAGACCATCAGAGTTTTCCTGCTTTCTAGTAGTCAGCCTTTTCCAGAGTTCCCAGTTAAGAAAACTCCTTTCCCACTCCGTTCAGTTTAGAATACAAAGTCTCGCGGCACAAGCATAAACACACACCAGCTACATAAACTTTAGGAGATGCTGACACATTGTGAACTTATCTACTATTATACAGTTCTTCTGGTCTAAAAAGTAAACCTTGTAATGATACAAGTATACAGAGAAATCCACTAGCACTTTACCATGGTGGCTCACCATACTATACTGAACCATACAGCACGTAACCTTCAGCTTTTTGCTGATACCTTACACTGAGCAAAAACTCTTCTCAGTGAATACAGCCTTGGCTTTATACCCACCTCTGTACATACACACATTCCTTAGAGAAAGGGAGGGTAAATGAATTGTTTTCCATGCATTTAGCCTTGGATTGTTTCTAAGCCACCCAGTGCAACTGGCGTGCTAACTCTAAACACAATCCAGACATGGAGGAAGAGCAGCCCAAGACATGGACTAGTGCATTTTCACCCATTTTTCCAAATTACACTCATGATAAAGATGGATTATCTTCCCCACAAGAAGCATTTAATGTTATTGTGTATATCAACTAAAAGGACAATGGCAGAGGACCACTATCTCAGTATAATAATGTCTGGAATTCATAACGGCTTGTTCATGCTGAATTAAAGAGAAATATATTCAGCCAAGTCAGAAATGGGAAAATAGTAATAAGAAAAAGCTGTGAAATTACAATGGACCAGATCTTCCAAACTACTGATGTACCTAATTGTTTCTGAAACACTGTGCCAGTTTTGCAATGTCTTGTGTTTTTGCAATTATGAAGTTAGTTCAAAAAACTTGTATTGTTTCCTGTAGCTCTTAAAACACTGCACACTGTTTGGAAGCTCTTGCAACGTGATGATAAACAGATTTATTGAGTTCAACAGAACATATTCCCTAGTGAGTGTATTTGGGACTACAGCTCTCATGTATTATTCATATTTTTTCCCACCATGAATCCCAATATCAGAACTACTGTTTACCAGCTTTAAGCATAATTACAGTTCATTACCTTTTGATCAGGTATTGGATCCTTTATGTTTATTTATTTATTTTCGGTCATATTTACTTTACAGAATTGGGGGGGGGAGGATTAATATGCCCTTGTGGACTGTAAGACTTCAGCATAATTATAATTTCCAAGGGAGTGGCCATGTTAGTCTCCTGCAGCATAAGCAACTAAAAAGCCTTGTGGCATTTAAAAACTAACACATTATTGTGCCATAAATGTGTGTGCATCACAGCTCACTGCTTGAGATAAATAAAGTGTTTCCCTGTGTTTATACACACACATTGTTAGTGAGGCCCCATCTGCACTATACATTAAAGGCAGTATCATACCTCTTAAAACAGTCAATATTTTTCCCCAAAGAATCCTGGGAACTATAGTTTGTTAAGGGTGTTTAGCATAGTTAGGAGACACCTATTCCTCTCACAGAACTGCAATTTCCAGAATGGTTTAACAATAAATCCCTGTTTTTAGTGAACTGAAAATTGCAGGGGAATAGGGGTTTCCTAACAACTCTCAGTGCCATTAACAAACTATGGTTCCCAGGATTCTTTTTGAGAAACCATGTGTGTAAAAAAAAAGTGGTAAGATGCTGCTTTAAATTTTTAGTGCAGATGGGGGAATGAGTCGGGGGGAGGAGCTTGTAACCTGTGAGGTCAGAAGGAAAGGAAATGCAATATTTAATCTCACCAACTATGCAGCTAACCGTGTGTGAGAGACACATGTACAGCAACTCATAATAAGACTTCATGCACCTGATGAAGTGGACTGTAGTTCGCAAAAGATTGTACTCTAATAAATTTGTTAGACTTGAAGTTATGTGGAAGTAAATCCCACTGAAATCAATAGCAGCTGTTAATGGATAATTTTAGTTACAATCTCACAGTCACATCCTCTGCCAGCCACATCCCACACTGTCTATATTTGGGGGGAAATCTGAGGAAATGAGTCTATAGACTCCCCCACCCCCACCCCATAACTGAGACTCATCCTATTATCTCCATTTTACCCATAGTGTGAATGTGTGTGAGAGAAGAGGAGAATATAGCCTGCAACCTAGAGTACGAAATCAATATTTCTGGCTATGCTTCTTGTAAATAAATAGTAGTTAAAGTGTTTTGAAGGCCTGTGAATTTATGACATGGGAGATAATCCTTTAAAACAGGGTACTACTTAAAACAGAAGCCATCTGGAAGCCCTTATTCTTGCCATTACAACAATTAGATTACAGCTTAATATTTGCGACAAGTGAGGTTACAGGGAACCAGGCAGAAAGGGTCTTCTCAGTAGTGGCGCCCACCCTGTGGAACGCCCTCTCATCAGATGTCAAGGAAATAAACAACTATCCAACTTTTAGAAGACATCTGAAGGCAGCCCTGTTTAGGGAAGTTTTTAATGTTTGAAGTTTTATTCTGTTTTTAATGTTCTGTTGAAAGCCGCCCAGAGTGGCTGGGGAAACCTAGCCAGATGGGCGGGGTAGAAATAATAAATTATTCTTATTATTCTTGTTATATTTTCCATTAGCAATTCAGCTCAAGCTCTGAGCAGCTTTGCAACCACTGGCATCCCTTAATGGGGATGTGCACATTCACCTACATGAAAAGACATACCCAGATGTTGCAACAGAGCTCAAGTAATAATTACAGGGGGGAAAGGGATACTCATCCAGATGTGCATCCAAAGCAGCTAAAGGTGTTGAAAGCCTGCCACCATGAGCAGCTTACCTAGGGTAGACTTGGTAATATGGTGCCCTGAGCGAGGACAAAATATTTCTTATTTTCACAATAAGTCCTTTTAAATTTTATTATTATTTGCACCCCCTCGGCTTGGCACCCTGTGCAGGGGAACCGCCCACACTGCCCTAAATCTGGTGCTGGCTCACCCTTCTTACACTGGGATAAGTTACAATTTCAAAAGCAAAAGCTATCTCCCGTTATAAGGGTCTACTCATAGTCCTGGTTCTGTAAAAACTCCACGGCACTTAATAGAAAAACTCATGATGTGTCATAAAGAGGAAATGAACACATCAGACATTCACTTTTAAGCTTTCATTTAGATCACTAAATCAGCTAAAAAGCAAGGTGCATTTGCAACAAATAATTTCCCTGCGGCTCATTGCTATCCAAGGCAAATGCAACTCCTTATAATACTTTGAGATGATGGGGTCCAAAGGCATGGAGATGCCAAACTGAATTTCAACCATTGGGTCCTACATGCACTAGGTGGGATCTGGGTATTTGCCAGTGGTAACATGGGGGGAAAGCAGGACTATCCAGGGCCAATCCTAGGTACAGGAAAACAGAGCCCCAAACAAGGAACAAGAGGAACAAGAATGGGGCTATGCAAGGGCATGTTCAAGTGGGGTGGTCCATGAGGCAAACAAGGGTGTAGAAAGATGGCCCAGTTCAGATTGACCAGACTGGACAAAGCACAGTACTGATACAAAGGCATAGTTCTAAAAGCTCTGCCAGCCAGGGTTTCTCAGAACCTCCTATTTTCTGGGGACAGTCCCAGATTTCCAGAAGCCATCCCAGTTTCTGATTTGATCCCAGAATGTCCCACTTTTCCTGAGGACATACCTATTGTCATCAAATAAGTTTTGGAGGGTATGGAGTTATGTGACCCCCGAGCCAAGGAGATAAGTAACTATACAACTTTTAGAAGACATCTGAAGCAGCCCTGTATAGGGAAGTTTTATTTAATGTTTTATTTAATGTTTTATTATGGTTGGAAGCCGCCCAACCGCCAGTCAGTCAGTTGGGCAGGTAAAAATAACAAAATTATTGTGGTGATGGAACAGGGCGTCCCTATTTTCATTGGAGAGATGTTGGAGCGTATGGTTTTTGAGCTGGAGCCAGAGGCCTCCTCAAGAGGAGGATCTTATTCCCAATGTCACCTTGACTCCTGATGGGGTGAGTTTCTGTCTGTTTTTTTGAGGTGCCATCTCTCCTGCAGGCTTGGGCATTATTTAGATGGAGAAACAGCTCAGCTACCAGACGGACAAAGAGCTTCCACATATAGATGAGCAGAAGAACAGGGGCTTATTAAGGGAACTGACATTCTCAGGAGAAGGATTAAGAGGTACAAAACAAAGCTCCAAACTGATTATTTTGTTTCCTGGCAGAAAACCATGACTACTAGACCATGCTCTGCCATGATCTGCCTCCACAGCAGGATTTCCCTGCAGGCATCTGATTGGCCACTGTGAGAACAGGATGATGGACTAGGTGGAGCATTGGCCTGATCCAGCAGACTCTTTTTATGTTCTTGAATGCAACTGTAATCTAATGTAATTTGGAACTTCAAGCCACCTTTTCTATTTCTATTCCTTCTGTTTTGCATCCTGTAGTTTTTATTTGGGGTGTTGTTCTATGCTTGTTTACCTAGATGTTAAAATTTATTATTATTATTATTATTATTATTATTATTATTATTATTACAGTGGTACCTTGGTTCTCAAACTTAATCCGTTCTGGAAGCGTTCCAAAACCAAGGCGCGCTTTCCAATGGAAAGGAATGCAAAATGGATTGATCCGTTCCAGACTTTTAAAAAACAACCCCTAAAACAGCAAATTAACATGATTTTTACTATCTAACAAGACCATTGATCCATAAAATGAAAGCAAAAAACAATGTACTGCAGCCATACAATCAAACAATCAATAGCTGAACTGGGTTCCACACACTCACACACACACAAAAAGAGCCGCAAAAACAAAAACGCAAAATAAATAGCAAAAATAGACAGACCTTGGTGTAACACCCAAAACGGAGCATGTCCGGCTTCCAAAAAAAGTTCGCAAACCGGAACACTTACTTCCGGGTTTGAAGTGTTTGGGTTCCAAGTTGTTTGAGTACCAAGGCGTTTGAGAACCAAGGTACCACTGTATTATTATTATTATTATTATTATTATTACTGCTGCTACTACTACTACTACTACTACTACTACTACTACAGGAAAAGAGGTGGTGCTAGTCCTCTGCACCTTACTTACTTACTGTAGCTTGTTAAAAGTTTTGGGAATTGTGTCTCTGTGAAAGGGAAACTACAGTTCCCATGATTATTATTATTATTATTATTATTTTATGTATGGCATGAATCTGCCACACTGTCATATTAATTTCAGTGGAGCTTTTTTCCAAATAAGGTGCTTAAGATCTCAGCATGGAAAGCTACAGGGGAGATGGAAGATGTTGAGAATGGTGAGTTCAACAGGCAAGCAGGCAGGCAGGCAGGCAGCCAAACACTGGGAATGCAGGATCAGCCCTCAAAAGAAAAGAAATATTCATTAATTCATTTTTATAGTTAAAGCATATTAAATGTCATCTTAATTTGAACAGAACATTTATTTTGTCCTGTGAAATAAAAATAAGCAGCCTCTTATAACGAAGGCATAGGGATGATTTGTTGTCTTTAGGATTTGGATAGGAACATATTAACAAAGTTCTTTCCCCCAGCCTTGGAAGTTTCCAGGGAGTTAAGAATACAGAGTGAAAGCTTGCACAAGCATGGTTTCCGTTTATCTGTCTTGGTTCCCTCCAGCATTGTGACATCTTTAGCAAAGCAAGAGAGTAAAACAAAAACAAACTGAGATCAAATTTAATTAGGAAGCCAATTTTCTCATGTTGTTTTTTGGGGTCAGGGCTGTGCTAAAGATCCTTTTATCTTGTAATAATGGGTTGTTTGTTTTCCCTGGTGTGAAGTCCGCAAAACAATCATTCCACCTTTCCACCACTTTTTTTGGGTGGGGAACAGAATTCAGAAACTACGCTCAGAAAGGATACATTCACAGTATACCCCTAAAGCACATTTAAAACACATTCTTCCCCACAAAGAATTCTGGGCAATGTAGTTTACCCCTCACAGAACTACAGTTCCCAGCAACCCTTAGCAAACTACACTGCCCAGAATTCTTTGAGGGAAGGAATGTGCTTCAAATGTTCTGAAAAGCTACAATGTGGACACAGTCCAAATGTGCATCCAATCCAGTAGGCTTGTTCCCAAATACAACCCACTAGCCATCGCCCTGTGTTGCTGCTGATCAACTGGCATTTAATAATATTGTGATGAGTTTGAGTTCTAATCCCTATAATCCCAGCAATTGTGAAAATATAAATCAAGATATCTTTCTCATGAAGTGATCACCTGGGGGATGGGCCATTAAGAGAGCCAAGGAAAGGGGTCTCTGTGCCAAAGGGAGTGGGGGTCCTCTTCCCTCTCTTGGATAGTTAGTGGGACAAAAGCCAGAGTTTAGAATTAAAAAGTATGTGTAATGTGTCACCTGGGAAAAAAAGCTACTGCCTGAAGAGGCAGAGAAGAAACCGTGGCTGATTTATGCTTGAATCAAAGCCTGTGGCTACGGGAGAAGCAAGACACTTTTGGGATGTTAATGCTGTGAACACTTCCATCATGGGCTCATGTTGTATATAGGTGTAAATAAGACATATATCATAAAGACACCACAGTCTCCGCTGTGGCTCATTCCCAGAAGGAAACACGAACCCTGGGTAAGCACCTGGAACCCCTGGAATCTCGCACTGCTCAGAGACTGGAGTGGCTTGCGACAATATATTGCTTTCATGGTTGAAGGCAATATATTGCTTTCAATATATTGCTTTCTAGTTGCTGTCAGGGACCCAGGTGGCGCTGTGGGTTAAACCACAGAGCCTACGGCTTGCTGATCACAAGGTCGGCAGTTCGAATCCCTGCGACGGGGTGAGCTCCCGTTGCTCGGTCCCAGCTCCTGCCCACCTAGCAGTTCGAAAGCATGTCAAAGTGCAAGTAGATCAATAGGTACCACTCCGGCGGGAAGGTAAATGGCGTTTCCGTGTGCTGCTCTGGTTCGCCAGAAGCGGCTTTGTCATGCTGGCCACATGACCTGGAAGCTGTATGCCGGCTCTCGGCCAATAAAGCGAGATGAGCGCCGCAACCCCAGAGTCGGACACGACTGGACCAAATGGTCAGGGGTCCCTTTACCTTTACCTAGTTGCTGTCATGGTTAATAGCCATTTATAGACCTATCCTCCACAGATTCAGGCACTCTTGAATGCAACTAATTATTTATTTATTTTATCCACTGAACTTTGTTTAATGACTTTTTTTGGTGGCAGATGAAGACATTCCTTTTAGTCTCTGTTTAAAACTGACAGCAGTTAGGTTTAACTTGCAGGCTGGGTAGAGAGGTTTGCATAAGAGTCTGACTAAAGGTCCATCTAGTCCAACATTCTGTTCTCGACAGTGACCAGACAGATGCCTACAGGAAGCCCACAAGCAAGACAAGAGCAGAAGACCTCACTCCCTAGCAATTGGTATTCCGAGGCACCACCTCTGATATTAGAGGGAGTATAAAGCCACCATGACTAGTAGCCCTTGGTGGCTTTAGCTTCTATGTATTTGTCTAAGCCTCCTTTAAAGGCACCATCTGATAGCAACTTATGGCAGCAGATGCCATAAATAAATTGCACGCTGTATGAAGATGTGCTTTCTTCTGACTGCCCAGAATCTCCGGCCAATCAGGGGATGACCCTGAGTTCTAGTATTATGATCTAGGGAGAAAATCTTATACAGTGGACCCTCGACTTACGAAGATAATCCGTTCCGACGGAATCTTCGTAGGTCGAAAACATCGTAACTCGAGTCCCCATAGGAATGCATTGGGAGAACGCATTCGTAGGTCGAAAAAACCTTCGTAAGTCGAGGAAACCGCATCTAAAATGGCCGCGACTTCCTTTCGGAAGTCGAAAAAATTCAGAAGCAGCGGCCGCTTTGATCCCTCGTAACTCGAAAAATGCGGAAGTCGGGTCACTCGAAAGTCGAGGGACCACTGTATATTGGCTTGTTAATCTCTATCAACCTGCTAAGTCAGGAGTCAGCAACCTTTTCCAGCTGTGGGCCGGTCCATCGTCCCTCAGCCCATGTGGTGGGCTGAACTATATTTATTGGGGGGGGGGGATGAACGAACTCCTATACCCTACAAATAACCCAGAGATGCATTTTAAATGAAAGGACACATTCTACTCATGTAAAAACACACTGATTCCCGGCAGTGGTGGAGCTTCATTCTCTGGCACCAGGGGCGGGGAGCAGGCAGGGGCGGGGCTGGAACGTGTCCTGGGGCGGGGTGCGCCGCCCAAAGGGGCAGGGCACGCATACTGGGGGTGGGGTGTGTGTTCTGGGGGCGGGGCGCCCAGCACGGGCGGGGGGACAGCCGTGATGGAACCCCCCCAGGATCACGCCAATGGGGGCGGTGCGCTCCCATTGCCCCCACCTTACTCTGTCCCTGATTCCCGGACTGTCTGTGGGCCGGATTTAGAAGGCGATTGGGCCGCATCTGGCCCATGGGCCTTAGGTTGGGCTACTGGTAAGTGCTAAGAAAGTTTTCCCCATACATTTGGTACAGGCATGCAGGAATACTTGGTTGTACCATTAAAGACTCAACCCTCTGTCCTGTTTACTTTGCTGAAATATGTCGGCATTGGATGTGATCCTGTTCTGCAGCATTACCTTGCATTTCCCACGTTTCCTTCTGAGAACATTTCTATGCTACCATCTGGTGTATTTCTGTTCCAATGGCCCTGGAGATGTTTGAATCAAATTTTTAAAATGGATCTCTCTTCTAAGAAGAATTGGCACAGGGCATGAAAATGTCAGTGCAGTGTAAGATATGCTGCTGCTGCCACCACCAGAAAAGATGTCCTGGCTCAAGTTCTCAGATGTGCTAGCTTAACATGTCACTAGTGCATCTGCTAAACGCTAGGAAAAGTCTGCTGCTGGAATGGCTAAAAAGAGGCAGAACACGTTTATACCATAGTGCAGAGCTTCCCAATCTGTGTGTCGTGACATGTTAGTGTGTCGGCTGCAGTGTGTAGGTATGTCATGTGAACGCTCCCCACACTCCTCCCGGGGCTGGAAAAGGGTTAGTTTAACCCCAGTTTGCTAGTAAAACTGAATTACTGTGTCACAGAATGATGCATGTCTAAAAAGTCACCAACATCAAAATTTTGGAAAGCTCTGCCATAGTCTATATCCCTCCATATTGCCATGGGCCCTGGGGGTGCGGGGGTGCTGGCCAGGACAGGACAGACCAGACGAGTGACCTGGGGTAGGGGAATCCAGTGAGCTGGGAAGATACCTACCCAGATCAGAGAGCCTGAGGAAGAGAATCCTGGGGAAGGTCCCAGTGAAAGGCAGATTTTCATCACCTTGTCCCATCTCTCCCCCCCCCCCAGTTGTGCCCACCCCTTTCCCAGAGTTGCAGAGGATGTGATATTGTTGGAATGCCACCAACTTGGCTTTAGAAGCGGCTTAGACAAATTCATGGAGAATAAAGCTATGAATGGCTGCAAGACACAATGGCTGTATACTTCCAGTTTCAGAGTTGGTATGTCTCTGGTTACCAGTTGCTGTGAATTACACATGGGAAGAGTGCTGTTGCACTCAGGTCCCGCTTGTTTGTGGACTTCTCACAGGCATCCGGTTGACAACTATGAGAAAAGGTATCTATCCAGAATGTATAATTTATTGCTAGAGTGGCATACACAAGATGAATTGGTTAAATCTGCAATGATAGATTGGGCTAAAGATGTGGGACATAATATTATGATGGTTGACTGGGAGAGACTCTGGAAGAAAGGAATAAAATTTACTGCATGTAATATGTTAAGAGAGAATATTATGAAAATGATCTACAGGTGGTATCTGACCCCAGTCAAACTTGCAAAAATCTATCATTTGCAGGACAATAAATGTTGGAAGTGTGAGAATGTGGACGGGACATTTTTCCATATGTGGTGGACCTGCCCAAGGATTAAGGCCTTCTGGGAAATGATATATAATGAAATTAAAAGAGTGTTGAAGAACATGTTTACTAAGAAACCAGAGGCCTTTCTACTTGGAATGGTCAACCAAGAAATTCCTAAGGAAGTTCACACCTTTTTTATGTATGCCACAACAGCAGCGAGGATTTTGATTGCAAAATACTGGAAGACAAAGGATTTGCCAACGATAGAAGAATGGCAGATGAAAATGACGGACTATATGGAACTCGCCGAACTGACAGGGAAACTCCGTGACCAGAGGGAGGAGGCGGTGGAAAAGATTGGAAGAAATTTAAAGTATATATTAAGAACTATTGTAAGATTCAGAGTTAGGAAAAGCTGGAAGAAGTGACAGATTAGAATTAGGATTAAGTAGTAAATATATGATGTATGGTTAAGATACTATAAGACAAAAACATTATTAAGGTAAGGAAAAACAAGGAAAGATGAGAGGGAATTACTAAAGATGATTAACAGTGAAACGCAGGGGAGACTGGAGGAAGTCACCCCAAGATGAATAGGAAAGAGGAAGGGGAAAATATGATGCTTGTTTTTGCTGTATTTTGTATTTGTAGTTTATATGGTGTTTTTTTTGTTATGTTAAGGTTTTGTTTATCTGTGTGGAAAACCCAATATAAACTTTTTTTTTTTTTTTAAAGATAACTATGAGAAAAGGATCCTGGACTAGAGGGGTCTTTGATCTGGTCCAGTAGGGCTCCTCTTTTGTTCCTCTGCTCCACATGTCGCTACAGTATAGGATAGGGCATAATCATAGCATACCACCACCCATATGCAAATCCTATCCAGGGATGCTGTTAATTAGATGAGGGGCTGCACAGTATGGGGGGATATTTTTCTGGTCTCAGATTGTGCACAGTTGGAGCACATTGGGGAGAACTCTACTGGTGGGATTCTTGAAGACAAAGCACTTTGCACACATAGCCTGTTGTCAGTGTTCTTCAACCTTGGATCCCCAGATTTTGCTGGGCTACCACAACTACCATAATCCCCAACCTGCTTAGCCAAGGGTGAGAGACGATGGGAATTGTATTGCAACATCTGGGGCCCCGAGTTTGAAGAGTCCAAGGGAAGACACAAGGGAATATGAGCACATTTCATTCAGTGCATCTGCTTTGGTGAAACTACATAGAACAAGCCAGGCTGTGTGTGAATGTACTATATATTTAAATGCTTGTTTAAGAAAGAATGCCAGTGGGAAAATTTTTTAAACAAACGAGCATGTTCCTTCTTCCCTTGCCTGTGGGAAACTAAGTTGGGATCTGAGTACTGTGAACAAGTAGTAATAAGATTGCTAATGGGAACTGTGTCTAATCCTATTAGTGGGATTTTTGAATAAAATACACTTTTAAACAACAGTAAGTTCCAACTGATGGATGTTGGCTGTTACATAACCTTGTTTAGTTACAACTCCCCCTTTAAACAAAAAACAAAAAACCTTTGCAGCTACGTAAGGTCAGAGTGATTTGAACAGTATAGAAGGGTGGGGAAGTATTTGTTAAGGATTTCCATTTTAAAAAACAAGAACAGCTCCTTGAGTTGCCAACCACAATAAGTTTGTAGGGCTGCAAAAATGAAATAAAGTACATTTTAAAACAAGACATGAACTTCATACAAATGCACTAATATTCTTGTAGCCCTTTGCAGCATATGAAGTGCTTTACCATTATTACATAGTTCACTTATCAGCAACCCTAATCATATCTTACTCACACATAAGCCCCATTGCATTCAATGGAACTTACTCCCTGGTAAGAGGATAATAGAGCTAGAAGGTTTCCTCAAGGTAATCTAACCCTGTCTGCTACAGATGCAGGAAATCCATTTTTACATCAACTTTGATCATACACACCATACATTGAAAACACACTTTAAAAGTCTTTGTTTCCTCCAAAAGAATCATGGGAACTGTAGCTTGCCCCTTGCAGAGCTTGAAAGCTTTGGTTTAAGCCTAGCTGTCTTATGCTGGGTCAAGCTATAGGCACATCTAGGATTGTTCAGTGTTGTCTATCTTCCCAAGGAATAGAAGATAGAAGAGATAGATAGAAGAGAGCTGGACCATCAAGAAGGCTGATCGCCGAATAATTTATGCTTTTGAATTATGGTGCTGGAGGAGACTCTTGAGAGTCCCATGGACTGCAAGAAGATCAAACCTATCCATTCTTAAAGAAATCAGCCCTGAGTGCTCACTAGAAGGACAGATCCTGAAGTTGAGGCTCCAGTACTTTGGCCACCTCATGAGAAGAGAAGACTCCCTAGAAAAGACCCTGATGTTGGGAAAGATTGAGGGCACAAGGAGAAGGGGACGACAGAGGATGAGATGGTTGGACAGTGTTCTCGAAGCTACTAACATGAGTTTGGCCAAACTGCGAGTTCAGTGACCTTGTCCTGCTACTTGGGACAAAGATTCCGAAACAGTTCTGCAAACTTCACAGAAATTCAGCAATGTGCCCATTGCTACTGCTAATAACAGTAACTTTCCCCATTGCTTCACACTGTGCAGTGTTAGTCAAAAACCATTTAAGGGGGTTTACGATGCCATTGACAAACCACTTAAACCATCAAGCTTGCATTTAAATGGGATTAGATCTGTTGATTGCATGGGTTAGCGGAAGTGCTGTGCATTATTAGTGCCAGTGGTTGGTGGATTGTAACCATAAAACCTTTGCTGGAAATTAAGGTAATCAACCACAGCCTGCTGCTCCAAGGTCGAATCCTGCTTAGCCTGATCTCCTGCAGAACTCCCAACATGATTGGCGTGCTTCTGGTAAAGCAACATACACTATAAGCAGAGACCAGGACAGAATTGGCACCAAGATTTCTTGATAGACGAGGGAGGAAATCCAAATGGCAGCAGGGAGACAATATACAGCCTTGCCGTACTCCTTTCCCAATTTTGAACCAATCAGTTATTCCATATCCAGTTCTAATTGTAGCTTCTTGTCCCACATAGAGATTTATCAGGAGACAGATGAGGTGATCAGGCACTCCCATTTCTTTAAGAACTTGCCATAGTTTGCTAAGGTCGACACATTCAAATGCTTTTGCGTAGCCAATGAAGCAGAAGTAGATGTTTTTCTCTCCAGACTAGAGTTTACTAACTCTGTTGCATAACTCCTAACCACAATCCCTAAACTCTAACCTAAAATGCTAGCATTGTCTTTTTAAACTAGTATCTTCTTTGGGGAGGGAGGGAGCCCACTCATTTGCAGATGAGAGTCATCTTTGATCCTTGCTGTTGTCTTAATGAGTCATCCCCTGGCCATCACCTCAAAAGGAAATTATCTTGACTTAATTAGTTTTTAACACTTGTTGATTCCCTAGGATGAAAGAGGTGTCTTGTTGTTGTTGTTCAGTCATGTCCGACTCTTCGTGACCCCATGGACCAGAGCACGCCAGGCATGCCAGGCACGCCTATCCTTCACAAGAGGTGTCTTACACACAGCCTAACACATGCAAGTCTTGATGAGAGTCTAACACGTGGGAATCGGACACACAGTTTTAACACACAAGCCTTAATTATTGGTCCCAGCCACAAACTCATAGCAGTATGGGGTGCTATGTCCTTTGCCACATACCAGCATGTTGCTGCATACTTTTACATCTGGCTGATCCTTAGACTAATGAGTTGTCTTTCTGTCATCACTCTTTCCCCCCTTCCTTTCATAATAGTTATTACAAGGAGATTTCCAATATATACTACATATGCATGTTGCTCAATCCTGTCCCAAAACAGACTCTCTCTTTTTTAATGTCACAGATGGTTGAAATTCTTGGCTGATTCCAAGACAGCTCAAAGGACAGTTGACCGCCTCCAAAAAGTATTGGGGGGGGGGGGAAATAAATGCTCCAAACAAAATTCCTCTGGAAGCATGTCTATGAAACTGAATGGAAACACATTTTCTTCGGGGAAACAGGAGTATCCCCTCCCTACACTGGAGATGGGGACGGTGGGCTGCTTTGGGGACAAACAATTGGTTTACAGGCGGAAAGCGGGGACGGGATAAAGGAAAAAAGCTCAGCCAATAGGGGCTTAGGAAATACTTTTGGCTTCCAGCGCTCATTTGCAACACATTCCTTTTGATCTGACACAGGGAGTGTAACATTGCCCCGTCCGCGAGCCTCCCTCAGCAGCCCACCCTTGGAGCGGGGTGCATGCTGGGAATCGTAGTTCCGCGGTGAGGCCCCGCCAGCTAGCAGCGGGCGGCAGGATCTCTCCTGCCGAGACTACATTGCCCATGGAGCCAGCGGGGACTATATAATCAGCCGCAGAGAGCCCGAGAAGTGCAGTAACCATGTGGATGTGCTGCTGAGCCAGCTCTTGGCTGAGGAGGGTTGGGAGCCGGAGCGGGGGCTAGCGAGCCTCCATCCCTCACGGAGCTCCTCGGCAGGGGCAACAGGGCTTCCTCCGGGAACATGGGATTACAAAGCGGCTCCTAACCCGCTCCAGCTCCAGGGCGAGCCGAGCCCCTTATGCAATCAGGTAAAAGGCAAAAGGCAGCGGGTGGCGGCAGTGACAAGAGACCAGAAGCAGCAGAAGTTGGCTTTTCCTCTCCAGGGGAGGGGGAGGCTCAAAAGCTCGACTCGCCTTAGTTTGCAAGCTTCTCGTTGCAGCCCTTTACAAGCCTCCTCCGGTGGGGGGGGGGGGGGTTGGTTGTTTAAAAAAAAAAATTTTTTTTTTTTTTGCTTGCCTTTCTTATCAGATCACCCTGATCCTGTTTATACAGGAGGGATTGTGGCTTTGGCGGCGGCGGGGGAAAAGAAGCAACAGATCAAATAACGCTCCCTTTTCCTTCCTTTCTTGAATCCTAAATCCAGCCCCCCCCCACCGCCCAAGTTTGCAACTCTTGACAGCGACAGGAAGAAAAAAAAAATGCTGCTTGAATCATGTGGGGGGAAGGCATCGACCTCTCTTGAAAGGCGGCGTCCCCCCCCCCCCGGCTTGTTAAAACTTCATGGTTACTGATGCAGCAAACTGATAAGGAGGCGGGTGTTAGAGCGGGGATCCGAGAGGTGTGATTGTGTGTGTGTGTGTGTGTGTGCAGTTGGTGTTTGGGCGGAAAAAAAAGAGAGACGGATTAAAACACGGGTGATTCCCAAGATGTTGCGGCTCGACATCCTCTCCCGTCCCGTTTTTAAACTCGCCTTCATTTCTTGGAAACACTGGCAGATTCCCCCCCCCCCCTTTCGGATCTCTGCTGTCGTCTTAAGCGGGAGCCGAGCCTTCTGTAGGTCTGGCTGTTCTTTTGGCAGCAAACTTCTGACTTGTGGGGAGCAACAGGAGTTCCTAAGTTATTAACTTGATTGCTTTTGCATCAAACAGAGTGGAAGGAAGCTGACACAAATTGGCCCGAGTTAATGTGGGAAGGGCGTGTGGAAGGTTGGCTTTTGGAGTTTTAATGGGTTCATTTTTTAGGTACTTAAAATTCCTTTCACTTTAGTTCAGGGCAAGGATTCCGAAAACTGTGGTCCGTGGACCACCTGTGAACTTCATTCAGATGGTCCGCAGCACATCACATTACAGATTCATATCGGTTTTTAAATTGTATTTTTACGGCTTTGTATGTGTCTCGCATTGCATTGCAGTTTGAACTCTGTGGGATTCAGGTTGTGATACATGGTATAAAACAAGCAATAAAAATACCGTTAAAAATCATACGGCATCTAGCACAGTGCATAGCAATTGCTGCAACAGGCAGAAAAATCATCAAGTGGTGGGCCAAGGCCAATAGCAATTTTCAAGTGGCCCATAGGAGGGGAAAGGTTTGGGAAGCAACTGCTTAGAGATTTAGGTGTCTATTTGTGTGTGTGTGTGTGTGGGGGGGGTTTTCTAATGATGTGGAAGTCTGTCAGAATGATGCCTTTTTGGGAAAAGCAAACAAAACACCCAGGTTGTGTTCACACATGCAGTAGTCCATGGTGCAGTTCTCCTGTGGATGTAGCTGAGCAGTAGGGTACATCGTTCCCATGCAATGTGCAGGAACAGAATGTTTGACGAAAAGGAGATATATGTAGTCTTTCTTTAAGAAAGAGGCCTGTTCCCTACACCTGCACCTGTTGACAATGAATGAAACAATAGGTAAAATGAGAAATAATTGTCAGGTGGTGGGGTGTTTAATGTAGTGTTTAGTTTTTATTAATGAGGGTGCTGGAACTGGATACAAAATTCCAAATGCAGCTGCACCATATATTTACATAAGGGCATTATGATACTGACCATTTTATTTTCAGTCCTTTTATTAATAATACATAGCAAGGAATTGACCATTTTTACTGCCACAGCACACCTTGATATTTTAGATTGAAAGTGGTCTATAGATGTTTAAATAATACTTTCATTGAGCTTGCCACCAAGACCCCAAAATTTATTCCCTGGAAAATTGCAGACAGATACCATCTGCATGTGTACATGCTTGTGTGTGCTTAATATATAAGTGCCCCTGTCTTATCTAGTGACTTTCACTGCACCTTTAGTGACAGACTTTTTGAAAGCCTAAGTGTGCACTGTCTATAAGACCATTCAATAGGTTTTTGAAAGCCTAAGTATGCACTGTACAAGACCATCCAGTCAACCTGTTTATCACACTTAGATCTAAAAGACTAGTGATACAGGACTTTGCTTTGCCCAAGACATGCTGATTCTTCCTTAGCAAAGCATTTCTCCCACCAATCAGTATTTCAGAATTCCATCTTTAATACTTCTTTCTGCTATTTTACCCAGCTGTTAGGCACCATAACACTTCATTTGTCAAAAATAATTCCAGAATGGAACCAGGAAACGCCAGGCCTCTTGGCCTGTCTTCCAGTCTGTAGGAAAAGAGACTGAAGTTTGTAGTGATGGTGTTCCATTGCACTTTATAGCTGTTTCACAGTTTGTTGCAATAGCTATCAGATCTGCACAACAACCCTATGAGTGAGGGCATTCCGTTTTAAAGATGAGCAAGTTGAGGTTGAGGGAATTGCTGTGATCCTCTCCCCTTTTTTACTGTTCGTAAGGCTTATTAACAGGTGTCTTCATATATTCCAAGTATCCCTAAAATTGCTTGGATGATGGGGAAGAGTAGAGATAAACTTCAATTTAAGTAAAGCCAATATTTGCATGCGTGGATTTGGTGCTGATCGATATTCCACTTTAATCATTTGTAAATGAAACACTTTGTAAATGTAATATTCTCTCTCTCTCCCCTGCCTTCACTTTTTAGATCCTTGTGATAGGTGGAATAAGCTTCTCTTCCAAGTGTGGAGTCTACTTTCAGTGACCTTGCTAGATCTATAGGCTGGGCATTCAAATCAATGGGATATTGACTTGGTCAATACTGCATTCCTACCTCAGTTATTAACAATACAATCCTGTGCATGTCAACTCAGAAGGAAGCCCCACTGAGTTCACTGTCTGAATTCAGCACAATGAAGTCTCTAGCTGTTGATCACATTATATTTTTTTTCCCAGCTGCTAAAAGACTGAACCATCACAAATCAGGTTGAGTATAATGATGAAGGCTTGATTTCAACAATCATGTTATCTTGTTTAGTATAAAATGAGGTAGCTTCCATTGCAATTAGGAGTGGACAAGCATAGCCACTTTCTGTGGTGTCCTCTGCATGTTGCTGGACTACAGCTCCCATCAGCCCTCACCATTGGCCATTCTGGCTGGGGCTGATAGGAGATGGAGTCCCACGACATATGTAGGCAGCACCGTGTTGGTTCCTGCTGTGCTAGAAGAGGCATGTTAGGTGAAACTGGTGCACTGCGTCTCTCTCTTTCATTTTCACAAGGAGCGAGAAAATACTATATTTGCGCCACAGTGGGGCTCTGAAAAGGTTGCATGTACCGTACCATTTAGGGCACTTTTCAGATTTCAAGGTGCTACCCTTGGGGATGGGCAGAAGTAGGCTATTGGGCAGATTCAACAACTGACTTGACTTAATGGAGAGTCGGAGATGGTGGAGAGCAATGCTCGCTGAGAGTTCCTCTGTGACCTGCAAGCTGAGTCTATGTTACGTTATTTTCCAAAGTGTTTCACGCACATTACATTGGTGATCCTTAAAACAACCCTGTAAGGTAGGTCTTGCTTCCTTGTAAGGCAAATGAGTCTGTGGTCCCATAATACAGATGGGAGGCTGAAAGGTAGCAATTTCCTGGTAGCCACCTGGTTAGTTCACAGGGTTAAAGTGATCCCTAGGTACATGGTGTCAGATAAATTCCAAAAGAACTATTAAAGTTGTATCTCGGCTGGGCAGAAGAGGCTTTTACTTTGAATATTGCCAGTACTTCTGAATTGCTGTTTTTCCTTTTTGAACCCTCTCTCAGCCCTCACCGTCCATGATGCCTTTTTAAGAATGTGTAGTGTTGTGCTAGGAATAGACCTCTTTAACAGTCATTTGAGAGTGCATTGTCCCTTCTCTCAAGCTTTTAAGAATACTTGATACATAAGTTAAAGGATGTATTATATAAACACACATGAATGTTGTTGCAGATTTGGCTGCAGATGGTCTTAAATGGTCAAAAGATGGGCAGTTGCAGCTGGCTAGTTCTGAGGGTCTTGGTAACTAGTCTAACAGTCTAAATATTTAGTTGTTTCCTGGACTACAATAACTGGGCCTGAGGAGGGAAAAAAGCCACATACTTCTCAATTGTGTGTTCTTTAGCTTCCTGTTGACTTCTTTTTAAAGACTAATCAGACACTGCTCAGAATATTTTGTTGCCGGAGCCAGAAAGCACAAAAAACGTCCCCACCTGTAACAGGAAAAATAATAATCAATATAATAATAATAATAATACACTAAATTGATTAGTGTATTTCTCCTCTAATAGGTCTCCAAAATTTACAGCAGTATGCTGCCTGGTGAGAAGACTGGTTGTTGTTGTTCAGTCGTTCAGTCGTGTCCGACTCTTCGTGACCCCATGGACCAGAGCACGCCAGGCACGCCTATCCTTCACTACCTCTCGCAGTTTGGCCAAACTCATGTTAGTAGCTTCGAGAACACTGTCCAACCATCTCATTCTCTGTCGTCCCCTTCTCCTTGTGCCCTCAATCTTTCCCAACATCAGGGTCTTTTGTAGGGAGTCTTCTCTTCTCATGAGGTGGCCAAAGTACTGGAGCCTTAACCTTAGGATCTGTCCTTCTAGTGAGCACTCAGGGCTGATTTCTTTAAGAATGGATAGGTTTGATCTTCTTGCAGTCCATGGGACTCTCAAGATTCTCCTCCAGCACCATAATTCAAAAGACTGGTACTACTGGTATAAGATGCTTTTATTTGTGTCTGGATGTTAGGAACGTGGGAAGCTTCCTTCTACTGAGTTAGACTACAGATCCCTTTCGCCTAGTTTTGTCTACACCAATTGGCAGCAGCTATCTCAGGCAGGGGTCTATCCCAGGCCAAACTGGAGATGCCAAGGCCTGGATTGAACTGGGACTGCCACCTTCTGCATGCGAAGCATGGGCACACAGTGTGGTTAGGTGAGAAACATAAATCCGGTCATTACAAACGTCCTGAGGTTCATAGGTGACGCTCTTGTAATTGTAGCAGGAGACAGACAGTTAGGTGGTAGCTACCACGCAGAATTCTCACATGGACATGCACACCATGAAAGCCCTGGGAGTGGATATCGCCAACAGGTTAATGGAGCAACAAGTACATCAAGTGTTTCTCCTCTGCTGAAATCTCATTGGTGAAGTATAAGCGGGAGAGTGAAGGTGCAATAAAAGCAGGAAATTAGGATGCGTGTGAGGAGGCAAGTGGAGCTTTGAGACAGATACAGCTTTTTATCCACCTCTGCCGAGCGAGCTTGGCTTAGGACTTCGTATGGAATCCTAGCTAAAAGCCAAGACTCTCCACAAAAGAAAAGCAACGAATCCTAAGCCATTAGATTTGTTCCCAGGTACTTGCTTAAGAAGGGATGTGGGTGGCGCTGTGGGTTAAACCACAAAGCCTAGGGCTTGCCGATCAGAAGGTCGGCAGTTCGAATTCCCGCAATGGAGTGAGCTCCCATTGCTCGGTCCCTGCTCCTGCCAACCTAGCAGTTCAAAAGCACGTCAAAGTGCAAGTAGATAAATAGGTACCGCTGCAGCGGGAAGGTAAACGGCATTTCTGTACGCTGCTCTGGTTCGCCAGAAGCGGCTTAGTCATGCTGGCCACATGACCTGGAAGCTGTACGCCGGCTCCCTCGGCCAATAAAGCGAGATGAGCGCCGCAACCCCAGAGTCGGTCACAACTGGACCTAATGGTCAGGGGTCCCTTTACCTTTACCTTACTTGCTTAAGAGGTGTTCCCTCAGGTTGACAATGGGCCTTGAGGGCAATTGCTTTCCTACCTGGGTGCCTGAGAAGCTAGACCAACTGTTATGTATCTTCTGTAATCAGTTTTATCGGCTCTGTGAGGAGCCCTCTCACCCTGCTCTGAGTGAAAAGTGTAGGCTGTACTCCTTTTTTCAAGGCACACTTGTATTGCAAGAATTGTAGATTCATGCCCGGCAACTGGATATGCAGCAGTTAATAAACCAGAGAGGAATTAAGTGCTATTTGGATAGCATATAGCTGAAACTGTATATAGATAGAGCTATTTCAATTAGTTACCCAAAGCCACAGATAGGCACCCTTTTTGCAACTGCAAGGTAGCCCAGTTAATATTTTCTCCTAGCATCCCATCTTCCTCTTTGCCCAGTCACTCATGAGTTGGGAGACAGGTTTGTTGTTTCTGGGCAGAGGTAGATGCTTCATGGGACTTCCCTGTTCTGAGGGCATATAGTAATGGATACCTTTAGTAAAGTGATTTGTCTTTTCAACACACGTTTCAGCTCCTCTTGTGGCATCCTGTTGCACAGTCTAAGAAATGCTGATTGAGAGTCTTGGTGAGGTTGCTGTACAGTCAGATGAGCTAATTTGAGAGGGGTAGCTTTGCCAAACAAGTCTTCTGCACACCAGAAATTACATCCAAGATGGCATTCTTTTTGGATGCTGGACAAGGCAACTAATTACTCTGCTTGCTTGAATCATAGAAGAATACAACTTGGTGTGTACCTGCCATTCTTCTTGGCAACCTTAGGGGGGGAACTGAACTGGAGCAATCTGTTCTGGTATTCATTCCATGATAAAACCTTAGGGTGCGTTAGATGGAGAGAGTGCATGTGGTTGACCCACAACTATGAATAGTGAAGAATCAGTTAGCCTCACTCATAACCCTTGCAGCTGGCAAAGGGTGCAGTTTCACAGACAATAAATGGACAACATCGACAAGGGCTCCTTTTGTTTTTGTTTGTGGGCGAGCTGCGTTTAATCTGACCCGGATCTCAGCCTTGGAACTTGTCTTTTGACTCATTTTCCCACTGCCACTGAGCATATACAAAGTGTCTTTCTCTCCCCGCTGAGTAATGCCATGACTAGTCCCCTTGCATGTTGGAATTGCAGGTTCAGCAAGCTTAAACTCCAGGTACCGCCACCTTTATTTGTTTCTAAAGCATCACAGTGAACGGGAAGGAGGATGTTGTCTCCATTTCAAAGTGAAACGCAGCTGGGCTTGGGACAGCTTTGAGAATGTCTGAGGTATATTTCCCACCCTCCCTGGAATCCCTTTATGGACAGTTAAAGCTGAACTAACTTTCCCGGCAGTAAGTGTTTGCTGGAATGCATTTGCTGTGCTACAAAATGAGCTAAAGTGTGCCTTGGAAAAAGTAAGGTACCACCTTGAGTGTTCCGCCAGCTGCCCCTGTGCAGCATCACTTCTTCTCTTACTCCAATAGATAAGAAGTATGCTTGTGCCTGGACTGGAGGCTCCAGTTGGCGCAAAATTCTGTGGCTAGATTTTTGATGGGGACAGACTAGTGCTAGCACATAATGCTGGGGCTCAAATCTTTGCACTGGCTGCCGCTCGTACGCTACTGGGGCAGGCTCAAGGTTCTTGTATGTATTCATTTGCAAGCACCTTAATAATTGGGGTCCAGGATACTCAATGACTGCCCAGTCCGTTGTACAGTGGTACCTCGGGTTAAGTACTTAATTCGTTCTGGAGGTCCGTTCTTAACCTGAAGCGTACTTAACCTGAAGCACCACTTTAGCTAATGGGACTTCCTGCTGCCGCTGCGCTGCCAGAGCACGATTTCTGTTCTTAGCGGAGTTCTTAACCTGAAGCGTACTTAAACCGAGGTACCACTGTATTCCCAACCTGATCCCTGAAATATTCAGGTGAATGACTGTTAGTGGTCCCGTGTGGCTCAGATGCATGGCTCGTATCCCACCAGGAGCTGCACATTTAGTATTGTGGGCTCAATTTTAGGGAACTGACTTCCAGTTGAGATGCGACTTCCTCCGTGCAGAACTTCTGTGGCCGGCTGAAGACTCTTTAAATATTCCAGCAAGCATTTTAATTGAAGTGTGGGTTTATAGTTTCAACTGTTATTTGCTTTCTGTGTTGTATCCTTGTAAATCACGCAGGGGTGACTGCAGTTAAGTGGTATATAGATTGTTTAAATAGATAAAAGAAATACATCATGCAAAGAATGATGGCACGCGAGATTTTTTGACTGCTGCCTGTGTTAAAGGTGCAGGCGACTCTCAGAGGCATCACCACTGTCCAGAAAGCATAGTCCTACTTCAGAGCCTTATCTGCCCTGACAAAAGGCAGGTGGGATGCCAGATGATGATAATAAATGGATTACTCCACAGTGGTAAGAAAGATGTCTGCTTGTTTTTCTGGGACCAAGTTGAGAACAGGCTTATGTGTGTGAGCATAAGATTAAAGAGTGCATCCAGCCACCCCACCAATGCACTACAAGGGATCACAAGGTAAATGCTGGTTTTAGGGGGCAGAAAGCTCCAGTTTCTACGAAGGTTGACATGCAGCACCTGATTACTTGGCAAAATGCTTGGGAGCACATCTCTGAATGATTGGGTTGATTGTGTAAGCTGTTGGTAGCAAGAGTACTATTTCCTTTATACTGGATGACAGTTCTGTTATTATTCCAGGCATGGCTTCTCTGTTCTGAAAGCTAATCTTCAGGCATTGACAAGCTTGCAAGTTCTAAATAAGGAATTGTCCCTGTGACTACAAAATGTGCATTATCTTGACTCCTGTTTTCTGCTTAGTCGGTGGTGTCTGTGGCTGAGACTCACAGGTACTGATAATTAGTGCTGGAGCACATGCTAAAAATACTTGGCGTGGCAAGGCGTTATGTACGCTGAACTTCTCGTCGTAGGAAAACTTGTCAACTACAGAACAAGTTGGACTGAGGGGGAAAGATTCATTGTGTGGGGAGCAGAACCAGTGTTAGTTCTAGTAGTGAGGCTACGCAAAGCAGCTCACTGATTTTTTAAAAGTAATCTTTGTTTTAAAACTTACTCAAATGTTTATTTAAATGACTGAAATTATAGGGCTTGGATGCACCTAAGGCAGGTCTGCACCACTGCTTCATCATGTATGATAGTCTACTGAGGCTCAGTAGCCAAGCTTTGGTTTTTGCTTCTTCATTTTTAAAAGATGCCACACAAAAATTCCCACCACAAAAAGATGTCACACAAAAAAATCCCTCTTGGAACTAGTAGGGTGAGCCATATAAAACACACAAAAGCTTCTCAGTTTTTGAAAAGCATTTTCATTTCCTTGTGTGTGAATCTGTGGGCTGCATTTTGACCATACCTTGTTTGAAACGTAGATGTGCCGTCGGGGCCCAACAACGGTTTCATGCGCATCAAGGTTCGGCCAGGATCTGTACCACTAGTTGTCTATCTCTGGCCTAAACCAAGCAACCTGCCGCATGCAAGAGATGAAAAACTCCTGTCAGAGCTTGACCATCCCACCAGTCCTTGGCTAGTCCAACCTAGGATGGGGTCCCTCAGGTTGCAGCTACCCTATCTGAAGATGGGTACTTATGTTTCAGTGAAAGAGAATGTATTAAGATTTCTGCTTGTATGAGGTTAGGACCCAAAGACCGAGGAGTGCATAGCTTGTATGCCTTGGGACTGAGTTTGGCCTAGCGGGAGAAGAGTGAGCATCCTGGTTGGGAGCAGTGGGATGATGCCCTTCATATATCTCTGAAGGGCAGGCAGTTTAAAATGATTTGAGATTCTAGGACTCTTCGTTTGCTTCACTTTCTGGTAGCTTTAGATTTGGGGACATCTGGTTCACTGAGTGAATCAAGGGATGAAGGGAAGTAAAATCTATCACAGGTAGATAGCTGTGTTGGTCTGCCGTAGTCAAAACAAAATAAAAAAATTCTTTCCAGTAGCACCTTAGAGAACAACTAAGTTTGTTTTTGGTATGAGCTTACGTGTGCATGCACACTTCTTGCATGCACACGAAAGCTCATACCAAGAACAAACTTAGTTGGTCTCTAAGGTGCTACTGGAAGGAATTTTTTTTGTTAAAATCTATCAGTTTGTGAACATTTGTGCTGACTTCTAAAATGTGCCCTTTCCTTCCGATTTGCTAAAAGGTGCTGGGGAGGAAAGGCAATCTAGCTGGTTAGATCCTGTCCATGGAATCTCTCTGGTGCTGGCATGCATTTGAATGAGTAAAATTATTGGCACAAAACTTTCAGCTGGTATATCCCTATAAATCTTTCAATTGGCATTCAGCTGGCTCATGAAGACACACCTGTTTAAACAAGCATTCTCCTGATCTTAACTTTGTGATCTAATTGCTGTTTTATCTGCTTTCTTATGTTGTTTTAATAGACTTGTTTTATTAGATCTCTTAATTATGGATGTTTTAAATGTTTTGATGAAATTTCATTGTGTGTGGATATGTTTTTGTAATTGGTTTTACACTTGTAAGCCTGCAGTTTATTGCAATTAGGCTGTGTTAAGAATTTGTGCTGCTGCATGCTGCGACTGCTAGGCTTCAAGCACCCTGAGGATGTGTTGCAGTTGCATTGAGGGCAGACTAATGTGTCTGCAGTTATTTACCTAAGCGTGCTTGCATGCATGCCTTCAGTGAGCCTACAAGCCAACATGTTGTGCAAGTTACTTTTGCAGGCAGTGTTTTTCTGTGTCTTACGCATACCCCTAAACATTTTGTGAATCTAAGTTTGGTCTCATTGAGGGGCAGTATTTCAATATGAGTAGGAAAATAAGAGTACCCCTAAACATTTTTTTAAAGAAAAAAGCACTGTTTGCAGGTCATGTAGGGCAAGAGAGATGACTCTCATCCCTTCCAACAAATAGCTCATGAAAGGCAGAGGACCTTATGAATCGAAGATCATGGGTTATTGTGTAAAAATAGGATTACTGTTGCATCAGTGCAAGTTTAATGTTATAAAATTGGTGTTTAAGTGGAATGTTTTTATGTGCTGGATTAGAATTGCTAGCGCACAATAACTTGAGCTGAAAAGCCAGCCATTTATAGCAGATAAAGCAGTGTTGCATTGTTTTTATATCCCAGATTGCACTGTGTAGGCTGAATCTTATCGGATTGCAAAAAAGGGCTCTGTTTGGGCCTCCTGAATTGTAATAGCAGTTCTCTTCTGTTCACTGCAGGGCAGATCCCTGTTATTTGGAGCTGAGAGGGACACACACGAAATTACAGAAGTGTTCTCTGAAAGCCATCTGTGCGATATGACTGTTTCCTTTGACTGGGTGAAGTATCAGTCAAGGCATGGACAAGTGTATCTTATGAAAGTTAGGGGTCTGTCTCCCTTAATGTGGAATATATTGCAAGGGAAAGCACCTAACATTTGGGATCCTGTATTAGCATTTGCACTCATTCAGATCATATTCCTAAATGTACACTAATCTAGCCTATCTAGTGCTATGTGGACTTCAGCCCAAAGTCTTTAAAAACTTTCGATGCTGAGATAGGCCTCTCCAGTAAGTTGTACCTGTGAAACTTGGGTCTGAGCCGTCATCGGGGATCCTCCAGTTGTGGCTGGCCTTGGTAGCCAACTATGACTAGTAACTAATGCGGCTGGGATTTCTCTTTTCATGCTTCCCAGAGGCAAAATAAAGCATGTTCCCTCTTCTGGCTTCTTGAAAACCTGTTACTCTTTGCAAAGAGCTGAGCAGTATTGCAAAATGCCGTTACACAATATCATTGCATGATCAATGAAGGGTGCTCTATCAACGTTAGAAATCTCATTTCAGATTGGGAGAACTCAGCCCTGTATCCGATACTGGCTGGCTCAAAGGAGACTGGTCTGCACAAAACTGGGTTGAGGAAGGGCTTGTTTCTCCACTAGCAGGTGCCATGCTCTACCTCTCACAACTGTGGCTTGGGAAACGTTTTGTATGTTAGATGACTGGCCAAGTCGGCCTGTGACAGCTGTGATAATGGTTAATGGAGTCTGAAAGCTGGGTTTCTGGAAAGAAACTGATTCCTTTAGTAGAATGCCAAACTTGCTATCTGCTGTAATTCTGTCCACAGTTGCTCCTAGTTACAGTAGTTAGGACCCTCCAGATGTTACTCATCCTCTGCACAGGGCTTCCTAGCCTGCTAGACAACTCTCATCATCTCTGCCCATTGGCCATACTGAAGAGAAGTGATGGAATCTATCTGTCACTTTCCAGGACTCAAGCAGTAGTGTGAAAAAAAGGTAACTGAGCTGAATTCCCGTTATGGTATTGGTCCATAATTTGGTGATGGTTTTTATCAATCCTCCCTTAGCCCATCCCTTAGTTGTGCTGAGTTTGGCAAGCCTCTGAATTTCATCCTGTCACCTGCTAGCTTGCGCCGCTTAATTCGTTCTGGTTAGTTAGGAAGAAGTCAAGAAAAATTGCTGTGTGACAAATCGTGCAGTCGTTTCACACTCGAAGGGGCAGCTACTGCTTTTTAAATGGGCTTAAATTATTGGGAGAAAAGCTTCGTATGTGCTGCATAGAGCGCTGAATGGAGTCATGCCTCACCTACATGCTAGAGATTGCGCCTTCATTATCAGTGCCTCCCACAAACAGACTTCGAAGCATTTTAGCACTAACTCCACCCCTTATAACTAAGATCTTTTCTTATTTAAGGGCCATCCCCTGAGAAAATGACTCTATGGGGAGGTATTACATAGAACTTCTAGACAACTTCTCAGGGCTTCATCATCATCATCATCATTTTTAATTTGTATACCGTCTTTCTATCTTACAATACTCAAGGCGGTCTACAAGCTGAAGAAACAAAAAATGTACATCTTACAACAATCCAATGCACTACAAAAATGTGTACAAAAACAAAACTTTAAAATAAGCAACCTACACCAAAAAAGTAACATTCACTTGGTTCAGGAGAGTTAACACTTGTGTATCAATAGGTGTAAAAAAAAAGAGAAGCTGTAAGTCTCTTTTAAAATGTGGTTGTTTTTTGTGGAGTGGTATTGGGTTGTTTTTATTTTGGTTATATACATTGTGGTTTTATATTTTGATATTGTTCTGTGAACCACCCTGTTGGCCCACAGCCAACAGTTATACCAACAGAGACTTCCAGGTATAGGGTGGTATATAAATTCAATCAATAATATAATAAATAAACAAGTCCATCCTTGTATCCCTTAAATACAATGCCCTGTCTTCAACAGGTGAAACAAATATAATAAAGAGGAAAGCAGGTGGGTCCATTTCAGAGCTGCAACAGAGAAGGCCTTTCTCCTTATTCCCATTGACAAGACCTCAGAAAACTCAGGGTCACCCAATGAAATTAGTTGTACGTTTAGGACTGGTAATTTATTCACACAGAACCCTATTAACTTAGTGTGCTCCCTCCCACAAGATGGTAGCTTACTAGCTCAGATAGCTTTGAAAAAGGAAAAGACCAGTTAATAACTATCAGCCATGCTAGTTGTATGTAATGTTGACATTCAGGTACAATGTATCCCTTAGTGCTTGGAGGGTGAGGAAGCAGAGATGGCTACCATGGTGAGCTTATGAAGGCATTTGGCTAGCCAATGTCAGGAGAATGCTGGTCTTGGTGATCTGGCAAGACAATCCTGCTGTTGATTTTTTTTAAAAATAATTACTTCCCCTGACCCAGTCAGAATGGTGATAATTGCATCTGGACAGAAGGCAAGCAAAGCCCTGCTTAGGCATTCATTTAAAGGAAGGGGCAAGGGAATGCATACCAGCCCTTTTGCAATGCTCCTGCACATTTTGATGTTGAGTCATGAGACCCCTCTTAGTCTTGAATGTGTTGCTGGATGGCTGGAACTAGAAGATTGTTTTAAAACCAAATATATGTTTTGGTTCTTATTAGCATTTTGAATTGTAAATACAGGAACTGTGAAAGCTAATTTTAAGCGTGATTTGTGGTGCTTTCAGGGAAGATATCTCTCTCAAAGGCTTTTAATTGTAACTGTATGTATCTGCAAGCAAAAAAATAAAACAACAACCCACCTCTAAATGATCATGTTGAGGACCAAGTTGTCAGTATGTGTGCATTTCAAGGGTATTGTGGAAGATGTATTAAGAAATGGTGTGGGTTGACAAACTTTAACTGTAGATTAAGGACTGTTACGTGCCTTAACTTTTAACATTCACCGATGTTGTAATGTGGCTCAAACAAGAATGCGGTGTGGTACACAGAATTTCCAAAAAGCTGCAGCCACTTGCGCTGTACATTTGTGCAGAGAAATGCATGAATCTCTGCTGTAAGCTGTGAAGCAGCCTTAGTGAACAAGGTTAAAAGCAGTCTCCCTTTGAAGATACCTTTTATAGAACCGTACATATGACTTAATATAAAGATTAGCAAGAACCTCATTTTATCTTTTCCTGAGTGAAGGGATTATATGAGTCTGCATTCAGAACTGTCAAGCAGAATGGAAACTTTTTTAAAAAAAACCTACATCTAGGTGTGGTGAAGGGGTGCGGGTGGCGCTGTGGTCTAAACCACTGAGCCTAGGGCTTGCTGATCAGAAGGTCGGTGATTCGAATCCCCGTGATGGGCTGAGCTCCCGTTGCTCGGTCCCAGCTCCTGCCAACCTAGCAGTTCGAAAGCACGCCAAAGTACAAGTAGATAAATAGGTACCGCTGCAGCGGGAAGGTAAACGGCGTTTCTGTATGCCGCTCTGGTTTCGCCAGAAGCGGCTTAGTCATGCTGGCCACATGACCCAGAAAAACTGTCTGCGAACAAGTGTCAGCTCCCTTGGCCAGTAAAGCGAAATGAACTCCGCAACCCCAGAGTTGTTCACGACTGGACTTAACTGTCAGGGGTCCTTTACCTTTACCTTTTTAGGTGTGGTGAATAGTAGAATTACTTCACCATTTTAAGTCATGGCATGGAAGGCATCTGGTTCAATACTTCATTATTATTATTGTTTTACTTTATTTATTATTAAGAAATTATAAGAAATTCTCTTAAGTAGATTACAAAAAAAAAAACAACACAAAAAATCCCCCACCATGTGGAATATTATTCTGTCCTGTATCAAAACTTTCTCATTATGGCATTTTATATGCGCGGTGCATTTCATCCAAGTATGGGCAAAGAGTATGTACATTGCAGGCTTATAAACCGTCCATCATTTTAATGCAACTCTGGAATTCAGCCAAGAATTTGACAATTCAAGTCTAGCCTGGACAGGCAGGGCTTAGTGGAATCAGACACTTGGCTACTTTTCTTGGGCTCTGTGCCTTTAGAGTTGGCTTCAAGAGCTCATTTGGAATTTGTCTTCTGTGACCTAAAATAACCTGTTAGATCCTTTGGTCATTGTTAATACAGTAAAGATTAAATGGAGTATAGTTCATTGAAGTTGTCCCCTTGGTGGAAGGACTTCCACCTCTGCTGTGAAACTTCCTCTCCCTGTCACCCCCACATTTTCCCACAAATCTGTTCTGTGGTTTCCTCCTCAGGCCCCCTAGATCAGATCAGAAGAAGAAGAAGAGTTTTGGATTTGATATCCCGCTTTATCACTACCTGAAGGAGTCTCAAAGCGGCTAACATTCTCCTTTCCCCTCCTCCCCCACAACAAATAGAGGGAGTTCTGTTGTTCAGGCAGAAGTCCTTGCTCTAATTCAGGCATGTCCAACAGGTAGATCGTGATCTACTGGTAGATCACTGGACGTCTGCAGTAGATCACTGGTAGATCATCGGCTCCCCCCAAAGAAACTGAACAACTGTGGCTCCCCTTAAAAAAGCTCAACATTTTACCTCCTCCCTGAAAAAACTCAACAACTTTGACCCGAACCCCCCAAAAATGGGCTTTCCTCCTTCCTAAAAAAAGCTCAACAACTTTGACCTGATCCTAGATCACTGCCAGTTTTTAACTCTGTGAGTAGATCGCAGTCTCTTGGGAGTTGGCCACCCCTGCGTCTAATTCATGGGTAGGCAAACTAAGGCCCGGGGGCCGGATCCGGCCCAATCACATTCTAAATCCAGCCTGTGGACTGTCTGGGAATTAGTGTGTTTTTGTATGAGTAGAATGTGTTCTTTTATTTAAAATGCATCTCTGGGTTATTTGTGGGGCATAGGAATTCGTTCATTTTATTCTTCAAAATATAGTCCGGCCCCCCACAAGGTCTGAGGGACAGTGGACCGGCCCTCTGCTGGAAAAGTTTGCTGATCTCTTCTCTAATTGGATGCTTTCGCTGAATACAACCCATTGGGAATGGACATCAGGAGCTTAGCAAACATAATCAGAAATAAATCCATTTTTAAGTTAACTTTTTTTCTGGTTAAATTTATTTAGGGTCAAGTGCAAGTTGCTGAAACGTTGGAGAATGCCATTTTTAACTGGCTCGTGTTTTGCGTGTACATGCTGCCTCAGGGCGAAGTGGAAAGCTGGCATTATGTGGGCCGAAACTAGAGCTTCGTAATTATTTTTTTATCCTAATGGGAATTGTTCCCCTCTCTAAAACTAGATCTCTTGGCCCGCCCATGGCACTCTTCATATAAAGCGTGCGCTTGTTCAGGTGATTGCTGCACATCCGTTTCATACAGCCATCCCGATACTTTATTGCGGAGACGGGATATTTGCACAAGCAGCTGTAAGAGACAAGAGGCTAGTTTTGCTTGCATTAAGAGCACCTCCAGCCTCCGCAAAGAGAGGACAGCTGCTGCTGCTGCTGCTGCAGGGAAGAGCAGCAGGCAGACTTCCTGCAGGAATCCAAAACGGCAAGGAACTGTTCCCAGTTTTTTATTCCAGGAACCTGAAGCCTGAAGAAGGGCCACAGCTGCATCAGAAATGAGGTGCTTTGGGGGAAGGTAGAAGGCATTAGAAGAGGGGTGGGTGGGTAACACATACTGAAAAACAAAGTAGGTTGGACTAAGAACATAGGTTGCTTTTTATATATATGTAAAAATAGAAAGTGTGCTTTTTAATTGTACAGTGGGTAGTATAAAACTTAAGTCTGAGTAGACGTTCTGAAATAATGAACTTAACTTACCCACAGTATGACTTAGTTTTACACCACTCAATAGTAATATTGGCATAAACCACTTTGCATATCAAAAATGTGTGTAATGGTGAATTGGATTCAGATTTAAACTGCTGAGAGAGAGAGAGAGAGAGAGAGAGAGAGAGAGACAGCAGACATGTTAAAAGGCTGGTATTTGGCTACAGATTGAAAAGATCAGAGTGTACTCATTCTTGCTTTTTATGTTTTGTGTGTGTGTGTATATGTATATATATATGTGTGTGTGTGTAGATAGATGGATAGATTAGATAAAATATATGAACATGGAGATGAATTGCACCAACTGCCTTGTTCCTGTTTATATTTTATTTTTGGTGTGTCCTTATCTACCTTCCTCTTTAATAATATTAAACACTTTTGGCAGTCATGCTTCCTCACCAACCTGTGGCTTTTAAAAGACTACACTCTCATTTTCTTAGCCACCAGGTATAATTTTGAATAAGCATTTTGCTTTTATCGAAACTGAAGAGATTGAAAAGTTGCATCAGTCTTGCTCCCCCAAAGTATAAAAAGATGTTGAGTCTGACAGTGATGTGCGTGTCAGTCAGGCTGCAGGTTGGATGCATGCATAAAATAAAAAGCCCTTCACAAAGAAAAATTATATGTGAGGTAGAGTCAAATTGAAAAATCTAGGTTGGCACCCTTCTTGTAGATACCTAGTGTCCTGTGTTTTTGGTGCCTGCTGAAAACCTCCATGTTTAGATAAGCCTAAATGTTGAGGTAATTTTAATCTGTTTTAGTATTTAAACTTTTGTATGTTTTAAAATAGTGTTGTAATTTTTTCATGATTTTATTGTTTTATCTTTTGTAAACCGCTTTAAGGTGGTTTTTTGTTTTTTACAATCAAGTGGTGTATACATTTTATGGGGCGGGGGAAGTTCTGACAATGTTTTTCATTGTGTGAGCCTCTACCTGCAGTCCAAAGTAGTCCAGTCCCAGACTACAGCTTCACCACCTCAGTGAATTAGATCACATCCACACCATACATGTGAAATCACATTACTTCCTCGACCCTATTTTTTTGGAGGGAACTGTAGTTTACTCCTCACGGTGCTATACCTCCCCACACCCTGTGTAGTGCAGGGGTTCTTAAACTACAGTCCATGGACCACTCGTGGTCAGTAAGTGGTCTACGGCAGGTGGTCTACGGAAGGTCTGTAAAAACACAATTAAAGGCCATCCACCATCCACCTCAACTGATACAAAAGGCAAAAAAATAATCATTAAGTGGTTGGCCAAGACACTTGGCAGTTTTCAGGTGATCCATGGGGTTCCATGGGGGACCACTGATGTAGAACATATGCTAAATAAGCATAATTCAGGTCACGTAACTGAAGATTTAGTAGGTTAATGACCAATTATAATTTGCAGCCCTATTGGCTAGAATCAAGCAAGTGTCTGCTGGGGATGGCTGAAGTTAGAATATAAGACAGGGAGTGACGGCAATGGCTCTAGGGCAATTGTCAAATTGTGTACTGTATTGTTAAGGAATGCCCTGATAACAGTGGCTGAGAAACTGATAATGGTGATAGGAAGGAATATTTATGTCAAGTGCTTATATACTACAGTTTGTGTGTTGTGAAGCATTTCCCT
Source organism: Darevskia mixta (assembly GCA_034641385.1). Classification (NCBI taxonomy): domain Eukaryota; kingdom Metazoa; phylum Chordata; class Lepidosauria; order Squamata; family Lacertidae; genus Darevskia; species Darevskia mixta. The sequence continues at coordinate 7,623,589 of JAWWNH010000013.1, forward strand.
GACTCAGTACTTCTGTGAGATCTTTGGTCACTCCTTCATTCTTGTAGTGATGCTTTTATGATTCATTCTGAGCTCTAAAATTCTGTCTAAAATTGCCACCATTGTTTGTAGTAGGCTTAATGTATGGGAACCCTCCCATTCCCTGCCTTCCTGCTATACTTGAATAAGGGCATGATAGCCCAATCCTAAAGATGGGGTTATAATCGCTGCATGCATGTGACCCTTGATGTTGTCCCGTTAAAATAGTATTTAGCAGCAGAGCTTGGGGGGAAAGTAACCTGGTGAGTTACGCCAGTATGAGTCGGCATTGTGATTTGAATATATAGATATACAGTGGTACCTCGGGTTACAAACACTTCGGGTTACAGACTCCGCTAACCTGGAAGTAGTACCTCGGGTTGAGAACTTTTACCTCAGGATGAGAACAGAAATCGTGCGGTGGCGCAGCAGCAGTGGGAGGCCCCATTAGCTAAAGTGGTACCTCAGGTTAAGAACAGTTTCAGGTTAAGAACGGACCTCCAGAATGAATTAAGTTCGTAACCAGAGGTACCACTGTAGATACCAGAGGTTTTCGAACGTTTCCATTGGTGAACATTTCGGTTTTCAAACGCCATAAACCTGGAAGTAAATGCTTAATGATATCTGCTAGATTTTGGACCCAGCTCCATGCTACTGACATTGTCCTCCAGTCTAAATTAGTATTGAGTTCTGCACTACTGACAGCATTCCTGTTTTTCTGACTAAGGAGCTGAATTCCATGGTGGCTATAACTAGCTTTGTTGCAGCCCTTGAAAACTGATTGCAAACTGCCTTGAATATGCATACAAGTTATTTCTACTCTATTCCAAAGTAGTTCTCTTTGTTTTCTAAAGGAATCTCATTGTTACTTAAAAATCGTGAATATACTGTAGGTTCCCTGTCTGATAGAAGGACACTACCTAATGATCTACAAGTGGAGATCATTTCCCAATCCTGCGAGGGCCACCCTAACAGAGACAGTGTGGTGCTGCAGAGAGTGTGTTGGACTAGGACCTGGGAGACCAGGGTTCAAATCAGTCATGAAGCTCACTAGGTGATCTTGTGACAGTCACTGCCTCTCAGCCTAGCCTGCTTCACAGGGCGGTTATGAGAATGCAATGGGAAAGTGAAGAATTATGTATACCACCTCGAGCTCCTGGGAGGAAAGCTAGGACAAAATTAACTATAGCTACAGACATATACCTGAAAAACAGATGGTGGGGACAGCCAGAGAAGGGTATTGCTATCGTTCCCTGCTTGCGATCGCCAAACAGCACCTCTCTGGCTGTTGTCTGAGGAGGAATTTGGGACTTGGCTGAATCTAGAAGGCAGTTCTTAGGAATAATAACCTTGAATTGACATTTCAGGAGTAAAGGGTCCTCTGAACCTAAGGGGTACTTATTATGTTTTTGGTTTGCTTTTAAAGATTTGGTGCTGGAATATTGGTGTAACATTTTGAAAACAGTTATTGGTGACAATTAGGACCAAGTGTTGTATTATAGAGCCGTCCTGTTTAGTGTTCAAGTCAGCCACATCCTCCCCCCAGGATACCTCATTCTATTATCCCACTTCTAGTTTTCCTTTCCAACAGTTGGCTGGCTTTCCCTGCATGCTCCAGCCTCATTGTGCTGTTTCTGGGCTTTCCCCTTATGATTTCCCCCCTAAAGATTTGTTGTAGTTTGCAAACCTTGAGGTTCCCCAAGGCTGCTGATACCTTGTGCTGATGCAGGTGGGTGGTGACATTTTTGTTACATAAGCAATACTCCTTTCCCCTGAAAGTTGGAAGTGAAGAGGATGGTGCAATTGCTGGAACAACTAAAAGCAACAGTATTCTGTATGCTAGAATGCTTGCTAAGGATGCAGTACTGGTTTAGTGCTGGTGTTTGTATGTTGGGATTTAGGTTAATAACATTTCTTCTAGTCCCCCCTCCCTGGTTGGACATTCAAACAGGTAGGAACAATCTGGGAAAGTAATTGTAAGTGGCTTAACTTTCTCTAGGGTAAAAGTGCTTTCTGATGTGTTTTATTCCACAGCAATGCCTATAAAATCACTAAAGCCTATTTGCAGGGAATGAGTGAGAACACCTGATACAAAATGTTGCTAAGAACATTCTTCTGAGCTCAGAACGACTTCAATTGCTTCTTTCAAAGGTTGTTTAGGCCATTTGACTGTCATTGCCCGTGGCAGCTTGGAAGAATTTATAGAGCCTGCACTCCCACTAAATTTGTTGCAGGCAAGACAAACTAACACACCAAAATTTCTCTAATCAGGCTGCATGACAGAGCTTAAAATCTAGTTTCAAAAAGCTGACCATTCAGTGGATCTTGTGTGCCTCTGCTATTTAAAACTTTCTTTTACCATATTGGCCCAAATATAAGCAGCACCCAAATATAAGTCACACCTTTAAAATTCAAGGGGGGGGGAGAAAATACCTGAATATAAGCCACTCCCTTAAAATTCTGCAGGCACTCATACCTGTTCTGTTTTACTGTATGTCTGTTTCAGCAATGATATCGTAAAAACCAATTTTTGTAAGGCCGTGAATTTAAGCCGCACTTTAACTTTTCACAGTCAGAATTTGGAAAAAAAGTGAGGGTTATATTCAGGCCAATACGGTACTATTAGAATTTGTAAAATTACGTCCTTAGCCAGTCAAAGTAGTCAGCACTGATGGTTTACAAAGCTGGTGTTCTCCAAATTTTGGAATACAATTCCCATAATCCCCAACCATTGGCCTTTGCTGGCTGGAGTTGTAGACTCCCCTCCCCTTCTCAGCGTGGCTTCTGAGCGATCACAGGTTAGATTCAAGGTGCTTGTAAACTCTTTCAAGTTTGTTACACTAAAAAGGCCCTCGAGACCAAAGAGAGAAACTCAGACTAGCCCAAATGAGCTTAAACAGCTTGAAATCTCTCTCTTTCAGGTGTGTTTGTGTGAGCTGCAAGTGCTGTCCTTGGCTGATCTCGCAGTTGGCTTTAATATGCTTGATCTGTACCTTTCACAGTAAACAAGTTAATGTTCAATGACATGGGAACAGTTCTCCCCCGTATGATGTCAGGGCTGTGTTTTGCAATAAGTGCCACATTTCTTGCTATTGAAGCCATTTCTCCACCAAAAGAGAAATAATCTCAATGCTTGCATGTCTACTTGAGCTGTGTCATTAGGGGTGGGTGTTGAGAAACTGGTGGTGGAGCACTTGGTCACACTTAAGAGCTACAACATGCTGGCTTGTTCCTGAAATTTTTAATTAGTCACAGGTCTCTGCAGGGTCAGCGGGTGAAAAATGAATAAGCAAAGCCAAGTGACTGTTAATGAAACACAGCACACAGAGTGTTTTAGTTCAGAAACAATTGTCATTCTTTCGCTTCAGTTTTTATACTCCCAAGTGTCTGTATACTTGATGATTTCCTCTGTAGGAGTAAGGTATAAACCTTTTTTTAAAGAACAAAAATAAAAAACCATGGCTGGTATTTGCAGATCAGAGGCTGTGTTTACATTGCAATAAAAATATTGGATACTACTATATCCAGGCAGTGAAGAGGCAGTGAAGGATAGGCGTGCCTGGCGTGCTCTGGTCCATGGGGTCACGAAGAGTCGGACACGACTGAACGACTGAACAACAACACTATATTAACTTCCAAATAACTCTAATGGTGTGCTTAATAATTTATCTATCTCTTCCATTGGTTTTTTTGTTTGTCCTTATGTGCACTTCTTGCCGAGAGAGGGATCAGGGCAAAATTTTACAAGTGTACCCTGTATCAAGGGGGCTCCTTCTTAGTTGCACAATCCCATGCTATGCAATTGCATGTATGAATAGTGCAACCACGTGAATGGAGATGACTGAATGGGTTATTTCATGACAAGTACCCTTCTGTGAGGCTGCTGATTGAATGAGAAAGCTCTGCATGATTAGACCTGCCAATGTGGGCATACTGTTCATACATTGACCCCTGCACTATGGCCTTTGTGCTTGCTATACAGTTACACCTACCGTAGCAGTCACACCAGTCATAAATAATATACTTCACAACCTGTTGAATTGTCTGTGGACAACTAGATTTAGGTTTGTTTTTCTTCATTGAGGCGCTGAGTTTAACACTTGCTGGTGAGCTGTTTTCACCTACTCTTGAGAAAGCAATGAACTGGAGGGCCTGTCAGTTCAGCTGCTGCATTGCGTGAAATCAGAGAGCAATAATAATGTGGTGCTGGCAATATTTCGAAACTGATGTCCAGTCATCCCAGCATTCTTCTCATATTGCATGGGTTTTTGAGCGTCATTGATAAGCTGATGATTCCCTTGCATTGGTATTTACAGTAGGAGAAGATGATGCCTAGCAACATTTCTAGAAGACTATGGTAAAGCTCATATTGAGCTATTATATCGAGTCAAACCATTGGTTTATCTGGGCTAGTTACTTGCAGGATCTCTAGCACTGCTACCTGATTATTTTAACTGGAGATGGAAGGGATTGAATCGGGACCTTCTACTCCACCACTTAAGCTTTGCCTCTTCCCTAACTCACAGGGGAGAGGACAAAAAGCCACAAATGCCATTCGATTCAACTCCTTCTGGATAATCCCCAACACAGTAGGTTTTAGGTACCTGAATCCCTGGCTATAATTCAAACCTGGGCATTGCATATATTACGAATAAGCTTAAATGTCTAGTTTTGATCATGAGTTACTGAGTTTGTGGCAAGCGGTATAATGATGGTTTAATCTGTAGAGGTGGCACTCAGCCAAGTTTTATACAGAGTAGATAAACAGTAATGGACCTAACTTAGTCACGTTCATTAATTTCAGTAAGGCGCATATATATATATATATATATATATATATATATATATATATATATATGATACTTTTATTCCCAGGGAATGCAGCAATAATAATAAAAATAATAGTTACAGTAAATATGTGGCAAAACTTCCATTGACTTTAATTGCCTGCCTTTAGAGTATAATCTGAGCGAATGGCTAATAAATAATGATGAGTTTGTTTTCTCTCCCTTAGGGCCAACAAGCCAGAGATGTCCGACAAAATGTCAAGTTTCCTGCATATTGGAGACATATGTTCTTTGTACGCAGAGGGATCAACAAATGGATTTATCAGCACGTTGGGGTAAGTGAGCCATTTTTCAGGTGCTGCAGGGTGTGTTTAATGAGCTGGCATTGGAAGAAAGATAGACATAGTTGTCTAGAAGCCAATGCTGTCATCGCCATGTGTTTAACAGTGCTGGGTGTCTCTTTCCTTCCCTGCAGCTATAAATCCTGGGATAAGAAGTTTCCCAGGTGAGTGAATCTGCTTCAGCAGAATCTAAACATTTCACTTAAGATAAATTTTTAAAAAACAACTGCAGCAGCTTCTTCATCTTCATTTTGTTGCTCAGGGCAGTCTCGGTGGAATATTGAAGCCCGGAGCTCTGTGGTTTACCATCTAGATGAGGAACTGGCAGCGGAATCCAAAGAGAGAATAATACTATGTCATTGCCTTCTGCTTCTTAGGGGGCACTCTTTATTACCAAGATAATTGAGGAAACAGTGAGATGAGGGACCAGAATGGAGCTTATTGGCATGATAGCAAATTGAACGACAGTAGGGAACCCGAAACTATTCTATAGCCTAATGTGGAAGGTCATATGAAGAGTTAGTGTGCCGAGCACAGTGATGAGGCCCTTGACAGGGCGAATACTAATGATTTGGAACCTCTTATATTTTACAACCTCCTGGCTGAATTACTGCGAGGTGTTTATATGTGGGGCTGCCCTTAAACAGTTTCAGAGCTTCAACTCAGAATTTGGCAGCTAGGATACTGGCAGGTTTCCCAAATTGATCCATGTTAGGTAAAGGTAAAGGGACCCCTGACTATTAGGTCCAGTCGTGACTGACTCTGGGGTTGCGGCGCTCATCTCACATTATTGGCCGAGGGAGCCAGCGTACAGCTTCCGGGTCATGTGGCCAGCATGACTAAACCGCTTCTGGCGAACCAGAGCAGCACACGGAAACGCCATTTACCTTCCCGCCGAAGCGGTACCTATTTATCTACTTGCACTTTGACGTGCTTTTGAACTGCTAGGTTGGCAGGAGCAGGGACCAAGCAACGGGAGCTCACCCCGTCCTGAGGATTCGAACCGCCGACCTTCTGATCAGCAAGCCCTAGGCTCTGTGGTTTAACCCACAGCGCCACCCGCATCTCTGATCCATGTTACACCAGCTCTAAAGGAACTCCCTTGCCCCCTTACTTGCTACTAAGCCTAATTCATGGTGCTGAGATAGAAAATGAAAGTAAAATATTCTCAGAAATTTATAAGAGATAACATAAACTAATCTGTGTAAAATTATTCTCCTCAAAGGACAGTACTGTGCCCCTCTGAGGTGTGTGCCTTAGGGGGCGGCCTAGTTGGCCTAATGATAGCATTGGCCCTGCTTGGACACCAGATGTCTGAAGGAGTGCCATACCAACCTGCCCGTGTGCTAACAGGTTAAGGGGAAATATCTCACGCATGTTCAAAAGGGAGAGCCTTCTCTGTGGTGGCATCCTACCTGTGGAATGCCCTCTTGAGGGAGTTAAACTTGTCACCAACAGTATATTTTTTTCAGCAGCAGGTGAAAACTCTTTAATTTGCCCATGCATTCTAGAACAATGCCTATAGCTGTTGAATGGTTTTATTCCCCTTTCTCTTGTTGCATTTTTGTAATCTTAAATCTCCTTGTTTGCTGCTCCTTGTTTGCTGCTCCAATTTTTGATGAAAGGTGGCTCACGATTAAATAAATAAGAATAAAGCTCTGTTTTGAAGACATCAGTGTTAAAATGAGCATATCCTGCTAATTCTATCTGGGCAGAAGCACTCAAGGAGGACACAGAGCAAGGCCAGTTAAGGGTGTGGCATGGAGAGATAGTCCCAAGGGCCACTTAGAGAGGTGTAGAGGGCCACATTTGGCCTGCAGGCCTGAAGTTCCCCTCCCCTGCACTAAATGTTGAGTCCTCTGAGTAAGTAAAGCCCGGAAGTTGATGAAAAAGGTTGTGCATTGTTAAATATAATTCTCTCCCCACACCTACCACCCTGTATATCTGGACTGTTTTAACACACTAATAACCACCCCGCCCCCCATAGAATTCTATCAGTTATGTTTTATCTGCACAATCAGAATGAATTTCTGGGACCAAAATGCCTTTTCTATGCAGCCTGAGCAGGAGCAGTCACCATTAAGAAAAAGAGGTCTGAATAGGCCAATATATATGTGGACTGTCCCTGGGTAAAGTTATTGTTTTTCTTTAAGTTCTCAATACCTATACCTAGCTCAAGGTTGTCATCTGAACTAGTCAGATGTTTAACTGAAAATCAATCACCGTCATTTGAAAAAATTGGGCATCTTGACCCAAAGTGGCAACTAGACGTTCTGTTTTGGTGACTGCAACCTTGGTTTAAGAAGCCCTTTAGTGCCTAGCTTATAGATCTGAGTTTCTAACCCTGCTCCCGGAGCTAGACACCACCTCAGGTGACAAAATAACTTGCTCAGCCTTGGATACAATATTTGTTGTTCTGCCTTGGGCAGCGAACAGTCTTGAGTTGGCCATTAACAACCAGAACACCCTGTTGGAGCAACTGTGCAAGGGTTTACATGTTAAGAGCTCAAGAACAATGGGAACTGAATATAGCTAAACACAGTAATGATATTTTGTTCAAGTAAATATTTCTCTGAAGCTGAATCCTGCTTAATATTCCTGTGAGATGATGACTTGAAGCTTAATCACAGCCTTGCTTCTGTTTTTCTAAATACAGTGTTCCAATGGCTTTGGTTCCTAGTTTGCAATATACCTAATTGCCTTTTGAACACTAAGCAAGCTGTGTAATCTTTATTTTGATCATCTGTTTGCCTGGAATAATGCTCCCTTGCCTATGATCTATTTTTGGAACAAGGTGAATCTTTCAGCTACTAGAATTAGCTGTCTGGATGCTTTTTGCAAGACTTTTTTTGAACTTCATAAAATCAGGGTGGCTTCTTGCTTTGATACTCAGTTCCTCCTACCCTTTCCTGAGCACGTCTTTCCCCATCCTTTGATACCTTTGGGGAGGTGGGAGGGCTGATGCAACAGAGAATTTCAGCAGATTCACCTTTTCCCGTCATTGCACTGTAGCAGTGAATAGCTGTCTAGCTGATATTCCCTCCTGCTTTAAAGTTACAGAAGCAATGTTCCCTATTGCATTGGGTGTTTTTATCCTCCTTATCCCCTGCTGTGGATGAAGATCGAGTATGGCCTTATTCATAGTCTCAGAGCATATATTAGTCCAGTTAAAGCAATACTAAGGCTAAGAGCTGGTCTCTTTCCTTCCTTTTTGAACTTTAGTTTAGTGAGGGGGGGTTGTGAGGGACCCATATAGCATTTATTTCCCTCACATGAAAGCCCTGGGGTGGAAGATTGTTTTTCCTTTGTCAAGGGGGCAAGTCATAACTGCAAGTCCTAAGCAAAATTTCTATGACGTGACTGACTGGACCACAGAATCCATTAAAAAGTTGTTTTTAAAAATAACTAATAGTATCGACATATCTTCAGGGCATTACCTAGTTTATACATAGTGGTGAGCCGACCAGGTGCAGAGAGAGCCAACATGCTTTGCTCCTCTCCAGTCTGTTAACTCAGTGTAGCTCAGCAGCGAAGGCAAAGCTTGGCTTAACATGTCATCAAATTGTGGTTAAGTGCTCTCTTCCTTCACCACAATCATTAGCAAAGAACAAACCACGGGTATAAGCCGTGATTAAGGAGGAGAAAGCTCAAGCGTGTCATGCTGTGTTGAGCTACAAGGACCAGGGAAGAGCAAAGTGACTGGGATCTCCTCACTAAGAACTAGCATGTTTACTCGTTTGTGCTAGGTCATGGTTTGGCTGCAAACATGGCCACTGAAACTAACGTTCCTATGGACTACACCAACTGTTGTTTAATGCCTCCCTGGTGGAGTTATTTTCACTTTAAGTGGCTTACAGTGTGCTCCTAAGCGTGCATACTTGGAATTGTTCACAGGATATATAAACAATTGCATATATAAAAATACATATAAAACCACTGCATATATTGTAATTTTTTTGCCATTAACTCTTATCACAAACCAAGAGCGTTTTTATTGGAATCTCATCTCTATTATGGTCTTTCTTGCTGCACATTACTACAGAAAAAAAACATTGAGATTGGAAGAGCATGCTGGGAAAATAAAAAAATTAGAAGGGGAAGAAGGCCAAGATGGCACCTCATCTTCTGCCTTCCTAAATCTGCAGCTGAAGTCTATTACTTTGAGACCCTGAAAGTTGCCATTAGAATGTCTGCATGAAGTATCCCTGCCTTGGCTAGTGGAACACTTTGATAGACAATAGACTTACTTTACAGTACTTGGTCCACAGATCCACCACTTGAAGGTACCTTCTGAATGTCAGAGGTTTATCAATAGATGATAAGAATGGATTTGAGCACCGTGTTGTACAATAATAGTGGTTTCTTCTCCTTTCCTGTTTCTCTACATCAAAGTATGTCTGAAATACTCCCTCTCTGGAGACTTTCTGTCTTCCATGTTAGACAGGCAGGGACTTAGAGCGGAACTTTCTTTCTGGTGGAAAGCATTTCCAAAGAGGTCTTAAAAATAAATAAAAATATTTTGCTGTAGTCCTTTAAAACATCAGGCTAAGGCTATTTTATTCAGACTGGCATATGGAATATGAGACTTTATGGGTGCTCTGCTCATTTTTACAAAGTTGATACACTATTTTATAACCGCGGAACGCCTTCTCCAGAGAAATATTCCTTGTGCTTTAATAGTCTAATGAAAACATACCTCTTCCACCTGGCTGACTGCTACAAATGTTAACTCTTTTTGTTTTATACTTTGCAATGCCTCTTTAAACTACAGTAAATCAACAGATACACTATTATTTATTGATCACCAAAGTCCATTTTATTACTGCAAACATAATAATTAGAGGGAAAGAAATTCTGCAAGTGACGACCAGCTCATCAGCTTCTGGGGTCAAAGTAAAACAGGGTCAACCGTTCCTTTTGCTAAGTTAGATTGCTAATGTGAGCTGTTGTTAGAGTCTGTGTGGTGTTAAAAGTTACCATGTTGCTCTGCTGCTGGGGAGACCTGCACTCAGACTCCACTCAGCTGCAGAACTCACTGGGTGAGCTTGGGTCATTCACTATATTGTTCATTCTAAATTTACTTCACAAGTTTGTTGTGAAGAAGAAATGCAGGGGGAGGGATGAAAATGGAGGGAGAAGAACTCTGCAGCCAGCTTGAGCTCCTTGGAGGAAAGATGAGATACAAATGGGGGGTGGGGAAAGCATAATAGCTCTAGTGCAAGATGGTTGATGGCTGCGTAAGCAGCCACTGGGCAAATCTGTATACGCTTCTAGCCAAGGAGAGCGGCTGAAATGATGGCATTTCAGATTGGGAGCTGGTTGAACTATATGTTGAACTTTGACTATATGTGTGAGAAGAGTTACATCACTAAAGATTGAGGTAAGCTTTTAGCCACTTGAATGTCACTTGGTTGACTGTAAACATCTCTCATGCAAGCAAGACTTGGATGGGAATATATTGGAAGGAATTCAGCGTCACACTGAGGTGATTTGTTTTGTGACTCAGGTGAGGATTCAGATATGTGTTTCCACATTCTAGTCAGTCTTTCTCAACCTCTGCACCACACTAGCTTACAAGCGTGTGAAGAAAACACAAAGCACTTTTAAACTGTCTGTTGAAGCTGTTTAGAAATCAGTCATTGCCGCCTTCAGTTTTCATTTGGAGACCAGTAATTTCCATATAATAGGACTTTTAAAATGGTGTCTGTCCTAAACAACATCCATATTCTGAAATCCGAAGTAATCCAGATAAATGCTTGCTTGTATATCAGATTCACATCTCTGTGCAAACAAGGACATTTGTATTCTGAAAGGTGTAATGTTTAAGTCAGTCACATATACCTTTATTTCATGTTTTGTGATAGTTTACATGTGCGAGAATCAGAGTAGTTCCATCACAGGTTTTAGCAATTGCTTGGACTGGATTTCTCGGCAAGCTGAGTCTGTGTATGCAGCTATAAAACATTACAACAGGTCTTGCTCTACATTTACAGTTTGCATTGGGCCTGTTTCAATAAAACTTTTTCATTTACTATAACTTCTCTGCATCTTCCTGGGGTCCAGGAAGTACACTGCAAATATCCGGATCTTTCTCTCTCCCCTCCGCTCCATGCCGTAAATCTGTTGGATGGTAGCCTACCTGTCACTGAGCAGGAGACACAGGAAGCGGTACTGAACAAAATCTAATTTTGTTCAGGGTCATAATGAGCACAGTAATTATTTGGGAACATCATCAGCCTCACAGAATCTTGAAATGAATTCATAAAGTTATTCATAAAGTGTGCTGGACTAGCTCAGTGTCTTAAAACCAGCACCGTGTACCTTCAAGATGGTACGTGTTACCATCTACCACGTACTTACGGTATGAACAATGCCTCTGATGTAAAAAATGACCTGGAGTTTTGATACTGAATATTTTGGTTTTTGTTTTCCAATCCATGCAAGGATCAGGAACCTGATCTCTCACTTCCCCACTTAACAGAAGATGAATCTGCACATTTAATCAAATGGAAAACACACACACACACACACACACACACACACACACACACTTTACTGACTACATTAAACTTTGACTTATATACTTAACCCATTTTATTGAGACTATTATTTTATGCATAGCAAGGTTGGCAGTATATATGTGTTGCACAGCAGGAAGAAAATGAACTTCACTCTGATCTTTGAAGAAAGGTGACTTTTGAACAGTGACTCTGGGTTTTAGTTCAACTTTTTTTTTAAAGGAAGATGGTAAACGGGACAGTAAATTCTGTGTAGCTCAAAATCTTGTGAAAAGTAAACTTTCCTTTAAACTTCATTGGCCATTTTTTTCATGTCACTGGTTCTCTGCCGTCTGTGGGACTTTAGTTTTTGGATAAAACTATGCCCCAGTAGCAGATGGCGTGGTGCAGCAGCAGTCAGCCTTTTTGCTGATGCTTACCTTACCTAGAGGTAGAGGGGGCACGGGGGGGGCAGCAAGGTCAGGTGCTGAATTGGCTCCCCCAGTGCATTTGCACCATGCCAAACTCATGGCTGCCTTCAGCCAGAGGCCAAGTGAGTGCAGCCATCCCACCCTGCCATTTGCTTCTTCTGTGCTCATTCTTATTTGCTGCATAAGGCTTCCAACCATTTAAAAAGGTAAAGGGACCCCTGACCATTAGGTCCAGTCCTGTCCGATTCGGGTTGCAGCGCTCATCTCGCTTTATTGGCCGAGAGCCGGCGTACAGCTTCCGGATCATGTGGCCAGCATGACAAAGCCACTTCTGGCGAACCAGAGCAGTGCACGGAAACGTCGTTTACCTTTTCGCCAGAGCGGTTCCTATTTATCTACTTGCACTTTGACGTGCTTTTGAACTGCTAGGTTGGTAGGAGCTGGGACCAAGCAACGGGAGCTCACCCCGTTGCAGGGTTTCGCACCGCCGACCTTCTGATCAGCAAGCCCTAGGCTCAGTGGTTTAACCCACAGCGCCACCTGGGTTCCCTTCCAACCATTTAGTATGGTGCAATCCAGGGTGTTAACCTATTCATGCAGCAATCATTTGTCCACTGTAGGTGTGATGAAGAGTAGGTTTGAGCCTATTGTCCTTGCCTCTAACCTATTCGGTCTAAACAGAATTTGCATGACTACAAATGATTGGTGTGCCAATTTTTTTCCCCAGGGTTCCCAATCCCATAGAAAGCTAGGACAGTTTTCTGACAATCTTTTAAATGTTTTCCCTTTTCTCTCTCTTTCAGACTTGTAGATGACCGGTGTGTTGTACAGCCAGAAACAGGGGACCTTAACAACCCTCCAAAAAAATTCAGAGGTGAGATTTCTCAGCCATCTGCTGAAATGTTGATACGATGCTCCTTTGTACTTGGGTCTAGCTTGTCCAAAATAGCAGCTGCGCACATGAAACAATAGTTTCGGTTATTTGTTTGCAGTATAATGGTGTTTTGTCTTTTGGGTTGAGGATCCAAAGTTGGTGTTGGTTGCCATGTGTATTAAAGTGTATTGCCCTGAAGAAGCGTTGCGCATTTGTTTTTATTGTACTTTAGCAGACTGACTTACCTCTTCTAAGAACCCACATAAATCTGAGAATGTGCAACAAGACATCTTTGTGAGTAACAGGATGTCTGTGTAGTTTCACTTGCTTTTCTCCAGGTGTGAAGGATAATACTCATTCTAGGATTGAATAAACAAGCAAAAAAAGATGGGTTGGCAGACCATTGACTGACTCAGACATGACTCTTGGCTTAATCTCAATAGTGTGTTGTGAACTTAAAACCTTTCTCCTTTAGATTTTTATTTTATTTTTGCAAACGGTGGGCTTTGTCATGGGAATTAACCTAGTTCTTTTTAAACAGCAACTTTTCAGTTCACAGAAGTAAATTGGAGAAATAACACTTGGTCTTCTTTTTTGAGGCAAATCTTGTTACAGTTTTTTTTTAATGGGTTTTATTTACTCCTTCTGGCACTTTGAAGTGACTGAATTCAACCATCCTCCATGGGGATATTAATTGAATTAGTGATGCTGCTGGGTATTCTCATTGGACTTTGATTTTCAATGACAAAACACTCTGGTCTTTGGTTTATAAAAGAGGACTCTTGAATAGAGGTAACACTGTTACATTCTCATCCAAGGAGTGTCCAGTAAGGCATTTATATCCTACTCATACTTTAAAATAATACCTGTGTGACCCTTTGGAAGGAGAAAACAACAGTATATGGACCTTTTGGTTTAGTCCCGGAGGGATGATTTTATATTAAACATTTATTATGTTCAGAGCTTGCTATGAAATATCCTTTAGCTTTGCATACACTTTTTTGCTTCATTGTGTTTGGAATTTCTGGACCACAGGAGTGCATAGGTACAACCAGTGCTTTTTTTCTAAAAAAAATAAATGTTTAGGGTACTCTCATTTTCCTACTCAAATTGAAATTTGTTGTTGTTTAGTTGTTTAGTTGTATCCGACTCTTCGCGACCCCATGGACCAGAGCAAACTTAGATTCACAAAATGTTTAGGGGTATACATACCCCTGTGTCCCCCCAGAAAAAAAGCACTGGGTACAACTACACTGGCAAAATGTAACCACTGCATAGACGACCATAAATATGCAAAAAAAAAACACCACCATGCACAGTTATTGTGACCAGGTGAGTTAAAACATACATAGATTTTTAAACGTCCCAAGGTGAAACACATTTTATTTGGACCATCTTAGTATGATAGATTCCCCCCCCCCCAACCAACCATCTTACTACAAAATAATGTGTGCACTGAGTTGGCTCCACTGCAGTGGTGGAATTATGTGTTCCACACAAAATTAAACCAATGTTGTGTTGATGGAACTTGAGTACTTAAAGGAGGTGTGAGTGGGTGGATGTTTAATGGGGTGTTTCAGACTAAATGGAAATAAAAGATCATCATATAGTGAGATACACCGGGGGGTGTAATTGCTGCTTCATGCATAACACAGCAGCTTCATATCTTGTTTTCAAGCAACCTGTACTTGGGTTATTAATCCCAACTGAGGGTGTACTACTACTACTACTGCTGCTGCTGCTAATAAGAATAATAATGCAGAAACTACCTCTGTGTAGTAGTAGTAGTAGTAGTAGTAGTAGTAGTAGTAGTACTGTAATAAAGCATTGTTTATGATTTAGAGCTAATGGTTTAGACGCATACCTAGTAATTGCTGGAGGAAATGCAAGGTCTACTCAGGGAACTCTGAGTAACTACCGTAGATATGCATTTTCTTACTATGTGAACAAGCTGCACCAAGTCTTGAGTTTGTGTGCTTCTCTTCCCCACCCCACCCCCCTCCTTTCAAGCATCAAAGGGCACAACTAGAAGTTTTCGCTTCCACTTTACACAAACATTTCTCGTTGTATCTGAAACTGGAGAAGGAGGGGGTTAAACTTGGTGAGAGCAAACCAGGTTCAAACTGTGGCTTTTTGGACAAGCCACACTTCCATTCATTCAAACAGAATGGTGGGCTGTGGATTGTTAAAAAAACCTGGAAGCTTACAGTTGCCTTTATAGCTGTGGGGAAAAAAGGAGATGGGAGGAAAGACCATGTGAACCCAAAGCTCATCTCACCTATTTGATTCCCATATATTCTCACACTTCTCTCTGAGTGTTCATGTGTCTGAAGAGAATAAGTGCTTTGATGGAATATAGAACACTATAGATTACTAAGAGGGACGCGGGTGGCGCTGTGGGTTAAACCACAGAGCCTAGGGCTTGCCGATCAGAAGGTCGGTGGTTAGAATCCCTGTGATGGGGTGAGCTCCCGTTGCTCGGTCCCTGCTCCTGCCAACCTAGCAGTTCGAAAGCATGAAGTGCAAGTAGATAAATAGGTACCGCTCCGGCGGGAAGGTAAACGGCGTTTCCGTGCACTGCTCTGGTTTGCCAGAAGCGGCTTAGTCATGCTGGCCACATGACCCGGAAGCTGTACGCCGGCTCCCTCGGCCAATAATGCGAGATGAGCGCCGCAACCCCAGAGTCGGTCATGACTGGACCTAATGGTCAGGGGTCCCTTTACCTTTTAGATTACTAAGAGGCAACAATGGAAGTAATTATTGATAACCTGTGGACCCTAGTGATGTCATTGCTGCATCCTAGCATGGTGAAGTGGTGTTTTGGGGGCACTGGTGGGAGCACAGGGTTGACTCCATTGGCAAAATTGATCAACACCTTTATCCTTCAATATAAGCAGTTTTCACTGTAAAAAGGTAGTGGGGTGCATTGTTGCTTCCTATGACCTATGAACAAGTATTGGGCAGCTACCGGTACAGTCGAGTTAGGATTCCCAGTTGCAGGCATGTTGTTCATGCTTCATGTCTTTGTTAAAAGAAACATGCTAACACTTGTATGCTAATGCATAAAATGTAGAGTCCCACACTCTCGTCTCATTTCTTAAGATGAGACGGAGGGAGGAAAAGATGGTCCCTTTATTATCTACATTGCTTTCAGCAGTTCAGAATTATTCCAGAGAAGCTGGCATTGCTTTTTATCTGTGCTGTCAAGCGTGTGTGTGTTTCAGCAGCGTACTGCTTGACTAGCATACTGTTGCTGCAGATTCAGTCATGACACCTTTGTAATTATCCATGTGTCTGTTTGGGATATGAAAATGAGTGGTTGTTGAGTTTCTTTCCTGGCAGAATAAGACTTGGAAGGATCTTTTTGTCTCCATGATGACTTCTTGTTCATGTGGATATTAAATTATTGTGGCAAGAATTTGTATTTTATCAAATCAGGAAATTGGTCGAAATGTGAGATGGTTTAAGAGGGAATTTTTTAATGATATCTGTTCAATCCTGCTTTCCTTTTGGTTATGATAATCTATCCCGTTAATTAGAGAGAAGAGAGAAATTCAGTTCAGTTTGCATTTAAAGGCAAACTTACCTAATTTTCACCATCTGAAATATGATGACACAGCCATCTATTGGAATTTGTACTTCTCTGAATTTTGCAATGCTGTTCTCTAGTCTAGCCAATTAATGTGTACAAAAATGCACATACTAGCATAATGTGTGCATTATATTAGTGACAATTACATACGAAATGCCCTATTTTGCAGAACCTGCACTGTTACAAGTATAGTACATCATACTTAATCTGCACTTGTAAGAAATTGATCTTTTAATGTGGAAGCATACATAGTTTGCAACCCACTGCCTATTGATATCAGGCAGGCAACTTCATTGTACACTTCTCACTGTTTTATTTCTTTTTAGCTACTGTTGATTTTAATATCCACTTGAAAAAAGAAAGTGAAGTTGACAAATTTGCCCATCCCTGCCACCAATAGAGTTAATTCTATGCAGGTATTTTGCATGAGGGCTCTCTGTTGCTGGCAACTCTGTTCTACATATTCAATTCTACAAGAGCAGGCTGTGTTGCTGCAACATTAATGGCTGACATACTCACTGCAGCAGGATTTCTGATTTATTACATTTTTAATCCCACCATTCCTTCAAGGAACTCATTATGCTGTGCATGGTTCTTTTCTTTCCATTTCTTCCTCACAAAAACCCTGTGAGATATATAGGTGAAACTCGAAAAATTAGAATATCGTGGAATGGGTAATTTCTTTCAGTAATTCAACTTAAAAGGTGAAACTAATATATGAGATAGACTCATGACATGCCAAGCGAGATATGTCAAGCCTTTATTTGTTATAATTGTGATGATTATGGCGTACAGCTGATGAGAAGCCCAACTTAACAATTTCAACTTTGGGGTTTTCATCAGCTGTACGCCATAGTCATCACAATTATAACAAACAAAGGCTTGACATATCTTGCTTGGCATGTCATGAGTCTATCTCATATATTAAACTCCAGTAGCTAATGAAAAAACAGTTGCTTACATAAATGGACTTTTCCACGATATTCTAATTTTTCGAGTTTCACCTGTAGGTTTGTCTGAGAGGCAGTGACTGCCTCAAGGTCACCCAACAAGTTTCATGGCTGAGGGCGGACTTGAGCCCTGGAATCCAAGATTCTGGTCCAGTGCTTACCACTATATCATACTAGTAGGATCCTGATTAGGCTTTTGTCTCTGCCATAATAACAGCACAATCCTGTACTTGTCTTCTCAAATGTAAGCCCAGGTGATTTCAGTGGGACTTATTCTTGGATAATTGTGTATTGGATTGCAGCCCAGGTTTGCTGGGTTTGGTGTCTTTTACAGCCTGTTGTTATGCCTGCTTAAGTTCCTTTAAATTCCTTTTTAACTAGGCCTTTGCCTGACTTGATCTACATCCTATGCCCTTTTAAAAATGCTGGCTCTTTTGGGTTTTTTTTAATTAGGTTGTTTTTGTTTTGATTTTATGTATTTTGATATTTTATGTGAACCGCCCTGAGACCTTCGGGTATAGGGCGGTATAGAAAATAAATAAATAAATCATTTTTTACTTACTCTTGGTGTGATTTTGCAATGGATTGCAATGTTAGCCTTTACAGTGGCATATTTAACTATTTGTGTATTTTAAATAACATGTGGAATAATAGCTTATTTCATTTATTTCCCCTGTAGCTTTCAGAACTCTTGACAAACACAAAGCAATATTGTGAGTTTAAGCCTGTTTTCGCAGGTAGCACGCAATGTGAAGCCAAACCACAGTTTAGTGTGAAACAGCAAACATTCAGGTTCTCAGAGAGAAGATCTTGGCCACTGCACTCCCCCACTGATCCTGCAGCTGCTGAGCTGCCATGCTACCTGGGGCTTAACAGTTCATCTGAATCCTGGTCTTGCTGCAGACAAACCATGAGCAATACCAGTAAAACAAGGACAAACCTTGGTTACAACTTGTGGTTTCTCTGAAGTGAAGCAAACCATGAGCCCAGGAATAATGCTAAACCAAACCATGGATTAGCCTTGGGTGGTACAGCAGCTATTCTCAAGCTGTAGTAGCTTGCGGTTCCGTAATGTAGGGGTTCTGCCTTCATGAATATATTAACTTGCAGAATTTATGGGTAAACCTCACCTTGTAACTGCCACATCACTGGCTGTGAGACCTGGGTATATGTTCCAGCTGATTATGACGAATTTTTCCACAATTTTCCTACTAAATCGCAATGCCTTGCTTGATCTGGTTCCCTCTAAATTCCTTAGTATCTTAACATTCTGAAACATGAGCACACTTGGAACCAGGGTGGATTTGATTTAAATCAAATTGATTTAAATCACGATTTAAATCACGATTTAAATCACTAGTCAGTAAGGCTTGATTTAAATCACTAGTCAGTAAGACTTGATTTAAATATTTTTTTTACAGAAAGACTCATTCTTGCTGGTATAATCTTAATATTTACAACCATATGAAGGTTTCATTTTTGGAATAACAACTTTTCAGAGTAGTTTTTACAGTTATATCAAAAATTACTGATTTGGTTCTACTACTAGAAATACATAGACAGATAATTATGAAATTATGGTGAGGTTTAATAAGTTAACTGTTTATATTTGGACAACTTTTCTGCTGTACTTTATTGGAAGGAGAAAAATAATCATTTCCTTAATAACCATTTAAACAATTTATTTAACTAAGACAATAACATGATAGCATATGTATCCATGTTTGTTAACTGATGTAGTTAAACATTTTTTTTTTTAAAAAAAAACTTAGACTGAGTTTTAGCACACTTGATAAACTTAAAACAAATCCTTATTTCCTGATGAATAGCCTTTGGACTACAATGTAACTTAAACAGAAGACTATATTTAGAAAGATTTTTCCTCCAAAAGCATTTTATTTTAAAAATCCAATTTAAATAAAAAAAATCCGATTTAAATAAAAAAAATCCGATTTAAATAAAAAAAATCCGATTTTTTTGATTTTTTTTAAAAAATCATTGATTTTTATCCACCCTGCTTGGAACCAAAATTTCTAAACCACCTTCAGTCTAGTTTGCAGCCCTAAAGTATGGCAGTATTTTGGTGTCTTAAAAGGATGATCTAAGCACTTTGTGGACCATTCTGCAAGGTGTTTCTAGCTGCATGGAACCATCTGGTTGTGAGTGGGAGTTTGCATTATTTCCTCAAGGCTTGTGGAGAGCTGTTGCATCAGCTGTCCAGGAAGAATGTCGTAGAGCATCTTTGTGCTGGAATGTTAACAGCTTTCTTCAGCTGTGATAGGGATCTAAGGTGATGAGCCCTTCAGAAGCTGGTAATTTATTTGTGGTGCTTCCCTCTAGTTCAGTAACATGCACCGCATGGCTCTCTGTATCTAATGGGTAATTCCATAAGTAAACCATTTCTTTCTCCCTTGGAGATCTGTTGTGACAGAAATGTTCATCGCTTAGTCTGGCATACCGAAACTCTTTCTATGAACATGTGCTTAGTATGATTGATTTAGAGTCAATTGCGCCTTGTGTTGCTAAGTGACGCAATTTTTAAAGCATGTTGTTGGAAGGATGGAGTCCATGAAATGTATATAATGAAGGAAATCCTCATAGTGAAACTTACGGCAAGTAGTTTTCAATTCTGTTTGGCCCTTTTGACACCAAACCATAGCATGTTTGCTGAGGTTTCCAAATTCTGGAATCACACAGTTTTGTTTTTTGTTTTAAATAATGCCTGGGTAGTAGGGTATAACTACTGCTGAGTGTCTAACTCTTTAAACAAAAAAAATTACATATTTTGGAGAGGTGACAAAATACTAGATAGCATGGAAAGGTTCTGCTTAGCTTTGTGCACCATGCACAATTTACTAGATTCTGAAATTAAAAGAAGTTTAGGGCCATGTCAAAAGTTTAGCACACAGAGAGACACACAGAGAGATTTCCTACTACAAATTGGACAATGAACCCAGAAGTCTATAGGTTTTTCCAGCAGACCTGCTGAGTGACCTCAGAGGCTATAGTTGCATACTCCTGACTTCTCAGTATTCTGTACTGTGTCCTTTTTAAACATGCTTGGCAGTTTTTATCTTTGTGGGACTAGTATCTGACTCATGTTGCTATGTACTTTGAAGGCCATGGGTGAATATAGCAACATTGGCTGCTGGGTGATTATTTGGCAACAAGTTTGCTTCATGTTCCTTCTGCCCCAAGATCACCAAGATCACTGTGACGTCAGGAAACCTTGAAATGATTGCATAGCGAAAGTTCAAGCACTCCTTACAATTTTCCCAGTTTGAGACATGATGTGATTTGTCTCATCGCTACCATCTCAATGGCTGTTACATCACAATCATAGTAGGTCACAACACATTATGTGCGGCGGCACTGACAATTGGTTTACCAACTTGTAGCCTTCTAGATGAAACTGGAGACTTGTGAATGATGTCACTCTGGCTACTATAGGAGTGCAGTGTATGCTATAGGTCCCAAGTTAGAGGACCAGAGTTATCTCCATATTAGGCTGCTCTCTGACTCAGATGCTAGTCTAGCCGACTGACAAAATCCCCTTAGATATCAAAACGACTAACTGTTGGGCTTATACATAATAGGCTTCCATGGAAAACATGTTTGCATTTCTGGCTCATTCAGGGCAAAACAGAACTTTATAACTGTTGGAATCCCAATTAGTCCAGACTCATTACAAGGTTAGATCTCTGGTAGGTATTTTTCTGTAAAGGCCTTAAGCATTGTTTGCTAAAACATTCCATAAACTATTATGCTGCAAGTTTGTGGCCTCCAATACAAGTATTTAATGTACCGGTATCTTTAAACATAGCAGTTCAGATTGTACTGTACTTTGATTCCATTTTCAACATGTTTGGGCCCCTCTGTTAGTTTTTGAAAGGAAGGGGGGAGGGAGTTATATTTTTGAAACCATGGGTTGGCTTTGCATACTAAACTTTTGAATCTCTATGACTTTTCAGTTCAGCCCTATTCATATTTTTATGATGCGTTTCCAGAAACTTGGGTAGATTGATTCTTTCTTGTCTGACCACATGGGAAGTTTCTGAAGTGTTATGAACTTCTCATTGGGTGGTGACATGGTGATGCTAATGTTAGGCTGAGAGAATGGCCTGGAGCATGGGTAGGCAAACTAAGGACCGGGGGCCGGATCCGGCCCAATCACCTTCTAAATCCGGCCCATGGACAGTCCGGGAATCAGGTTGTTTTTACATGAGTAGAATGTGTCCTTTTATTTAAAATGCATCTCTGGGTTATTTGTGGGGCATAGGAATTTGTTCATTTTTATTTTTATTTTTCAAAATATAGTCTGCCCCCCCCCAAAGATCTGAGGGACAGTGGACCCTGCTGAAAAAGTTTTCTGACCCCTGGCCTGGAGGGACATGATGCAGTTCCTGTACTGAAGTGCACTTCCTGTAACATACCTTCAAGGAAGCCACTTGAGAAATGTAGGTAGAGCTCCTTGGAGGAAGAGTGCAATGTGTGGAGATATAGGCCTTAAGAAAACAAAATCAAATCAAATGTCTTGTGCATATCCAATAACAAATTTTCAGCCCAGGTCTAACCTTGTTGATGTTGACTTTGATGTTAATAATGTTAGAGGCTGAAGCTTCCCTCTTCTTCTGTTTCATCTGCCTTTAGTGATCTAAGAGTGCCGCATGAATTGGGGGCTGCATTCCCTCAGATTACAACTTTGTGGGAATTGAACATCTTCCTTGAAGTTTGTTTGTTTCTAGACTTATGAGAAGGAAGGGAAACATATCCACCATATTGTATATATTTATTTATTCTTGCTGCTGCCCTCTCCAAATATTCAACATCCATGCACAAAGCACAATTTTTAAAGCAGGATGAGAAACATCTGGCCTTCTAGCTGCTGGCCCCCAACTCTCCTCATCCTTGACCATTGGTCATTTGGGCTGGGGCCAATGGGAGATGGAGTCCAAGGACATCTGGAGGGCAACAGATGTTAAAGGATCGTTGTATAAAGATGAATGTGGCAACAAGCGTTTAAGTTCCCTTTTAATGGTTCCTTTTTCTCCAGTATGGAAATAAACTGTAAAGGTACTGCACGTTTGTTACTTTGAAATACAAGCTGCAGCAGAGATGACAGCGGCAGATGGGACAAAATTGAAGTCTGGGGAGCAGCATAGAGACGGGAGGTTTAATTTGGCATTTTTGAACATCTAAATCTCCCCAAATTGAAAGAAAAACAGGGAAATGTGTTACTTGGTGTGCCTGGACTGCTGCAGTTTGCTGAAGCAGCGTACACAGTATGATTTAGAATGACTGAGCATTTAGCCCTTGCAAACAGCTGATTTCTAGTCTTAAATGAAAGTCGGAGATATTAAAATACAGTAATAGGAATGAAAAAACTATAGGTTCCAAACGTAAGTAGAATAAAAAAAATAAAATATTCAAAAGTGTTCAGAGAGTAGTATATGTGGGATTGTTCCATTTTGCCTTTTAAATAGCTTGCATGGCTTGCTGTGATAGGGGGCTGATGATGGTGACATCAGTGCCGTACATTTAGGACACAGTTATACCACTTTGACAATCATGGCTTCCCTCAAATAAGCCTGGGAAATGTAGTTTAACACCCCCAACAGAGCTATAATTCCCAGTACCCTTAAACCAAAGTTCCCAGGATTCTTTGGGGGAAAGCAATGTGTTTTAAATGTGCTGCTGCTTTCAATGTGTGGTGTGGGTGTTAAGGATGATGCAGAACAAAGGAGAGCACTGTGTCATGTTAAGAACATAGAGTCATGTCATATACCAGGTCAGCTTGGCATCTGTAGCAGCTCTTGAAAGTCCTTCTAGCTGGAGATAGCATGGATCGAAACTGGGACATCCTTCATGTAACACATATGCTATGCTGCTTACCTAAGAATTAGGGTTAAGTGAACCCTTGTGAATCAAGTTGTGCTGCAGGGCCTAAAAGCTACCCGCTTTACTTCATCACTGCCTCTAGCTGTGACCCCTGCTGAGTAGATTTGAAATATGCTTGTAAGGTGGCATTGTGCAGGGTGTAGGGAGACACTGACAAGATCTGCCTCTAAATAACTAGGAAACAATGGATACCAGTGGTAGCCAGTTTAAAATTGTTGCGTGTGTATTTAAGGAGCTTATTTAACTCCTCCCTCCTCCTCTAACCTTCTTCACTTTTGCAAAGAAGCACATAATGTTTTGGGTAGGGCTGAGGGCAACCATGCCAAAAGGCCGAGTTAGCTACAAAGTAGAACACTCCGGCAAATAAATCTAGCTCCAGCGTTGTAGACAAAGGCATATTGCAGATTTGTTGCCATAGCTGCTGTGTAAAATCTGACCTTAACTGCAGTAACACTATGTTAGAAAGAACTAGATAATCAGTTTTCTAAAATTAGTGTGTTCCCTACTTAATAAGCTGGTATGAGCAAGATATTTAATGAAATATTATACTTGGTTACAATATGCCATGGGACTGAAATACTTTGGATCTATGGGGAGTTGAGCTCAGAACTGCTTAGCCTCACTTATAGCTTCATAAAAGCCATTAAAAGTGTATAATGAAGTGTGACTGTGAAAATAATGTTCAGGTGGTCTGAGTATCTTCCCTGAAAGACTAACGGTGGAATCCAGTGTAGCACTAAGGATTTCTGCTTGAGCAATGGAACATTCCCTGCCTCCTGCTGCGTGCCTCCTAAATCTGTTGTAAATATTTCCCCAGCCCTCTGGAGCTGATTTGGGAAGGGGTCAGGGTATATGCCCAGAGAGGAGAGGAGGAAAAGTCCTGATGCACAAGTGGGGAAATCCTTCTGCTGATAGGATGGTACAGTCGTACATTGGAAGTTGAATGGAATCCGTTCCGGAAGTCCGTTCGACTTCCAAAACGTTTGAAAACCCAATTGCAGCTTCTGATTGGCTACGGGAAGCTCCTGCAGCCAATCAGAAGCCACGGAAGCCCCATTGGACGTTCGGCTTCCAAAAATAGTTCGCAAACCGGAACAGTCACTTCTGGGTTTGCGACGTTCGCGAGCCAAAACTTTAGGGAACTAAGCTGTTTGAAAACCAAGGTATAACTGTATATTGTTAACACATCTGTGTAGGCCAGTCCTAGTCATATCTACGCAGGAATTCTATTTAATGAGCTTACTCCCAAGGTTAGAACTGCAGCCTACGATTTCAGGGACTATAAGTCCAGAATCCTGGACAAATTGGGTGTACACAGGTTGCCCACCTTTAGCTTTCTGAATTATGGATATTCAGAACACAACAAATTGACATTTTCAAGGTTGGTTCTCTGGTGTTCTTTCCAGCTGAGATTGTAACATAGCAAAACAAATAAAATAAAATAATAAACAACTGACAAAACACATGGTTGTGTACAGAATGTTCAGTTCTCAGCATGCTTATGGCAGACAACATAACACTATACTTACTTAGCTTTGTTTTCTTTTTTAAAAGCAATATTTCCTTTCCCCTCTCAAATAAGCAATTTTGAAAGAGGAGACAAGGCTGTTTGAAAATCATTAAGGCAAGTAATCCTTCCATATACGTGTATGTGTACACTCTGTTCCTAGTAGGACTGTTAGTTCCTGAAATATGAATTCATACAAAATATGAATGGATTGCATCCTTGCTATCCATATTCATGATGCATATATGTTCAGCTTTTACAACAATATAGCAAAATGTTTTAGTATATTTCCTTTTTTTTTAAAGGAAAGGGGGAAACCATGAACAAAATATGGGGAAGGAATGCATGTATGTGTGAGAAGTGTTAACAATTTGTATAAGTACAGTGCAAATGATGGCAGACTCTGCAATTCTGTTCTCTTTCTGATCCCACCTCTGTACTACAGTGAGTAAGCATTCATGACCTGATACTCTCACCACTTAATACATTATTACACTAAGTGAAACTAATGGCATTACTACCTGGTGCATTCAACAATTATTTATTTATTTTTAAATTTTCTATACTCCCCGTCATCTGATGATCACAGGGCGGTTTGCAATATAAAAACACAAAAATGCACACCATAACAACGAACAAAACAATACCCCCCCTCAGTTTAAAAGGCCACTGACTTCCTGCTATCAATGTTGTTCTGCTTTCCCCCTTTGTCTTTTCTCTACAGTTTCAGTACACCTGTTTGTGCAACTGTAATTATATCTGTATAGCAAAACCATCCAGTCCTTGACTTCTGTCCTTGAGTATGCTGGTTTCAGTCATTTTGTTATGCAAGCTATGAAAACCTGCCTGTCCAGTTCGTCTGTGCTGGAGACTTTCCCTGTATTCAGTGCGTAAGCTCTGGAGGTGAATTTATAGTTTTCACTATCAGCATAGCAAACCACAGAACGAATGTTGTGTCTTCAAAGAGAAACAGCTTTGATATAAACACTAGGTATGCTTCAGTTGCAGAGCATCTATACCCCATCTATTGTGACTTACTGGTAGATTTCAGCCTGGGGAAAAATAGAACTTTCAGAACTTACTTAATCATCCGTAATAGTTAAGGAAGTTAAGGTGGCCCAGTGGTGGATTTTACTTGCCAACACTTCGGGCATGTCCTGATGGTTGCTTCACTTGCCTCTGATTTTAGATGCCAAAGCTCCTTGCATGTCACGATGACTGCTGTAACCGACACAAAGCAATTTATTGAGGCTGTTTTCTCTTTTCCCTGCTGTGAGGAGTTACTGCTATGTGTTAAATAAGCAAAACCGTTCATCCAGCGGACAAACATTTGATAAAGCAATTGTTGCAAATTCGAGTCAGTTCTCTGAAATTATGAGAGTTCATAAATAGAAACTAGTGGCTCCATAGTTCTATGAACAAAGGGCCATGTATCTTTGGCTTGACTTTTGTGTTGGCTCTTAATTGCCACTTCTCTCCCACCCTGAGTGTTGTGGCATGTGCCAAGAATTCAAGGGAAGGGAGAGGTGTTTCCTTAGGCTTCACATTGGGCTTCTACTGAAGGGAGAGCAAAACCTATTTCTCCCAAGTTCTCTGCAAGTCATGGAGAGTTTGCAGAGCAAATCTTTCTGCTTGGGCTGTGGGACAGGAGTAGATGTTGGGGGTGAGGGGAAGGCAGTTGTCGCCGTTGACTTATCTAGTAGCTTTGTGGAAGCCTCACATGTTGCAACTGCTGCCTGCAATATTTATTTTGAAAATTGTTACCCAGTCAAAATGAGATCTGTCACTGATTTTTGTTTTGTTTTTGGATCAAGAGATATTGCCTTGCAGGTTAGATTTATGACTTCTGGTACCTTCATGGAAGACCTAAAGCTCCATTTATATATGCGACCCCCTAAGATTTCTCCCACATATTTTGAAAATTGAGACCTTGTCTGAAACTATTCAGATGATTGTTCTGTAGAATAGGATGCATAACTGGATTGAATCCTTGTCCTTTTTTACTTTGAGTTTTGGCAGCTTCTCTTTGTACCCCCTCCCTTTCAACATAAGCTAAAGATGTATTTTAACTGCCAGTACTGTACCTGGCAATAGAGATATAATTTTCTTCAACAGGTGATGGATGCATGATTAGCATCTTAAGCATGGACAAAGTAGCATTCTGTCCTCCATCAGAGGACAGAATTCTTCTATTAAGCAGTACAATCTTTTATTTTAAGCCAAAACAACTTTAGATACAAAATAAAGACTAACTTGAGTTTAATAGCATGTTTTTATTCTTCCAAGGCGCTGATGGATTTTGTCCACTGTATTAACACAAGATTAGTTAGACTGGGAGGTAGTGGGTGGCCCAAGGTCACGCGATGAGTTTCATGGCTGAGTGGAGATTTGAACTCGGGTCTCTTTTGCCCGTGTCCAACACTTTACTCGGTACGTCACACTGGCTCTCAACAGTGGTACTTAATAGTTCCTTGGCAGCAGTTCTTCATGTATAGCCTGGCTAGACTTACCTTAAATAACCCTCACTTTGGCAGTAAGTTTGCTCCACTAGCAGATGAAAGGGATTTGTCCTTCTCCATATTGCCTTGGTACATGAGGTGGTGTTCAGAAAAGGTAAGGGAAAGTAGGAAAGGACAGAGGCTGTGATACTAACAGGAGGCAACAAAGGATCAGGTAATAGGCAAAAGGAAACAGAGTGCAGTTGGTCAGCAGCAGCCAATTAAAACCAGAGATTCGAGTTGCCATTTGGGGGAATTGTACATTTCTCTAATGTGTGCTTTGCTGGGATGAACTAGCTATAGGGCTAAACTTTGTATCCCTGAGAGAGAATGTATGATGGTGATGATGCTAATCATAATCATAATCATATTTATACCGTGCCCATCTGGCTGGGTTTCCCCAGCCACTCTGGGCGGCTTACAGTATACAGTGGTACCTTGGTTTGCAACCGCTTTGGATTACAACCGGTTTGGATTACAACCACGTCAAACCCGGAAGTGTGTGTCCCTTTTTTAAAAATTACAACCCCTCCCTTTTTGGGGGGATTACAGCCAATTTTTGGTGGGGAGGCCCCATTGGTGAAAGCATGCCTTGGGTTACAACCTGTTTTGGTTTACAACCGGACCTCCGGAACGGATTATGGTTGTAAACCAAAGTACCACTGTATATAAAAACATAGCAAAACATAGTATATTAAGATTATATAGTATGAATGTGCATAATATTTCTGAAACCAGGATATTAAAATTTTAATAAGAAGATTAAGCTAACTTAATTTTGGATAAACTTCATCAGAATCTATTTTGTATGATATTCCAGTGGTGAATAGAATTTAAATATTTTTGACTTGGTCTAATGTAAATTTGTTTTTTCAATGGCAAATTGAAAATTGGAATCATTGGGTGCAATACAACACCACCCTCTCTTTCAGTTGTTCTACCTATACAAGGATTTCAGCTTGCCAGGTAGAACTATCCCCTCCACCCCTGCATGCTGTTCTAGGAATTCTTCTGACTACCCCGAGCCAATTTTGGAGGGATGCAATTGGGGGGGGGGGTCCCATCACAATAGGGCTGGTTATGTAAATCTCGCCCAGTGTGTTGTAGTCAGTGTAAGTCTTACTCTGAGTAGACCCACAAATTAAGGCATGATTAATGAAATAGCAATGTTAGAATATAAATATGCATAAAACCATTTCCAGAGCTACAGAAACAAACCTCACATCAAGTGATGGCTAATTGAAATAGGAGGGTTTTCAACATCTTATTTAATATTACAACTGAAGGGCCCAACTGTATATTCTTGGAGAAGGTAGGGGCCATGACTAATAAGACCCTATCCCTAGCGCCTGCCAGTCTCACTAATCTTTAAAGGTGACCAACAAGCAAAACCTTGGATACTAATCTTACAGCACAGGGAGATTCATATGGGTACAGGTAGTCCTTCTGGTCCCAAACAGTTTAACGAAGAAGCAGACTTTTTTGAAAGGATGTTTTCCCACTGCTTGCTGCCTTTACTTTATTATTTAATCGCTGCTGGTGCCTATTGCTCAACATGCTTAAAAATAAAAGATTGCAGAGAGTTCCAAAACAATCTATCCAAACTGGGTGAATGGGCAGCTAAATGGAAAATGCAATTCAATCTAAGCATGTGTAAAGTGATGTACATTGGGATGAAAAAACCCAACCCCATTTTTGTTTTAAAAAAATAAACAAACCCATAGGCTAATGAGATATGAATTGGTGCTGACAGACCATAAACAAGACCTCAGGATCATAGTGGATAGCTCAATGAAGATGTTGACCCAGTGTGCGACAGCTGGAAATGAACTGGCAACCAGTGCAGCTGTTTTATCCCAGGGACTATATGCATTCTGAATGGAATCTGGTCACTGCATTTTCGACCAGTTGAATTTTCTGAGTTGTCTTTGGAGGGGAGTCCTGCATGGTGTGTTGTAATGATCCCGTCTGGAAGTTACCAGAGCACGGAGTACAATGTCCAGGTCATCTCTTTTCAAAAGGAGCTGGAGCTGGAAATAGGCAGCCATAGCTACTGAGGCCACTTGAGCCTCTAGTGACAATGTAATTGCTTTTAAGGAAAATGTAGATTTTTAGATAGGAAATCAGATTTTAGCTAAATGGCGTAGGATTAAAACGGGAGGATTAAAAAAGCTAAAACTTGTTCTTTAAGCTCAGGGGTCAATTAATTTTTGCAAACAGCTTCAGTAATAAGTCAAGTTTCTGGCTTTAAATTTTGAGATTTTCTTTTGCCTGGAAGAAAACCTTTTCCGTGGGAGGCCTAATATCAGATGGTGGCATTTTAATTGGGAGCCAGTTTTCTTCTGTGGTAGCGAACAGAAATTGGCACGGTACGGTGTAGAATGAGATATCAAATGTCACTGCTGTTACAGTCCTGGTGGACTGCTTTTGAAGTAGGAGGACCTTGTTAGTTCTCTAAAACACTAACAGCAAGAAAACAAGTGGTGGAACATCCAGTGCAAGAGTTTCTGTTTCCTGTTCTCCTTCTGCCCTTTCCGTTGCTCACACACTTCATGTTAATTTAGCTTATTCAGGATGCAGTTCTCTACCCGTTTCCCCCAAGAGGAAACCCTGTTGAATTCAGCAGGACTTGCTTCTGTGTAGAGGAGATGATGATGATTTATTGAATTTATATGCCACCCTATACCTGGAGGTCTCAGGGCAGTTCACATAATAAAATAAAGATATAAAACCACAAAAAACATAATAAAAAATAATGTGGGATGAAGAAGTTCGCTTAGTTTGCATTTTGATGCGAACCTGTCAATTTTGCTCTTTGCACAGCGATACTTTGAATATCTCCTGCAACAACAAAAAGCATCCAACCGTATATATTGGGGGAAATAGCAGGCAAAAATAATAGATGGAATGGCTTGTAAAATGTTTATGAAAATGCGTATAATTTTTCATGCATGTTTTTCTTTATTTCAATGAAGTTTGTCCACTGATGGAAAAATGAGGTAAACTGTACAGTACTTTAAAACCGAGAGAAATCAAAATGCATAGATTTGTTCATTTCTACTTTTGAATAGACACATATAGGATTATCTTTCAGTCTTTTATCCTAATGTGATCTGGTGCCCTCCAGATATTGTGGACTACAACTCCCATCAGTCCTGACTACTCGTCACATTGTTCGGGGCGGATGGGAGTTTTAGTCCACAACATTTGGAGGATACCATGTGTCTAACCTTGCTCTATCGCAATCCTCTTCTCTTTGCAAATTAGCACCTGTTCATTCACTGTTCCTGTCTAGTGGATAAAATGGTCGTATTTTCAATTAGAAGCATGCATGGTCATGTAGTGTGAATTCTAAACTCTGCTTTATTTATATCCTGAAAATATGATGGGTAACGTGTTGTGTGAATATTTGTAGAAAATTGGACCAATAGTTTATGGAAAAGACTGTCTATTTTATTCAGAGACCTGTTAATATGTTCAGCATTGCCAAGTGCTTCTGCAATATCTTCTGCCCACCTGGCATAGCATGTGATGCAGCCTATGTTTAAAAATAGCATGCATCAATCCTGTCATAAGTGAGAGGCACTGTAAGTCTTCTGCGATGCTCACACTGTAGAAGCTTACTTTGGGGAACCTTCAAATTAGGCCCCAGTTCTTTGATTCATGTTTTTGCAGTGTTTCAGTGGCGAGTGTCTATATGGGGAACCGTGGGAACGGCAGATGTGTGGAGAGAAGCTTGAGCCACTGACTGGCTGCTCAAACAGGAAATGCAAGTTGATTGCTGGTTCTGTTTCTCTTGGTTGTCAAATGTCTAAGGCAGCTTCACAGAGCAATATACTAAAT
Organism: Darevskia mixta; assembly: GCA_034641385.1. Classification (NCBI taxonomy): domain Eukaryota; kingdom Metazoa; phylum Chordata; class Lepidosauria; order Squamata; family Lacertidae; genus Darevskia; species Darevskia mixta. The sequence continues at coordinate 7,654,825 of JAWWNH010000013.1, forward strand.
GATTGTGCTGGAGAACAACTTAATGTTGAATCATACTTTAACCACATTCTCATTTCTTTGCCCCAGCTTAGCTGCTTCCTTCCTTTCTGCTACCACCCATGCATTTATATTCTTATGGCTTATCCTATAGTATATACTGAAATATAACTTAGTATCCCGAAAGTGATATGCAGAAATCACTTTTGTTTTTAAGGCATTCAAAAGATGTGAGACATCGAAGCACAGTATCATTACTGTAAACGCACATCCATTAAACAGGATGCCTTTTTGAAATCCTGGTTTATAAGGCTCTCTTAATTTGAATGCTCCTCATATTGAAGTGGTTCAGCAAATACAATTTTCAAAGACTGTGCTATTTAGGGATTTGTAACCGTGAATAGGCAATGAGAATAACTTCATATTATTCTCCTGATGTAGGTTCGAAGCAGAAATCAATTTAGCTTTTGAAAGAAACGTGGTTTCTGAAGAAGTAAAGGTTTTAAAGCTGGCAACGTGTGCAGTCCTAGTTAAAATTTTGCCGTGGCCTTGAACTTAATTGACAATCTTAGATAGTTCTCTTTCTCAGTGCACTACTTGTTAACACAGGGACTGCCAATGGAGCTGAATGTTTGAAGATGCAGAGCAGACAAAAGAAAGTACTTCTTCACACAGCACATAGTTAAGCTGTCTATACTCCTCAACATTTTTAAAAAAACTTTTCCGCAGAATTTATCTTGCAGCATTTACATTCCAAGGTGTGAATACCCCTATGTCAGAGCATTTTGTATGGTTTTTGCTTAAGTGTTACAGTGGAAATGACAGTCACCCAGAAGAGAGGTGTTAAAGCACTAAAAAAAAAAGTGTCTAATGTAGAGTATATTATACTAGGGTGCACTCTGCTTGTATCTCATGAGCAACAACAGCACAAGCAAATATTAAGCTTTAACTACCCTGCTGAAAAGGACAGGATAGACTGTTTAACTCTAGACTTTAATATGTTCTTCTGTGTCTAAGAATATGTGGTAGCATTCTGAAGCCTGGTTTAAATGCCTTTAGGTCCCTTTTTCTGGCAGACCTTGCTTCCGTTCATGGTTTCTGAACATTTGTTCTTCCCATCTGAGAACCACGCTAATAATGCTGGTGTAGTTGCATTTTCTATTATCCAGCTGTCTGATCTTTAGCACACACCACCACAAAAAATAAAAAAATACCCACAATGAGGCCTGCTTCTTTCTGGCGTTTAGCTTTCACTTGCCTTATTTGGTAACGCTCTGCTCCTTGTTGCTTCTGGAAGGAACTGTTCTGCTAGTTTAGGGACTATTTTTCCACTTTCGTTTCCCTTCCTCCAAAGTTAAGGAGATTTTTTTCAGTAATAGGGAAATCTTCAGTGTTAATGAACTTGGATTATTGTGGATAGGAAATAGGCTTGATGGGAGGTCGTTCTGTGTATATCTGTGTCATTGAATCTTTAAGCGTTTGAGAGAATTAAAAGTCCACCTAGTTCAATGTCTTCATGCAGGGCACGCACGTCCCAGCTGCCAATTCTTCTGAGAATGGCTTTCGGTGTTCTAAAAAGTGCCAGAATAGCTGAGTTGACGATATTGTGCCTCTTCTGTAATGTTTGGAAAGGGAATGCTGTGGGCATTTTAAAGCATAAGGCATAGCTGGGTCAGGAGAACGCTAAGGACACGTGTAGGCAAACAGTCCAGGTAAGAGCCAAAGACTTGGATCAGACCAAGGCAGAAGAAGAGAATTGGTGAGCAAGGTGGGTCTTGGGGACCTGAGAAGGCCAACACTCCTGAATTTATGGGCTGGCTACTAATTCCATGGTTCCCATCATTGTTGCCCCTTCCTCTCCCTGACGGGCCAAAGAGAGCAACACCCTCCACTTGCCTTGCCCCTCTCCTTTTGGGCAATGACATGGAGGCAGCCCACTTGGAGATGGGGCCCATTGCAGGAATCTTTTCCCATGACCAATATGGAGCAGGTAGTGGGTTGGTGACAATCAAGGAGCCCTGAGTCAGAACTGCTTACCAACTTGCCCAAAGCCTCTTTCTGTTTACATTCATAGGGGAAGTTAGAGCTATAGAGATTTTGGAAGCTTCAGTGGTCACAGGTGAGCTTTGTATTCCAAGATAGGTTGAGGCTGTGTGGGAACAATTAGACCACTCCCATGTTGCAGTTAGGCCCTTCTAGCATCTTGATTGGCCATTCAGAGAACACTATGCTGGATCAGGCTAAAGCCTGTGTTCATTTTGCCACACATGGCTTTAATGCACTTAAAACTTTTGGGGTCGTACCTTTTAACAGGTACTTATCTTTCAACATTTGGAGCAATTCAGGTTTTGTTTGTTGACTTTTCATCTCAAATTGCAAGAGGGTTGCCAAGTGAGAAAATTTCTCTGTTTCTTTTCGGAAGAAGTGGGGGACTGTTTCAAAGCCACGTCTCTAAAAATGTCTTAGTGGAGAAATTCCATGCTATGTTACAATAATTTCTGATCCTCTGCCAAAAGATTGTAGTTGTTTAATGTAGACTGTCTTGGGCCTCCACTAAGGATTTGAAGGGCTCAGCAGGGCGGGAAGAAGGGAAGAGAAGGGTGAATTCCTATGAGCTTGAGCAGTTGGGTCTTTCCCTAAAAGCATCTAAAATTAAACAAGAACTGTGCAACATTCAAAAAGCAGCTTTGAGCCATGTTATTCTACAGGTTTCAGAGATACGCAAAAGGGCACTATTGAGCAAAATAGGGAAGTTGCATTAACAAAATAGGGAAGTACTACTACCAAAAAATTAGCAAGTATGCTTTGAAAATGATAGTTTAAAGCTGACTAGTTACCGTAAGTAGTAGTTTCAGGGATTTTTTTTTTTAAATCCTGTTTAAGTCTTAATATTAGGCAATGTACTTTATCAGCTTTATAAAATGACCAGTGGGCTTTGTTCATCTCTTGTAGATGTGGGGAAACAGCAGGTTTTGACTGATATTTCTTTCATTCTCTCTCCCCCCCATCTCTTTCACACACATGCATTTTTAGGCAAGAAATTCATGAAGGTGCTGATCATACAAACTAGCTGTTAAATGTTGGGGATTATGCATGTCACCTCACACAATCAAGACTGCAGATAGAAGTTTGACAAAAACTGTCCTTTTAAAACGTGGTTATCTCCTCTATAACTTGCTTCGCTTTCTGAGACTCCCCAGGTCCTTTCTAACTACCGGTATCTGTCTGGTCATGCAGCAAGGTACTATTTACCTTGCTGCTAAATATAAAAATACAGAGCAAAGAAATACTGCATATATATTTTTTTGAAATCCGTTTGCTTTACCCATCTCCAACTTTTCTCCATTTCACTCAGTTATCTCTTGGGCCAACTACTAGATTACATTATAAGAATCTGATATTCTACAAGTAGAGTGCATCAGCTAGGCTCTGTTTCCCCCCGCAAACTGTTTCTAGGAGTTCCCAAAATGCCCTCCCCTCCCTGGAACTTCTGAAAACATTCACTTATTCATTTACATTGACCTCACTTGCCTCCTTTCTCTCAAACATCCTCAAGGGCCCCCTAACATTGTCATGTAGCCAAATCTGATTGTGTGTGCAGTGCAGTGCATTGGGTTTGCCGCATGATTCTTGTTTGGGTGAGCTGCAGAAAGAGGAAACAGCAGCCATCAGAGAGAATAATGGTGCCAAAAGGGATTGGATGGGGTGGGGAGGGTAGATATTCACATAAACTGGATTTTTCTTTGGCGGGGGACGGGACAATAGCTGCCCCACCTAGTTTGCTAGCTTCTGTCTGAGAACAAAATGGAGAATATTTGGGGCAGCTCTAATCCTGGTAGTGGGGATTCAAAGCTACTGTCCTTTAGCTGGGAAGGAAGAGTTTGGGTATTCCCACTGTTCTGTCACCAACTGATATATGCTAGTCAAGAGATTGCTGAATATGGTGCATTTGTTTCAAATGCGGCTTTCCTGTTTCTGCTCAGAAGTTTCTACACAGCCTAAATCTTCCCTCCTCCAAAAAGGGGGAAAGTCACAGTTGAAATTTGCATACCCTTTGCCATTGACAACGTTATGCATATATTGTACTTGGTTAACTGTAACTGAATATAAAATACCTTGCAAGAATTACGGTTCTTATTGAGCCTTTCGTGGGTGTCTGCATTTTTAATGCAAAGTTTCACACTGCTACTGAAAGCAAATAAGGAGCAGGCAACGTTGTGGCTACCTTCTCCATTGATCAGTTATTTTCCCTGTCCCATGCCAATCTAGGAATGAAAACTTAGGACAAAACTAGACGTGGCATTTGTCACATAGTTTTGTCATTGAATAGCCTTTTTAAAAAAGCAAATAAGCTAGTATTTGAGGGGTTAGGGTTATGAGTTTGGGTTCATGGGGGAAAGAGACTTTAAACTGTCGTGCCTGTCTTGGCCCTTGGCTTGTCCTCCCACTGTTTTCTAAGAAATCAACTACTTACAGGCAAACCAAATGACAATTTTCCTGCTTTCTTCAGATTTGCATTATCTGCAGCTTTTTAAAGAGCTACCCATTTATTAAAGCATAAGAAGGTAAAGGTAAAGGGACCCCTGACCATTAGGTCCAGTCGCAGACGACTCTGGGGTTGTGGCACTCATCTTGCTTTATTGGCCGAGGGAGCCGGCGTACAGCTTCCGGGTCATGTGGCCAGCATGACTAAGCCACTTCTGGCGAACCAGAGCAGCGCACGGAAACGCCGTTTACCTTCCCGCCGGAGCGGTACCTATTTATCTACTTGCATTTTGATGTGCTTTCGAACTGCTAGGTTGGCAGGAGCAGGGACTGAGGAACGGGAGCTCACCCCGTCGTGAGGATTCGAACCTCTGACCTTCTGATCAGCAAGTCCTAGGCTAATGGCCTTTAAAATATGCCCTGCATTTTGGACTGAGCAACGGGATATTACCTGGATGGGGCTGCAGGTGGGCATGGCAGTGGTAAAAGTTGGGGCTGAGTGGACATACTGCCAGGAGTCCAAGACTGGCTCATCACTCACACTGGATTCATCCTTCTTGAGGCTGCCTCTGTTCTTCTGAAAGGCTCCCTTCAGCTTTCCCCTGAAGTCTTCCTTTTGGTCAGGTAACTTGAAGATCCCACAAAAATGCTGCAGTTGCCAGAGGCTATCCTAGAAAACTGTCTCTGGAGACTTCCTGTCCTTTCTGGCTTCTCAGCTTCTGCCTCGGCGCTTCATCCTCTGACCAGTAAATTGACTAGCCCCCTTTCCCCTCAAACAGTGCTCTGCTTGCCCTTATAGTATTTCCAGTCAGATCCCTCTGGCCACTCATTAGGTTCTCCTTGGAATTGTGACTCTGTGGCAACTAAGGACTGGTGATTTATTTATTTTTTAAAAATAGAATGTCCACTATCATAATCTGACCCTTTCCCAACTCTCCTTTTCTGTATGAAAGCCAAGTTATGGTGTTAATTGCCATCACAGAAAACCTTCCAAGTATGTAAGGACCTTTAAAAAACAACCCAAAACCCCACGAACTAACAGCCTAGCTGTTCCTTGGAAAACTGCCAACTGAACCCCTATGGCTGCATTGCATCTCTTCCTGGCTTTAGTCAGAAGTCAACTGACAGTTTATCTCTTCATACAGTTCACTCTTTACCCCAGAGTGTTTAAATGTAACATGTTTTGTTATAAATATCCTCTCACAGTGCAACCGTTTCTTCACATCCTTCTGGTAATTTAAATGCATCGTTTGTTTTCTGTATGTTATATTTATTCTTTGTATGGCATCCACTGATAAGCTATGAGCTATCAACATGTCTCTTTCAATGCTGTAACTTTTTAAATGGCGAGCCTGAGGTAAATGAAGCACGATTTAAGCTGCTACACACACACACACACACACACACACACACACACAAAACAATAACTGAAAAGTACATCCAGGTGGTGCTGTCATTTTACTGTCAAATATCAGTTAAATCAGTTAAATATAGTTAAATATAAAAGGTAAAGGTAAAGGGACCCCTGCCCATTAGGTCCAGTCGTGACTGACTCTGGGGTTGCGGCACTCATCTCGCATTATTGGCCGAGGGAGCCGGCGTACAGCTTCCGGGTCATGTGGCCAGCATGACTAAGCCGCTTCTGGCGAACCAGAGCAGCGCACGGAAACGCCGTTTACCTTCCCGCTGCAGCAGTACCTATTGATCTACTTGCACTTTGACATGCTTTCGAACTGCTAGGTTGGCAGGAGCAGGGACCAAGCAACGGGAGCTCACCCTGTCGCGGGGATTCGAACCGCCGACCTTCTGATCGGCAAGCCCTAGGCTCTGTGGTTTAACCCACAGCGCCACCCACGTTAAATATAGTTTGGTGCTTAAAACATCGGAAACCAGGTGTCAAGTTAGCAAACTGGGGGAAAGCAATTCAAAGTTGCAACACTATCACAGAACTCACCCCTTTTTTTCCCCTGGGAGCATTCAGACAGAGAGATTGTTGTGTTAATTTTCCTGCTTATAATGCTAGCACTTCTGTCCTTGCTTCTAATGTCCGTTCACACTGCATTACCTGTTGCATCATGGAATTGTGGCTTTTTAAAACTGCGCCCAGTAGAGTCCCCCTCCCTTGGAACGTGTGAGCAATAGGAATGGCTGGCGTCTCCCTCCCTTGCTGCTTCTCAAAGTGGTGGAGAAAGGGCAAGAAAGCATGATACTCTCTCTACTGTGCAACCTGGAGAGAGGATAAGTAGGCAGGTGGAGGCAATAGCTGTCTTGATCACACTTGGATGTGCTGGGCCCAAACCATGGTATTACCCAGAAATTCTACTCCAGAAATGAGGAATATGTGGGTCTCCAGATGTTGCAAGACTACAACTCCCATCATTTCTGACCTTTGGCATTCTGGCTGAAACAGATGGGAATTCGAGTCAGTCAACTTCTGGAGGAACCACAAGTTCCTTAACTCGGTCTAAAATCTGTGCAAACTTAAATAAGTTCCAGTTGGTTGGGAAATATTTTGGTTCCCTGATTCTCCAAGTTGCTGCATTATTACATTCCTGGAAGTACCATTTGCTGATTGCTGATGGCGAATGAATACACTTTTCTCTCGGGTAGAAATGAAGATTCTTTGTGGCTGGCACGTTGATTACAATTTGCAATACAAAAATACCAGCCTGAAGTGTACCTTCTGTGTTAGTCACAGCTGTCAATCTCTGCAAATCATTTGGATGTAAATTCGAAACATTAGTGTCTGGGGGGAAACTCAACTTGAAAGCTTAACCCCCTCTTCCATTTCCTTCTTTTTAAAGCCAAATATTCTTGCTTTGTTTTGATTTATGGAGTTGGGAAGGGGTTGTTGTTGTGATCATGGTCAATAAAATGGAAGGTTCTGTTCTTCTTTTCTGCTCTTTCTTTTGATCTAGAAGGATCTCAAGATGGTTTACATAAAATACAATGTAAATGCTTCTATTCCCTGTTACACACAACATTATTCTGTGGTAGCATATCCTCTTACTGCCCCATCCCCATCCCCAGTTCTCATTAGGCTGTTGCCTGGGTGCATGCTTCTTACTTTCACCTCCAGCCCCTAGGACTGAAGTATTTTCATTGTCCAATGGCAGGATTATGTTTGGAGATCTTCCGTATCTAAAACCCTGCAGATTATCTGCTAGGGTTCAAAACTAACTCTTTAGCTGTGGCTCCCAAGATTTCCTGTTCTCATTTTGCCAGGACTCTTTCTGAAATGAGTTTAGGATTATAATTGTGCGGGTAGGATAGTAAATAACTTTCAGTGATAAGATCCAGGTGACCTCTTGTTCCAGGTCCAAAAGATTTGAGCCTTGAGCCATCAATGTATTTTTTCTACTGAAGGGTATTGGGGCTGACTACCTGTAGAATAGGATAATTTGGCTCATTTGTTGCCTTTTTCAATAACTTGATGTGGGATAGTAAGATCCCCTGAAGTAAGTTTTCCCCCTTAATTTAGTAAGAGGGTTCAGATGATCCTATATCTGCTTATTAAGCTGAAACAATGCACAGGCCTTTTACTCATGCACAGAGCCCCGCTATGCAAGTTGTCATTAAATTTCTTAATTAACCATCATTTCCTGTTTTGTCCGAACTGGGGGACTATGGTTAACTGCTCTAGGACAAACCAGGATATTAAGCCATATTTTCAAGTTGATTATGCAACTCCATATAACATTGCATTGCCTATTGCATTACATAACGACAGCCTAAAGTTTTATTTCTGCATAATTGCAAAGAGGCACTTGGAACAGCTGTTCTATTTTTCACTTTTCTGGCAGCTAGTAGTTCTAATGGTTACGGTACTTGGAGCACTCAATTCTGAAAGAGCTTGATTTAATTTTTGCATTATCTGTTGCTTAGCAACTGATGAGGGGAAAATTGTTCTGATCTAGGGAGAATCTCTTTTCCTTTTCTCTCCCCCTTTCCCAAGCAGTTATATCTAATTGTGGCTTCCCAAGTTGTTAGTGTAAATAGCATCTTGAACTTGCTAAAACATGTTCTATTTAAAAACCCTCACTGCTGAAACTTACAATACATTAATATATTTGCTTCATGCCACAAAGACAAGCAGCAGTCAGTGACTGAGAACCTAAACTCCATAGGCAGCCCTTAGAAGGTCACTTACCTGTTTTGCTACTTATCTCTGTTATTCTTGCCATGTTGCCACTGCCTGCATAAATGGTTAAATGCCATGTGCTTGCTCACTGGTGCTTATGGCAAAACAGAAGGAAGACATACTGTAGGTATTTATATGTCCAGAATCTGTCTACAGTTGCTTATCTCTCTCAGCTTGAAAAGCCTGATGGCATAGTCATGGGTCCTTTAAATTATAGCTGCTCGGAAGATTGGTACTGCTGTGAGGGATGGCAAAGTAATCTTTACTTTGGATGTAGAGATGAAACTTTGCTCATTAGTGGCGCTCACACATTCTGTGGTAGAATTTTAAGCCAGTTGTAGAAGAGAGTATTGCAACTTGTATAAACCTCTGCGAGCAAACAACTACTACAACTTTTTTAGTTTTTGTCTTTTGGCATAAGTAGATTTGGCCCATAATACCTGTTAAGGTCCATTTATGCTATTTAAATACATTGCTTCAAAATGCAATTATTCTGGTGTTTGAAAAAGCGTTTCTTGCTTGACCAGATTTTGTTAGTTTTAGCCATAAGCTGTTTTAGCTGTAAGCTGCAACAAGAAAATGTCAGACCAAAGGAACCACTTAAACAATAAGTAAATCTAAGTGATCATGGAACCAAAGCATAAACAGCAATGTTAAAATGTACACAGCAATTTGCTCGTAAAGAAGGAAGCTATTTTTTGGTGTGTGTGTGTTTTTTTTAAACAAAAGCTTCCATCTCAGCTTCATTCAAGCCACAAGAGGTTTGCCATTGTTTCACAGCTGCCAAGGCAAAAGTTTCCACAGTTTCAACTCCTGTCATTGTTTTCACTGACCAGGATAGATAATTCTTTCTGCTGGTCTGAATAATTTTCTTAATTTTCCAGTAGCTTATTCATTGCATTTTATGAGATATAACCCAATCTCTCCACAGGAATTATGGAAATAGAAAGCATATCAGGTGAGGGATATCAGATATCTGATAACACATCAGAGCCACCCTCTGTCCCCATTTTAGTTGCCTTCCATGATTTAGAATGTGACTTTTTGCAGTGGACAGCTTTTTGTATCCACAGCCTTACACATTTTGCAATCTGGATTTTACAAGATGTATTCACAGAGGCCTTATAACTATTGGAAAACCACAGACCCAGTAAGCTGGATCTAGCATGCTTATAACCCTGCTGCAGCCCCCCATCACATGGTAACGTCCCCATTTCCATACCTCCTGAAGAAGGCTACAGTGGAATTGTAGGGAACATTGTACCTCTACAAGTATGATGCCGTGATATAGAATCATAGGCATGTATATCCCTTATTTGTCTGAAATTGTGGAGGAACCTCACTGAAAACGCAGAAGGCTTGGCACACTCCTTGGCATGAAATCTGATAGGGCTATTAATAGGTGGAATTAATTATTGCATATCAGGGTGCTGTTAACCCTGCCAATAAATAAAATCTCTGCCCCACACAAATGTATTTGAGTTTGGATTCCAGTTTGTGTTTTCAGTGGCTACATTTCCTGAAAACAGTACGTAGAAGACGTACTGAACCAAATGAGCAACTTTGCGAAATCAAACATTTGAGTCAGAAAAAGATTGTATCTGCTTGCTTAGATTAAATCTTGAAAGTCTAAATTCTACTGTGTATGAACTTTCATTTCTGCTAGGTAATATCCCAGTTTCAGCCCTCAACAAGAATTGAGGGGATTTCCCTTAGGTTAGGTGCTCGTAAAATAGACCTGCCAGACCTTAATCTGAGAACAAAATTGCATTAGTTGTACTGTCAAAAGGGTGGGTAAAATTAAATAGTTGTGCCTAGTGGTAGCCAGTTCAAGTCCTGCTAGTGTAACAGGGCTTTGCCCCCTTCTCCCTTCGTGCCCACCTAATAGTCTCTGGGGATAACCTACAGGTCAGCATGTGGGGCAAGAAAAAGGGAGATCATTCTATCAGACAAGCAGAAATGGTTGCACGGATGCAGCAATCTCCTTAGTGCTATTTTAAAGTCCCCTGTTTCAGTTCTATATAAGAGTAGGGCATAAAAGTTTGATTCCAGAATTATAAATGTCACAGCCTTCCTCTTGAGTTTTCAAAAAATATTATATGAATCATCAACTTATCCTTTTATTTTTAAAAATAAAAATTAAGCCATATCTTGATGGCCAACTCTAGATCTGTGTACTAGAGCTAAAGAGAATTAAACCTGGAAAGCACAAATTATTTTATCATGTGCTTGATTGTATAGAAATCAACATACCGTACTATTTGTACTTTGCAGATTTGACGTCAAATGCCACCATTCTGGTGTTCATCATAAATCATGGAATAATGATTTCTTCTGTTTTATACAATGGCTTTTGTTTTCCTTTTAAAAAAAAAATTATCCCAAATGTCTCCCAAATATTTAAAATTAGTGTACATTATTAAAACTAATAATAGTTGATAAAACTAATATCATGTTTCCTGCTTGGCAGGGGGTTGGACTGGATGGCCCTTGTGGTCTCTTCCAACTCTAGGATTCTAGGATTCTATGTAACTATGGCTAAACTATGGCTCTTTCTTATGTCTCTTTGTAGATTGCCTCTTTAAGTTATGTCCCATGAATCGCTATTCTGCACAGAAGCAGTTTTGGAAAGCTGCTAAGCCAGGAGCTAACAGCACAACTGACGCTGTATTGCTCAACAAACTACATGTGAGTATGGTACTGATCTTGATCTTCATTTTATGCTACTTTTAGATTTCAACATCTTATGTTACAGTACTTTTAGATAACCATTTTTACACACACACAGACACGCATATATGTAAGACTGTTGCCATGCTGCAGTTCATATGGCTGTCAGTAGGCAGCCATGCCAACTCCTGCATGGTGAACGACACGCAGGTGAGCGGGCAATTAGTGCTGGTGGCAGGTTGCCCCAGGTGAGCTGTTTAATTGAGTGGAGTAGTCACTTTACAGAGAGGTTTAGTAAGCTACTCTGGGAAGCACCTCCGCTCTCCTTTAGAAGGGGGTGGGGGTTGTTGCGATCTGTGAGGGGAGGTGCTTGGGGCAAACTGCGAGGGGATGGGGAGGTGTGAAGGGTGGGGGGTCTTTGTTTAGGTGTGGACAAAGGTGGCTAGCAAAGAGGTAGGGTAGGGTTGACAGGCAGGGGTCTTCTCAACACATGCTTTAATGTGCACAAACCAAACCCAGGGCAAATGGAGGGGGGGGGGATCAGAGTTGATGATACTTTTTCTTAACATCTGCAATCAGCTACATGTATAAGAGAGTGCAAGAAACTAACAGCATAGAAATGAGGGACATGGGCCTTGAATAGATTCTGCATGTGTAGGAAGAGAAAGCACCACAGGAAAACAATGCCTACCCCCTTTCAGGTAGGAGAGAAGGTGCTTTCCCCAGACCTGAATCATTAAAAATGTGCAAGGAAAGGCTGGGAAACCTCTTATTACACAGTAGTTTCTCGTAATAAGCCTGTTGCTGTAAGTACTCATAGTTTAGACAGGTACGTTGGTCAGGTTGACTGTGCCCGAGTCTGTTTCTTTAAAAATGAGACTTTACAGTTCTCATCTTCTGCAGTAGGCAAATCTCTTACTACGAAAGTGTGGTGTGAGTAACAACATATAATTTTTGAAAATAAACTACTCTACATGGGTAGTGAAGAAAAGTGGAATAAGCTTAATGTCTATCTTAGTTTGAAAATAAAGACTTAATAATTGAAGTCAGATGCTTTTAAGTTCTTTTATTCCTGCAATTTGTAGCTGGCTTTATACAAAGTACAAAATACTTTATATGAAGTACATAAATACAAGGCAAAGGCTTACACTCAAGTTGAAATAGGAGCATATTTTAAACAAGTGGTTATTTTATTATATTCCCATTGTAAAAAATTACTGGGCTTTTTTTAAAGGAAATGTGATTTGAAATGTGAGTTTGAAGCCCTAAACCTTTAAAGCCCTAAATGGCCTCTGCCCAGTATACCTGAAGGAGCGTCTCCACCCCCATCGTACAACCCTGACAACTGAGGTCCAGCTCCGAGAGCCTTCTGGCGGTTCCCTCACTCTGCGAGAAGTGAAGTTACAGGGAACCAGGCAGAGGGCCTTTTTGGTAGTGGCGTCCACCCTGTGAAACGCCCTCCTATCAGATGTCAAAGAAATAAACAACTATCTGATGTTTAGAAAACATCTGAAGGCAGCCCTGTTTAGGGAAGTTTTTAATGAGTGATGCTTTAATGTATTTTTAATCTTTTGTTGGAAGCCGCCCAGAGTGGTTGGGGAAACCCAGCCAGATGGATGGGGTATAAATATATTATTATTATTATTATTATTATTATTATTATTATTATTATTAATTATTATTATTATTATAATTTTATTCATTCATTCATTCATTTATTTATTTCCTCTTTGCCCTAATTCTGTCCTTTTTGAGATCGATGGTTATCCTTTCAGTGATCAGTTTTGTGACATTGTGATCAAGACTCACTAAATGTTCAGTTTTGAATATAATACGTTCCATTCAGAATAAATGCATATAGCTCTTGCGTCGGCACCATGTATTTGGCATGCTTTGGCCTGAAAATACCCCTGCACATATCGATCTAGCTAGAACAAATCAAATGCTTATTGGACTATGCTAAGTTCTTCTGGGAAAGGAATGAGACATAGTTAATCCAAAGAACCAGCAGAGTGTATAATTGCCAAGTGTATTAACTCTTAATTTATTCTTGGGAAATAATTAATAATGGGTTGACCTTGCATGTGAGGTCAGTTCCACATATTAAAAACTACCTTCACTGGATGCTTGTAAACCTTCACTGTAGTCACAGCAGGTACGAGTCTGTCTTTTAAAAGCAAATTCGCAATGGCCCACGACTCACAGTGTCTCATGACCAACTTATTCTGTTTTTTTTTTTTTAAATAATTTTTATTAGGTTTTCCAAATTTTTGTCCAGCCCCGATTCAGGCCAGATCACATACAATTTATACAATCTCTGATGACTTCCTCACGCCCCCCCTCGTTGTTTTCATTTATCATAATATACATTCTTACCAGGTTTCTAATTCCACATCATTAACATTTCCATAATTTCTTAATTTCAAATCGTTTACCAACCACTCACATCTTTAACATTCTTATCTTTTACTTTAATCAGATCCCTATTCCCCCCCCAGTCCCCGATGCAGACTATTTCAATATCAAAATTACTTATCATTTATAATAACTATCAATCTTATATCATTATTTTCCAAAAATCATACTGTAATCATTTCCTGCCATGTCCAAGTTCAAAAACCAGTAGGCCACAAAACAGTTACTTCATATAAATGTTCATCCTATTCCTGCAGGATCCAACTTTGGAATCCATTGTCTTTGCTGCAGAGTAGCATCCAAAACGATATCCATTAATGTCTTCGGCCTTTCATTCCATGTTTGGTCCAGATTGTCTCGACTTCCTCTCTGCTGCTTGTCGTTGAGCTGTGGTTTGTTGACTATTCTCTTAATGTTTCTCTTTTTCCTGATGATGACGACAGCTCTTGACTTATAGTAGATGATTCTTTTGCAGCTGATTCTCTTCTGAGTAGACTTTTTCTGTTTATGCGCAACAAGTACACTGTTCACAGGGTTTGGTTGTAAATCCTGACCAATCAGACCATTGTTTATGCTTTGCTTTATCTCTGTCACAAAGCTGTTCCCAGCAGCAGCCAGTTCAGCTCTCAGTTCTTTCACTCCAGCATTGTAATCCATTCTGAGTTCTTTCAGTTTCTCCAGCAATGTTGACAAATCCACATCCTGTTTCACCGCCATTTTTAGCAAACAGTTCTTTTCTAACTTTTCCAAACTTTTTCAAACCTTATAAAAGTTCCAAAATTCCAAAATAATCCTCTTGCTCATATAGATTAAATTGACTTCATCTGCCCCTAGGACCGGGGGAGGCGCAGGGGTTAAATCTCCGAAACAAAGTGTCAAATTCCAAGCATTACTTCTCAAGCTGTGCAACAATGCCCTGTCGTTGTTACACAATGGCAAGGGACGGACCTCCGTATTTTCGCCCACAAGCCAGTCCAAATTGGTTCAAAATTAAGGCTTTTTCTTGCAGATTACTTACAGTTCCAAATTGAAGAATTGGGAGGAATCGGCGCGCTCGGCTGCGGCGATCTTGCAGCTTCGCCAGACGGGGCTGTAGACGGACCCTGGAGCTCCGCCGCCCGATCGCCCGGGAGCTCCGCTAAGAGCTCCCTGGGACCGGGACCGGCGTCCGAGCTCTTGCGGGTCCTCCGGACCCCGGGACGCCCTTCCCGGGGGTTTTGGGGGTCGCGGTGCTGGCGCGAGCACCCCTTTGCCCGGTCTGGCGGGGGCGACATGTCCCCCCGACCGCCATCTCCGGCACGCCAACCGGAAGTCCATGACCAACTTATTCTGAAACAGAGGGGTTGCAAAAACAGTTGATATGACTTGGATTGTTCAAAGCAAGCAGATTGGTTTTTTTTTAAGATGTCTGCCTCGGCAAGTCATGGATCTCAGTGCTATACTTAACTATGGCAGGCAAGTGATGGATTTCTATCATATACAAGAGTTTTTAAAGGAATGGCTCATCAAGAAAAAGATCTGAGCATACCATCCCACCAACCAGGAGATTTTTTAAACAATGATAATTTGTTTTATCAAACCTAAACTACACACATGAGTATATAAAAGGAAAAGCATTTAGGAGAGATAGCGGAGTTTGTTTTTCAGGGGTAAATCTAAAGGAAAACATATTTACTGGTTCACAGCTGAAGCATGTGCCTGCAGATCTAGACACCACAATTTCCTGTGGCACTAAAAGTTTAATTACGCCAGTTTTGTTACGGCATGAACTTTCATCACAATACATATGCCATAATAAAATGAGTTAGCCCTCAAGATGCCAATGGGCTCTTCTACTGTTTGTTCTGCAAACAAACTAATATGGTTATAAGATGCCTAAAGTGGTACCATGGTGTGTTTTATTGCACGAATCTCTTGCCAGCATAGAAGCACACAAGCATCTTAGTGTGTGAGGACTGTTCATTGAGAATTCCTGGCGAGGTCTTTGCGGAACGTGAAAGCAGTTTCCTGTCTTACTGTTTTTGTGTCGTGTGGGTTTGGAGTAATCTTTAAGGAAACGTTAAACTCCAATCACTTGCATTTTTGGCTTGTGTGTCTACCAATGGAATTCAGCATCTTCTGTTGTAGATCAACCAATGCGAAGGGTCAGGTTATTTTAAGCTAATGCCATTTAAGGGATTTAAGAAACTGGGACGCTGAAGTTTTTGACCGGCATAAAAAACCAATGCTCCTTTTGGAAAGCTGACACCTAGTGGCCTTTTCGGATAGTGCTTGGTTTGATTTGTTCATCAGCATCAAAAGTTGGTCATTCCACGCGTGTGCCCACTGTGTGTGTAAGCCATTACTGTCATTTTGTGATGTTTATACTTGTTAACCCACACCTAGTTCTTCGCCACCTCTATCAGCAGCTCAAGACCTCAATTGAGAAGTATACTCTGGCTGATGGTTTTGAAAGTGCTGTGAAGTTTCCAAGCAGAACCGATAATGAAACATTTTGTGACTCCAGGACACTGATGGAGTTCACACATTACAACACTAAGCCAAACCATGGCTTAGCACAAATTAGCAGTTGTGTGTGTTCCTGGACCAAATATTGTGGCAGAAGTGCTCTTCCTCTGGTTCTGCTGTTCCCATGCTACCCAGGGCTAACCAAGGTGTCTTCCTGACTCAAGTCTGACTGAAATGGATCTAGATAAATATAATAGCTTTGCTACTAGTAGGCAGTAACCCCATACTTTAGGTTTCTTGTTCTTGTGAACGCTTTTTAATTTAACACTTTTGGGATTCTGAGTATCAAGAGTTGTGGGACCCTATACCTCCATTTAACACCTTTCAAAAAGTGTTCACTTCTTAAAAGACTGAGGTGTAAGAAACCCTTGAAGTATTCTCCTTCATTTTGATTTTTGTTGTTGTTGTTGTTGTTTAGAAGAATACAATCATTTGGGTTTATATCCCCCTTCTTGTCTAACCTTGTACGGTTGTTCCAAAATATCCTTCTTGGTGTTCTGCAATGTAAAGCCACTTCCAGCATGTTTTAATGGAAAGCTGACTAGCCTGTTTAGCAAGCATGTCAAAAAGGAATGTTTGGCTTAGTAGAAACTCTGTAAAATAAGAAAGATGACTTCCTTCCACAGTGCAGGACTTCTTGTTCCTTTTGTAATGCACTGTAGGCCACCACTGTACATGATGGAACTGAACTAGCCACAAACCATCTGGACATACGTTTTAGATCCGAGCTTTCTGAAAGACTGTATTCCCTCATACGAACGTGCCTGGGTTTTAGATACTTGAGGGAGGCCTTTGTCTCAGTCCTGCCACCTTCACAGGCATGCTTGGTAGGGATGCAGGAGAAGGCCTTCTTCATGGCTGCTCCAAAACTTTGGAACTCCTTCCCTAGAGAAGTTAGACTGATTCCATCCTTGTACTGACTGCTTTTAATGAAAGGGCTGGTGTTGTGCTGTTTTTACTGTAATCATCGGTATGTTTTTTTAATGGATCATGTGTGTGTCTGTTTCAATTATGGTCCCCCCCCCTGTTTTTAGTTGTTCTTATTTGAGCTGTAAGCTCAAACAACAACACATATCACTTTAATTCATAATGTTGGCTTTTATATATTTGTGTAGCTCTGTTTTGGGGAAATGTTATGTACTGAGCTGAATCCAGGAAACTTGAGTCCTGATTTGGTTTTGGGGTGGTTGTGGGGGTTTTTTGAACGAAAATGTTGTAAAGTATAAGTAAACTAGATGGTTTTAAAACTGTAGCATTCAGCAAGGGGCCGACCTTTTAGACTTCCACAGTATTTTCCTCCCTAGAACTCTGTTCTTTCCAAACTTCACCACTGCCCTGCTCTCCAAGCAGTCTTCATAAAATACTTTTGTTTGTTTATTTGTTTGTTTACTAAAGCAAACAGTTGGTCACCCAGTTTCCCATCCTTGCTTATCAGCATTCTTTTTTTCTTTGTAGCATGCTGCAGATTTGGAGAAGAAGCAGAACGAGACCGAGAATAGGAAGTTGCTTGGCACGGTTATCCAATATGGCAATGTCATTCAGGTATGCTGCGGCTGTGTTCTAAGAAGTCTCTGTGAACCTGGCACCCATAATTCTATGCAGCTGTATAACTGAATATGCCACACAGACTGGCTTGAATTGACATGAAATTGCAACTTCATTGTTTTGCAAGTAGAGATGCACAAGAATCATAGTCTTTCTTCGACTCACAAGAGGTTGTGCTTTAGTGAGTTCTTGTTGCCCTGTGTTGTCACAGCACTTTGGGCCTTGCATTTTTCATCCATATATATATGCAGGCATTATTCTAAGGAGTCAATGTGGCACAGCACCTAGAGTGATGGGTTTGAATATGAGAGACGCAGGTCAAAATCCCAATATTTACTTGGCGGGTGTTAGATTGGTTGTTAGCTTTTGTAGCCTAGGCATCTTTGTAGCATTTAGCATCTTCCTAAAGCTGATACAAAGGTATATGCAGTAATAGCTGTAAGGTGTTTATAAATATATTGAGTGAACATTTAATGCTCTTTATAGCATCCTATATAGCTCTTAATTATATTGGTATTCTACAGACTTTTACTCCATAGTGAGCAGTATTCCTTCAACTATGGAGAATTTTGGGTAGGAGGTTTCAACTTTTAGCTTGACCACTCCTTGTAAGAAATGTCTTGGGATAATTTTAAGGGGGCCTTAAAAACTGAATTGTCTTCTGCTTTCAACCTCATTATGAACTGTATGTGAAAGCATTAAGGAACGAAATGAATTTTGTCATCGTTCCCATGAAAACTTAGACTATTGTGGTCAGTGGGAGAAAAGTTTTTTGTTTTAATTGTGTTTGTGGTGCCCTTCCCCCTCTTTCCCCCTTTTTTCTTTTTCCCTTCTAGCTTTTGCACTTGAAAAGCAACAAATACTTGACAGTAAATAAGAGACTTCCAGCTCTGCTAGAGAAGAATGCTATGAGGGTGACCCTGGATGAGGCTGGCAATGAAGGGTCCTGGTTTTACATACAGCCATTCTACAAACTGCGTTCCATAGGAGATAGCGTGAGTTTACAGGATTGTCAGAGAAAACGGTGTGCGGTGCAACATATTGCAAAGCTTTTTCATCAGCAGCTTACTTTCTTGTGATTAATTAGATGCACAAGAGTTTATACAGTATACATGTCTCTTTTTCCTGGACTGAAGAGAGTGGGAGGTGAATTGCTATGGCAACAAATGTTTTGGAAACAAGGGACATTTTTTAAAGACTGGAACAGTAGCCATCTAAATCTCCACTTACTTCAAATGGTTTATGAAAACACTTAAGTTATTTTGTTTATGTATTCATTTGTTCTTAAGCTAAAATATAGCAATGCACCAGGCATTTAGTTTCCCGACCATAAAATGATTTTAATTTACTTTCATTGTAGCAAAAACTTGGGGGGGGGGAGCATCCAGGAAAGTTGTGTGCCAAAATTAGCATTGGGCGACATCCTCTGTTGTCTGCCCATCTGCACAACAGAAATCTACTTGTGCAACTGGGTTTCTTGTTCCCCTTTTCTCCCTCCAGCCCCCTGGGCACCCTCCAAAATCTGCTCCAAATAGTTTCCTAATCCTCTGGAGCATAATATGGAGGCACTTGGGTGGCTGCATGGGGAGAAGAGAGGAAGGAGAAACCCTGTTGGATCTCGCCCATTCACTTTAAGGTGCCATGGTAGTCTCCATTGCTTTTTCTGTAACAGTTTAGCATGTCTGCCCCTCAGTTACATGGGGCTAGTATTGTTTATTTCTTTAAAAGTTGTATATATCCCCTTCAGTAGAACTGAATATGTAATAGTTTGTTTGTGCATTTTAAGAATGAAATAGTATGTTAAAATGCATTTCAAAGCCTGGGAGAATAAAAATCCATTTGGCTCTAACAATATGTGTCAGACACATCTCTCTAGGGAAGGAAATCGACCTACGGTGCCTTCCCTGAGAATGTGCACCCTCTGATCACTGCACACCTTATCTCAGGCAGGTTGGCAGTGGTAGGCATTCCTTTAAGAACCTGCGTCCTAAGTGATATATTGAATTGTGTTTCGAAATGGACCTGAAGGTTCTTTTAATACTATTGAGATGCAGTCTCTAATCCAGGACTGATTTGTGAGAATGTATTTTGCTTTGATTAAAGTTTCCAAATAGACTTCAAAGACAGCCTAACATATAACATAGTATATTAGGCAAAACCGGATGTTACTAGAATATACTGGCTAGGCTGCCTTTGTCCAATAGAGGCTACAACTGGCACGCCAACCTAATCTGAAGAAAGACAGAGAAAAACCTAGGCTACTTTGGATACAGCTGAATCTAGGAGTACCCCCAAAATACTAGCTCTTTGGGGGAGAATTCTCTCTCTCTCTCTCTCTCTCTCTCTCTCTCTCTCTCTCTCTCTCTGCAGATAACTTTCCCACAAAAACTCAGGACTGAATTTCAGTTTATTGGCTTTCATCCAGTCCATTCCTGGTTCCAGGCTTTTGTTGGGAATCTTTAACGTGGCGCATTATAATTCTTTCCATGACCTTGATTTTCCACATAGGTGATTCTTCTAGGCAAGCTGACACAAAGGTTGTGGCAGAAGATGTAGGACTGAGACCTCTTTAATATGTTTTGCTTTGCTTTATGGAAATAACATGAAGGACATGGCAACTCCAGTATACTGTTTCTTGATAGTGATGGTAGATAATTGAGTACTATAGCTGCAAGATTCTGAAGCTGATGAAGTTTTGATGCACCTCATATGTCCCTGTTATAATAGTGCAAGCAGGAAACACAGCCAATTACTGTATCAGTTTGGCCAAAGCACTTTAAATAGCCAGTTTTCAGGAGAGGCTCCAGATTATATTGCCGTACATATTTTTGTGAGAGTGATTTAAGTGTGACTTTATTGAGGATATGAACACTCTTCGGGCATTATTTAAATGTGTTTGTTAACGTGTGAGGAAGAGCAGCAGGGACAAGTGCATAGCCTTTACGCTTGGTTGCCATTTCTGTCGCCTTCCAAATTATGGAAGGCAACAATATGGCAGGGAGAGCCTCCTGTCTTCATGGAGACTCCCTATACCTGTTAGACCTCTGGTTGTTCAGAGTTCTGAAATGCCCTGGAAGCCTCCCAGGATACAAAAGGTTTCCCGCTTCAGGCGGCTGCCTTCCATGAATGACTTGATAAGCAGCGAACTGTAATGATGGGGGTGGTGGAGCTGGTACTTTTCATTCTTGCTGTCTCCCACCCTCCCATGTGTGCGAACGCTTTAAAGTAATGCCTCAATACTGCTGTGGAAGTACTTCTCAAGAGTCGAGAGCTTCATTTAAAATGCATTAAACATTATTATTTTTAAAGAGAGGTTTCCGTGACTCATGATAACATGCACCAGCGAAGGCGGATGGCATCGCTTAAGCAAACTATTGTTCGCTATTTTGCATTTCTGGTTATACTTCTCGATGTTGTTGAGTCATGTCTGTGAGAGAGATGGTAAAATATTTTAATCTCGGGGCTATCGTGGATGGAAAAAGACTCACTTTTTCAACTTTCAGATTAACCTCGAAGTATGAATGCTGGTGGAAGGAGCACTAGAAAAATTGTGCCTCTGTCTTGAGTTCCATTCCTTGATGGTCTAATAGTCCATCCGAAACTTTGTTTTTCAAAGTTTCCATGAGGCAGAACTGAGCAGCAGCTGGTTGTTGTATTTACAGAGATCGTGGCTCAACCATTCTGTGTTTCTTTTTCCCCAAGTGGCAAAAGCGCAACCTGAAACCTTCATGTGCACCTGAAAGTGCCTCATTTGAATGCCTGCTAACTCATATCACACTCCATCTTAAAACTTAACATGATGTGGATATGGAGGACTTGACAAACACCAACCGTTGTTCTCTTTCTTTCTCTCTCCCCTACCTGTTTTGTTTGTGTGTGTTTTAAATAAAACCATCTAGCCTGAAGAAGAGTTCTGGGAAACTCAAAAGCTCACACACTTTCCCGTGACATTTTGGTTGGCTTAATAATGGTATTGCTCTGAAATGAACTTGTAGAAATAATCTTTTTATTATTCATATTATTTTTTGGATTTTTATCCTGCCCTTCCTCTTGAACGGGACAAAGGGTGGCAAACAATAAAAACAATACAGCAACTTAAATGGGGGACCACAACCAAGAAGGCCCTGTCATGTGTCAGTGTCAGCCATTCAGCAGCACCACTGACAGTGGGCTTCCTTCAGAAGGTGACATTTTAGGCTGCTACTTGGGTTATCAGGCCATTTATGGGTTTGTACTCTAGCACTAACACTGTTTAATTGGGCCCTGAAGCTCATTGGTAGGCGGTGCAGCACTTTCAGGACCAATGACACATAGCTCCATTGAACTGTGCTATGCATCAGCCTGACAGCCTCATTCTGCATCTGGCTAATTCAAGCTAATTCAAGGGAAGCCCACAAAGAGAACATTGCAGTAGCACAAACAGGAGGTCACTAGAATTATAGGGGCAACACTGTACCTTTACTCTTTTGTTTTTCAGGTGGTCATAGGGGACAAGGTGGTATTGAACCCTGTTAATGCTGGCCAGCCTCTGCACGCCAGTAGCCACCAACTAGTAGACAATCCTGGCTGTAATGAGGTAAGTTTAAAAAAAACAACCCAAGACAATAAAAATTTGTTGGACTATAAACTGGTTTGCAGATTACCTGGAGTGGTTTTTTAAAGCTGCAAATAAAGAGTATAAATAAAACGTTTCAATACTTGCATTAATAGTAATACTACATTAATAGTAATATTGCTATGACACATTTTTCATCTGTAGCTCAGTTAGCTTTACTAAAGATGTCATTGAAGGACAGAGCCTTGAACTGACCACTAAGAGCAAAATTCCCAGTTTGCTTATGCAGAAGTAAGTTTGCTAAATTCAAGAAACCTACCCATGTCTTCTCAGAAGTAAGTTATAGTGATTTCAATGGAACTTACTCCTAGGGAAGTTGGGTTAAGCTTACCTGGAGGCAAGCCCTATTTAATTCAACTTGGATCTACTTATGATTAGATATGAGTAGGATTGCACTGTAAGCCTTTTCGAATTCTGAAAACTTCTGCATAAGCATGCTGAAAATTTTCTGTTTTAATTGATCATGCTTGCTTTTGTTACAGGTGAACTCGGTGAACTGCAACACAAGCTGGAAAATAGTCCTCTTTATGAAATGGAGCGATAACAAAGACGATATCCTGAAAGGGGTAAGGTGAACAATGCGCCTCATTGCTAGGTTTTAAATTTAAAAAGTATTTGTTGAGCTCCCTACCCATTTGCCTTCTCATTGCCTTTGCAGGGTGATGTGGTGCGGTTGTTTCATGCAGAGCAGGAAAAATTTCTGACTTGTGATGAGCACAGAAAGAAGCAGCACGTCTTCCTGAGAACCACTGGGAGACAGTCAGCTACTTCTGCAACTAGCTCAAAAGCTCTGTGGGAAGTTGAGGTAAAGAGAATAGAGATTTCTGAATAGGTTTGTTATGAGTATTGCCTTTATTTAAAACCTAGATGGAAAGCTCCACACACACCAAAGTTTCTTTTGCTTCCCATCCTATATTTTTCCCCCTACCTGGAAACACTGTTTAGATTTCAAAAACAGCAACATGTTCTCAAGGACAGGTTATTAACTGAATACCTGGCCACCTGGTGTTGTGCCTGGAAAGCTGGTGAACACTTTAGGAGAGCTTTACCTCTCAACTTTGTCTCACCTGATTTCTGTTACACCTTTCAGGTTGGCTTGATGTTCAAGCAGTAGACTGGTGTTTAAACTTCCTTTCCACCTACCAGAGTGGCATTTAAGAGCAGCACCTGCAGACCAGGTTAGACGGTGCTAAAAAAAAAAAAAGCCCTCTAAACTGTTGAGGCTAGGAGGATGTTGTGCCATAGTTGTCTTAATAGTCTTCCTCTTGACCAGTTATGCCACCACCATCTATCACAGCACCATTTTGCCTGCACAACAATTATTTTGGCACCAATAAATGCATGGTATAAAAGGTAAAGGGACCCCTGACCATTAGGTCCAGCCGCGGACGACTCTGGGGTTGTGGCGCTCATGACTAAGCCTCTTCTGGCGAACCAGAGCAGCGCACGGAAACGCCGTTTACCTTCCCACCGGAGCGGTACCTATTTATCTACTTGCACTTTGATGTGCTTTCGAACTGCTAGGTTTGCAGGAGCAGGGACCGAGCAACGGGAGCTCACCCCGTCGCGGGGATTCGAACCGCCAACCTTCTAATCGGCAAGCCTTAGGCTCTGTGGTTTAACCCACAGCACCATGGTATACATCTCCACAAACAAATACACCCCCAAATATGGATAAGTTACATTATCTCTCAGCGAGGAGTCCAGGCACCAAAGACAACCCTTTCCTCCAGAACACAGTCCATTTCACCTGTGGTCATAGAACCACTCCTTCCTGCTCTCACTCAAGGCAGCTATCCTCTGACACCAAGCCATTCTTTTTACACTCACTGGTGCCAATGCTCTTTCAGCGTAGCATTGCTACTCATCATAGGAAGATGCACTATCTCAAACAAGTTGAGATAACCAAGCACTTTTTACCTGAAACCTTTGGAAATATATTTTGTCATAGCTGTTTAGACAACTTTTTTCTTGTTGTTGATCGTCCCCCTTCCCTTCCTCCTATCCGTTAGCTTTGGCCCATTCTCTTGATTACCCTCTTAAGGTCAAATGAGAGCTGGTTTCTGGAAGGGCATCTCTTCTTGTTATTTTACAGGTAGTACAACATGACCCTTGTCGAGGTGGTGCGGGATATTGGAATAGCCTTTTTCGGTTCAAACATCTTGCCACTGGACACTACTTAGCTGCAGAGGTCAGTATCCCGAGAACCTTTTCCTTACATGCTGCCTTCCTCCTTTGTTTTATAGGTACTGTTACTCAGGATAAGTACTGGGTAACTAAATTGAGACTTGGAAAGAATATCTTAATCTGAAGGGGTCTCAAGTTAGGCAGCGCCGACATTTCTTTGAATTAAGCTTGAAACAAACAATAAACTCTCTCCATAAGTGACTTTCCTACTACAGAGTTGTGTGGATGTAGTTTAATAAATAAGTGCCCTGAAAACCATGGTATCTTGAACTGGTTGATACAGTCACCTCAAAAAAGATGTTGTAGAGTTAGAAAAGGGCAGCCAAAATAATCAAGGGGGTGGAGCTATTCCGCTATGAGGAAAAGTTGCTGCCTTTGGGACTTTTCAGTTTAGAGAAAAGGCGAGTGAGAGGTACCATAATACAAGTTTATAAAACGATGCATTGCGTGGAGAAAGTGGATACAGAAAAGTTTGTCTCTCCCTCCCATAACACTAAAACTCATGGCATCTGATGAAGCTGAATGTTGGAAGACTCAGGACAAATAAAAGGAGGTTCTTCACATGGCACATAGTCAACGGAACGCTATCCGGCGGAAGGCAGCCATGGGCCACCAACGTGGATGGCTTTAAAAGAGGATTAGACAAATTCACAAGGCTAGTGACAGTCATGATGGCTGTGTTCTACCTCCACTGTCAGAGGCAATATGCCTTTGAATAACACTTGCTGGGAATCACAAGTGGCAACACCAACATCAAACCTTTGGCTACGTACAAGATACTATGCACACACAATAAACGTAACCGGCTGCGTTATGACACAAATAAAGTCTGTTATTCACTATGTCATATTAGCATTTCAGCAAGGGTGAGATATACAGTTCAACTGAAGGACCAGAAGACACAGAGGATAAGTTGTCTCTTCAAGTTGTCGCAGCCACCATTATGCTGTAGATCCACTGTCATGTTACGTCTTATTTGAATGTATATTACTGATGAAGCCAAGGATGGGGAAACAAGGATAAGATATTCCGGAAATCCTTGTCGCACTTTTGTCCTGTGGAACTACTATTGGACTACACGAACAAACGCATGTGAAAAGACTTCTAACATTTGTTGGAAATTTCTCGTAAGAGCTGATTGGAGAGACAACTTATCCTCTGTGTCTTCTGGTTTTTCAGTTGAACTGTATATCTCACCCTTGCTGAAATGCTAATATGACATAGTGAATAACAGACTTTATTTGTGTTGTATATAACGCAGCCGGTTACGTTTATTGTGTTTGCGGGGAATCACAAGTGGACAGAGAGCTGTTGCATTCTGGTCCAGCTTGCAGGTTCCCCACGTGCATCTGGTTGGCCACTGTTAGAGCAGGATGCTGGACTTAGATGGGTCATTGGTCTGATCCAGCAAGCTCTTCCTATGTCCTGCACAAATTTGCTCATATTAAAGAGCTGAGCCAGCACACTACATTGACGGGTTTTTCTTTTTTCTTTTGCTTTAGCCTTATAGTTGCTTAGCTTGCTTTTGTGAGTGGTTGGCCATGGCACGGCTATGATAGCATTTTATGAATTTATTTATGCTCCAGAATAAAATTCATTGTGTACTGTGTTATAGATTGTGGGTGGGGGGAAAGCTAGTTGTTGTTTTGACCTGCTTGTGATTCTCTTCCATCAGGTAAATCCTGACTATGTGGAAGATTACCAGGAATGTCAGTCCTCAGTAAGTATAGGCAAGAGTATCCTCTTGCCTCTAATCAAGGGGTGTTGACCAGTGCTCAAATTATTGGGGGAGTGGAAGTTAAGGGGGCCCTTAACGAAATCCACAAACTCAACCCCTGCCTACCCCCCAAATTTTAGCTAAATTATGCCCCTGATATGCTTCTAGAGTTTCTAAAGTAAGTCTTTAAAGGGGCAGCACAAAAAATAAGGGGGCTAAGCCCCATCTGCCCCCTGTAATTTGAGCACTGGTGTTGACACAGGCCCTGGTATGATTGGCAAGCATGTAGACAAATCAAAGCTTACTGTGCAATCCTAACCATGTCTACTCAGAAGTAAGTCCTGTTGAATTCAGTGGGGCTTACTCACTAAGCAGGGTTAGTATTGCAGCTTTTTGTTAACCTCTTAATTGATGAAGTATTTAATGTGGCGTTTTCCACTGCTGTCTCCAGGGATACGGGGCTGTAGTAATCTTTAGTTACATAGGTAAGATACCTAGCTAAACAAATCTGCTATCCTGCCTGCTGTAATCTCACCTTTATTTATCCAAGCATGTTATAAAACCCTTCTTACACCTTGGTTAGAACAGTGTTTCTCAAAAGTTCAAACAGGGAACTATATCCCTACATTGAAATTGTAGTCACTCTCCACTCTTGCTTGTAAAAAAATGATGTGTCTGTTGATAGGTTTCCAGAACAGTGAGCAAGCATTTTCTGTGCTGCATGACCAGAAAAAACAAGGAGCTGAATGTTCCCTACTCCTGACTTAGTCTTTCAGAAGTATGGTATATGCAGATGCTGATTGCCCTCCAGACTGTAGGAGATTGAAGGTCATGTCTCAGATGTATGGATAATAGTGGGATGTGTGTGTGTCAGCATTTGAATATGCCAAGCTACCGGTAGCTGTTGCAGTTTGGAATGTTTATGTGGTGCAGGGAGAACATTGTGTGCGAATAGTAGAGGTGAAACTGCAGATCTCTGTCCATGAATTGAGCGGCAGCATTTTCACAGGGTTCTAAGTGCTTGGAAGTGAGATGCTGTAATTAAAGGACCTCAGGAAGTGTATGTACAGATGCAGGAAATTGTATCCCATCTCCTGATTGAGGATATTGTGTAGGACAGTGGGAGTGTCAGTAACCAGAAGGACAAGATTTCAGTGCTAAATTAAGGAGACTTGTTCAGCTCTTTCAGAAACTATTAAAAGGTTTCTAATGGTGGTTTGTGCACAGCAAATCTCAGTGGTGGGTATTCTGTGCTGTTCATACAGCGCTGCTCATTTACTGGCTGAAGGAATCCATCAACAGAATGGGGGATGGAGGTGGTTTTCATAGAATCATAGAGTTGGAAGAGACCACAAGGGCCATCCAGTCCAACCCCCTGCCAAGCAGGAACACCATCAAAGCATTCTTGACAGATGGCTGTCAAGCCTCTGCTTAAAGACCTCCAAAGAAGGAGACTCCACCACACTCCTTGGCAGCAAATTCCACTGTCGAACAGCTCTTACTGTCAGGAAGTTCTTTCTAATGTTTAGGTGGAATACCCCTGCAGCCCCCCCTCCGCATTTAGGACCTTCCAGGGCAGATTTAGAGGGTTAGGGAGCCTTTAGGAGGCAGCACCGAAGATTAGCTCCCTCCCCTGTACTAATAACAGTTTCCTTCCTGGCAAACAGCATTGGATTACCACCCCAGACAAGACTCTCTCCTATTTAGAGTTGTGAACTCTTGGGGAGGGCAGGGGAATTTGGAAAAGCCCTTAAGGGCACGTATCAATAAATTGTAACTGTTGGAAAAAAAAGACTGAGGGAGTTCAATAACATGTTAGTTTCATTACAAGGTTGCTGATTTCGGATAATTTTTTAAAAAGAAATTTTGGGGTTTCCCCCCTTTGTCTCTACATAGTAATGCTGTGAGAGCTGCTTGTTGCTCAGCATTTTATCATGCTTTGCCTTCTGCAATAACACAGAACTTGGGGGACGGGATGAGAAGAGGGGATGGGAATGAAACTATAAGCAGCAATTGTAAGTTGTTTTTGAACTGTTTTAAACACTGCTTTAATTGCTGTAACCTGCCCGCGGACTTTGCATGAAGGGTGGGTAAGTCATCACTGCAATCATCATTAATACGTCAAACCCAAATTCTTTTTACCACCTAAGGTCCTGGAATGCATGATATAGGCTATCACACAAAATAATGCCGTTCATGTATTTTTTATATGGTTATGAAGTAAAGAAGGGTCCTGCAGAGTGTTCAAAACACACACATGAAGCACCTTAGCCCTGAATCTAAATATTAGTGAAGGGGGGGGGGAGGAATTAAAGAAGTTCCCTCTTTCCTTTGCTCCCACCCAAAACCCCTTTCCCCACTTTATAGCTGTGTTAAACAGGGTAGATTCAGTCAATTCACCAAAGTGGTGCTGATCCAACTTACATCCATCTAAATATAGGAACCCAGC
This sequence comes from Darevskia mixta, assembly GCA_034641385.1. NCBI lineage: Eukaryota > Metazoa > Chordata > Lepidosauria > Squamata > Lacertidae > Darevskia > Darevskia mixta. The sequence goes on from JAWWNH010000013.1 coordinate 7,683,533, forward strand.
TGCTTTTCCTTGCAGCCAGCATCCCCACCTTCATCAACATGTCTAATTTCCCACATTCCCCTGTCAGCTTACAATCCGACAATGCTAATTGAAGTTGAAATCAATCTGTAAAGCAGACAATGAAGGAACTGCTGGGGAAAGTGCTAACAAGTGAAGCAAGTCTATTTCATCCCCTCTGCTGAGAGTCAATCTGCCTTCAACCATTCCATTCAGGCTGCATCCCAGCTGGTTGTTATAAGAAATGAAACTCAAAAAAAACAGGTTCCTTAACTTACCCTTTTCTTCCTCCCTCAACATCACGTTTTCCTTGTGTGTGTTTTATTTTAGATTGTAGGCCTGAGAGCAGGGAGCTTTTTTTATTACTTTTGTAAGCCAATCTGGGAGTCCTTTTGGTTAGAGTGGGAGAAATGCTTCAAATAAGAAAGCAGAAACAATGGAAGCTGGAAGAGGGCTAAAGTAGGTTCAGGAGAAAGAGGCTGTTGCAGCATGGTCCTTTTAATGAGAAGAACTAGCTTATTTAGGTTCAGAGATTTCTGCCTTATATGTTCAGAGCCAATGGCAGCCAGTTTCCTCATTTTCTTATTTTCTTTTTTAGCTTTAACATATTTTGCTTGCACTACATTATGTAGGAAATGCTAAGTTTTTGTGGGGTCACTTTTGTGGTTAACAGATACTGTCAGATTCTCCTCAGGAGGGAAAGAATAATTTAACAGGCCTGGTATTTTGCTTTATCAGTTTATTACCAGGGTTTGCTTCAAATCAAGTAAAATAGCAGGAATCCCAGGAATGCCTAATTTAACTTATCTCTCGGCTGTAGTTCTTTGATATCCCTTGCTCTTCTGTGTAATCAGGGATTGCATCTGGGGGGCTTGTGCATTCTGAGCATTATTCCCCACTGTCCAAGGGCCTACTTTTACCCAGTAAAGAGTAGCAGCACAGCCTCCAAACGAAAACGGAAAACTTAAAAGCACATCAAATGTTGGGTAGACACATAGCTGTCAACTTTCGGATTTGAAAATAAGGGATGCCACGAGGGCGGTGCAAAGTAGCCTCGAACGGGTGAGTGAAAGAGCGAGCGCATAGACAGCAGGCAGGCTGTCTGTCTGGTTGGGCGTGAGGGTCTGGCTGCACAAGGCATGCAAGCTCCGCCCCCAGTCGGTCTCAGACTCCTTATTGGCAGCCGAGCAACGCAGCTGAGGAGCCTCCCTGGCCGGCAGGGAGGGAGAGGAGCTGCTTCCTTTGAAATCTGGGAAATTTAAGGGATATCAACAATCCGGGATAGCAGCGGGAAACGGCATTGGAATAAGGGAGTTTCCCGCAAAAAAAAGGGAGGGTTGACAGCTATGGTTTCTCCAGGGGGGGGGGGGAACGAGGGGACTTTGCCAGATGGGTGTTGAGCCACTAGGGTGCACAGCAAGGTTGTCCACGGCGTTTGCATAATGCTATGGACTTTGGGAATAGGATGAGTTGTCTCGCCAGTAACTGTGTCACAAGGAAGAACCAGTAGGTCCCCATGATTGTGGCACAGGGGCCCATGTGGCACTGCTGTTGTCTTGGCATAAGGGCTGCATCGTTATCTCCTCCTCCTCTGTTACATATTACTGTAATACACAAAAGCAACATTCCAACAGCCTTAAGGGGAAACTGTGTGCAAACCAATAAACAACTACGTTTCTTACACACACACACACAGAGGATGAAGGTCTTATTTGCACTATTTCCTCTTTTTTTTTTTGCTTTTAACCACCAGGTGGCGAGATTGGACCGTAAGCAAGATAAACACAGTGTGAGGCAAATTAATTTTTTTTCAGGTGTAGGTGCCTTCTTTACAACAATATAATGGTGTGTGTAAGAGAAAAGACGAGATGGTGTGGAGATGGTCGCTGGATACATAAGCATATGGTAAAATAAGACATCAAGGGCTCAGTGAGTCTCTTGCGCAGAAGGCACAATTTCGCCTTTTGGAACGTAACCTGAAAGGTTAAAATTTCCCACTCCTCTGAAGCTCCACTTCAACCAAGTCAGGCTCCTTTAAGTTCTCTTCTTTTTGAACTAGAAATACCTGGCAGTGTACTCAACAAGACATCTATACAGAATCTATACAGGTGATCTGTGCTACCTCTTCTAGATCTACATTTTACTGCTCCGTCCATACACTGCAAGGACAGTTTGTGGTGCCTCAACTAAATTACCTCCCCTCACTCCAAACTCCACTTTTTGTAAGGGCTGGCTTTACCTTTCTTCATCTGATTTGTTCGGTGGTTTGAATTTTGCTTTTCCTCTGCCTCCTTTCACTTACAGCGCTGCGGAGTGCTTCTTCGCTATGGCTTTCTTGGACAATGTTTCTAGTTCATTGTGAGGTGCTTTTGCAGAAGGGGTTGTTCACATTTTCTATGGAGGAGTTGGAAGGGATTCAAGCTTGCCTCTAGGAAGATGTGTGGACGAGCCACTTGCAGTTACTTATTTTATGTGCATGCACCCATAGAAACTGTTGCTTCCTACAAGTAAAAATCGTATGCCTTTTTGTATTTAGGGTTGAATGAATGAATTTATTCTTACAGTCACAGACCAGCTTAATATTTAGGGTTGCTTTATTGTAATTCAGCTTTCTAACAATATTTATTATTATTATTATAATTAATTAATCAATTAATTAAATTTACATATCGCCTTATAGCCACAGATCTCACGGTGGTCCAGCACCTTCATATTTATTATAAAAATTGAAGAAAAGATAATTGATTTTTTCCCCTTTGTATCCTTGGCCTTTCCAAGAACCTTCAGGTTTTTTAATTCATGAGGTTTATTTTTAGTGGGAGGCAATTTTCACTATTTCCCCCCTTCTCTCTGCAGCCCTCTCTACACCACCTTTCATGCTCCTCCAGAGGATCCCTCAACCCTCTGAGCAGATTTTCAGGGGGCTGCAGAGGCAGTAAGGATTTGGCAAAAAAAGAATGCCTCTCCCTACACAAGCAGAATTCAAGGGTCAGGAGGATATCAACCTGCCCTTAAAACAATGGGAACAAATATGAATTAATTGTTGGTTGCCAAAACTTGGCAGCTGTCATTTTGGTTGCCTCTCTTGAGTAGAATTGTTCTTTCTAGGAGACTGAGGAGCTCTGCAAAAAACCTAGGCTATGTCTTGGCTTCTCAATGACTTTGACACAACCCAGCTCGATGGTTTACAGTTGCTTCTAAGTCTTCTGCCCAGTTCTAGTTAACCCTATTAGATTGTGATGTGCCATTGAGTTCTTGTGCCTGTATCTATATTTGAAATGCTCCAGTGATAACCATGAGGTGTTCTGCCTTCCAGCCTGGGCAGGCAGCTTTGCAATGTTGATTTGATTTGCAATTTCTCCCACAGCTGGATCCTGATCAGGATGCAGCCAGAAGGGGCTTGCATAATGCTCCAGAGAAGATGGCATACTCTTTAGTCTCTGTGCCTGAAGGAAATGATATCTCTTCCATCTTTGAGCTTGACCCCACTACTTTACGAGGGGGAGACAGCCTTGTCCCAAGGTACGATGTTATAAATGATGAAGGTATCTGCAGCTGTTGTGAGACCACTTTAAAATGGCAGACCATTTGCTAGGCGGTCTTAGATAGCTGTGACAGACAGTTACAAAAGGCAACACTTCTGCAGAAAAGAGTTGTGACTTATTTTCCAGTGCTTCCTTGATGTGTTTATGGCTAGGAAACAGCACTCCCCCAAAATCTGTGCCAGTGAGTTGGGGGGGGGGCTCTGGAATAGATGAGGGCTTCAGGATGAAGCATTGCAGCTGCCAGCACAACGCTGGATCTCACCTTTAAAAAAAACAGTGTCACATTATACCTCTACAACTAGCATCCCGTTTGTACCTGGGAAAGATCATTTGAAATATTAAATCAGGCTTCATAGAAGTCATTACATACTGAATACCTGACAATTTAAGACTTGGCTGCATTTCATATTCTAGTTGAAATAAAACCTTGCAAGTAAAAAAATTAAAAGGAGATTGAACAGGTGTTGTTTTTATTTGAAAAGTATTGCATTACTGAGGAGCTTAATAATATAAATAATACCTGGTTCTTTTTAGGAACTCCTATGTCAGACTTAGACATCTGTGTACAAATACCTGGGTTCACAGCACCAATATCCCCATTGATAAAGAAGAAGAAAAACCTGTGATGCTTAAAGTAAGTCATGCAATGAAATCTCATCTGTATCTCATCTCTTCTGCTACCAATAAAGCTATTTCAGAGAAAACACTGATGAACACAATTCTTATTTAGGACATGATTCACACAGCATTGCTTGGGCACAACCTGATTAGTAGAAGAGCATAAATTAACACTTTGCATCTTAAATTGCTTGAAATAAATAATAGGATGAGAGACTAGCTACTAGGTTTAGGTGTTGAGAGGGTAGAGGGAATTGCCGTTAGCCAAATGGACAAACAACCTGCACGAGTATCGTACCTGATACACAAAAACCTTTGCAAGGTCTTCCAAGAGATAATTAAAGACAATGAATTGCCTATTGTGGTAATGGAACTATTCCTACCACAATTTCACAATAATGTTTGGAGAACCTGAGCATTGTTTCCCTAGGGCAGTGATGGCTAACCTTGACACTCCAGATGTTTTGGGACTACAACTCCCATCATCCCTGACCACTGGTCCTGTTAGCTAGGGATGATGGGAGTTGTAGTTCCAAAACATCTGGAGTGTCAAGGTTAGCCATCACTGCCCTAGGGTCTTCATTACAACTGCGTTTTCTCTGTGAGATTGTGACTAAAATTGCCTTGTTTTTAAAGATTGGCACCTCTCCAGTAAAAGAAGACAAAGAAGCTTTTGCTATAGTACCAGTTTCTCCTGCAGAAGTTCGAGACTTGGATTTTGCAAATGACGCAAGCAAAGTATTGGGTTCCATTGCTGGCAAGTTGGAAAAGGGGACAATAACCCAGAATGAACGGAGGTAAGGAAAAATAATAACGCGAGCTTCTTAATGGAAAAAAGATGTTCTCCAACATAAGACGAAGGTTGAAAGACAGAGAAGGCAGCTTTGTTTATTTCATTCATTCATTTAATATTTAAGTTACTTACATACTGCTTTTCAGGTGGATGTCACAGAGTGGTACAGAAAAGGACCATTTGCAACAATAAGCATCAAGTTTTTTTTAGTTTTTTAAAACATGCTAGGGATTGTTAGAAAAGGAGTTAATAATAAAACTTTTATTGTAATGATCTTGCATGAGTTTCTTGTACCAATTTCTTTGATACCTATGAATTTAACAACCCCTCTCCTTCAACAATTACTCAAAATATAACTGAACTTTTAAATGTACCGTATATTCCGGCGTATAAGACAACTGGGCGTATAAGACGACCCCCAACTTTTCTAGTTCAAATATAGAGTTTGGGATATACTCGCCATATAAGAAATACAACCCGGCGTATAAGACGACCCCCAACTTTTGAGAAGATTTTCCTGGGTTAAAAAGTAGTCTTATACGCAGGAATATACAGTAATACATTTTTGGGGTGGCTCTGAATACAGTGCTCTGTTTTTAATATGAGCATCTTTCCTTCATTGCAACTCAGTGGCTTGTATTTATTTTAAGAGGGTGGTATTTTCACTATTCATATTATATTTTGGATTAACAGCTTGGATTTTCTTTAAAACTGTAGGTCTGTTACAAAGTTGCTGGAAGATTTGGTATATTTTGTTACCGGTGGAACAAATTCTGGACAAGATGTACTTGAAGTCATGTTCTCAAAGCCAAACAGAGAACGACAAAAGCTAATGAGAGAGCAAAATATTTTGAAACAGGTACAGTAAATTGTGTTTAATAAGGTTGTTTCTGATGACCTAGATGTCACAAATAAAATAGCTGATGGTCTGGACTTCTTGGGATAAGGGGCTTGTAAATAGAGATGCTACAACATAAATCCCTGGCCAGAATCCCAGATTTCAATTGAGAAGTATTTGTGAAATTGGACCCTGAGTAAATGGGTGACAAAATATCAAGTGTTGTTCAATGTAAGTTGTGAATAGTGCGGCAAATATCTGAAGTTCACATCTACAGTGATTGGTGTATGCTAACTGGGGGAGAGAAGTTGAAGTCATAGTGAATATCTCTATGAAAAAGTGTCAACCCAGTGCATGACAGTAATGTATATATTTGCTCCAAGCAAACATGATCTAAAGCCAATGCTTGCTCTTGTTGACTTCCCTGTTATGGTGTAAGCAAAACAAACTATGATACTTGATTTGGGCATAACACTCAGCAAAGGAATGTGGCTTATTGCTCCCATTCATGTTAGGAGAGGAATGAAGTAAATCATTCTGCTCATTCTTGGTAAACCTTTAACCATGGTCTGCTGTGACATGTGAACCAGCCCTTATATAACTGATTATAAGGGGAAGTTTGCTTGTCTGGAGTCGCCTGCCATGCTCAGAAGCCTATTTTTTAAAATGCAAATTTGCATATGGATGGGGTTTAGCAGCTTGGCAATATAGGGTTCTCTGTCATGTGATTAGTTGCTGTAGGCAAGGATCCTGGCATGTAGACACGGCCTCTGGTGAAACGGAAGTGGCTGTCAGTAGATAGGATCACTTCAGTCTCATAGTAAACCTAAGGCAAGACTCTGTGTAGATGATATTCATGGTTCTAGCGCTGATTCGTTTCTTCTTTCTTTCTAAAATAATTTGCCAGATATTCAAGCTATTACAAGCACCATTTACTGACTGTGGTGATGGACCAATGCTGAGGCTAGAAGAACTTGGAGACCAACGCCACGCTCCTTTCAGACACATATGTCGGCTCTGTTACAGAGTTTTGAGACACTCCCAACAAGACTACAGGAAGAACCAGGTTAGCAAAGAGTTTGAGACAGTCTGGTGTGTTTCTCCAAAATGTAACCATAAAAGACAGCTGAACTGCTTGGTGTAAAAGCTTTTGAATCATTTACATTCTCTAGCCTCCCCACCACCCAATAATGATCAATAATAACGTTTGCTGTTAAACCCAAACTGGAAGAAACTATGACTTGAACAATTGGGCTGATTGCAAACTGGAACTGCAAATCCAAGTTAGACCGGGCAGTTCATATGACAAAAGGATCATGCACACCCTGCTTTTCAGTAGTGTTTTCCTAAAAACAAAAAATCACATCAAGAAATCAACATAAATGGATAATTTCACATTTCCTTTCACTCTAAGGTTTTTAAGTGATGTAAGCATCTAGTGTCTCTCTCTCTCCACCCACTTTCTCTTTGCAAGGAATATATAGCCAAGCAGTTTGGCTTTATGCAGAAGCAAATTGGGTATGACGTCTTGGCAGAAGACACCATAACAGCACTGCTCCATAATAACCGTAAGCTGTTGGAGAAGCACATTACTGCTGCTGAGATTGATACCTTTGTTAGCCTTGTAAGGAAAAACAGAGAGCCGAGGTAAGAGAAGACTCTTCCTTCTACTGCTTAGACAAAATAAACGGTGCATAAACACTACTGTAGGTTTTCTGAAACTACCTGAACGATTGGTCAGTAGTCTGTTTTCATACGTGCCTGGGTCTTTCTGCTTGGAGAAATTGACTTGCCAACAACACTCGTGAGCTTTCCACACAATGTCATGAGTTGTAATGATGCACAAAGGAGCACAACATAAGTTATCTAAGAGGTTATTATCAGTGTCTGTGCCCTGTGCTGTTGCCAGTGAATACTTTTGGGGGCACCTACTTCTGGCATGTGTTATAATGTCTGGATGCAGCATAATGGGGTGAAATCTTCTGCTGATTCAAAAACGAATAAACACTGGTTTTGTGGGAAGCATGATGAAACCTAGCCTTATGGGTATGCTTAGCCTGGGAAAGAGGAGACTGAGAGGAGATGTGATCGCATCTTTAAATCTCTAAAGGGCTGTCACATGAAGGATGAAGCAAGCTTGTTCTCTTCTGCTCTGGAGGGTAGGACTGGTGGGTTGTTGTTGTTTTTTGAGGGGGGATACTCAAGGATATTTAGTAACAAACAGCACCTTTGTTTTTCTTCAGATGTTAAAAGTGTGGCATTTGCTGCAACAACTTAATGGCTCTTTCTAAAGAAAAAGAGCACTGGGTAGGCCCAAACCAATGGATTCAAGGGAGATTCCAACTCAATACCACAAATAGCTTTCTGACAGTATGAGCTGTTTGACAGTGGAATGCTCTCACTCAGGAGGTGGTGGACTATCCTCCCTTGGAGGTTTTTAAGCAGGGGTTGGATGGCCATCTGTCATGGATGCTTTAGTTGAAATTCCTACGTTGCAGGGGGTTGGACTAGATGACCCCCGGGGTCCCTTCCAATTTTACAATTCTTTGATTTTATGGTGTGTGTTTTTAGTTTTGTAGAAAAGAGGTTTTTAAAAATGAGGTGTCTGATGACAATAAATGATTTGGTAGGTTAGGTGCATCCTGTAAGTTATTTGTTGCATACCCTAGCCTTAATCTTTTGAGGGCCTGGGTGCTGGGGGAGGTTTATTTTATCACCTTGCTTAATACAGCTCTTTAGCATCTGAAACATTGTACAAAGTTTAATGGGTTTTGGCTTTCCCTCCCCATTAGGTTCTTGGATTACCTTTCAGATCTTTGTGTGTCCATGAACAAATCTATTCCGGTGACCCAGGAGCTGATTTGTAAAGCTGTGTTAAATCCAGCAAATGCAGACATACTCATTGAAACCAAGTAAGTTGAGCCTGACAATAAATGACACATAAAAACAATTTCCTCCAGTTTGGGGAAGATACAGATAATACGTAGATTATTATTTTTGATGGAACAATGGATTCTTCAACAAGCTTTTAATCCTAGAAGTAGGTGTGTCATGAAGTAGATTTAAAATTAACAAAAGCCTTTACCCTACGCCAAGGTGTGCTGTTGCCATTGTATGTAGTGTTGGCTGGTAAAAAATGGCTTTCTGATAACAAATAGAAGAAACCTGTGTAGATTCATTCATTAAGATATTTAATAGAAATAATTGCTTTTCACTCTTGCTCAATTCTTAGACTGGTCCTGTCTCGGTTTGAATTTGAAGAGCTGTCGTCTGGAGAGAATTCATTGGAGGTTGGTGAGGATGAGGAAGAAGTCTGGTTATTCTGGAGAGACAGCAACAAAGAGGTCCGCAGTAAGAGTATCAGAGAGCTGGCTCAGGATGCAAAAGAAGGGCAGAAGGAAGACCGGGATGTGCTCAGCTACTACAGGTTAACACCGCAAGCGATATTTGGCTACGGCAGTGTAACCTGAAGTGTATAGACAACTGACTCTAGCTATTTGTAATGTTAACCAGCTTCTAGAAGACTTCAAGGTTAATTGATATAATTGGTTAAAGCTCTCAAATGATGCTTTCCATAACAACAGTTTCATACAGCTGTGATATTGGTTCTTCACAATCAAGCTACATTTTTCACTGATCATTGGCAAAATTGGTTGTTCAAATCTACTTTTATATTATAAACCCATTAAAATTGTTTGGAGGCTTCATATTTGTTTGGTGGAACTTGTCCAAATTTCTAAAATAAATACATAAAATACATTGGTTTTTTTAAAGGTTCATCAGCAGTTCATCTGGGATATTTTTCAAATTGGATTTAAAGAAATGATAGTCATGTTGAATTATATGTGGATATATATATGTGTGTGTGTGGTCCAGAAGTGACAAATTTAGCCTCCCACGGACTGCTAATGTACTTCTGTTCCTGAAGAAGCTGCTGCATCAGAATATGCATTGCATTGTTCCCTCTGAGGTATCTTCTAATTTTCAGTCCCATGCAAACAAAATGATACTCTATTCCTTCTCTCCTAACTCCCAAAGGTACCAGCTGAATCTTTTTGCTAGGATGTGCCTTGATCGGCAGTACTTGGCTATAAATGAAATATCTGGCCAGCTAGATGTAGATCTCATCCTTCGCTGCATGTCCGATGAAAATTTGCCGTACGACTTGAGAGCGTCGTTCTGCCGGCTGATGCTGCATATGCACGTTGACCGCGATCCCCAAGAACAAGTGACACCAGTAAAATATGCCCGGTTGTGGTCGGAGATACCTTCTGAAATTGCAATCGATGAGTGAGTATTTTGTGATCAAATGGTTCTCTGAAACGAGGGCCATCAAATACCTAGATGCTTTTTCGCTCCTTTGCACAGTCCTACTGTGGGACCATATTCAGGAATGTCAGGTGGTGGCTGGTTTTTGGAAAGCATGAATGCTTGCTCCAGGAGCCGCATTAAAAAAATACTTATGCTAAAAATGTTGCAGAATGGAGCTAGATGGACCAGTGGTCTGACTCGGCATAAGACAGTTTTCTGTGTACTTTCTGACTGACTCAAGAAAAGGAAAAGAACCATAAGTTTCCTATGGCATTCACCCATTTGAAGTTTTTCGTTTCATCTCTTCAGCTATGATAGCAGTGGAACTTCCAAAGATGAAATCAAGGAGCGGTTTGCACAAACCATGTACTTTGTTGAGGAATATTTAAGAGATGTTGTATGTCAGAGATTTCCTTTCTCCGACAAAGAAAAAAATAAACTCACCTTTGAGGTAAATATCTTTCTTTTTTTAAAACAAAGCTGCGTTGCAAGACCTCTGAATAGATGCTAACTCGTGCAGGAGCTAATCCTAATTTGCCCACATAGATGGACTAATAGTATCAACAGATGAAACTTCCTTACACTAAGACAGGCAGTTGGTCCATCTGTAGTTTAGTGAACTTGCACTCAGAAAGTCCCAGGTATTTTCAACCCCTGGCATTTGCAGTTGGAAGGATGAGGTTAGCAGGTGATGGGGAAGTTTTCTGCCTAGAGAAGTGCTGCCCGTTAGTGTAGACCAGCCTTCTCCAACCTGGTGCCCTCCCAATGTTGTTGGACTGCATCTTGCCTCAGCCAGTATGACCAATGGCTGGGAATTATAGTCCAAAACAGATGCAGGGCACCAAGTTTGGATAGGGTGCTGTAGAAAATACAGAAGAAATAACCTTGCCTGATGTAAGGCAGTTTCATATATTCCTCAGTACGTACTGTCCACTCTTAACTTGAGGTGACTTTTCAAGATCTCAGGCCCTATTGGAAGAGAGATTTTTGTCACTGGAGATGCCAGAGGTTTAGCTTCCTCTAAAACTGTACTATGACTGCTTGCCTTGTTGCAACCTGGTTAAAGTAGCAATGAAATTCCAAAGACATTTGGGTTTTTGGCTTCACGTACTTCCTGCTTTTTTGGAATGACCCTGTGGCAGATCACGTCATTCTGCACAAATATTTGTTTACTTTTATTAGAGCACTGCAGTACTGCCCTTGATCTGAAATGTCTACAAGGTAGCTTTGACCCTTTTTGGTTAAAATCTATAGGTGATATCCAAGTAAGTCACACTCTGGGTAGACCCATGGAAATACCCGTGTTTCTCCTAAAATAAGACACCGTCTTATATATTTTTTTCCTCAAAAAAACACAGTATGGATTATTTTCGGGGGATGTCTTATTTTAACCGCTCCGCGTCAGTACGCTGCATAGCCACGCCTATGCAGGCCGTCTTAAGGGAGAGGCGCTGTGTCACTATGTCTTATTTTCGGGGTATGGCTTATATTTCACAAATGCGTGGAAATCCTGCTATGGCTTATTTTATGGCTATGTCTTATTTTAGGAGAAACAGGGTAATTGAACTTAAGTTTGAGAATTGCTAACATCAGATATCATCAAATAGCAGTAACTTAAAGCAATCAAAGAAACTATACAAAAAAGACCAGAAAGAATAGCAAGTCATTAAAAAGCAGAAAAGCCCACAGAAACAGTTGCAGGAGATTGGTTCTGTTACGAAATATTGAGAAAATCTCCTGAAAAAGCACTGCCTTAGGTTGGTGTCCAAAAATCAATGATAAAAAAATGTAAAAAAATATGAACTGGCAGATTTAAATCTAGAATATTCAGTTTCTATATATAATACATCTGTATATGCAGTAAATCACAGTAGAATGCTTATTAAAATACAGAAAATTATGTATATTATGACAACAAGGTATAGTGAAGTGGTATAGCATGGTGTGTTATGATTATATATTCTGAAAAATAAAGGATAGCTACATCCTGTTCTTCCAAGCAGCTCAGGGTGGTATTCAGGGTGTTACCAACTTTTAATGCTCCCAGTGGCCCAGTCAATAGAGATAGGCTTAGAATTAGTAACTAGCCTGAGATCTTCCACTGAGCTTCATCTCCACGGTTGAAGTCTACCAGTGTACCACACTGGCTCTGTGCAGATCCTTTGAATAGTGGGTGCCAGAAAGTCAATATTCAGGTGCTTTGGATTGTAACAAACCATTTTTTGTTTCTTTTTAAAACAATAGGTGGTAAACTTGGCCCGAAACCTGATCTATTTTGGCTTCTACAATTTCTGTGACCTGCTCAGGCTAACAAAAATCCTCCTAGCTATTTTGGACTGTGTCCATGTTGCTACAATCTTTCCTATCACAAAGGTTGCAAAAGGAGAAGAGAGTAAAGGTATGAATGGCCGTGGGGCACAGAGGAAGAAAAATGTGCTATTGCAGAATGATTGGTCTCTGTCGGTGACATTCGTTTTTGCCACCCTGTGTCAAGGAGTGGGGGAAGCAGACTTGTAAATTGTAAAAGATAGGTTTTCCTCATGAGAAAGCTGACTCCTATCATGGAGGCCTCTTATCATGAAAGTCAGGTGTGGGGAACACCTAATTTTCCATCCGTATTTGACAAGGTTCCTCTGGTTTAATGATGGCGGTAGTTTGTTGCTCCAGGTTTCAGACAATACTCACAGGAGTTTGTGTTTCACATGGTTTCTGTTTTGCTCTGACTGTGCCAGCAAAAGAAACAGTCAGTTTCTTTGGCTGGCACAGTCAAAGAGCAGACCGCAATGTCAGCTTCACTCGGTGGTATATCACTGGTGAAACCGCCATCACTCCTGAGTCCCTCTGCTAGCGACTTCCTCCTGTGAGCATTGCTAGCAGAGGGACTCAGGAGCAGTGGCGGTTTCAGTAGCGATATATACATATATAAATCATACTGTGCAGAGGGAGAAAAAAGCTGCATCCACGAGGCGCCGATACAGCTTGTTCCTCCCTCTGCATCTTTAAAGTGCTTGGCTGAGAAGTGTGCGGTTGCCGCTCCCTTCAGCCGAGCAGTTAAAGGATACCCCAGCCCAGCGCTGGCTACCATGCAAGTGGGGAGAACATCGGGGATGGCTCTGCCAGAGATGGGGAGCCCTCCCCATCCCCGGCAGAGCCGCGCAAGAAATACCTGGTACTTTCCCCACTTGTCCGTGAGCGGGGAGCACCAGGGATGGCTCAGCCCTCCCCAGCTGAGCTGTACAAACAAGCTGCGTTGTCCCAGCCCGCTAGGTGCTGGGGTGAAACTGCCTCAGCACCCGTGGTGAGATCTGTGGCGATTGCACCCAGCATCTCGCAGGCTGAGGCCAATGTGGCTTGTTTTTTCAGCATCGAGGTACATTGCCAGACCGTGATGCTTGGCTAGTGATATTGAAAAGCTGATTATCACCCAACCTTGTCAATGCACATTATTAACATGTGCATATGCTCATGAGCTTGTAACTGCATGGTTGAACGTGGACTGAGCATATGAGCTGGTGGCACAAAATGCATGCCATCTCATTTATACCTGGCTTGCATCTGTTCCCAAATGTTATCAGCAGGATGTATCCAACACTATCTGTAAACAAACGGAATGGATTTCCACTTCTGCAACATATTTTTACCTTGCTCTCCCCCATCCCCAGCAGCCCTCCATGTACTCTCAAAATCTGCTCCGGTGGGCTGAAGGAACCTCTGGAGCAGATTTTCGAGGTGCACGGAGTATGGGGCAGGAGAGGCAGGTAAAGATCAATTTATTCTGCCATTGTTTCACATCGTCAGGGGGGAGGAAGAATAAAGTATGAGGATGCAAATTTTGGGGGCAACTCCCATGTTGCATGTAATATGTGGATTTCCCCTCAATATGATATAGTGGTAGGGTTTGTTTCTTTATTTAATGCATTGGTGCCCCACTGAAAGGGCTTTCAGTGCACCTTACAAAATTCACTAGTAAGGCAGTCCCTGCCCTTAGGCTTACAGTGTAAAAGATATGTCGCACAAGGACAAAGAGTTGGAGAGGGAAGAGGAGGAAAAAAACATGTCCCAATTCTTAAAGTAACTGCTGTTATAACTACAACCTGGAATAGAAATAGCTTCGTACAACACAGTAGAAGTAAATATCCATTAAATGTTCCTGCTTCTTTCTGTAAGTGTGGAGGGTGTTGCCTATTTCACAGCATGTAGAATATTTATAACAATGTTGTATCCTAAATTGTATTACATTGGCTTTGGTTTTTCCCCTCTGCCTTTGCATGCCCACTTTGTATCTCTGCATATGAAGGGTGATCTCAAAGCACTTTAATAAATAGCAGAATATCACAAATATGTTATTTCTGCAGTTGCATCTGATAGATAAGAACAAGTACACATTAAATCTGATTCCACTATACAGTAATGTGTGTAATAGGCTGAGACAGGTAATGCTGAGACAGGTCTTACCTTAATAACTGTATTACAAAACTTTACCCTGTATTGTCTCTCTGAAGGGAGCAATGTGATGAGATCTATCCACGGTGTTGGGGAGCTGATGACCCAAGTTGTGCTCAGGGGTGGAGGGTTCTTGCCCATGACTCCTCTTGCTGCTGCCCCAGAAGGTAATGTGAAACAGGTGGAACCTGAGAAAGAAGACATCCTGGTAATGGACACCAAGCTGAAAATCATTGAGATACTTCAGGTATACTTCAGGTGACATAGCTTAGAAAACTATATTGATGCCAGAGCTGTACTGTCATGCTTATGTTGTTGGGGTTTCTTTCATTCTAGACCATTGTTCTCTTTCTGACAGAATTAGAAATGAATAATTTTTTCACTGGATGGATTACGTGTAAGCTTTTTTTTAATATCATTAGAAAAAGAATTAATAAACATTGTTACAAGTATTAACAACAAAATACTAATAACAACTACTAATTGCAAACAGTTGCAAATGTCCTCATTTAAAACATTAAAACCAGTTACATACTTTAAAACTTTTGCGTGCAAGGTAACTTCAAATAACCCAGCTCCTATAAAACATTGAGCAGTCAGATTGAAATGCTGACATTGTTCAGGAGAGTTGGACCAGAACAATCCAATGGAGGTGTTCAGAAAGCTGCATGCTCCCATGACAGTATATCCAAGGCTTCGTTTGAGTTCCACTGCAGATCCTACTTTGAAAGCTACGGCTTTGCAACAGGCTGCCTGACATTCAGTGTGCTGTGCATTTTCATCAACCCATCTGGAACTGGGGCAAAGTTTCTGAGTCAGAGTGCATAGCCCTGGGATAACTACTGAAAAAATGCATGAAAAATTTGAAGGAAACTGAAACTTTTTTTGTGTCAGCTCTATAGCCTGTACTTCTCTTAGATAAATGTCATGAGGAAGGGACTGTAGTTCAGTGGATAAAGCACATTTTTTGAAAGTGGAAAACCTCAGGTTCATTTTCTGGCATTCTGCAGCTAAAACATCAGGTCACAGGTGGCAATAAAGGGAACTCTCTACTCAAGACCCTGAGGAGCTGCTGCCAATTAGGGTACACAGAACTGGGCTTCATGAGCAAGGCAGTTCCTTTCATTCCCTAGTTATGCTTATACAGATTTATTGGTTAACTTGCGGAAATGTATAAGCATGAACTGAAAGGGTAGTACTGACTGATGCTGCCAATGTGAATTAAAACAGGAAATACCCAGAATGACCATCTTCTTATTTTTACTTAGCTACAACAGAAAAAAAAATCTGATATATTGTGTTGTTTTGAAAAAGGTGGTATGTGTTTTGTTTTGTTTTGTGTATGTTTTTGTCTACACACAATATGAATCTATAATATATAATGCAAACTAGACCGGTAGATTGTGGTTTTCATGGCAGGAGTTACTTTCGATATCTAATATATTTTAAATGCATGCTTTAAGCATGTGAAAAGGAAGGTCCTTGCTTTTAAAAATGCAAAAGGGGGAGGTAATGAGTTGTGCTATTGAAACTTTTTTATTCTCTTCTTCTTCTTTTAAAAAAAACTATGGAATCATCAGTTCATTTTGAATGTGAGATTGGATTATAGAATCTCATGCCTCCTATGCATATTTAAACATGAGTTTGATGAAAGCAACGCGCAGACACCTGATTCACCTACAGGAAGCAATAACCAAGAAATGCCAAATGTACCAGGTCAGTTACAACATGTTCTCTTAAAGTGCTAAAAAAAAAATTCTTAGGTGCCGGTATGTGCCACTTGGTATATTCCCTCAAATTCTAATGACTTATTGAACCATTTGTGAATAAAAGCAGGAAAACAGCCATTCCATTGTCCATGTGGGTTTTTTTTTTAATTAAGGAAGATACAGTAATATGCTATCAAACTATAATGACTTTATTAATTTTGGGAAACACTGCTCTATATTGTGGACTTCATTAGTTACCTCCACATCTTGAAACCCTGTGAGGAAAATTCCTGTAAAGAAAACCCTGTGAAGAAAATACAAAGGAGAAAGAAAATACGAAGATTATCAGTATGCATAGTTATTGAGCTTATCATTTGCACTTTTTGTTTCCTTTTTAAACTTTTATTTAAAAAAAATTAATAAAGAAATCATATGTGCACAGTCTCACACTATGGAAGACATAAGTTCCTTTTGAAACTATGTAAGGTGGAGGCTGCACAAATTGCTATACTGCTCCTCTGGAAAAATCCAAGGCTGCCTTTAAATATTGCGTGTTTGTATATGGATGCAGGCATAAGTTTGCACGCACACAATACCCTCACATATTCTCTACTGTACAGCTTCACACAGTAGTTGCCCATACAACTTAAATGGATGCCAACTAGATTAAATTTATACAATTATACAATTGGATTGAAAAACAACCTTTTGGATCTTCTTTCACAGAGGATTTTCTTGCCTTTCAGCAGATGATTATTATAGTGTAGTTTCTAGGATGGAAAGAACGGTAGCTTGCTTCCTCTGCCCCCCTTAATGAATTTTAAGCTATATTTTCAGCTTGGCATAGAAGACAAAACTGTTTGTTTCCCTTTACAGGAGCTCTTGACTTTGAACACATTGAAGAGCAAGCAGAAGGGATATTTGGAGGCAGGAAAGTAAACTATTGCGATTTGCATTTGTCTATTCTGAACTGTAGGCGAAACTGCTTCTGGACAGTTGCAGGTCACAGTTCTTCAGAGGAGCAAGTCACTTCATTAATGTACCCATTTGCGCATACATTAATTGTTATTTTAATTACCATGGATGAGTTAAAAGAATTATCCATGTATGTTTCCTAAGGTACTTACTAAATGAGAGGGCAGGCCGGGGATGTAAACTGTATTCTTGCAGCTATGGTTTCATGACCCCATTGTCCGTCCCCACCCACACAGTGGGTGGGGGTGTCTGTTTGTGGGGTGTGCGGGTGTTAAGAATACCATACAGGAGAACAGGGGTGTGATACAGTATAGCAGCTGCTTGTGCAACAAGACATCTCCTTCCTCTCCTTCCTGCTTCAGCTCCCTGTGCAACCCCAGAATCTGCCCAGATGTAGGGGGCATGTAGGGGCTGGAGGGGAAAGAATAAAAACTGGATGTCCTGTTGTACAACAGATTTTGGTGGTGCAAGCAAGCAGTCACCCAGAATATTTAATGGGATAGATAAGTACTCCTAAAATGAAGAAGAATGTAAATCAAAGAAATACACTTTTAACTGATGGAAGGAGGAGTGTTTGCCAATGGTTGGGTAGCACTGCCAGGTTGGATAGCCTTGCTAGTGTTTGCCAAAATGCAGGGCATATTTTAAAGGCCATTAGCCTAGGACTTGCTGATCAGAAGGTCGGCGGTTCGAATCCTCGCGACGGAGTGAGCTCCCGTTCCTCAGTCCCTGCTCCTGCCAACCTAGCAGTTTGAAAGCATGTCAAAGTGCAAGTAGATAAATAGGTACCACTCCGGCGGGAAGGTAAACGGTGTTTCTGTGTGCTGCTCTGGTTTGCCAGAAGCGGCTTAGTCATGCTGGCCACATGACCCGGAAGCTGTACACCGGCTCCCTCGGCCAGTAAAGAGAGATGAGCGCCGCAACCCCAGAGTCATCCGTGACTGGGCCTAATGGTCAGGGGTCCCTTTACCTTTAGGGGGAAAATAACTTTTTAAAAAATAATGTTTTCAGAATGGCAAAAGTGGGAAAGACTTTGCAGAATCCAAGGTGTTAGCTGTGGAGGGAAGCCTGGAGAAAGAATGACTATGATAAGGGCTGCTCTTTAAAAAAAAGTGTCTACATCAGGGATGTTGCTGGACTACAACTTCTATCATCCCTGATTACTGGCCGTGCTTGTTGGGGTTCATAAGAGTTGGGAGTCCAGAAACATCTGAAAAGCCACAAATCTCCCACCTTGGTCTAGATTAATTACAGAAAGGTAAAAACGTTTTTAGGGTGTTGCTCAGTTTCAAGAGAATAAACGAGGTGAGGTGCTCGCAGTGCTGAGATTGTGGTGGCGAGTTGGTGAGATTGCTGCATTACAGTGAGTTGGACTAGATCAGTGGTTCCCAACCTTTTTTTGGCCATGCCCCACCTAAGCATCTCTAAAATTCTGATACCCCCCCGGTGACGTATAATTTTTATTATTCAAAAAGTGAACTCCTATTCATGTGGAGGAAGCCTAAAAGGCCATTAACTTGGTCTAAACAAGCTATCAGATTGCCCCCCTGTGGGGCGTGTGCCCCATGTTGGGAACCATGGGACTAGATGATCATCTGGGTCCCATCCAACTCCACAGTTTTATGATTCTAATATGAAAAAGGGTGCCCTTCCTCCATTGTCACTGGTAGCTTACATTGTACAGTGATACCTCAGTTTTTGAACGTAATCCATTCTGGAAGACTCTTCGAGTTCTGAAATGTTCGAAAACCGAAAACTCAATAGCCGACACCTAGGCCTCAGGATCTTGCACTCAGCGGAAGCTGCGTGGCATGTTCAACTTCTGACGCGTGTTTGTCAACGGAGATGTTCGAAAACCAAGGTACCACTGTATTTGAATTTGAATTTGTGATGGTTTCTGGTTCCTCTCCCAACATCAGATAGACTAACGCAGTTATGGAAGCTGCCTGGAAGTTCTTAAATGGAACCATTCCCCCACCGCCACCCCAATTTTACTTTATATATTTTTATTATTTTCAGTGAAGAGAATACACCACTAGATTTGGATGATCATGGTGGCAGAACTTTCCTTAGAGTATTACTCCATTTAACGATGCACGACTACCCTCCTCTGGTGTCGGGAGCCCTTCAGCTACTCTTTAGGCACTTTAGTCAGAGGCAAGAAGTCCTTCAGGCCTTTAAACAGGTAAATGTATTGTTCTATACCGTCCACACTTTCATCCTAAATTTGTGTGATGATGCAAGGATGTTATGCAACTAACGGATTGCAATTCATGTAAGGTCCAACTGCTTGTCACCAGCCAAGATGTGGACAACTACAAGCAGATAAAACAAGATTTGGATCAGTTGAGATCAATTGTGGAAAAATCCGAACTCTGGGTATACAAAGGCCAGGGACCTGATGAAACGATGGATGTAACGACAGGAGAGAATGAACATAAGAAAAAGGAGGTAAGAATAGCTTTTGTCTTTGTTGCATTGCCAGTGTAGCGTAGTGCTCAAGAGCAGGAGAGTCCCTAGTTCGAATTTCATCTCAGCCAGAAGCTATATACAGTAATGGTGGCTTTGGGGGAAATTGCTTTCTTGCAGTCTGCATTTTGTGTGCTGCCCTCTGCTCCCGAACAATGTCGTTGCCTAACCTGGAAGGCCTTTGTGAAGGTGACTGGGTTGATTAACATGAATAACATTTCATTGTTGTACGCAACCTTAAAAGTAATATATTTTAAACATAAGCTCTAAAAGACTTTAGCAAAGTTATGCTAGAATCGTAGTTTTATCATTTTGATTTCCCTCTCTTCTCCTCCCATCCCCCTTTTCGTCTTCCTACACCTTTGTTGTTGTTGTTGCTGTTTTCTCTTTCCACAATTTATGTTTATTCCCCATGCTCCTGGCCAGTTGTATAGTTGTTCATGTTTGTGCAATATATTATTAAAGCTACATTTACATATTTATTCATTTTTAATTCATGGGATTCCTGAAGACTTCCTCTAAGAGGTGTCTTGGTCTGTTTCCCAGCTGCTTTTAACCCTAAAATCCAATTGTCTCCTTTTTTGTTCCATTCATCATGTTATATATGCCTCCTCTAACCTCCATCCCTTGTCCCGATGCCTCAACCACCTCTTCCATAGTTATTCACATTAAAGTTTAGAATAAAAGACCAATAATGCAGTGAGGATATATATGTGTAATATCTCTTCACTGTTTACTTGAAAACAGTACCACTAATCATACTGTGCCTTTAATGTAACTAGTATTTTTAAAAAATGCTGCACTTATATTATTGTGCTGCTATAAGATTTATCCATTTAAAGGAATGGGGGGGGGGGTGGATGGATATATATGCCTTAGGTGAATAGCACAAGCGTGTGACTTGATAATTTGTGAAGACTCACTATAGAAATACCGCTGTTAAGTTTGTGTTAAAACTGAATATTGGTGAAGGGAGAAAGGTTGGTAGAAGTTTTAAAACTTCTGGAGAGTTTTTGGTGAGAAATAGCTGCTAAAATTTGTACTAATGATCACCAGAATTGGGGCGGGGAGGAGGGGAATGTAATAAATTAATAAATCTTGCTTGTCCCCTAGGAAGGCCACAGCAAATCACGGAAACCCGAAAGCACTAGTAGCTATAATTACAGGGTGGTCAAAGAGGTAAGACTCATCCTTTCCCAGCTGCCCATTACTTTTGCCTTCTTCTTTTCTATGAGTTGAGGAATGCTATGAATATATACCGTGCACTTTTACCTGTCTGAATACGGAATATTCCTTGCCTCCTAGAAGATAATAGGCTGCTGCACACAAAGAGCTCTGTGCATATACTGGAGCCTTTGAATGCCAAATGAGTTGTTGGATCAGGGCACCTGGGTATATAGTATGTATAATAACTTGGTTTAATTAGATCATTAAAATCTCATAGTGCTATGGACTAGACTAATGAACTACGGACAATTAATCTACGTGTTAATGATTTATATAATGCATGCACTAAAATGTACTCAAAGTGTGAGCTTTAAAATAATCTACACAGGTTTGCCACTGGTTTTTAGAAGGAAAGTAAGAAAAACCTTATGCAACATGGTTGTATAATTTCCATGGACAGTCTTTCAGTCTTAACATTAATTCTAGGGTTATATTCAGGGTTGTGTGTGAATGAAAGAAATCAGAAACAAAAGCTACATGAGGTATAAATTAGGCAAAAGAATCAACTTTGTCCACAGCATTCTGCTTCTTTTGGTCCTTTTGGAAAGGGCCAGGAAGTTGTGTGATGCAAAGAAGGCTTGACCCCTGTACACTGGAAATAATACTTACTGACATGAGAGTTTGAATTTCTTGCCTGGCATTGTCTAAACCAGCCTCTCTCTCCCCCACACCTACAAGTGTTTTGGATTGAATCTCCCATTAACTCCAGTCAGCATGGCCAACAGGAGTTGTAAGTCAAAAAGGAACCCCTGTGTTGCAATAAGAACAAGAATGCAAAAACACAGCAACACAAGACCACGAGCAAAAATATAATTCTTAAGAGCTTTAGTCATAAGCATAAGCATTCAAAGGTAAATCCTCCCAACAGTATAGCAACATGCAATGCGTGTAAATAGTCTCTTATTGAGGCAAAACAGTACAAATAATCTTCCAGCGAAACCGGTGTGAAGACTCTGGTGAAGACAATATCCCAATGTACACCGTTTCCGGATAAAGTCACTGTTTCGGTGTTACTTCTACTGCAGTGTTTACATATCATTATGAACACTGTCCTTCAATATGCTGTCTATGCCAAAAGATGGGCTTTAGATTTATTATACGTTCTGCTGAAGAAGTAACACCGAAACAGTGACTTTATCCAGAAACGATGTATGTTGGGATATTGTTTTCACCCAGAGTCTTCATACCGGTTTCGCTGGAAGACTACTTGTACTGTTTTGCCTCAACAGGAGTTGTAGCCTGAAACATCTGGAAGGCACCAGAGGACTTGTCATTGTAGCACTAAAAGGCTGCAGCTCATTTTCCTTGGTAAAGGAAAGCCAAGATACCTTAGCCAGCGCCAGTTTCCTGTACATGCATGGTGCAATACATGTCATCCAAATGTAATTGCTGTGTCAGTTGCATGCAACATGGTGTACGCGTTTTTGTCTTTATCTCCTTAATTTCACTCTGCTTGTTTAATGTTATTCTGTGATCTGTTGAAAGCGAGGTTTTCCTCCAGCCTGTCTGGAAAAAGAAAAACATTAGTATGTCATCTGGCTCTAAAAGAAATGTGTTTCTGCAGATTTTGCTTCGACTTAGCAAGCTTTGTGTACAAGAAAGCATCTTGGTCAGGAAAAGCCGGAAGCAGCAACAGAGGTTGCTCCGAAACATGGGAGCTCACACTGTGGTCCTGGAGCTCTTACAGATCCCGTATGAGAAAGTGAGGTTTGCATGCATCAGTTACTTTACAATCCATCAACAAACCACTAAAGTGTCTTTAGATCTTCCTAAATGTTTTCTCTTACAAGTTGCATTGAACATCAAAGGAGCAGCTGCTAAATATTCATTTCTTAAGGAATAATTCATTTGTTTGGGGTTTATTGAAGCAGTTTCATACATTAATTATTGCAAGGACGAACAAAATAAAAACTCAGGTTTATATAGTCTTTCCTGGCTGTCTCAAGGAGGTATTGGGCATAGCATTACAAAGGTGCCCCCAAGGTTTCTGAGTTTTTCTTGTACAAATCCTTCGTAAGTCAGCTGATTACTTTGCAAGCCTCCTTTTTACTGTGGAAAGACAAATTGAAGCTGCATAGTTCACACAGTGGTCTAAGTCACAGCAACAAGTTGGTTTACCTGCTTTAAATGTCCTTATAAAAGGGCAATGTGCTATATCTGCTCCCAAAATGGTCAGTCAAATGAAGACAATGGAGGTGCACATAGCTGTACGTTGCTGCAGTTCAAAATGGGGGCGGGAGCTTATGTATTCCATTTTCAGTCTCTAAGTCCTCCTGTCCACACAAAGGAAATCATTGTGCTGGAGAAACTGAGGAGATTTGTGCCTCCTTAGGCAAGGAGGCTGGACTCATAAATTGGGGGGTTATTTGGGGGGTAATTTTTATTACTATAGATGATAACAAAGTGGCTTATGCAACAATCAATAAAACCATCCGTCATTAAAAATAATGGGGTTTTTTAAAAACAAAGCCACAGATAAAAATGTCAGTTTAATAAGTAGATAATAGTGCCACTTACTCAAAATGCCTTCTGAAATAGAAATGTCTTCTTAGCAGGCATAGGCAAACTCGGCCCTCCAGATGTTTTGGGACTACAACTCCCATCATCCCTAGATAACAAGACCAGTGGTCAGGGATGATGGGAGTTGTAGTCCCAAAACATCTGGAGGGCCGAGTTTGCCTATGCCTGTCCTAAGGCAACAGGGAGGGCGGGGGCCTGACTGATCTCCACTGGGAGACAGTTCTACAGAATCAAGCCCACAACACTGAACTCACAGCTTCTGGCAGATAGGAGCCATGCATCTTATCCATGGAGGTGGGGGACCACTAACAGATACATCTGTTCCCAATCTCTGAGATCATAGGGGGAGTAAGGCCATCACTGGCTAGGAAATATTTAGACAATCATATTAGAAGGTGCTCACTTGGTCATTTAAACATTACAGAGCCTTTCAAAACTTAATGTCCCCCCCAATTTATCCCAGTTTGCAGCATGCTTTAAAAAGGGAGGGGACGCGGGTGGCACTGTGGTCTAAACCACAGAGCCTAGGGCTTGCTGATCAGAAGGTCGGAGGTTCTAATCCCCACGACTGGGTGAGCTCCTGTTGTTCAGTCCCAGCTCCTGCCCACCTAGCAGTTCGAAAGCACATCAAAGTGCAAGTAGATAAATAGGTACCGCTCCGGCGGGAAGGTAAACGGCATTTCCGTGTGCTGCTCTGGTTCTCCAGAAGCGGCTTAGTCATGCTGGCCACATGACCCGGAAGCTGTCTGTGGACAAACGCCGGCTCCCTCGGCCTATAGAGCGAGATGAGCACCGCAACCCCAGAGTTGTCCACAACAGGACCTATGGTCAGGGGTACCTTTACCTTTTAAAAAGGGAATGGGAATACTGGTATTTTGAAATTGGAACTGAGCAGACAGGTCAGTTTGCTTAAGCACCTCGTAAATCAATTTAACTTTAATTTATTCTGGAGCACTTGTGCCTTTTAATTCCAGGCTGAAGATACAAGGATGCAGGAGATCATGAAACTCGCCCATGCGTTCCTGCAGAACTTCTGTGCTGGCAACCAACAGAACCAAGCATTGCTGCACAAGCATATAAATCTGTTTCTCAACCCTGGGGTAAGAAGTTAACTGGAAAATATAGAAGAGAATGCAAACCTTTTCCTGATTGGGGGCTGTAACCAGAGTTACTTGAGAGTGGAAATCCGCTTTTGCAAAGTAGCTTCCCACACGACACCCCCTGCCCTGCTTACTGCCACCCCCTGTGTTCTCCAAAAGCTCTCCTGGGGGCTGCTTCTAGTTTTCCAAGCTGCTTTGTTTAATTTCTTACAAGCCCATCACCACCACTATGGCATTTCGGCACTTTACAGCCTTTTCATGAGTTTTCCAGATTTTCAGCAGGACTGCCATTCATTAGACAGAGTGGGACAGTCATCTCAGGCAGCAAGGCTGTTCTTTAACCCCTAAACTATTTCTGCTGATCTCAGGTGCATGGAGGACGGTGCTCTTTCCCCAGTGTTGTAGTGAGATTGTGCTTCTGTATGTGGAGAGGTGGGCTGGGGGAGGAAATCTGTAACAAGTTGGAAGGAATGAGATGTCTTGCATTTTGCACACTAGGCCTGCACAACTTATGCTCCTTATGCACTACAACTTATGGTGTAGCCTGCCTTTCTTCTTCTTCTTTCTACTGGTTTGCTGGAACTGCAAAAAACAGGGAAAGTTGTAGTGTACCTGGCAGGCCACAATACATTGCTGCTAAGTTGCTTTTCTTGGGAAGGTAAACGGTGTTTCCGTGCGCTGCTCTGGTTTCGGTGTTCCGTTGCGCCGGAAGCGGCTTAGTTATGCTGGCCACATGACCCAGAAAAACTGTCTGCGGACAAACGCTGGCTCCCTCGGCCTGTAAAGCAAGATGAGCGCCGCAACCCCAGAGTCGTCTGCGACTGGACTTAGCTGTCAGGAGTCCTTTACATTTAACTTTTTAGGCCTATTGCAGGGGTTTTCTAAGGAAAAAGAGAGTTCAAGCAGTTCAAGGATAAAGGAAAATATGCTCTAAAAACTTCTGTGTCAATATATTCAGAAAGCCTGATTTCTGAATCTTCTCTGACCAAACTCTCCTTCCGTCAGCTTGCTTTCAGAAGTTTGTCTGTTAGCACTAAATCCACTGTTCTGCTCTAATATGCATTCCCTAAAAGCTTCCGAAGTGCTGTGGTGTTGATTTCATAGCTGTCAATTTTCGGATTTGAAAATAAGGTTTTTTCCCCAAACTTTCGGATTTGAAAATAAAGGATGCCGCGGAGGGCGGTGCAATGGCACCAAGTAGCCTCGCCACCTTGCGCTCCAGAGGCTGCACGCAAACGGGTGAGCGAAAGAGCGAGCGCGTATATGGCAGGCAGGCTGTCTGTCTGGTTGGGCATGAAGGTCTGGCTGCACAAGGCATGCAAGCTCCGCCCCCAGTGGGTCTCAGACTCCTTATTGGCAGCCGAGCAACGCAGCTGAGGAGCCTCCCTGACCGGCAGGGAGGGAGAGGAGCTGCTTCCTTTGAAATCCGGGAAATTTAAGGATATCAACAATCCGGGATAGCAGCGGGAAACAGCATTGGAATAAGTGAGTTTCGCGCAAAAAAAGGGAGGGTTGACAGCTATGGTTGACTTTGTCAGGATTCACATTTTTCTCTGCTACTGCCCCTTTTAATAGATCCTGGAAGCTGTAACGATGCAACATATCTTCATGAATAACTTCCAGCTTTGCAGCGAGATTAATGAGCGGGTGGTTCAACACTTTGTGCACTGTATTGAAACTCATGGACGGAATGTCCAGTACATTAAGTTCCTGCAGACAATCGTTAAAGCCGAAGGAAAGTTCATTAAGAAGTGCCAGGATATGGTCATGGCTGAGGTGAGAAGGCTGTTTATACATGTTGCATATTTGTGAGCATAAAATCAGCCTGAGGAAAATCCATGCAAAGAGAAAATAGTTGGTGGACAGGCACTGCTGCCTAGGTGTCAGTATTATGAAACTTCAGTTGGAATTGAATTGTTTATTTCCTGGCTGGTTACACATAGGTTGGGAGGATGTATTTATTGTTAGCTCAGGAAATATAAGAGCAGTGTACAGTAATATGTACTCAATAACACATGAAGCACAATTTAAAAAAAATAAAAATAACAAAATGGTTAGCTAATCAGGAACATTTTACTAGGAAGTCTCTCCTTAAATAAATTTGTGTGTCACCATCACCAATGTCCGGCAGCGAAATGAAAGACTTTTTGATTTAACACATCATTTCATTATATTAACTATCTGGTTCTTTTCTGTTTACCCTCAACATGGTTATGGACTGCTGCTTCTGCAATTTTACTTTTGTTAAAATTGTGTACATTTTAGTTATGTATGTTCTGAAAGTTTGTAGCTTGCACCAGCCTGGTGCTTTAGTGGTGGCTTATAATTTAGGAAATAAATAAATAAGCGATCAAAAACAAGCATCGTAAAGTGCTTTGTACACTGATAGAGCTGTAGAAATCATTAATCTCCAGGGAGAGAGAGAGCATGCATGTTGGTGCATATGAAAACTTAATTACATTTTCTCTGTTTTTTATGTTTAATGGACCATAATGCTCTTGTTTTGCCAGCTTGTCAACGCGGGGGAAGATGTCCTTGTTTTCTACAATGACAGGGCCTCTTTTCAGACACTAGTGCAGATGATGAGATCAGAACGGGACAGGATGGATGAAAACAGTGCTCTGATGTATCATATCCATTTAGTTGAGCTGTTGGCTGTTTGCACTGAGGGCAAAAATGTCTACACAGAAATCAAGTGCAATTCTCTCCTCCCTTTGGATGACATCGTTAGGGTGGTGACCCATGAGGACTGCATACCTGAGGTGAGATTCTGTCCATTATCCTTTCTTCCCCTTCCTCTCTCATTCAGAAGTCTCATCTAAGTCACTTCTGTCTATCACTCAAATCTAAGGACCTGCTGCTCCCTGGCGAGTTTTCTAAGAGGGGCTTCTGTAAAACAGCAGAAGGATTCCAAGTTAGCCCTTAAAGCAGCTGTAGCTCCTTGATAATCAAGTATACAACTTTATAATACGTTCAAACCTACCTATAAAACAATTGTTTTGCCACATTAACCTCACTGTGGTTGTCAGTATCCCTATAATTGGGGGGGGGGGGGGGTGAACGACTACAGAAGCAGGGTTAAATCCTGTTCACTGCAGATTATTCTTGTTATCAGCAGAACAATTAACTTCATTATTAGAGATAATTTGATGGCCAGCCATTCCTAAGGTTTTCTTATCACCTGTGTTTTCCTGTCTGCAGGTTAAAATTGCCTATATAAATTTCCTAAATCATTGCTATGTAGACACAGAAGTTGAAATGAAAGAGATTTATACAAGCAATCACATGTGGAAGCTCTTTGAGAATTTCCTCGTTGACATCTGTAGGGTAAGTGTTTTCAGTATTTGGAAATATTAAAAAAGCTGAGTGACACAAAGCACCTATAACTGACTGCTAATCGCATCACATCATATAGGTTAACATCCATGAAAGTAATATCCATTGCCTTAGTTTCATACATTTTCATTCATCCATGGCTACAGGATTTAATGATAATGATGATGCATGACCATAGCTAATTATATGTACAGAGTACATCTGCGCGTGCCTTGAAGGCACTTCACACAGTCAAGGTTTCTAGCACTTTACCCCTTCTCACTCTTGGGTTGCTTCTAGCTTTAACAAAATAAAATACGGCAAATTGAAATTAGGTGGGGGGAAATTCTTTGTTCTCTTGATTCATTGTCTCTTCGTTAGAATTTGTGGGAACTTCTGCCTTAGTTCATGTTGCTACAGTGCTGTACAAATGATGCCTGCAACAAAATGTTGCAGAGTTTATTCTCCCTCCTAAAATGAGCATTTCTGTTTGGATCTTCAGCTAGGCACTCCCTTTAAGTAGAGAGTATTCTATTCTCTCCCACCCTCACAATCCAATTTCACTTTCTATTCCATGACCACAGAACACAGCTCTGTCCTCAATGGGCTGTTTTCTTTTGCTGCCTCAGGTTGCTCCCGCTTCTTTTTGCAAACCTTGACGTTCCCTTGAGAATTGAGATATCTCACATTTGTCAGTGGCACAATTTTTACTACAGTCCTGGTATCACTCATTACTGTCAGGAGTGATGTATCACTTGAGTTTATGTTTAGTACAGTATATGGTATTTCAGAAAGTGCATATCACAATGATATTAGGTTGCATTTGTTGGGGAATTATCATTATTGAATAGGGTTTTGTTTTTATTTTGTTTTGTTTTAATGTGAATTGTTTTTCAGACTTGCAACAACACCAGTGACAGGAAGCATGCTGATTCTGTATTAGAGAAGTACGTGACTGAAATAGTGATGAGTATAGTTACCACTTTCTTCAGTTCCCCATTCTCAGATCAAAGCACAACTCTGCAGGTAAGAAACCAAGGGGAATCATTTACACCCACACACACACACAAAATGTTTTGTTTTACTATTTACTATTTGTTCCACCTGTGAAGCAGAACAGCATTTGTGCATCAGACTAGAACACCAACTTGAGTTTGAAAATGGCGGTGTCTTCTGATAGTGTTTCTCTGTGGTTAACTTTACGGCAGTGAACCTTACAAAACCTTACAAAAGCAGTGAGTCCATTGTTTCAGTCTTTTTGCGTTTCCCTAAATGTGTGGGGGTGTGGGAGCTTCCTGCTCGTCTCTAGTACTCATTAATAATGCTGGAGTATGGGAAAGTCCCTGAAAAACAGGAACAATGTGACACATTTCCCCTCCATGCAGACTGTATGCATGCTTCCTGTGATTGCCCCAGTCCCCATGGCTGAGACATGTATTGCTGTCTATCAAGTCGGGCATTCTGTTTCCTATAGTGGGCAACCATATGCCTGTGGCAAACCAACAACCAGCCCAGGGAGGCATTAGCCCTCTCATACTGCTGTTCCCAGCAACTGGTATTCAGAGGCATGCTGAGGTAGAATATTAGTCATAGTTACTAGTAGCCATTGATAACCCTCCGTGAACTTGTCTCGTCCACTTTTGAAGCTGGATGGCTGTCACCACATCTTGTAACAGAAAATTCTGCCTGTTCCAAATCTCCCACTATTCACTTTGGGATTAAGTGGTTAAGTGGTCTATAAACATTGGATGAGCCCAGGTTCTAGTATTAATGAAAGAGGGGGTGGGGAGGACTTCTCTATCCATTTTCTCAACACCTTTGCTCTTGGTAAACTAAGAAGCTCTATACACTGTAATATTTGGTGAATTTCTCTAGGCCCTTAATCACTTTGATTGTCCTTTTCTACACCTGTCCCAGCATTATAAAAAAGATTATAAAGTGAACATTCATGGAACGTTTATGTTGACCCATGCCTCTTAGTCCTGAACAATGTCCTCTAGGGTGAGGTGGGGCAGATTGATGCAGAAAAATTCAGTATCATATTTTATGTAACAAAAATGAGTCAAATAATTTAAAAAAAATTGCTTTGTGCATGGCATAACTAATCAATATTATAATAGCAATCAAAAGAACCATTATAGTTAGAAGATAACAAGAATATAATGACTTGAGTAAAAAATGGGTTTTGCATCATTCTGCCCCACCTACAGAGCACTTTGATACAATAATGGGGTATTTTGATACAAAGCGTAAATTTTATGAGAATGGTAACTATTTATAAAAATTTAATGAAAAAACAATTTTTATTGTGAGAGATCATAATCAGCCTTACAATTTGTTACTTAAAATCGAAATAACATATTAAAACTAACAGTGTTTCACACATATCATAGACTTTATGGTTTTCTTAACAAAACATCAAAACTTATATTAATCTTTCCTCAAACACTTATCCATTTGAAAAAAAACTTTGAAAAAAGTTTAAAAAGTATAAGAACTCACATTAGATAGTCAAAAAATAGTAATTTAAACAAAATGCTTATAAGAAATAAGATAATTACTTAATGTTTAGCTTCTATTGCACATTATATCCACTGAAGTCAAAATAAAAAGTATAAAGTGATGTTCGAGATGTGCCCTTTGAGAAATTTGGTTTTGGCAACTGCAAAACAACATCCTTGAAATCAACGCTTACCTTATCTTCTACAATGGGGAAGACAAACATACAAGATCCTGGTTTTTCCCCTGAGATACATCATTTGAAAATCGGTCATATTATATTTAGAAATGACTTTGGCCATGTAGTAAACAACAGTTTTTTTCTTTTCAAATTTAATGTGTAGGAAATCTCCAACATTTATATTTTCAGGATTGAGAACATCAAAATTTATATCCTCATCTTTTGGAAAACAGAATAACTAGTTTAGAGATTTCATGCAAACTTGTATATTGGGGCACTATTGTATGCTAGCAGGGCACTTTTATACATATCATTTAAAAAAACTAACACTTACTGTATTAATAAAACCGCTGAACTTATTTAAAAATCACTAGTAATCCTGATTACTGAGTGGAATAACTTACCTTTTGTATTTTTAAATCTTAACTAAATGACGTAAAACAGTGTTGGGACACTTTTACATTTCACATTTTTTAGTTGGCTGTGCTGCAAACACACCTACTCTCGTCAAACGCCAATGGCTAATTGGCGGGCAGCGTGGTCGCAACTGTTGTACTCACACATGTATAGACACATTTTTTGTGGTGTCACGACACACATAACATTTCTAGAAATTGAAATGTTGTTGGTGTATCAATGTGCCCCTTGCATCAATGTGCCCCGCCTCACCCTACAGATAATCCCTCAAGACTAATGCTTAGTGGGTGGCAGAAAGCCTCATTCTTCCCCTGTCTTCCTTTGTACCATTACTTGCACGACTGACTTTTTCCTCCTTCCAGAGAGCTGTGTGGCAGCCTTGACAGCTGCTCATCGGCTCCTGTCACAATAACAGCGAATGGCTGAATCCAGTGACACTTTAATAGTAGAGGAAACTTTCCGAGTATCTGTCATTAGTCCTCTAAATAGTTTTTCATACGGTGCCTCGTGGGTGGTTTACTATTCTCTACCCCTCCCCCCATCACCAAATGCTTCAGTTTTCACATTTTGCAATGGCTATTGGAAACTCAATCAAAAACACGGCTAGGTGTATGTTTGGATTTCATTGCTTTCTGGGGATTTGAGCAATACTGGCAGATTAGCAACTGGGATGCATCTGCTGGGTGTATGCTGATATGCAGCTGCCACAGACGCTCTGTTATGGATCACTTTGTGCCTTGGATGTAGAATCATAGAATAGAATCATAGAATCATAGAGTTGGAAGAGACCCCAAGGGCCATCCAGTCCAACCCCCTGCCAAGCAGGAACACCATCAAAGCATTCTTGACAGATGGCTGTCAAGCCTCTGCTTAAAGACCTCCAAAGAAGGAGACTCCACCACACTCCTTGGCAGCAAATTCCACTGTCGAACAGCTCTTACTGTCAGGAAGTTCTTCCTAATGTTTAGGTGGAATCTTCTTTATTGTAGTTTGAATCCATTGCTCCGTGTCCGCTTCTCTGGAGCAGCAGAAAACCTTTCTCCCTCCTCTATATGACATCCTTTTATATATTTTATATGTAGAACCATTTCTATCTAAACCAGAAAGAATTGTGAGATATTTTGCATTTGGAGAGGTTAAATGGAATCAATTTGTCCATGCAACTATTTTGGGATTGTGCCTGTGAATGGATCCCATAGAAATATAGGGACTTTTTCCACAGTTACACCAGGAAAATTTGTTATTGTCCCCATGTTGAAATAGAGAGGAAGATGTGATGGCTTGAAAGTCGAGTGCTTGAGCTTAACCTGAAATAACATGGATGGCTGTATTTAAATTGACCTCTCTAATGTAACTGACAGTTTTAGTTCCTGTGGGTAATGACTGCTTTTATTTCTTGCCCATGCTCTTTCAAAATACGTTTCCCCCTTCTTTTCTCTAATGCTTTTTACACACTTTCTCCATATAACAGCAATCAGTCTTTGCCAAACTAAAAGAGGTACTTTTTGGAAGCTCCTGATCTGCTTTAGTGTCTGTGTTAGTGTCACTAACTTCCATTAGCTAGTTGAGATGCTTAAGATGTAGATAATAGCTATAATAGATATTACTATTTATTAATTGGTGTTTTTTTTCTACTATTGGTAGGCTTGTCTACACATCCCTGGAAAAATCTTCCTTTTGGCGTTGTTAGTCCTTGCTTGAACAGAATTATTACCCCTGCACTACAACGCAGTACAGTAATTATATTACTGGTTTAGGAAATGTCAGTCATGGGTGAGATTTGGCAGAGTTCGGATAATCTCAGGGTATCCAGCCTATCCATAGTGGAAAAAATATTAGAATATATTCCTGTATCTCTTTGTTCCACACCGGTTGGTTATGTTGCTTTCAACCCTGAAGCCAGGAATGTAGACTTTTAGAGACATTAAAAATATACACCGTATTTTTCTGTGTATAAGACTATATTTTTTCCTAAATTTTTGAAGTTTAAAATAAGGGGTCATCTTATACACGGATAGTGTATAGTGCATTTTCTTAATTTTGAGTCCCCCCAAAATAGGGGGCGTCTTATTCACGGAAAAATATGGTAAGTTGTGTTCCAGAACGATCAAAATAAAAATAATCAAGGAACACTTTTAATTGTGCAATAGAGCTTTAAGATTTTCTTCCTCCTTCCTTAAGTTTTAATAGCGTTATAGAGCCACCTGCTGGTCAGTTGTAAATTTAATTACTTCTTTATCCATAAATTCTTAAAGAAAAATGTTTTTTCTATCTTTTCCTTTATCAAGTTAGCATGCACTAAGCATGTCCTAGTTAAACTTGATCATCTAAATCCGTCGCAATCTTTTTACTGTTTTACAATGCATATATAGCTCAGAAGCTCAATGTGGTTTTTGCTTTCAAAGTGTCTTTGGACTCCTGAACAAACCCACTAGTTTGCTTAGCATCCTGACAGACCCTTTAGTTCTCCAAATATAAGGAGAAGCTTTCGGATCTGTTGCCCTGCCTCAGACTTACGCTTGTGGTGTGTGTGTGTTTGTTTCAGACTCGCCAGCCTGTGTTTGTGCAGCTCTTGCAAGGTGTGTTCAGAGTGTATCACTGCAACTGGCTCATGCCCAGCCAAAAAGCATCAGTGGAAAGCTGTATCAGAGTACTTTCAGATGTAGGTAAGAAAACTGTGTGCATGCATTTAAACATAATATATGCAACATCTGTTAGTTTATATTACATCAGTGCTTAGCAGAACACCTGTTGAGTGGCAGCAAAAGCGCTCCAAGGTCCATCTTCTCCCCTTCCATTCACTATTTTTATAGTGGCTCAAGTTATTCTTTTTATTGAGACAATTTGTACTGATGAGCCTAGGAGCCTTTTAAGATTTACAGGCCAAGTTCTGTGTAATCTCAAATTTTACTGCCCTTAGCAATAATAGCAAGTCCAATAAAATATATAATTTGAACTATTGTGTGCCTGATCTGTCTTTGTAACCAACAACACACATGAGATATTCAATTTCTAGTTGATTTTGAGATGTGGCTGGCTTAGTCCCAAGGAATGTGGGACAATGAGCAGATCTGGAGTACCATCACGTAATAGTACAATCACGTACCATCACGTAATCCTGAAGTTGCCTGGCAAGCTCTTGTCCCTTTGAAAGAACAAACAGACTTTCTTACTAAACAGATAAATGAGGGATGAAATAACCATGCCCTACTTTGAATACTCTCCATATTTAGATGCCACTATTTTGCCATTCTAAACCTTCTACAATTTTTTATGCAGACAAACCATGACTTTTTAATAGGCAGTTTTTGTTTTTGTTTTAACCATCTCGCTGCTACTTTCCATTCTTGGTAACATGGTTGTAGTGGTACAGTCCTTTAAGTTCCTGGGCTCTATAATTTCTCAAAACTTAAATTGGTCAGGCAACATCAATATTATTATTTAAAAAGTCCACCAGAGATTGTATTTCTTGCGACAACTAAGAAAATTTAATTTGCCCCAAGAATTGTTGATCCAATTTTACAGAGTTACCATTGAAACTGTTATCTGTAATTCTATTACTGTCTGGTATGGCACAGCCTCTAAGCTGGGTAAGAAGAGGCTCCAACGAGCAGTAAGAATTGCAGAGAGGGTAATTGGTGTTAGTTTGCCTCCAACAGAGACACTTTATGCTGCTCGAGCCAGGAAGAGAGCAGAGAGAATTGTCGCAGACCCTTCGCATCCTGTTTAATTTACTTCCATCCAGACGTTGTTACAGGACTTTATACACAAAAACTTCTAGGCACAGGAATAGTTTTTTTTCCTTGTGCCATCAAACTGTTGAATTTGTAGTTGTGTGCAGAAGGGAGGCCAGTTGGTGGTATGGGGTTCCTTTGTTGTGCTATTGTAGCATGAGGGGAATAGTGTTTGTATGAGGTACGTTTTCTTACATTGCAATGTAGTCGAAGCAAAATTCCAAGTATGATTGATACTTGGCCAATAAAATTATTCCTTATTACTTAATTTATTACTCAGTTATCCAGGCTGACTTGTCTCTCTTAGTTACTGGTGGATGTTCTTCATAGACCAAAACAGCCCTTCCATGTAAATGCTGCATGCAAAATATACATATACATATATGTTCTGGGTACATACAAAATATTTTTCTTTGCCCTTGCTAATACTTCTGGCTTCTCATGTGCTGATTGATGTATATCAATGATGTATATATTGGTGCAATTGATTGGATTTGTCAGCAGATTCAAATCATGTCTATTTCTATTGATCTTTTTTTTTAAAAAAAAAATGACAGCTGAATTCACAAATACTTGCTCAGGAATTCATTGGCTTAAATCAGCTTCATGCCGGTGTGTAAACTTTGTTGAGTAAATAACTATTTGCTGGTTCCTGAAACTGGTTTGAGGCCACATCCATAATTGGTAAAAGCTGAATTTCATTGTGTGCTATGGATGCATGATATGACATGACACTGAAAGATTAGGTCAGGGGTCAGCAAACTTTTTCAGCAGGGGGCCAGTCCACTGTCCCTCAGACCTTGTGGGGGGCCGGACTATATCTGCACAATATTTGATCCAATATTTGTTTGTTCTACTCACAACAATTCTCCACCTCCCTCCCCTGATGTGAACAAAATTCCTTGTTGGAACTTGCTGTAATATATCTAGATTTTGTATGATCAATATGAATAAGCACCTTATGAGAAGAAAAACGTTCTGAAATGCACATTCTGTGATATACTGTTGGATCATGGAGACACTTTCATTTATCTGTTTCAGCAAAGAGCAGAGCAATTGCCATCCCAGTTGATCTGGACAGCCAAGTAAACAACCTCTTCCTGAAATCTCATAACATAGTACAAAAAACAGCAATGAACTGGAGGATGACAGCAAGGAATGCTGCTCGGAGAGATTCGGTGATGGCTGCTTCTAGGGATTACCGCAACATCATTGAGAGATTGCAGGTGGGTACATAGCACAGTGTTCTAAAAGGATCTTTCTAAACTGGGTAAATGGGCAATAAAATGGCCAAAAAAGTGATGCACACTGGGACAGGAAAAAAACCCAAATTTCAAAAAATATTCTATTGGGGTCTGGACTGGCAGTAACTGCCCAGGAATGAGCCCTTGGGGTTCTGGTAGATAGCTTGATGAAGCTGCAAGAAGGTGAAATTCAGTGTTAGGGGTCATTGGGAAATTGATTGAAAATAAAACATAAAACCTTTTATAGAAGCATATACTGAGGCCACACTTTGCAAAATGTGTACAGTTTTGGTTGCATCACCTCCAACAGGCTATTCTAGTGCTGGAAAAGTTTCAGAAAAGGGCAACCAAAATGATTGAGGAAACATCACAACATTTGGAACTTTTTAGGAGAAAAGGCAAGTTAGAGGGGACGTGATATAGAGATGGAAGATGGTGTGGAGAAAATGGCTAGATCTCTCTCATAATACTAGATCTCAGATTCATCCAGTGAACCTGAATGTACCGGTACTTCTTCACACAACATGTGGTTAAACTATAGAATTTGCTCCATGGAATCATAGAATTGTAGAATTGGAAGAGATGCCAAGAGTCATCTAGTCCAACCCCCTGCAATGCAGGAATCTCAACTAAAGCATCCATGACAGATAGCCATCCAACCTCTGCTTAAAATCCTCCCATGAATTTAAAGATGATGAGATGAATTCATAAGACTAGAGGATAAGGCTGGTAATTGCTACTGGCCACAATGGCTACGTTCAGATCTCCCGTTGGAGGCAGTATGCTTCTATCTATCTGTTGCTGGGAATCAAAAGCAGGAAGATTGCTGTTGCATTCAGGTCCTGCTTGTGGACATCCCATAGACATAGTTGGCCACTGTGAGAACAGGACACTTGACTTGATGAGCCATTGGCCTGATCCGGCCAACACTCTTCTCATATATATTTTTTAAAGTTTTAGGTTGTATTTACACGAATAAGGGAAATGGCATTAGTTGCTTGTGCAGGAGATATTCAAGACAGCATGTCTTGCTTCTGTAAGCCACACATACTTTCATTTACAGGGATGTGTCTTGCACAATGAGCATTGTATTCAATGCAATTCAGAACCGCATAGATAACACATTTAGAAAGCTGTGTGAAGTCCCTCCTCCCACAGCACAGTCTAGAAGAGACAGACCATTAAATTGGTGGGAAGTGTAGCAGTGGGGATGGGGAATATTCAGGGTACCAATCAGCCACGCCTTCTTCCAGGTAATCCATTACCGCACCCCAACAGACACTCTGAGTTTCATGGCCAATGAGTATGTTCATTCATGACC
Organism: Darevskia mixta; assembly: GCA_034641385.1. Lineage (NCBI taxonomy): Eukaryota > Metazoa > Chordata > Lepidosauria > Squamata > Lacertidae > Darevskia > Darevskia mixta. The sequence continues at coordinate 7,720,789 of JAWWNH010000013.1, forward strand.
TCTGAAAATGTTCACTTTTTATTTCTTTTTCTAAATCTTTTTTAATATATGTACTTCCTAAAACATTTGGGTTTTCCCCCAAGCCTGTTTATAGCTTCGTCTTCTGCATAGGTGGTGTCATTTGGGCTGAATAAGGATTGCCACACAAAACTATGAGTTTCCTATTACTGTAGTATATAGGACACTAAATTCAATATCCTTGAAACAAATGCTTTTGCTAGATTAAAGCTCTGCAAGCTTGCAATATGTTGAAAAGACCTAGCATTCCCAATGACAAGTTCTTCTGCTAGTAAGTATTAGACTTACTCCCCCACCCTTTAAAAAACATTTTTAAAAATTATTATTTTTTAAAATTATTACAAATCAAACCAAATTAATGCAATTTCTTAAAATCAGGTTTCCCGCTCCTGTTGCAGACATATGTCCATATTTTCCCCCCATTGCTGCTTCATTTCTTATTTTGTCTCCAGTTGACATCCTTCACTTGCCATTAAACGATTCTTCCAGCTGACCCATTTTTCACCTTACAAACAGCAGCTTCGTTACATCTTATAAATATATAATCCATTTCATGTGTGTAATCCTTCATATACATTTTGTTCCAGACCTGGTGTGTTGAGAGAGTTCAGTTCTTTCTTTCGTTGTTGTTCAATTTTTTTGCAGTGTTTATCTGGATGGTACAAGGTCACATGCCATTTCTTTCCACTGTTCTCAAACTAACATACGAACCACAGCCATAAATAACTCACAGGGTGCACTTCCAGGCTTCCGCCATTAAGTTCCCCTCTGGAGTTGTTTCTCGGCACACAGTTAACAGCAAGGTCTTTTCTCAAATTCAGCCTCTCTTCCACATCTATTCGGCTGCAGGACATTCTCTCCCCCCCCCCCCCCCACTGCATTCATCTGACAACACCCCCATCCAGAAGTGGTCATAGTTAAAGTCCATTCAGCCTCGATTGAGAGGGGAGGGCATAGCAAAACGTTATTAAATTCCTTATTGAGCATAAATCAAAAGGCTCCCCCCTCTTTTTCGAAGTGTCAAACAGAGTAACAAAGCAATAACTACACACGTCTCTTTCATTGTGCAGCGGAGGACAAGAAAAAGAAGAACCATTTGAAAACCATAAAGCAGAAAGCACCTTGTCCTCCCTCTTCCTTTCCCAGCTGTTGCAAGGATTCTCAAGCGTCAGAAAAAATGGTCAAATACCTTCAGAGAGCCAAGCCCTATCCTTTCGGCAGCAGATTGATTGCAGCCCATTAGCATATGTCACTTCAGGAGCGCCTCTTGATTAATGCCAATTGTCCAGATTAAGGAGGAACTATAGTGGTACCTTGGTTCTCAAACTTAATCCATTCCGGAAGTCCGTTCCAAAACCAAAGCCTTCCAAAACCAAGGTGCGTTTTCCCATAGAAAGTAATGCAGAATGGATTAATCTGTTCCAGGTTTTTAAAAACAACCCCTAAAACAGCAATTTAACATGAATTTTACTATCTAACGAGACCATTGATCCATAGAATGAAAGCAATAAACAATGTACTGCACTCACACAATCAATCAGTAGCTGAGCTGGGTTCCACACAGTCACAAAAACAAAACAAAAAAAGAGCCGCAAAAACACAAAATAAATAGCGAAAACAGACAGACCTCAGCGTAACACTCAAAACGGTAGTGTGGCACTCAAAACAGAAGCGTAACACTCAAAATGGAGCACGTTTGGCTTCCGAAAAAAGTTCGCAAACTGGAACACTTACTTCCGGGTTTGCAGTGTTTGGGTTCCAAGTTGTTTGAGTACGAAGGCGTTTGAGAACCAAGGTACCACTGTATTCACAAATCTTGCCAGTATCGGAGGCTCATCCATGGCAGGGACACACTCCTATGTCGCTCCTGTTCTGCCTTCCAAGTTGGCAGACACAGGATTACGCGGCACTGCAGGATACAGTGAACTCCCCAGACCCCACTGAGAAGCATCGGCGGATTTATACTACATTTTCTCCTTTCCCCCTATCTGAACTTCTTCGCAGACTGTGGAGGGCTGCAAAGAACATCCACCACTGACTCATGGGCGTAGCCAGAAACCCCTTTAAAAAAGATTTTAGTCCCTACGAATTTCCCAATGTTAATTTTAAACTGTTATGTGTCTGCACTTCAGGATATAGTGTCTGCTCTGGAAGATCGCTTGCGCCCGCTTGTCCAGGCTGAGTTGTCTGTATTGGTGGACGTCCTTCATAGACCAGAGCTGCTCTTCCCAGAGAATACAGATGCAAGAAGGAAATGTGAAAGTGGAGGTTTCATCTGCAAGTGAGTGGTGGAGTTGTGTTTACTTAATCCTCTTCCAGTAAATCCTGGTCCTTTTTTCCTTTGTCTTCTAAACCATTATTTTAGGGTGTTGCACCGTATTCTAATCTCAGCTTGTTATCATTTATCTTTGGCGAGATATTTGCAGATTTGCACATGGATCAGGCTGTCAGTAAAAGCTTCTGGATACAGGCAACATCTTTATCAACAATCTGTGATGTGTTTATGTATTTTAATGTTTACTGGAAGCCGCCCAGAGTGGCTGGGGAGACCCGGCCAGATGGGCGGGGTACAAATAATAAATTATTGTTGTTATTATTATTATTATTATGGTTGAAGAAAACTATACTATACTGTAGGTGCTGTATCAGGAACACTGATTAGTGGGGCCCCCAAAAATATGAAGTGCAGCTTCAACAACCTGGATGCAGAGTTATAGTTCACCATATTTCCCGCCGTGTGGGCGGTATCAGGACCAGTAGGACAGTGCCATTTTCTCAAGTTTATTTTGAAGAAATTTCCATTTTCTTCTGCTGGTTCTCAGGATTTCAACGACAGAACTAGATGTGTGACTGCCCTCAAAAACAGCCTCCCCTCCATAATGACTTGTAAGGGGGGGGGGGAGTGTAATGTCATATTAGCCCAGTTCACACATAACCTTAACCATAGCATGAACAAACAAATATGAAGGCTTCCTGAGATATGATCCTGGCTGATTTGCTCTTCCCTGGTCATTCTACTCCTGTGGTGCACTGAGCTAAGCCGCAGTTTGCCATAGTGTGTCATCTGAACCCAGGCTCATGGTTTAGTGCTCTCAAAACAAACCATGAGCTGTAACCATGTTTTTTTTTATCCCTGTGGTTTGCAGTTCATGGTTTGTCTGTGGTAGCTACACCACAAGTCCAGGATGGGACAACAGGTCAATCAATCCTACAGAGCTTAGCACAACACAGAAGCAGAATGATTAGGGATGAGCAAGGTGACTATGATATTCTCTTTGGGAACCAACACGTTTGCTCGTTCATGCTAAGCCATGATGAATGAGGTCATTGTCATGTTTGGGGTTTTCTCATTTTCAGAAGTGTGGGGATGCCATGTCATTTCTATTTGCTAAACTTTATGTGGGATTCAGTGGGGCTGCTGTTTTTGATAGAAGCCATGCATCTCTTGTAACATCTAGTTCAGCCCTAAGTGCCCAGAATCTTGCCTTTCTTTTGGTTGTAGTTGTGTTCCTTTGTTCAGCCCTTCAGGACAATTCACAATGAAAGAGTCTGATACCTTTTAGACCATAAATACTTTTAGAGCATGAAAATAGGTAAGTGACCCAATAGCTTCCAAAAACAGCACCCCAGAATCACATGATTCATTTGCCATTAATGAGGACTTATGTTTAATGAAATAACCTCTCTACCTAACAGCACTTCTAGTTTCCTTATTCCATATTTAAAGCAGCCTTTATTTTATCATTACACCCTGTAGTCCTTATATATAGGAGAATTGTGAGTCACAATTATCTTGTTGTGTGACACCTATCACCAGTAACACAGCAAATATAAACAACAGATGAATATGGCATATGCTAGCCAATTTGTTCTCCCTCTTGACCCTTGATTTTAAATGGCCACAAATGCCTTCCTAACCAATTAGAAATTCTAATACTGAAACAAACTGTGATCAATTGGTTGTTTTCAGGTTAATAAAACATACTAAACAGCTGCTGGAGGAAAATGAGGAGAAACTTTGTATTAAAGTATTGCAGACACTCAGGGAAATGATGACCAAAGATAGAGGCTATGGAGAGAAGGTACTTTAATTTACCGTATATTATCTTGTCTTTTATTCTGTCTTTCTATTTGCAGCATAGTAAAAGAAACATCAGTACTGGGTCCTTATCTTTGTCTACTTTCTGCATTGTAAAAACATCTGAAACATTGTTATGCACAATTGAATTGCTGCTGTTGTTATTTTCCCAGGTATTTTTAACATAGGCTGGGAATACCAAAGTACCTCAGCTTTTTCATTGCTGTTGAGGATAACTGACCATAGAATGGTCTACTTGGCTTTTTATCACATCATGAATATAGAATTAAGGGGAAAGTGATTGTGTTTTTTTCCAGGGGTTCCCTTCCTACTCACTGTGTAAACAAATACTGTGGAAAATATTGAAATCAGTGCAAATACTTGTAGGGCTGCTAGCCTAGGATAGCCAGTGGTTTAAATCAGAGGTGACTATCCTGCAGCCTTTCAGATCCTGTTGGACCTCAACTCCCATCAATCCCAGCCAGCTGTCAGGGGTGATGGGAACTGTAGTCCAGCAAAACTTGGTGGGCCAAAGGACAGCCACCCCAATGTAAGCCCTAAACGATTGTTCTACTATACTTCACATGGTCTCCCAGGAGTCTTAGTGTAAATAATAATTTTAAAAAATTGCATATGGTCTATGAAGTCCACTTGTATGAGGATAAACTATGTTACATCTGAATCTTAAGGTTATGTAAGTTTTGAGGTGCCAGTAAAGTTCATTCAGTTAAGAATCAGATAAAAAATTCAAGGGCTTTGCAATTAACTAGCACACATGAGAGGTGAGCTTTTAAAACCCCTGACTCGGAGGCGGAAAAGCATTCTTGGCTCCCTCTGTATTTCTTAGTCCCAGAAGCCCTCTCTGCCAGCCATGGCTACACATAGGGAGGGGACAACGGGACCTTTCTGTCCTTCCTCCTTTGTTCCCCAAATACCGGTATATTCTTGAACAAAACCCATGAACCTTTCATAGCTCTTTAAGAACTCAGGATTAATATTTTATCTGGTATTAGGTCCTCTTTGGGGCATGGGACTTCCACTCTTTAGGAAACAATATCAACTGGTTTCACTCTAAATCATCTGCATGGCATCACTTGCATTCTATAAGTACATGGTAGGCATAAAGAAGATTCTACTGTCTCAAAAAAGTAGAAGAAGAGATCCATTACTGCTTTTGGTTTCAGTGAATTTGGACAAGTACTTACTTCCTTGACTCTACTTAAACGGGCAACATTGCATTCCTATGATTTGCCACTTTTTTTCTTTGTTACATACAGTATCCTACAAATACAATATTGGCGCTGGTTGTGGGTAGAGTATGCATTGTGGATCTTGGTGCTCCTATCACCTGGTTACTTGCAATTTCTCTTGTATTAATTCTTGTTTTCAACTTTTTCTCCTCCTTTTTTCACTTTCCAGTTGATTGCACTTGGCGAATTGGATAATGCTGAGGTTTTGCATTTCTTTCTTTCCCCCCAAAATGTACTGTTTGTAGCCTTGTAATCTGTTGTGCTGTTTTGCCAATGCTTAAACGTTGTGGTTTGTGTACTTGTTCTAGTGACGTAGTAGAATGTAACTTGCCAGTGCCTGCAGTGAGGAAAAAAGTAATTATATTGTCTGTTATCCTTCAACATCAATTTTGTCCAAAGGTCCTCTGGAGGCAACATTTTTATCCTCTACTGAAAGGTAGAATGGAGAGGTAGCTATCATTTGCATTACTAAACATAATGTAACCCCCCCACCCCACCCAAAGATTATTTGCGTGCATTTAGAAGCAGTTAATGAAAAAGCAAGGATAGAGGACGTTTAACCCCTTTGCCCCATGTCTGCCATTCTGAGTAATTAAAATGTGGGAAAGACAACTAGAATATGGGATCCAAATAGTTTTACTAGGCTTGCATATAGACTTGAGCATGTCTAGTGAAGTTTTTGAACCCATGCCGTATCTCAAATTGCCTTTTAAAGGACTTTCAGTTTCCAAAATAGTTTGCCATGCAGCAGGAAAGACTGCTGTTTTGAGAAATGCTGGCACTAAGCATGTTTAGATATGCAGAAGTAGTTGTGTGATGCCTTGGATCCTGGAAACTGACTGTTGCTACCAGGGAGACACCACCCCATGACAGTGCAGTCCAATATTACTGTTTATATTGTTGATTAATTTTCCTAGGCTGACACCTAAACAGAGTGAGTCTTTCAGTGGGTCAATGACTAGCTGACCCAAAGTTTTCATTCTGATAGAGAGCTGGTATCAGTGACGCTGAAAGATTTACATTTATCTCCTAAAGTGAAAAGCGGCCATACACCCTAAAACTTGGAGTTGAATCTAGGTATCTGAATGGGAGAGCAAAACCAAGTGCTGAATTTTTTATTGTGGATTAATTAATCAATCCTGAATAAGACTGCAGCTTTGAAGGTGACACCTATAAAGCTAAATCAGCAATCCTTTGCATATGGGAGTAGAACTATTGAATTCTAGAGCTTACTCTGAGTAGACATGGGTAGAACTGGGGTACACTTTAGATAACTTGAAAAATGTACATTTTGAATGCATGAAGACATTCATTGGTGGGTGTTGAAATGTCTCTTAAGTGTAGCAAATTTTCTTACTTCCCCATTGAATAGCTCTGAGAAAATGGTGAAGGTTTATTTAGAATATTTACATCTCACCTCTTTTGATCCCAAAGGTGGCTTAAAGTAGTTTGCAATAAGATGCACACAAGGTCCACACAATTCAGCAACCCTATGTCCCCTAGCTGATAGCACAGGCCATGATACATTTTGCTGCAGTCCCAGGACAACTGGCAGTTGGGGGAACGGAGAGTCTGGAGAGTGGTTGACTGGGAACAAGCCTACTGCAGCTGCTCCTTCTCAGGCGAATGGATAGGGCTAGGTTGCTTTTACTTTGGCTCAAGGTAGTAGTGTTGGTCATCTTCTCCGCTGCCAAAATTTCATTCCAATCCAAGTTGACTGCTGCTATTTACCGGTAAATGTCACTAGGATCTGGTCTATGTCTACATTGCTATTAGGGACTCTGGGACCTAGATGCTTCCAAGATTCTGGAGGAGAGCAAAAGCTAAGTGGCAGAGTTGATCAAGTATAAGCATATTGTAGCCTTTTTATATTGATGTGTAGGCTTTTTTAAGAAAAGAAATTGTACTAAAGTGAACTCCTTCCTAGAATGCTGTATTGGAAATCCGCTGTCTCCAAGGTGCCAAATTATTCTTCAGCCTCATCCTAGACCACGTTGACGTCAAAGTATAGGTCAGCATTCCCCAACCAGATGCTCTCTAGATGTTTTGGATCACAGCTGCTTAGAGGGCTGATGAGAGTAGCAGTAAAACATATTGTGGGCACTGAGTTGGAGAGGGCTGGTGTAGAGAAGCTTCATATATTTTGCTGTCTAATTAATCTGTGACAAATTCAGATGGAGTTTGGGGCTGTTTGTTTTTTTGCTTTGATTTTCATTTAAACTCTTCCCTCTTCCCCACCCAAGTCTCTGGCCATTGTAGCCTGCTGTGTTTTGCAGTAAATCAACTAGAGTGATCAGGCTCGATTTAGAACTTAGGCTCTTGATTTCAAGTAAGAACTTTGTTGGCTGCCTTGTGTGGAAGGATTTCATGCTTCAAGCAGGTGTGTTTATAAATATAGGAAATGAGTGCTGTCTGTTTATTAAAAGTGTCTTCTGGCAGTGGTTTGGATTCCCTGAAGCCTCTGTAAGGAAGCCGCAGTGTTTTCCTTTGCATGATTTCCACCGGCCACTGCAGAAGCATGAAATGAAAAAAACTCACCCTTTTAGTGTTCATTCTGATAAAATATGCTCTTGCGAGTCCAATTATTTGCTCATCCTCTTTGCCAGCCCAACTATATGTCTTTTGTTTCTGACATGTATAGAACTGCAGGTTTCTTCCACAAGGTTTCATGCACTAGAACCCACTTTGTCCAATGCAGAAATAAAAGCAGCAGTACTTATTTTTGTGGGTGTGCGTCCTACATTTAACTAGTGCTTTGAACTGATCACCAGCAGCACATAGTGTGTGACACATTAAGTAAAGAAAGGGATCCTGGCTAGGCTGACAAAGAATAGCAGTAGCCTAGTGCAATGGTTAACTAAGCTGTGGAGTTTTCCAAATAAGAAATACCCCATTTATACCAATGGAATTTCTGCTTGAAGTGCGGGGCTTTCAACTTAACACTCCATTGCTGCGGTTGTGGACCGGCTGCTGATAAGCAAATTCCTTTTGGAGTTTGGTTATATTAAACCTAACCTCAGAACAAGTATCAGAAGAAGAAAGGTGAGATAAAAATACAGTGAATAGTAATTATGCAGTCATGAAATTGCTGCCTTAAGGAGAGAGTAAGAACTCTCCAACTCCTGGAAACTCCTTTGGCAGTTCTGCTAAGAAAAATGAAGGGAACAGAAAACCTTGGCTAATAATTACACTAATGTGCACAGTCAGTCTTGGAATAGAGGCAAGTACATGCCATCTTAGGTGAATCTGGCCATACTGGACAAAAGGGATTGAAAAATGGAAAATGAAGAACTAACTAATTGGAAGGGCCCCCCTCGGAAGGTTGTGAACTTTCCTTCCTTGGAGTTTTTAAAGCACAGGTTGGATGGCCACCTGTCATGGATGCTTTAGTTGAGATTCCTTCATTTCATGGGGTTGGACTAATGACCCTTGGGGTCCCTTCCAACTCTATGATTCTATGGTATTTCCTACATACCACCAGCTTCAGAGTTTTGTTGCCCAAGGACCTTACGTGAAATGGGTTTCTGTGCTGGTGGGGTGGGGGAGAGAGAAATATATATGCATGTAGAACTAATATAATTTTAATTTTGTATTTCTGCTGGTTACATAAATGGATTAATTGCCCTGTATTGATCTTGGAGGCGTGTTGTTCCTTCAGTAGCAACTGGATATATTAAATAAGCCTTATCTCTTTTTAAAAAAGGAGTAGTAGTAGTAATAATTGAAAATCTTAATGGCCTTGATAAAGAAAGTTGTAAAGCAGAAGGAATCAAATGGAACGCTGGAGTGAGATACAGCATTTAGAAGAACTGATCACTCTTCTGAAACTATTAAACTTTGCCTGAAGGGGGCATTCTGGTGATGCTGAATGGAACAGAGAGATGTCCTACTTGCCTTCTCTCTCTCCCTCCCTCCCTCCCTCTCCCCCACTCCCTCCTACATTGCAGTGAACTGCTCAGTTGGGCACCTGCCAACAACCAAGCAGCAGTTACATAACAGGCATCTTTTTTTTTCTTCTTCCTGGAATTTAGGCTCGCTGCTGATGTGTGACCTTCAGCAGTAATTGCCAATAAAATGTGGTGGAGCTGTTTACTGTTAGTTCAGCCCAGACTCTGGCTGTCAGTATCCCAGACTATGCTGGCAGATATTGCAGTCTGTGTGGTTGCTAAAGCATCTCTTTTTCTTTTTCTTTTTAAAAAAGCAGCAACATTAAAATGCTAATACAGCTTCAAGGAAGCATACAGGGAACTGTGCCCAAAGCTATAATAGTGCTGTAAAAGCAAGAGGGGGGTGTTGCATACAGAAAGAAAGAGGGAATATTTTATAACCAGCCCTATGCTGGAGAATTTGCTCGTCTATAAAAGACTTTGGTCCAGATTACTAAGCGGCTCATTATGCTTAAGTGATTATATTTAAAGGGAGCTCCCCCATCCCCGTATATATTTTCAAGCGTACATCATAAGCAAATTTGCATTTATTATCAAAGACAACTGATAGGATAAGGGAGTATTTTTGAGCCTTTGCCTTTTCGGCTGCATGCCAGGCACGCATTCAACAAATGGAAGTTTTTCCCATGGCCACTGTTTTATAACTGTTGGGTGTCTTGCCAGAAGAAAGGGCAGCAGCTCCAGTAAGAAGGGTGTGGAACAAGAAAGGGGAAAAGAGAAGCATTTCAAGTCTAGTCATAATATTGAGTGTTTTCAGCCAAGTGTTTCATGCCTCTCCTCTCCTCTCTTACATAGAAGCTGTAGATTGCTGTTGGAGGGGAGGGGTCAGTCCACTAATGTAACTAACCTTGCCAGCATTGTCTTGACTTGTTACCGATTCAGGGAAGGTTTTCGTTTTAAGTTCCTCCCTGCATGGAGGGAAGAGGGAAGTAACACACACACGTGCAACACTGTGTGAACAGAGTTTTGTTCACACATAAGGACTTTCCTCTCCAAAATCTGCTCTGGAGTGTCTCCCAAGTTGCTGGAACACATTTTGATGGGTATGGGGCTGCAGAGGAGCGGAGGGGGAAGTTTCATTGCACAAGCAGACCAGTATTGTTGGATACAAGCATGTACAAATAAATAATCTGGGGAACAGCATACTATAATTTGGAGAACAGCATACTATGTTGTTGTTTAGTCGTGCCCGACTCTTCGTGACCCCATGGACCAGACCACGCCAGGCACTCCTGTCTTCCACTGCCTCCTGCAGTTTGGTCAGACTCATGTTGGTAGCTTCGAGAACACTGTCCAACCATCTTGTCCTCTGTCGTCTCCTTCTCCTTGTGCCCTCAATCCTTCCCAACATCAGGGTCTTTTCCAGGGAGTCTTCTCTTCTCATGAGGTGGCCAAAGTATTGGAGCCTCAGCTTCAGGATCTGTCCTTCCAGTGAGCACTCAGGGCTGATTTCCTTAAGAATGGAGAGGTTTGATCTTCTTGCAGTCCATGGGACTCTCAAGAGTCTCCTCCAGCACCATAATTCAAAAGCATCAATTCTTTGGCGATCAGCCTTCTTTATGGTCCAGCTCTCACTTCCGTACATTACTACTGGGAAAACCATAGCTTTAACTATACGGACCTTTGTCGGCAAGGTGATGTATTTGCTTTTTAAGATGCTGTCTGGGTTTGTCATTGCTTTTCTCCCAAGAAGCAGGCATCTTCTAATTTCGTGACTGCTGTCACCATCTGCAGTGATCATAGAACCCAAGAAAGTGGAATCTCTCACTGCCTACTATATTAGACCCCAAAGACCATAGTATGTATGTATGTGAAATTTTTCAATTCATGTTTCTGCATATTTGCTTTCAATCTGTTTTTACACTTTGCATGTCACTTTAGGATTTGTTTAGAAAAAAATATGCATTGGAAATAGGAATGCTGAAATTTTGGGACACACAGTTAAACTTGTAATTTTGCTGACTAAAAGTACTTTAAGGAAACTGCCCTAAGCCACAAATAGGGATAAGAATAGCTCCAGGTGTGCTATTCAGGTTATGTCTCCTTGAAAACGTTCTGTTCTCATTTTAATGGTCACTTAAACTGAAGAGTAATGAAGTGGACTTGTGATTATTTTGTACCTGTATAGTCAACTCCCCCCCCCCCAGAAAAAGTACTGGTACATTCTTTGAAAGTATGAAATATATTTTAATGACTGAAAAATGAGTTGAGGTTTAGCAAACACCTTCAAAGTATAATTTATTTTAAATAAAACGTGATTATCTATAGCTTCCAGAGCTGTATGTTTTACACATGTATATTTTCTGATAGCTGCTGAACATTTCCTTCATTCATTTTCTCTCCTAGTTAAAAAATAATAATCAGAGTTTGAAACCTGTCTTCTGTTCTTCCAACAGCCCAGGTGAAAATCAATCACCAGTTTGGTGGTAACACTAAACCATATTTCAGTGCTACACTAACGAGGCTGCTTCTGTCTCAAGCTTCAGTGCTCCCATTCTCTCTTTTCTGATGCATCCCAGAAGAGGAAATATGTAGCATTATGTCCAGAAAGGATAAACTGTGCTTAGTTTAAACTATGGTTCATTGAAACAAGCAGAAATAAGTCTGTCGTTTCTGAAGCTAACATATTCCAAGGAACCATAGTTTAAACCAGTCTTCTCCCATTACCAAAGTCCCCTCCAGATTTTTTTTTTTAGACTACAACTTGGCTGGACTAACTGGGGCTTGTCCAAAACATGTGAAGGCCATCAGATTGGGGCACACTGGTTCAAACTAAAGGTGGGCCAAACATTATTCTCCAATTTCACAGGTCCATTCGTTACCTGCAAAACGGGAGGTAACATTTCTTCAGCTCTTGACCTGGAGGAACCAATGAAATTGGGGGCGGGTACACTTTTTTAACTGTACATTGTAGCCAAGGAATCTTTATTACTCTTAAAGTGTTTTTAAATCCTTGTGTTTGAATTCCATGGTGTGACCCTGTCTACATGAATGCGCTCTGCCGTCTTTCTAGAAATATCCATGTTACTACATGTGGTCCCATGGGCATTCCAGGAAGCAGGAAGGCCTTCATGTAGAGTGCCTAATGTTCCTGCTAGCTAGTATGTGAGGGCTTTTAAATGGTTTTAAGAGCAGTGAAGACTACTCAATTTTTATATGGCATGCTCCCCAACTCGCTTACGCACTTACCCCAAAAATCCAAATCATTTTCACCTAAACTGTTTATGCTTGTCATACAGCAGGTATGAGGAAACTGCCCCCCATAAGCCAAACATGGCTTGCATAGCCTCCCTGTTTTACCCATAAGACTCTTCTTGCCAGGCCATATCCCTTACATATCTACCTCCCATTACCCTAGGGCAGGCAGTTAAGGGTGGGGTTGGCCGAAGGGCCTTTCTGCAGCGGTTTCCAAGGACAAATCATAGGGCTTGCAAAACACTTTGCATAGTGATTCCCAAATGGATGGTCTGTTCAAGAGGCAGCAGCAAAGGCATCTTACTGCTTCCCTCTCCAAGATGGATCCCAGCTCCTCTTCCTGCTTCTTCCTCCAAGCCACCCTTGCTTGAAAACTCAGTTTTCCTGTCCCCTCAAGCACACACACCCATCACCTTGGTAACATCTTATCCCCCAGGCTAAAGGATTTCTCTCCTCAGTGGCTCATCAACAGGTTTGCTCTTTACTAAGCCAGCCAACCTTTGCAGCTTGCATTCTCCTTTCCTATCACAAATAACTAAAACCCTAGCATTCATTAATTTCTAATCTATAACACCATAAACAATGACTAGATTGCTCTGCTATTGTTTATTGCTAAACAATGCTCTGGTTATCTCCCGCTTGGACTACTGCAATGCACTCTACGTGGGGCTACCTTTGAAGGTGACCCGGAAACTGCAATTAATCCAGAATGCGGCAGCTAGACTGGTGACTGGGAGTGGCCGCTGGGACCACATAGCACCGGTCCTGAGAGAACTACATTGGCTCCCAGTACGTTTCCGAGCACAATTCAAAGTGTTGGTGCTGACCTTTAAAGCCCTAAACGGCCTCGGTCCTGTATACCAGAAGGAGCGTCTCCACCCCCACCGTTCAGCCCGGACACTGAGATCCAGCGCCGAGGGCCTTCTGGCGGTTCCCTCACTGCGAGAAGCAAAGCTACAGGGAACCAGGCAGAGGGCCTTCTCGGTAATGGCGCCCGCCCTGTAGAACGCCCTCCCAGCAGAGGTTAAGGAGATGAACAACTATCTGACATTTAGAAGATACCTCAAGGCAGCCCTATTTAGGGAAGCTTTTAACCTGTGATATTTTAATGTATTTTACACCTGTTGGAGGCCGCCCAGAGTGGCTGGGGAGACCCGGCCAGATGGGCGGGGTACAAATAAATGAATTATTATTATTATTAGATTCTCTTTTGAGATTTGCCGTTTCAGATAGATAGATAGATAGATAGATAGATAGATCATATTCAGATACACACACACACACACACACAAGCACAACAGTATAGCAAAACAGCAGGGAAATGCTTTCAGAATTGCATTTTTGGGGAATAGAACTCTTTCCTTAACTGCTTGTACCTTGCAATCCTGTTGTTAAAAGGTGGTAGTATTGGAGTGAATGGGCCTTGGAGCTGTAGGCAAGCTATTTAACATTTTAATACACTTTGGACTGGAAGAAAACTATTTTGTTTAAGACTTCCAATATGATATGAAAAGAGGATAGATATACCAGAATGAGCTAGATGTTAGGTGAAGGAGGATAAGCTCCTACAGCTGCTTCTCATTTAAGGGTTTGCGAAGTCTCCTGAAAACAAGCATCCATCTTCTTGGAACTAGTTCAGGAAAAGAGACCACTCCAGAAATAGTTGGGCATTGTACAAGATTGTCTGGGAGTTAGCTGCTCGTAACGTTCTTTGGCAAGACTTTAATTTACACGTATTTTCAGAAATAGACCCAAATCTTGCCGTTCCATATATTTAAACCTATTGTGAGAAGCATCCCTTTTTATGTGTAGCATGACCGAATTCCAAGTCATCATCATTATTACTTCTACTACTGCTGCTATTACAGGTGATAGTCCAGTGCTTGGTGTATCTGTGTGATGTAGTTCGCCTTCAATTTCCTTGTGTTTTCTAGGTGTTTCCTTGTGCATGCAGTATTGGTTTATAATAGATGTTCATGTTTTTAATGGATTTTGGTATAGTCATTTAAAGTTTGAATATGTTCCTTAGTCATTTTTTAAACATTTAAATGCTGAAAGCATTACTGATCAGCTATGCAAAGAATCTGTTTTGCTGCTGCTCATAGCAAATCTGCACCACATAAATTGTGAAAGAGGAAGGTTTGGTATTGGAAAAGGTGAGAATCTAACTGTGTATTCTTGGACATGACATTCCTGCTTGTGTATGTCTTGAACATTTTTTCTTCCATTATTTTAGACTGGAGGTGAAAACTCCACTGTAATTAAATTAATAAAAGGGAACTGTAGGAACTGGGAAAATATATTTAACACTACATCCCTAGAATAATGATGTGTGTACAACTGGGATTGGCATTTCTGAGCAAGATATGCATGTGGTCATTGTGCTAATGACCATGTACTTTAAGTATATGTCTATTTTTCCAAGGATCCTTTTGGGGGGAGGATAGGGGACAGGATTCTGCAGCAAGCTATGTACTATTTTGTTGTCTTGTAAAAAAAAAAGCCCAGTCAATATCTCCATGTGCCAACCATTGGTTTACAGGAAAGATTGATGACTAATGAATTTTCTTTTTACAATTTTGCTTTTAAATAGCTGCCACAGCCACCAGAAATGGAAAGCTCCATAGAGGTCTGTCACTCGCTCACCTATATTTGTAAAACATACAAATATTGGTGGTTTTAAAAGTAGCTGTGGTTGGATGTCTGTCTGTCTTTTTGGTGGTTCCAGTTCCGTTCATATCAGTGACGTTTAGACAGTGGTCTCTGCATGCGTTCAACTGCTTGGATTATAGTGCTAAGTGGACAAATTCATCCTGCTTCACTAAAAAAGAGAGAGAGAGAAATGGAAAAGTAAAACAGCAAAGGGCTGTGTCTATTAATTCTGATAGATGCCTAACTACACCTTACTCTCAGAGAAATATTGAACACTTCAAGAAGTTGGAATATTTAAATATAACTGCAATGTACTTACAGTCTCTTGAAATTCAAAATACCTATCACCTTGGTGTAGAAAGAGAAGCCTGTACTTGGAGCTCCATTTGCAGTAGATTGCCCTTGAGCTATGTGTTTCTGTTTTTATTATTTATCTTTTGAACTTTTATACTACTTTTCATGAGGCTTTTGAAGCGGAACATGATGCCCATTAATCTTGTAGGTTGTGTAATCCTGTTTGAAAATAAGCTACTTGTACTTTAAATGGATTTATTGACCTTTTCTTACAGGATGACTTACAGTAACATAATGAACATGCATGTATTAGGAAAGTGTGGTTCAGTGTTTTGTATGCGTAAACATTGGTGACTGTCATGTGTGAACGTTTTATCAGAGAGAGTACTTTGCATGTTACTTGCAGACTTTTTTCTTTTGTTTTGGAGTGATATCAAGTATTAGTCATACTGTACATTTTGGTCAATTGATTTCAGTGGGTCTACTTAATTCAGGGTACCCCAGTAAAGGATCCAGAGGGAAAGTTCTGTCCAGTGGTCCAGATGGGGGCCATAGAACACCCTACTGGCACCCTGGTGGGATTGCCTCATTTGATTTGTGTCATGTGGAGATCCTTGAATCCCCTATCAACCCCAAAGGATTAATCAATCAGCAAGTGGGTTGGTTGATTTAGGATACAGACTCAGTGCCTATTTCAAGGTCTACTACATCTGTAGTCAGTGAAGTTGTGGCCAATTTAAATCCCAGATTATTATGTTGTCATCATTCCTGCTATTACAAAATCACCACCCAGATCACTGTGCTTGGACCCACAATCAGACTTACATGCGCCCCTTTCTTCCTCTTCTCACACACGAGATGAAATTAAAAGCTATTGATTTTAAACTAACCAGAGTTCCCAGAATTCAGACACAGCAAACAACTGTGATTAGTTTAAAATCAGAAGTTGATACTTTGTGTTTTCTCCTCAGGTCTGTGCTAGAGGGAGGAGAAGGGGAATGTCTTAAGCCACAACTCACTGTGGCTTCTGCATTGAACACTAAACCATAGTTTATCTTATGTACAAACCAGACCAAATTTCCAAAACATTTCTTTAAAAATGAAGACTTTCAATAAAAGACCCACTTGTACTGTTGGCCCTTCTTTTAAAGTTAACATTTCGAAGGTAGGATTTCTAGTTTACATCAAGCAGAAATGAAGCCCTTTTTTAAGTTTTATTTTTTGAAACAGAGATTTGGAGTGAATTGTGTCCAGAATAACTGCACATTAAACTGTGATGTGTCTTTATATTGCATGGAGGCAACCATTGGCAATTTCTTTTTCTCTTCATTATGGTTAGGTAGAGAAAGAATGCTAGAGTCAGTGCTATCAAAGCTAGATGAATGTTGAACAAATTCATTGCAGCAACTACCGTAGTTAGTTATTTGGTGCTAAATTTATTTAGTGTCTCTTTAGTATCAGACTTTAAAACAGAATTTTTGCATACTCGCCAGGAGCTTGATCAAAGTCTACCACAGAGACAGCTTGAAGATCATAAAAGGGTACGTATATTCTGTGGTGGTGTTTAGGTTTAATATGTTGGGTGCTAATTACACCTGGGCTTTCTTTGTTCCTTTTTCTCACTTTTTAAATAGCTTAAAGAAAATGTGGAAGTAGCTGAAGGATCCATCTGTTTGTTGCTGTTGCAAATTTCAAAAAAATAATAATTATTGAACAAAGATGACAAATGCCATTTGATAGGTCCAGATTAGATTCTGGAGGTTTTTGGATGTTAGAGAATGTGTGGGTGTGTGCTTTTATTTATTTTTACATTTTAATGGTGTGTAATGTCACTTTACTTGTGACATATGACATTGTTAATAAAGTTAATCTAGATGTAGCTGCAGTGGCAACTGGTAGTAAATGTTTTAGAAATTAGAGCTTGCTTTCAGGGGGGGAAAACATTGGTGCAATGTCACTTTCCATAGATCCAGGGCTTCAGTTTGGGGGGGGGGGCTGCAACATTAATGAAGCCCATTAATATCACCTTATGTGCCCCTCTCCTCACTTGTAGTAAAACCTTGTCCCTCACAGTCTTCTAAAGCTGTAATTTAGAGGGCATATCTCTCTAGGCGACGGCGTCCTGTAATATTGCAATATTCCGCTGCATAGACTATAGAAATAGAGGTGTCTTCACTTGACCAACCCAGTAGTCCTAAAGCTCAGGATTTATTTTAACATAATCAGTTGGAAAACTCTAGCGGCAGATTACACGAAATTATTTGTGTTTTTTTCCAGTAGCCTACTGTCTGCCTATTTCAATGCATGATTTTAGCAACGTGATTTCTTTCTTTATTGGAAGTAACACAGGTGCCCCATGCTAATATTATGAAGAGGCATGCCTTCTTTTTCCTACTGGGCTTGAGGATCAATACTACTGTTCCATATACTGTAGTTCAGCTTTTGCCAATCTTTTTGGCTCCGTGGGCACATTTTCAAACAGGAGGAACTATTGTGGGCGCTGCGCACACCCTGAACAAAAACCGTATACTGCAACCTGAACTTCAGCCAAGACAGAAGAAAGACTTCTGTGGGCCAGTTGTTATGGCAACTGGTAGTAAATATTGTAGAAATAAGAATATAAAACTCACCTCTAGCACTTCATTAACATAAATCAATTTTCTCCTAGGGAGAGGAAATACAATATAATTGGATGCTTATTAAACTTGCCTAGGTCTGTTGTATGTGCTTTGCTCCCAGCCTTGCAAACTGTGCAGGATTGATGTCAACATAGACAGCTATGCAGATTTTGTTGTTTCCTTCTAATTAACTCACCCCATGATTGTTTGAATTGGGTTTTTGTGAGGTCTGTATTGTCATTAATGCTTCATTGTAATGCTGAACTACTTCTTCTTCTTCTTCCTCCTCCTCCTCCTCCACCACCACCACCACCACCACCACCACCACCACCACCACTAAATATCATTGATTTATTAATAATCTCCTAAACAACCATCTAAAGGCAATTTACACTAAAAATTATTAAAAGCACAAAAAATACATTTAAAACAAGACAGAAACCATACAAAATAGATGTTTCTGTAGCTAGGGAAAGCCTGACAGAACAAAAATATATTCAGTTGTTTCTGGAAAATGCAGATAGTGGGTACTCTTAACAGAATATTTTGGTGGAACATGTTCCACAATGTGTTTTTTTGTGGCAGAAATAACTCTAGAGAGAAAGGTGGAGTTTGGTTTCATTAAAAGAGATGCTTAAAATACATTTGAGTCTCTGGACTGGCTCACTCACTGTGTCACAGATCATTGTTCCATGGTGGAAGGAATGGATTGTGTGCTTCTCCTTACCATGTCTATGAGGAGGCACTGTTGTACCTCAGCGACAGAGCACATGCTTTGCATGCAAAAGGTTCCAGGTTCAGTCCCTGGCAGACAGTAATGAGCTGGGTGGACCAATGATCTGGATCTGAATAAGCCAGTTTCCTTTGTTTCTATGGTTTCTGTGCCTAAACCAGTATGCAAAGCATGCAGTTTGTTTGATCCTTGCATCTTGTTGGAGGGAGTAGATTGTATAAATTGGGCCTGTATCTTGAGTCTTAAAAGTGTAATGGAGAGGAGCATGCACAGAGCTGTGCCCTCCACCACAGAACAATGATCCTAGTCAGGTAAGTTAAGTGTATAAGTTGGACTTCTGTGTTTGTTCTAAAGGTGGCCAAAAGGCCAGTGCATCTATTTTCTACTGGATGGAAAAAATATGAAAATATTTAAGCCATGAAGTTCACTCTGTTTATAGAAAATTATTGTTTTTCTCTCTCCAGTAGAAACCCGGTTGTTTTTAGATTCTGACAAACTGCCCTATGTCAGGATTTTTCTAGCCAGTTTATAACCTGTTTACCTTTAACATGGAGGTATGTTAGAAGAATGAATTACCTAGTTGCAGCTGTCAAACGAATGCTAGTGTAATGGTTAAAGACATTTCCATAACTAGTTGCTTAGGGCTATCTAGGGAGAGGAGTGAGAATCTGCAACTTATGGTGCAATTCTCCTGAAAGTAAAGAGTAAGGAAGCGTTCAAACTAAACGGGTCATTTTCTTTTCAATTCCACTTATTAAATATATCCTTTTGCTTCATTAGTTTTTCACACGTGGATTCAGTTGAGTGAAGAACAATGATTACTAACACGAAGAGCTACCAGTCTGGGAGCCATCTAGTGCCTACTTAAAAGCTTACAGTCACTCCATTACGATGAGCATTGCCACTTTCAGAAGCAGATGTGGGTCTCTCTGGGCTTAATCCGTCCAAGTTTGTGGATGGGAAAAGCCTAAGTACTAGGAAGTCCCAAAGCCAATGATACCATTTAAATATGCTTCATTGAACAAGTCCCAAGTGCAGGATATCTCTTGCTATGAGGGAGTGCTTAAGAGGCATATTTTCTTTTATTAAAAACACACACTTCATTACATGAATTATGTTGAAATGGGCCGCAAATAATGTTTTGCAAGCATCTGGAGAGCTCTTAGGTGGTTCATCAAAGAGTAACTAATGTACAATGCCTATTACTGATCTATTGTGACTTTTGGCTTCTCAAATCTTCGCCCAGCCCTACAACAACTCACTGGAGAGGAGCTAAAAGTGTCGATTATGTGTGTGTGGCAGCACCAATGGTTCATTTAGGCAAGGAGGTGGGGACAAACAAGTTAAAGAGCAGAATATCCCTATCCCTCCCCCTCCCCCCGCCAAAAAAAAAGGAGCCAGGGAAGGGAGTGCTAGATTTCCCCAAGAGGGAGTTTCAGAGAAGGGGGCATTGTCATGGGGAAAGTCCTCTCTTGTGTTCATACCAGCAGCTGTAGTGAGAGAAAGGCCTCTCCTCCTGACTGGCACCTACTGGTTGGAGCATATGGTAGGCCTGCCAAATCATCACACAAGTATCTGTACCTTGAATTGGGTGACTAGTGCAGTGCTCTCCGAACTGGAATGATGTGTTGTCCTTTAGTCGCTGTGCTCAGAAACTGAGCCAGTGGATTCTGCCACAGCTGCAGCCTCCAAACCTTTTCCAAGGTCAGGCCCCATGTAGAGGCCCATTGCTGTAATCTGTATCAGGAAAGCACGGATCCTGTATATCAGGGATGTCCAACAGGTCGATCGCGATCGGCAGGTTGACTCCTGGTTGCTAGAAGTCGACCGTGGGCTCATTTTCGCCTGCGGGAGAAAATGAGCATTTGGCCTCGCCCCCTTCCTCTTTCCTTTATTTCAAGAGCGGAAGACGGTGTTTCCACTGGCTGGATGACTTATTGTCTTTCTATTTTTGAGTTCAAGAGCGGAAGACGGTGTTTCCGCTGGCAGAATGACTTTCCGACCCTCCCCCCCCAAAAAAACTCAACAACTTTGACCTGCCCCCCTCCAAGTGGGTATATCATTGCCAGTTTTTCATTCTGTGAGTAGATCACAGTCTCTTGGGAGTTGGACGTCCCTGCTGTATATGAACATCTGCACTCCTCTCTCAACCATCATGACCAAAAAAAGGCTGAGATACAAAGACCATACCTAGATCAGGTATTGGATTCATTCTTTGAGGAGTTGGGCATCTTTTTGTTTTCAACATATCACCTTTTGTTTTCGTGGACAGTTAGTGAGAATTTTGCTGTCTAAAGTCATCCAGTCTACAGTGGAGATTCACAGCCACTTATTCCCATAATTTGCTGGCAGATAAATTAGTGACTGTTTCCAGTGTTGTGAGGCATGTGGGAGGAGCTGAAGGGGGCTATAAGTTCTATCTCCTGTTGTGTGATGTATCTGTTCAAATAACCTAGATATCCTACCCACCATTTGGGGCCTTACATCTTGGTGACTAAGAGGTCAGTGCTCACAGAGTGCTTTCATAGTAGGAGGACTAGCTGTCTGATTTAAAGAGGTAATAGGCCTTAAAATCTATGAATGTAACAAATCAGGGATAACCACAATAGCTTTATTCTAAGTGTAGTGATCATATTCAAAACGCTTTGTAGGTAGTGACACTTGTTTCATGGTAGCAAATAAATTTGCATCAAGTCTTAAATTAAAGAAGAACGTTGCCTTTCAAAATACGCTTTCAAAACACTTAATGAATAAATAATAACTGGTATTAGTTAGAAAAGGACAGGGTAAATTCTGGAAATAGCATCTTTCTGTTACTATTTCATAATATTTATCTCAACTTATGGAGAGAGGTTTTTGAAGTGAAGGAGTATATATCTGGCAACAGTGTTTTTTAATTATTATAATATTTTAATCCCTTAATAACATTCTCTCTCTTTCTCAGCCCCATTGCTGTTGTCGTCTTGCTGTATAATTGTACTAAAAATAACTATTGCTAGTCCTGTTGAGTCCTGCAACCCTGCTACACTCATAATTTGTCTACATGTTGTTGTTCTTTAATTTAATATCTTGTTTGAATTAAGGGTGAGGCACTCAGACAGGTTTTGGTCAACCGTTACTATGGCAACATCAGAAGCACAGGAAGAAGAGAGAGCCTGACCAGCTTTGGCAATGGCCCATTGTCTCCTGGAGGCCCTGGCAAAGCTGGGGGAGGAGGTAGGATGTTCGCTGTGCTAATTATGAATTTTGTGTGACACTAGCCTGCCATGTTGAACGTTCTGTCTCTGAATAACAAATCAGTTATTTAATAGTTTTGGCAGGTTGTCAGCAGGTATTTTTTTCACATTGTCATTTACAGAAGAGAATTACTGTAGTTCCTTAAAAAGTTGAAAATTAATCCACTAATTGCCTTCTCCATCCTTCCCTTTCTAGACTTTTCAATTATATTCAGGACCAATTTCTTGCCAGTTCCCAAAATCTGTATGTAGAAGTCCATTCCCAACATGTGATTTTTCGTCATATTTCACACGTGTTTTTTTTTAAAAAAACTTTATTTGCATTTTCAAGGACTTAGTAAAAGGTAAAGGGACCCCTGACCATTAGGTCCAGTCGTGTCCGACTCTGGGGTTGCAGCGCTCATCTCGCGTTACTGGCCAAGGGAGCCGGCGTACAGCTTCCGGGTCATGTGGCCAGCATGACAGCCGCTTCTGGCGAACCAGAGCAGCGCACGGAAATGCCATTTACCTTCCCACCGGAACGGTACCTATTTATCTACTTGCACTTTTTGATGTGCTTTCGAACTACTAGGTGGGCAGGAGCTGGGACTGAGCAACGGGAGCTCATCCCGTCGCGGGGATTCGAACTGCCAACCTTCTGATCAGCAAGCCCTAGGCTCTGTGGTTTAACCCACGGCGCCACCCGCGTCCTAACTGCTTTCCAAACACAGGTGGCTTGATGGCCTACTGTTAACAAGATGGTGCCTTTTCCACAAACCTTACATGACTTGCCGTTGGGTGCAAGCCCTTGCTATTTAAAGAGATTTCTGACACATGGATGATAATGATGATCAGTTAAATTTATATCCTGCCCTTCAGCCCAAAGGTTCACAGGGAAGTGAACAAAAAAAATCCAATTAAAATACAATAAATCTATACGGATCCACTGTCAGAAAGTTTCCCCCGATGTTTACTTGGAATCTCCTGGTATTGAGAGGCTGTAGCTCAGAGGTAGAGCATGTGCTTTGTAGGCAGAGGGCCCCAGGTTCCATCCTCGGCAACTCCAGATAGGACTGGAGAATTTGTGCCTGAAACCCAGGAGAGCTGCTGACAAACCGTGTAGACTGTACTGAGCTACATGGACCAATGATGGTCTGATTCAGTATAAAGCCGCTTCCTATGTTCCTACTCCAGACCAAGATTACATGTTAGAAGTAGCCCCTATGTGATTTTATTTTATATAAGACTTCATGTGACTTCTTCACAACTGAAAGTAATTAGAGAAATAAAATGTATTGTTTGTCTCCTTTAATGTCCTTTATATGGCTTTCCCCTCTTTTTTAGATAGGTTTTTGGGCCACAAACCGTTGCTCTGTTTTTTGGAAAGTTTTTTTTTATGGTGGTTGTATTTTTCTTCTTATTCTCTGTTGATTTTGTATGTCACGGCTGTTGTATTTATTGTTTGTTGCTGTACTGTTAACTGACTGTTGTTAACGTCTGTTAGCTGCTGTGGGTTTGTTGAGGAGCGGGAGAGTATGAATGCTCTTTACATAAATCAATCAGTCTTAATGACAGCATCATCTGCTTGTATTATTAAGAGGCAAGCATGTTGTTCACACTTTAATGGTTAATAAAGCTGTGAACAAATGGAATATGTTCACAGTTACACTTCGATTCATTCATTTTTATAGGTGAGTGACCAATGTTTTCAGATAGAAATAATTAAGCGGGGTTCATGAGACGCTTCATTTTGCTCAACCTGTGTGACTTACCTTTCTGTAGGAGGTGGGTCTGGTTCCAGCCCAGCAAACCGAGGTGAAATGAGTTTGTCAGAAGTCCAGTGTCACCTGGATAAGGAAGGTGCATCCAATCTGGTCATAGATCTCATCATGAATGCCACCAGTGACAGAGTTTTTCATGAGAGCATCCTTCTGGCTATTGCCCTTTTGGAAGGTGGAAACACTATTATACAGGTAGGAAAAGTGCTTGTGTACTCCTGTTGATAAGCTTGTGGGTTTAACATGAAAGTCGGTGAGCCCAGTGCATTGTAAAGAGGTGGGAATCCATCATGCTCAAGTCACTCTGCTGATAATGAAGTACAATAACTTCGCTTTCCACTCTTTGCTCTAGGTTCACTGCTGGAGGATTTGGGGAGGTTAGCCATACTGGTGTGGCAGATGAGAATGGAGCCAGATTTAGTACACAAAGGAAAGATCTAACAGGGTTTTCTCAGCCGCAGCTTCCCATGCAGGTCTGGGGGATCCTGAAAAAGCAGCATGAGGGAGTTAGTAGTACTGGTTGTGTGAAGCTTACTAAAGATTTCTAGATAGACATAATTTTGATAAACTGTTCCTTTAAAAAATAAACAACCCTGCATGCAGTAGAATTTTTTAAAAAAAAATTTTTTTTGCTGAATTTTGAAACCTTATCAAATAGATTGTACTCTGCTAGTTAGGCTATGTTCAGCAATATTGATTTGCATAAGACTGCAGTTTCCTTAGTGGCTGGGTTTTTCACATCTATGCCCCAAACTCTGAGCCATCCGAATATCTTAAGCAGTCTCGGCATGCAAAAATTGCAACATCTACCGTCATGTCTGTATATTTCTCTGTGTGTACAAAGGTTGATGAAAAACATTTTGGTCCCTGAGTTAGAACAGCACATTTCTCTCCCCCCCTCCCCCCTGCATCCCAGTCAAGGTTCATGATACAAAAAGTTGACCGAAGTTGACCAAGTTATTTCGGCACCTTGGGCAGAAAGTCTCACAAACATTCTCTTTAGTTGTAAAAATGCAGACAGGCTACTGCTACTTGTTTCCTAACACTGGTGAAAAGAGTGTTCTGTGCTGGGTTGCCAGGTCATGTGATCAAATTGACTAGGTTTAGGATCCAACTTAGGTCCTCCTCCTCTAGTCACTCCCTGACCACACCCGTGGAACACCCCTTTTTGGGGGGAATCACACCAACCTTAGCTGAACTCTGACTGAGCTATGATGAGCAAGTTCCAGCAGTATCTTTGGCTGGGCTGGAGTTAGAGACTTAATGTTGGCTGAGCCCAGAGATCTGCTGCATCTGAAGCCGCTGATCCCAGCAGATCTTGCCATAGGATTTCCCCCTTGATATAATTTGAAGACTTGTAGCTGAATCCGCAGTATTTTGAGCTGATGTGATCATGATAGCTCCAGCAGTTGTTTTTTTTTCATTTTGCACTGTGTTGCACTTCACAGCATGCACAAGTCGGAACTCATCCTTACTTTGGAGAGCATTAAAATACTAGCATATTATTCACAAATGTTATCATAGCCAGCTCCCATCTTAATTACAGGGTTGTTGTTTTTTTGGTTGTTTTTTTAAAATAAATCTCTTGGATATAGCATAATAGGCTCTTCTTATGTGGCTGCCCCAGATTTCACAAAAGCAAAAACTGTTTATTGTGTGATAGTCCATTCCATGTTTGCACTTTGATCCCCAGAGGTTTTCTGGGTGCTGGCAGAGCAGGCTGCTACAAACGCCAACTGTCTCTTATCTACCATTGCTAACATTTGGGTGTATGGAGCTGCACCATTGTGCACAATGTATGTGTGTTCTTCTTCTTCTTTTTTTAATGCACATTGGCCTATTTTATTAGGTCTTTTTTATCTGAGTGTGTGCCTTCACTTGAAAGTCCATCAGCTAACTTATTTTTCCCTAGAGAAGTCACACATTCTTCCTCCAAAATGGTATCTCCATTCTAGAGATGCCTCTATATGCAGTACTGTGTCTTAGAAATCACATTCTGAAAGTTCGGTAACATTGCTGCTGTAGTGATAATATTGTCTTATCTATGTTCGTTTGAACACATAGGTAGCTCTCATCTGTAACTGTATCTACAGAAGGTAGCGTGTTTACAGTCATACAATAAGGCCCAGATATTCCTGTTTTATCTGCAAAGTCTATATAACATTTATTCAGACTTTTCAGATGATCCCTAACAAGATTAAAGTCCCTGACAAGCAGGCAGAGGCAGGCTATTGAAAACAAGGTCATGCTACTTTTTTTGGGGGGGGGGTAAGCACAGGAATCAACAAAGATGTTATATAACTTCTATTTATATCCTACTTGCTCACTAGCTGCAGGCATACAAGAGAAGCTGAGGAGGGAATTTAATGAGCTCTCAAGGCTTGCTCACCTTCCCAGGCTGGTAGAGACAGCTTGAGTTTTTCTGCTGGGTTTTTTTTTTTAAGTGCGTCAGCAAATGAAGCTGGTGGCTGGTGGGTGGTGTGGGAAGATGGACTGACTAGTTGCTATGGTTTTTCTATAATTCTCCTCTCTTTCACTTTCTCCCCCCCCCCATTTTTTGAGGGTTCCTCACTTCCAGGAGCCTGTAAAACATCCTTGTTTCTCACACCTACATAAAACTCCCTCATTCAGGAAGCAAGTAGGATGTGTGCTGCCTTGTATTGATAGTGCTGCGTGGTTTAAAAGGCTCGTGTACTTGTGTGGGTATGTGTGTTTGTGTGGAGCTGTGTTTAAATGTATGAACACAGAGGCTCTGTTTTTTTGTTTTGGTTTTTTAAAGCAGTATTGAGAAATGGTAGTCCCACAGCTTGCACACAATAATAATAATAATTTATTATTTATACCCCGCCCATCCGGCTGGGTCTCCCCAGCCACTCTGGGCAGCTTCCAAAAGAACATTAAAATACAATAATCTATTAAACATTAAAAGCCTCCCTAAACAGGGCTGCCTTCAGATGTCTTCTAAAGGTCTGGTAGTTGTTGTTCTCTCTGACATCTGAAGGGAGGGCGTTCCACAGGGCGGGCGCCACTACCAAGAAGGCCCTCTGCCTGGTTCCCTGTAACTTGGCTTCTCGTAATGAGGGAACCGCCACAAGGCCCTCGGCACTGGACCTCAGTGTCCGGGCAGAATGATGAGGGTGGAGACGCTCCTTCAGGTATATTGGACCGAAGCCATTTAGGGCTTATAACCAGAATCATCTGCACATAACCAGAATCATCTGCTGCATTCTATTAAATGTTTTAATCCTCATAACAGAAGCAGAACTGTAAAGTGTGCACATTCAGCCTCCATCAGTTGCTTTGAAAAGGTCCGAGAGTCCTTTTGTCCTTTCCTTCCCTTCCCCCCATCTCTCCTGTTTGGTTAACTGCCTCCTTTAAATTGGAGACAATCAGGATTTTAGGTGTGCCTATTGAGGAACCATCAAATGAAATACCTTTTTCAGGAATCAAATGTCACAGATGGCCCCATCCGACATCCCTTTTATTGCTTGCAAAGGGAGGCAAGTAGCAACCCAAGCCTATCCTTAAACAATTTTGTCCCTTTGAAAGTGTCTGCTTAATCAGGTTTCTTGTTAAAATGTCATGCATCCAGTTCTGATGATTGGTCTTTGGGGAAGCATCAGGAATACAACCGAACTGTGCGTTTGATTCATATTAGAACTTCATACTCTGACTACGTGATGTCCCCATGACACTCTCTGGTTATTTTAAAACCAGATTGTAAGCTTAAATTAACTCTTAAGGCACAAAGCAGAAACCCCCAATTAACTTCTTTTTTAGGCTGAGAACGATGACTGCCACCAAAACGTTTCTTGCTTTTTGGGGATACCTGAAGAAGAGCAAAGGAGTTTAACAATTATTAAATATATATTAAAAAACCATTGGCCAGCAAATGGTTTCAGGCCAAGAGAAGTGCATCTTTAATGCGCCTTGTTGGCTTTGAAAATAGAATTTAATATTTGACAGTTAACAATGAAGGTTTACCATACTTATCTTAGGGAAAGCATAAAGGGCTGACTCCCATATCCCTATCTGAAGAAGTGTGCATGCACACGAAAGCTCATACCAAAAACAAACTTAGGTGCTACTGGAAGGATTTTTTTTTATTTTGTTTCGACTATGGCAGACCAACACGGCTACCTACCTGTAACTCCCATATCTTGATAAACAAGTTTTATGTATGTCCAAAGGGTCTTAGCAGTGATTAATGTGACCAGGTTATGCTCATCCCCTTACAGAAACCCTTTATCCAAGCTAATCCTTTTTCAGATCCTCTTATGTTTTGTCTCTGTGTATTTTCTTCCAAAATTTAATGGGAACCTAAGGTCCCATTTCATTGATTTGTCTTGAATCTAAAAGCATATATAGTGACTGTACAGGAGAGAAGCAGGATTGCTTCCATAGTCCCTGTTGTCCTCTACCTCCCTGTGTACGGTTTTGTGCCTGTGAGCGCAGAGCCTATGAATGCTTATATGTGAAAAGTATTTATTCAGATTGCATGTTCCATGTAAGTTATTCAAGCACAAAATACCATGAAAGACATTTTTTATTTTTTTATGGGGGGGGATGCATATGACCAAGCGTGAGAAACCCTATGCATTAAATATTCCTAATGAATGTGTCTGTAATCACATTACTGTTCTCTTTATGAAGGAATGTGGATAAATCCTACTGCTCTTACAACATGAGCTTGCAACAAGCAAAACCTATGCAGTAGCAAGTCTCTAATTATCAAGTCTTAGCAAAAACCACACCACCTGATCCAAATTTTCCTGTTTCCTCTTTTTGTGTGTGTTTTTGTTACAGTATAAATAGCTGTAACTGCAGGGCAGACCTAGTTAACAGCTAACTGAGATGATAATGTTCCCCATGTGTATGGCAAATGTGCACGCTTCAAGATCTGAGCAAAACCTGATATGCCACATATATGCAAGAGTCATCCTTAAGCTACCTTTAACTAGTCCATTGCATCTGAAATATTGGAGTTTTTATATATATATAACCTTTGCCCCCTGAACAGTTGAATATGCTTTACCAGTTCAGCAAACCTGCAGCGTCAGAGAGAGATCCATGCTGAGTGTCCACCTTTTAAACTACGGTTCTCTAGTGTGCTTTGGAATGAAGACATCAATCAGCAAGGCATATGATCTGCTATTCAATACTTCCCTGAATCTTGAAAGGGCAGATTTGTGGCTTCAGCCAACTAAGATGCAACCCTTGGCTTACAACTGGACACCAATGTTTATTATTTAGCAGCAGCAGCAGTTTGATGGACCTAGATAAGAGGATTAATTAATGTGAATGAGTTCCTCTACATTGTGCTTCTTTGCATTGTAAATAACAGGACAGTGGTGAATGGCCAGATGGGGGAGTTGATGAAATATGAGGAGGAATAGGAAGATATAAAGGTGAAGGGGGGGGGGATGGCTTGCATTAGCAGATACCGAGGAAATGAAATCTGTTCAAGTCATAAGCTGCAACAGGATGCTATTTAATAATGAGAAGTGCACTTGTGGCAGTTATACAAAGCAGAATAGGGGTGATATGAAGTGAGCAAAAAAAGAGAAAAGGATCAAAGGACAAGCAGTTATATCCCCCCTTATTATTATTATTTTAGATATGCTGAGTTAAACTGAAAAGTGCAGCTAGGATGGTTGAGTCTGGAAAAGGATGAAATATATAGCACACTAGGAAAGGCACAAGTCTATAGGAAGGTTTGCTTGGTTAAATGGAGTGTAAAGCAGCCTTCCTCAAAATGGTGCCCTCCAAACGCTTTGGACTACAATTTCCATCAGTCCTGATGTGCTGGATGAGGATTATGGGAATTGTAGTCCAAAACATCTGGAGGGCATCAGGAGTGGGGAGGGTGGGAGAGAAGCTGTGAAAGGCAAGAATTCAAATATGTGAATTACTGACTTTTCTGAAATTCTGTGGCAATCAATCACAATCATTATCTCAAATGTCCTACTAGTATTGAGCGGAAGAAAGGCATTCAGTTTAGAAATGAAAGTGTGCTTGGGCTGCATGTGTGGTCGCTGATGCCCATCGTTTGTGAAGCATGCCTCATGACCTCTGCACGTCATGGGATAGTTCTTGTTTCATGGCAAATGATTTGGTTGTGAAACAAAATACCATCTGATTATCAGTGGTTCCTCCAAAAAGCAGATTCAATGGCAGCAGGCTTTGCCATATGTCTGGCATTAACTCGTTCTCTGAAGTGTTATCCCCCTTCACCATTAGCATATGGGACTGTACAGTTTTCTTTTAAACGTTTTCTTCTTTTTTTCTAAAAAGAAAGAAAGAAAGAAGGGAAAAGGCAAGTAATGTCCAGGGTGAACTTACCAATCGGAAGTAGAAGGGTTCGTGCAGCACCAGAAACAAGATAAAAGGAAGTAAATGTGAGTGCCTTTAGGGAAACACGGGGAAGTTGTGATTTCCCACAGTTGAGACATGTCAGGACCTTGTTAATAAGAGGAAAAGGAGGAGAGGCGGCAGCAATGTAGGCATAAGGGAGTGTGAGGTGACATAGAACAGCAGGTGGGCTGAATACGTGACCTCAGCAAAAAGTCTAGAAAGCACTTTGAACAAGTTGGAATTGGAAAAGGCTGGTGTGTGGCTGCTGCTGAGGCCTTGGGGAAACTCACAGGGGTTTCTTACAAGGGGTTTCCCAGAGTTTTGCTTGTCGACAGTCTTACTGAGACAACCCTAATTAATAACTGGCAAGATAACAGTGGGATGTTTAGCGACCTTTAAAAAGCAAGCAAGCAAAAACAACCACTTGTTTGATGCCATGGTTCAGTACTTCTTTAGAAAAATAAAGGAACTGAGGTGCCTGTACTCAGACCTTTGATGCATGGACAAGATAGGACAGTTGATCTCCCTTCTATATATAGAAGGAAGATATGATTACATTAGCTCATAACTCTTTATTGGGGGATAGCTAAAGGAAACACTGAAAACCCTAAGTCTGGCAAGAGACACAACCTTAGTGCTCCCCTCAATATACCTTTATGATGATGATGATGATGATGATGATGATGTTGTTGTTGTTGTTGTTGTTGTTGTTGTTGTATACCACCCTTCATCTCAGGATCACAGGGCAGTTTACAAAAACACAAAAACACATAGCATAGTAACAAACAAAAACAATACAGTTTAAAAGGTAATGGACTGCATAATTAGCCACAGGCCTGAGAGAAGAGGAATGTTTTTGCCTGGCACATAAAGATATGCCACAAAGGTGCCAGGTGAGCTTCCCTGGGGAGAGCATTCCATAAGCAAGGAGCCACCACAGGAAAGGCCCATTCTCATGTTTCTTAGTCCCTTCACAGGACAAAGGTGCTTCAAACTTTTGGTTCTTGTTGACGCCTAGAAAATAGCACAACATTGCCTCTTAGCATACAGTGTGAAGGAATTAACCCGGGTGGAATTTGCTACTTCATCCAATGTGAGCTGTAAGCACAAGTGCCCTATAGGATATACAGTTTTTTTGTGTTAAATGCAATGAAACAATATTTAATTCTGAGAAAAGATATAGCTGCCAATAGTATGTAAAATACAGCACAGCTTTCACTATTTCCAAAAAGGCGCTCTTCTTTTGGCAGATAAAATCTGACATGAAACACTAGAATGACTTGTGATCTTACTGTGTGCAAGACTATAAACTGTCATTCCCAGAACCGATGTGTTGCAGTTTCTAATATTTATTCAGTCACTTTAAATAACTTCACTTAGTCTTAGTAGTGCATTGTCCACAAATTTTAATAGGATACAAATCCCAAACTGAAGCAGTTTTTTCGGATGCATACAGTATTATATATTGTTATATATAACACACACATATATATTGTTATATATAATATATATGGATTATATACCCTGTTTCCCCCTTTTTAATACGTAGTCATAAAGTAAGCCATGGCAGGTTTTTTTTTACCTTTGTGAGAAGTAAGACGTACCCCAAAAGTAAGCCATGGTGCCGCCATTGTTCCCGTCGCCTCCTCAGCCCCTCCTGTGTGCGCAGGGAGCCAGCGAACCAGCGAGAGGTGCGGGGGGAAACGCGCCTCTTGGGGAGTTCTGCCCCGCCTGCTCAGCGCGCAGGGGGAGGCTGTACCCGTACCATACTGACGTAATAAAAATAAGACATCCCCCCAAAATAAGCCACCCTGTGATTTTTTGAGGGAAAAAATTATAAGATGGTGTCTTAAAAAGGGGGAAAGACGGTATTGTTATCACAGTATTTTATTTTTTTCCCATCTAGATGCAGTTAACCAAGCTAGCTAAAGACAATTCAAAAAAAGCATCTGATTAAATATTTCAGGCAGAATGCAGTCAAACTGATGTTCTGCCTCATAAAAAAAAGTTTTCTTAGAACTGAACAAACCATGCACTACACCTTGAGCTCCTTGGAGAAAAAGGTGGAACATAAATGCAATAAATAAGTAATATGGTGCACTAGCCATTGTTTTAAATTAAACAATTGCACCTTTGTTTTGGTTTAATTGTTTACTTGTGTTTTATCTTGTATTTTATTCTGTGAACCACCCTGAGATCTTTGGATGAAGGGCAGTTTAAATTTAATAAATAAAATAAATATGTTAGTTTCAGAAAGTAGGTTGTTGCTAGTTATGTTTTGAGTTGTAGTTCTCTAACAAGTTAACCCAGATCCAATATGGGATTAAACATTTCGATCTTTCTGTTTTTTAAATTGTTATGGTCAGTTTATTGACCATGCTGGTATAGCTTTAGAAGCCAGGGCAGGGCAACCTGTTTGCAGAACAAGTTAACACAGCTACAGAAATAATACATAATATGTGGCCACTGTGTAATGGAAGGGAAGCACATAAGTGTTTTAATATTTTGTATGAAATTAGTTTAAAAAATTAGGGTTAAAAATACTTAAGAATGTCCCTATTTTCATCCATGAAATGTTGGAGACATATTTCAAAATCTTTTATCTAGCCACCCAGATTCAGCATACTGGAAGCAAATCAACATCCAAATAAGGACAAAGGAGGCATAATCTCTGAGCAAATAAAATTAATAGCATGCAGTTTGCTGTGGTTCATGTTTGCTCAATATTTGTACCCAGCTGGCTTGTTTGGGGAAGGTCTTCTTCTTGGAAAAGTCCAGGACATTTTAAACACATGTTCATTATACTTTTGAGGCTAGTTGTGTACACAGCTCTTTTTTACTAGCAGTTAGATTCTGTGTTTTGCAGCTGCATAATGCACCCTGTTATGTTGCTCCACTCCTTGAATTCTTTGTAATAAAGTAGGTAGCCTAATCAGTTTTTACATTTCTTCTTGTCTAGTATAATTTATTTGCTATCTAATTAGAATTAGATTTGTGGACCAGTTTTAAGGCAGTTTCTTTAAAATACTGCCTGCCTGTGCTTGCATTGATAGAGGCTTAGTGATAGTATAGAAGCTTAACTTGACTCAGCTGCAGAACATCTGAAAGTACCTCTGAACATCTGCAGAGTTCTGAGTAATCCCTCCCCTTATTATGTATATATCTGGGGTCCGGGAGAAACTTCTAGTTGAGACTGTATAGCTTGCAGGCAAGCTTAAGCAATTTACCCTGCATTTTCTGAAATTAATTGGTGCATGTCAGGAAAGGACCATGTGTCTTAGGAAGATGGCTGCAGCATCCTCTCCCTTTTGCTCCTTTGGTGCAAAGAATATGAGAATTTACTTTCTAACCACACACTAAGATCCACCTAGTCCAGCATTCCCAGGGAAGTCTGTGCACATGCAGAACAAGTCAATAAATTGTTTGTTCTTAGTATCAAAAATCTCTTCTTTCGAAGCCTCACATAGTATTTGTGACAGCTGCCTTATCTGCCTACACTTCCATAAAGTAAGGGGAAATGATGTTACCCATATTTCAAAGTCACCTTGCCACACAATTTCTCTGGAGAGTGATTAAAGGGCACCGTGCAGGGGACAGCCTTGTGTTCTCTGCATCTCAGAGGATGTATTGCCATCCTCCTCTTCTTTTCCTCTTTCCGATTTGCTTTTCCAATAAATCTGACTTTGTGTCAGTCTGCTGTAGGAGAAGCTGTTGCAACATGAGCCACTGCAGAATGCTAACTAATTTCATAATACTCCGCATAAGGTGACCCACTTACAAGTTCATCCTGCAGTCATGCTTTAAGCTTTGTTCCTGATTTATGTAACAGCATATTGGTTTCATCAGATAGCTGTCAGATGTAGTCCCTGGCTGCTTGCTCTAGCTTCCTCCATGCACACAGTCTTTGATCTGTATTCTACACAGTTTTGGGGGGGAACGGTGCTTTATTTGGCTTCTCCACATCGATATGATATGAACACTAAATGTAAGTGAAACACTAACGTTAGGTCTGACTATGACTAGAGAATATTCTTTCCCATGCATCAGCAGCATTCATGCCAGGTTTAAAGAGTATTCGCCGTCCCTTCTGAAAGCATCAAATATAGTATATCATATCAAACTGGCAAATTCTATAAGGTAAGTGCTAAACAAACAAACAAAAAATCCCTCTGGCCAAGAAGTGCTATCCCCTAATCCCAGATGTATTGAGAAGTGGCTAAAAAATGCCATCTTTTGTAACCAAACTGACATTTCACATCCTTTGAAGGAGCTGCAGTGTTTTCTCAGTATTCCATGATTCGAACATCTCCCTTTCACCAGCAGTTATAAGCCTATGACCCTGGGGCCAGCAGCTGGTTCCACAGGAGGATTGCTTTGAGGAGAGGTAAAGGTGGCGGCCAAACCTCCCTTACAAAGCGTATTCCAAATAATTCCCATTTCCATAACATTTATTCCCTCATTTCTTGCCCTGGGAGCATTTTTATACTCTTCAAGAGCTGCATTTGGTTCTGGGGCCTTCACTTGCTTTATTTCATTAACAGAAGCTCAGTCAGTGACTGCGGGGTTCACTACATGGTATCTATGTGCCATTGATACTGGATTTTACCATTTAAGGTGTTCTGCATCTCTCTTGTTTCTGTAGCACTCATTCTTTTGCCGACTAACGGAAGATAAAAAGTCGGAAAAATTCTTCAAAGTTTTTTACGACCGCATGAAAGTGGCTCAGCAAGAGATCAAGGCTACAGTCACAGTTAACACTAGTGATTTAGGAAATAAAAAGAAAGATGATGACTCGGACAGAGATGTACCAGCCAGGAAAAGAGGTAATTCTCCAGTGCTCCAGTGGTATAATGGAGGATATGAAAATCAAACCCTTCAGTGAATTATTTTATTGATCCAGAGGTTCTGGTCCACAACATGGAAGTTAAAAATTCAGCCTTACCATGGCACTGCTTTCCTCCTTCATCCATTTGGGATGTGGCAGTTGCTGAAGTGGTGACAGGTATTTTTAGCATTAATGGGCCAGCCAGCTTGAGTAGCTTGACATGTTGCTTAATCCTTGTTTTTAACACTCTGCTCTGCGTGCAATAAGTCTAGGCTTCTGTAGCTAAAAACAGACGGCTCCATTTGTAATAAGAGAGGGATTGAGAAGGGCACTTGCACTCTCAAACGTCTCTTTTCCTTTGGAATCACTATAACGTACATGTCTGATGCATCAGTACGTACTGTTTATTGTCAATAACATGACACTGGAAGAAACAGAAAAGGTTGCTTCCTAGTGGCACTTTACATGCTTACGGTCAGGTGTTCTGTTGTGGGGTTGGTGCCCCTCATGTATGAGGTTTGTCAGTGTCAGTTGGCATTAAAATGCCAGCACATATTCTTGCCATTACCCCCAATTTAATCAGGATTTACCCTCACTACTGAAAATTCAATACTCATGAGAAAGCCCTAGCTGCTAGTGTCTCGTTTGCAATATCTGAAGAACCTATTTGCAATATCAGTGACCCTGCAGCATGTACTTAGTCACCATATGCAAGCATTCAGGGCTGGGCAGGGGGAATACCAAAGTCCATCTAGCTCAGTATTGTATACACAATATTTCCCAGCCCTACATGGAGATTCCAAGGATTGAACTTTGGAGCTTCCCCATAAATCTTCTCAAATCCTTTTTTTGCTCTAAATTTCATTTGATTCGTGTACTAAAGCATTTAATGGTGGGTGCTTATCTATTCTTTAGGAAATAGCCTTCACATTTACAGAAAGGATATTGCTTTGTCTTGTGCGGTAGTATAAACAAAATCAGGCTTCCTCAGTAAAACTTAACGGCATTAATTTGGATAACACTTACTACAAAGGTAGATGTGTCAACATGCTGAAAAACTTTGAATTGGCTCTGCTTAGTGACTTGGTAGTTGTTTGCTAATGGACCTTTGTCTCTGTGTTCTGTAGCTTTGAGAGAACCCATGACCCAAATAACAGAGGAGGTGCGAGATCAGTTGGTTGAAGCCTCTGCTGCTACAAGGAAGGCATACAACACTTACAGGAGGGAAGCTGATCCCGACGACCATTATTCAGCTGCAGATGGCGCACAGTCTGCAGCAGACAAAAACAAAGACGAACTGGAGATGAGTCCTGTTATCACAATAATGCAGCCCATCTTGCGGTTTTTGCAGCTGCTGTGTGAAAACCACAACCGGGACCTGCAGGTAGGCTATGCAGCATCTTCAGGCTCAGCTCTACAAAAAAAGGTTTTCTGTCATCCTCTCAGTAGAAAAGCAGACATCTCACTTGAGCTGAGGGCATGGAGACATATGCTACTTTACCCCTAAATGAACAGCAGTGCCTTCCCAAGACATGTTGTTGCCAGCTCATTGAGGAGCAAAGTGTTTCTCTGATGGAGTGTGGTAGCTTGGAACTGAAGCCCATGTGATATCAACACTGTCCCTTCCTGAGTGGAAACCTGCTAGAAAGAAGGAAGCATGGGGAGATGTCTATTCATGTTGTTGTTGTTGTTGTTGTTTAGTAGTCTTAGTTGTGTTCCCCATGAACCAAAGCATGCCTTGAAAACGCTCACTTTCTTCTCAAAGCTTCGTTTTTTATGTCCATGGAGTTTTCTTGCCAAAATACTGGAGTGGTTTGCCAGTTCCTTCTCCAGGTGGATCACATTTAGTCTAAACTCTCGGCTATGACCTGTCCGTCTTGGGTGGCCCTGCATGGCATAGCTCATAGCTTCTTGGAGTTATTCAAGCCCCTTCGCCACAACAAGGCAGTGATCCATGAAGGGGGTTGATTCATGTAGCTTCCCTCTAAAGATTATCCCTGATCATCTTGATTCTGTGTGGTTTACTTTGATCCAAGAAGTTGTGTCTACAGCACTGTTTTATCTGTGTGGCCCAGTTTTTGATCATGATAATTTCACAGTGCTTAACAATAGATTGACTGTTTGTTCTGCATTAGACTTGTTAAAGGTTCCAGGTCTAACCAATGAACTGAAAACCTGACAACTTTGAAACCTGTTTTCAAAGTAATCTTCAAGACTACTTTGAAACATGCAATGCTGAGATGGTCCAGGACATGTTTTCCAGTGCCAAAAGCTATAAGCAAAGCAATCTCAAACAAATCTCATAGGCATGAGCTGGGTCATTTATAGTTTTAAGCCTAAAACACTATGAGTGGATTCATACGAAGCAGGAGATTTTAAAGACATCCTGGACCCAAATCAGTTAAAATCACAAAGATCAAAAACAGCTCCTTAAAATGAGGAGCATGAAATTGCTTCAGAATTGGCACTGTGTTCTTCCTTCCCTGGCCAGTATCCTGGTGGCCACATTCCTAACCACCTGGGGTCCACCACAGTGACAAGACTCAGGCAGGGAGGCAGGTACACAAAACCAGGTGCACACACTCAAAAGTGGGTGACTGATAGGATACCTAGCGAGGGAAGTGGGATCATAATAGACCCTCATCAAATTTATGCTGCTGGTGATGATGGGTTGTACCCAGAGGTGTTCTTCCATTCACTGAAGGCTTGATTCAGCAGAGGCTTCAGTGCATGGAACAGGGAAGAAGGCAATTTTTAAAAATACCCCCTCATGCACCCATCTCATGCTTTTCTGGATGGTTTTTCTAACCTTCTGGAACAGATTTGTTTGGGCGGAGTGGTGGTGGTTAAAGACTGAAGGGTGCGGTCAGCCAAAAACAAGCCAGCTCCCTGCTTCCATTCATGGGAGTTTCCCCTTTATCAGAGAGCCCTCCATGAACAAGACACTGTTGAATATAACCCAAATATGGTGAATGCATCCCTTAGATGTGGTGGACTAAGTCAGGATCTCATTGTTGCACACCCAGTTATCCCGCTCATCCAGGATCAAATCCTGGATGGCCACTGGCTTTCCAGTTACCAACAGGGCATCAAATGGCAGCTAAAGCAATGGACAAGAAGCATTGCCGTCAGAGTTCCACTGCTGGAAGGGGGAAAGAGAATAGCATAAATATGTCTGATCTCTCTTTCCATCTTCAGGCTTGCTTGTCTCTCATCTCTCTATCTTCCCCTATCCCAGATACCAGCATAATTTTATCTATCTCCCCATGTCATAGGCAGACATGTGACAAGATTTCATAAGGGGCAGAGTAGTAGAAGAACAAGCCTCTGGGGTTAGCAGTGAGCCTTGGCACGTGTCCAAAAATGCTTGCCCCAGATGCTGACTTAGGAACAAAGATACTTAGCAAGCATGAGGAAAAAAATATAAGAATTAAGCCCAAAGAGGGAATTTCTAACTAACTGTAATCTGCAGGAACTTTGAGTGGGTGGAATGAAAACTTGTTGCTCTTTATAGATCAAAGACAACTAACTAAAAGGAAAGTTTTGAGGGGAGTGAAATGAGTGTAATTGACCTATAGGCACTTGCAAAACATT
Source organism: Darevskia mixta (assembly GCA_034641385.1). Lineage (NCBI taxonomy): Eukaryota > Metazoa > Chordata > Lepidosauria > Squamata > Lacertidae > Darevskia > Darevskia mixta. The sequence continues at coordinate 7,759,340 of JAWWNH010000013.1, forward strand.
ACAAAAGTCAGAAGCCCTAAATATTTATCTATGGATGTGTTGAGAGGCTTAGATCACACTGAGATCGTGTTCATTATTGCTTTTAGAAAGTTATGTGTGAACGGAAAACTCTGTGAATCTGCTACAGAAATATATATCACATTTTGATTTCTTTTGACCAGCATCAATGTTCAAAAATGAAACTGAACTTTCCCCTCTCCATTATTTCATATTCATCTATAGAATTTCCTGCGTTGTCAAAACAACAAGACAAATTACAACTTAGTGTGTGAGACTCTGCAGTTTCTGGATTGTATCTGTGGAAGCACAACTGGAGGACTTGGGCTTCTTGGGCTGTACATTAATGAGAAAAATGTAGCATTGATCAACCAGACACTGGAAAGTTTGACTGAGTACTGCCAGGGACCATGCCATGAAAACCAGGTAATCCAGTTACTGCAGTAGAAAACGTGACACAGTCGCAAAATTGGGAATCCCATGTACAACTTGGAACCCTGAGAACTTATCACAGAACTGTTGGAAGGGACTTCCAAGGGGCATCCATTCCCATACCACCAATCGTTCCAAAGTCTGCTGCTTAACTACAACACTCCAAAGAAATTAGAAATGAGAAGTCTAGAACATAATAAGTCCTTATTAGTGAGAATCTCCAACTCTTTCTTAGTGCAGGGCTCTCAGCATGAGACTCTGAAAATACCTTGGTGCAAATAGACACTAGTTGGATTTGTAGTAAGGTAACGAAAGGGAAGCCCAGTAGTTTAGCTTACTAAGGGCTGCAATGAAAGAAACATTAATTAAAATGCTCTGTGAGCATTTTTATTTCTCTTTGTGCAATGGGACACTTTCCCCTTCTCCTGCCCCTGTTCCCCCCTCCCCGGCTCAATCTATTCTGGGGTTTTCTCCAATCTTCCAGAGATGGTTTTGGGACAACATGGGGTACACACACAGAGTGGAAAGGGAAGAAATTCCTTTGCACTAGTGTAATAATATAGTTGAATTCTCCCCTATGGAACTCTTCATGGGAGTGGTGGGCAGAGAGAGACTTAACAGGCCTTTGGGAAGAAAGGTAATGTTTTCTTGTTAGCCACTTCTTTTTACGTTTCTTTCCCCCCTGTGCAGAACTGCATCGCGACTCATGAGTCCAATGGTATAGATATAATTACAGCATTAATTCTCAATGATATCAACCCTCTGGGAAAGAAGCGGATGGATCTAGTATTAGAACTGAAGGCAAGTGGACTCAACTCTGAAGATGGACGGTAGTATCACAACGACAAAGCAAAAGCTTCTATCCAGATCTTGATAATTCTAGCAGACTCCTTGAGTGCCCTGGGCAGTTTGCTATCACATGGGATTTTTTTTTTATAAAAAAAAATCATTTTAAAATAAAGACTTCATAATATTTTATTTCAAACAGCTTGCCTGTTCTTAATTTAAGATATGGAATGTATTTCATACATTCAAAACCGGAATTTCAAAGAGAACATTAAGTACAATTACTTAGCTATGATACTGAAACTTGCAAAATTATTTCAGCCTGCTCAGGACATGTGATCATCACCAGTCTATATCACCAGTCCTGTGACAGAAACCATCAGGTGGTCTTATGCACAGCTGTCCTACAATTTAAGGCAGAATATAGATGTTGAGGCAACAGGACAAAGGGGCCAATCATCTATTGATCAATAGCTACTTTGGGCAAGCCATCCAGTGTTGATCCTGATCCATTGGTTTTAGTTTAATTGCAACTTTGAGTTGCAATTAAATCAGTGGAGCCTCTACTCTGCGTTATTGCATAATTGCTGGACATAGTTGCTGACCTTGCTGCTAGCATCGACTTCTGCATTGTGAATTTAACATAATTTTTATATACAGAACTTAACATAGGGGGACTTCCAGTGGGAGATGCAAGGCAATAGGAAAGGGAAAAGTCCCATTGAGTCCCCTCACGCTATATTGGGGATGGGTCAACTACCAACTGTGTCTAGTACACAGTGTTGCAGTGTGATGTGCATACCCAATATTATAGGAGGTGTAGAGTGATCCTGTAGTTTCTTGTGAAGTACTGTGGTTTGATGTATTCTCCCCCCCCCCAAAAAAAAGAAATCCAGTCTGATTTGAAAACCATAGCAGGAAACCAAGCAGGCAACTTACACCATGGAAAACACCCGTGCCCACTGAAGCGGACAGGCAGTGGGTGGCATGGATATATACCAAAGCATACTGATGTGTACAGCAAAGTTCAATTGTGACTTGAAACGCAGTAGGGAGAAAGCTACCTCCCTGTGTCCTGAGGTGGTAATGTGTACACAGTCTCACCTGATTTCAACCAATTTGTGGTTCTTTATATTTTCCCCCTTTCAAGCTCAGCTGCCATCAGTATTCTGTCAGCTCACAGGTTAACAGATAGGTTTGGTGTTTTTTTTTAATCTTTTAATGTATAAATATCTATACTTCTGCATATTTAGGGAGTGCCCCAAATGCAAAAAACAACACAAAAAACCCATTACCTTATTGTTTATAGTGGTCCTGTTCTGCTTCCAAACTAATAGACACTTGACTTCACAGTTTAAAAGGAGAAAAGATACAGCTATCTTTTGTGTGTTGCCTGAAACCTACTTTCATTGTATTTATGTATCTAAATGACATCATTGCTTCTTAGTAGAAATCGTGTTAGATTTCAACTTTATGATACCTTGCGGTCTTTCACATTTGCTCATCTTCGTTGCTTTGACAGGTTTATGCAGCTGGAAATAGTCACATAAATCTGTGGGTTGTCTTTTTTACTTCTTTCAGTTTTTATAACACATTCAACTATTCATCAGATATCTTTCTTTGACTTTTACCAGAACAATGCCTCTAAGTTACTCTTGGCAATAATGGAAAGTAGGCACGACAGTGAGAATGCAGAAAGGATCCTGTATAATATGAGACCCAAAGAACTGGTACGTTTCCAACGATATGCCTCCAAATTTTCAGGGGTTGTGGTGGCATAGGCGAATTTGGCAGTATGCAATAATCTTGCTGCTGGTTTTGTGGCTAAGTTCATACTAAGTTCAGGATCTAAGTAAAGTAATTACTTCCACTCACTGAACTCTTGCAGTGGACTGCAAAGATGTTGGAGTTCATAAGCACACGCGTCAGTTGAGGATGGGGAAATTAATTTTTCCAAGTGAGATTAAAAAGTAAAAGAGTGCATCCAGAAAGCACTGTTTGTGCAGCATCAGAGCCTATAAGGATTTGGAAGATTTGAGAAGCATTGTTGTACAGTTCTCTTCTGACAAATTCCTGTGAAATTATCTCCCGCGCAGCTTGGGGCTAAGAGCTCAGTAGCTCTTGGCAGCCTGGAATGCTATGGTGGTCCACTCTGGCTGCTTCTTTGAAGATCAGGTAGCAGAGGGAGTGAAAACATCTGAGGTTCCATGATGGTCCTCTCTGCATCCTCAAGTTTATTTTGATGTAACTGCTAATCATCTCTATAGTAGTATGGCTGCTTAATTTGCAAGTGAGTCATTGAGATATCACAAATGGGTAGTTGGCAGCACTGTAAAAAAGAAATGAAAACCTTGCAAGCGTGAAGTGCACTGATCCATCAACACCCATATGAAAACATCCTGTGTTCATGAGGGGTGACAGTGTTTGGATTCAAATAATCTATCACAACTAGATACCGTACCAATTTGACTAGGATTTGAGACAAAAGCCATTTAACAGTTTCTAAGCGTTTTGTTCCACCCAGCATTAATAAACAGCAAAACGTCAAGCCTGGGATTCCAAAGTGCAGGGCTGAAAGTCTATAAACTCGCCACATTGTGCCTTGGTTATGGCAGTAGTCCGAGACGGGTGTGTGATGCAATGTATTTATTATCCAGCAACAAAGGGGTGAGCTGGGGATAAAGTTTCAGTCTTTATTTTGGCTCCTATTCCACTGAGTCAAGTGATTTGTAATGTAGACTCAATTTGACAGCAAATACCAGCTGCTTTAAAGACAAAACAAAACGGAAAGACCAACCTTTTTATAACTTGAAACAGAGACCTCTACTTCAGGAGGGAGCAATAAATGTGAAATTCCTTTAGAGGATACTTCCACTGGCAGTATGCTTTGACTTTGGCCTTGGTATTTCTGTCTCTCACACCACCACCAACACCACAGTTTTGAGTGTTGTATTTATCTTTTCTCCCCAGGTCGAAGTGATTAAGAAGGCTTACCTGCAAGGTGAAGTTGAGTTTGAGGATGGAGAGAATGGTGAAGATCTTGCTGCATCTCCTAGAAATGTGGGGCATAATATTTACATATTAGCCCATCAGGTACAATTGCATTTATGCAAGGAGAATTTTGTGGCACATTCTACGAGTAGCAGGGCCCTATACCCAAATATAGGCATGGCCATGCGCAACCTATTGTTTGGGCTCAAGTGCACAGATTCAGGAAATCTGATCTGTTTTGGGACAGCCCAGCTGTGCTGATTCTGCACGCTGATCATGTTTTCGTACACAAATGACTAGGAGAGTCATGAGGTCAGCATAGATTCATTCCCCTGCAGAAATGTTGCATAAAGTTCCGCAGACTGGTGCCCCCCTTGGTGCTGTTTGTCCTAAATTTCTGGTTTACCACTGAAATGCCACATCTGTAACTTAGGGAGCATAGGTTCAAAACAGCTTTAGGCTACTTCGGGGGGGGGGGGAATTGTCAGTTACCCTGACCAGCCAGCATCTGGAAGAGTGCAAAGAAAATGCAAGTACATTTTCATTGAGATGCAGGCCGCTGTCACCAAATGTACTATTCATTTATTTTAGCTCGCTCGCCATAACAAAGAGTTGCAGAACATGTTGAAGCCTGGAGGTCAAATTGATGGAGATGAAGCTTTGGAATTCTATGCTAAGCACACGGCTCAGATTGAGGTAAAGGCTGCAGTAAATTCTGGTTAATCTTCACTGTGCCAGTCCAAGGAAAGATAAACCAAGAAATTGTTTTAAAATTAGGCGGGAACGTCAGCGGAAGTGTCCTGTGCAAACAATATTATGCAGATGTACTACATCAAACACAACTTGCACCTATGGAATATTATAGCAAATACAATGCTATCCAATATGTTCTAAACTGGCTTATAGTCCATCCTCTTTTGAATTTAATTGAGTTTGCCAATTCTTTTCTAAATCAAGCATCTTTTAAATTTAAAAAATGGTGCTTGTGGCGAGCTTTTGACAAGACGGATTAGCCACGTAGATCTTGGCTACATAGCTCTGTGTAATTGTAGTAGAGATATACGCACAAAATTTCATACTGTGACATACCCCCCACTTAAGCAGGGGAAGGACTGTTTGGTTTGATTTTTTCTGGGTGAACACTGTTCACTGAGGGGTGAGTGTTGGAGACATTTGCTATATTTGCAAATACTGAATACCAGAACCAACCTGTATCCCAGCAGAACTGTTGCCCTATCTCAGATCCCAATGAGCAGTCCTTCTTTGTGATTGTACTCACCAGGACAGAGTACTGTCACCTTCCCCCACCCCTGCCCCCACTGTCATTGCAGTCATTTTGTCCTGGTATCCATGTGAGTATTGGCACCTCATTATTTTTTTAACAAAAAAAAAAAAGCACTGCTAATGAGAGACATGGCACAGTGTTTCATCTTCTCTTATCTGTTCTTCCCTTTTTAGAAATTCCAAATGAAAACCTGTTTTTTATCCCATCTCTTACGGATGTTTTCATTCTTCTAAGCTCTGATGAGAGTATCATTCAAAAACAGAGAGAGAAAGGTCCTCAGCTTTAAGGACACCAAATAACCATTAACTCTTTTTTTTTAATGGAAACATAATTTAACCACCCTGGACTGTTAAATTTGCCTAACAAAGGAATAGTTGGCCATCAGCCACAATTTTTTTTATATATAAAAAATATGGAAATGACCCAGCTTTTTGGACTTGAAATGTTACTGAAACAAAAGGGAGAGACCTACAGTAAATGGTGTTACACTAATGGAAATTGTGAAGTATTTTTGTGAGGAGATTAGCAGGTCTACTGCATAAGTGAGGTTCTGATAAAGGAAGAGTTTGCATAATGGGGGATGATACATGCTCGTTTTAAGGGGCAGCCATACGAAGTAATACTTAAACCCTCTCTTCTATAGATTGTTAGATCAGATCGCACCATGGAGCAAATAGTTTTCCCTGTGCCCAGTATATGTGAGTTCCTCACCAAGGAATCTAAACTACGGGTGTACTATACTACCGAGAGGGATGAGCAAGGCAGTAAGATAAATGACTTTTTCATGAGATCGGAAGACCTCTTCAATGAAATGAACTGGCAAAAGAAACTCAGAGGTAAACTGGATTGCTGCCAAAGGCAATTTTTCAAGATACTAATTCTTGATCTGAGAGACTGCAAAGTTCTTCTCTGCGTCAGAGAAGCAATTTCAGCCTCTGGGGAATTTTATCCTCACACAAAATTATTCTCCATGTAATTTTGCTTTCAGTATCTTAAATATTTTCAAAAAGACTTGGTTTAATCATTAGCTGTGCATATTGTTGTGTGTTTCCAGCATTACATTTCTTGATTACTATTATGAAAACAAATGCTTTGAAGCAGCCAGAAGATTATGCAGATGGATGTCATTGCGAAGGGAATGGCCAGCCATTAATCTTAGGGGCAATTTGCCCTAGGATCCTTGTCAGATATGTTACATAAGGACTGAACTAGACATGACACAGGAGATCTGTGTTCACAATCTCCTTTGGGGTTTTGCTTTGGTTTTTACTTCAAAGCAGCTGCATTGGGATGCTAATTTGGGGAAGTAGCTCTCTGAGAAAGTGTGCTGCACCCTTTTCTGCACTATTTCCTGGATGCAAACCTCTTAATGTACAAAGCTACTATCAGCTCAGGGTGGAGTTTGGGGAGAAAATATAGTACAGATGCTACATTGCCTGCAGAGCTAATAGCAACTCCAGCTGTCTCACAGTGCTGCTCCTCTGAACAAATTAGCTTTAAAATTACGTATATAATCACAGGAGACACTTAACACCATTCTCCTGCATCATGCCTATGCTCATGCCCATGTTCAAACTACAAAAGCTCACATCTGTGACTATCGTTTTCGTGGCTACACCATTTCAGCTGATATAGTGGCGAAAGGAGAAGAACTTGTAAATAAGAACCAAACATTACATTCAGCAATACTGGCCTTAGGTAGGCAGGAAGTCGAAACCACTGAGACAGCTGCATCTGTTTGGCACAATGGTCCACTTATATCTTGGTTGCTTTCTCAGTTTGAGGTTATGACATTTTCTAAAGCTCACAATCCACTGCGTCATTTTGAAGTTTGGCAATGTAATGATCGGGGATCAAACTTGACGTGACGTTAAACATATAAGATATACTTGATGTTTGTTTACTAAATAGCTGGAGTGGGGAAGAGTGATCTAGATCAGGACTATAGCATGGAAGCCGAGGGATATTATTCCTCTGCCACAGTTCGGATTGCACCAATCTCCCTACACAGCCTCAGAATAGCATCTGTGGCTGGGTGATCCTGAGCAGGATCATAACAAGACTAAAGGGTCAAATCTTCTCTTGTCCTCCATCCTGAACGTTGTGGTCCCAATCTGGTCCCACAGCTACCATTTAGTAAACAGAAACCAGTCACACATTAAAGGCATAATGCAATTATCTGGTTTAGCTCTGAAGCAACCACTTCCACTGCAGAGAATAAAGGCTGGAAATGAAAAGGAGGGTGTGTCGGTCTCAAAAGTTCACACAGTGCAGAGTGCCATGGCATGCAGTCAGCACATTCTGACCTTTTTGTGTTTTTTAACGCACGATCAACCTTTGCTCTCCTGGTGCTTGTAAACCAAGTGTTTATATAAAAAGTTGGTTTCTGTTCAGTATGGCCTTTGATCCAGGAAAAAAGGTTCTCTAGGAAGCAAATGCCCTGAACTTATGGACTCTGCAAACAACAATTAAAGAACAAACTTTAAATCAAATAATAAAGATTACTACAGTTCACAGTGTGTGATTCTAGGAAAAGTTGGCAATACACTTATCTCTGTTGATTTATTCATTGTTAGGGGCAATCTTGTACTTTGAATCCCTTGTAAACATTTTTATTTTTTATTTTTTGCAGCTCAACATATACTGTACTGGTGCTCGCGCAACATGTCCTTCTGGAGCAGTATTTCCTTTAACCTTGCAGTCCTTATGAATCTTTTGGTAGCATTTTTCTATCCATTTAAAGGAGTCAAAGGAGGTACTAGTATTTCAAAGTTATAAAATGTAGTTTTTACAAAAATCAAAGCACAATGCCGGCGGGTGGCAGCGGCTAACTTAAGCATCTTAGTATTGGTGAATTTTTATCAGTTGTATTATTAAGCACACTCTACATCTCAAGGGATGTAGGGGTGGCACTGTGGTCTAAACCACTGAGCCTAGGGCTTGCCGATCGGAAGGTCGGCGGTTTGAATCCCCACGACGAGGTGAGCTCCTGTTGTTCAGTCCCAACTCCTGCCAACCTAGCAGTTCAAAAGCACGTCCAAGTGCAAGTAGATAAATAGGTACCGCTCTGGCGGGAAGATAAACGACGTTTCCGTGTGCTGCTCTGGTTTGCCAGAAGCGGCTTAGTCATGCTAGCCACATGACCTGGAAAAACTGTCTGGGGACAAACGCCGGCTCCCTTGGTCAGTAAAACGAGATGAGCACCGCAACCCCAGAGTCGTTCACGACTGGACTTAACTGTCAGGGGTCCTTTACGTTTACCTTTACATCTCAAGCAGTGTGTCAGATTAGGATCTGGGAGAAGCGTTGGCTCTCAAAATGCACAGTTCTAAAGGTGTTTTATCTCAAAATGCAAATTTTAATATTCATTTTGATGTTTTTGAGCAAAGAGCATGCATGCTAGTCCAGATGGTACACATCAAGTTAGACTGGAAGCTGCAAATTTCCCTACTTAAAAATGGTTTCAGCAGTTCCTTGCCTCAGGGAACCCTGAGGATGGTAGCTGTATAAAATAGATCCCAGATTCAGAATTTTCAGCAGTCTCACAAAACTAGAGCTCCCAGGAGTTTTTGGAGGACGTCATGACCATTAAACTAGTATGGAACCAATCTATATATGCAGTGTATATCTGCCGCAAGAGAGCAGAATATCACAGAAAGTTATGTTCTGAGTGCACTCCATAAACACTTCAGCCAATGGCTATGGAATGAATGTTAAGTTCATTAATATAGCCTGTGATGTTAGAGCTGTATCCTACCAGCTTTGCTCTGCTGCAAACTTTGTAAACTTAAAATAAGGGTGCTTCACAATGCATGTTGCAGTTAAGTCACATTTCTACGTGGCTTATTGGGTAAGAGAAATAATAACATGCTTTTGCATCAATGTTGGTGTGATTTATAATCCGTTTCAACTGGAGTTGAGCTCCAAATTCAGTTGGAGTTTTATTAATATGACAGCTTTCACATTTTAATGCAGGTTTCTATCCATTATTTTGTATTTATTTATTAATTGGTATATTTATATGAGGCCATTCAGCACAAGGCTCCCATTACTGAGACTTGAAAAGATAATGAGCAGAAACGGTAAGGAAAGAAACCAAAGCCAGGTCTTTAAAACACACACACACACACACACACACACACACACACACACAATTTTCACCACCATTTGACTTATGGGCCATTGACAAGTAAGCTAGTTCTCACATGCAGAAGTGGGGCTTCACCAATTTTGGCCGTGGAAGGAGAAAGTGTTGAGTGCTCACAAACTGGCAATGAGGGACCCTTGCAATGAGAATTTTGGTATTGCAATAATTGCTTTATATTATTATTTTAAGCACTTTCCCTTCATGGTGTAACATTTGTGAAACAATACAAAAGCCTGTTTACAAGGCGGGGAGAGAAGTAGGGTGAGTGCATGCCCTACTTTCAGTATAACCCCAATTCCCTTAAAATGATGGCAAGCAACCGTGTATCTCTAATGTCAGGTGATTTCTATTGGATCCCCATAGGACATGTTCCTAGCTAGGTTTTCAAGATATTTATTTAAAATGAAAAGAGTATTTTGACTAATGTTGGAGTTCATGTTGGATCCTTTCTGAAACAGGAACAGGAGCAACAAAAGTGCGCTGTTTGCGCCAGGGCCATTTCAGACTGATCAGTGGCTAACCACAACAGACTTTTAAGTATAATTTACTTAAGAGTCCGCAGTACTCAACCACTTATCGGTCCGAAAATAGTAAGGTGTAGACAAAAACGTTAATAAGCAATACTAAATGTGTATATAAAAATATGGCACTTCCAAGGGTAGTTTTGGAAATTTTGTGTCAGGTGAGTAGGGATGCTGCCAAACCAGGGCAGTTAAATTCCCCACTCGGTTTGTCTGGGGGCTGTGGGGAAGGCTGGTGCATGTTTACTATAATCTGCTTAGTTTTTTTTTAAATGCCTTGCTCTGTTGCCTATGCCAGTCTGTAAGTTATGGAAGCTGTTTGTTGGCATATTTCAAACTGATATTGTTTGAGATATTGTTCTTAGCAGCCCAGGGGGCTTTGTGGAGCAAGCAGGATAAATTTTAAACTGAATAAACAATGAACTGTCTTTGGGTGTCTTCCTCTCCTCAGGTACGTTGGAGCCCCACTTGTCAGGCTTACTTTGGACAGCCATGCTGATATCATTTGCCATAGTTGTTGCCTTACCTAAACCCCACGGCATTAGAGCCTTAATAGCTTCCACAATACTGCGGCTAATATTTTCTGTAGGCTTGCAGCCAACATTATTTCTTCTGGGGGCTTTCAATGTAAGTATCAGATAGAAGTCTCTCTGAAATGTTCTTGCCCTGCACCATGAAATATCCTCTACATGCTTATATGTTAAAAATTCATTGTTCTGCCATAAATCATTAACACCCCCCCCAAGTGTTTCAACCAAGAGTGGCTAACCTACAGCCCTCCAGATGTTGCTGAACTACAGCTCCCGATCATCCCTAACCACTTGCTGAGGATGATGGGAACTGTGGTTCCGTAAGATCTGGAGAGTCACCGGTTAGCTACCCCAGTTTAAAAGAAGAATGCTGGAACTGGTGTGTTGTGTTAATAGATTTTCTAAAATATACTCAAGAACGAATGTTCTCCAGGCATTCATCTTCTGTCCTGTGCTCCACAGGTTTGTAACAAAATAATATTTCTGATGAGTTTTGTTGGTAACTGTGGAACATTCACTCGAGGATACAAAGCCATGATCTTGGATGTGGAGTTCCTTTATCATCTACTATATCTTCTTATTTGCGCAATGGGGCTTTTCGTTCATGAATTTTTCTACAGCTTGCTGGTAAGCGTTTAATCCCAACAATTTATATATTTTTTACTGTACTTGATGACTGTAGATATTAGTGACCCTGAATGATGCTAAATGGGTTTAAGCTGACTTTCAGATGATTCCCAGCACCAGCCATGAAAGCAGAAAAGCAGCTTGGAAATTCAACTGCCCCTCCACTTTCCAAACAAATACGCAAAGGGACAAGAGAGGGTTTTAGGTTAGACATACAATATTTTCAAGAAATCATTGACAGAGTTACCAAAAACAGCAAAGATATTCAGCATGTGATCTGGTCATGTACTTCACAGCAGTTAACAAGTGTTTACGTAAGCAAAGGCAGTTCAATGTGAAATAAATCTTTTACGTGTGACTACAAAGCAGCTCGCTTTTATGTCCTTGATCTGCGTGCACGGAACCTTATTTTTATTCTAAGACAGAGTAGAATTTATGGGCGAATTGCTGCTCAATTCATAAAGCAGCCTAAAGTTATGAGTTGGCCAATTTATATTGCAAACTTCAAATGACATCACTACAAAACACTGAGAACACCTATTAAGAATGTAAAAAGAGCCTGCTGAATCAGGCCAATGACCCATCTAGTTTTCTTCTCACATCCTGTTCATCTCTACTACAGATTTGCCAAGGGCCTGACCCCCCCCCCACATTTTTGGCACCCCAAATGTGGGGTGCAAATATGGCAGGCATTTTTGGCAATTTTCAGGAGGGGAGGACAAAGGGATCAAAATGGAATGCTTGCAGTAGCTCTTGAAGAAGACATTTTACCACCACCTGCTCCTGTGAATTACGCCGTTTCATCATGACAAGTAGCATTGCTGGGTTTAAATAACACAGACACCTTTTCTTATTTTATTTTTTTTAAAAACCTAATTCCCTTTGGAATGATGTCATGTGATAACAAACCATCATTCACGGGTGGGTGGGGAAGAGTAGGGTGCTAGTTACCAGGGATATTGCCTCTGCCACAAAACCTGGGGAGGGGGAGAGTGAGCATGATTGAAACAGATAGGCCTCTTTCACCTCAAATCTCTCCTCACTTGAAAGTGGGGGATATTGCTGGAAAACTTTTGAAGTGACCCTTAATTGATCCACCCACCTCTGGGTTCTGTTCTGTTACCGGAGCAAATTGAGATTTGGGGACATGCTGTTTACAAGGTAACGTATAGTTCTGTCAATGGACTTCAGGGTGACTAACTTCCTTTGACTCAGGCTCACTGTCTTCTGGTGTTACTGCAGTCAAAGATGCAGCAAATTTTCCATCAGGCTGCATTGTGGCTTTTCACTGATACATTAACTACTCACATGGGAATTTCCATGTCCAATTTCAGTCTTTGATTATATTGTAGCCCAATGGTATGCATACAGAGCAAACAGGCAGTGCAGAAAAACCCGAAGGATGCAGTGATGTGATCACTATGACACTATTTGTGACTTGGCATATCTTGGTGTATCTGAAGAAGTGTGCATGGACGCGAAAGCTCATACCAAGAACAAACTTAGTTGGTCTCTAAGGTGCTACTGGAAGGAATTTTTTTATTTTGTTTTGTCTACGGCAGACCAACATGGCTACCTACCTGTAATTGGCATATCTTGTAATTTATGAGCTAGAAACCAGCTAAGTTCAGCAAGGTTCTGGAACAAGAAAACCAGCTATGTTTATAACTTTTGAGGGGATTTTGAAAGAAAAACTCTGGCCCTCAATATACCTCTTTACTATGGCTTTCCGTGTTCTTGGTTTAATAATGTTGCTGTTTTTGTTTGTGGGTTTGTTGGTTTTTTTAATTTTGTTACGAGTTGTTTTAGAAAGTGATTCTAAACTGTGGCCTCCAAAAATTAATTACCATGAAAAGCATATACGTCAAAATATTGCACTGTTCTTGTAGGTTACTAGGTATCGTGATGCTATCTGTAATTAAAAGTGAACTTATTAAACATTCTGAACTGCCCTTTTTCCAGCTTTTTGACTTGGTGTACAGAGAAGAAACTTTGTTGAATGTCATTAAAAGTGTCACTCGCAATGGACGCTCCATCATCCTGACTGCTGTTCTTGCTCTTATCTTGGTTTACCTGTTCTCGATAGTGGGCTACCTGTTCTTCAAGGATGACTTTATCTTGGAAGTAGATAAGCTCCCTAATGAGACGTTGTCGCCAGGTTCGTACCAGAATCATCTTAAACCTCTCCCCCCCGCCCACCCCAAAGTTTGCTATCCGTACAAATGCACCAAGGGGGTTTATCCTGTGAATGTTACGCTCTGCAGATGACTGCCTGCTAAAATCAGATTTCCTTAGAGAACATTCTGCCAAAAATTTAGGTCTCGGTGCTTTGAAAGCATAGATAATGAGGCTGAAAATAAAACATGACTGCATCAATATCTCCTTTAGAGAATAATGTGGATGTTTTTTTGCCCTGTAGCACACATTAGTAGGGATTATCTAGTACTTTGTGATCAAAACTATGTGCATGTGTTCCAAAATAGCCCATAGTGACCCAGCACAGGACCAAATATAATCATGTTATGTGTTCTAGACATACTTGTGATTTTAAAAAGATCATATAATCGTCTTACATAATTTCCTTTTTCTGCTTCCAAGTTGTACATTTTTGGCAAAAAGAAAGAAAAAAAAAGATGTTTGGGGGTGCCTAGGATAGCTTCACCCAGCCCATTGCTCTTCAGATGTTGCTTGGTTGCAGCTCATGCTCTCCCGAACCATTGGCCATACTGCCAGGGGCTGATAGGTGTCAGCAGTGCTTTTTTCCAGGGGGTGCTCAAGGGTACACTGTGCCGGCACCTTTTTTTTTTGGTTGTTGTTCTTAAAAAGTGTGGCACTTACTGTAACAACTTTGTGGTCAGTATCGGCACCTCTTTTTCTAGAACAAAAGCACTGGGCGTCAGACTCCAGGGATATCTGGAGTGCACCAGATTGGGGAATTCTGGTACAGGAAAATTTGAATGCAAAGAGTATGGAGATGCAAATTGGGGAGAATGGCAGAGAAGAGCTAGGCATGCAAGTGGAACCCTATTTCTGACCAATGGTAATTCAACTCAACCCTATTTAGGCATCTCATATGCCTCTAGAAACTCCCCACATGCCTGGACACCTGCAGTTACTTTTCCAGGCAAGGGTGGGGCAGAGAAGCATGCATACAATTTGCCTCTGTTGCATCTCTAACCTTCTGTAGCCAAAATAAAGCAGAGTCACAGGAAAAGCCTAGAGTGACTCACTGTGCAGCTTAAAGGTTAACTTGGTCTGGAGCAAAAGAAAAGGGGAGGGGAATGTTAACTTTTGCTCTGGCAAAAGTGTAATAAGTACCGTATTTTTCCGTGTATAAGACTAGGTTATTTCCCTAAAAAATGTCAAAAATTAGGGGGCGTCTTATACACGGATACATCTCCCCCCATTTTCTTAAACCTGAGTCCCCCAAAATAGGGGGCGTCTTATACATGGGGGTGTCTTATAGACGGGAAAATACAGTATATGCCTGCATGCTGGCCAATGGAGTGTGAAGGCAGTTAAGCGCTGGTTGGGTTGGGAGGGAGTTTAAAGAAGGGAGCAAACTGAACTGACTTTTGCTGGGACCTGTTGTGTGGTGCGAATGTGGGTAGGGTATATTGGCTAGAAATCGAAGCAAACAGATCAGATGAGGAAGGATGGTGGTAGCTAATAACTCCTACAGCTGCATTCTGTTTTAACAACTGTGGGGCTCAGGCGGCACTAGGTTGTTTCAGGGTCAGAGCCGTAGCTAGGTGATCTTACGCCCCTGTCAGAACCGTCCAGATTGTGCCCCCTAGCCACGGACAAATTAGCTCTTCTTTCCGCCTCTCCTCCAAGCTCCCCCACCCCCCGCACCCATTCAATTCCTCACGCAATTCACCTTGTAATGAATTCTGATTGAAGGAGGACACCAAGATGGGGAAGGCTGACCTAAATGATGGTATATAAGCGCCTCCCTACTTACGCGCAGAGCACCCCACTTTAATAGGGAGAAGGGCATGGGAGCCAACTTCTTGGGGCCAAGAAGGACTCTTCTTCTTCTTCACACACACCCTAAAATATTTGAGGAGGTCCCCCCCCCCCAGTTAATGGGCATTCCCATTCAAATAGTAAGCATGCACTCCGACTTGTGGTCAATTATACAGGGAGGCGCTTTACCTGCCCCCCCCAATATTTTATTCAAGTTGGCACCCTTGAGGGAGGGTGTGCGAAAGGAGAGAGAAGTGATGTGACTCCGGAGTAGGCTTGGTGTCCAGAGAGGCAGGGGCGCAGGCAGTGAGGTGGGCCGGGCAGTGTCAGGGGCTGAGGCTGGTGGACCTTCCCAGCCCCGACCCTGAGCAAGAGAGGCAGGGTCGGGAGAGGCAGAGCCGGATGGCCAAATAGGATGAGGCAATCGGGACGCGCGCAGGCTGCCCCACCAGGCCAGCTACCAGGAGGGCCAAGGGGCGAGAGGGGCAGCCCAGAGCAGGCGCCGCCCAGCACACCCTCTTCCCTGCCCTGCCTGGGCTGCAGGCAGGGAGCCCTGACTGGACAGGGCCCCTGGTGGAAGGTCTCAGCAGCTGATTTTGTGCCCCCCCCTCACCTGCGCCCCTGGCGGGTGCCCACCTCACCACCCCCTACGGTAGCTACGGCCCTGTTCAGAGTTTATTTGTTTTAGGGAAATAAGGGGAGGGGCTGTGTAGGTCATTGCAGCAGAGGCACTGGAAGAGGGTTGTTTGACAGTTTCTCTTTAAGATGTATTTGCAAGCAGAACCCCCACCCCCACCCCCAAGTCCTCCTTTCTTTCCCCTTTCACCCTGTCTGCCTAGCACTGCTGCTACAATCAACTTTGCAGCAGCCCGCCCCCTCAGCTGTATATCCCTAAACATAACCAACATCAGAGGACTGGGTAGGAACATCCAGATTAGGCTGGTATCAACCCCCCACTCACAAATAAGGATAGCAGTAGTGGAAAGCTTTTGCAGGGCTGGCATAGCAACACTTTTAGCCACAGCCATTCATCAGGTGGAGTGAATTAGAGGAATTTTGTCATGATCACGTTTTAGCTGTCCTTAGGTGACGATGGCTAGAGTTCAAGTCCCTTTTTGCCACAGAATTGGGCCCAGTTCTGACGGCCATATGAAAGAAGTCAAGAAAAAACTGTGTTAACTTTGGCTCGGAGAATTTTTTTACTTGAATGAGATCTGGGATATAGCCCATACTGGGCAAACACACTACCCCCCCCCCATCTCATGTGATAAATGCTAGACCATCTCTCACACAGATTCAAATGAAATATTTTCCCTGCTCCATACATGCTACCTTTCCCATACAACAAGTACCCCAGAACAAAAAAGAAGTGTCACAAAGCCATGTCTGTTTTGGAAATGCAACATACCGGTATATGATGACTGCGGGCTGTTCAGATTTTTAAGCAGGGTTATGGAGTAATTGTATCATTTTGAATGAGATAAACAGGAACAATTGGGTTTTGGTGGGGGTTTTTTTCACATTTAATTCAATATAATGTATCAATGGTTTTGAATGTTGGTGAGCTTATAAAGAAAGCTGGCAAAATTGGTACAATATGCATTTTCCTTTGCATATAAATTTTATACATTTTTATTTGTTTCAAGTCCTCCTGAGAGTCTATTTAGACTGAATGGGAACACAGACATTTTAAAATTCATAATAATTATTTTTTAAAAAACAACTGGTAACCGGGCATGCTAATGGTCGTGTACGAAGTTTAGCGTATTGTTTTTAAAGCTACATCCGTGGTGTCTTAATTTGCACACATCCAGATCAGCATACTGAAGCTGGTGAGGCAATGACCGCAGAGTTCCTGTATTCTAACGTATGCAGAATAGAGAGTGGGGAAAACTGCTCTTCTGTTGTTCCTTCGGCAGGTAAGTATCGGGTACCAGTTTTTAAATGCAGCTCTCAATGCATGATTTCTATGTCATATGGAACCTACACACGCCAATTTCCTTTGCATGGCAGTCCTACCACATACTGCAATGGCAATGTGTTTGGGTTGGAGCTCAATAGCAGCTGTAACAGTGCAAAATGACAACACATGATGCTGTGCTAGAATCCCAAGCTGGCACAGAGCATTGGACCCACATAACAATGTTGGTTGTTGGTAACCCATGCTTGGTCTTAGCCAAAAGGCCGAGAAGCAGTGTTCTGGTATTCATTGTCGTTGTTAGAGGCAGTAAATCAGCATCATACAATGCTTACATGAACTGGTGAAAACTTAAAAGAGGTACAATCCACTCCAACCAACCTTTCTCTTGGGATCCACACACTCAAAGCTCAGCCCCATTGAAGCTGCTCTTACCAGCTATTGCATCTAAAAGGAATGCAGTGTTCAGATGCAGTGCACGCTGTTGCCCTTGTGCCCTTCTTGCGAGCCTCCAGAGAGGTTCATGGCCTGCTGCTGGAAACAGAATCCTGAGTCAGGCCTGGTCTAGCAGAGATCTTTGTGTATTCTTATGGAGCAGCAGCAACCTGTTACCATTACATATGCTTCCAAGCATTTTCTTCAGTCACATTTATTATGGTGATTGACTTTTAAGCAGTGCCATTTCCCCCATCATTTTCTGCAACTTTGTTTGTTTGTTACTGCAATGAATAATATATGCTATCAGGCCCAGATGGAATTTTGGCATCTTAGGAAGTCAAAGTGCTTTAAGATCTCAAACTTCTGAAGGTCAGTGAGTCCTTTTAAGACTACCCTGGTTCATTCCTTAAGACAAATTAAGAAACACAGAATGATTCATCCCAGTCACCTTGAGCTGGAGGAGGAGGAAGTGGTGTCGGAAGACCTGATGAGGATGTAGTCATTCTTGGTAGATTGCTTCTATCCTTGGGGGGGGGGGGGCGGGGGCGAAGGAGATATATTGTACTTTTTTTTAAATAAACAGAACAGAAACGTTTTCTGTATGATTGTGGTGCATAATTCAAATCACTCTGATGGTCACTTTCTCTTTGCTACATTGCTGCATTATTTGAAGAAGAAAAAATACTCATAATTTAACTTGTAGTCTGCTTTTTAAACCACCACCACCCCCCTGCTTTCTTCTCTGTAACCCATACCACGTGGTCTCTTCTTTCTCTCCTGTTCTCTGTCCATAATGTTCTCTCTCTCTCCATTGTATGTACCCCATAGGTTGATCACACCAGCAGACACATACACGTTCTACACTCCTATGTTTCTGTTTTTCCAGTACCAGCTCTATTTAGCCCTCTTAGTAAACAAAACAGCTCTTCTCTGCTTACAAGGAGCGTACACTGTCTTAATTGCATCTCCTAAAAAATTGTTTTAAACTTGGCCAGTCATTGCATTCTCTGCACCCCCATCTTTCAGCTCCTCCTTTTAAATTTTCTCTGTTGTGTCTGTTTCTGTTCTGTGCTTGTTGAATTTGGTGACAGTAGCCCATAATGTGCTTTGCTCACCCTGCGGCCCAGGGAGCGTTGGAAATGTCCGCTACGCAGCTTGGCTGCCTAGTTCCACTCCACTGGCAAAACTGTCCCCAGCTGCAACATGTACCTCTGCATCCAGGAAGAGAAGGGCAGTGCAGATGTAAAGGCACATGCAATTTTCCATTTCTACCTACACATCTGATAGATGTGGGTAGACTTTCAATCCAAGTTGGCTAACCAGTGGCTGAACTACAACTCCCATCATCCCTGACCATTCAAGAAAGAGGTGGGAAAGAGCTGCAAACAGCATTTGGGATTCTTCCAGGGAACTGGAGATTGTAGGGGGACTACAACTGCCCATAGTCCTGCTCCAAAGTAACTCTTGTGAGCTTACAAATTACGTTCAGAGAGATTCAGAGCTCTGCATTAGTAACGAGAAATTGAGATTTGTATCTTTTGTGTGTGTTCACATGTGCATGTGTTTGGATTTAGCTACTATGTTCAATGTTTCTAGAAGTGGTAAAGGACTATATTAAGATTCATTTAAGTTTGCTTTAGGATTTTCTATTCATCTATGTATTAAAAGATCACCTATCTTGCTCCTATCGTGTACTAGAGGTACAGTGGTACCTCTGGTTACAAACTTAATTCGTTCCGGAAGTCTGTTCTTAACCTGAAACCGTTCTTAACCTGAGGTACCACTTTAGCTAATGGGACCTCCCGCTGCTGCTGCACCACCACCACACAATTTGTTTTCATCCTGAGGTAAAGTTCTTAACCCAAGGTACTACTTCCAGGTTAGTGGAGTCTGTAACCTGAAGTGTTTGTAACCCGAGGTATTTGTAGCCCGAGGTACCACTGTATTTTAAAAGTCCCCACAACTCGGTCCATGGTGGCTGAGCCCTTATCACTTGATGGGGTGTGCTGTTGCCATATTCCTAATGGGTGCAATTTTTTTACACCCTCACAACTTGTGTGGTTCTGTACCTAAGGTGTGGCATCTCGAGAGGCGAAAGAAAGGGAGGTCTGTTCCTTTGACTTCATGAGTATCTTCAAAGTGGTGGTGCAAATTCAAGCAAAGATAAGAATGTACTAGATGAGTTTTCCAAACCAACCTTGTCTCACAATGGTACCCTAACTTGCTTTGTTTAACAGAGCTGTTTTCTGAAGAAGCTGAGGAAGAGGATAAAGAACATACGTGCGAGACATTGCTGATGTGCATTGTTACTGTGCTTAGTCATGGCCTGCGGAGTGGGGGTGGTGTTGGAGATGTCCTCAGGAAACCTTCCAAGGAGGTAAATTACCACTGCATGTGAAACGGGATGTAGTGCAAGAGAGAACCAAATAGGGTTAGATGCCCATAAAGGGATTAGAACACTTTTCCATGGGGGGAGAATATGCCGCTGCATCAATTGGAAAAAAGTCTAGTTGTGTGCCATGTGCAAAGGAGTTTGGTTATTTGACTTTAAGTGTAGGTGTGTGTAATTGCCTTTACTAAATGAACTGGTCCTAGTATTGTCAAGAATAAGGGAATGTGAGTACTTGGAGACTTATACTTTAAAAGTACTCTCAAGTGGAAAAATACTGCTATAATAATTAAGCTCTGTGCAAGCACTCCCCAACAATGTTGTGGTTTTTTTTAAAACTATCTGTGACATACAAGCATTTTTTGGTCATGCAAAGAGGTTCCTATGAAATGCAGCAGTTAATCCCTGCAGTATCAGAACTACTGTAAAAAAATTCTAATGTTATTGGAATGCTAGCACTGTAGTAGTTACTAACAATTTTAATAAGGCCACAGGTACAAAAAATAAATTCTTCCCACCCCTTGCAAATAAATAGCAATGCTTCCCAAACACACACCTATATATGCAGTGGTCACAAGTTTACGCCCGTCTTGATATTATTTCTCTTTTCATGTTGCATTGTGCAGCATGCTCTTCTTTGCACCAAAGCCTTTTAGGCTCCAATTTTGTTTATCTTAAAACTATTTTATTTTAGGAGCCCCTTTTTGCTGCAAGAGTGATCTATGACCTCCTCTTCTTCTTCATGGTGATCATTATTGTCCTCAATCTGATTTTTGGTGTTATCATTGATACCTTTGCTGATCTAAGAAGTGAGAAACAAAAGAAAGAAGAAGTATTAAAAACAACATGCTTTATTTGTGGTAAGTGTTGAACCCAGTGCTATGAAACTAGCAGCTGTTCTGCCCAAGAGTCAAATGCAGTAATAGTAATGTATGGCTTCGACAGTGGATTCAGTATTTACCTGATGATGGCATTTCTAATCATTTGTATAATTAGCAGAATGTTTCTTACTTTTTGAATGAATGAAAGGAAGAAAGGAAGGAATCTCCCTGTAAATCTGAATGGCTGATTTGTTATTGTAAAATATGTTGATTCGGTAAGAGGACTTTCCATTCCTGTTTTATGTCTGAGTACATGTTTTTAAAACTATTTTATAAAGGAATTGCTTGTGGGTACAAGCTTGTGTATTTGTAAAATGTGCTCCTGAATGGCAGATAATAATTGTGTTTTCACAAACACTGTGACTCAGTGTTAATAATGGCATAGAAATAGTCATCAGATACTTGTGCAGAGTTGAGATACTTCATTTTCCAAAAAAAAAAAAGTTGAACTTCTTTGAAGCCTAGAAAAGACTGTGGTTTTTATAATGTGTTATAATGTTTTTAGATTTGCACCATGCCGAGCAGCATCATTTTATACGGATACTATAAAGCCCATACAATTTTTTTCTGCAATATATGGAATACCTTGTGTTTTTTAAGCAGGAAAAAAATGTGTGCTACCTAAAGCAGTTTCATATACAACAGCTGCAGAACATTCCCCTCCCCACCCCCATTGTGGCTGAAACAAAAACTCCACTTGGGTGTCAAGACGTAATTTTTGCAGAGAACCCATGGTAGTGCCCCACTTTTTGCAATCTGATCAGACATAAATACTTTACCTTCAGTTGAGCTCAGGGGCAACACGCTGTTCCTGGTTGCAGGAGCAGCATTGATGCACAGCATTAATTGGCTGGGGACCAGTGAGGTCACAAACCCACTTCACTGTTCTTCCCTGAAGTAGGTTTCGTTTAAGATTTTAAGAAATTCCTCCAGCCTTCCAGAACAGATTTGGAGGCACATTGCACAGGTGAAAAAGTCTGCATTGCTGGTTGCAATCTATGCTATCTAAGGCTGGAACACTACTTTAGTTGCTTCAGCTGCTTGTGGTTCTGGCATTGCACGGTAGGGTGAGGTTATAAGGACCCAGGCACCCACATTTCAACAATGGGAGGTCAGTCATGCAGGCTGCTGTGGCCAAACTGCCTTCCTCCCCCTAACACATCCCGCTCACCCATATGAACAGATGACAGACCAGTGTAAATTGAAGCCTTTGTTCTGAGGGGACAGGTGCTCTGTACCAGTGCATTCAGTCCCCAAAATAAAGGTGGACAAATTTGGGAAATCCTGTTACCTTCAATGTGTTCTTCTCATTGTGATAATTTTTCCACTGTAAATCTTAAGGGAGGTGACTTGGCTGTGTGTCCCCCTTTAGGTCTGGAGAGAGACAAGTTTGATAATAAGACGGTCACTTTTGAAGAGCATATTAAAGAGGAGCATAATATGTGGCACTACTTGTTCTTCATTGTCTTGGTCAAAGTAAAGGATTCTACGGAATATACAGGGCCTGAAAGCTATGTGGCTGAAATGATAAAGGTGAGTTGGGTGTGCTTTTCCAGACTTCTTTGCTTTTGATTTAACTAAATGCAAATCCAGTTTGTACCATTATGTGAGACCTAAGGAAAAGAAGATGGGGAAACCAAAAGTATCCCATTCAATCAAACAAGTATAGTACTGTTTCCTTTATTGTTGGTTAAACATGCAGAAAGCATGAAAAGGTGGTAAATGCTCCAATTATTTTTCAGGTGACTGGTTTTTTTGCCTACCACCCTAGTCACTATCCAGAGGCTGTAGTGTGCCATTCTGTCTTCCTGTACGTTGGCTTTTTCCAATCCCAAAATACCCATCAGAAGAGGTGGTGGTGGTGGTGATGAAACATTAACTAATATACTAATTAATTACAAAATATTCCAAAAAAGAGACATTTCCTAATACAGTTTCTTACTTTTTCATTAATATGAAGTCATTGTCAAATACATCTTAATTTTTAAACTAGGATTAGATTGGGTTCTGTAATGATAATAGCCCCATAATACTGTATGCAAGCAAAGGAGGGGTGAATTCATTTTAGGTTCCTTTCTGATTTAATATTAATCAAAGGATTCTGTGGTAAGATCCAAACGTTTATTGCAGCAATCAGTGTAGCATCTTCATAACTAAAGTTGTTAAGCCTTTAACGTATTTACGCAAGGGAGCCAAATAAACAGGGCTAAATAGCAAAGACTTGCCGTTGTGTTTTGAGATCAGTCTCCTAGCAGACAGTTTACTTTACTTTGAAAACAATTTATAATAATATAAAGACATTTTCTGCTCTTTTCATCACAATTGTCTTATGAGTGAGAAAACTTTAAATCAGGACACCTTTATTATGTGTTCCTATCCTATATACTTCATGTTGATTTATGAGGGTTTTATTTTAAGTCTCTTTTCTGTAAAAAAACAACAACTGGACCCCAGTTGGCACATTGACTGATTGGCACATTGACTGGTCAGGAGAGTGAGTTGCATCTTTTCCCCCCTGATAGCTTCTGCATCGAAACTTCCTATGAGGCAAATCCAATTAAATGCTGATTTTGCATGTTTCTTAAAGGCATGGAACTGCCCTTTTTAGTTGCAACATATGCTAACTTGCTGGGAATATAAATCCTGTTGTCAAAATCTCTTATTAGGTAACCTATATTATTTCAGGGTCATTGAATTCTTATGTCCTGGTTTTGGAGTGCTTCCTAAGGGCTTAAAGAAATCTTGTGAGTAGTCACCTGACAGAGGATTAGTGGTGAAGTGAAGCATGTTGCAGTCCTCTGTGTAAACAGCCTGTTATTTTATGGCTCCTCGGCATGCTAGAAAAAGTAACGGCAAGGGAAATGCAGCATTCAGCTGGAATGGATTCTGTAGTTCAGACGGAATGCTAATATAGCATATGGAAAACCTTTCTAATTCCATGTTTTGCTGGAAAGCTATAGTGTCTTCCTGTCAGAGTGCCTAGACTTAAAAAGGTGTAACCTTTGTGATCATGTATATCTGAGAAAAGCATAGGAATTTGCAGACAAAATCTCTGTAAGAGCATCTTAGGTGTTGGAAGCACTGTGCATTGAACTTGTAAATTAAGTTCAAAAATACTCATGCATTGGTTCACAGTAAGAGTAGCAGTAAAAAATATGCAGGCAAAACACTTGTATATACTGTTTAACCTGGAAAACACTTAAATATAAATTTAAGTGTTACTGTGAAGCATGCCTGAGGCTGGAGCAAGCAGAGGCATGTCTTCAACACTGGTCAAAGGAAGAGAGATGAACAGGAAGTACAATATGCTCATTCCTGTCCAGGAGAGATGACATCACACGGAGCCCTCTCTACCAATTGTATTTCTATGGTCTGAGTATCTGCCTGTCATCAGGGCAGCTCTGTAGACTTTGCCCCTTCTCAGGCTAACTTGCAGCAATATACCGTACATTTGTTAGGTTTGGCTGCTAATCTGCCACACTCATAAGAACATAGTCCATCTTATTCAGCATCCTTTTCTCTCAGTGGCTGAAGAGATGCTCATGGGAAGCCTGCAAACTGAACATGAGCGCAACAACACTCTGCCCACTTGTGATTCCTAGCAACTGCTGTTCAGAGGCATTATGCCTCTGACTGTGGAGGTAGGACAAAGTAATCATGGCTAGTAGCCATTGATAGCCCTCTCCCCTGTGAATTTGTCCAGACTTCTTTTAAAGCCAGCCAAGTTCAGGGGCCATTACTGCCTCCTGTGGGAGCAAGTTCAATAGTTTAATTACGTGCTGCATGAAGAAGTACTCTCTTTTATCTGTCCTGAATTTTCCAATATCCAGTACTATAGTTTCACACACTTGCAAGATGCATGGGCAGTCTGTTACAAAATGCAGTTAGTAAATCTAGTCAAATCACAATGTTCCTGAATTTTCTGTTCTTTGTCACTTACATATGCTGTAGCACATTTTCAGCATTGTGATGCAGTATCATAACTGTAAACAACTTATTTCCTTAAAGACTGTTGGAAGAAGGCTCATTTTGCTTTTGCCTAAATGTCTGTTTTAATCGAGGAACGAAGCAGAACTTTAAAATGGGTTATGTAATGTGTGTGTGTGTGTGTGTGTTTGCACCCTGCAGGAATTTGTTCCAAAAAAAATATGTTGATCATGGGAGTCGCATACATAATAGCTGAAAGGTTTTGGGCTATAGTTTTCCTTAGGATGTGAGCACAAGAAAAGCCAGCAGTTGAACTCTGCTAGTCAAGCATCCATGGCACAGCATGGCTTGAATGTGACTTAAGTGGTGTGTGTTCAAGAGAGACAGAGAGAGAGGCAGACAGAGAGAGAGAATGTATGTTTGGTTTTTCCAGTTTCATCATGATTCCATGCCTAGGGCTCAGTAAGAGGGACAGAAGTGACATGGTGCATCAGTTGCCTGCAATAATAACCAAAATAAAGGAGCAGATACACAGCCTGGGGGTACTCCTTGATCCATCACCAGAGGTCCAAATGACCCTTGGCCAAGAGTACTATTTACCAGTTCCTGCTGGTTATGCCAGCTGTGACCACATTGGTAAACTCAAAGTTAACTTTTTATATGGTTTTTATTGTACGGTTTTATGTTCTATTGCTGCAAACCACACACACACATGCTCTGAAAGACGTTTGAAAAGCATAACAGTGGCATACACCATAGAAATCAAGATATTGGAAGGTGTTTAAAAATGCATAGAGCTTGTCGGGGATCACTTCCAAGAATGAGAGCTGCTTCAGAAGCTCAGAGACGGAACAGGGACTTCAAGTATTTCCTCTTCCCTGTGCCTCTTCATGGTATGTGAACTTCTCCCTCTGCAGTGAGATGTGAATGCTTTAAATGTGGAGACAGTTTTAAGCCTAACCAAAGGAGGAAATGTGAAACTTCCACTTGTGGAAGTTATGGAGAAGTGAGGAAACGAGATGCACGGGTCACTTTTACTTTCAGATACTGATACATATTTAGCCCAAGTTACTCTTGAGGCCTGGTTCAAATGTTTTACAGTGTAGCTAAAAGATGGAGCCATTTGACCAGGTACCTGTGAAGTTGCAAGAAAGTTCAAAGCCCTTTATCACATGAGTCTGTCAAACTGGGAGAGAAGTCTGCACGCTGTCTCTTCTGCTAGATTCTGGGCAAGTGTAATGCTGCCGTGGTTCTTTCCCTTGTGATTTAGCAGACTCACGGGAAAGAGCATCAAACTGCTCTCTAAGCCACATGGAGCCTTGCCCACACGGCTGTGATTATTAGCTGCACCCTACCAAAAACAGAACATCTGAATTGGCTCTGACAGAGAGAACAATCTCAAGAGGAGGTGGTCTGCTGCCTTTTAGGGAAGACCGCAATAACATTTCTATTGTGTGCAGTAGGTAGCTGCAGCCATAGTTTCTAATTACCTGCTCTTGCTTTCTTGGCACCATCATTGCATTTGAGTAGCGAAAGAATTCAAACAAACCTCATTTTTTATAATATTTCCTTTTGTGGTACTACAGTCCAAGAAACTGAGAAGCACAGAAACATGAAGTTTTGGTTTGAATTAGCTGGATTACAGGTAGACCTGGGTCTTTGCACAGGTTAATTAAATGCTTAGGTTAAAGTTGGGATATTTTTGCCAGTGAGCAGAACACAGATTCCATTTCATTGTATTTAATGTATTGGTTGGATGGCCATCTGTCATGGATGCTTTAGTTAAGATTCCTGAATTGCAGGGGGCTAGACTAGATGACCCTCATGTTCACTTCCAACTCTATGATTCTGTTATTCTAACCATCTTGTTTAATGCTATATTTGGCCTAAGCTTGAGGTCGCTGAACTGCTGATCATGAGCAGAATCCACTTTACTCTTCTCCTGAATAAGCTCCACAACAGTGAAACAGTGAAATTTATTGGTTTTGATGGATGTTGTTTAGGTAAGGGAAGTTCAGTGGATTGGCCTCATTTGTACGTTTTCTTTGCTATGCATGTGATATGTATTCGACCCAGAATGATAGCTAACTACCAGTGTGCCCATACAAATGAAGAATGAGTGACTAAAATTATGGTACAGTTTAATTTATGCTTTGTTGCCATCCAAATGTCTAGAGAACTAATTCACATAATCACATGCTTAAATAACATCAGAAGCAAAGGAAAGCTATTGCTGTGATGGGGGTTTTTTTTTGGGGGGGGGAGTGTCACTTTGTATAATGCCTGAGTCCCTTCTAATCCTCTGGATCCAGCAAGGATTAAAATCTAACGGAGAATTCCATTGTTGAATTAGCCGGGCAAGGGTCATAGTTGCCACCGAAGTACTAGAAGTATGGTCCATAGTGTAACAAAGGAAGCTGCTCTGTGCACGGGATGATGATGATGATGATTCCTGCCATCTGACCGGGTTGCCCCAACCACTCTGGATGGCTTCCAGCAAAATATAAAAACACAATAAAACATCAAATGTGTGTGAGCCCCTCCCTCACCTGGCTGGTACTGAGAAGGACAATAGCAGTATGTGAGAGAGAGCAGTGTTAGAAGCAGGCAGAACGCAGGGAGTGAGAGCCATGCTTGATTTCTGCTGGAATCCAAAGCTGTGACTATGGGAGAAGCAAGACATTCCAGGGTGTTAATGCATGAGGCCCTCCATCTTATACTGAATATATGTGTAAATAAACCATATATCCTAAAGTCCTACATTCCAAGGAAACCGAACCCTGGGTTAGCGCCTAGAACCTCTGGGATCTTGCACCACTTGAACATCGGGGTGGCGTGCAACACTATGTTGTGTCACTAGTACTGAGCCATGGCTTCTGGAAGCTGGGTATCATTAGGCCTGAGGATTAAATGTGCCTAAATAATGTTAGGGTTGAAACAAATGGCCTGAAAAATTGGGTGTGCCACACATCAGCCATTGCTGCAGGGAGAAACAAGTCTATCCTGTTCATATCTAGTACGTTCTGTCCTCTAGACGTGAAGTCAGAAACTGCATTTGAAGTATGCTCGAACTAGTCATTCCGAGTCTTTCTGCTGTGCTACTGCTTTGCTTATTGGAAGTTAAAAGAGGGAGGGAAAGAGATAATTGTGTGTCAAATCTGAGAGTGCACATGATCAAGTATTTATTCATTTATTTAAAGCATTTTTGCCAACTCCCACTGTGTCTTGCAAAGATTGTTAGTAAGACAAGTCTCTGCTCTTAGGCTTACAATCTAACACACAAGGAAGAAGGAACAGGGAGGGAGACAAGGGAAACAAGCTCAGACCCTTATTCTTAAACTTACACTTCTTACAACTAGCTAGGATCCCAAGTTTGCAGGGGAGGAGGCAGACCAAAAACAGCCAGTTGATGGAATTGTACTGCTTCTCTTCTCTCCCTCTGCACTGCAGCCTGATAAAAAGTAGATATAATAAACTTGTTGCTTTGCCTTGACTGAAGCTGGCCATACTAATGGCTGCTTTTTAACCGTCAAATGGGAACATTAATTACCACCTTCCTATGGTTGTCATGAGGATTAGTGGAACAAGGATCGCAGCCTTTACATGCTGTAATAGGAACAGTAATAATTTCCGCCAGTGAGTGGCTTATTGTGGAACACTGAAGTGAGCTAATGCGCTAGATTTAAAGGGAGCACACCAACGTTAGACTGATAACTGTGGCTCTGCCTCACTGTAAACTTTCAGGGCAGGTGTTCAATTGCCTCACTCTCTTGCTAATCTATGGGTTATCTATTCTGTTTACCTGGATTGTTATCTGTTATGTTCAAGTGCATTTGTTGCTCTCATCCGGTGTGCCTCCCTCTACATACTGTGTGTTTACTCAATTTTAACCCCTTTATTATTGCCATCTGTTTATTTAGCCAGAAACTCTGTGCATGAACCCCTTTCTCAATATGGTTGATGCCTGTGCATGATCCATACAAAAGTGTGTACCGGTAACTTCTAGACAGGAAGGAAGTTCAATGGCCGGGATCAAAATATGTGCATGTACATGGGAGTGGTCTCCCCATTTGGTAGTAATCTGTCATGCCCCACTCTGAAGGGTACCCTGTCCCTTCGCAAGAGAGAGGGGAGTTTCTGTTATAGGAAGGATAGGGGCATTCCTGCCAATTTCAGGATCCTAGTCCAGAGAGACAAGGTTAGAGAAGCTGCCATTCATGGCAACACTGAAGTTTCACATGTTGTGTGGAATTGTCCATTCTTGTAAATTGTTTGGGTCCCAGAGTGCTATGTAAAGAGTGCTGTGTTCAGAAACAGGTTGCATTTCATTGATAAAAGAAATGCAGGGGGTGGTATATAGAATTACATTCTTTGGATTATAAACAAATTTGTTTTACTTTAGTCCATGAATGCTTGTGTCAAAATAAATATGTGTTGCTCACACTGCTGTTTGTACTGCAAGAGACTAATGTGGCTGTCCCTTCTGGAAATCTGCTTCTTTCTGAAATGTGGGTATGAAGTAGTTGCTAGAATTTGGTGATGATCACATTTTGGGCAAACTTTTCTTTTCTAAGTCTCCCTGAACTGAACATTCCCATAGAGAGCAGGTGTTTGGGACCTTGCATCAGCCATTCAGTACAAGCCCAAGCTGCCAACATGTCTATGAGGAAATGAAAAATCATAGACATTATCCCAGTAACCCTGGCAAGCTTTGCTTGTGCTGACTAGCTGAAAGCCGTGCCCCGGAACCATCCCCTGTGGGCATGATCACTCCAGTCATAGTGGGATGAAGAAGCAAGTGCAAAGGGTTTTTTGTAAGTAGGGCAGCAACTAGAAGTTGTGACAGAGTAGTAAGTTAAGAACTCTTCAAGTTATTGAATACTGGAAGTCTCTTGTTTCTGTGCCATTTGCAGATTTTTTTGGCAAAAAGGAGTACTAAACATTTTTTATTCATAGAAGCTGAGCTCCGGAAGGAGACTGTGAGTGCAGAAATTCAGGTTCACGGTTTATAGGAAACTGTGTCCCAAAATAATAACAGGGGACAGAAATTTCATATAATGTTTGAAATTCTCAAGAGGGGGGGGGGGACTCAATCTGGCTTGCATTTAAAGGTGCTTCTGCCAAATCACACTTTCCAAAACAGTGTGAGAAACAAAATATTGCTGTCCTTCAAAATTCACACTTATCCAAATTTTGCAGTGCAGTTCTCCAACCAAAATGCATATATTAGGGGAAAGTGTGCATAAAAGCAATTATATTGGTGATAATAACATACAAATGCTAGGGGGAATCACTTGCAAAAAAAATATGCATGAGTACTCAGTACGAAATGTGTTTATTAGGAGAAATTCATACTAAAATGCTGAATAATTTTCATTAGGTTTTTTATTTTAATCACAAAACTGCTATAGAAATGTGGAGAATAAATTTAAGATTGGGAAAATAAGAAACTAAGAACTGAAATTGACAGATCCATCCCTACTCAAGAATATTAATTTTGCTTCCATTTTTCTTTCTCTTTAAGAAAACTGCATCTTTCAATCACAGCTTCCCCAGTCCAAAATACTTGCAACATACATTGGCTTGGTTCTTAGCCCATCTTGTGTGCTGCCATATTCTGTGTACCCAGGCTAGATGCTTTGGAGCTCTGCATTACCTGCTTAGCCCTTCTACTCAGAGAACACCTCGGTCACTATCCCCTTTATCCATTCCACAATAATTTTAGGGTGGAATTCATTACCATGGGCAGGTTATAGACAATCCCTGCTATGTGTGTGTATGTGTGTGTGCTAGTGTTGTGTTTTTCTAATGATCCATTTTATGCAATCGGCCAATTAACTCCAGCCCAGCTGCACATGATATAATGTGTCCTGGTTTACTTATGTAATCCCTACAGTACCAAACAAGAACTAGGTTAGCGGAAGGGCCAGCACTGTCATAGTATGAAACACAAAAGGGAACCTCCTTTGGGCAATCCCTCAGCAGCTCTTCATCACTGGTTATGTAAAAGCTGGGCAAGGTTTGCTCGTAATGAAAATTACTTCATCATGGGAAACAGCTGTGAGCTGTGAATTTCCCTGCAGCCATTGAACTATTTTAAATTAAGAAAGAAAGAGCGAGGTCTCAAGTATTTGTCTTGCTTGGCCTCTGGGTGGAGTGGTGGCTTACTGAGAATAAGTATAACTCCTTTCCTAATAGCAAAGGGCTGCTACCTGGAAAAGTTTCCACCAAAATCAATGGTCTGTTGAATTGCCTTGTCTCCTCTGCATGCAGGTTGGCATGTGGTGTTGGGTGTGGTTAAAGTTGCTTAATATTAGAACTAAACTGAACTCCAAGCAGTGGAAGCAACTTGCTAGCTTTCTGCATCTGAGAAAGGCCTAAGGAGAGAATCACCAGCAGATGCAGGTGTGCTCACTCTCACTCTCCATTTCCTTTTAGAGATGTGGAACCTACGGCTCTCCAGATGTTGGACTCCCAAGTCCCATCAGTCCCCAGCCAGTATGGCCAATGAACTGGGATGATGGGAGCTGGAGTCCTACAACAACTGGAGGACCACAGTTTCTCCATCTGTTTTTTGTTTTGTTTTTGTTTTTGCATGGCAACAGCAAGACTCTCTACCCACTCCAGAGTTCATTTGCCCTTTTCATATACAGAAGTGTTGGCCATAATTCTCATGTTACATATGCATTGATTTTCAAACAAATTTTGAATTTATTTCCAGTTCTAACAAGACTGCATCTACAATTCACAGCATGGCTATAAGCATAATGTGGAATGGCTTCAACTGGTCTTTCCCGATAGTCATGGCAGTAGGCTGAACTGTTTCAGGATCCTTTTAGATACATCCCTGTCTGAGTTAGGGATAGTCATTCTTTCCACATAATGACACTGCACTGTTAGTAAGATTCCGAGAATGAGAATTAAAAACTGGGAGATGGATCTCTGACTTGGCTATTATTCAGTGGAGGTTTCTCTATCTTTTAAAAAAGTGGTACAAACAATAACTCTTGGATATTTTTCTCCTAGCCATTGTACCCAACAGATCCATGCAGAATGCAATAAATACTGCTATTCATATATTGCAAGAAGTTCAGGTGTCTTTCCCCCAGAAAGGGATACTGCATTTTTCAGCACTCCGATATTTATCACTGTACAAAATAAAATTCTCCGGCCAGTATGTCCACCACAGTTGTTACTGCAGCTGTAGGATGTGGCGATTACATGTAAATAGTAGTCACAAGGCCCTATTAGATATGACGTGTTAACCATAGTAACAAAAACTACAAACTCCATTTCATGTCTGTACCATTCTAGGAACTGTTTAAAGTCTTTAATTTTACTTCTTTGTAGCATTCTTTTATGAGGAAATGTGATGAGATGAACAGAGTTACCTTTACCACACCACAACAGTACATTGTCTTTGTTGCCATGCTGTTTTTTAGTTCTTTTGAAGAAGGTGCGCTCCCCCCCCAGCCCCCGAGTGCTGAACCCATATGCCATGGTTTAAAAGAGGGTAAAAGTGCAGCTATCCCCCACTCACCTCCAATCAATTACAGATCAGGACTGCGCACTGGAAGATAGATTTTACTTTTAACGATAAAGATAAAATCCAAGGTTGGAAAGACCCCTAAAGCAAGCTCAGTTCAGTGAAAGCAAGGAAGTGTGAGATTTCTCAGAATGAATTATCATTTCCATCGCACATAGCAGCTTCCTTTTTTGGAAAGAAAGAAAAAACAAACAAGTTACCAATCATGGACATTTTAAAGCTCTGGCCATCGCCGCCCCCGTGTCTGAGATTCTGACGATTGCTACTTGAAAGGGACTTTTCCAACTTTACCTAGAAAAGAGCTAGCCAGAAACACAACACTTGTGGTTAGCCAGCTTCCGTCAGTGGCTTAATTCAGTTGGTCTGTTTAAAGAGAGGAAGCTGCTGCTGTGACGGGAAGAGGGAGCTGACGGCACCACCAGGCTTGTAGGAGGGCCAAAGCAGACAGTGCATAACAGCATTGGTATGTGGGACACCAGTAGGAAAGGGGTGTGCCTGTGGAGGCAAGGAAACAGACCAAACATAAAGGCTCAAGATTATGGCTCACTTAATGCATGCAAAAAGGAGGTGGGGGAGCCATGGTAACTTAACATGTGTTGCTTGCAAGACCAGACACCTTAAGGGCTTTGTTGAACTTTTAACAGAAACCTGCTTGTCAAGCTTACTTCTTGGACACAACACCTCCAAAATTAAAATATCCTGTTCTTATTTTAATGCCGCTATCATCGCAGAGGTGTCTGTGGAGGGGATATATTGATTTAAAATGTATTGTAACTTTTGAATAATTATTTTATATATAAAATTTAAAAAACAACCCTCCGAAATGGGTATGATTTGACAGTGAGATGAAGGAAAGGGGAGAAGCAGGTTAAGGTGCACTCTGTTATATAGGCTGTAGAATTCTTTGGCCCACAAAACGAGCTGCTTTGAATACACGTTTCAGGTTCATTTCTTATGTCTCCTGAAAACATCAATATAACCTCATGCAGGGAATTAAGAAGCAAAGCTGGTGCACCATATTGCAGAAACATATCAGCTGCTACTAATCCAGTTGATTTGCTGCTTGTTGGGTTATGACCAAGATCTGTGAAACAAGGATGTCAAGTTATTTGCCAAAAATATTTGTTTTGTATGTCTCTCAGCAACAGAAACTATTATCTGTTTCCCCCCACCTTTCCTCCCACCCTGAAGGTGTGCCTGTCCCATTTTACTAGTTATGGGGTTCATAGCTTTTGATATTTCTTTGAAGACCAAAGTAATCAGTGTAGGGTTTCTGAAAACCAGATTTGCTGAATGTGTCAGGAGTGTGGTGCTTGGGATGGCACCATATTTCTACAGTGGTAACCACTCACTCACTCTAGCTCCCTCCCCTTCTTTTGTTGTTAAATACAGCCCATGGTTTATAACTACCACCCAGTCACAAATACACATTTCTTGGGTAAGGTGGCAGGAAGAGTGATGACAGAGAGAGAATATGATATGGGTTATATCCAACAAAATTCTACTTAGAAATAAACCCATTGAAAGTAATGTATTTAAATTAGTCATGTTCATTAACGAAACCCATTAGTTTACTCTAGCATTGCACACAACCTTGTATGTATACAGTGGTACCTTGGTTTACAACCATTTTGGATTACAACCACGGCAAACCCAGAAGTGCGTGTCCCTTTTTTGGATTACAACCCTTTTTTTTATTACAACCAATTTTTGGGGGGAGGCCCCATTGACGAAAGCGCGCCTTGGGTTACAACCTGTTTTGGTTTACAACCGGACCTCTTGAATAGATTATCATTGTAAACCAAGGTACCACTGTAGTCAGTATCCCCATACTATTCTTCTATTACATTATTTAAGAAGGTATCATGACTCTGGGATTGGTAGTAGTAGTAGTATGGAGTGGTGTTTGCATAAAATATTACATATGTGCTTTATTGCTTTTAGTCCTATTTAACTACCCGGTACCTTGATTGATTCCCACCAATCACAACAAGCTGCTGGGGTTTTAATGAGCAGCCCCTTATTTCTAGTGTACTGAAACCCTTGTTCCCCATGTGCACAAACCACTAATTATTAAGTGGAGATATGCATGCATGTAAGTTATCCATATAGAAATGTTTTGTGATATATATATCCTCAGCAGCTGACAAGGGAGCTAATGTGGGTCATTGTCTTAGGTTTCATAGCCAGTTGGGATTAACAGTCGTAGATCTGTGATAAAACCGGCCGGTTGCCAAGCACCCCTGCTCCCATTTACTGCTTTGAGTAGGTTAAAGGGCGGATCCAGTAACAGTGAAGAATACATAAGGTTCGGCAGGTGTACTGCTTGCCTCATGCTGGGGTGAGGGGCCAAGCAAGCCACCTCTCCTAATGATCTTTGGTACGCCTTTAAAAAATCCAGTTGAGAATCTCTTCGCTGGTTACTGGATGTTTTTCCCTCATGCATTTTTCAATTCTCATTACAAAGCAAAATGGTTTGAGACTCTGTCAGGTGAATGGCAAAGGCAGTGGGAGGTGGGTTGTGTTGGTAGGACGGCATTCTTCTTTTGTCCATCATTGAAGGATTTGTTTTATAGTTTTTTATAGTTTTTAAACTGAGGGCAGGAGAAACAAGTTGGTCTGTTCAGAGTTCAGACAATGGTGCATTGTGCTCTATGTGAGGTTTATAAGGTAGGAGAAATGGTTGATCAGGTTTTAATGGATTTGTGCTTTATAGAAGATAAAGGGCCTGTCCTACATGGGTTTTGTGATTTGGGTATTACAAGTTTGTCTGTGGGGCCTGCCCTCTGGGACAAGACACTCGGGGTGGGTGGGTGTGTTGGAGAATTTATGGCAGTTTACAAAAGGGACAAGGCTCTGTGAAAGGTTGTGACTAAAACGTGATCACACTGTGGCCAGGTGGTGATGATAATGGGACCTATGCTTGGCCTGCTATACCATTAAATCCATGGGGAAGAAGAAGAAATGTTTTCATGGAAGGGGACTGTGGCAGTTGAGTAGGTATGGACAGGAATCCCACAAGGGATTCCAGAAACTTAAGTCACAGGAGCTTGGACTAGACGACCCTTAGGATCCCTTACAACTCTACAACTCTATTATTCTTTTAGTTGTTTCTAATAAAATGCTAGCACTAGATTATAAGAATGCTGCAAAACAAGTTATCAAAAATGGTAACAATGGTTCTGGGAAGATCTTGTGATCCATTCCTCTGCAGTGAGAACTTTGAATCACGCATCACTATTACAAGCATATGCCTGTTGAAAACAGAAGTTAGAATGTAAATTCATTGGAAGAGAGCAACATAATTTGCTTTAGTTTTTGAGGTGCTCTAAAGCACTATCTACATTGATTTTGAGGCTGCATAAATGGTAATAAGACTGAGCTGTTAGTTCTGAATTTCTGTTTTTACTTGTTTCTGTTTTTCCATTTAATATAATGACATTTTACTTTTTAATGGTACTTTTAATGCCACTTAGAGGCAATTAGCACAGCAGGGCTATAGTCACCATGTTTTTGCTTGTGTGCCTTCCAGATGCATGACTGGCTACTAGAAAATAGGATGCTAGACTTTATGAACTTTTGGTCTGATCCAGTTGGTGCATGTGTATATGTATATGTACACACTCAAAGGCACTAGAACCTCAGAATATTAAAATGTTGGTTCCTAAAGCAAGAACTGGTTTTTGAAAGGTCACCTATCAATTTCAAGTGGCTGTGGTTCTGTAGAGCATGAAGGTGAATACCAGATTCCTCTCCTCAGGTTGTATCCAATGCTGCTATTTTCCTCACACAACAGACACCAGCTTGCGCAACAGAGCTTCACCTTCTTTCCTGCAGCTCCTTTCCCCCCTCCCCCAAACGCACAGTCAAAATCTGCTCCACAGAATTGGAGGATCCTCAGCAGCAGATTTGGGGCAGAGGAAGAGGAAGTCCTGTTGTGTGAGTGGAGTACCACTTGCACAAGCATTTGATACAACCTCTGTTGCCTAACGTAGAGATGCTCCACTGACTAAATGGAAATAGCTAGAACTTGGCAGTTGTCATAGCATGTGGTTGAAATTGATTGTTGCAATAGATAAAACTTGGCTATCAGACTAGTTTTGTTTCAGGTTTCATATGAGGTAGTATTAAAGTGCATCTGCTTACACCCAGGCTTTCTTGTTTCCTCCTCCTCGTCTGAACTTCAGCATTAAAGAATATGCCTCCAACGTGGGAGGGGAGAGAAACCAAACAGTAGCACTGAATGGCTGTCAGTACTAGCCTTTAATGAATTAAGAAACTTTTGTCTGCTACTCACCCTTTCTCTTCCCTTTCTGCTCCCACAGTACTTAGGGGGTTTCCTTTTTGCCAGTTTTCCTTCCCTTTTCTTTTGCATCACTAGCTGTATACATCAGTACAGAAGCATGCAACATCACGTTTATAGTTGATTTGTTGTTGTTGTTGTTTAGTTGTGTCCAACTCTTCGTGACCCATGGACCGGAGCACTCCAGGCACTCCTGTCTTCCACTGCCTCCCGCAGTTTGGTCAGACTCATGTTGGTAGCTTCGAGAACACTGTCCAACCATCTCGTCCTCTGTCGTCCCCTTCTCCTTGTGCCATCAATCTTTCCCAACATCAAGGTCTTTTCTAGGGAGTCTTCTCTTCTCATGAGGTGGCCAAAGTATTGGAGCCTCAGCTTCAGGATCTTTCCTCCAGTGAGCACTCAGGGCTGATTTCCTTCAGAATGGATAGGTTTGATCTTCTTGCAGTCCACGGGACTCTCAAGAGTCTCCTCCAGCACCATAATTCAAAAGCATCAATTCTTTGGCAATCAGCCTTCTTTATGGTCCAGCTCTCACTTTCATACATCACTATTGGGAAAACCATAGCCTTAACTATATGGACCTTTGTCGGCAAGGTGATGTCTCTGCTTTTTAAGATGCTGTCTAGGTTTGTCATTGCTTTTCTCCAAGAAGCAGGCGTCTTTTAATTTTGTGACTGCTGTCACCATCTGCAGTGATCATGGAACTCAAGAAAGTGAAATCTCTCACTGCCTCCATTTCTTCCCCTTCTATTTGCCAGGAGGTGATGGGACCAGTGGCCATGATCTTAGTTTTTTTTGATGTTGAGCTTCAGACCATATTTTGCACTCTCCTCTTTCACCCTCATTAAAAGGTTATTTAATTCCTCCTTACTTTCTGCCATCAAGGTTGTGTTATCTGCATATCTGAGGTTGTTGATAGTTCTTCCGGCAATCTTAATTCCAGCTTGGGATTCGTCCAGTCCAGCCTTTCGCATGATGAATTCTGCATATAAGTTAAATAAGCAGGAAGACAATATACAGCCTTGCCGTACTCCTTTCCCAACTATGAACCAATCAGTTGTTCCATATCCCGTTCTAACTGTAGCTTCTTATCCCACATAGAGATTTCTCAGGAGACAGATGAGGTGATCAGGCACTCCCATTTCTTTAAGAACTTGCCATAGTTTGCTGTGGTTGACACAGTCAAATGCTTTTGCGTAGTCAATGAAGCAGAAGTAGATGTTTTTCTGGAACTCTCTAGCTTTCTCCATAACCCAGCACATGTTTGCAATTTGGTCTCTGGTTCCTCTGCCTCTTTGAAATCAAGCTTGCACTTCTGGGAGTTCTCGGTCCACATACTGCTTAAGCCTGCCTTGTAGAATTTTAAGCATAACCTTGCTAGCGTGTGCAATGAGCGCAATTGTGCGGTAGTTGGAGCGTTCTTTGGCACTGCCCTTCTTTGGGATTGGGATGTAGACTGATCTTCTCCAATCCTCTGGCCACTGCTGTGTTTTGTTGTAAACCACATAGAGCTTTTTGGGGGTTTTACAATTAAGTACAGTGGAACCTCGACTTACAAATTTAATGCATTCCGAAAGCACACTCGTAAGTCAAAAATTTCGTAAGTCGAAAAACGGCATTCCCATAGGAATGCATTGGAAACGTAAGTCAAAAAATTCGTAAGAAAACCCTATGTAAACCTTCGTAAGTCGAGTAAACCCCATCTAAAATCCAAGCGGATTTCCTTTCGGAAGTCGAAAAATTCTTAGGCGCGCAGCCGCTTTTTCCCTTTCGGAAGTCGAAAAATACGTTAGTCAAGTACTTCGTAAGTCGAGGTTCCACTGTAGTGTTTAAGTTTTCATAAGACATATAAATGAGCATCTTGATTTTCAAGTGTGGAGGACTCAAGAAAATATTGTTACTAGATATGTAAATGGAAAAAATTAATGTGGGGAACATGTTACCTGTAATTCAAAAGCAGAGGCTACAACAAACAATCTCTTTTTGAATTGCTACAGTTAAGCATGGAATAACTTCACATTTATGAGGTGTGAAGGAATTCTAATATTGCATTGTTTTGTGACCTCTGAGCAATAGTCATTAAAATTGTCTGAGATTAATTGGATTTATTTTTTTACACCAGAAGCACATGAAATGCATTTTTAGTAATACAAAATTGTATTTTAGAACAACCTTTTGAAGCATTACCCATATTCAAGTGAATTTACAGTGGCCAATATGCAATTGTGCCTTTGCCGGGCATTTATGTCATTGTTATGCCTGAATTTCAGGAGAGAAATCTGGATTGGTTCCCTCGGATGCGTGCCATGTCACTTGTGAGCAGTGATTCTGAAGGAGAACAGAATGAACTTAGAAACTTGCAAGAGAAGCTTGAATCTACCATGAAGCTGGTGTCCAATCTTTCTAATCAGCTGTCTGAGCTTAAAGAGCAGGTAAGAAGAGACTTCCAGAAGATGCAGACAGGGTATGAGTTTACACAAAGCCTCTGTTTTCACAAATTTTGGAAAAACCAGAAATGTCCTAAAGATAAAGGGTAAAGGGACCCCTGACAGTTAAGTCCAGTCGCGAACGACTCTGGGGTTGTGGCGCTCATCTCACTTTACTGGCCAAGGGAGCCAACATTTCTCTGCAGACAGTTTTTCCAGGTCATATGGCCAGCATGACTAAGCTGCTTCTGGCGAAACCAGAACAGCACATGGAAACGCTGTTTACCTTCCCGCCGGAGCGGTGCCTACAGAAATGCCCTAGTCACATTTAATAAGTGTCACTGAATGGGAAACCTGAGGGTGGGGAAACCAACTGTTTGTGTTTTTAAAGCAGCCTTCAATATACAAAATAATATTGGACTTGGGGAGACAGTATGACACTCTCCCCCTGCCTTGATATGACGGGTAATAGGTAATACAGCAAGAAGCTTCAAAATTATTGGTATTCTTTGCTTGCTCTGCAGGGTTGGTGACATTGGTTGCTAAGTTAGAAGTCCAAACACACACATATCCTAGGTTACCATTCACCAGGCTTGTTTAAACTGGCCTAGCAAGAGGGGTTATTTGTTTTTTTCTGACATGTTTTGTTGCAGTTTTCTTCCACTGGGATTTTTAATTTGTTCTAGCTTAAAATTAGTCAGAGGGAAATTGACATGCAAATAAGCATGCTTCTGGTTCTTAATTTCTGGCAATCCTCATTTCTATTCTCATAGTACATCCCTAACGTACATATAATATGTAAAGATGCTAACATCCTGCTCCTGCGCATGCCGTCTATCTGACACTACAAGACTTATTCTTTGCCTTTTAAACTTATTAAAGTTTATGCCTTAATAAGCTTTAAAACACACACACCATAGGATTAAGGGCTAAGTAAAGGCATGGATCTCAGTGCAAATGCACTGTCCTTCTCAGAATTTCTTTGGATACTGCACATCCTTTTGCATCCTGCTTGTTCCTTATCAATCACAACATGCATTGCTGCACTTTGGATTTGTAGCCAGTATTTTAAAACATGTGATTGAAGTAATCCAGAATGGAATTTGATGGCAAGCTCAATGGGAGGCCCCTCTTCTCCTTCCCCACCTTTTGCTTCAACCTCACCAGCTAAAGCCCGAATATGCCTTAATGTTTAAAGCCTTCCACTTTTAACTTGCCCAGCTTTTAAACTTTGCCCTTGTGAAAATGAGAGAGAATGACATTAGCATTCAGAGGGCCTCTGCCCTGCTGAGGAAGAAGGGGAAACCAGGTTCATTAACATGAGAGGACTCTTTGGAATTTCCCCTAAGTGCAGTCATTGAGTGTGCCCAGATCAAGTTGCAGCATGTACCAGTTGTGTGACCATACCAATACATCACTTTCTCATTAGGAACAACCCTTTCTAGAAAGAAGAGCTAACTGAGAGGCTGGTTTGAAGCAAATAAGAGCAAGTTTCCCTTTCAGAGCTGTCACTTCTAATTGGTTTCTAGAGACTAGAGCTGTCATTAATGCCAAAATTCAACAACTCCATTCGAAACACTATTGAACTGCAAGTGGTGTAAACATTCCTGGCAAACTATTAAAAAAAAATACCACTGGCAATTTAATGAATACAAAGTTGTTGGTTTGTTATGAATTTTCAGTACACTTACGCAGGAGTTAATATAAGGCTACCAGATTTTTTTCAATGAATCCGGGGACACTTTTCAACTTCAATTGATTTTGTATGGCGACTGATTTGTAAATCTGGGGACTGTCCCTGGGAAATGGGGACGTCTGGTAACCTTAAGTTAATATGACCTTCACATTTTCTCTCTAGTAAATGCCTTGGTCTGCTTTTTTTATACCACACTCCACAGCATGTTATTACATATCTCTCTCTCTCTCTCTCTCTCTCTCACACACACACACACACACACACACACACACACACACACACAAAATTAGTAGTTTGCAAGCAATATACCAGAGAAGGATCCAGTTGTACATGTGATTGTGCCTCTCCCATATGCTCCCACCGCCTTTGCTACATAGCTCCAAATTTTCTCCAATGAAAACAGGGACGCCCTATCCAATTATTATTATACGCTGTCCATCTGACTGGGTTGCCCATCCACTCTCGGCAGCTTCCAACATATATAAAAACATACTAAAACATTAAACATTTAAAATCTTCCCTATACAGGGCTGCCTTCAGATGTCTTCTAAACGTTGTATAGTTACTTAGCTCCTTGGCTTGGGGATTTCATAACTCCATACCCTCTCAACATTTTTCCAATGAAAATAGAGACATCTTAAGGAAAAGCAGGACATTCAGGGATCAAATCAGAAACCGAGATGGCTTCTGTAAATCCAGAACTGTCCTTGAAAAATAGGAACAATTGGAGGGTCTGTTACTATGGAAACATTGCTTGTTCACACATCACATAACTCGAATGTTTTTTTTGATTCTCCATAATGCTAAGAATGGACCAGATTTGTACTGACCAAGCACTTTCTGCAGTGACTTGTGGCCTCCACTTACCCCAGCCCTGTACATCTCACTGATGCACTCTGTGAACCTCGTATGAATATGCAAACAACCAGGCTTTTAAAAGGTGCATATACCCTTTAAAAGGAAGGGAAGAAAAACTACTAATAGAGTTTGCCTCAGGATCCACTTAAGTGATATGTTGCAAATGCTAATTGGCAAGCAATATGCTGCAAATAACAAATAATTAAAGGGAACTGGTTTAATAGAAAGTTATCAGGGACTGAAGCACCAAGCTTAAACATTTCTTCCACCATAATGGAAATGTAGCTAATTCATGACAGAATGATATTTCATGAACATTTATAGATATTGCATGAAGATTATGAATAGGCCATCATTCCACTAAACTAGTTAATTAAGTGTGCTTTAGTTCTATTTTCTTTAGCTGTTAATTTAGTAATCTGCCTATTCTCTATGTAGTTTAATACATAAAATCTCAATCACAATTATATACATTTTAGTACATGCTGTAAGCATATGCAAATTTAAAAATAATGTAAATACTTCCTGCAGTTGGGGTGGGGCTTAAATATTTGTTTAGTAATACAAAGTTCCTTTAAAAGGGGGGGGGGATTGACTTCCACAGAATGTAACATTCATATTGTAACAGAAACAATCTTTTGAATTGCACTTGCTACTGTGTTGATTTTTATTTTGTTTTAGCCCTTAAGTGCCACTTTTTCAGTAGCTGGGCAAAGCACTTTGTCTGCAGAAGCGTGGCTCTTACAATGCAGTCCTATGCATGTCTACTCAGAAATTAGTCTACTGCAATTTACTCCTAGTTGTGTAACATTGCAGCTACCTTAAAATTTATTTTTGAACCAGCTTGTTGTAAACACTCAGTGTAATTTTCAAATTGCCATTTATATCTTGGGTACATTGCAAATTCATATTCAAATACCTTCCAGCCCAATTTTATGAATCAGTGTACCAGTTCTAGATGCAGGATCAGGTTAACATAGCCTGCTGCTGTGTTAACAAAGGGACCAGGGTGACTTGCCTCCCTTCCACTAGGCTGAACTCTGTTCCCAATCCAGTAGCATTCTGTGTTCCCGAGCTCAAGTTTCCACTCAGGGGTATGTGTGGCACACATCCTAAGAGTGGGTTGCATCAGCAGGCAGAGATAGAATAAAGTCCATTCCTATGCGCTTCTGCAAGATCCTGAAGAATAGCAAATAGCTGTACCAGCCAAAATGATGGGGCTATCATTTTGCAGAACTGAACATTCTACCTAGGGAGCTGCTACACACAAAATGTTGCCACATGTAAAGCAGGCTCTCCAACGTTGGATTTAATACAGCTACCATGCAAACATTTATTTGTTTGAACTTCTTATTTGATAGCTTGCCCAGGGTCACCCAGCTGAGCTCTGTGGGGACTGAGTGGGGATTTTCCTTTGCGTTTCCCATGTCCCAACCTCTCCATTCCACCACGTAGCTTGCTTGCTGTCATGAGGAGTCAATGACCACTTTGTGCTAGACTCCCAAACTCTCTCTCTGGATTTTCCCAGCTGGGCGGGGGTGGGGTAGCTGTTTTTCTCTTAATTGTTTTTGATGCATCAAACAGGATCGTGCTTTTCTGTTGCAAATGGCTTTCAGAATAAACCTTGACCACAATATAACAGCAATAGCTCATTCTGTGGTCTGACGTACAGGAAGTGCTTATGTCTAACCAAGTACATGTTTCAATTTTCCAGATGACAGAGCAGAGGAAGCAAAAACAGCGTATTGGTCTCCTAGGACATCCTGCTTCTATCAATGTGAACCCACAGCAACCAGCATAAATCAGATGGGTGGCTTGTCTGCCCACCCTATTCCCCATTTTCATAACAGGAGTTGAGATTCAACCCTTAAAGCTGTTTCTGTATACCTAGTTCATTGTGTGTAAATAACTTTCTTTTTATACTGTATGTATAGGGCTTCATTGAGAAAATATGGGCACATTATTGGAAGGGGGGTTACATTTGTGCCAAAAAAAAAATGCCTTTTATAGGAAGAAGTGAAGGGCACACCTAACTTGCACTTGAAAATGATTATTGATTAAAATAGTATGTGACCTGTATTTTGTATTTAAGACCTTCAGATAGCTGGTATTTATGGGTTTTTTATACAGTTGTGCAATATGAATTATGCAATCACACTATACTTGTTCTTTACTCCTGTGTGTCCTAAAGGGAGTGCACACATCTTTGAATCTGGTGTCATCTTACATCATTTACTAAATGGGATCAGATGACACAGTTAAGCTGAGAAACCATGTTCCTGGGGAGGTTTTGTCCTCCAGGACATTTTTGTAACACATGGCATTCTGAGAGATTGACACATCATGGCAATGGTGCTTCCTCTTACCACCCCCACCTCCCAACATTCCTCTTTATCTATTTTTGATTTAAATTAAAATGAGCAAGGAGGTTTTATGCAGAATAGACGCATTGAAATGAATAACCATGACTAAGTTAGGTGCATTATTTTTCAAGAGGTCTGCTTTGAGTAAAACTCTGAATACCACCCAAAGTTCTTAAATGTTACTTTCAGGATTCCAGAACTCACCACAGTGCAAAGCTGCATCTTAGCGGACTGATCCCTAAATCTCAAGAGGTGTGGAAGAGGCTAAAGCATTCATTTATGAAGAAATATGAAGTATTGAAATGAACCTTTTTCTTTATGGAAAAAATTAAACTAGGAGGATTTGACACTGCTGCAGATCATTGTAATCTTCTAAGAGATTCCCCCCCCCCCATGTGTGCGTGTGCCATATTGATTTAGAGGATCCTAGAAGGGTTTGCAGGCTACCACCTCAGTCGAGCATCTGCACTTTGTAACTCAGACAGAAGTACATTCCCCTCATGCATTAAACCAATTAAAATATTAAATATCCCCTTTGGGACTCCTAGCTGAGCACTGATTTTGTAATACTTGAGAAAGAGTCACTGGTTTGAGATTGTATTTTAGTTTCCATTCCATCTTGGTCACGTTTTTATTGCTCACGA
This sequence comes from Darevskia mixta, assembly GCA_034641385.1. Classification (NCBI taxonomy): domain Eukaryota; kingdom Metazoa; phylum Chordata; class Lepidosauria; order Squamata; family Lacertidae; genus Darevskia; species Darevskia mixta. Next base: position 7,804,014 of record JAWWNH010000013.1, read on the forward strand.
CAGCTGAGAAATATGGGGGGGGGACATGTTGCCTAGTTTTGTACATGGTCATTTTACAGAAGCTAATTCTCTGCTATAAAAAAGTGGAGATGAAGAATGCTTATTAAAGTTTGTAAATGCATAAATATAGATATTTAAATAAAATATATAATAATAATGTATAGTACTTCAGTGTGATGGTCTCATTCTTCTTCAGCACTAATGAAACTATTCTCCATGCAGCTTATGCTGTCATGAACACTGCTTACCTGAAGGGGAAGTAAATGCATTTGCCAATAAAGTTCTGTGCTTGAAAACCAAAGGCTGGGTAGATAATGACTGATCACTTACTGCTACACCAGCCTTATGCACTGTGTCTAATACTAAAGTCCATTTCCAAGCCAGGCAGCATATCTGGTATTACTTTAACATGCAAAGGCTAATGTTTCTATGTGCAAGTGTTTTTAGTGGCAGTTGATGCTTCACCATACCAAAAATAGCTGTGTTCCTCTTCAAACCCATGTTTAATTAAATTAAAAATTTCATGTTAACCTTACCCACTGGTTTCCTTCCGTATTTGAGTTCCTCTGTGTTTGCTTTATATGTTGCTGGATAAGGATAAACTAGGTCCTGGCACTGTGAAAAGTAACAAAAGATACCCCATTATTGGAACACATGTTTTAATACTTCTGTTTTTGCATATTTTCTCTCTCATACACACACACACACACACACACACACACACACACACACACACAAACAAACATGCCTTATGCCATACTGGAATTACCAAACAAAAACAAAGCATGCTGATTTATTTATATTAAATAGTTTAAAACTCTTTACAGCTCCTGCAAAACTAGTGGCCTTTTGTGTCATTCATTCAACTTTGAACCCTACATTTGGATCTTAGTTGCAATGCTGTGATGGTCACTACTCATAATCATTACATGATGTGAGAATATAAATTCTGAATTTATCACAATTGTTTTTCTTTCCAGTTACATGCTCAATCCTGCCTATAATGAAGGGTTAGAGCAGGCATCCCCAAACTGCAGCCCTCCAGATGTTCTGGCCTACAACTCCCATGATCCCTAGCTAACAGGACCAGTGGTCAGGGATGATGGGAATTGTAGTCCAAAACATCTGGAGGGCCAAAGTTTGGGGATGCCTGGGTTAGAGTTACCATACTGGCTGGGGATGGTACAAGTTGTCATCATCTCAACAACATCAAACATCTGGGGACCTAAGGATCGGGGAAGGCTGATGTAGAGGAATCTATAAAATTTTCTATGGGTGATTATAGCTAAAATAAAACCTGTTGTTCCAAGCTAGAGATCTTCATGTGTTTGTGTATGCAGATTTTTTTACCTGTGTGGGCTACTCGGCTGATTTTCATAGTGTCTCAAGCATAGGCTGATTGGGATCTGTTAAAACAAATGGGAATAATGAGCTTTTTATGAATGTTCAGAACTCCTGCATAACTGAGCTGTGTACTCTTTCCAATGGACATCTCTTCATGAGCATTATCACAGAATTTCTCTTACACCAAAACTTACATATATTTTAAAAATCCTCTTAAGTAATATCCATGGAAAAACAAAATTGTTGTTTGGTGAATAATAGGAAGACTGCTGCAGGATGTTTTGGATCTCACCAATGACTGTGACTAGGCAAGGAGAAATATTTGTAAATACTCCACAACTGTACAACTGTTGCAACATAATTTTATTCCTGTTTACTCAAGAGAAATCCCACTGTGTTTAATAGGTCATCCTCCCGGGTGAGCGTTCTCGGAACTGCAGCCTAAATGTGAATCGAGTACTGAAGTTCCCATTATTCCAAAATAGGAAAAATCAGTACATGTACAATTTTAAGTAATAAAACTTTTACTTCTTTTCAATCCATTATAAGTCAGTTAGTTTATAATTGAAAAATAAATCTGTCAAATACTGAATATGCAAAGAATATATTACTTTATATATTGCAAATCTTCAACATTTCTCTTTTAAAGGAAAGCAGCTTGGCATTTATAGGTACAGTCATTAAGGGGACTTCTGGTTGAGCGCCATTCGAGCCAGTCAGGAGAAATCGCCGCTCCGCGATTCTCCGGCACAGTAAGGGAAGGGGGAGTCGTAACCGTGCTGCGACCCCCCTGAAGAACCCCAGGTAGAGCGACCTGGGGGCATGGTGATCCGTCGGGTGCTCAAAACGTCTCCCCTGCTCCCCGGTAAGCTCTAATAAGAGCTGCCGAGAGCGAGCGGGCGGGAGACGGAGTACTGTGGATCTAGTGGCTACCCTTGCTGTATGAAGCTGCGACTGCTGACTGCCATGAGCGCTCAATTTCTCCATTGAATTTGGACTGAAACCATCGGAATTGTGAGTAAAAAAGTAATTGGGAACTAATTTGAAGAAGTAAGGGATTTAAAATCACGGAGGTCGGTCCCTTGCTGTTGAAGCAGAAGTAACAGTGTAACAGTGTAACCAAGGCAGCTGTCAAACGGTGGGGGGGGGAGGAAACTTCTGTGTCTGTTTCCCCAGAAAGGGGGAGGTGGAGGATTTATTTGTTGCAAAATGTGATTTGGGGAAAAGTTACCTTTTTCTTCTGAGGTCTTGGAATATTTAGCAAGAAACTTGGACATTATGGCGGCTGTGCTACAGTATAGCGGATTGTTTTGACTACAAAGTTGTTTTTTGACCTTGAAAATGACAAAGGAAAGATGGTCTGCTTCCTTTCAAAAAAAGACCTTGGAACTTTTACAAGAGATGGAACAGACTTTGAGAGCCTCGAATCGGACTTTGGAGAACTTTGAGAAAAATGGAATTAAAAAAAGGATGGACATGGCAGTGCCAGCTCCAGAAGAATGTAAGGAATTGAAGGAAAAATTGAAAGGAACAAAACCAGCCACAGACTTTGCATTACCACAAAAAACAGGAAGGAGCGGTGTGGTATCCAATTTAAAAGGTCTGTTCTGCAAAGAAGAAGATACAGAGGATGGAATCTTTAAAGATGAGGATGTGATGAACAGTACATTGCAAAAGAAGAGAAGAGAACTGTTAACAGCATGGATGGAACTTAGTAAAGATGATGTCATGAAGATTCGCACACTGCAAAAGAGGAAAAGAGAACAACAAGCAGTTTTGTTTGACTTTTGTGTTTGGAAATATGTGAGGGTTGGAGTGGGATAAAGAGGATATATTCTGATTTGGTTTTTCCTTTATAACTGGTTAAAATGAATGGATCTGGATGCTGGCGTTAATGAATATGTGTGTTAAAAATTAGGACAGAGGTGGGAAAATTAGCTAAAAATTTTGAGACTGGAGGGAGGAAAGGGTGTAACAAGAGGAAACTTAGGAGTTTAAAATTAGGTTGGAGTAAGGGAAATTGTTAAGATTCTAGGAAAGTACCAGAAGTAGCTAGGAGCCAAGCTGTAGAACTAGGATTGTTAGAATAAGTAAAATGTTTGTGGTATTTTATGTTTTTGTGAAAAATTTGGGAAACTGATAAAGAGGATAGATAATGAATTCAACAGGGGGGACACGAGGAAGTCAACCGAAAAATGAAATTGAGGAAAGGAAGAATATCTGGCCTAGAGAAATAGGCCAGACTCAAGCAATGATATGAAGTATGTTAATTACGTTAAATGTGAAATGTTTATTGTCTTTCCTGGTGAGAGAGGGGAATGGAAACTTGCTTCCCCCAGTGAGGGGGGGGGGAGGATGAAAATTTAACGGTAATGTAAAGTGCTTAAAATTGTTAAAATCAATTTAAAAAAATATATATATATAGGTACAGTCATTAAGTCAGATGTTTCAGTTGAGAACTCAGGTATGGGTAATACTGAGAATCCAGTAGTTTTACTTACAGTAAGTTTAAAAATGAAATTATCTCCCCTGGACTTATTTCCATTGCAGAAACAGGTGAACTGCATGTGTCTAAGAACAGCTAGTTAAGCCAACAAATAAAAAATATGGTTCCTTTCATCAATGGACTGAAGACATGACGGCACTTGCAACATCAGACTTTGTTTGAATAAATATGCTTACATGTGAAACAAGTTTATACAGAATATAGGTGGTTATTAATAATTATATATGTATTAGCATATATAAGAATCATAGAACTATAGAATTGGAAGGGACACTAAGGATCATCTAGTCCAACCTCCTGCAATGTAGGAATATTCAGTTGTCCCATACAGGGATCAAACCTGCAATCTTGGCATTATGGCCACCATGCACTTTCTTCTTTTCTCTTTTTTCACTTTATTTTCTACAACTGAAAAACCTTTAAAATACTAATAAAAAAGCCAAAAAAACCCTAATGAATCAACAACCAAAGTTAAAAAAACCACCTGACAATTGCAGTCAAGGCAAATTTGCAGTCAAGGACTTACAACTATATGAAGTCTGTCACAATATATCCTTCATAAAACAAATTTGAGGATACCGGTAATTTCTGTTTCATCAGGAGATCATCTTTTTCCCAACCTCTATTCAGGAGACATGAGCCTTATTCTCCCTTTGTTCCAACCTAATCATGCCTTGTGGCAAAGCTATTGTTTGGATTCCTGTGGGCCTAAAAAGGGAAAGCACTATATGAATGAAGTCCACTGGTAGAACACATATAGGACCCCACAACTAAATGAAGACTTTCCTTTGCACTCACTACCCATGGTGAGAAAGGGAAAATCCCACCAACACTATAGATATTTTTCCCATCTTACGCTTTAGTAAAACTACTGTATATTCCTGCGTATAAGACTACTTTTTAACCCAGGAAAATCTTCTCAAAAGTCGGGGGTCGTCTTATACGCCGGATCGTATTTCTTATACGGCGAGTATATTCCAAACTCTATATTTTAACTGGAAAAGTTGGGGGTCGTCTTATACGCCCAGTCGTCTTATACGCGTACTTCAGTAAAAAAGCCAAGCCATTAAGAGGAATTCCCAAGTAGAACCATGTTTGTATTTTGCTTGTGGCTTTTGTCCCCCCCCCAAATGCAGCCTTCTTGCACTGTATTTCTTCTTTCAAGGCAACTCACAGATTATAGCTCTTCATCGTGACCTTTTCATAGATGTTCGGGGGGGGGGGGGGAGTTAAACCTTGTTCTCTCAAAGGGTGCCTTAGCCACCAGGAAGAACTTTCTGACAGTAAGAGCTGTTCGACAGTAGAATGGACTCCCTCAGGAAGCTGTGGGCTCTTCCTTGGAGGTTTTTAAGCAGAGGTTAAATGGCCATCTGGCATGAATGCTTTAGTTGTGGTTCCTGTATTGCAGGGGGTTGAACTAGATGACTACCAGGATCCTTTACAATTCTATGATTGCAAATCATAAAGAATAACCATGTGACCCCCAGTGCAGAGTAAATCCCTGAGAAAGAGTCGCCTTCTATTCACCCACCACTGATTTTCTTGGTAGTAACTGTGCTTTGATCTCTTTTTCCCTCCTCTCCAACTAATTTCTCTCTTGCCTCTCTAGTGTTTCAGTCAACCATGCATCCCCAGGGAATGTATGGCTGCATGCATTCTGCATACACTTTTGGCTTCTTCCTCTAACCCAGCCTCCCTTACACTGGAGTCCTCCAGATGTTGTTGGATTACATTGCCCATCACTCCTGACCATGGACTATGCTAGATGGGCCTGACAGGAGTTGGAGTCTAAAACATCTGGAAGGCACCAGGTTGGGAAAAACTGCTCCAATCTGATTCCTTACCCATCTGTTGGCCTACTTTCAATTGTCATCCTATATCCTTATTTGGCATTGGTTGCCTCGCTCCTCCTCTGCCTTCCTGTCACTCATATGCTGCTTTTCATCAGGTTTTTCATCTCTTACTCTCTCTAGAGCAGTGATGGCTAACCTTGACACTCCAGATGTTTTGGAACTACAACTCCCATCATCCCTAGCTAACAGGACCAGTGGTCAGGGATGATGGGAGTTGTAGTCCCAAAACATCTGGAGTGTCAAGGTTAGCCATCACTGCTCTAGAGGCTTAACCAAAATATTGCCAGCTCCACTGAATGCTCACCATTTTTGTGCTGTGGCACACCATGGCTCTCGATTAAAGGGCCAAGTGTTTGTTTCTTGGATGTGTGTGTATACATGTGGAGACAAGGACAGGTGGTAACAGAAGGTGCTTATTCTTTGTGGATTTGCTATTCTTATATTACACTTCATTTTCTTTCTAAAACAAGATCTGAAACCTGATTATTGTAGGAAATATTATTTAAAAACCAAAAAAGTTACATCTATTAAGCTGATTCACTGGCTAAAGAGGTTATTCAGCTATAATCTGCTGGCTTAATCTACACTCTAATGATGCTTTGTATTGACAGGTACAGCTTTGATTATTAAGTGTAACATAAATCCTGTTAGATGAAATATATACACAATTTAAATAAAGAAATCAAAACTAGCAGTAGTTGTAATACTAAAAGTAAGAAGCCATAACACAGGGCATCTCTGTGTGTACAGCTGCTGTACAGAGGTTTTGTCTGTTAATAAGCTCCCCACCACCACCGCACACACACACCCCTTTGCTGTCTTTCTGTATTTTAAGTGCTTGACACTTGCACATGGTGATGTATGTCTAAATGATAGATTGGGAATGGGCCCTGTAGACCATCTATTCCAACCCCCATATCCGATGCCTGAAATCCAGCACTAGGGCATCCCTTCAGATTGTTGTCCAGCCTCTGCCAGAAGACCTCAGAAGAAGATGAATCCACCACTCTGCTAGGTAAGTGATTCCATTGCTGAACTGCTCTTAACATTAAGCAGTTTCTCTTAGTCTCTTTATTGTTTCTAAACTTTTTGTTTAATTGTTTTTCCAATTCTTTTCTTTTTTTACAAACAATATTGAGAAGGGGAGAAAACTGAATGAACAAATTCAGTTTGCGTAGACATGCTAATTTTCAGATGAGGTGACGAGCTGCAGAAGAGGCAAACTATTATATCATTGTGTCTCATGTTTATTACAATGTCTCACTTTTCCAGCTGATTGGCACAGAATATGACACAAAGGTGGGAGTTGAAAGTCTGTATTCTCACAGCAGGGACTTTAAAAAGGCTGAGTGAGATGGCTCCCTAATTGCATAAGGGAGCCTTGAATGATACTTTTGTCGGAAAAGTTATAATGTAGTTCCCAGCAACAGTTCAAGATGTCTATAACATGATCAAGTTCAAGTGTCATAATTGGATTTTCAAACTGTCCTTTGGGTTTCTGAACCAAGGAACCATATTTAGAGTACTTAACCTTTTGAAGATACTGCTTTGGATCGTCTCACAGATGCCAACATCACATTTGGAATTCAGTAGCTAGAAACAGTATGTGATCTCTCCTCTGCAGATTGAATGAAGTTATAGTAAATGCATTCTAATGCAAAGAATGGCCGCTTACTGTACCTCCTCAGTGAGCGGTGGTTGCGGCCCAATGCAGTGCCTCCATTGCTGCTTGGATGCACAGCATGTCCCCCCTCAGCCACCATGGAGGCTCACGGGTTCCCACCAAACCCGCTGATTCAAATGAGCCAATCCGTGGCAACCTTAGTGGGGCATGGATTGACAAATGGACCTGAGGGAGACATGCTTCACTCAGGTCCGCTTGGTAACTGTAATTCCCTGCCAATCCTACCCTCCTCATCCAGTCGGGCAAGAGCATCACCCACCCTTCTCCCTTCATTTTAGTTGTTTGCTGTTTTAACCAATTCCTTTTCAGCTTAGAGGGCTTTGCTGTGGTTTTTTGACAGTCATCGTATTCAGGGCTGGGAAGGATTCTTCCCTGTTCTGCAGGTTCTGCCTTCCCCATAGCACTATTCACAACTTTGGCGATTTAGGCCTTGGGTAGAATCCTATAGTCTTTCATACATTCATCAGGGTGTGGTGAAGTGGTGACTCACCCCCCCCCCTTTTCCCTGCAGCGGCGATAACAGGGTACCACCACCTTAGAGGGGTCTGGAGGGAAGTCTCTGTCCAAAGAGTCAGTTGTGCAGGGCTAGTGGGCTTCCCTCAGCATTTGGGGGCCATCTGCGTAAACCTACATTATGCTATGGATCCACCCCGGAACAGACCCTGTCATGCCTCAGAACCACCCCCCCGGGGGGGGGGGCTAAGAGAGATACACGCCCAATGCCTATGCCAAGGCTTCCTACAAATTCTAAACACAACAAAACCATTCCTACAGACATAGTTAATATTTCACAAAAGAATGGGTCACATCTCACAAAAAGCTTCTTAATAAAAAATATGGGTGTCTAAACATCCTGACTCTTGGTGCCTAATTCTAGTTGATAATTGATTCCAGTTGGCAGGAAGAATTTAGTGCAGCTCTGGGTCAGCAGTACTCTCTGCATTTCCCCTTATCAGGAGAGCGCAGTTGCTGGGCAGAGATATATGTGGTGAGGCAATCGCTTAGGTGACCTCAGGAGTACTACCAGAATTAATGGGGCCAAGTGCACAGTATATGGATTGGGCCCCCTGCTGCACTCACAAAAGAACAAGCTTGCATTGAAATTGCATTTATGGCCCCCTTTGCAGGTGGGAGTTAAAGCCCCAAAAGTAAATCAGGGGCCACACAGAAGTAATAAGGTGTCTGGCAGACAGAATGCCTCTTGGCAGTCGTTGTCCCAATTTGTTAAGTTAGAATCATAGAATCATAGAATCATAGAATCATAGAGTTGGAAGAGACCACAAGGGCCATCCAGTCCAACCCCCTGCCAAGCAGGAAACACCATCAAAGCATTCCTGACAGGTGGCTGTCAAGCCTCTGCTTAAAGACCTCCAAAGAAGGGGACTCCACCACACTCCTTGGCAGCAAATTCCACTGTCGAACAGCTCTTACTGTCAAGAAATTCTTCCTAATGTTTAGGTGGAATCTTCTTTCTTGTAGTTTGAATCCATTGCTCCGTGTCCTCTTCTCAGGAGCAGCAGAAAACAACCTTTCTCCCTCCTCTATATGACATCCTTTTATATATTTGAACATGGCTATCATATCACCCCTTAACCTTCTCTTCTCCAGGCTAAACATACCCAGCTCCCTAAGCCGTTCCTCATAAGGCATCGTTTCCAAGCCTTTGACCATTTTGGTTGCCCTCCTCTGGACACGTTCCAGCTTGTCAATATCCTTCTTGAACTGTGGTGCCCAGAACTGGACACAGTATTCCAGGTGAGGTCTGACCAGAGCGGAATACAGTGGTACTATTACTTCCCTTGATCTAGATGCTATACTCCTATTGATGCAGCCCAGAATTGCATTGGCTTTTTTAGCTGCTGCATCACACTGTTGACTCATGTCAAGTTTGTGGTCTACCAAGACTCCTAGATCCTTTTCACTTGTACTGCTCTCAAGCCAGGTATCACCCATCCTGTATTTGTGCCTTTCATTTTTTTTGCCCAAGTGTAGTACTTTACATTTCTCCCTGTTAAAATTCATCCTGTTTGCCTTGGCCCAGTTCTCTAATCTGTTAAGGTCATTTTGAAGTGTGTTCCTGTCCTCTGGGGTATTAGCCACCCCTCCCAATTTGGTGTCATCTGCAAACTTGATCAGGATGCCCTCAAGCCCATCATCCAAGTCATTGATAAAGATGTTGAATAAGACTGGGCCCAAGACAGAACCCTGTGGCACCCCACTAGTCACTTCTCTCCAGGATGAAGAGGAGCCATTGATGAGCACCCTTTGGGTTCGGTCAGTCAGCCAGTTACAAATCCAATGAATGGTAGCATTGTCTAGCCCGCATTTTACCAGCTTCTTTACAAGAATATCATGGGGCACCTTGTCAAAGGCCTTGCTGAAATCAAGATAGGCTACATCCACAGTGTTCCCTTCGTCTACCAGGCTTGTAATTCTGTCAAAAAATGAGATCAGATTAGTCTGACATGACTTATTTTTCAGAAACCCATGCTGACTTTTAGTGATCACAGCGTTCCTTTCTAGGTGCTCACAGACCGTTTGCTTAATGATCTGCTCTAGAATCTTTCCTGGTATTGATGTCAGGCTGACTGGGCGGTAATTGTTTGGGTCCTCTCTTTTCCCCTTTTTGAAAATAGGGACAACATTTGCCCTCCTCCAGTCTGCTGGGACTTCACCTGTTTTCCAAGAATTCTCAAAGATTACTGCCAGTGGTTCTGAAATCACCTCTGCCAGTTCTTTTAATACTCTGGGATGTAGTTCATCTGGCCCTGGAGACTTGAATACATCTAAACTAGCCAAGTGTGCTTATACTACCTCCTTACTTATTCTGGGCTGTGTTTCCCCTGCTGAATCATCTGCTCTATATTCTTCAGGTCGGGCATTGTTTTCTTTTTTGGAGAAGACTGAGGCAAAGAAGGTATTGAGGAGTTCTGCCCTTTCTGCGTCCCCTGTTCGCATTTCACCTTCTTCTCCTCTAAGTGACCCCACTGTTTCCTTGTTCTTCCTTTTGCTACGGACATACCCATAAAAACTCTTTTTATTGCTTTTAACCTCTCTAGCAAGCCTGAGTTCATTCTGTGCTTTAGCTTTTCTGACTTTGTCTCTACATGTGCTGGCTATTTGTTTGAATTCCTCTCTGGTGGTTTCCCCCTTTTTCCATTTCTTGTACATATCCCTTTTAAATCTTAACTCAGTTAAAAGTTCATTAGATAGCCACCCTGGCTTCTTTAGGCACCTTCCATGTTTTCGTCTCATTGGTACTGCTTGAAGTTGTGCTTTTAATATCTCCCTTTTAACAAACTCCCATCCATCATGAACTCCCTTCCCTTTTAGTATTACTGACCATGGGATCACACCCAGCATTTCCCTAAGTTTTCTGAAGTCGGCTTTCTTAAAGTCTAGAATTTGAGTCTTAGTATGCTTGGTTGCTCCTTTCTGATGTATAATAAACTCCAGAAGAGCATGATCACTCCCACCTAATGATCCTACCACTTCTACCCCACTAACCAGGTCATCACTATTGGTTAGGACCAGATCTAAAATGGCTGATCCTCTTGTTGCTTCTCCCACTTTCTGGACAATGAAATTGTCTGCAAGGCCAGTGAGGAATCTGTTCGACCTTATGCTCTTGGCTGAGTTTGACATCCAACAAATATCAGGATAGTTGAAATCCCCCATTACTACTATCTCATTTCCTTTTGAATGCTTGGTCATCTGTTCCAGGAAGGCATCATCTATGTCCTCAGTTTGGCTTGGGGATCTATAGTAAACTCCCACCATGAGATCACTGTTATTTTTCTCTCCCTTAATTTTGACCCAGATACTCTCAATTTGGCTTTGAAGTTTTAAATCATGGATCTCTTCACAGGTATACACATCCCTGACATATAACGCCACTCCTCCTCCTTTCCTGTTTGGTCTATTTCTCTTAAATAGATTGTATCCCTCTATTACTACATTCCAATCATGAGACTCATCCCACCAGGTTTCAGTGATGCCTATTATGTCGTATTTAGTTTGCTGTACCAAGAGCTCAAGTTCATCTTGTTTATTTCCCATGCTCTGTGCATTTGTATACAGACATTGAAAACCATTGATCATTCCCCCTAGTCTCCTACTTAAGGATTTTTTCCTCCCACCACTAGGTCTGTGCGCTGTTTGCTCCATTTGGTCCTTGACTTTTGGATGATCATCTTCAGCATTTGATAGACTCCTACCTACAGGACCACTGTCTCCCTCCCCCACATAAGTCAGTTTAAAGCCCTCCTGATGAGGTTTTTGAGATTGTTGGCAAAAACATTCCTCCCAACCCTTGTGAGGTGCAGCCCATCACTTGCCAGAAGTCCATCTTCAAGAAACTGCAGACCGTGATCTAAGAAACCAAACCGTTCCTGCCGGCACCATTTGCGAAGCCAGTTGTTCACTTCTCCTATTTTCCCCTCTCTTCCTGGGCCACGGCGTTCAACTGGGAGGACAGATGAGATGACAATTTGTGCATTTAATTGCTTCAGCTTCCTGCCCAGAGCCTCATAATCACTTTTGATCTTCTGGAGGCTATGGCTTGCGGTGTCATTGGTTCCCACATGGACTAAAAGGAAGGGGTTTTTATCCGTGGGTTTAATTATTCCTTGCAGCCGTTCTGTAACATCATGGAAGTTATTAAGCTGTTCTATGTATTATCCTGCTTTTCCACCAAGAAGCTTGAGAGAGCATAAATAATTCTTTCCCCCTGCCTGCTTTAAGTTGAGCTAAGAGAGAATGACCTCCTCAGTCAGCTTCCTGGCTGAGAAGGGAACGTAAATGTGGGTCTCCCCAGTTCTAGTCCAGCTCTAACCACTACATAACACTGCCTCTCAAGTAAATCATTTTTCATCTTCCATATTATACTTGCAGCTGAATCTGTGATCTGCCTTGATAGGAAGTTGAAAAGCAATGTTTTTGAGCTGATATAAAATGTCCATCCATTGTTGGTCTGCAACAGCTCTTGGACAGATGCAAATAATAAATTTGCCATCATCTTCAAGTAACCAACAAGCAAGGATGCTTTTTGTGGTGAGGGTGGCTTTTAATAAAGTACACTATAATGTAGGGACCTGATCCCCTCTACTGAGGCAGCAGGATTCTCTAGGTATGTTGCCCCTAACAGAAGACTGTGGGCCGAAGCAGAAAAGATGAGCAACAAAGGTAAAATGTGCTTAGGAAAATATGTAGTTACACAGGCAGATGCCTCACACCTATTGCACTCACTACAGGAAAAAGAATTGCTGACACATCTGATCTGGGGGGAATTCCTTTCCACTCCCATTCCTTTACACCTAAAGCATGGGGGTGGGGGAACCTCATACAATAAAAGGGTTTTTAAAACTAGTGGCATCAATTCATTACTTTCAATACTGAAAATTCTTGAACATTAGGCATGTCTCACTGGATAAAAGGGGATTAAAGCGATATGGGTCAAAACAAATTCCTGCCTTATTGTTCTCTAAAGCTCCAAAAATTTATATGGACTGGGTTCCTGTGTCTAATATAGTTGCATAAACCATCGTATCTTGCCATGCACAACTTCTACCTGTATAACTCTTCAACAACAGAGTGCAATATTAACTGAACCAAACGTCTTCATTTCTATTTAAGCTACTAATGTTGCAGTCCTATGCTCTTACTTCATAGAATCATAGAGTTGGAAGAGACCACAAGGGCCATCCAGTCCAACCCCCTGCCAAGCAGGAACACCATCAAAGCATTCTTGACAGATGGCTGTCAAGCCTCTGCTTAAAGACCTCCAAAGAAGGAGACTCCACCACACTCCTTGGCAGCAAATTCTACTGTCGAACAGCTCTTACTGTCAGGAAGTTCTTCCTAATGTTTAGGTGGAATCTTCTTTCGTGTAGTTTGAATCCATTGCTCCGTGACTTACTTCAGAGTAAGTCCCACTGAACCCAGAGTGACTTACGTCTGAATACATAGGATTTGTTGGAAGATGGAAAGAATACTCCAGTATATGTTACTTCTAAAAGTTCTAATCCACCATCTTTCACCATTGGTTTGCGAATATGAATAAGCACATTCATATTCTCCTTTTGTGAAATACCTCACTAGTATACTATCAATTCACTTTATCAACACACAACAGTGACCACCTAGAAATAGTCCTTTTCCTTTCCCAGAGTATGGCTACCTGCACTATAAGAGATAAGGCTTCCTCAAAACCAATATATCATGCCTTTTGTACTTTGGATGTTTGCAAGTAGAAGAGTTTCAAGGTTTTGGTATACTGTGTCCAAATGCTACAAGTTCCACAGTGATTCCTGTGCCTCTATAACAACCTTCCCCAAACTGGTGCTTTCTAGATGTTTTGGACTGCAACTGCAAAACTGGCTGGGACAGATGGAAGCTGTAGTCTAAAATATCTGGAAAACACCAGGTTGGGAAACACTGTGCAATAGCATCAGCATGGGTGCCAGAGCTTGTAAGAGTGGATGCTGATCAAAAAGCCCACCTTAGCTCTTTCTTCCACTATAGCCCTTGCAGTATTATTTGTTCTCCTACACCTAGAGTGGTATTGCCATGTTTTACCACACTCAATTTCTTTTGGGGTTGTTTTCTTTTTTGTTTTGAATGAGCATCAAAGATAAGCAAAAAAAAAAAATGTCTCCGTCCCCCTCCACTAACCTCAGCTGATTTGTTTTTGAGCAACCATCTAAGATGCTGGAAAACCCCTGTAAAATACTTTTGCTTTAATCAGAAAGTACCAAAAACTCCACCAGTTTTGCATTGCAAAGCAGTGGGTAAAGATTTGAGTCAGGCATCATGTCTGTGGCTTTTGTGGGTGGGTGTCTCTCAAAATGACTGTTATCCTCTATCAAAAGGGAAATCTGCATGTCATGTCTGAATAAGACTAGTTAAATCTATGGTAACAAATACCTTCCCATCAATTCACACAAATGATTGACCACATGCCCCTGTTGCCTCCAGGCTACTAGCCCTGGACAAAGTGCACAGCAAGTGAAATAAAAGAGCAGAAAAAAGGAAATGTCAACAGAGTTTTAGAAATGTGATCTAATGCTACCTATGTGCTTTTCAGTGGACAGGAGGTGTACTCAAATGTGTTTGTGAGAAATGCTCATTATCTGCTCTAAACTTTATTTCCTCATGTGTACAAGATAAACATGTACACAGGATATACAATAGTGACCCTAATCTGTAATAGTTTTGAGTCCCTGACATAGTTATCATGCTAAAACCTCAAAGCATCAGCCAGCCAACCTGGAAAGTTTTGAAATTATTATGCAACCTATGCCAACCTTGTGCCCTGCAGATGTTTTTGAATACAGCTCCCACCGGTCCCAGTCAGCACAGCCACTGGGAGTCTGGGACAATAAGCTGTAGACCAAAACATCTGAAGGACCCTGGCTTGGTTAAGGCTTGATTACTGTAATTCAGCTACTAGATTGATGCAAATAGATTTTTCCCATTTATAGTATAATAAGCTGCTTTTGCTTTATTCCTCTCTCAAGTCATGTTTCAATAAAGCCTAATATTCAAACTCTTCTACATGAGGAGCAAAAAGGAATATGGACTTCCTTATGCACATGTGTTACCTAGTCAATTTGCTCCTGTGAATGTTAAAAGTAGTGCTTGGGCTTCTTTTCCTATAATGCCTTTGTTCAACACAGAGCCCCCTTCTAATTCTTGGAGTAGCCAAGCTAGCTTCCTGGTGAGGTCATGGGTCATTAAGGGAACAAAGGAAGGGGCTCTGTGCAGGATGGGAAATAGGTGGGGTCCCCTCTCTCAACTCGTTGGTGGTTAGAAGGACAAAGGCAGAGTTGAGAGCAGAGAGTTGTGTGATGTGAGCTAGAAGCAAAGCATCAAGCTGGGAAGCCAGAGAGTCAAGCAATGCTTGATTTCTGTTTGAATCTAAGGGTGTAGCAATGGGGGAAGCAAGGCCCTCTTGGGGTGCTGATGCTGTGAAACCCTCCATCATAAGCTCAGATTGCATATGTGTGTAAGGCTCAGATTGCATATGTGTGTAAATAAACCATATATCCTAAGAGAACCACAATCTTCACTGTGCCTCATTCCAAAAGGAAACATGGACCTTGGGTAAGCACCTGGAATCCTGCACTGCTTTTATATTGGGGTGGCAGACAACAACACAGTTACTTGCAGAGACTACAACTTGGGTGTCAAGTCTAAGGATCATATCACACCAACTACTATTTGGGTGTCAAGTCTAAGGATCATATCACACCATTCCCAAATGAATTTGTCTACCATCTGAGGTCATCTAGTGAGGCCTTTTGCACATCGTTTTTGCTCCCGAGATAGTGGAAGGGTGGACCTTATGAGTGAACCTTATCTGCTGTGGAGTCCACTACATGGAACTCTTCACCCAGGGATGTTAGACCAGCTCCTTCTTTATTGATATCCCATCATTGCCTGAATACTTTTCCAGTAAGCTTTTTATCTGACTGATGCATAAATAATTCCTGGCTCTTTTTAAATGTTTCATTGTTTCTCTATATTTTAGTGATCTGCTTTTTTATTTGATGCTATTTACCGTTGTTTTGCCCTGATTAAAATCATTCTTCCACCCTCCACTGAAGGGAAACTTTCGGGTATCTGTATATCCCAGGGTCCAAAAATGTTGGCTCAGCATACTAGTCAGCTACTTACCACTGCCCCCTCCTCAAGTCCTCAGGCATGTACAGAGAGCTTGAGAGGCAGGTTATCTCTCATTAATGTGAGATAAGGAAAAGGTAAGAAACACTCTCTCTGCTGTTACTCATAAAAGTCTCCTGCTGTTTCTTACCTGTTTAAAAATGCAGTGGAAATGAAACCTCTGGAGCAGGGATCTGTATGGTCTTAAGTGTTCTGTTCATCAGAGTTGGAAGCAGATGTTCTTGCGAGCTGGTGAATTGATTTGTGGATGTCTGTGTATTGCCGATCTAGACAGAAAACCAGAGGTGCAAACAAAATAATCAAAACCTGGTCCACACCCACAGTCTATAGCTGGAGATTGTACTTAAGAATATTTCAACGGTTCTGCCAGCCCAATTCCACTGCCCACTTGTTTTTAGAAAATTAATATTTTACTAGTCCTACTTGCAATGATTATTTTGAGAATGTGTTTGTTCTAAAAAGATAGTGGGAGGAATTCAACATCACACTCTTCTGATTGCTCCATCAGCGCAAACATTTATTTATTTATTGGAGGTTTTTAAGCAGAGGTTGGCCATCTGTCATGGGTGCTTTAGTTGAGATTCCTGCATTGCATGGCATCACACAAGATGGCCATTGGGATCCCTTCCAACTCTACAATTCTATGAGATCAGCTTGCCTGATGGAATTATCCCCCCCCCCCAAGCACAATGTTCTGACCTCCCCCCATATCAATTTTGGGGGGCACAGGGTAAAGAGAGGAGGAAACCCCACTGCCCCAGTGGAAGTCCTTGTACAGGGTTTGGCTGGATGCAGAGGGAGAAGACTGGGAGGAGGAGATGTCGGAAGCTGAAGAGGCAACAGGGTTTACTGTGCAGAAGAGGCTGTGGCAGAGGAAAGTTGTGGCAGACTCAGGGGCAGGAGAGGAGGGGGGCCAGGAGACAGAGATGAAGCAGGTTGCAGGGAGTCTCCCCATCCTGCTGTGACCACCTCCCCTCCTCACTGGTCTCCCAGAACACGCAGAGAATTGAAGAGGCCAAAGCAATGAGAGACAAGGTGACAGAGCCTTATGCTGCTGGGGAAGGAACCGGGGAAGGTCAACTGACTCATTGTGGCAAGACCTTCTGGGAAGAGTTGCTCTGATCACTAGGCCTGCACTGTTTTGGTTTCTTTGACTAAAGAGTTAACTTCACTGACACCAGTGTATTTTCACTGCTGACCTACTCCTGACTCCAGCTCCTGACACTTCTGTTGACCGGGACTCATCAGGTGAATTCCACCCAGTAGCTCCATACATCACTTATTTTATTCAGATTGTGTGCATGAGGCATTTCTTGTTTGCGACTTCATATATTATAATTTAAGCAGCTAAATGTCAGTTCACAGATTTTAAAAAACTACTTAATATGCCCAGCAAAATAGACATAAATCTAATTAGATGTACAACAGAGGAGTTTTATTTTCTCTTACATTCCTAGGAGTTAGATTGTTTAAGCTTCTCCATTCTATGTTTTGCTCCAACTGATGTATAGTGCAATCCAGAAATGCATTTGGCATGCAATTTATTTCCCATTTATGACATGATTCTAACCATATCTACGCTGAGGTAAGCCCAAATGCAGTCAATGAAGTTAGTTCCAATTAAGTGTTGCTTAGGAGTGCATCCAAAAAAAAAATTAGGATTATTTTTGAGCTGGCCTTCAAGGAATTTAAAATTCCCTAAGTGTACAATCCTAAGGCAGGGGATGGAGGCTGATAGCAGGGCATCAGCCATATCCAGCACTGTGCCAGGCCCCTGTTGACAGGGAGGAAATAAGGGTGGAGAATTTCTTATGCATCCTACATCCTTTTCTATTTTTTCCCCTTCAATGGGAGGGAAATAAATGGGACTGGGCTATACCAACTCCAGGGCTGCCAGTTTCCTCTCTGGGTTTGGAGTTCTTTGAAGGTGTTGGATCCAAGGCTTCCACACATTTCTCCTTTGGCACACCTCTAGGCCACCGCCAGATATCCCTTTTTCAGCTTTACCATTCCAATGCTGGTAGGTCTAGGGCTGGAAGGAGGTGGTAGGTCTAGGGCTGGAAGGAGAAGGGAATCTGACACAGATCTCAATCTGAGAACTCCAGAGTGACACTCGCTCCACTTTCAGAGAGGGAGATCTGATGCTTCCTATGGCCCGTGGATCTCTCCCAGGAGCCAAAGGGATTGTTGATCCCATTACACAAAAGGCAATACCAATCTTTATTTGTTTGTTCTAATAGAGTCTTCAATAAAAAAGTCTAATGCTCAAAACAGAATTCTCATTGGGTATCATATAATTCCCCATAATTTAGTAAAAGTTTGAATTAATTAAGGTTTGATTAAATTTTGCCAAACACAGAAACCCCCTGGAAATTATGCTAGCAAGCTACCGGTCAGCTTAGCAGAGCTAGCTGGATAGGCCATTAGCATGTCTGGCCACTTCATAAGAATGCATGCCTAAGAACAGTGCCTATCAAAATGAAGCCCACCCTCAAACTAATGTGTTATTTGCCATGTCCTGGTTTCTCAGTCAAGGCCAATTATAACTGACCTCATGATAATGAGGTAAGGTCTCTGACTTTGGGTCAATTAAATGCTGTTCTTCTTTGTTTAACAGCTAGATGTGTTCCTAATAAACATTTTTTAAGCCTCAAAAGAAAAATATCAAACTCCAGTAAGACTATAATTCAATAATAAAAACCTGCTTCTTTTTCTTGTTCCAAATTTAACTATTAGCCTACTTTAAAAAACACAATTTTATAATAATAATAATAATAATAATAATACTTTATTATTTATATGCCACCCATCCTACCAGGTTGCCCCACCACTCTGGGCAGCTTCCAGCAAATTAAAACATCAAACACAGTAAGACATCAAACATTAAAAACTTCCCTATACAGGGTGTTTATGTCTTTGACATCTGATGGGAGAATATTCCGCACAGCAGGCACTACTACTGAGAAGGCCCTCTGCCTGGATCCCATAACTCACTTCTTGCAATGAGGGAACCATGAGAAGACCCTCAGGGCTGAAGCTCAGTGACTAGGCTGAACAATGGGGGTGGAAACACTCCTTCAGGTATACAGGGACAAAGCCATTTAGGGCTTTAAAGGTCAACACCAACACTTTGAATTGTGCTTGGAAATGTTCTGGAAGCCAATGTAGATATTTTAAGATAGGTTTTATATGGTCCCAGCAGCTACTCCTAGTCACCAGTCTGGTAGCCACATTCTGCATTAGTTGTAGTTTCCAAGTCATCTTCAAAGGTAGAACACATTGCAGTAGACCAAGCGGGAGATAACCAGAGCATGTACTACTCTGACAAGACAGGGCACAGGCAGGAAGGGTCTACAGTTGCCCTGGAAACAGAATTGATCTGTACTTCCATGGACAGCTGTGAGTTCAGAATGACTCCCAAGTTGCGCACCTGGTTCTTTAGGGGCACAGGTACCCCATTCAGGACCAGAGAATCCCCCAAACCTACCCATCACCTGTCCCAGTTATTCCTCAGACAGTATAAAATTTGAGAAAATACCTCTCCAGACTGGATGAATGGGCAACAAAATGGAAAATGACATCCAATGCAAGTATAAATTGATGCACTTTGAGGCAACCTTTTATAAATTCTCATATCAATTTCCAGAGGAATAGCTGTATTAGTCTTTTGCAGCAAAAGCAACAAAGCCTTGCATTCACATATAGACTGATGTGGTTTGGACTGGCCATGACTAACCAGTAAAGTGATATTGTTCTCATGATATCTTCCGTGTTTCTCCTAAAATAAGACACCGTCTTATATTCTTTTTCCCTCCAAAAAACACGGTATGGCTTATTTTCGGGGGATGTCTTATTTTTATTAAGTATGGTACATCAAAAGCAGAGGATTTTCTACCATAAATGGTTCTGCCAGCTCTCTCTACGGTACTCCCAGCGGCGGGCACGCGCTGCGGCTGCTGACTGAGTCCTGCTGGCTCGGGGCTTCACGCGGCGCGCGCTGCTGCTGCTCCTGGGTCCCGCTGGCACAGGGCTCCAAGCGGCACGGAGAGCCTCCCCTCTCCCCGCACAGGAGGAGCCCATTGTGCTCGCCGCCCATGCCCAGCCCGGGTTCTGTGGTGGCAGCGGCAGCAGCTTGAGCGGCGGGGAGAGCCTTCCCTCTCCCCGCACAGGAGCCCGTCGTGCTCGCCGCCCATGCCCAGCCCGGGCACCGTGGTGGCAGCGGCGGCGGCAGCTTGAGTGGCGGGGAGAGCCTCCCCTCTCCCCTCACAGGAGGAGCCCATTGTGCTCGCTGCGCACGCCCAGCCCGGGCTCCGTGGTGGCGGCAGC
This sequence comes from Darevskia mixta, assembly GCA_034641385.1. NCBI lineage: Eukaryota > Metazoa > Chordata > Lepidosauria > Squamata > Lacertidae > Darevskia > Darevskia mixta. Next base: position 7,824,409 of record JAWWNH010000013.1, read on the forward strand.
TTGAGCGGCGGGGAGAGCCTTCCCTCTCCCCGCACAGGAGCCCGTTGCGCTCGCTGCGCATGGCCAGCCCGGGCTCCATGGCGGTGGCGGCGGCAGCTTGAGCAGCGGGGAGAGCCTTCCCTCCTGTGCAGGGGCACAGGAGCCCGTTGCGCTCGTTGCGCACGCCCAGCCCGGGCTCCGTGGCGGCGGCGGCGGCAACTTGAGCAACGGGGAGAGCCTTCCCTCTCCCCGCACAGGAGCCCGTTGCGCTCGTCCAGCCCAGGCTCCGTGGCGGCGGCAGCAGCAGCTTGAGCGGCGGGGAGAGCCTTCCCTCTCCCCGCACAGGAGCCCGTCGTGCTCCATGGCGGCTGAGGCGGCGCACGCAGGAAAATACGCTACGTCTTATTTTCGGGGTATGCCTTATATTTTCTAACCCCTTGAAAATCCTGCTATGGCTTATTTTTTAGTTACGTCTTATTTTAGGAGAAACACGGTTAATGAAAATGCCAATTTACATGTTCTGTGGCAATAAAGAAGGCAAATTCCATGCTAGGGATTTTAAGACAAAAGACTGAAAATAAAATTGCCAGTATCATGATACTTTTATGTTGCAGTCACATCTGAAATAGTGTATGCAGCTGACCCACCTCAAAAAGAGCACTGTACAGCAAGAAAAGAAGCAACTAAGAAAGAGGAAGGGATTGAAGTACCTTCCCTGCAACGAAAGTTGAAGGGGGTCAGTTTATGTGTTTTAAATACTGTATTACTAAGGGCAGAGGAACACAATAAAGGTTTATAAAATGATGCATTGTGTAGAGGAAGATAGGTTTTCCCCCCTTTATAACCCTTAACACTAGAACTCCTTGCTACAGACTTACTCCTCTAAAAGTTATCTAATAAAATTTGACTAGCAGACAAAAGCAACAAGTGATGGCTGCAGGCACAGATTACTTTAAATAGGATTAAACAAATGAATAGAGAGCAAGTCTTACCATGATAGCCAAATGGAACCTATGTTTAGAGAGTATTGTTCTGCATAATAGTTGTTTATTTGCAGTATCTGTATTGCCATCCAAATCAAAATGACAATAACAATTTTTTTTCTAGGTGGCTGTCAATAAAGGGGGGGATTTACATGCAAAAATAAAATTAATACCCATAAAATCAAAGAACATGCCAAAATCTGCAACAAAAGATAAAATCAATGGGTTGGGATGCAACCATGTTTTACTTGGTTTAAACTAACGGGCCATTAGCCATGGCTATTCATTTCAATGGGTCTACTCTGAGTAAAGATTGGTTGACTACAAACCTTTTAAACAAAATCTCTTATCCCAAAATCTTGTGGAGCCACAAAAAATGTTAAAGTTAAAAGGCCTGAGAAAATATATTCAACAGGACACAAACAAACAAAAACAAAATCCAGAGCATAGGTTCCAACCTCTCCAGGAAGTGCATTCCATGACTGCTGGGTACTATAAGCTACCCAGCACACTTTGTTTGGCAGAGGCATTCTGTGAAGATTTTGGGGTTGAAGTAGGTGTATGTGGAAGGATATAATCCTTCAGGTAACCTGGTACCTGTACTAGGTTAAAAAAACACCACTTTGAATTGGTCCCAACAATAAACTGGAAGCCAGTGCTACGGTAATAGCAAAGTACCAGCATGATGTGATCATATCACTAAGTGTTTTTTGCACAAGCTGAAGTTTACAGACCATTTTCAAAAGGTGCATCCCATGCACGACAATGCATTACAGTAATCCATCTGGGTATGGATAACTGTTGCAAGGCTATCTTTGTCCAGATAAGAGTTGTAGTTGATTTCTTTGCTTAAGCTGGGTTTCCCACCCGCCCCATGCTGTTATTTTCCATGCTGCCATTATAAGAGAACAAGGGAGGTGTTCATGGTGAGTTCCGGCACCTACCTTCCGGGGAAAATAGCACTGCCCCCACCCTCCCAAAAAAAGGAAAGAAAAGGAAAGTACAGGCTTGGAAAATTCCCTGCGCTGTCTGGAAAGGATGACATGCGAGACAGCGCCAATTCGGCTGTGGGCGAAAAGGGAGCTGGAAACCCTGGGAAATAAAAAGGGAAAGGGCTCTGAAAAGAACCACCACAGGGTGCGCCAAACCCGGGGAGACACAGACAGGCCCGGCAGCCAGACACGCATGAGAGGGAGGGCAGGTCAATAAGGCACCCGCAGAAATACGGAGGGGAAAACGTGGAGCAACAACCTTCAAGCGAGAGGGTGCCAAGGGCCAGCGTGGCAAGAGGGCGTTCTGACACAACCACGTTTGTAAAACGAATGAATTCAGATAAGCGTCTGCAAAATACAAACATGGACCAGTGCTTCCTTGCAATACAGTTCAGGAAAAATGGACCTACCGGGGGCGGGGGTTGGAAGCAGCTTAAAATGCCGCCGGTGCGCAGTGCCTCTCTCCCCGTCCCTATTTGGCGCATCATTTTCATGAAGCGTTTTCCTGCCCCGCTTTCTGTCGGCGAAGGAAAAAAAGAACGAGGCGCCTTCGTTTTTCCCCTCAGCCAGGGCACACACAACAACGGAGACTGGAGGTGGGGAGGTCATTTTGACGAGGGAAAGGCCATGGGGCAGATTTGTCAGGCGCGCGCAAGCACAGACTTTACAGAGGAACCCCACGCGGGTTTTCCGCACCGTCCTAACGTGCAGCTTTGGCCCTTACAGGAAAGGCGAAAACAGACGCCCGCAGCCGCCGAGGCAGCCTCTCCCTCCCCGCGCCCTTCTCGGGAGTCCGCGTCAGCCCCACAAGGACCCCGCCTTGCCCCGTGAGCAGCAGAGCTTCGACCGCGGCCACATACAACACACACATAGAGAGCACTCGAGTGAGGGCGGGACCTGGACGGGGGTTTAGGAGGAGGAAGCACGAGGCGGTCATGCAATCGCCTCAGCCCTCGAGGCCGTTGCTAGGCTAGGCTGGCTGAGGCCAGCTAGGCCAAGAGGGAGGGGGGAAAGCGCGGCCAGGGCACACCCCGAGCACGTTCTCCTCCTCGTGGGCTCGCGCGCCGCGGCCCCGCCCCCCTCACGCGGCTCCACACGCTGGCGGGCGGCACCAACGGCCGCAGGGAGGAGGAGAGCGCGCGGCAGGGACGGTTAAGGGAGGGGCTGTTGGCCCGAGGACTCCTGCGAGCGACGCGGAGCCAATGGGAAGCCGCGCTCCCTTCTCGCTCGCTCTTCTCAACGCCCCGCCCACTGGCCGCTTCGTTAGCTACGTATCTGCGCCTTGTCTCCTGTTGGCAATAAAAAGATACAGTATAAAGACGTTTACCACACGATAAAGTTCGGGGCGGATCTCCACCTTTCCCCCCCCTTCATTTCAACCCGTGCCTCGCATATGTTACAATGTGTAGTAGAGTTGTCAAAGCAAACCTTTTTTTTTTAAATCATTATTATGAATAATAGCAATGTCAGGTGCGACGCTGCTTTCATTTCACTTTTAATTTGTACGGTATACCGCCTTTCTGTATTGCTGCACAGAAGGTGGCTTACAAGCTGAAGGAACAAGAAAGATCATGCAGCTTACAACAGTCGGAGCCAATTAAACAAGCAAACAAACAAAAGTCATAATAAAATATGACTTTTAATGTGTTCCGGAAGAAGGTTCTAGCAGCCTAAACAAGGATGCGTTGAATCTTCACAGAATGTGTTTTGATATTCTGCGCCTCCTCCTTGGGCTACCCTTTATGATTAATTTTGTCGGTATATAAGAACATCTGGAACCTGAAGTTTGGATATACACATCTCAATTCCAGAATGCAAGGGATGTGCAGATTGCACCTGCTGAAATTCTTCCCGACAGCTAAAGTGCAGGAGCAGCATCCTCTGGCGTCTTGGCAAAAGCAGAGCATGAAGACGATGGCCTTTCCCTGATCCCTCTCACACAAGTAACACTTGCTGAAAACCCCTTTTGTGCAACTGTTGAAAATGCAAGAGCCCTGTCCTTTTCCCACCACCGGGCAAATTTAACTGCTAATAGCTAAGGGCAGGCATAGGCAAATTTGGCCCTCCAGATGTTTTGGGATTCAATTCCCATCATCCCTGACCACTAGTCCTGTTAGCTAGGGATCATGGAAGTTGTAGTCCCAAAACATCTGCAGGGCCTAGTTTGCCTATGCCTGGCTAAGGGCATCTGGCTGGCTACTGTTGGAAACAGAATAGTAGATTAGAGGCATATCTGGTCTGATGCAGCAAGGCCACTCTTAGGTTCCTGAGGCAATGATGAATGTCCATGTGACAAAGACACATACACACAACACACGTGCATCTAGACCCATATACCTGCAAACTGATGCACTGTCAGACTGTTTCTCATAGTAAGCCAAATAATGCATCCTTTACTTCTTCAGCAACTGACTTAACCGATTTTGGGGGGGGGGGTGTTTAAAAAAATATTCAGACACAGAAAAAAGAAATGTGAAAAAGCAAACATCTACTTGTTGGTAGTGATCCCTCCCCCACTCCTGCCAGTAGATATTTATGTAAAACCCTCTGGGGGGCCAACTCCTCCGTGGGAGGGGGGTAATTGGAGACATAGTCTGAATTTCACGGTGGCAAATGATGGCCGTTTGACAGAAAGATTAATAGCCACAACGTGGCTCTGGCTGGCTGCAAAACGTGTGTTATTTATAGTCACCTCACACTGTTTTTCTCAGCAGTAATCTGGCTCCCTCACGATAAAGCACTCGGTCTTTCAGCTTGGAGTCTGTCCCCTTTAGGAAAAGGTTATTGGGGGAGGAAAAACATACAGTGCTCCTTATTATTTTATCATTTTGTGCTGGTGACTACAATTGCAACCAAAGATACGTAGCAATAGATTTGCATTGAGTGTTGCCCTGGCAGCAGTATATTCTAAAGATAATTTGTTCAGTGCACTAAGGAAAAAGTACCGGTATGTCTGGTGTTTCAGCTAAGAGGAGCCAGAAAATATTTGAAGTATTATACTTAAGTCACAGACTACTGAACCAGGATGTTCTATTGGAAATTAATATTTTGTGAGGTAAGATTAAGAGAAATTCACTGTTTGCCTAAACTGCCAGTAAATTTCAATGTATATTTTGCAGGATCACTGGTGTCAATGTTTCTGATCACATCTCAGTTTATATAATATACTTTCTGCCTTGTCAAGTTTTCTTGGTAAGATGGCAATTAACTGAGGAAAGAAGTGGGAATGACTGAGAGGAAATTGAAATAGCAGCGAGCCTTGTAACTAACCAGTGCTTTTCTTCTGGGGGGACGCAGTGGTACGCATACCCCTAAACATTTTGTGAATCAAAGTTTGGCCTCATTGAGGGGGCAGTATTTTAATGAGTAGGAAAATGAGAGTACCCCTAAACATTTTTTTAGCAAAAAAGCACTGTAACTAACTATAACCAACACTTATTAATGTATTTGCTCCTGAATCCATACAACACTAGGAAAATTGGGACAAACTGCCCCACCCCTATGACAGACTCCACAGAAATATTGCCAAGATTTTTTTGTGCACTAGCTTAGATTTCTAACTTGGCCTAACCTAACTTGACCTAACAGGGCAGCTAATAATAAAACAAATCAGGGCTCCTCACAAGGCTTGTACAGCGGGTACATATTGATTGGGGCCCAGGCTCTTAGCTTTCCCTTTAAAAGAAAGTAAATAAATTGAAAGTACAAAGAAAGTTAGGAAGCAAAATGTGGAGGCAACTTTCTAAAGCATCAGCAGACATCAAAGCATCTGGAGGGAGGTCTTCAGAGCAGCAGAAAAAACAGGAGAAGCTGGTTGTTTTGCTCCTAGCTTGACACTGGACAGATGAGAGTCCTCCATGTACACATTATTTCATTAATTCCCCAAGTGTGCTGCCTTTACAGTATAAAAAACAACTGGCTGGCAATTGTTTTACTCAGAAGTATCTCCCCTGAAGTAAATGAGGCCTCCTTCATACTGAAAAGAAATTGTGACTTTCAAAGTTGCCACCACCACCATTTTTCATGTCTCGCACACAGTCCCCACTGTCCTGATTGTCATCACTGGGTTGTTATTTATAGTTATTGTTATACAGCAAGTATAAAACAAAAATAAAAAATGACTCAGCAAATACAACCATAAAAGCATCAAACACTTTATATCTGCAACAAGTTAAAAATTCATATAGACTGTACTTTAACACAATGCTACTTTTTTGTTTATCAAGATTGGCAAAATGGGAAGGGGACTGCACTGGGTTAGATGGTTGGTTGTTGTTGTTTATTTGTGTCTCATTTTTCCTCCCAGAGGCTGTGTATGTGGAAGACAGGAGTGCCTGGCGTGCTCTGGTCCATGGGGTCATGAAGAGTCGGACATGACTAAACGACTAAACAACAACAACAACAAAATGGTTCTGTGGGGTAGGCTAGGCTTGGAGCTGGTAGTTCAGACACCAAAGCTGTGAAACTGCACACATTTAGAGTCCTTTTTGTGTCTTGGCATCCCTGAAACCAATAAAATAAATTGTCCACTAAATATAGATGATATTTTGAATTAACCTTATCCTATATCTGCTTAATTACAACTCAAATGTCTTGACAGTGCTTCAGTAAAGAGAGAGAGAGATTTGGTAATTTGTGTACAGGCTTAACTCAGAGGAGGAATAATAAAGATGCTATCAGTGTTGCATACATTTTTATTTCACTTCTATCTTCCCTTTTACTTGAACACTTACGGTCATTAAAATTCTGAAACCCTAATTTTTGTATTCGAAATTTAGCATGCAAATAGATGTCACATGCAAATTTAGTTACTGGTTGACCTTTCGTAATTAAATGTACATGGACTCATTTGGTAATTTACAACATTTTAAGACCTTGATTAGAATATTAAAAGTCATACCACAAGGAAAGGATACCAATATTAAAAGCTTGCGCAAGAGTAACAGATTCATCAATGTTGAAATGAGTGTTAGAGGCATTTGTTTGAAAGGTAAACATCCTTCCCAAGAGCAGCATGGAGCTGATCGTTCCCACTTGGAGACCATCTGCACAGGGCAACTCAGAGAGCAGTGCTGGTGCATCCTTTATAAATTAAAAGAAAAAAAGTCAGTTGTATTTTTGAACCATCAGCCATCCCCTCTCCTCCATAATTTATCGTTTTCATGATAGCCCTTTTTGCTTGTCTTCACCTCAGTACTTATCTAACAACAGGCAGTGATTATCTCAGGGGCAGCTTCCTTTTCTTCTGACATCCTTTAATTAAACTATAACCCTTGCTGAGCATAGACTAGAAAAATATTGGAAGAAAAATATCTCACCAAAGTCTCATTAGACCACTATTATTTATGAAACTGCAACTGCTCTGCAGAGAAGTAGCTGAGGGGAAGCTTTAATGATCTCTCTATAAATTTACCCTTGAGCTTGACACACTTTGCTGCACCTATTTTATGGTCTGATTCTAGCAGCCAGTGCTTGGCAAGTAATGGTTTATGGTATGGCTAGTTACAACTACAGAACAAAATAATAATAATAATGAGTTGTGGCACAGCACTCACACCACAAGTCATACAAGGATGTCATAGTGACAAGAAGCACTGTCGGAAGTATTGACATATTGATAAAAGCTATCATTGCCATGTGCCCTGGTAAAGCTTCCAGGATGTAACATTCTTCTGCAAGACTGCTGGATAGCAAAATTGGGCACAGCGCTGGTAGACATTTCACACCTTAAGCTCTGGTCTTTTATCAATACTCACTGTTTTGTGACAGCCAATGACAGAGGAAACAATGTAGACTGGCACTACAATCCCCCATTTACCTGGGAATAAACCTCCATTGCATTAAGTAAGATTTCTGAGTAGACAAAGTTCCACTGAGTGTCTTTAGTTCTTCTTTGATAAACACATTTGCAAAGAAAAATCCCGGAATTTCTGCTACTTGGATTGTAAATGTTCTAAGAGGTTATTACAGCAAGCCTTCCATTTCTATAGAAATGTGGGCTCAGTAGACAAAAAAATGCAAAAAAAATTTTCAGGGTAAGGCATGCAAATACCACAGGATGCACAAGATGAGCAGGCAGGTTATTTTGCTACTGACATCTGCAAAGGGACTTTATAACATTTAGAAAGTGCCTTGAGTTTCAAAGTTCCATAGATTTTATTTACTTCTGTGTCTTGAACTAGTTTCTCCTGCTTGCTTTAGCATCACGTAGACTTATCTAATTTCTCCATATGCTGATTAAATTATACAAGGAATAAATCAATGTCCCATGAAATGTATGTAATGAAACAGATAATTTGTGCATTTCAACCTCTTCTCTCACTCCTACACATGACTTTGCATGTGAATGTTTAAGGCCTATGGTGGTGTTTTTCACCCTACTACTGCAATTAATCACATTACATAACTAACCCACTGCTATTTTTAATTATTTTTTTCTTTTAATACATTTTGACTGGCAAAAAGGGTCTTTCTTGAAATGAATGTTCCAGCATACTTATGGGCAAAGAAGAGGATGCAAAAACACCATCTTCCTTTCTAGCAGTGTGTGCTTAAGAAATACAACACATACAGTGGGTTATGTAACATCACACAATCATTTCTGAGTCATGCACACACTTACCTCACAATGGACCTGGCTAAAATTAGACTCCCATTCTTAAGAATCAGAAGTTTTTCCCTTCTTCTCCATGCTGTTTAAATATAGCAGATTTAAAGAATAATCCTATGCATGTCAACTCAGAAGCAAATCCCATTGAGTTCACTGGGGCTTGCTCCTAGATAAGCGGTATAGGATTGTAGCCTAAACCAATTTGATTTGCTGTATTTACATATGCATGTGTGTATGTCTTGCTATATACATAAAAATGTAAGTGTCATCACGTTCTGCCATTTGCATGGCCAATAGGAGGCCACGGCAACTGCAGCATGAGGAATAGCAGGCAGGCCCAGGCGAACTGTTTAACAGAGGGGGAGCGCCTCCTGCCTCCATCAAATGTGTGTGCAGCAAGGTGGCGTATGTTGAGGGGGTGGATGAGGTGTAAAGGGGGGTGATTTGGTTAGGTGGAGGGAAAGGACAAAGGCATAGGTGGGGTTGGCGAGCAGGAACAGCAGCATATCCTCCAACATTTCTCAGATGAAAAGAGGGACATTTCTCACTTCCCCCAGCTGATCCTCCTCAACCCCCCATTTCTGTGCCCCCCCTACAGAGCATTTCCTATCCGAAGAATGGTGATTGCCACCACCACTTCACCAATAGAACACAGCACACCCACCCTCCACCATTCTGAGAAAACATTAATCCCAAATTTATTTTATTCTTTGGTAGATTTACAAAAAGAAAAAGAAAAAAACACACCCCAATAAATAAATATTAGAAAAGGGGATGATTAGATGCGGATGCACAAAGCATTTAAAAAAAAAAAAAATCAAAACTCCTTGCGCTCTGCTCTGCTCCGCCTTTCTTCCCACCCAATGCTGCCCTACCCTCTGCCTGCCCCTCCGAGCCAGCGCCTTGCCCGGGGCTGGGCCCCAGTGGCGGCAACCTGTCCTCCTCCTCGCCCGCTCTCCAGCAGCCACTACAAGTCAAGGAGGTCAGCAGCGGTGGCCATGGAGAGGCCATGGGATGTTCCCACTCAGCCACCACCGCTCGGGACAAGCACCGGCTCATCCTGCTCCCAAGCTTGGTGGCGGCAGCACTGGCAGGGGGAATAGGGACGTTCTGCACTCAAGTCAGAAGCTGTGATGGCTTTCATAATTCTGGATCTGTCCCTGGAAAATCAGGACATTTGCAGGGTATGCAGCAGCCCCTAGAATATGTACGAAATTTTCTAACTGCAAACATACCTGTCTTTCCTAAATTAAAACTGGAGGGTAGCTGTTGGCCATGGATGGTTGAAGGCATTCAGATTAAATTTAAATTTATATCATATTATTATGTGTTAAAAAGTGCTGCAAGACTCCCTGTTCCAGAATGGCTGGAGCCCTATGTAGGAACACTCCTGTTTGAGGCTGGGGATGTACTGTAACATTTAGTTACAGGTTCCCACTTCTTCAAAAGAATGAGCATGTCTTCTGCCCATCCATACTGTTTTCCCTTCCTTAACTTTTAGCCCATGATCTAGCACAAGACAGTCACAGGACTATGAGACCTACCGTCATTTAATTGCAACAAACTGTCTTCCTTATTCATCCATCGAAGCCAAATGTTTTCACTGTTCATGAGGGAAGTTCATACACCTTAGTGCTGTTAACTGAATGCAGTAGGTTACAACAAAGCTATGAAGAGTTGTGAGATTGCATTAGCAGATTCTGAAGGATAGGAAAGGAGAACAAAGCTACCTTTGAGGTTATGCTGCATATTGCTTTAAGAGATTGGGAGAGAGGCAGCTGGCTCTATTCCACACTATGTCCAGCTGTATGTATTGGAAGGTTCTGGGGATCATCAGCTGATGTTTTTGTTGTGTGCAGTTAAAGCAGCATGACCAGAGGTCAGTTCTTAGCTGGCTAAATGGATTTGCTAAACTTAACTGTGAATAGACTTCTTATTACACTAAAAGAGACTGAGCAGGAGAGGAGGAGAAAGCTTTGCAGGGTTACAACTTGATGAGGAAAGGATCACCAGTATTTATTAGATAGATATACATTTCCTTAGAGAAGATGTTTTCCTTTAATCTATGTTGGGACACTTTATGAAATATCAGTGTCACACAGACACAAAAGTATCTTAATGTTGTTGGCACAATAAACTAGAATAGGGCTGGGGAGTCTGTGATGCCAGGGGCGAACGAAGGCTAACCAACACCTGGGGCGGGGCAAACTGCTGGCTGTGCACACATTGCGCCACTACGTACGGCGCATGTGTGGTGTTGCTACGTAGGGCATATGTGCGGCGTCACTACGTACAGCACATGCATGCGACACCGCGCATGCATTGTATGTAGTGGTTTGCCGCCAGCGCCGCTCGAACGCTGTATGGACGGTGGTGGGATCCTCTGCTCGCGGCTGCAGCCACGAACAGAGGATCCTCCACATGCGGCTGCGGTGGTGCAATGGCTGCTTGCGGCTGGGGGTGGCGGGGCAAGGACTCCGCGGGGTGCCTTCTTGTCACCCCTCCAGACATGGCATCCAGGGCACACAGCCCCCTGTCCCCCTTGTGACGCCACTGTATGATGCTGCAGATGTTGTTGGACTTCAGTTCCTGTCATCTCTGACCATTGACCATGCAGGCAAGGACTGATGGGAGCTGTAGTCTAGCAACATCTGGAGGGCCACAGGTTCACCATCTCTGAACTAGAGTAAACATTTCTAAGGAGAAGATTGGAGTGTTGCAGTAACAGCCCTTCAGGAACTGATTATATACACCATTGCAATACATCAGCCTCCAGTGATCAATGGAAAGTCCCAGGACAAAGTCTGAGGGACTTTTTCTTCATAACGTTTCAAGTCTAACCATCATGAGACAGAAAGCAACTAGTTATGTTTCGTCACTGTGCCACTGCCATCAACAAACATAACTCAAGGAAATAAATGGTGACTATGCTCTTATGCAACCTTGAAAATCACTACATTTTAGGGTTACTCTTCTCTGGTACAGCTATAGAGTCACACATTCTCACACTGCTAATATATTAAAATCAGTAAAAATGTGATCTGTAGCTCTTATAGCCTGATTTGGTTAAATAGACAATATATTGGGGTATGACATTTTAAAAAAGTAAGTCAATCAAACAAACAAACAAACATATATAAAGAAAGTCGGGTTGTAAAATTTTCTTGATTTGAGGGTGTGTGTTTTTTTACAATCAAGCAGTGTATAAATTTAATGAAATACATTAAATAAAGAAAGTTAGAAAACAAAATGTGAAGGCAGCATTCAAGTCTTAGAATTAGGCAGATACAGAGGTGCAGCTGTTGCAAAGGACACTTGGTTACTTAATCACTGTTGCTAAGCCATCAGAAGGAAGGAATGTGAGGGATTTCCTGTATCTTCCCTGCTGAAGTGATTGATTCTCTTCTAACAAGAGCAACTTGCAGCGAGACATGCAGGTACATGAACAAAGTGAATGTTGGCTTATGCCTTTAATAGCTGTGTGGCTGATATAAATTGAACACAGTAAGTCTTTTCTAGTATAGAAACACTTTCATGGGGAAATGGCATTCCTGTTCTTCCAGATATCTTATTACTTGTGTGTGGCCCCTGAATTACTTTTGGATCCTATACTTCAAGAGAGCAGCTTGTAACATTTTGAAGGCTGGGTTTTGGAACTGAACTAGTTTGTTTTGTAAAAGGATGAATTTGGGCTAGTTCCTTTTTAAAATTATTTTCCAAACACTGGGTTCACTGAATTGATACTTTTAAATAGCAAGATATGAAGGAAAAGGCAACTATCACTGGGTGTAATTAAATTACGAGTGCATGCGTAACTTCTAGCCTAGAATCTGCTCTAATGAGCTCTTTCATCACAACTGGCCCCCAAAAATGAAGAAGATCCATTAGTAATCACTTATGTTTTCTTCTGTGCACAATTACTTGACCCAGTTTTATTTACTGCAGCTGAGTAACTATTATTTCACTTATTCCACTGCCACCATAATTTCTGAGTCACAGCGCATGCTGTTGATTTCCACATTCTTTTCACTGCAGTCAACTTGGAGTATCACTAATAAGAGCATTAATTACTTGTAATCATGGTCAATGAGAGGCTGATATTTTCAGGTCATGAACTTAAGACTTCCAACACATCAGCTATACGGGAATGAAGGTCAGATTAGTCATTTTTTTCAGCACAGTCTTTTCCTTATTTATTTATTTATTTATTTCCATAAAATTTATGCAGCGCTTGATTGTAAAAAAAACTCACAACCACAAAGGTGTGTTTTTTTTAAAAAAAATTACAAGAAAATAAAGAAAATTGTACAGTCCTATTTAAAAACGTACAAAAAGTTAAAATACAAAAGCAGATTACAATTGCCTCAAATTTCTAAGCATCTGGGTAGGCTTGTCTAAGCAGGAATGTTTTTAGCAGACACCAGAAAGAGTACAGTGAAGGTGCCTATTTAATCTCAATAGGAAGGGAGTTACAAAGGGTTGGCACTGCCACACTAAGCTATATCCCGTCTCCCACTGCCACTGGATGACACAGCTTCTTGCTTTCATATTCCTCCAGTGGGCAAGGAGGCAAGCCATTCTCCTGTACCCAAAGAACCAATCACTGCCACGGTGGAGCAAGTAAGAGAGGCGGCACTGCAGACCTTCCCCCACCTGAAGAAAAGTTTGTAGATCTGGCACTGGGCTTCTGCTATGGTGCCCCTGCTTCTTTGCATTTCAAAAACTGTGTGTGGAACAGGAAGAAGGCTCCTGAGAAAGTTGTGCCTGCCATACCTGTAGCTGAAGCCCATCCAAAGGCTTTCTCAGAAGGAATGTGGTGAGATTCCTCTTGCAATCTAGCCACTGTAATAACTGCAGCCGCTGTGACTACATGTGGCATCTGTGGAAGGGCATCCAAGTACAGTGCATGACACCCCTTGCACTGCACATCTTTAGGTATAACATGATCTGCTTTAGCTATGCCAAGAATGGAAAAGAGTTGCACTAGATGTTGCTTGGGGCCATTTCATCTCTGTGGTTTTATTATCTCTTGACTCTCCCTATGGCCACCCCTGTAAGCATACCTTCCTCTGGAAAGTTGTTCAAGTCGCTTCAGAGTTGTTCTTTCTGCCACCAGATTTATTATTTGCTTGGTTTTTTAATTTGCAAAATTTCCTACCCAGCCAACATTAAGAGACGATATCATGGCTGTTAACAGTATAGAATCAGGAATGAATTACAGCCGTAAAACAAATGCAAAACGCATCAGAAATCTGTAGATCAGATTTATATATCACCATTCAGGGAGAGTCTGGGTGAACAGGTGTGTTTTAAACAAGCACCTAAATGCCAGGACTATGCCGGTAGGTGCTTGCCTGATGTTCATTGGAACAGCATCCCAAAGGGGAGGTGCAACCACACTAAAGACCCTGTTTTTAATGGACCTAAGACAAACTTCAAGAGCACACAGTACTACCAAGAGTGTCTTTCCCAAGGCTCAAAGTGATCAGGCAGGGGTATACTGAGTAAGGCGTTCCTGAAGGTAACTGCTGCATTTCATAGAATATGAGCATATTCTTATAGACTTATAGAGCTGGAAGGACCATGAGGGATATCTAGTCCAATCCACTGCAATGCCGGAATATTTTGCCCCACATGGGCCTCTAACCCATGACCCTGCGATTAAGAATATCACAGTCTACCAATTGAGCTATCCCAGCAATTGTTCTTTTTACAAATTAAAAAATCTACTTTATACAAATGGGTAGCTTTGCAATACTACATGATCCTTATACACAGTTTTTGTTACAAAGCTATCAATGGAAAAAAGGAAACCGTATGGAACAGAGTGACAAGAGATTTTGTGCTGTGTGATACGTTCCGGTTTTTGACTTGTTTTTATCTGCACTTCTTGAGGAAATACAGTGGTACCTTGGTTTTCAAACGTCTCGAAAGTAAAATGTTTCGGTTTTTGAACGCCAAAAACCTGGAAGTAAATGCTTCTGTTTTCAAACAAACCTTGGAAGTCAACTAGCTACGTGGCTTCCACTGAGTGCAAGGTCCGGAGGTGTAGCTGTCGGCTATTGAGGTTTCGGTTTTCGAACGTTTCGGAACTCAAACGGTCTTCCAGAACGGATTACGTTCGAAAACCGAGGTACCACTGTAAAACTTTATTGAAAGTGATCTCCGTAGTTCATTGCTGGGGGGGAAATTGGATAAAGTTAAGGCTGGACCTTTCAACGAATCATTGACCTAAATTGCACTTTAATGCACATACCGTGCTGTCCACACCACCTACGTGTCTCCAGGAATACTGCTAAATAACAAGCACTAAACGTTTAGTCATTTCCTGCATCACGTTTGCAAGGCGTGCTTGACGCGATTAACATATGTAAGTGCACTGCAGTTCAAACAGTTGGTTTCCATATCAGCAGCTGTTTGGCTCAATCTCCTTTTGGGAAGGGCGCCATAAGGAACATTTCAGAGAACCTCAGGTCAACATTTTGGTTTGCTTTCCTGAGAATTCTCAGCCATGGTGACTCAGTACCACTGAACGTGTTTTTCTTTTTCTTTTAAAAAGAGAGACGTCTAAGTCTTACCTAATGTCTCCTTTGCAGGGAATTACCAGTACTTACCATGTACAAAGAATTTGCATATGCAATGCTTGGAATAGGTGAGGCCCAACATAGCATAGTTCCATCCTCCGTGTATTACCGGTACCTGTTATCTCACTTATCTGAAATATTTTATTTGAATTCATGGGTTAGGGAGTTGTAGCTCAGCAACAGCTGGAGGGCCAAAGTTTCCTCACAACTGGGGGGAAGTTGCAGGGGGGCGGGATTTGGAGTTGTGAATTGGCAATAAGGGAAAAATTAATTATTCCTTCTGCCTGCTGCCTTTCCACTCCCAATCACACATCCCCAATCAACACTCAGAATCTGGCAAGAAGAAGTACATGTATTCTCCTTTTGGTAGATCTGAAATTCACTCGGGAGCTTATCATTTTCTGCAGGAGGCATTGAGAGAAACCTTAAAAAGAAACAGAGAGAAGCAAGATGTGGCAAGAAGGGTTCTGTGATCAGGTCTCCTGCAGTAGTAGTTGTTGTTATAATGGGAAATAGAGCTGTACTCACCCCACCCCAGTTTGGATTAGGGCTGCAACAGATCAGGAGGGTTGCTTTAACTCCCCAACATTTTTATCTTAAATAAATCTCAATTGTGCTCTGCCTACCCTCACCCTGCACTGCTATTTTCCTGTGGAGCCAGACATACAGGTAGTCAAACCTATTCAATATTTGCATGTTTTGATCCAGGAAGCAAATATTTCCAGGACAGTCAAGCATACCCACCAACACGTCACAATGAAAAACCGGGACACCATCTTCCAGGGTCGCACTCCCATACAAGTCACGTGACCAGCATGGGATCGCAGACCTGGGAAGAAAAACACTTTTGTGGCACAGCAACCAAAAACGTGCATTTTGGGGAGCCGCAGGAAAGACAAAATTGCAGCGTGAAATTGTGCAGCCACCATGCTCTCATGCTCTCACCAAAATGGCCACCATGCTCTCATGGGGAAAAAATGGGATGCCCCAGTTTTTCCAGAACAGTTGAGTAGTGTAGAGTAAAGTGGGTTATAAAAATGGTTCTAGGTGAAAGCTTTAACTACCACCCTTTCTATGCCAGAGCCCCAACCTGAATCACAGCCCCTAAGATTTGCATTTATTTATTTACAGGAAAACCTACAGGAGATCCAATAATAGCCTTTGGCCTTTATGGGTTAGTCACATGAGAAAAGATACCATCAGTTTTATAATCAATGGAAATGAAAACCAAGGAGCTCACAGCAACATCAGAAGTCTTCAAAAATGCTTCCTTTTACATACAAAAGTATTGAAGAAATAAAAGCCTCTCTCTCTCTCTCTCTCTCTCTCTCTCTCTCTCTTTACTTCTTCCGTGTAATTTGAGCATTAGGGCACTTCCAGATGGCTGCTTCTTTTGAGTGGGATTCAATCACATGCCAGCTAGTGCAATGAAAGTTGGTGTGGTGCTCTTGCGCCCACTTCCTTCCCAATGGAAAAGGGATAGGAAAGTGGTTGATTGAGGCTATAACCTCCCCACAAACAAATGAGAACGAATGCTCAATAAACAGGCCACCTGGAAGTGACCTTAGCTGCACCTTGTGTTTGATTTTGTCTCAGAGGAACTTGAGAATTGTCTTGCTGGAGTGACCAAGAGTAGCCATTCTGACAACTCTGGTGGCTTGTCTCTAGCAAGGTGCAAAGGCAAGATTGTCTCTTGTCTGTCTCCAGCATTTGGCATTCAGAGGTCATCTGCTTCTGTATAATTAGGCTGGCCCATCTCCTCACAGCTGATAATCTGGAGCTTTCCCTAAGTATCTTGTGTTTGGAGCATCAGAACTGGCACCATTCACAAAGCAACTCATTAGCAGCTCAAGGCTATAGCACCCTGAGTTTTGCTGCAATTCATATTGACCCCTCATTATTGCATTGTTAAGGAATTCCCCAACCTGCTTTCCATCACTCCGATCCCTGGAACAGGATTCATACAACTCAGGCATTTTTAGGGAGCAATTCTATATGCAAGAAACTGGCATAAAGCAAGCTGGCGTAAATTAAGCTAACGCAAAGTTTCACCATATCCAAATGCCGTTCAGGTCCAAACCCTAAGCCTTGCGGAGGGAAAACAAGCACCACCCTTAATTTGCACTTGATTGCCAGGTCATGTGACCAAGTTGAATGGGTTTAGGATCCAGTATAAGTCCCCTCCCATCTGGTCCCACCCCCACCACACCCTTTTTTCAAGGTTCAGACAGGATTAAAATCTA
This sequence comes from Darevskia mixta, assembly GCA_034641385.1. Classification (NCBI taxonomy): domain Eukaryota; kingdom Metazoa; phylum Chordata; class Lepidosauria; order Squamata; family Lacertidae; genus Darevskia; species Darevskia mixta. Next base: position 7,841,800 of record JAWWNH010000013.1, read on the forward strand.
CCAGGTTCAGCTCAGCTGGCTGGGTCCCAGCTGAGGAGGGAGATTCGCCTGTGTACCTCTGGCTGAGCTGAGGATCATGCAGGACTTAAGCCAGCGCAGCTCAGCTGCACCAGGAACTTCCCGACTCAGCCAGGGATCCACTGGATGCTAACCCACTCAGCCCGGTGGATCTTGCTACAGGATTGCTCCCTAAAACTCAGCTGGAGACATGAATGTGGATGAGAAGGAGGGCATCCGCTTTTGCTTCCGGCAGCTTGATTACTCTGTTGCCTGGTACAGCCCTGTGAAGTGCACAGGTGACTCTTCCTGATGTATATTTTTGGACTGTAGTACAGGCTTACATAACCGTGTGCGTCTGCTGTGCCAAACTGCATCATCGCCAGTTTCAATTAATGGGGAGAACAAGCAGAAACCTCACAGCTCTTGTAAGAGTGTGTGCTCTGGGAGACCTTGCGTGGCTGCATTGTATAAGCCTTCCTCTTAAAAAGCATATGGCTGTTTTGAGTGCAGAGCATGAGTCAACAGCACAGCTAGACTTGTAACGTGGGAGTCACACCTCCTCCTGGCTGCAGAATTAGCTGGAGAAGCAGAAGGTTAACCGGAACAGAGTGAAGACTGAAGAAGCCTGAAAAGGTTAGGGATAGGTTTGGATTTAGCTGGCAAAACTTAACAAAGGATTAAAAAGCACATATAATCAGAGATACCGCCTCCCCCTCAGAACTGGTCAATCCAAGCAAAAGAGAAAGACAGATCAAGAACAACTGAGACTGCAAACCCCTATATTCACTGGCCAGGGATTAAACCCCATTTTAACACAATGAGTTTTGCTTCTGAGTAGACAGTAAGTGGCATTGATTGTGGATATGTGCATCCTTCAATGATACATCTGTCAGAATGATAAACACTGTTGCTTAACAAGAAATTTTGCCCCCACCTCTAGTTTCGAACAACACTTTAGCTTGTTTTTGGAAAGGTTGGAAAGGACCAATGAAAAGTCACTTGACTAACAAGCAAATGCATGGTGGGAGCTTCAGGGTCTCTGGGATACATGAATTGCATTCCTTTCATTTTGCTTTTTAAGATGGTAGACTAGCTCCAAAAAGGGATTTGATGTAAACTGGTGGGATTGTGTGGTGGGTGGTGAATTAGAAGGGGAGGGGGAGTACTGTCTCATTCTGCAAGATTCCTATGCTTTATTATCAGTTTATAATCTCATTTTATAGGCTAGAATCAAAAAGAACCTTTAAAAAAAAAAAGATTTCCTCATTGGGCATTTTGGTAGGCAAGTAATAGTTTTGATTCCAGGCGCCCATTGATTGTATAATTACGGTAAACGTGGTTGAAGATTTTTTGAATCACGTGGTTGCAGCCTGCCACATTTCTTTGTTTATGAAGAGCAGCTGTGGCACCCCCTGATATGAATTGAGGCCACGGCACAGTGGGATGGAGCCACTGCACTGCACTGTGGTCCTGATCCAAATTGTGTGCTTCCTCTCAGCTGCTTTGTTTGCTTTTTTCAAACAGAGGCACAGCCAGCAACAAGCATGAGATCTAAAAAAAATGTTCTCTGTTTTCACCCCGTTGGTGACGGAATGAGCAGTTTCATAATGCTGTGTTACTTAAGGACTGAGTCAGACCACCGAGCTCCCTGCCCTGTCTCAGACATTGGTCAAGAATAGAGAAAGAGAGAGAAACATTTGTAAGGACTGAATCCTTGTCTTTGTGTTATTTCCTATCCAGTGCCGGATTTACGTATAAGCTAAACAAGCTATAGCTTAGGGCACCACTTTCTTGGGGGCCCCGAAAAATTAAAGGGGAAAAAAACCTGGGTGTGCATTTCCAAAATATAAGATTAAAAAAACCACAAATAAAATAAAACCTACATACAGCAACAGTGTTTTGTGTTGTATAGGCTCCTATGATGTAAATAATGGGCCCCGCCTGCTAGCCTTTTGTTATGTGCAAATGGCTTTAGATACCTATTAGGTCCATAAATTACCATATAGCACATATTCAACACAAAAAGCAGCGACAATTTGATGTTGACAAAGGACAGCTGGACATATAAAGGGCCCCATTACCTTCAGTAGCTTGTTGTTGTTCAGTCGTTCAGTCGTGTCCGACTCTTCGTGACCCCATGGACCAGAGCATGCCAGGCACGCCTATCCTTCACTGCCTCTTGCAGTTTGGCCAAACTCATGTTAGTAGCTTCGAGAACACTGTCCAACCATCTCATCCTCTGTCGTCCCCTTCTCCTTGTGCCCTCCATCTTTCCCAACATCAGGGTCTTTTCTAGGGAGTCTTCTCTTCTCATGAAGTGGCCAAAGTACTGGAGCCTCAACTTCAGGATCTGTCCTTCTAGTGAGCATTCAGGGCTGATTTCTTTAAGAATGGATAGGTTTGATCTTCTTGCAGTCCATGGGTCTCCTCCAGCACCATAATTCAAAACCATCAATTCTTCGGCGAGCAGCCTTCTTTCTTCCAGTGATCAGTAGCTTAGGGCCTCATCAAACCTAAATCTGGCCCTGTTCCTATCTGACAAAGACTCAGAGTTTATATATTTGCTTCCAAAAGGCTCTATGTTCATTTCCTGGTTCTCCAGTTTTAAGAAAACTGTTCTTAGGTAGCTGTTGGCATCCATCTGTCCTGGGAGACAATGGAGGATGAAGTCAAACTATTGAAAGGTTACAGTGCCTGCTGTGGCTGTAGAGACGGATGTGGGAGGGACATGTTTTGTTGCAGCTGGGGCAGATGAAGGCATCTGATTGTGCTGCTGCAGATGCACCATGGCGTCTCTTCTTTCTGCACTCCTCCCAGCAGTCATTCCTCCTCTGGTCACTGCTATGGGTACATAACCTGACTGCCTGTCTCTAGGCACTGTGGTCATCTTAGGTAGCAGGCAATAGGAAAGACCTCTGCCTGAGACACTGAATAACAGCTGCCAGCCAGAGCAGCTCATGAAGAAGAAGAAGAGGAGGAGGAGGAGGAGGAGGAGGAGGAGGAGGAGGAAGAAGAAGAAGAAGAAGAGTTTGGATTTGATATCCCTCTTTATCACTGCCCTAAGGAGTCTCAAAGCTGCTAACATTCTCCTTTCCCTTCCTCCCCCACAACAAACACTCTGTGAGGTGAGTGGGGCTGAGAGACTTCAGAGAAGTGTGACTAGCCCAAGGTCACCCAGCAGCTGCATGTGGAGGAGCGGAGACACGAACCTGGTTCACCAGATTACGAGTCCACTGCTCTTAACCACTACACTACACTGGTGTCTGACCTGCCCCACTATGCCCAGCCATTGGCCATGCTGCCTGCAGCTGATGTGAGTTGGGATCAATACCATCTCTGGAGAGCCCCAGGTTGCTTGTCCCTGGAGTAGACAACACTGGTCTGGGCAACAATTCCGCCTTGGTATGAAACAGCTTTCTGTGAACGTTACCTCTTAAAAAGAATAATAATCTAGAAATATCGTCTACCTTCTCACCATCTCCTGGCAATTATTTCTGCGTGTCCACTAGGTGAGGTGTGAAAAAGAGCTTCCTCTTGATATTTCTTCTGGCATTAAGAAGAAGGAGGGAAGAGGAGCTTCTCTTTCAGCCAGCACATGGCATGCAGGCGTCGGAAGAAATAAAGGATGCTTCATCATCTATTCTGAATGGCTTCAGATCCATGCAGAAATCCAGAGGAGCAATAGTTTGATGATAGAGTCACAAGATGTGGGCTGCTGAAAGGTTTCAGTTCCCACTGGTTGTGGGATGCTGAGCTGACGCAGAGGAATTCTATGCTGTAATTCTATAAAACTAGGAAAATGCCCATCATTACAATGGTGTGTGCATTACACTCCCAAAGTGTGTACAAGCATTTCTGTGAACAAGCATTTGGCCACTCAGTGTCAGAAGTAGAGTACAGCTATGTGCCCCACCGCCGCCTACCACCTCATCACCTTCCCTAGATTGGGTGATACAGTTCTCCAAACTAAAGAAACTCACAGAAATACGTGTACATTGTATATGCAAAAACGTGTATATGTGTGAAAATACAGCAATGCATTATAGGAAAAATGCATATGCTAGGCACAAATATACATGTATTAGGAGAAATAGACATGAAAATGTGGATGAATTTTCATGCAGGCTTTTTTAAAAGAATAGGGTAAACTGAACTGAACACTGGAAACCGAGAGAAACCAAAATTGACAAATTCAGCCATACCTATAAGCAACCTAACCTGGTCAGTACACTGCAGGGGTGAGGATTATCCTTTTCCCTCACTGAGCTGTCTGGAAGAGTTCCTACTTTCCTTGTTGAAGAATGAATGAAATTAACCCCTCTGTAACCAATTTCCTCTCCTCATGTCCACATTGTTTGACTGCTAGAGGATGTTAGTCCAAGCCATTTCTTTCCTCTTTTTAATTTTATTGTTCTCTGGGTTTTTAACTAAGGATTGTTCTGTGCAACTCTTGTTGAAAAGATGTTTGGGTCTTTTTGTCTCACTTTTTGTTTAAAACCAGTGTTTCTTGCATACTTGGGGAGTCTCACAAGTGTGGAGAAGCTCCTAGCTCATTTTGGGTTTGTCACATGTGACTGCCTTATTAGTTGACAGTAGGCCACTAAATTTGCTATCAGAGAGAATAATGATAACACTCTAATGTAAACTGGGAGATAGTTTGAGCAGGAACTGAGAGATTTCAATGGAAATGCATCTTTCTTTCATAAATTATTGTATTTGTTTTTAAAAAAGAAAGTTCGTTGTACTTACCATAGATGTGAGGAACAGCAGGGAACTGTATGGGCGATCCTAATAGCAATCTCAGGAAACCGTAGGTTTCCTATGGGCTGCCCAAAACCTAGTTCCCCTGTGTTGAGTAGGATGTCCACTTCCAAAATGCCCTTCTATTCTTCCTGAATCGATGCCATGCAAAGCTAGGATATTTGCTAGGATATTGTTCTTATTTATTCCAATAATAACCCAGTAATGAAAACACACTATCAAACTAGTGTGTTTTCATTACTGAGTAAACTGTGTAGGTAGGTAGCCGTGTTGGTCTGCCATAGTCGAAACAAAATAAAAAAATTCCTTCCAGTAGCACCTTAGAGACCTACAAAGTTTGTTCTTTGTATGAGCTTTTGTGTTTCTGAAGAAGTGTGCATGCACACGAAAGCTCATACCAAGAACAAACTTAGTTGGTCTCTAAGGTGCTACTGGAAGGATTTTTTTTTATTTTGTATCAAACTAAAAGGGAGAGAAAAACAGAAAAAAACCAAACCAAAAAAACACAAACAGCAACACCAGCAATCAATGCATTGAACAGCGACAGAACCAAAAGATCATTAAAAAAATGTTTCCAATTGCTAGTGGAACACAAATAAGGAGAACAATGACCCCACTAGTGCTGATGGGCATTGTAGTTTAGTAACATCTGGAGAGTCTGGTTGTCCACAGCTGCTTTTACAGAAGATTTGAAGTAGTCTAGCTTTGATCAGGGAATGGTGATTAAAATTTTAAGTGCCTTCTTCCATTAGAATCTCCATGCTTTTATTGCAGTTAGTAAGGCTAAATATTCTCATTGCAATATGGAAAAGCCAACTTTTGTTCCACTGGCATTTGCACAGTATTTTTTTTTAATTGCTTTGGCCACATCTGGCATTAGACCCAACTTGAATTGACATGCTTGTTAAACCTCAGGTCTCATGATACTTTTGATTTTTGTCTCGTGATCCCCCCCCCCAGCTTGTCTGCCCTGTTTCTAATGCTGTCTCTTAGCATGAGACTGAGATTTAAAAAGCAGTGCCAGTTTAGTTGTTTTTGAGATCAACACTCTGAGCTTGTGATAAATGGTGGGAAATGCAAGAATTCCAAAGAGCCTTTTCAGATGTAACATTGCTGGCTTCCTCTACTGCACCTCCTTCCCTTCCGAAGGCCAAATACGGTGGCCTAGCAAAGGGCACATTTGACACCAGAGCCTGAGGTTCCCCGTCCCTGTTTTAAACCATAGTTTCCCACTGCAACTGAAACAAGAAACTATGGTTTAATGTCACTTTAGTAACCAGGAACATAAACTATAGTTTGAGCCTGGTGTAAGATCTGGGTTAGTTAACCGACATTAAAGCACCACTCCTTGTTTTGGTTGTAACAGGAACTGCGGTTTAAAGAGACATGGGTTGCAAGACAGGAGGAAGATGAGCCGTAAGGGCCTTCCCAGTGTAACAAAGTATGTTTTATTAAGCCAGGAACATAATGTCCAAGCCTGCCCTTAGGGTTTTGTTTTTTTTAAACTAATTGACATGGTTATACATTTCACATAGTGTCTCTATCGAAGCACTCGACACGAATCGATCAACATGATTTCGAACGAACTCATGGGAGCATGCTCGCATCTTCAAATCAATTGGTAAAACATTTTGACAGGGTGCAAAATAATAATAATAAGTTGTTTTGCAGGAACAGTTCTCTGGTATCTTGTATTAAACTTACAAGAGTACATTATTCCAGTGTTAATTACTGTGTCTCCAAGGACAACAAATTTAAATCTCCACCATGTATTTCAGAACTCTGACGTGCCATTCAGTGGTTTAAGCAAAATCCCAAAGAGATGGAGGGACCTTTGGATTTCCATATGTTGCTGGACTGTAACTGCCATCATCCCTGACTATTGGTCATGCTGGCTGGGGCTGATGGAAGTTAAGAGTTCAACAACATCTGGAGCGCCACAGGTTCCTGCTGTAGTTTCTGGCATGTTAGTTGAATAAACCTTGGGTTTCTTACATCCAGGTAAAGGTAAAGGGACCCCTGACCATTAGGTCCAGTCGTGTCCGACTCTGGGGTTGTGGCGCTCATCTCGCTTTATTGGCCGAGAGCCGGCGTATAGCTTCTGGGTCATGTGGCCAGCATGACAAAGCCGCTTCTGGCGAACCAGAGCAGCACACGGAAATGCCGTTTACCTTCCCGCCAGAGCAGTTCCTATTTATCTACTTGCACTTTGACGTGCTTTTGAACTGCTAGGTGGGCAGGAGCTGGGACCGAGCAACAGGAGCTCACCCCGTCGCAGGGATTCGAACCGCCGACCTTCTGATCAGCAAGCCCTAGGCTCTGTGGTTTAATCAGTCTAATCAGAGTAGCCCACTTTAAATTAATGAACCTAAAGTTAGCCATGTCTACTAACATCAACGTGTCTGCTTTGTGTAGAACCAGCATTGACTATGACCCCCAAGGTTTAAATTCACATTTCATTATGAATGTCACTGGGTGACATTAGGCAACTCAGTGTCTTTCTGCCTTACCCGTTTTACAGGGGTGTCGTGAAACGACAACTCTTCCCTAAGGCCCTTGCAGAAAGGATAGGAAGGAACAAAGCCATCAACAAATAAATGTGGCACAAATATTAATATTTGCATGTTCCCCTGCCGGAAAACACCGTGTGCATAATTCTTCATTACCTATACATGATGTGAGACGCATATAAGAGACACACCCTTTGCTTTGCAAAATCATCTTCTGCTCTTCCTTACACCATTTCTTTCTTTTCCCTTTCTTTCCCCTCGCCATGCTTCTCCACATGAGGCAAAAGGCTTTGCTCCTCACACTCCTGCTTTCTGGCAGTCAATCTCTTTCCATCCATGCGCCTGAGTCACTTCCTCTCATTAATCTCTACCTCAAAACCTTCCTCTGGGAATTCAGATAATCCAAGTGAATGATGTCCCAGACAAAGGAGGCTCCTAGTGGCAGGGCACCAGCCAAGATAGTACCGTTCTTTGCTGCCCACTCATACCTCACCTTCCCTGTGTACAGCTACTTTCCAACCAGTTATACCCAGCTGAAAACAAACAGGAGGCCTGTTATCTCTATGCACAATAAAATGGTTGTCTAGCTTTAGGCTAAGGGTGATGATTCAATGACCACTTATGCTGATATGTTGGCCAAGATGGGTGTTCACTAGTGCAAGAGGTCAGTAAATTACCCTCATCGTGGTAAGTACACTTCTGGCTTGGAAAGAAAGGAAGAGAAATGAGTGACTTAATAAGGTTAAACATCTGAGCACAGAAGCATGTGCCTTATTACATCAGCGTCTAACACCTCAAACTGTGTCTTGGCTTTGAATATGGGCACTGCTCTGGGCCTGCTATGTATTTTATCAGTAGTTACTTTTTTCTTTTTTTAATGTATTCTGTACTTCTTACAATGCCATGGACTGAAGAAGTGTGCATGCACACGAAAGCTTATACCCAGAACAAACTTAGCTGGTCTCTAAGGTGCTAATGGAAGGATTTTTTTTTAAATTTCAACTGCGTCAGACCAACACAGTTATCTACCTACCTGAATCTAATGCCATGAACTGCCCACCTCAATGCATGTGGCTATAGAAATAAGAAAATGAGAAGATGCTATAGGAAAAACAGAATATATTAGACTAATTTTGACCTTACTCATCATTATGATGATGGCAGTGTTTGCAACAAACAGATATTAACAAGCATGCCACAAACCAAAGTACAGAAAACATTTAGATCCAATTGTGGTATAGTGATTGTGGTGCTGGATTAGGGCTGGCAAGCTGAAATCAAACCTTTGCCTTGATGTGTGATGTGATGTTTAACAGAGAGGGGAAGGTACTTCAGAAAGTGGTTTGGCAAAGCATCGCCCTCCATTAAATACCACACAGTCATTACTTTGGGCAGCTCCCATTCAATGGGGCGGGGGCTTGTGAAAGAGAACTGCTTCTTGAATTTTGCCCTTAATCCTGTCCACACTATAGACTTCATCTGGTTTAAGAGTAGTTCCCACCGCCGCCCACCCCCTGAGAGCTCTGAGAACTGTTAGTTTTGTGGGGAGTGCGGCAGCAGGGATTCACTGTATCTCAGGAATCCCTCTAGAAGTGACTGAAAAGTAAGAACCGAACGAGGACCTCCACTGAGTCAGCAGCAGGACATCTGCTGTGATACAGAATACACTGGAAATCTGGAGGAGGTTCTGTGGTGGCAGATCAGGCTAAATAAAAACAAACCTCCTCCATGGTTCCGGCAGACATATGTCAACATAATATCTATTCACAACATGACATATCCTCTCACAATATTACAAAAAAACAACACAAAAAGCCCAACCCTCTTGACCCATCTGAAGTTTAGTGTTGTGAGAACAAAACATTAAAAACTATTGATGAACTACCGGTAATCTGCACTGAAATCATTCTCGATATACTTCCTCAACGGAGATCTCTGACGGCAGACTGCAGAGCAGTTCCGTATCGCAGCGGATGCAAATAAGTTGATCTTATGCTCCTGGTCATTAACCAGCTTTATGCAACTCCAGCCCTCTGGAACCAATTACGAACTGAAATCAGGCATGCGCATCACATCTTGATAGTTAGGAGGTTGTTGAAGACATTTTTTGTTTGAGAAGGCTTTCCCTGAAGTGTGACAAATATGCTACAATTGGTTCTATTGCTTGTAGCTTATTGAGTATGCAAAATTTTGCATTTCAGCTTCTTTTGTTGTGCACCACTTTGGTAACTTTTGGTTGTGAAGAGATTTTTAAATCTCCAAATAAAATAAAGTGAAATAATAAAACGTGAGGCATTCTGAGACAGTAGGTGGTCGTGGGCCGCCTCTTTATTGGACTGCTAGCAAGTCCCATTGTCACAGCATCCACATAAGAGTTAGCAGCTGGGGGAGGGCAGCTGGTACTTCTCAGCAAGGCAGATTTATTCCTTAAACTTATGTTTGCTTTTGTTCTGAGCTGCCACGGGGCCAGGGCCAGCCCAAGACATTTTGGCACCTGAGGTGGACCAAAAAACAGCACCCCACCTTCCCACCAGGGAAGAAAGGGTGAGTGAATATTTAAATCAGGAACATGGGGGCAATAAGATTTACATCAGGATCTGCTGCCCCTGTAGATCCTGCCGCCTGAGGTGGTTGCCTTACCCCAAGGGTGGGCTGGTCCCGCACCAGAATTTTCTGGCCCCTATAAAATTTGTACTTCTCTCAAATGCCAATGGTTTCCCCCACCCCAGAATTCCCCTGGGCCTCACACAACTAAACAGAGAAAGAAGTGGAGTTGCAAATTAAGCATTCACTAAGATCTTTGTGTGCTTTATCCAAGAAATTGCATTTATTTCCTTCTCGGGTTGGCCCTTGCCTGTTTTCAACAGGAAACGTTTCGTCCCCTATTTACAAAATCCATAGTCCACCAACTATACACCTGGTATGCTCCACAATGCTGGTAAGGTAGTCCAGGGGGCTAGGGTTTTGTGGTTTTCCTCCAAATAATTAGAAGGTTGCAGGCCTGGTTCAAATTCTGTGATGCCACATTTGCATCCAAATGAGTGCTGTGCTGTGTTTGTTTGTGAATACCCAGGGAACTCCAGTGTTCAACAAGCCAACTGTACAAGCCTGTGGTAGTAAAATGGCTGGTGTGTAGGAAGGGGTTGTCTGGGCAAAGAGTCTGTGCACACAAACGCCTTCCTGGGTGTAGCAGCCAGCTACAGCTCAGGCTGAAGCAAACCAGTTGACTGATGTAGGTCAAGCTCCACCCATTGTAGGACAGGCAGTTTCATAGGCAAGAGAAACATCAAAGTAGTTGCATGTTACCCAGGATGGCAAATAGTAGTGTATCATCATCATCATCATCATCATCACCATCATCATCATATATGTGGTAGCATATATACGGTGTCTACGCCATACATGGACTTTGTGTCCGAAGTCAAGGACAATGAATCAGAAGGATGTGATTCAGCAGCTTTCTAGAAATGCCACAGCCTTCAAGATTCAAAAAAGGAGGAAGTCTGCCTTCCATGCCTTCATCATTGAGAGGTGAAGAAATAAGGTGTTGTTGTTCTCTATTCAGGGAAAGATGAATCTGGCCTTACGAAAATAAACCTACAGCCCACATGACTGGAAGCTGACCATATGCCCAGCCAATATTGTGACACGTCGCTTGTTGTCACTAAGCTCTTTTGACAAAAGAAGAGGAAGAGGAGCAGCTAGCATGGTCAATGCTCAAGGTTGGTGGGAGTTGTAGTTTGACAACACTAGCTACCACTGATCTATGGTTTCATTTTCATTTTTTATTTTTTTAAAATGTATTTATTGATTTAAACAGAATCACATCTCACTAAAGTGGAGAAGACTGTGGCCTCTGTGTGCCTGCTCAGTCTGCTGTTAAGATGCTAAAAAAAAACCCCAAAAACTGTTGATGGGCAAATTTTAAGTCCCCACCTTCCTTCTTATGGTTCTCTATCTTTAAATCAGATTTGAACCTGACAGTCCTTCAGATAGAATACTCCTTCAAATAGAGGACTGTCCTCTCTAAAGTGGAACACAGGGCTGCCCAATGGCTAGTTAGTGTGCCTTCTGTTGAAAACCATGCTTGCTGCTCTTACAGATTACTTGTTTATTGAGCATTCATCCTGATTTGTTTGCACAAAGTTCGTATGGCGGTTATACAACATCGCTGGTTACCGAGCATTCATTCTGATTTCTTAGCGTGGAGCTGATATAATGTCACCATTCTTTTCCCACCAAAAAATCCATGTGTTGTTGTTTTTTGTTTGGTTTCGTTTTGGAATTGGGTTGGTTGCACCAAACATATACTTCAGTGGTATATGATGTGCCCAAATTTCCTGGTATGCAGCTGAATCATACCTGCAAAATAGTGACAGCCTGGCAGCAGCCTGGAAATGAGAAACACGTAAAGCAGCCTCTTACGGCTTAGTGTCTGTGCCTAAGCAGCCCTGAGTAGGGAGAAACTGGGGCTTGGAACTCCTTTAACGGCACAGTATTCAAGGCTTGTGGCAAACAGGCAAATGAATGAGTTCGGAGGCATTGTGGGATCCTGCGGGAAATGATTTCCTGTTATCCATAATGCTTCCACAAGTAATTATTTCATGTTTTGTACTCTAATGATAACCCATAGTGTTTGCTAATCAACTTTACTGAGCTGCAGCTGCCCCCCCCCATTATCCTCTTTATTTCTGTCCTTAAAAACAAAAAAGCCCTCACAAGAATGGAGTAGTGTGGTGAGGAAGAAGGGGCTTGTGTATCATACCTCTCAACCCTGTTAACTTTGTTCTGTCTTTTCTAAAAGGACAGGGTTGCCATATTTTGAAGAGCAAAAAAGAGGACGCTATGATGACTCTCATTTTAAATACCCCTAGTATTTGTGGGCTATGTTGTTGTTGTTCAGTCGTTCAGTCATGTCCGACTCTCCGTGACCCCATGGACCAGAGCACGCCAGGCACGCCTATCCTTCATTGCCTCTCGCAGTTTGGCCAAACTCATGTTAGTAGCTTCGAGAACACTGTCCAACCATCTCAACCTCTGTCGTCCCCTTCTCCTTGTGCCCTCAATCTTTCCCAACATCAGGGTCTTTAGGCTATAGAAGCTGTGATATATTGCTGAGGGGGGTAGGAGAAGAAAAGAGGAAAGCAAGTCTTCAACCACCAGTTATGTCTATGTCTCATCCAGAAAGTATAGCCAGAGACATTTTGGCAAATTAAAAAAATCTACCAGGAGAGAAATTTTACCCCTGAAAATGAGGATGTGTCCCAGAAAAAGAGGGCACATGGCAAGCCTACATTACCAGAAACAAATCAGCAGCTTGAAGACTTCATTCATTCTATTTTAAGGTTACCAGATTTTTTCCCATTGGACACTTTTCAACTTCAGTCGTAATGGATGGATTTTGCCAGGGGACTGATTTGTAAATTTGGGGACTGTCCCCGGGAAACGGGGACATCTGGTAACCTTATTCTATTTCAATTTATTTGAATGCTGCTTTTTATCACTAAGGTCCTTTTACCAGAAGCCCAATTAAAAACTACATATCCCAAAACCACATGCAATGATAAACCTAAAAGCTAAAAGAAAAGACTAAAACCAGGCTCTATCAACATAATGTCAGCCTGCACCATCAGATTCCAGTTTGCTGCACACTTACTACTAAGTAAGATTTAAGCCAGATCAACTTCCTAACCAAGATCAGTTGGTGTAGGGAAGTTCCTTGAGGAAGGAGTTCCAGAGGCAAGGGGCCACCACTGAAAAGGCCATATATATATTATTCCTGTCAGCTGACTGTAGTCACTGCTGGGTCTGCAAGCAGGACCTCTGTGGTCGATCTTAAGGCCCAGATGGGCAAATATTGGCGCAAGTAGCACATAACTTTGGTAGGACACTCTAGCCTTCTGCTCTACGATGTGAGCCATCATAAGAGCTTTTTCCCAATCACAAGTGCAAGGTCTTGAGAAGGACTGCAACAATGACCTCTCCTTGATTCAAAAAGGATTTAACAAGATCCAGAGAAGGACCCACTTTTGGGGTATTTTGGATTTGCTTTCCTCAAACCTGAACTCTTTATTTTACTCTACCAAATGTAGAGGCAGAGGGGGGAAAGAATAAAAATCAAGGGAAAAGCTTGGATAAAAAAACACATGCTACTGAGTCACAGGTTGGGGGAGGGGGAAGAAAACAGAAGTCCCAAAGCCTTGTGATTAGAAATGAATGATCATAGTAGCTAATTGTTTGGATTCTGCAGAAATTGGCTCTCTGAGGCAGAAAAACAGGCTTGTCTGCCAAAACGAAGGTATGATAGCACAGTATGACTATGTTAATTTCCACCCTCCTGAAAGCTATAAAAAGATTATATCATTCAAATCATGCCACCGTTGCATAACTGCAAGTCGGCAGAGACGTGGGCTACAAACTATCAATGAAGCTTCAGATTCAGGAAAGCAGAAAATGTGGGGTGTCATGTGGGAGGCACAAAGGCAGGTAGTACTGGAGATTTTAGGGGAAAGGAATGCTAGAGGACCAGAAAGTACATTTCTTTAAAACATGCTCATTTAGGCCTTATAAACCTGGTGTGGCACAGTGGCTACTGTCATGAAGTTGTGATATTGTGAGCAAGTATCGCTGGGTGGGGCCCCTCAGGCAGGTGGTAACAATTAGTTCCCAAAGTGGGAGCATGTGATGGGGCCAGCTGGTTGCCAGCATTCCCCAACCCCTATAAATCTTTGAGTTAACCTGCCAGGGAAGGGAGAGAACATGCCGTGTATTAGACTTGCTGTTCGATGTCCTGTGGTGCCAGAGAAGAGGCCAATAAAACCTGGTGCAGTGGTACCTTGGGTTACAGGCGCTTCTTGTTACAGACTCCGCTAACCCAAAAATATTACCTCGGGTTAAGAACTTTGCTTCAGGATGAGAACAGAAATCGTGCGCCGGCGGCGTGGCGGGAGGCCCCATTAGCTAAAGTGGTACCTCAGGTTAAGAACAATTTCAGGTTAAGAACGGACCTCCAGAATGAATCAAGTTCTTAACCTGAGGTACCACTGTAATGCGTTTGGTGCCTTTGTGTGACTAATTAGTAGCTTGGAGGGAGGACTCGGGAAAGCGACCCCCTCCTTGACAGCTACAGAAAGTTAGCTGCAAAGAAACCCACCGTTCGAATCACATGCCACACATTTGCTAACCGGCCACAGACAAGCCATTCTGTCTCAATCTCACATCCCTTTCCCTATATCTTCAGTGGGGTATGAAAATACTGACTTACCTGACCAGGTTGCTTACAATATATTGCATGCAAATCACTCTGAACCCAGTAAAGCATGGGTAGGCAAACTAAGGCCTGGGGGCCGGATCCAGCCCAATTGCCTTCTAAATCCGGTCCATGGGCAGTCTGGGAATCAGCATGTTTTTACATGAGTAGAATGTGTCCTTTTATTTAAAATGCATCTCTGGGTCATTTGTGGGGCCTGCCTGGTGTTTTTACATAAGTAGAATGTGTGCTTTTATTTAAAATGCATCTCTGGGTTATTTGTGGGGCATAGGAATTCGTTCATTTTTCCCCCCTTCAAAATATAGTCTGGCCCCCCACAAGGTCTGAGGATCAGGGGACCGGCCCCCTGCTGAAAAAGCTTGCTGACCTCTGCTGTAAAGTGTTATATACCGGTAAATGCTACATATTATTATTATTATTATTATTATTATTATTATTATTATTTAAAGTGTGGCACCTGTATGCCCCATTCTCACTGACTTCAGAGACATTGGGGCATTGCCAAACGAGGCCACTTAGAACTTCGCCTGGTGCAAAGGCAGAAACTATGCTTGCTGTCCACGTAGGATGACCATGCGTCCCACTTTACAGTTTGAACGAGGCCTCCATTTGTTCATCCAAATACAGGTTAAAGATAAGGAACCATAAGCAGGGAGAGCAAATGTCTTGAAGCTGCCACTGTCACTTGTGGGGTGAAGTCACTTGCCACATGGGCCCATGAAGACTGAGGAGCAAAAATGCTGGGGGTGAGTCTGCTGGCTAGCAAAAATGCACACTTAGGAGGGTCCGCTGTGTCATTCAGCTACAGAGACCTGTCAGTGGAGGCCCAATGCAATGACTTCCGCTTGCACAATGGAGCTTCCCCCGCCCTCCTCTTCCTGCTGTTCCCCCCCTCAATTGACTTGAGGGCAGTTCAGGAGAACCCCCAGTATGACACATGGGTGGAAGAGAGGGGGGACTGTTTTGTCTAGGAAGCCGAAATGCTTTAATGCAACACTGAATTTCTCCCTACGCTTTGCAATATGTAAGGGTCCTCCCCCCTCCCCCCAAAAAACAACCCCTTAAAACTGTATCAACCAAGAATTTGGCGGATGAATGAGGGGTGGTATTTTTTCTTCTAAAATGTTTTTGTGGGTTAGTAATATTGTTTCTTTTAATTGAGAACACTTATTGCTTCTTAACAAGTTTAAGGTTTGCAGGAAGAGGTGTATATCTGTGTGTGCATGCGCAAGGAGACATGCACACTGTCTATAGGTTCCCAGCCACATGGAAAGTTTCCTACACTTAGAGAGATGCATGTGTTCTTTTCCATACACACTTCCAGTGAGAGTAAGAAGAGAATCAAAATTTTAAAAAATCCTTCCAGTAGCACCTTAGAGACCAACTAAGTTTGTTCTTGGTATGAGCTTTCGTGTGCATGCACACTTCTTCAGATACACCTGAATCCGAAGAAGTGTGCATGCACATGAAAGCTCATACCAAGAACAAACTTAGTTGGTCTCTAAGGTGCTACTGGAAGGATTTTTTTTATTTTGTTTCGACTACGGCAGACCAACACGGCTACCTGCCTGTAACTAAGAGAATGTATTTGTAGGCATTCCAACTGTACCTATTTTGCCAGAGACAAGAGTTTTGGTATATTACGTGGGGGCCCTAAGGATGCCAGGCAATGCCTTTGTGGGTGCACATGGGCCTGTAGGCACCACATCGGCTACCCCTGCTATATGGAATTATTTTGCAGCAGATCTCATAGCCAGCTTACCATTCTCTTTATTATCAGAGCAGTAGGAATATGTTTAGTGTTACAGGGAATAATAATAATAATAATAATAATAATAATAATAATAATAATAATTTATTATTTATACCCCGCCCATCTGGCTGGGTCTCCCCAGCCACTCTGGGCGGCTTCCAAAAGAACATTAAAATACAGTAATCTATTAAACATTAAAAGCCTCCCTAAACAGGGCTGCCTTCAGATGTCTTCTAAAGGTCTGGTAGTTATTGTTCTCTTTGACATGCATTGTTGCTTAACACGAGCAGCTGCACAGCCTTTCCAGAGCCCTGGAACTTTTAATTTTTTAAAAGACAACTTAGAAATAAAGACTGCTTGGAACATTCCAGTGCTCCTGAGGGCACCAGCCACTTCTGGTGCATGTGGCTCCTCATTTAAACAATTATCACCTTCTGGCCCTGACATGGGCTTTGTTTACACTGTCTTGCTGATAATCAGCAGCTTCTGCCGTTCTCCACCCAGACGGTCTGCTAGCAACACAGGATTTAGTGCAAAAGGATTGCCGCTCAAACAAATGAGACTGACCTGTAGGAAATGTAACTTGAAAAAAAGAGACATTGCACATACTTTTGTAAAGTAAGAAATCTTTAATAAACAAATAAATAAAAAGGGGGGGGGGGAAAGAACCATAGAATCACAGAATTGTTGAGCTGGAAGGCACCACGAGGGTCTTCTTGTTCAACACCCTGCTGCTTCAAAGCGTAAAGGATAAGAAAGAAGAAGGATAACAAGGATCAGGGTCACAATCATTTCAGAACAATTTTACTGGCAACCCCGGAGCTATACTGGAAGCAAGGAGTTTTGGTCAGATTGCAGCCAGTGCCAAAAGGACATGCAGCCACCTACCCTTTGGAGATCAGCACTGTGTTCATTTCCCAAAACCACATCTGGGTGGGGACCACAAATTGCTGACTCATATATATATATGTATACACACACACACACACATCCCAGTCTCGGATGCCATATGGCCTCTGTTCATATTCCATTCATTTCCAGGGTCAAATGGTGGTTTTTCCAACTAAAGCTGTACCAGATCCTCTTCAGTCCCTGCAAAAGGAACACATCATTTTGACACTCGATGGAAGTTCAGGATGTGAATTAGGGGGTGAAGTGAGGACCAAACGTCTGATGCTATGAATCACTGCAATGAGGCAGTGGCTTACGACATCTGGTAGAAGCAGGGGTTGTTGTTTTTTTGCAACCATACCTCGATGGGAGCTCAGTTCTGGCACCTCTCAGGTGGGTGCCATTAGAACAAGGGAGGCGTTCACGTTGAGTTCTGGCACCTCTTTTTCTAGAAAAATAGCACAGGGTAGAAGAGACCTAATGCCAATGTGAGTGCAGAGTGCTTAGGCCTGAGCCCAACCCCTGCCAGGAGGACAGCTGCTGAAGATAGATCTCACCTTCCCCAGGCTCTGTCCTTGTGTGTCCCCCCCACCCACAGGCAGTTGCTCTGCTCCAACATTTTTCACCACTGGATGAGGAGTTAGTACATATTCGGTGTCATCCCTGTAGGAGGGGTTGCACACACAGCACAGATTACCACTGTGACTCATTCAAATGCTATAAAGTGGGTAGATGAACAACTTCCTCCAACGGTCCAAGTTAGGATTGTCCTGCAAACGGAACCTTTGGCAGTGGGCGGGAAGCACTTGGGTATTTATCACTTCCCCATTTATCAGATATGACCACATTAATCCTGGATGTTGCCACCAAACAAAAGAAGGCTCCCTAGTTACTCCAAAATTGCAAAGTCTTACAGCGCTGTGATGAAAACTCTGGTGGCCCATCCTGCTCTTTGCTACACTAGACCTTTTCTCTGTAAGTGTTATCCTTTCTTTGCCCATTATTTACAGAGACTCCGGATGAAATGGTCATCAAATCTTGTTTGCACTGGCTGCAGACCAGTGTTTTATACTTTTCTCCTACATGTTCTCAAACCTGACTTCCAGAGACCTGTTCATTTATTTTTACAACACACTGTAATTACAGCACCAGGCTATACACTGTTTTGCTGTTTGGGGAGGTTCAAAGAGCAGCAGTGGGCTGTTTGAAAGCCCTTTTGCAAACAGCCCTGTGCTGCTCTTTGAACCTCCGGAAACCAGAGGTTTAAAGAGAGGAGCGTGGGGGTGTTTGCCAGGTCCAGACAGAAGGAAGGGGTGAGAGGCGGCATGGCAGGTTAGAGGGACAGCGCGACAACATCTTGTGTGGAAGAGAGAGGCATGGCCTGGCCACAGCACACACTTGGTGACTCCTTATTTTCCAGCAGGTTCTGCTTATTAGAAGAGATGCACGGACAGTTACCCACCTCTTCAAATGAAGCAGTAGAAACATGAAGGAGGAGAGAGAGAAGGGAGGCAGAGGCTGGCTGGTACCTAAAAACAGTGGAGCCAGCCTTGCCCTGTACCCTGCTGAGGATACCAGGCACGCATGCTTTGATGTCATGTGCTAGGCAGCTATCTCTTCTGCTGTCTGGGTTGCAAAAGCATCCTGCAGCCAAACACCTTCAGGGACAGGGGACAAAACATGCCTTCTGCCCCTTCCAGTTCTGGTTCAGAATTCCTGTGGGCTGCCTGGCTCATGATTCCTGGCTCAGCTGCCTTGGTCTGTTCTGATCTCTTTTGTGGCCTAAGATGAGAAGCTACAGTAGCAGCGGCAGGCAGTGGCAGAACAGCAAAGCTGAGAGTTTCTCCCCTTTGTCCGTCACCAGTGTGGCTGGTGCCACCAGCTACAACTGCCACATCTTGACTTCTCATTCCTGGGGCAGGCAGGAAGCCTGCATGGAACATGAAGGGGAGAAATATTTCCCCCCTTTGTTTCCCCTATACATACGGCAGCAGGATGGGGGGCAGCAGTGCAGACCTTTGCTCCCGAAGGCAAAATTTGCAGATCCAGCCCTGGTGTTTGCAAAAGGGCTTTCAAGCAGCTCCATGCTCTGCTTTGGCTGTGTAGGCCTGTTTCCAGTAGGGCAACTGGTACCGGTACACACGGCCAAACTTGGCAGGATTTATAACCCGCTTATTAGCACTGGCAAAGCATCAACACAACCTCTGTCTGCATTTTATTCTAGGGGGTCCTAACTACAAAAGGGACACGGGTGGCGCTGTGGGTTAAACCACAGAGCCTAGGGCTTGCCGATCAGAAGGTCGGCGGTTCAAATCCCCGCGAAGGGGTGAGCTCCCGTTGCTCGGTCCCAGCTCCTGCCCACCTAGCAGTTCAAAAGCACGTCAAAGTGCAAGTAGATAAATAGGTACCGCTGCAGCGGGAAGGTAAACGGCATTTCTGTGCGCTGCTCTGGTTCACCAGAAGCGGCTTAGTCATGCTAGCCACATGACCTGGAAGCTGTACACCGGTTCCCTCGGCCAATAAAGCGAGATGAGCGTCGCAACCCCAGAGTCAGTCACGACTGGACCTAATGGTCAGGGGTCCCCTTTACCTTTTACCTAACTACAAAGTTTCCTTCATCCTTTTTGCCTTTGTGACATACCAAGACTTTATCCCGTCACTGAAGTTAAGGTAATATTTACAGTGCAGGCTCATTTGTTGCAACTGATTAGCACTCCTTGAACAAGCTGTTAGCACACAGGCCACAAAAGCCTTGCTCTCTGGACCTCAGACACTGTTGCAGCACTAAACAGAAAGCAAACATATTGTTTGGCTTCATAACCTTCTCACCCCACCCCAACCTGTGTGCTTTTATGGAGTAGATGAAGTGATGAATTGCAGTGGAACAGTTAGCTGCTGAAAACTCGCAAGCTTTTATTCTCACAGGGTCTCTTTCAGCCTTGTGAGTTTTGGACAAAAGTAAAACAAATAATTGGGACGCAGGTGGCGCTGTGGGTTAAACCACAGAGCCTAGGGCTTTCCGATCAGAAGGTCGGTGGTTAGAATCCCTGCGACAGGGTGAGCTCCCATTGCTTGGTCCCTGCTCCTGCCAACCTAGCAGTTCGAAAGCACGTCAAAGGTAAACGGCGTTTCCGTGTGCTGCTCTGGTTCACCAGAAGCGGCTTAGTCATGCTGGCCACATGACCTGGAAGCTGTATGCTGGTTCCCTCGGCCAATAATGCGAGATGAGCTCCGCAACCCCAGAGTCGGTCACGACTGGACCTAATGGTCAGGGGTCCCTTTACCTTTACCTTTTTAAAACAAATAATTATTCATCTGGTCCCAGTACTGGACGAGGCAAAAAAATGCATAGGATTGGGTACGAGGATCTTTGTGCCAGTCAGTGGAATAGAACAGCAAGACATCCAGATAACACACCGATGTAGCCTGACTCAAAACGGTGCAACTGTAACATGCGCAAGGCCTTGAACAAATCATGGCCAGAGTTACAACACTAAGCACCTCACCGACAGGACTCGTGATGACAGCATCACAAAACATGTGGCAAAAAGCCGCGAAGCACCAAGCCCGAACAGACCACAGGATGCTCTCCAGAAATAAGATGTTGACATACAGGAGGCTGTACTGGTGCAAGTACTGGTAAATCAGCCGTACTTTGTAGACACTCATAGAATCAGGGTATTAATTTCCCAGCCTTAAAATAGAAATAAATGGTGGGCAGAATCGCAGTGCAGTCGGCGAGGTTACGGACATGAGAAAATGTTACACACACCAGCTCTGAGACTTGGGAAACAAGCAGACCATATGTAGAAATATATTCTGGCCCCATGTATAGTTTTCAGGAGATCTTACACTGCCTGAACTAGGGATGGAAGAATCTGTCAATTTCAGCTCTTTCATTTTAATGCATATTTCCCCTTAATATATGCTTTTTTGTAAACATTGGTTGGTTGGAGAACTGCATTGCAAAATTTCAATAAACCCAGATTTCAGAGGATGACTGTGTTTTGGCTATCTTATTGTTTTGAAAAGTGTGAATCTTCAAATGCTGACTTGATTGGATTTGTCCCTCATCCCTAGTTAGGACTTAGCCATAAGGAAATTATTGTGGATGGAATCCATAGCCCATTTGTTTTTTTTTTCAATGACATGCAGCTTCAGCTAATGCATGCTTACTCAGAAGTAGGCACCACTGTGTACAGCATGGTCTACTCCCAGGGAAGTGCACTTGGATCTCTTTCTTGTGTTACAATCCTATGTCCAGTTAGCCAGGAGCTAGCTCCACTCAACACAACATAATTATTATTTTTTTGATAAAGATGTCATCATGGGAGTGGGCTACAAACCACTCCAACAGAGGTAAGGCTCCAATCCTTAACATCTTTGCATTTATACGACTTATCTGCACATTTAAAAGTTGAGGATCAATGTGCCAGACATGTCTGTGCACCGTGACTTAGCTGGATGGATCTGCCCAGCTTCCACCGGCACTTGCTAGCACAGCCAGGAATCTGAGAGGTGCGTTTCCAAGCATCAGATAACATGAATTCAGCAGGCCTGTCACTTAGAAGCATTTAGGACTGCCAACTCCCATACCGACCCCTGCTAGTCCAAAGATCAAACTAGGGCGTTGCAAGCAGATGGCACACTCCAAAAGAATGACAGTTGCGTAAAAGGGGGGGGGAGGAACAACCCTCGGCACCCTCATTGGATGTGGCATCTCTTCCTTCGCAGTATAAATCAGTCATGAGATACTCTGCTCTCTGGACTGTCAGCACATGTTCTATCCACTGGATCAGAGTAGCTCTCATTGTCACCCTTCTCTATGCATTTCAGTCCTACCTTGCCCATCAAGCATGGCGACGTCTTCCAAAGATATCCCTCCCTCTCAATGCTTCCTCCATTGCATCAACACATCCTTCACTTTACTGTGACTTGGACCTATATAGAACCACAGGGGGAGCGAGGAGAATAACATGCACCTCTTCAGATGCTTCACACACCTGAAACTTGATCTATAAAGAGGTGCTGCTGGAAGCATTGGTTTACAGCATCTCTGGCAGCTAAGCTGTGTGAGGCAGGTCACTGGAGGCTATGGACCAGGGTTAGCTGGCTTTCTGTGTGTGAATTCATTCCACATGTGAAGAAACACAACGGCATGCTTGAAAGGCTGCACCTTCACGATTAAATGCTTCCTCCAACCATCTCGCCGGTGCGTTTTTCTTTTCTAAACCTGTTCAGCACTGCAGGTGTGTTGAAGTCATCGTCACTTGCATCGTGCCCAGCGAACGGGAAGCGGAAATGGATTTCCCGCACCTGCTGATCACCTGTTACAGGTAGGCTGGCCAGATGCTAAAGAGGATCAAGCTACTGCGCTTTTAATAGTAGTAGTGCTCCAGAGGAAATCTCAGCAGGAGTAGCTTGCAGGACCAGCTGCACCTGCTGAAATGCCCTCCTCTGCACAACTGTCAAGGGTACAGGAGGCCTCTCCTCTTGCTCTCTTACAAACAACTGCTTCCAGAGGCTTGACTTACCCATTTCCCATGCGGGTTGTCCATGTCCCTTGTACATCCCGTGCTTCTGCCTTTAGTTCCTTGTTTTTAGGAGGCTACAGGGCAAAATAATTGGGCTAAACTTGAAAATGTAAAGAAAAAGAGGGTACTTTTTATCATATGTGGTGGCCATGTAAGATGATAAAAGACTTCTGGGAAATGATATATAATGAAATGGGAAGAAATGTTGAAAATAACTTTTCCTAAGAAACCAGAAGCTTTTCTTTTAGGTTTTATAGGACCAGAGATCCCGAAGGACCAGACGAAACTATTTATGTACGCGACCACGGCTGTGTGGACTCTCTTAGCCCAGAAATGGAAAGGTGGTACAACTCCGACCAAAGAAGAGTGGCAGACAAAATTGATGAACTATGCCGAGATGGCGGAACCTACAGGAAGAATTAGAAACCAGGAAGAGGAGGTATTTAATAAAGAATGGGGAAAGTTTATAATTTATTTGAAAAGCTATTGTAAACAATTACATACATTGGTAGGCTTGACAGATTGACAGATTGACAAAGGATTTATAAAAATAGTTATGATAGAGATGCAGAGGGGGTAATTATTACATTAAGAGGGAAGTCAGAAGGGATTATATGTTTATGTATTATATTTGTTTATGTAAAATAGAAAATGCAAAAATAAAATTTATATTTAAAAAATGAAAATATGTACTGTTTGTGGATTTAATTAAGCTCACACCCACTTACCTTTCTCCTCTCAGTTAGGCACATAGGAAGCTGTCTTATAGAACGTGAGACAACTGGTCCATCTAACTCAGTATTGTCTAACAGTCAGAATCTTTCCAAGCCCTACCTCAAATTGCCAGAGATTGAACCTGGCAACTTACGCAATACAAAGCAGATGTTCTGCCAACTGAGCTATGACCCTTCCCCCAAATTCAAGTACCTAGCAGCATGTAGATCAACCACGTCAGATAAATAATAATAATAATCCTGTTCCTCTTGCTTTCATTGAATCACAATGTTTGTTCCTGCTTCCTTTGTGGAATTTTTATTGCTGCTTAGTTTTATTGATATTGGGCCAGATTCAACGAAGGGCTCCCGCTAGCAGCAGCTTACGCAAGGATTTCCACCCGTACAATGGGGCTTTCCTCCTGCATCTCATAGACCCACCTCAAATTGGCTGGGGAGGGGGCTGGGGGGGGAGCTCCAGAACAGCACTCGGGGGGAGGAGAGAGGCGATGATTCCATCAAGTACTGACAATGTTTGAATTCCTCACGTTGTTTACTTGAAACCAACTTAATGGTGCTTTCTGCTTTTTAATACTTAGTTCTAGGTCTGTTTTAGGTTGGTAGCTCAGGTCATTCTTTTTAGGATATTTAGAACTTCTTTTTAAGTATAGGAAGCTCTCTGGGATTATTGTTTGAGACTGAAAATAGAGCAGAAACATTCTAAATAAATGAATGAAAATAATATCTCGCAAAAAGGGTAAGCCATATGTAGGATGTAACCATGTTCTCTCTGAAGGATTCACAACCTTAGCAAGGCTACATTCTATATGATTTATTTTTCCAATGTGATTTGGGGGTGCAGACATGACCAGAGTACCATGGGATGAAATTAAGAGACAAACCCTTGACTCTGACCCTTTTAGGTTTTTGTAAAAACCACCACCACCTTACAAATGTATTGGACCTTCCTGTTCTTGGGAAAGAACATTGCTTTGACCTGTCCGAAGGCAGCAGAGGAATTGCCTTTGGTCCAAGTTTCACACAAGAAGATAGGAAGACATCTATACCAAGTCAAACGACTTGTCCGTTTAACACAGCACCGTCTAGTCTGACTGCAACAGCCCCATAAGCAGCATAATGTCTTGACAGAGGAAGCACAACCAATTGGATCGAGGAATCTTTCTCGTCAATTAAGCTGGTCTCAAAAAACTTCTGAGAGCCTTCCCTTTCGTTCTGAGAAAGGGGACTTTTCTAGTTTTGAGGGGCATAGCATGCAGGCAATGAACCTTGTTTTTATTGACTGTTTTTAACGGTATATTTGTGCGTGATTTTGTATTGCTTTTAATATGCCTTGTTAATGCGGCTTTTACTTAAAAGCAAGTTATAAAACTTTTAATAATAATAATAATAATAATAATAATAATAATAATAATAATGGATAATGACACAGGTGGAAATTTTGAGAAACCGGACTGCTGAGGCTATTTGCTCACTCTCATCCTATGGCCATCAGCATCCACTCTGCTTTCTGATGTATTCCATGACATCAGTCTCTGTTGCCCTTTCCTCATGACCCGATTGCCACAAATCCTTCCATCCAGTTTCAATCTTTATTCCCCAGTCCTTGACCGACAAAAATGAACAGAGAAAGGGGGTGGGGGAGAAAATTCCAAATTCTGCAAAACATATCCACTCAAGATTTTGCAGCCACATTAAAGCATGTTATGCAAACATCCCTAATTTGCATATATAAAAACACACCGGGTTTTCGCAACTGCACTATGAGGAATTTTTGTGTAGAGTCCTGACCTCCTCCAACTTTTCGTCTGTGGTTGCCAAGTAAAAAGCCTGTATCTTTCAGAGCTGAGTAGCAGCTGCATGGTGGTTCATGCAGGGCACTGAGATAGACATCAACATGCGCTTAAGACAGACAACTTCTGTCGCTCACACAGTGTATCTATATGGATGCCAAACCCGTTAATTACAGCTCTGTTGGTCCTACAGCTGATGCGTATCTGTAAAAGACAAATGTGATCACATCTTCCAGCCATTCCTGCTGCATGCTAACATGCTCCCTACCAGCTGCACATTTGGCATCAGTGCGAAGGGGCTGTACATGTGTGCACAACACATGCCTACATGTAGGGGTATGCAACTCTGAGCCTGAAAAAACATGCAGAACTGAAACAGAAAGTGGGAAAGAAAATCATTCTCCTCATTCTCTCTTCCAGCTCTATGTACTTTCCAGGGGTTGGAAAGGTAACCTCTTGCCGCTTCATGATGAAGGGGCCAGAAAGCCGGGGTGAGGCTGCCTCCGATGCTTCTCAGGCAGCAGTGTCATTGCACCCATTGGTGACCCCGGGGTAATACTGCAATGGTATTTTTCACATTTTGAGATTAATCCACTCTCGCCAACCTCCCTTAATATCTCCCGGCCCATTTCTAGCATGGCATTTGCTGACCTTTGGCTGCAGCAGGTTGATTCCGTTAAGGAGTCACGAAAACCTCTGACAAATTATCTGTGCTGAATTTCTATTCTCTTATCTAGCAAATGTACCTTCCATCTACTGACCAGATGTCACCTTGTTAAACACACTTTTGAAAAACATCCCAGCCTCTGAAAGGCAAAATGATTTCCTCGTTGAAATTATACCCATTTGCAAGGTGTGGCTATACTTAACTTCCTTTTCTAAGAGCTATTAGATCCTCAGAGAAAACTGGCAGAAGAAACTCTGCTTCTGCCTGAACTAGGCTGCTGTTTTTTTTGTTTTTATAGACCCCCCCCCCAATATAATTCAGGCTTGCTGGCTCTCCCACTTTGAACATCATTCTCCTCCTGATCTTTAAGCTGGCCTGCCTCCCGGCAGCTTTGTAGTCTGCTTGGCCTTTTATTTTGTTTCTCCTAATGACTACTGTAAAATAGTTATTGTATTAAGCATTTGTGATGTGACAGGCAATCCCATCAATCTGAGCTTGCCACAGTATCAAAACAAATTGCATTGCAAGCTCCTCTGCATGCTAAAATAAGACATGTAAATGATCAACTGCTAGATCAAAGCGCAGCTCCTTGCCTGACCTCAGCTCCTATGCAGGTTACTTAATGAAGGCAAATTTTGCTGCAAGTGCAAAACGTAACCGTGTTTACCTTTCACCAACATGTTTAACCTTTACCAGCATGCTAAGGCAAACATATCTAACTACAGCTATTTTTGATCCTCTCTGTTGAGTGTTTCAGAGGTGGACCCAAGACTCAAGCGACACAAGCTGAGCTGAAAACAAGAAATCTGGAAGCTGCGCTGTCAATTGACTATATGCACAAGAAATTGCTTCATTCTTAGGTCTTAGGTGGTTTTTTATTTATTTTTCTTGTTGCTATTTGTGGTTTTAATCCTATTTTATTGTACCCTGCCCTGGGGTCGCTTTTGAGGTGAAGGACAGACAGACAGACACACACACACATACACACCCTACGCATTTCCCTGGCTTTTCTTCCCCTGCCCCAAATGCCACATGAACTCAGTCAACCACTGACTTGGCAGCCCCATTGCACGGCCAGAACACATTCCTTCCCCATGCTGTGGTTTAGTCACACCAGTAGCATCCTCCTTCACTCTCATCGCTAACCCCCTCCTTTACCCCATTGACTTCAATGGAAACAAAGGTCCCTTGGCAGGATGCAGCAACCTCTGGGAGCCCAGAGGTTGCAGCATCCTGCCAAGGACCTTTGTTTCCATTGAAGTCAATGGGGAGAAGGAAGGGTTAGTCTGCAGGATATGTGTAGCAGTGGACTTCCCTCGTGCATTTGGTGAGGTGGCTTTCGAATACAGGCTAAAGGCAAAGAGTTGCAAAGGGACAGAGGGGAAAACTGAGGTGGCCTGATCTGGCAAAGCGCCACATGGGAATATGCCTTCTGTCGGATCAGACGGCTTGTCATTTAACCTGGTAGTGTATACTCGATCAAGACTGGCAGTGGTTCTCCAGGGTCTCAGCTGAAGGTCTTTACCATTATCCTCTACTGCAGGCCCTTGGGCCCTTCAGGCCTCTCTGTCTGCCCTCAGCGCGCTCCCCAGGCTGCACCCGTGTCACTACAAGTGTTTTTGCCTTGATGAAACGAACTCTGCTTCTTGCTTGTCTGAGCAGAAGGTAAAGAGAAACGTATGACGTAAGAGCTGTTCGACAGTGGAATTTGCTGCCAAGGAGTGTGGTGGAGTCTCCTTCTTTGGAGGTCTTTAAGCAGAGGCTTGACAGCCACCTGCCAGGAATGCTTTGATGGTGTTTCCTGCTTGGCAGGGGGTTGGACTGGATGGCCCTTGTGGTCTCTCCCAACTCTATGATTCTATGATTCTATGTATGAGTCTCTGTGGAAAGTAACCTACTGTATAAAGGTGACATTTACATGCATTGCTCTGTCTGCTTTTGCTGCTGGCCATTGTCATGTGGCCCTCAGCAGGTCACTCAGAAAGGAATTGGGCCCTCAGGATGGAAGGTTTCTCCACCCCTGTGTTACACGTTGTGAAACCCTCAGCTACTAGATTAAAGCTAAATGTAAACTTTTTATTCTTATTACAGGAGCCAAACAAACTAAGAACAGATGTAGCATGGCCTGACTCTGCTCCTACTGGAGAGCTGCCATAATCTCAGCCTCAGGGAGCCAGACTCATTCAGTGAGCAGCAAAGGTTTCTGCTGCAGTGGACCCAGGGTCCTCCTGCCTCAGACGTTTGCTTGGCTTGCTGCTTGTGGGAATGTTTGAGACAAAGCATGCCAAAGGAGAAGGATTCCTCCTGCTGCAGTTTACAGGTGTCCTCGCCTCCACCCAGGGTTACTCCCTCCAGTATGAATAAGTTAAACGTGCATCAAAGTCAGGTGCAGCCAGAGTGATCTGCCTTCAGTGCGGCTGCCTGCACACCAGACTTTTAAAGCACCTGACTTCCCCTGAAAAATCCTGGGACCTGTAGTTTACCCTGACACACAGAGGGAACGCTGCAATTCCCAGCACCCTTAACAAACTACAGTTCCCAGGATTCTTGGGGAAGGCAGTCATGCACTTTAGATGTATGTGTGCATCTTGCATCTCTGTACCTGCACCATAAAACTAGTAATAAACGGCTACTTCGTGCGTACACGCACACACTAATTCGTGCAAGCAGCCCACTGAGACAGGTATTTATTTATTTTTTTATTATTATTCATTATTCATTATTTATTAAATTTGTAAACCGCCCTTCATCTGCAGATGTCAGGGCGCTTCACAACATAAAAACAAAATGGGGGGGCGAGCCCTGCCACTGCTATCCCATGGCATCTGCTGCCTAGGGCAACTGACTCACTTTGGCTAATGGCAGGGCCGGCCGGCCCCACCCACAGCTCCTACCAGTTTCAGCTTGCCTGTGGGGACTCAGAAGCAGGGTGACTCAGACCGGGTCTGCAGTAAGGAGAGGGCAGTTAACACGTTTGTGCCCACCACATTCTAAGAAACAAGAGCCACACACTTAACCTAAAAAGGACTTTGGCCCTCAAACTTCTTCATTCTCACAGCAAGCCCGAGAGGTAAATCATTACGAGCTTTATTTTCCTCTTTAAAGGGGAAATTGCGAGATGAAGCAATGCGGCTCAACTTCTATGCATGTTGACTCAGAAGTAAGTTCCACGAAGTTACGGGGGACTTTTTCAACAGCAAAGGTGTACAGGGTTATGGATTTCTTTCATCTGACCTGATAGCGGCCCTAAGTGACCAATCAGGGTCCCAGCTGTACTGCCCCTTGAAGCATTCATTTCATTTAATGGCATCTATAACAGTAAGCTTGTGGAGTGTTTGGTTTGGGGGGATTCTCAGGTCAATTCTGTACTGAACTATACTTGCTCTCAGGCGATAGACCAGTGGTGGCTAACCTTGACACTCCAGATGTTTTGGGACTACAACTCCCATCATCCCTGACCACTGGTCCTGTTAGCTAGGGATGATGGGAGTTGTAGTTCCAAAACATCTGGAGTGTCAAGGTTAGCCACCACTGCGATAGACACTAGACAAGCAGAAGGAAGGACTTCACTTTCTGGAGCCATCTGCACCACCATCTTAATACAAGCTCCTTTGGTATTATCAATAATGTAGCTGAATTTTCCTAAACCGAATTCAACCCTTATGTTTCTGTAAAGGTGGGACAAGGGCCTTTCCACAGCAGCACTATCTGCACGTTTCTTGAAGGCTTTAAAAATTTCACCAGGAACAAATGGATGTTTGCCTTAAATTTTGCACCTAAAGCACACTGTAGGACCTCTCAACACATTGTTGCTTCTGCCTTTCTTCAAATAGCCCATCAAGAAAAAGTACAAGCTAGTCCTGTATCAACTCTGCATCTATATTGGGCGAAGTGGTGGAGGCACATGTAAAAAAATGGTATCTCAAATGAGAGGGGACTTTGCTGTTGCTCACTGTTATAAATGCTATTAAACAGAATTAGTCATTCAAGGTGCAAGCAGGTTGCCATTTGGCCACTTAGTACCAAATTAGATGGGATGAAGGAGATCCATAATAGGCTTTCTTATCTCTTTACTGTAAAAAGCAGTGATAGGGTGCACAAATTCAGGCCCGCCCTGTGCTGCTTGGTTACAATGATTTAGCCCTTCCCTTTTATGCTATTTAACCTGATGGAAATCACACACACACACACACACACACACACACACACAAACTGCTGCAACTAAAGTTCGCTCTGTTAGGGAAAATATTTAGTGTATCTTTAAGTACCTGTAACCTGGGCGGATCAGAGACTTTGTGTTCCTGAAGATCACACCGGCTCAAGAGAAAACCTCATTATTAAGATTTGAGTCACGGCACAACCCTGGAAAATGTTCCTAATGCCAAGACTCAGTCCTGGGATCTATATGAAGCAACGTTAAACATGGGCAGAGCCCAGCCTGCCCACCAGTGACACCACACACACACACACACACACACACACACATTTGGGGTCAATGAATGGGAAAACCATAGCTGCCAAGCAGATACGAGTCTTGGACCTTTCTTAGAACTAAAATGCATACATTCCCTTTCTATCTGAACCGGGGCCCCCTTAGCACTGCACAGCTCGGCTGTTCCTTATTTTGTCAAAACAAAATAAAAAATTTTTTCCTTCCAGTAGCACCTTAGAGACCTTATTCTGTGTAAGTTTCACCTTGCAGCGCTAAATGGAGCAAAGGCAGGAAAGAGCAGGGCTGGGCTTCCCAACCCGCGCCAGGACTCTGCAGGGTGCAGCCCCAAGATAGGCTTTTCGTACCCGGGGGCTCGGGGGAAGGTCCCGATCAAGGAAGTCTTTGAGCATGTGCGAAGTGCCTTGCGGATCGGCGCTCAGCCACCCCACTAGGGAACATCTGATCCCTGGCACCTCTCCGCCGCCTCCTCGCCCCATCATGTGCGGGGATAGCCTGGCTTCCCTCACCCGCCTCCAGTCCTTCTTCTCTCTGCGCGCGCGCGCACCCAAGCAGACAGCAGGAGAGGAGCCAGGCCGGGGTGGGGGGGGGGGAGAGAGAGAGAGAGAGAGAGGGATCACCCTATCACGTTTTGTCGGCGGCGGCGGCTTCGCCTGCTTGTGTGGCCGGGAGCGGCGAGGGCGGGGGCCTCGGGAGAGGCTGAAGCGTTGTCCAACACGTGAGGCTCATGTGATGGAGGGGAAGGCAGGTCTGTCCCTCCCTCCGGTAGCAGCCAGACGTGCCCGGAGTCACAGGGTAGAACACGTAGCTCCAGTCCACCCACTCGCTCACATTTAACCCAGCCTGCAGCCTTCCAATTACTCCTCAGCTCGCCAGCTCCCGCGCGACCCGGTGCAGACGCCCAGCGCTGCCAAGTAGAAGGAGGAGGACATGAGCAACTAAGAGCAGCCGCAACCGACGCCGCTAGCTGATCTCCTGCGCTCTTCCGGCGCCGCTTCTTTTTTTGGGTGCCAGGCGCGCACCGTTTGCTGGAAGGGCAACATCCCGGCTCAGTCACTGGATTCGCGTTGACACGAAGCAGCGTGCCTGCCAGCCAGCTATCTAGCTTGCCAGCCTCCACCTTACTTCCAGGAGAGAACTTGGGTTGTGGGGGAAAAAGAAAGCAAGCAAGCCGGTTTAAATGGAAAGGATCCCCAGCGCTCAGCCTCCTCCTCCACCACCACCTTGCCTGGGCAAGCTGGCAGCTCTGGAGGGCAGCGAAATGGCAGGGTAAGTGCCGCCACGGAAAAGGATATCACGGGCAGATTTGCTGATAAATGTTTCAAGGCTGCGATCGCAAACGCGCTGACCCGGGATTTTAAGTCCCATGGAAGCCAACGCGGTTTGCTGGCGAGCAGACGTGCCGGGGCTTGCGCTGCGATTCGCTTTCCGAGCCCATCCGGCCGGTCTGGGTCCGCATTGGCAGCCTCCGAATTCCGCCCCACATGGCACCTACGGGCTTCAGTGGGTTCTGGGTCTGCGTGCGGAGGGGGAGATGGTTGTCCCCTTGGTTATGAGTGATATAACGTTTTTTGTCCTCTGCAGGTTGGATTTCGCTCATATTTATCAAGTTTACAAGCCCAGAAGAGGGTTAAAAAGGGGTGACGACAGCAAGGTAAATGCAAGAATTTTCCTTTCCTTTTCCTTTTTTGTTTGTTGGCATCTTTGGTTTTTGCCCACTTTTGAGATGGTTTAATGCACAGTTTGGGTTCGAATATAAGGAAGTTGTCCTGTGAAATATATATGAAGTAGCTTGGTGGGTTTCTTTTACAAAA
This sequence comes from Darevskia mixta, assembly GCA_034641385.1. Classification (NCBI taxonomy): domain Eukaryota; kingdom Metazoa; phylum Chordata; class Lepidosauria; order Squamata; family Lacertidae; genus Darevskia; species Darevskia mixta. Next base: position 7,873,974 of record JAWWNH010000013.1, read on the forward strand.
CAACAACACCCCAGTGTGCACAAACGTGGTTTTTTGTTTTGTTTTTAGGAAATAGACTTTTTAAGGGTGGGACGACACTGTTAAGAAGATTTTCTTTTTAAGGAAAAACAATTTTAGTGTAGATAAGATTTACTTCCTTGTCATAACCTAAATTAATCCATTAGTTGTAGCTGTATAAAATACTTTTCTGGGCATGATCAAAATGCATAAATTTTGTGGTACTTGGAGGATTTTGCTTCTGCCTTAAGGAAATGTTTCTTCCTCTGCCTGCTCCCCCCCTTATGGCTGCGCAGCTTTATGTTTTAGAGCCCCTGAGAAAAGGTTGTCTCCATAGCACTCAAGAATCACTTTTCATTCAGAGTGATGCAATTGTTTTTCTCCCCTTTTGACTTCCAGGAGACCTATAAGCTGCCCCACAGACTGATAGAGAAGAAAAGGCGTGATAGGATTAATGAATGCATTGCCCAGCTGAAAGATCTCTTACCAGAACATCTCAAACTTACAGTAAGTGAAAATCTGGCCACTGCCCAAAATCATCTTCCTTTTGGGGAGCATGTTGGGTTTAATGGATCTTTGTGCAGGTAAAAGTGCCACCTAGAGGTTTTCTGGAGTGCTGCAGATTTAACTGGGGAGGGTTGCATTTCAGGGTTTGGATTGCCACTTCGAGTCTCCCGGTTTTGTTTCCAGTGAGATCAGTTTCTCAAGAACTTGCATGCATGGACTGGACCAGATGACACATTGAAATAAACAGGGATTAGATAAAAGTTTTTTTTCTGGAGCTTACTGGATAGCTTTTAATGTGGATTTGCTAGTGACTCCTTTCCATATTGTTATGTTTTTGCTTTGGATCCCATGGTTTCAGGTAGTTGAATTCCTTTTAGGCTAACCTTCCCCAACCTGGTGCCCATCTAGAAGCTATTGCGTTCCAACTCCCATCACCCCTGACCATTGGTCATGCTGGCTGGGGCTCGTGAGAGTTGGAATCCAGCAACATTTGGAGGGCACCAGTCTGGGGGAGGCTGGATTAGACCACAGCTCCAAGCAACCCGTTCTGTGGTATTAAGGACTGCATTTTTTTTAAGTGACAGGCAGATTGTCTAAATTATTATTCAGGGTTGTTTGGGAAATCAGTGTTGCCTGCTTCAACTATTTGCTTTGCCCTATTTAGTCACAGCAAAAGAAAAACCTTACGTTGGAATTCCTCGTTTTACGACTGAGGTGCCAGCAGGGCAGATACATAAAACTTGTGTTTATTATGCAGACACACTTTTTTTTTGGGGGGGGGGGAGACACACAAAATGACCCTAGCCTTTTTTAAAGATAATACTTTTTAGCTTATAGAATACATGGATTTAAATAGCTGTCAGTCAGAATAAAAATGAGTGCCACATCGTGCTTAGACCCATTCACATCCTTATCAAGCTCCCCACCCTAAACTGCCCAATCAGTTATCAGTCTTGTGTTTAGGCTCCTTCCCCCCCCCCTTTCCAGCCATCCTCAAATGAACCATTTTTCTCCCTTCCCAGACATTAGGACACTTGGAAAAGGCGGTGGTTCTTGAACTTACCTTGAAGCACGTGAAAGCACTAACCAGTCTCATTGAACAACAGCAGCAGCAGATCATTGCCCTCCAAAAAGGTCTACATGCTGGTGAGTACTCTGACTGGTGCTGTTGTTACCCTGACCAGGAAAGCTCCTGGAGATTGCGATGACTCTATTCCTCACACTTTTTATACTCTTGCTAATGTCTTCCAAATCCTCTTCAGCTAATCGTGCAAGCGTCAGAGCAGCCCTGTGGATTTCAGTGGAACTGCTCCGGGGGAAGAGGGCTCTAATTCTTCCCTGTGTTATCGAAAGTATATAAAACTTGTCCATATCCTTTGCGCCCTTTTCATTCAAAACTAGCTCTTTATTTGAAATTCAATCAGGTTTTTTTTAAAAAAAGAAACCCTGCTGTATCACCTTCATGTCAGGATTTCTGGCAGGGTCAGTTTCCCCCAACATGGTGTTCCAGCAACCTAGAAGCCTGGAATAGCTTCATTCAGAGCCCTCTTCTCCTGCATAATGTCATTCTGTGCCTTCTGCTGCCCTTTAACTTCCCCCTAACCAAGTCTTTGCTTCTTCTCCGATAAGCCCTGTCTCCTCCTCCTTTACACTTTCTGCCCCATTTCTATATAGCTTAAAACAGGCATTGGCAAACTCGGCCCTCCAGATGTTTTGGGACTACAACTCCCATCATCCCTAGCTAACAGGACCAGTGGTCAGGGATGATGGGAATTGTAGTCCCAAAACATCTGGAGGGCCGAGTTCGCCTATGCCTGGCTTCAAATGTAAAAGCCACACCTCCCTCTGCAAAGTCACATGGTAGCCCTCTGTGGTTGTTGCATCCAGAGTTGCTTGCCATGCAAATCACCACTGATATGTGGATAGTTTTTATGCCAGGGATGTGTTGCCTGCGGCCTTCCAGATGTTGGAGGATTTCAGCTTCCATCATTCCTGGCCACACTGGTTTAGGGGATATGACCCCAAACAAGGTCTTGCAGTGTCACAGGCTCCGAATCTTGGCTCTGTGCCGTTGCGAGCTGCCACCAGGAACGGCCAAGCAAGGACCAAACATGTCACCGTGTGATGGGGGCAGGTCTATGCAGCAAACTGCTCTTGACATTGCAGCTGCAGTGCAGAACGCTACAAGGGGCGAGTGTCATGGGTCTTACTATATCAACTTGTTTGCAGTTAAGTTGACCTACCCTTGCTGAAGTCTGTAGTGGCTTGGGCACTTCAGGGGCTGTAACATACACTGAAGCTGACCGAAACCTCAAGCGGTTTATTTTCATTCCACGGTTCACCCAACACACTGGAGTCTTGCATGATAAGAACTAGTTTGCTTCCTGTTATGTTTGTTTGCTGTGCTTCAAAGGCTCCTGTTAGACCAACGGAGACATTCCAACGCAGTGGAAGTCTTCCTATCGACTTGAGAGAAGCCTGAATATCACCCTTGCAGGTTCAAACAGCTACTCAGCTGAAATAAGGTGTCTTTCTCCAGTACTGATCCCAAAATAGGTGGCTTTACAAAGTCTCGGGTTACTACCCTTTCCATGCTGGCCAGAGGGAGTTAGCTGTGCTGAACAGTGTCTTGCTTTTGAGTAAACATGCATAAACTTGTGCTGTATGGTTATAATAATGACTGGTTTACCTTTTTGTTTAACTTTTCTGATATATTCATTTTAAAAAATCTTTTCCCCTTCTGGTGTTTCCTCAGATGAGCTGCCCCCAAGGAGCCTTGACTCCAGCCAGGAGGTGTTCCGGTCCGGTTTCCAAATGTGTGCCAAAGAAGTGCTGCAGTACGTGGCCAAACACGAGAACAGCAAGGAGCTGAAATCCTCCCAGCTCATCGGCCACCTGCACAGAATGGCCTCCGAGGTCCTTCAGGGTGGAACCAGCAGGAAGCCTGGCGATGCTGCCCCTAAACTTACGGAACTGAAGGAGAAGTCTGGCGCTCTGACCAAAGCTGCCGAGGCTCATGGGAAAAACTGCGTGCCTGTGATTCAGAGGACTTTTGCCCACTCTAGCGGAGAGCAGAGTGGCAGCGACACAGACACAGACAGTGGATATGGGGGAGAGCTGGAGAAAAGCGACTCCAAATCTGACCAGCAATATTTTAAAAAGGACGCTGAACTCAAGTATGCTGTCCAGGAGAGAATCAGCTCTATCAAACAAGAGACGGAGGACCCACCAGCCAAAAGAACCAGGATGGAAATGTTGGAGGACGAAGATCGTTTTAGCAGCGATGTGCTCGTCTCGCCAAGCAGTTTCCTGGGCCCTCACCCTCACCAGCCTCCTCTGTGCCTGCCTTTCTATTTGATTCCACCCTCAGCGACAGCCTACCTGCCTATGCTGGAGAAGTGCTGGTACCCGGCCTCTATGCCTCTCTTGTATCCAGGCCTCCCAGCCTCCACTGCAGCACTTTCGGGGTTAATGAACCCAGATAAGATTTCTTCTCCTTTACTAATGCCTCAGCAACTCCCTTCTCCAGGACCATCCCACTCCCCCATGGACTCTACTGCTCTGCTTCAAGCTTTGAAGCAGATGTCTCCTTTGAATTTGGAAACCAAAGACTAAACTTGGAGTGACTTTTCCTTGAGATTTTTCTCTCTCCCCCCACCCTCCTTTGCTGGATGAGTTTGTGATTATTTCAGGGTTCCCAGTCTCTCTCTCACACACCCTAAACTGGCTGAACTGAGAAGCACTGAGGGGAGTGGAGAGATCGTTGATCATTTTATATGTAGAGAAGCTGAGTCATCCCTTGCTTTGACTGCCCAGAGAATTTAGGAAAGACCTCAGAGATGAACCCAAATTAGTTATGTGAAGGAGAGGGTTCTTGCTGCTTCTCTTTGCCCCTCCTCGCCCCTTAAATGTGTTGATGGGCTTTTGTTTGCTTTCCTTTCTGCCATCTGCAAAGAAAGACCTGAATTGGTTGGCTAGGATTATATTTCAAAGCTGTGAATGAAAACTAAAAAAGTTAGATGGATTTAGACTCTTGTGAATATTACAAAAAAAAAAAAAAAGTGGTACTTCTCATGAGTAAAAGAGCTGGATTCAAACAGAGAGGCTTCCCCTCTTCCTGCTGCTGCCAATATTCAAAACCTTTTAACTTGACACTCACAAACACACATACATATATAGCAATTCAAGCATTGGGATCAGTCCTGCTTTTAGTAGTCACTGGCTGGCAGAGGCACAGTAAGCAATTCAGGGAGATTTTGAGACTGGATTCTCATCACATTTCTCCTGAATTGCATACATCATTTTCCTTTTAGTTTCTGCCTGGAAATTTTGTTCAGCTTGAGCTGTTGGATAGGGATGGTGACAAGAGAGAGAGCATCCCTGAGGAGCGTTTTATGCCTCCTTGTATCTCACTCTAGGCATTGCTTCTCGTAACTGCTAGGTAGGAATGTCTGGGACTTGTCCACAAGAAGTGGACAGATAAAGGAACATGCTGTGGCACGGTTCAGCTCTGGCAAACAAAAAACAAAATAAGATCAGACCAGACTGGTACTTTTACAAGGGAGCTGCCTGCCACCAGCTGTTTTACTATGGATCCTATTCTGTTGCAAGGATGTCAGCAGCATCATATTCTCTCAATCCATTCTCAATTTGCCCCCCCTCCTTGAAGGCGACAAGATCCGGCTGTTATGTAAGGGAGTTTCATGCCCATAGCAGGGTTTGTAACTTTCTTCTTCCAGGTACCAATGTAAACAGAATATGGAATGTTACAGTTTCTAAGATGAAGGCCTTACTCAGATAGCCCTTGTAGTCTGCGGTAGCAGAACTAGCAATGCTAAGCACTTCCCTGAAACCCATAAGGCTTTTTGTTTCTTCGTCCTGTTCCCCCACCCCCCAAGCAATACCTAATTCACCGGGTGTGGGATATATGGCACTTTTGCACTAAAGCAAGAGGCAGGCTTGCGATCCTGGTCTAGGCTGGGCAGGTATAGGTGGAAAGGATCCAAAAGTGAAAATAACACACCCAACCGAATAAATCTCCCCCCCACCCCCGCTCCCACTAGTTTGTATTAGAGCACATTTTAAATCAAAGAAACAATGATAGTTGGAGGGATTCCCCTCCAGCATCTGCTGCCTGAAGCTACTCTCTTAAGTTGCATTCTCCTAAGGCTGGACCTTGATGGTAGTTTATAAGAACTGCAGGAAGTGGATGAGCAATGCTCTCTGCAAAAGAAAAGCAGGTCTCTTGCCCGGGTGGCAATGTCAGTGTTGGCCATGAGTGCTCTTGATGGAGACCACCAGACGTGCTGTTTTGGTGTGTCGTAACCCTAGTTCTACAGCCTCTGCCCCGCTCCCCTGGAACTGATTGTGTCTGGCATGGGCTGTGAAGTTTGCACAACTGGTTGCCATATTCACTGCTGGAGTGCCGCAGTGGGAGACGTTCCCTTTCCCCCCTGGGACACTTTCCTGTGCTCATAGTTGTGTGCTGCCGCACCAAACCAAATAGTGTGAGAAACCATCATCTAGATGGAGCAGATGCTGCACTGGTGAATACTCCCATTTGATTTCGGCTATTTAAAACAGTAATAATAATCCATGTCATATGGTGGTGTCATCTCAGTAGTTCTGAGACATTCATAGAGCTCTGCGGTCCTACGAATTCTCCTTACACTATTGCACCAACTGCTAGAATGCACTATGCTGAATTGCAGATCGTATTTGACCATTTATTTTATTGTCTGTTTTCAAAAAAAGTTTTTTTTGGTACACAGTTGTTGCCTTTATTTGTAAAATCTGTTATAAATATAAATGTGTACATATAAATATATATTATATGGATATGTAAAAAAAATGTTTCAGAAGTCTATTATTTGTAAAACTACTTGAGTACAAAGAAAGTGGGAAATATGAATGTATTCCTGTTTTTCTTTTTATTGAGGAGAATGATCTATTCATCCTCTAGGGAGAGGTAGAGTGTTTATATTTTTGGAACCTTCCTGAACGTGGGGATATTGTAAATATTTTTATCAGAGTAAATGTTACGTAGTTGTTTTAAAAAAAATACTAAATAAAATTCTTTTTCCTGTGGAACATGAGCACTGCTTCTCTTTGTGGTTGAGGAATCCTTTGGTTGTCATAATAAAATACTGTCTGTGCCATCAACTGTATCCAGGTGTGAATGTCATGCAGTAGGGGTGGGGAACCAGCCCCCCCCCACCGGTGCTGTTGGACTACAACTTCCATCATCCTTGGCCATTGGATACACTGGCAAGTGCTGATGGGAGCTGGAGTCCTGGAGGGCCACAGGTTCCCTATCCCTGCTGTACAGAAGCAGGCAACAAGATCATGAATCCAAATTAAGGTTGGAATTCTTGGGTGGAAGTTGACTTAGCACTATCTAGTACATTGGGACAAGAGGCCTGCTGAGACAGCAACTGCAAATATGAGACACTAGGGTCCAAATGGTGGCACAGGGGAAACTGGGGCCAGCCCTACCATTGGGCAGAATGAGAGAGCCACTTCAGGCAGCTGATTTGGGGTATCACAAAAGGGCAGCAAATCATTAGTTATTCCAGTTCATTACAATTGTTACGTTTCACTGAGTGTGGGATTTTCTGCCTCGGGTGCTAAAAATAACTTGATTTGACTTGAGGGAGGGGGTGCTGTTTGCTTCTCTACTTCAGTCACCAAAATGCCTTTCCCTGACTGAAATTGCTCGTCTTCTCATTGTGCTTGGCCTAAGACTCAACTAGCTGCTGCTATTGTGCCACCGCAGCCCTCAAGTAAGGGAGGTTATGCAAGGTGGCCCACTTGAACTTTATTCTATGGTTGGTTGGTTTTTTGCTAAACAAGACGTAGAGAAAGCATCACTACTGGAGAAGACAGAAGTAGCCTTTTCTCTCTTAGGTAAAGGTAAAGGGACCCCTGACCATTAGGTCCAGTCGTGACCGACTCTGGGGTTGCGGCACTCATCTTGCATTATTGGCCGAGGGAGGCGGCGTACAGCTTCCAGGTCATGTGGCCAGCATGACTAAGCCACTTCTGGTAAACCAGAGCACCGCACAAAAACGCCATTTACTCTCTCTTACCCAGTGCCAAATACCACTGCTTACACAAAAAGCAGTCACTGAAGCCATTCCAAAGGTTTAAGACTGCCCACCGGCTTTTGAGTGGCTGTATGTCCTATTTTCGGGGGGAGGGACTCCTGTGTTTGAAGGCGACCTCTAAACTGAAGGATTGCCTGGTCTGAATCTGGTTTAAAGATAAAGGGCAATAAGAAGGGAGACCATCAAGGGCCTTGGAAGTTGCCCACCAACAGTTGTCTAGCACTCGGACCAAGTAGGTGCACCCGTCACCCGACTGCAGTCTTTCCCACAATGGTGGAATTGTAGTAATTCTTTCTAAATTTGCATCCACACATATAAATTAGCCTATGCAGACTCGATGCACACCTGTGTCCACTTTTAGTGATACGTTTACCCCCCCTTTTTTGGCAAGGTGCAAGCAGCTACTATCGTTGGCTACCCTCTTTTAAGTTCTCTCAGTACGGACACCATTCACTGAGATTATTTATTTGAGATCTTTAGTGGGTAAGAAGGTTGTGGGAAATAAGCAAGTCTTAAATACAACAACAACATCATCATCATCAAACTAACAATTTACAGAGCAAGCCACCAATAAAGCTCCACCTGAAATTCAGCAGAGAGAAAGAGTTCTTATCTCTTCAGGCTGGGAGTTCCAGAGCCTGGGGAAATAGTGGTAAAGGCCCTGATCCTATCTGCTACCACTTTTGTCCAATGCAGTGATGTAATAGCAGCACCTGCTGACTCCACTATAATTGGCACTTGGGCCAATTATATATACATATATATAAAGAGAGAGAGATACATCTACAATTCCCTGGCCATATAGTGCCTTAAATGTCAATACTAGTACCTAGAATTGGTCCCAGAGGCAAAGATGCCCAGCAGGGATGGGGAACCTGTGGCCCTGACAGTGGTGGACTACAGCTGCCATCTTCCCTGATCATTAGTCATGCTGGTAGGAGCTGGCAGGAGATTGAGTGCAACGACAGCGGGAGATCTACAGGTTCCCGATTACTGGCTTAGGATGAGGTGGTTCAGCCACCTTCCGTTCCCATTGCCAAGGGCCAGTTCATGACACTGCACCAGCCTAGGTTGGTGTCTCCACCCCTCCTCTCCCACTCTCCCTGTATCTATGGCGACTTCTACCAGCTCTCATTTTGAGTTGTCCAGCAAAATCAAAGAGTTGCGATCCCTTCTAACTTCCCCCTAACCAGACAGAGAGAGGATGGGAAATATCATATGGAATAGCTTTAGACTTTGGCAACCTTTATGCCCAAATGGTAGAATGTTATAGTATAGCTTGGGAAAAAATGGTGAAGTTTGCTGTTTATTTTATAATTGATTATATTTATTGCCCTCCCTGCCACCCTAAGTTCTACGCATCTACACTGTGCTTCCTTGGCGGCCAGTCGATCTTCACAGGTGCATCCATTACTCACGGCTGGTGCACTGCCATACCGAACAGCCTGTGTCTTTTTCATGCAAGGCACCGTGCGGACTTCAGCATCTCAACTCTAGCCCTTGCTGCTCCTTTGTAATTTATACCCCCATGTACTTGAAATAAATGAGAAATGTTTTATTTATTTATTTATTCATTTATTTATTTATTTAAACACACTGTTGGGCTTGGCCTGAAGTAGATGCCAGGCACATGTTCCTGCTCAGAGGGTAGCCATGCCTATTACCCAGGTCACCGTGAGTTTTGCTGCATGCTTCAACATGCCGCCTGGGTGTAGCTGGTGCACACCTCTTTAAGTGGAGGGATCTTGCTGGTTGCACCAGGCCAGATTAATCTTGGCTCCAGGTCCCTGTGCTGTTTAATTCTTCCTGGAAAATGCCAGGTCTCTTTGGTAATGTTCCTTTTTTAAAAGTTACAGTTTGAACAATAAACCCATTTCATGGGGTGATTTCCACCCCCGTTCTTGCTTTCCGCAAATACGTCGCTATTTTCTGTTAAATCGTTCTTGAAATCACACTCCAAAGATTGCCCAGTTTGTCAGCACTGCCATTTGCTGATGTTGGCCACTGTCCAGAAGACAAGATGTCATCCCTGGTGGTGTTTTTTTGGGCATGTTTCTTGAACAGCAACCCCCAACCCCAACCCTAGGCAATTCTAGCTTGTCTAGAATTCCAGGGGGAAGTAGTTTGTGACACGGCACATGTGGTGGTTGGAGTGCGTGCATGTGTGAAGAAGCAGTCAAAAGTCATGCTGCTCATGCATGCAACATTGGGTGTGCCTAACATAGCTATCTGGGGGTGAGACTAACATCGTGCTTTCAGAGTTCTATAAATATCAAACTTTGCCGTTTCTAAAAACAACCCCCAAAACTTCAAAATTCAAAAATGCTTAGCTTCAAACCCATTTGAAATATTTCACGAAATTACACTTATCACACTTCTCTGGAAGTAAGCCTTCCTGAAAAGAACAAAACCAAGTATCATAGAACTGCAATATTAGTCTTGTTTCTCTATGGAGTTAGCTCTGTCCAGAGCTGTTTTCGCTTAATGCTGTTACAATAAACTTGTGAGACTGCTTGTGGAATTGGGACCATAGTTGTTGATGTTGTTGCTACTACAACCACTCGTTCATCAGGAGCAGAATCCTATGCATATGCACCTGAACATAAATCTCATTGCAGTCTTTGGGACTTCTGAGTAATCGTGCTTATGACTGAACTCTAACATGCAATGTAACCCAATTCACATTTACCTGGGAGGAAGTCTCATCGATCAAGGTGGTAGAGTGGTAGCGGTGGTGAACTTGTAGCCCGTCAGATGCTGTTGTGCTCTCACTGGTCCCAGCCCAAATGGCCAATGGTAAAGTAGGGCCGCCATACGTCCAGATATTACTGGGATTTTCAATGGTGGAATTGATGTCTGGGGGGATTTCTGAAAGGTGGCGCTTTGTCCTGGATCTTAGGTGGCTCAATCAAATAACCATGGGCTCAACAATTCAATTTGGGCAGTTTCCTATAAAAAGTGTGTGGGGGGAAAGCTCAACATCTTTTGGGGCATCCTAGGAGTTGCAGTACAGCAACATACTGGGAGTCAAAAGTCCTGCCATATAGGACTGCACTATTAATTATACATACAGGATAGGTGGCATGGGCAACCAGGCTTTGGGGCATTCTTACACCAAAGCAGGGCACACTTAGGTCTACACCACTGCATTTCCATGCAGCACAGTGCTGTTGCTATGCTGCTGCTGTTACTGCTTGCTTCCTCATTCAGTAAAACTTGAGCTGGCCTGCACAACAAATCCCCCAGCAAGCTGAAGCAAGCTGCAAACTAGCTCTGCTTTACGGCAACTTAATCACCCCTTTGTGCCAACAACCAAGGAGGCAAATCGGTGGAAGGGTTTCCATTGTTCCATACAGCTTCCTAAGCGATGGAATTCTATTATGCAGTAGTGACTGAAAGAACAATCCGTGATAATTCATCATGGGGGGGGGCAGGCGCAGGAGGACGGACTAAAATATCAACAGGCTTGGAGGAACAATCCCTTGAACAAAATTAAAAGCGTTTGAGTAGGATCTAGCTCAGTAGTCAATTAAATGTTTTTTTAGTGTACAGCTGAACACAAAATGTGGAGCTGGGGGGTGCAGTTGGAAAAACAGTGTGAGGGAAGATCAGGCACATTGAGCATATGTATTTATTAAGTGCTTAAATATCAGGCAGTGTCAGGGGCAGCATGTCTACAAATTATATAAGGGCAGGATGTGCTTGGCCACTGAAACCATATTAAAACACCTTCCTTTTGGGGGCCTGAATCTCCTCTCCTTCTCCTTCAGGTAATGCTTTGTCACATCCTTATACCTGTTAGTTACTGAATGAGGCTAAATGAATCATCACTGTGTGGATAGTAGCCAAGAACCACTAACTTTTATGGAGAAGTTGCCACGGATGCAGGGTGTAATCAAATAACTTTGTGTTCATGGTGTGTGTGTTTGTGTGTGTGTGTGATAGTGTAGGTTGCCTAATGAGGAATTTGTGCAGTTGGAAAATCTGTTGTTCAAATAAATAAAAAACCACCCTGATGAACAAAATGGTGGTTAACTGTGCTAGAAGCTAACTAATCCATAAACTTACAAATGCCCTGATGCGTGTAGCGGTGATTGTATAATCACTGCTGGCAGTGAAAAGTGGGAAAGCATTTGTTCCCAATTCAGGAGGGGGTCTGACAAAAGCTCCCTGTTTCGTTTCTTGACCTGCACCAAGGGAGCAGCAGTCTTTCCCTGTCACCAGAGCGATGATGTTAGGCGTGAGTGTTATTTGCGAGGCGCTCCTACTTCCCCCCATGGAAAGTCCTACATAAGCACGCTCTTGTTATATAACCTACTGTGCAAATGCAAATGTGCAGGCGAGATTGCTTTTCCATTCCAGCATGCCCTCCTTCCACCGCTTTGAAGCAGTGCGTTCACCCAAAATGCTCTTAGGCATGTGAGCAGACTCTGTCCTGGCTGGAAAACAAATATCAAATTAGAAGGGAAGGGAAAGAGAGAGAGAGAGAGAGAGAGAGAGAGAGAGAGGGAGGGAGGGAGAGCGAGAGAGAGAACATCAAAGGGCCTCTGTGCAGCTGGAGTTATCAGCTTGTGACGGGAGTTGCTTTGCACACTGCCTCTGCACTTGGGCTGTTCAGACAGGGTGTGTGTTGAGTTCCCCTCCCTGGCTTGTTTTCATGGTCTCACCCAGCTCTGACCTGCCTCAAATGTTGACACAATGTCACGTTTCCGACTGCAGTCTTTCATGTGCAGCCTGAGGCTAAATACGGCTGCTGGTTCCTGGAAACAGACGTGCCTGGCACCCTTTCAGCAGAAACCCGATCCCCATGCGAGCTTGGCACAGCAGGCTGAATAACATGGCAATAACTCTTTCAGCGGCGTTTCAGCCCATAAATAGGGCTCCCCGACCAAACTCCAAGAAAGGTAGCCAGTACGTGGTGGGCGCTTGCCTTTCAGAGAAAATGAGGCGTTGCAGAAAGTAAAAGTGGCAATGCAACCACAGATGACAGTGTCAGCTGCAGCCATCTATGCTGTAAATGTTAATGGGATCCAGTTATCCTCTTATCCTGACCCTGCTACCACATGCCAGTGGTCAGCTTGGGCCTGTACAGAGTTGCTGAAAAACCGGGCTGATTCCCCACAGTTGGAAAAGCTTTCAAAGTACCCCATGTGCTACAACCCCATAACATGCAAATTTGCTACGACTATGAACAGAAGCCCACAAAGCACAGGCCCAGTAAAGCAAAAGCTTCCCAAGCCGAAACCCACTTATAACAGGGCCAAGGCTCACAAGATATAAAATGAACAACTTCTGCTTTCCTGACAGGTTTTATCCTCCAGAGAACTTCAGAGGGTTACCCAACAACCTTTTGGTTCCATCCTTGCTCACTTCCTCAGTTGTTTGTTCCATTAATACCCTGCTTCTTCCTGAGCAACCTTGTGACCTTTGTCAGTTGAGAGAACATGACTTGCCCACAGCCACAAAGGGAGTTCTCCCATATCCAAACCATCATTTTAACTACCACCACAGTACATTGTACTAGTTTACCTTAGTTCTGAGGTTGCTTCTCTCTGTCTCTCTGTCTCTCTCTCTAACAGATAGGCAGGCAGATGCAAACACCAGGAGCATTGCTACTACTTCCCAGGAGGAGGGGAGTAAGGCGTGGGGTGAAGTAGAAGTGAAGTTGGGGCTGTGCGGATGCATAGGCAGAAGTGCTGGATTGCTTCTGATTTTGACGCCATTTTATCCCTCCTGGTAAGTGGGAGCCATTATGCACACATATATACAACAGAACCAGCCCTACTATTAGGTAGAATGGGGTGACCTCCTCAAACCTGAAGGGGCATGAAATTGTCATTTATTCAACATATGGTTTTTGAATTTCACTGCCAGTGAGGGTGAGAGGTTCTTGAGAGATTTCCTGCCTCAAGTGGCAAAATAACTTGGCTTGACTACTCTGTACCTTGACTTGTGGGCAGGGAGCATCTGAGGTTCCGCCTCAGGCAGCAAAATGTCATGGACCAGTCCCCGACACACACCTCCTCACCCTCACCCCACCCAAATACCAAATCTCCCCTTGCCTCTCCCCAGGCTCCACTGCTTTCCTTTTGCCTGTCTCATAAGCTTGGCGTCTGATTCCAAGAGACTCCCAGTCGTACACCTATCAGCACCAAACCCTTTTTCCAGGCACCCTCAGTCTTAATGTTCAGAGGGGTGGAGGGATAAGGCTAGAAGAAAAACACATGAGGGCTGGTGTATTTCATTCATGACTGCTTGAGAGTTCTGCTAGAACTGGTGAATACAGGCAACTCCCTGTTTGCACGGGGGTTGTGTTCTGGCCATTTGCTTGCATTGGCAGAGTGCACATATAAGCCCATTTTGTCATTATACAAATGCTTACCCCACCCTCATGATGCCCCTCATTCTGCCACCCATTCCGCCCTCTTCCGGGTCCAAAACCCACACGTTGGCAATTGCACATCAGCTGAACACGTGCAAAATGATTGCCACCTGTATAGCTAGATTATTATTAATATTCCTGTTGTGGTTGTTATTCCTGTATTCGTTTTTATCCCGCCTTTCTCCAAAGTTGGAATTCAAGGCGGCTTACCACATTTAAAAGCAACACTCTAAAATACAAAACAACAAAAAAGCAAACTAGTTAAACACAATAATTAAAATACACCAGAACACCCAATTCTGAAGAAACAATTAAAAGAGTTTGCCCTGACGGCAGACCAGCGATCAGCATAGTTTTCAGAGGCCTGTCTGAAGAGGAAGGTTTTCACCAGACAGAAGAATAACAAAGAGGAAGCCAATCTATTTGTTTTTATGTTATTTGTTTATTAAATTAGTATACTGCCCTTCATCCGAAGATTTCAGGGTGGTTCACAGCATAAAAATACAAAATGTCTGGGTAAGTCCCACAGAAAATATGATGAGTTTTAAGCATGTCTAGGGACGCGGGTGGCGCTGTGCGTTAAACCACAGAGCCTAGGGCTTGCCGATCAGAAGGTCGGCGGTTCGAATCCCCGCGACGGGGTGAGCTCCCATTGCTTGGTCCCTGCTCCTGCCAACCTAGCAGTTCGAAAGCACGTCAAAGTGCAAGTAGATAAATAGGTACAGCTCTGGTGGGAAGGTAAACAGTGTTTCCGTGCACTGCTCTGGTTCGCCAGAAGCGGCTTAGTCATGCTGGCCACATGACCTGGAAGCTGTACGCCGGCTCCCTCGGCCAATAATGTGAGATGAGCACCGCAACCCCAGAGTCGGTCACGACTGGACCTAATAGTCAGGGGTCCCTTTACCTTTAAGCATGTCTAGAATTGGACTGCATGGCTGTAATCTTATGCGCAGAAGGAAGAAGCATTGTACATCATGGGATTTACTTTCAAGTAAATGTGCAGAGGATTGGCTACAGGTCAAAGTCTCTGTTCAGTGGGATTTAGCTTGCAACCTCACGAACCTTTACATGGATTCTACACGTTGCATATTCTGTAAGGTCAAAATAGTCTACAGTGAAATATTTTTAGAGAAACAAAATTAAAAAATTCCTTCCAGTAGCACCTTAGAGACCAACTAAGTTTGTTCTTGGTGTTGTGTATTGACACACTACAACACTTGGTATGAGCTTTTGTGTGCATGCACACTTCCTCAGATATTTTTAGAGGGAAGGTTTGAGTCTTAAAGTTCTAGCAATGTAATGCGCACATCCTAAAAGTGCTCAGAAATGGGTATTGCTATTTCTCAATGACGTAACAATATCTAAATCCCACTCCCACACATCGTGGCACAGAAACTGTGTGGGAAAGCATTGCCCCTTCATCTCTAAACCATGCAATAGCAAGTGTTGGGTATTTTCAGTGGACTTTGCAAGATCCCTTGAACTGTGTCCTAGTACAAAAGAGGCTTTGAAAGGAGAAACACGTTGTCACGGCGTGTTCCAGTCCAGCAGACCTAGAATGAACCAGATAATTGTGACTTTGGCTGCCTCAGCACTGAGAGAAAGCAGCAGAAGTCTCATGTGAAGTCAGTTTTCTCCTCACACATCTGAGGAGATGTTAAGAGGCCTTTTGCGAGGGAGAGAGGTGCACAGGGTGGGGAGAAAACGAATGCCGCACCATGGGACTGTTTCTTTCAGCTTTGCCAATGGTTTCCTAACTAGCCTCATTATTAGTAACCAAACACACACACACCAGGCACGCACGCACGCACGCACGCACGCACGCACACACACCCTGTTTCCGGTTGAGGACTTTCTGGCAACTTGGGTAAAATATGTTTGCTGGTCTTGGGCTATGTAACCAAAGCCACAGTTTTAGTGGATATTGACCCTGCAGTGTGACATGAGATGTTGACTTTTGGTAACACTTAGCTATGTCACATGACTTTAGTCAAAGGTTTCATATCAACCTCATCAGAATAGCAATAAAGACTTTAACTGTTCAGAGAAGTGAGAGAGAGAGAGAGAGAGAGAGAGAGAGAGAGAGAGAGAAGCAGATGTTTATAGTGAAAGCAACCCAAAAGTGGGAGCCCATTACCTATAGCCCTTATATGTATATATTCTTATCTGTGTAACAGAAAATGTTTCAAGCACAGGTTTCTATGTCAAGATTGACCAAAAAAAACCCCTAAACATGCTATAAGTTATATACAGCAGGTGTGGGGAACGTTTGATCCTGAAGATCAGTGTTTCCCATATTTGGGTCTCCAGCTGTTTTTGGACTACAATTCCTATCATCCCTGACTACTAGTCTTGATAGTTAGGGGCGATGGGAGTTGTAGTCCAAAACAGCTGGAGAGCCAAGTTTGGGAAACACTGCTCTACTATGTTGCTGAACTACAACTCCCATCATCCTTGGCCACTGATCACATTTGCTGATCTGGTTGGGAGTTGTATTGCAGTAATATCAGGAGGGCCAAAGGTTCTTCACACCTGCTATATAGTATATAGCAAGGTTATGTTCTGCAAACTAGATTGGAAGTTTAGGTAATAATTAGAAAAGAAGCATTAATTTACTTGTAGCGCACTCATGAACTTCAGATTTGAAATGAGCATACTCACTGAAGAAGATAATATGAGATTTCACGCTTTTTTTTTTTAGCAGTGCAAGTAAGAAAAATGAACCCAATCCATGCTGTCCCATTGTGATGCGCCTGTAACCAAGAAACTGCTTCTGTGTGGGGATGGGGGTACTCATAGCAGCGACAACATGCAACGGGCAATTGCATATATCATCGGGATTATGTTTACTTTTCACATGAACACCACATTTATGTGGAACATATCCATGTGTTCTGGATGGCCCATGAGGCTGCTGCAGGGTGTGACACCGATGTCTGCATGTCTTCTTGATCAGAAGTTAAAAATTGGTTGGTGTGTGAATAGGCAACTCATCAAGGTTTCCTAAAAATAACTACTGCATTTCCTTAAATTTGTGAGCAAGGCTAGGTGACCTATTTCCCATAAACTGTGCAAACTTTCGAGGACCTAATCTTTTTTTAAAAAAATAATTTTTATTCATTTTATTAAAAAGACATCAACAACAACAAAAAAGAAAAAGAAAAAAAGAGAAAGAAAAAAAGGAAAATTAAACAAAAACATCTTAATATATCATAATAGATCCTTTACATCAATAAGTGACTTCCTCTGATCCCCTCCTTCTGACTTCACTAAACTAATCCTCTTTGGCAGTCTTTTTAAACTATTACTTCATATCTTAATTCCATAAAACAACATAAGACCTATATCCTAAATAAATTCCAAAAAGCCTATAACTACTTCTATTGGCTTTACTAAATATTACAATATTTTTTCAAATACAATTTAAATTTCCCCCAATCTTTCTCCACCGTCTCTTCTCCCTGATCGCAGAGTCTCCCAGTCAGTTTGGCATGTTCCATAAAGTCCATCGTCTTCATTTGCCATTCGTCTATTGTTGGTAATTCTTGACTCTTCCAGTTCTTAGCATGCAGTAGCCTTGCAGCAGTTGTGGCATACAGAAAGAATGTAATGTCCTTTGGCGGAATTTCCTTCCCCACAATTCCCAGTAAAAAAAGCTTCTGGTCTCTTCATAAAAGTGTCTTTCAACACTTTTTCCATCTCATTATAATTTTCCCCCCAGAAGTCTTTTACTTTGGGGCACGTCCACCACATGTGGTAAAAGGTTCTGTCTTTTTCTTTACATTTCCAGCATTTGTTGTGAAATGTACGATACATTTTTGCAAGCTTTACAGGTGTTAGATACAATCTATACATCATTTTCATCATATTTTCTCTCAAAATTATACATTCGGTAAATTTAATTCTCTTACTCCACAACCTCTCCCAGTCTTCAAACAAAATATTATGCCCCTGAGGATCTAATCTTAACAGGGTTGTTGTTTTTTTACTGGGACTTCATGTTTGGATTATTGCAATGTGTTCTATGTGCAGCAGCTCTTGAAAATTATATGGAAGCTGCAGCTAGTACAGAATGTAGCTGTCAACTTATTAACTGGGGCAAGATAGGATCATGTAACACACATGTATTGGTTGCCTATTGGTTGCTTGATTCAATATGTCAGTCACAAAGTCCTAAGCAGCTTGTGGCGCTAAGATATGCAAGAAGGCCTCCCAAACTAGCCAACTTGATCCTTAAGATCTGTTGAGCAGGTGGGTGGGGGGATTTGTTCATGGTTCCCCCAATTGGGGGGACATGCTTGAGCTGATGGAGTCATCCCCCAAATGCTATGTTGAATTTTCACTCCTAGTTCCTGAGCCTAGTCTCCCTGCCTTGCTGTGGTTTACCTTGACTGAACTCCCTGTGATATTGACCTTGGCCTGTTGTCAGACTGGGCACACCACACATTTAAATCACATTTCCTCCTCAAAGAATCCTGGGAACTGTAGTTTACTCTAAACATAGCTTCAGTTCTTAGCAACCTTAACAAAATGCAGTGTCTAGGCTTCTTTTTTTTGGGGGGGTGCTTAAATGTAGGGTGTACACACAACCTTTTTCTTCTGATCATGTTTGGACTGATTCTCTGTTGCTGGGCCTTGGCTCGTTTTGACTGTGCTGCATCTGCATCCCTGTCTTAATTGGTGATCACATCACTGAAGAGCTTTTGTTACTAGGACCATAACCCCCAATAACATCCCTGGAGCATGACAATTGTCCTGGGATGTTTCTATAGGAGGGTGACCTATAAATAAGTAAGAAATCATTGACAAACGGAACAAGAACACCATGTTCTAGTGTAGTAGTATTACTAACATACAAATGGCCCGGAGGCTGTCAAAGATTAGCGCTAGGCAGCCATTGAGTAGGAACCAGGAGTTACGCCAGGGATCAGAGTCAAGCTCCATAACAGGTCAAAAGCCAGGATAGACCACCATTGCCATGCAAAGTCTAAGCCTGGACGTGAAGCCTGTATACCCCTTGGGTGGATCAGGCCAAACAGTATATATGTGAGCCTGTAGCTAACCTGTAGCTGTGGTAGTTTACCACAGTGTTTCCCAACCTTTTTCTGGCCATGGCCCCCTTCTGACTTTGTTTCCTTCCTGTGCCCCCCCGGCATAGACAAGGGGGGACAGGGGGCAGCTGCCCCCCAAATAAATACAAATATGAGGTTCTGCCCCCCGTAACAAAAGCCTGCCCCCCTAACAAAAATCCTGGTTACGCCCATACCGTCCTAAAGGAAGCTATTTAAATGTTTTGTTTGTAAATAGAACGTTTTATTTATAATTTTTATGATTTATACAAAATACAATGACATAAATTGATAGGAACATAATGAAATATTGTTGAAGCAGAAAACCATAAAATCATGGAACTTGGAAAGGACCCCAAGGGTCATATTTCTATTGCAACCCCCTGCAATGTCGGAAACTCAGCTAAAGCATCCATGACAGATGGCCATCCAACCTCTGCTTAGAAACCTCCAAGGAAGGAGAGTCCAGAACCTCCCGATGGAGATCCATCTTCCATGTATTATAAAAAGTAAACAACACTTACTTGACCCCAGTTATTTGACACAGAGGGGGAAACCTACAGATACAGTCCAAAAGGCGCACAGGGAGTTCTGTATGTATGGGAGAATTTTAAAAAGCAAGTGCTCCTCACTGAACAGGTGCAAAAAGCTCTTGTCATCCAGAGGAGCCCTGGCTGCTTAGATAAAACACCATAGCCCAACACACCCTTACCTGGGAGTGAGGCCCACTGAACTCAGTGTGGCTTTCTTCTGAGTAGACACTTTGTTATTTACTAGATGCGAGTCAGCAGCACCAGACGACCTTGGTCGGCTAGGTGCTGGGGTGGATTGCATCCTGCGTCTTGCAGAGTCAGGCTCAGGCTTCCACTGGGCTCAGCACTGGCGGCAGCAACAAGCAGCTCTGAGCTTGCCCAACCCTACCCATTGCCACCTGACCTGGGGGTTCTAGATCACTGGCTCTACTGGTCAAAATGGGAGCCTCAGCGATCGCTCTGCTGCTGGAAACAACCCAGGACTCCTCCAAGAAAACGCACATGGCAAAGAGGAGCACTAGGCCCTGGTGGGACGCCCCCTTGCCTGCTTGTGATTGATCAAGTGGATAGCCAGCCAATCAGGGGATGTTGTTTTTAATTATTTCCCCCCTTCACTTCTCACTTCCCTCTGTGGCCCCCTAGCCTCGTGCTGTGCCCCCCCTTTACACAATTTTCACCTGTGGCCCGCTTGGAATATCCTGCCCCCCCAGGGGGCCATATGGCCCCCGGTTGGGAAATACTGGTTTGCCACAGGGGGCAACTGGGCACACAGCTATGGGTCCCTAGTCAAGTAGCTGCTGCCAGACATATACAGAACATTCAAGTGTGAAAAGTTGCATATGGGATGTGGGGAGCAACTCATAATAAGTGAAAGGGATGGGAAGCAAGGGTTCAGTCCATTGCCTTTCCTTTCTTCCTCCTGCTGATGAGCTCCCTAAGCTAGCAGGCCAACAATGCCATGTGATGCTCCACACAATCTTTTCTATTCATGAGGTTATCAGCTGCCAAAGGAATCAAGAATCAGGTCTTAGGTTTTATAGGAGACAGTTCTCAGGATTTATCTCCCATGACTAACATTTACCTTGTATTTTTTTATTGCTCAACAAACAGTGTTTTACTCCAGTTATTTGCGGGTGGGGAGTGGGAGCAGGCTACAGCTCAGTGTGACAAAAGCAAGTAAGTGCCTGCTATTTAAGGTATTACACATCTCTCAAGGGTCAACAATGAACACACCTTGCAAAACACAACCTCGTCTGCCTTTTGAAGAACATTCTTCTTAGAATACAACTTCCTTGATCTTCCTTTTTTTATTGCATTTTCTATTTGCTTCAAAATACTGACTGATTTGTAAATGACAAAAGCTCACATGTTCCTTACCTTATCGTAGAAGATGCAGGTGACCTTATGTTGTATTTCAGCAGCCATTCTTTTCCCTTGGGCCAGAGGGACCGTCTTACACACAATGCTAATATGTTTTTGAGACGCTTATAGGAGATTTATGTCTTATTTCTATTCTTGACATCTAATCCTTAATAAGGCAATACCATACTAAGAGCCTTTTTGATGGTTATAAGAGTGTTGTATTCAGTAACGCAACAGCAAGACAATAAATAAGGTAGGTGTGGAAAGAAACTTCAGTGATGCCTGAATCCTGAAAATCTCAAAGTAAGCATCAGACTATAGGGGGGAAAAGTTGAAAGAATAGCATTGGGTCTTATTAGATAAACCAGAAGGAAAATATTAAGACATTGCTCTCTTTTGTTTTTAAAATGTCATTGTTTTCTACGCTGCGTCATGAATTTGAAAGACTGCTACAATCCCTAGACTAGGTAAATGGGATTAGGATTTCAGCCTTAATTACTGAATGTCAATAAGTATGAAGAGAGATTTATTTCAATTTAATATTACCTTTTATTCAATGGACTTTTAAGTATTTCTCGATCTGGTGCTTGATGACCAGAAACAAGCTTTTTAAATATGTGGTTCTACTGCTGTGAGGGATAACCGAAGATCACCTCTGTCCCATATGTTAAGGTGATTCCGCGTTAGGCTGAGTAAGTAATTCACATGACTGAAAACCTTATTCTACCAAATACAACGTTAGGAAATGCCATGAAAAACAATTTTGCTTTATCCCAAAGCTGTGGGAACTTTTTAGATATTGTACTCTTTATCCAAAA
Source organism: Darevskia mixta (assembly GCA_034641385.1). Taxonomy (NCBI): domain Eukaryota; kingdom Metazoa; phylum Chordata; class Lepidosauria; order Squamata; family Lacertidae; genus Darevskia; species Darevskia mixta. The sequence goes on from JAWWNH010000013.1 coordinate 7,895,748, forward strand.
ATGGTGTTTTTCTTGACTGGAAGTTACTTTGGCTGCTATGTCGCTTTAGAAGACATCTGAAGGCAGCCCTGTTTAGGGAGGCTTTTAATGTTTTATAGATTATTGTATTTTAATCCTCTGTTGAATACCGCCCAGAGTGGCTGGGGAAACCCAGCCAGATGGGCAGGGTATAAATAATAAATTATTATTATTATTATTACTGTAGTTCTATGAGCGCTTCTTGCAAAGAAACATCCATGTCTTTTTTTCTTCTCTGTTTTCTTCACTTTTCACTTCCCTCTGTGGCCCTCTAGTCTCGTACCGTGCCTCCCCCCTTACACGATTTTCACCTCTTGGAATATTCTGGGGGGGGGGCCAGAGGGCCACATGGCCCCTGGTTGAGAAACACTGGTCTAGAGATTAAGCAGATTAAACATCAGTGGGAGATGTCTGACAGTGGAATAAACTCCCACCAGATGTGGTGGACTCTCCTTCACGGGAGGTTTTTATGCAGAGGTTGGATGGCCACCTGTCATGGATTCTTTAGTTGAGATGGCCCTTCCAATTCTATGATGCTATGAGTTTAGGGGGTCAGTCTGGATGGTGTTCTTCCGATTATTTGGAACATGTATCTGTGGATGTAGAATGCGTGAGAGCAAACTTGCAGAACCAGTTCTTTTGTCTAGGTAGTGGCTTTGGCCAACTAGTTAAGCACCATGATTAGCATAGCCAAAGAGGTTGCTCTGTGAGCACCTCCATCCTATGCTCACGTTTTTATATATATGTGTGTGTGCAGATGAAACCATGCAACCTAGAGACACCGCTGCTGTAACCCCCTGGAATCTCTCGCCGCTTGGTGACTGGGGTGGCGTGTAAAAATAATAATCCAGAATTGCCCTTATAGATGCACTCTGAGCCAGAATAAGAAGGTACTCCAGGGCATGAGACGACACCTACTCCCTGGCTGTAACCTCAGCACGCGGAGCTTTATTGAGCAAGAGTTTGCTGGAAAAGCGAACCCTTTTGCATAGATTGATTTTCCTCTTAAGAGAGCTGCTTGCTGTGGCAGGATTCACATGCTACCTACGCTGTACACATCAGCAGGCCCACTCACACTGTTTTGCCTGCGGGGCTTCTTTAATGCTGCATCTGGCTGGGATGACTCAGGAACTTCTTGCAGCAAGTGCAGAGGAGAGGGAAGGTGGCGATTCCCTCTGGGTTTTGCTTGGAAGCTGAAGCAATCTTCCACTCTATCATGGAAAACTGTGCTCTTTGTAGCTGTTTGGATGGAAACTTACCGGAACGACTCTTTCAGAGATTTCCGCTGAACTGCTGGGGCTTTGAGAAGCAGCTTTTAAGTCGCTGCATTTGAGAGATATCCTTTATCCCCTTCACTGATTGCAGCAATCACGCAATGCTTCCCTGTTGTTGGGGGGCTGGGTCCATTTCCCCCATTCTCTTATAGCCTAGGACTGCTGTATGCCTTTGATTTAAAGTGCTAGCTTTCATTCTGGAATTACCGGTATTTCACCTTGATGTGATATTTTGGCTCCATATTTTCCAACACTTTGCCAACGTGGAATAAAACAACAACAACTCACATTTCTTTTCACATTTTTTAAATCTCTAAAATCCCATGCCAAAATAATGTCGGGAGTAGCTTCAGTCACTTGAAACAATAGACCAGTGATGGCTAACCTTGACACTCCAGATGTTTTGGAACTACAACTCCCATCATCCATAGCTAACAGGACCAGTGGCCAGGGATGATGGGAGTTGTAGTCCCAAAACATCTGGAGTGTCAAGGTTAGCCATCACTGCAATAGACCGAAAGAAGGGCCAGGGGAGACATCTTATAAGAAATGATTTGGCGCAGTCTAATCCTGACATGGTAACACCCAAGTTATTGTTACAGGTAGGTAGCCGTGCTGGTCTGCCATAGTCAAAACAAAATAAAAAATAAAAAAATTCCTTCCAGTAGCACCTTAGAGACCAACTAAGTTTGTTCTTGGTATGAGCTTTCGTGTGCGTGCACACTTCTTCAGATACCTGAAGAATACCCAAGTTATTGCCAGTCATACAGAAAACACATGGCTTCACAGTCAGCATATTGGGAGCTCATGTGCTACAAAGCAACTGGGTTCAGCTCCAGAAAGGGAATATTTTTAAAGTTTTATTTTACAACCATGAGGACTAGAAACAAAGTCTCTAAACATTTAATCAAGGGCTTGATGTGTCCAAGTGTGCATGTTTATGGAAGGCAGCAGAAATGGTAGAGGGCAGGGAGGTTAGAGACTGGGAGGGGTCTATCAGGCAGTGGGTTAAGGAGGAGGAATTTGAAGAAAGGAAGGATAGATAACACATGGCACAAAGAGGAATGATGACAGAGAGTTGGGAAAGCGTGTTCTCCTTCATGGAGAGCACGTGTTGCAGTGGGGCCAACTAATTCACCCCTCTGTTGCTGGGCGGGATCGTATAGATGGCCACAGCCATGATTGGGTCCTGGGTTGTTGTTGGGGAGAAGTGACTGTTGCAATTTATGATGGACAGCCATGGGGGTATAAAACCTTTGGCACGTCCTGAGCTAAGCCTCTTTGCTGCGTGCAACGGATCTCCTGCCCGTCCTCTCCCTTTTATTTAGGCCTCTGTGTTGACCTTGCTATGCCTGTCATGGGGTCGTCTGCTGTTGGGGCAGGGGCCTGGTAGGAATTTTTCCAGTTGGCTGATTGGCTGGTGCCTTCTGGTTTTCGCCTACTGTGTAGCAATTAGTCACAACTTGTAAGGTTGGTGGTTAGGCATTGGTTTGTGTGTGTTCGTTAATGGAGGGGCAAAAGTGTGGCTGTGTCTGCCCCTCCAGTGCTGCTGCTGCGCGGGGAATTCCGTTAAAGGAATCCGGGGGCTAGACATGCTTGTGCGAATCCCCCGGTCGGGGGTCAGGGCCACGCATGAGCTCCTGGGAGCACACTTGGGGAGAGTCGTTGGGCCCTGACCCCAGCTCCTATTCTCTCTCCAGGGTGTTTTCCCCAATACTGACGGTTGTCAGTTCTGTCCTCTGTGGGGCAGATAGTCTAAACCAATGCCTAAGCAACCACTCACATATGTTGTATTTTAATAAAGTTGTGGCCAAAATTATGCCAAAAAACCAAACCAAAATTCATGTCTGTGGTGTGAGTTATTTGAGGGGTGGTTGGGGGACCTCGACACGCAAAGCAAAGGCCTTGAAGGGAGGAGCCAGAGGAGAAGGGGGTGGAGTGTATACAGAAATGGAATGCTAGGTAGACATAAATGTTAAGCCTAAAGTGTAGCAATGGCGGAGAAAGCCAATTGGGTGCCTGGGGCAGCGTGCATGCCCTGCGCCCAGGGGCAGGCCCAACTGCCCGTGGGGCGGGGTGGGGCAGGACGCTCTGTGGGGCCTCCGAGGAGTCTGCCTGCCTCCTCCCACTCAGCCGCCCTACAGCTGAGGGGGAGGCAGCAGGCGGAGCGTTTGGGGCAGTGCGGAGCCTGCGGGTGCCCAAGCCACCGTGTCTCGTGACTCGGGCGCGCCGCAGGCCCCTCAGTGAGTGCCACCCGGTATTTTGTTACCCCTCTCAGTGGTGACACCCAGGGCGGACCGCCACCACCGCACCCCCCTTCCTCCACCCCTGAAGTGTAGAAAGCTGAATGAGAACAGAATCCATTACAGGGCAGTGGACTCAGGAGACTGAAAACCAGGGGCCTGAGGAGTGGGTGGGTGAAGGATTTGAGAGGCCAGGAAGGAGGCAAGGAATTCTAGGGTGAGGGAGCCAAAGTGAAACTGTCCCTGGAACATTCTCGCGCATGGCTGAGGCAATACAAGCAGTGTGCTGATTGCAGAAGAATGTATGAGTCAGGCAGGAGAAAGAGTTGGTGGGAAGAGGCTGAATATCACAGCCTCATCAGAACAACCCAGCCAGCCCTTTGGCTGCAGTTTGCATGAAATGTCACGATTTCTGGATAAGTTCCGAGTCAGATCTAGCTCTTTCTCACTGCTAACTGCTTGTTTGCCATTTAACTTGATGCTAGTGCTAGTCTGGGAGAAGAATTGGCTCCTATAGCTTGTCATGCCACTGTTATTCTTATTAAAGTGGTACCTCGGGTTACAGACGCTTCAGGTTACAGACACTTCAGGTTACAGACTCCGCTAACCCAGAAATAGTACCTCGGGTTAAGAACTTTGCTTCAGGATGAGAACAGAATTTGCGTGGCGGCGGCAGCGGGAGGCCCCATTAGCTAAAGTGGTACCTCAGGTTAAGAACAGTTTCAGGTTAAGAACAGACCTCCAGAAAGAATTAAGTTCTTAACCCGAGGTACCACTGTATTATATGATTATAATGATCTATGCTTCTACCATCATTTGTAGGACAGGCAGGATTTCAACAGATGAAACTGTCCTCATCACTGGATCTTCCTGGCAGGAACAGCTTTGCATATTACAGTTCTTCCCATGCAGCTGTTAAAATGCCTCTGCCAGAGGTTTTTTTTCTTTTTTCTTTTAAGTGTTAGAACGTGTCTCTGACACAACATGCCTACTTTTCCATTGTGCTTTCCATTTTGTAGCTAGTATTGCCTGTGCTAAATGCCCCAGCAGCTTTTTATGGTGGCAGTTGTTACTGATAATTTTTACAGTGACAACTCGCCCATTTTGTACCAATTATGTAACCTTTCGTGTGCATGGCATTTCATTGGCTTAGGTGGAAACTGCAAAGGTTTGAGAGTTTCAAGGATAAGTGTGTGTGTGTGTGTGTGTGTGTGTGTGTGTGTGTGTTTAAAGCAAATAGTTGGCTCCAATAATGTAGTAGTAGTAGTAGCAATAGTAGTAATAGTAGTAATAGTAGTACCCCACCCATCTGACTGGGTTACCCTAGACCAGGCATAGGCAACCTTGGCTCTCCAGATGTTTTGGAACTACAACTCCCATGATCCCTAGCTAACAGGGCCAGTGGTCAGGGATGATGGGAATTGTAGTCTCAAAACATCTGGAGAGCCAAGGTTGCCCTAGACACTCTGGGCGGCTTCCAACATATGCAAAAACATACTACTACTACTACTACTACTACTACTACTACTACTAATTTATTTATGCCCCACCCATCTGGCTGGGTTTCCCCAGCCACTCTGGGCGGCTCCCAATCGAATATTAAAAACATTTATCATTCACTCTATGTAATAAAAAGTCTCAAAGCAACTTCACAAAGTGGAATTATAAGGCATAAAAGCAATCGGAAACAAGCAGAAGTTTTTTAAAAAACAAAATAATAATAATACAAAATCACCGAGCAACATTTTACTGGAGACTAGTCGTCACACCAGTAAAAGGTGAGCTCTACTGTAGGAGTCAGAGTTAACTGAAATAAAGTTGGAAAGAGCTGGCTACCAGTATTGACTTCAGTGCCACATCACCTCAGATGACTTAACTATCTCATGGGCTGTTTAAATAGCAATCTGATTCTGAGTAGTGAAACCTAAAAGGAGCTCCTGAGGACCCCAGGAAGATGAAATACAGTATCACACTGTTCTCGTTCCTGGAGGTTGAGAGCACTCTTGAAACACATCCTTGAGGCTGAGCACGTTTCCATAGCTTGCTCTGCCTACAGAGGTGTGAGAGAGAAATCAATGTCATGATGCTTCTGCAGCAATTGTGAACAATGCTTCAGTGTGTTACAACAGGTAAACTAGGTTTTATACTTAATTTTTAAAATTAACTGGATGTTAAAAGTTTGACACACTATGGTTCCCAAAGTTGTACTGCTCAAGGTTCTGTTTTTTTGTTTTTGTTCTTTAAGAAGGGAAAAGATCTAATGTTAAATATTCTTACGTGTCCAGCCTTGGCTGCCTGCAGCTTACCCAGAGTGCTGTTTAATGGAAATGAGGTTTGAGAAGTTAATTCACCTGCAATGCATTTGGAGCCAGTGTGGTGTAGTGGTTAAGAGCCGTGGACTCGAAGTCTGGTGAACTGGGTTCGCTTCCCTGCTCCTCCACATGCAGCTGCTGGGTGACCTTGGGCTAGTCACACTTCTCTGAAGTCTCTCAGCCCCACTCACCTCACAGAGTGTTTGTTGTGGGGGAGGAAGGGAAAGGAGAACGTTAGCCGCTTTGAGACTCCTTCGGGTAGTGATAAAGCGGGATATCAAATCCAAACTCTTCTTCTTCTTCTTCTTCTTCTTCTTCTTCTTCTTCTTCTTCGAGAAGCAGAAGTATAAAGAAAGGAGAATCCTGAGTCACAGCATTTCACCACAGGGCCTTGATGGTTTTACAGTGCAATCCTATGCGTGTTTATTCAAGGGAGAGGCAGTAGTTCAGTGTCGGATCATCTACCTTGCATCCAGGAGGTCCTGGGTTCAATCTCTGGCATCTCCAGGTAGGGCTGGGAGAGAACCTAGCCTAAAACCTCTGGGGAGCTGCTGGCAGTTAGTGCAGACCATCCTGAGCTATGAACCAATGGTCTGACCGGAGTCAGCTTCCTATATTCCTGTTCTCAAGTAAGACACGGTGTGTTTGATGGGGTTGGCACAGTATAAATTGTGTCCTACATTTTTGTATTTATCCTCCACTTGGAAATATTTTGTTAACTCCCTTCATTGTGTCTTTGAGGACAGGTCAGAAAAGAATCTAAGCCAGCGATCCTACTGGTACTGTACTTACAAATGGGTAAGCCCTACTGGAACACAGAGAGATACTTCTGAATCAGCATGCATAGGATTATTGTGCATGGCTCAGTCCTACACAGAGCTACATGGGAGTAAGTCAAATCAAAAGCAAAGGGATTTGCTCCTGAGCAAATGAAAACAGGATTGCAGCTCACATGAACAAATATCCAAAGTATGGTAATAACTGGGCAGGGTTTTCCTATTCGTATTTTCCCACTAGTTATTTTCAGGCACAGCAAACCTCAGAAGTTCACATGGCTGTTTTTGAGGTGGCACTTCCATGGCAGAGTAGTTTTGTGAAAGCAGCCCTGCATTGTTAAATCTCAAGTCCCATGTCCTGAAAATATGAGATTTGGGGCATGTTCAAACATCTTGGGGCATTTTCACCTGACTACTTTCCATGCGCTGCTCTGGTTCGCCAGAAGTGGCTTAGTTATGCTGGCCACATGACCCGGAAGCTGTATGCCGGCTCTCTCGGCCAATAAAGCAAGATGAGAGCCGCTACCCCAGAGTCGGTCACGACTGGACCTAATGGTCAGGGGTCCCTTTACCTTTACTTTATTACATGTAAATGGAATAGGAAAGTCACTTCAGGGGACTCTTCTGCTTCAGAATAAAGAGGCGTGTGAACTGTTAATTGGGTATTTAGAGGGAAACAAACATTCATAACAGATTAGACCAGGGTTCAGCAAACTTTTTCAGCAGGGGGCCAGTCCACTGTCCCTCAGACCTTGTGGGGGGCCGGACTATATTTTTTGGGGGGGAATGAACAAATTCCTATGCCCCACAAATAACCCAGAGATGCATTTTAAATAAAAGGACACATTCTACTCATGTAAAAACACGCTGATTCCCGGACTGTCCGTGGGCTGGATTTGGAAGGGGATTGGGCTGGATCCAGCCCCAGGGCCTTAGTTTGCCTAGCCATGGATTAGACCATATAAAGCAACGATGGGGCATAGACAGCTATGCCGATTACAGTTCAGACACTATTACCATACTATTAGCAAACAAACAAAACACATGCATGTGTGTCACACGCACAACATACATTTTAAGCACTTTAATTCCACTTTAAGGATCATGGCTTTGCCCCCAAAGAATCCTGGAAACTGTAGTTTGTAAAGGAAGCTGAGAATCGTTAGGCCATTCACAAGCGACTATTTCCCAGAATTCTTTGGGGGAGAAGCCATGACTGTTTTAAGTGGAACAAGAGACTTTTACATGTATGGTGTGGATGTGCTTGGCAGTGCACATTTTGGTGCACTGTTGCCCAGCGCACATATCTGGAAGGGTTACAATGCTGCTTCATGGTACAGATCTGAGACAGTACACTGAACTCTTTCTTCTACGGTATGACTATTTCACTAGGGGTAAAATGCAGGAAAGCAGGCATCTGGAGTGAGAGGGGGAATAAAACAGCTACCCCACACAATGAGCTGGTGAGAAACAGCCCACGATATATATCCCTCTGGTGGTGTCATGACATCTGTTGGTTTTGCTTTATTGAGCAAGTGTGACTGCCAACAAGTGGCAAAATCCTGAGAAGCACAGTATCCATGGCAACTCCAGGCTCTGCAACATGTGGTCATAGGAACTGCAATCCCCCCCCCCCCGCCGCTCCAAACACCCTGCACAGCACCCAGCTGTAATGTAAAGTGGGGCGAAGTCTCGGCGCATGGCACCGATCACGATCTTCTCCCGTAATTTCAGTCGGGGAAAGGTCACAGAATCTGAACGTGGACCGGAGAAAACAACACCCGTTATGTAATTCTAGATCATCCTCACTGGTGATGTAACAGCTCGCAAGCATGGGATGTTTACAACGTACGTACCCCACATCTCCACCTGCCTGAAGGAGCCACGATAATGCCCACTTCAAATGTTTGCGCTGATTGTCGAAAGGCACGCCTAATGGTAATTGCACCTTTACAGAAGCTTGCAAATTTTCTCCGCATGTTACATAAGGGGAAACTGGGTTGCACTCTGAAGGGTGGAGGAATATATCTTACAGCATGTGAGGAGGTGAGAAGGGTACAAGTGTGTGTGTGTGTGTGTGAGAGAGAGAGAGAGAGAGAGAGAGAGAGAGATGTAATATGCTGTGGAGTGTGGTATAAAAAAAGCAGACCAAGGCATTTACTAGAGAGAAAATGTGAAGGTCATATTAACTTAAGGTTACCAGACGTCCCCATTTCCCAGGGACAGTCCCCGGATTTACAGATCAGTCCCCATACAAAATCAATTGAAGTTGATTTTGTGCCAGGGTTGATGTGACATGAACCCTCAACAGGGTTGATGCGACAACATGTCCTTTCTCCCTTAGGAAAGGATTTGGGGTAGTCTTAAAAAGAGACCAGCCAAATTCATTCACTGAAAATGCTAGAAAGCTACTGCATGGAAAGACCCCTCAAACCAGAGAGAGCACTAAGTGCAGCTGAGTTCTTCCCTCTTTTTCTAGCAATCAATCATTCCCCCTCCCTCCCCCCCCTTAAAAAGAAAAGGGAAGAGGAGACCTGAAACCATTCCTTTCTTGCATCATCACAACTCCCCAGGGGATTGTCTGGCAGACAGGAACTGCTCCCTGACTTTCTTTCCTTGTGAAATGTTTGGCAGGGGAAAGAAAGAAAAGGGGAACTTCCAATAGCGTGATCTTGGGAACCTCTCCAGCCCTCTTAAGGGCTCTGTTCTCTTTTAACAGACTCACAGAATCGTAGATTTTGAAGGGACCACGAGGATCATCTTCTCCAACCCCCTGCAATGCAGGAATCTTTTTGCCCAGCGTGAGGCTTGAACCCACAACACTGAGATTAAGAGTCTCGTGAGCTATCCCTCAGGATACCGTGGCCAAGCCATCGACGGGGCAGATATTGTTTTGTTTTGTAGCTGGCCCTGCTGCATCCTGCAGACATTACTGCATTTGTACGGCTGCATCATAATGAGGTGCATCAGGGCCAGAGAAGTACAGGGAAGAATGGCAAAAGATGTGGAAGGGCCCAGGATCAGGATGAGACGGTGCCATTGATTTCTAAGTTGTAGATACATATCTTTAGAACAAGGCAAACATCCAAAAAGGAGGGAGAGGGGGAGAGAGAACTGTATGTGGCACCAGAGCCAAGTCAATCTAATCTAAGCAGAAAATTGCCTTAGGCTGACCGCTCCCCTACGCTGCCCTGTGTGCTTCTCCTTCCCTGCACAACGCAGCAGTTTTACAACAGGCGTCTTTGGGACAGGTGGCAGCCGTAGGACGTGGGAGGGCAGCAGTTGTGTGCTGTGCTCCTGCCACGTGTGAGGCAGGATTGGTGCAGCACAGCCTTTTCTCTGCTCTGGCACAAGAGATGCAAGGGAGACATGGGAGCTGGGCAAGCTCTGCAGCAGCTAATGAGGATGTTCTCCCGGAGTGGCAAAGATGCAAAGCAAACTTAAGTTATGGTGCAATTCCCCAGCATGGCTTTTGCACGTGGCATCCTATGGTCTGGATTGTGTAGGCTGATCTGTGGAGAGAAGGTGGGGCAGAGGGAGGATGGAGGGAGAGAGAGAGGAAGAGGGAGAGAGGGACGTGTGTTCCCTACTCTCTTCCTACTTGTCATGACCACTGACACAGGTAAAAGGTATATTTGTTTTGTGTCAAGCAAACAGTGACATCAGGGCTAGAGTAACAGACTAAGCCGATCATGCAAGACACTTCCAGGCAGGTTCATAGGAACACGGGAAGCTGCCTTGTACTGAGTCAGACCATAAATCCGTCTAGGTCGGTATTGTTTCTACAAGGTCTGCCAGCAACTTTCCAGGATTTCAGACGGCACACCTACCTGGAGATGCTCGGAAATGCACCTGGGAGCCCCTCCTCATGCAGAACAGATGTTCCTCCACTGAGCTCTGCCACCCAAGAGCCTCTATATAATAAGTTTCAAGATTACGTTGCGAGGCCAATAAGAAAACGAATAAGTCAACAAAACCCTGCAAAAGAGCAATGAGGCCTGCCCTACACTTGTAGGTGAATTTACATCAAGTTTGTGCGTTCATCAAATCATTGAATTGTAGAGATGGAAGGGTAGCGGAGGATCCTCTAGTCCAGTGATGGCTAACCTTGACACCCCAGATGTTTTGGAACTACAACTCCCATCATCCCTAGCTAACAGGATCAGTGGTCAGGGATGATGGGAGTTGTAGTCCCAAAACATCTGGGGTGTCAAGGTTAGCCATCACTGCTCTAGTCCAACCCCCTGCAATGCAGGAATATGCAGCTGCCCATTATGGGGGTCGAACCTGCGACCTTGGCATTATCAGCACCATGCTCTTTGGCCCTCCAGACAGCGGCCTGCCTCCAGATGTTGCTGAACCACAACTCCCATCAGCCCCAACAAGCATGGCCAGTGACTGGGGAAGATGGGAATGGTACCATATTTTTCGCTCTATAAGGCGCACCTGACCATAGGACTCACCTAGTTTTTAGAGGGGGAAAGCCCCAATTTTTTTAGGATCAGCTCAAATTTATGTAGCTTCTTTTGCAAAGGAGAAAAGCCCCGTTTTTTGTGGATCAGCTCAAATTTCTGCAGCTTCTTTTGCAAAGGGAAAAAACCCTGTTTTATGTGGTTTAACTCACAGTTCTGCAGCTTCAGGAAGCCATTTCTACAGTTTCCAGACAGATAATCTAATCAGCCAGTCACATGTCGCTGGGGAAACAGCCTCCCTCTGCAAGGGGGCGGGGCTGGAATCTCTCTCCCTTATCTCTCTCCCCTATCGTTTGCTGAGCAGCTGCTCAGCGGGCTTCCTTTCAACACCCCCTTCTCTCTCTCTTTTTAAAAAAGCACGATCTGCTTTTGCCCCTGGGCAGTTCAGCTCCAGGGACCACACATTCGCTCCATAAGACGCACAGACAATTTCCCTTACTTTTTAGGAGGAAAAAAGTGCGTCTTATGGAGCGAAAAATACGGTACTTCAGCAAAATCTGGACAACCAAAGGTTCCCCATACGTGGTTTGTCAATAAGCCAGGGAGGTTCTCCTGGGGCCATCATTGCATATCTTTAAGCGCCAGGCAAAAATGTTTCTCTATAACCAGACCTCTGGCTGATTGACATCCAATGCCCTTTTAAATGTGTTGTGGGGGGATTATTGATTTGTTGTTGTTCTTATTTTATTATGTATTTTGTGGTTTTTATATTGTGTTTTTTTATGTTATGAACCAGCCTGTGATTTTCGAATGAAGGGCAGTATTCAATTTTAATAAACCTTAATAAAAATAGCTATGTTCAGTGGGATTTACTTCCAAGTAGATGTACACAAGATCACAAGCTAAATGCCATTGAACATAGACTTCAACAGGTAGCCAATCTTCTGCATGCTTACTTGAAAGTAAATCCCACCATGTACGATGCATCTTGCTTCCATGCATAGGATTGCAGCCATGCAATCCAATTCTAGACATGCTTACTCAGAAGTAAACCTTGCTATATTCTGTGCGACTTACTGTGGGGCTTATTTATATGCAAATATGCATAGGATTAGATTCTCTCCTACAGTGGAGCATATTCTCAGATGCGCCTATAAACAACAGTGTACAACTATGTACAACTACAGTCCCTTATTTCAATATGACTTTAGCAGAGACTTCTGCTTTCAAATTTAGGATCTAATAAATGCATAAAATTGCTGTTAGCAACCACCTCATTCCTGAAACCTTCTCATTTTCAGAATTTCAAATTCCAGTACCATGTTAGAAATGTTGTCCAGAAAATACCCTCCCAAGGATGTTTTTATTCCTAAATCCCTGTTCTGTGCGCATTTACTCAAAAGTAAGCCCTACTGAGTCCCCTGAGAGTGAACTCAACGGTGTATATGTACGTAGACTATGTGGCGTTTGTGATGTACTAGCACAAGCCTTGACACACTGATGCCGTTTCTTTACTGCTGTTGATGTTTTTGGGGTATTTGATCTTAAATATTTTCTCAAAGGAAACTTTTCTTATGCTGAGTCAGACCATTGGCCCATCTTGCTCAACATGGACCTCTCTAAAACAACTGTCAACAGCTCTTCGGAAGTTCAGACAGGGGTCAGGTGCCAGGGGCTGAATCTGGTGGGATCTTTTTTCAGGCAAATCATGTGCTCTGCCACTGAACTATGGCCCGTCTCCTCTTGTGTGTGACTCACTGCAGATTACTCATTAATGAATGCTCTCTTGTAGGAGTTAACCAAAGGGAGGCATGCCAATGAAATTCTAACCGAGGCTGCAATCCTAGGGCCTCTCTGGACATCTTTTTTTTATTGTGCATTCGTGGAGGCTTGTGCAAATGATGCTATCAGGGGTGGACTGGTACACGCTCCACACATTCAATACTTTTTGAGCCTGCAAAAGTTTTGGGGTGGTCACACTGCAAATTCCCTCAGAAGGTGGCGGACTGTCCTTCCTTGGAGGCTTTCAAGCAGAGGTTAGATCAGGGGTCGGCAAAATTGTTCAGCAGGGGGCTGGTCCACTGTTCCTCAGACCTTATGGGGGGGTGGGCGGCGGCGGAGGGACGATGAGCGGTGCACCAAAGGGCTCCGGAGAGGGGCTGCTTTAAATGGCGGCCACACGAGAGGGGGGCTCAGCCAACCGCGGCTCCTCTGTCTTGTGAGTGGCAGGGGCTGGCGGTGGTGGCGGAGGGACGATGAGCGGCGCACAAAAGGGGTTGCTTTAAATGGCGGCCGCTCAAGCGATCACGCTGCTGCTGGCACCAATCAAAGCCCAGACCCCTCTCCGCAGGGCGGGGTGAAGCCAGGAGGGAGGGAGGAGGCGCCGCCGCGGTGTGTGGGGGGGGAATGGTGCAGCCCGAACGATCAGAATCAGATCCATGCCAATCCACGCGGCGATTCCTGGACCGTCCGCGGGCCGGATCCATAAGGCAATTGGGCCGGATCCGGCCCCCAGGCCTTAGTTTGCTGACCCATGGGTTAGATGCAGAGCATCCATCTGTCATGGAAGCTTCAGTTGAGAGTCCTGCATTGCAGTGGGTTGGATTAGAAGACCCTCAGGGTCCCTTCCAACTCTACACCTCTATGATTCTATGCTTCATTCACTGCAACTTCTTGCTGACATCTCAGCAATTTTTATACCACAAACGTCCCTGGTTTATTTTCCTTCTGCTTTCGTTGTACAGTAGCCCCTCTGGAGAGCCAGTGTGGTGTAGTGGTTAAGAGCGGCAGACTCATAATCTGGGGAACCGGGTTCGTGTCTCCGCTCCTCCACATGCAGCTCCACATGCAGACTACCTTGGGCTAGTCACACTTCTCTGAAGTCTCTCAGCCCCACTCACCTCACAGAGTGTTTGTTGTGGGGGAGGAAGGGAAAGGAGAATGTGAGCCGCTTTGAGACTCCTTCGGGTAGTGATAAAGCGGGATATCAAATCCAAACTCTTCTTCTTCTTCTGGACAATAATAATGCGGCGGCATCGGGGAAGCATCGTAGAACAATTAATGAACCTGGAGAAGTCCCCACCAATGCACTGTTACTGTGGCAAGAACGTGTTGCAGAATGGTTAAGAGTACGGTGCTGAAAACACCAATGTTGCAGGTTCGATCCCCGTAAGGGACAGCAGCATATTCCTGCACTGCTGAGGGTTGGACTAGATGATCCCCAGGGTCCCTTCCAACTCTATGATTCTATGAAAACAACAGCAGCAGCCCTTGTGCTTCTTGTATGAAGCTGGAATAAACCACTTGTCTGCAGGGGACCCTAAGCACACTTAATAGGGACTAGCCCCAATGAACACAGTGGGACTTGCATCTGAGTAAACATGCCTACGTTTAGATCATTTTTTTTTAAAAAAGCAAAAGCTTTATTTTTCCTTATAGTTTTAGGCCCATGTGGCTGAATCTTAGTGTAAAGACAGAACATACACAGAGCTGGTGGGAGGGGCTCCCGTTGCTCAATAGCGAGACCAGGAGAAGGGAGTCTCCCATTCCTCCTTGGCTGGGAAAATAATGCCTGTAAGAGTGGGCAGAATTAATCACAGGGAGGCGAAAAGCTCAGCTGCCTTGGGGTGGGAAATATTTGGCAGCATGTTGCAGGCGGCCTTTTGCTGCCCGAGAGCAATGCACAGCGCATGTTGCCACCGAATACCAGCAACTGCTTTGCATGTGAGAATCACAAGCCAGGACTTCCCTGCTGGCAGGAACGTGGGAAGGGGGCGGGGGAGGGCATCCTTTGCATGCTCTGTAAATCAAACCACCTACCTTGTGAAACAGGAGCACACAGCTTACAAGGGAGCTGAACCGAGTCACCTGAGCCCAAGGGATTTTAAAGACGAGAGGTGCTTGCAAGATGTTTATTTCCACCCACCCTCACTTTTGGACTCTGCCACCTTCATTGATCCCTGTCACGGATGATGCTAGTTATTAGCAAAACACAGAAGTTGTCAGTGCAAGTCCTTTATCTGGAAGCATCTATAATGGACCCAATAATGCTTCAAGCAGCAACAGGCTTACGATTTCATTAGCTTGTACAATATCCAGTGGTGGTTTTGCACTAGCAGAAAGTGCTTCTGCTCATACAAGGTGGGGCATCCAGTTTTCCAGCGATGCTCTTACCTGCTGCAACCCTCTGCTCTGTATCCCATAATGCTCTGGAGGCTCCCCTAGCCTTCAGGAGCAACTTTTTCTTTCTTTTTTTCGAGGCAGCAGTGCATGGGGAGGTTCCATGAAGCAGTTTCTGCTAGCTCAGAGCCACCACTGAATACAACCCATTTACATGGGGGGAAGTCCAGCTGATTTCTATGCAGTTGCTGGCATCTGTCTGCCTTGGGAGACAATGGAAGAGGGCACCTTCAGGGGTGAAGGCAAGCCGTTGGAGAGCTTACAGCGTCGCCTGTGGCTGTAGAGACTGATATGGGAGAGGCATGTTTTGTTGCAGCTGGGGCAGGTGAAGATTGTACCATGGCATTTAAGCACTTTATTGACCAAAGACTGCCCGGCTTAAAGCGGGTGGTATAGAGTTCCAAACAGTTTACTTTTATGTAAACATCAATAGGGTCAAAACCACAGGAATATTTCCAGTATCTACCGTATAGACAAGCCAGTAAATGCTGGTCTAGATCTGGCATAACTGATCTGCAACCTTTAAATTGCTTAATAGTACAGTTTCTTCTTTTAAGAAATAATGCAATAAACCTAGGTGGGCAAAGAATTTATTTATTTCAATAATGTCATCCAACTGCAACAGATTAAAATGCAAAGAATTGCAGAAGATGAAGCCTTCGTGAGTTAAAAAAATTATTGTTGGTATAGAGTCTGTTGTGCTCAGAAGCTTGCCAATGGTCTGAAATGACATATATATCTAAATGTGGTTGGTACAAGGTATTTAGGCATATGAATTGTCATATAGATTGCCCAGCCAGCCTCCAAGAGAGTTTTGGAGCAAGACGCACATGACACTTGAAGGATTGCAACAAGGAGTCTATTGTGTAGACAGCTCAGAGTCGGGAATATTGCCAAGAAGACCTATGCTCTCTTTGTTTCCTTAGTAGAAGAAACAAGTCTGGACATGATTTTGCCCACAACTGTAGAGATGGTGCTGGGGTTCAATCTCAGAGTTTTCTTGTTCTATTATTATTTTTAAGACACTCATTTGCTGCTCAACCACATCCTTCCCTACTAAGATTCCCAAGGTCAGAGCAGTGAAACCAAAAGTAGGTCAGGAGTTCTCAGCTTTATTCTTGTTCCATACCAGAAAAGATTTGTACACTGATTGTCCCACTTCACAAGCCAGTCCCCCACCCCGCCCGTTAAGCCTTTTGATGACAACAGTGATCAAGTAGAGTTATAGCCTGATTTCATTTAATATGTCAACCCCAGAGCTGGGAACAATGAAATAAACTAACAATAAAAATATACAGAAAAAGGAAACAATATGCAAAAAGTGCAGAATTCATTTTTTAAAAATGAATAGCATAAATTAACTGTAGCCTTAGCAACAACTAGCAACAATACCGGGTTCAATGTTGCTCCTGAAGTGAGGGAGAGAGGAGTAAAAAAAACATCGAGGTTTGGTTCAAAAGAGAAAGGCTTTATTCTGCCCCCCCGGAGAGGCAGAAGGTTCCGTTTGATCGTCCAAAACAGGAACAAGAATAATCAGTTTAAACAAGACTTATATACCTTCAGAGAGCACTCTCTCCCCCTCCTTCCTGCTTCCATGCATCACGAGATCCTGTAACCCATATAAGGAAGATACTTCCTGTGAACCTTGACTGGGTTCTGACACATCGTACGCAACTCATGTTCTTGGACTGTACTAATGAAGAGATCATCCCGTGCTCTTGTGCCGTCAGAGTGTTTACAATCTTACTTGCAACTTATCTTGGCCTCTGGGACTTGCAGCTTATCTGTGCCTTTGTTCTGAACAGAAGGCCATGTGACGTCCCATGTCTAGCCTGTGTTTCACTTGCTTCTTTGATTCTGGGGTAAAGGTTACCAGGCCTTTTGAGCTAGAAAAAAGGCTCCTTTTGAAACTAACGGTTAGGTTGTTGGCCTTTTTTAGGTAGCTCCAGGTAACCCACATTTGGGTTACCTACCCCCTTCAATCCCTCCTCTTGTCATGGACAGCTTAAAATCTGTTTTTTAAGCACGTCCTGCGCAAAGGCCAACACATACTAGCTGATGCAATAACATGGGGTAACAGCTTGGGATGATACCGACCCCCTGTATCACGGTTACAAATACAGCAGCAAGCAGGGAATACAGAAGCATAAGCAACAACAAACAACAACAAAAAACAACCTGCACGTTGTGCCAAAGTAGAAGGCAAAGCAGGGGCCCCAAGGTGCAAACAGGACACATTGGGCCTGAGGTGGGCAAGGGCCAGTATTGCTACCATCTGGAGCCATCTCTGATATGTGGATGGTACGCAGCCACACGACTTCTCCCTGCCTCAAAATCTAGGGCTTTTGGTTTCCCGAACACCAGGGGCAAGCATATGATGATGAACACCACCCCTTTTCCCCTTGGGTGCCCCCACCTCCGAAGTCTCCACAAACGACAGAAGCATAACAAAAACACAGTGTCCAGTAGCAGGATGAAAAGTCCCACACCCAACTGCAACAGTTGGTGGCTCCCTTCCAGAAGAGAGAAAACCAAGAGTTCCCATCGCCGTCAACACCCATGCTGACTTGTTGTTGTCCAGCCATGTATAGAAGCGCTGGCCACCTGGGTGAGTCAAAGGGGCCTGGTGTAGATCCGGCATCCCAGTCCACTCCAAATGTCGCCACAAGCATGACAAAGGGCAATGAATAAAACGCTTTCCAGTGCCACTCGTCCAGGAGGGTCCTCCCTGAGCGGCGGAGACAGTTCCACGCTGTTCCAAGTTCGTACTCTCAGCAAAAGTCGCTCCTTGAAATCCGGCTTTCACGGCACGAATGTCTTACAGAACGGCTGCTGGCACTGATGACTGGGATGGCACAAGTCAGTCAGTCCCCCTTCAGTCTGGAGACCTCGGACCTCCTCCAGCTATTGCTTTTGCTGCTTTTGGGAACAAAACCACAGTCAGTCCATGACTGCTACTTTCACGCAGTATCACGCTAGTAGCACAGGAACCAACAACTACAGTCCTGGTCGATGATGTTGTCGGGAGTTGATGTCAGGCTGAGGACGGACGGGTGGAGCCCTGGCTTCAGTCATTTCGATGGCTTGGGTCTGCTGGAGGACTCCATCTCGGAGGTCAAGAAGCTGAAGCCATATATATCTCTCCCAGGTATCGGCAGCCACGTAAGAAAGGGCTTGGCGAAGGCTTCTCGCGAGTTGACAGGTGCTGAGGGATACCCAGAAGGGGCTCAACCTAACCCTCCCGCAGAAGTCCTCGCTGAAGGGCATCGCTGAGTAGGGCGTGGTTGAGGGTGACAAGAAGAAGAAACTCCGAGGTAAGAAGGAAAACAAACTGGAGGTCCTGGTCCTTCGCTCCCTTCAGGGTGGGTGGCAATAGAACTGCCCATCCTCCCGTTGGTCAGGTAAGGTGGACTGCAGCATACTTCAGAAAGGGCCAGTGGATGGAAAAGACCCTTCCATTGAGCCCAAAGGATGATGAATGTGTGGACAGCAAGAAAACAACTTAAAAGTGCTGATGCAAAGACTGAAAATACTGGCACAGGAGAAACAGATGGTGCTGCCATCGGGGGTGCAGCCCCAGCAGGGGTGGTCGCCTAGAAATGATGAGTCGCAAAAGCTGGTGTAGATTAGTTGACACAGTTCAACTGGCTGCCTCTCCCTTCACAGATGTGTGTTGAATGATGCTGATGACAAAAAAAAACTGCAACCGTGGATAGCCAAATGATGTAGGGTCCCCTTCCCACAAGGCTTCAATGGGGCCTGGAATGCATACGCTTGATCAATGCACAGGGGTTCAAGCATGGGTCCACCTGTTCAAGGAAGGAAAAACCTTGGGAGAGCAACTGCAAATAATTTCCAACGTCCAAATCATAACTAATCATGGAGAGGGGATATCATGTTTACATAAAGTACAGGTGGTTTAAGGTGAGAGTCTACAATACACCTTCAAACAGTCTAATTATTCTGGCCGGATCCTCAAAAAAAAAGATTCTGGTTTTCTAATTCCAATCTACAATCTGCAAACAGTATGGGTTGCACACTGAAGGTGCCTGCAGCAGCAGCCCAACAAACCAGTGGTCGGGTTGCTCTGGGGGACCATAGGCAATACAGTCCCCACGCTCCTCCTAAAGCCTTTTTTCTTTCTTTTCCAATCCTCATTCTTGCAGACCTCCTTTTTCCTTTTCTGCAACTTGTCCACTTTAAATCCCCATCTAAGTTCCTTCTGAATGCTCCAATTCAATCAATCCTCCTATCCTATCCTATCCTCACCCTCTCTCTCTCTCTCTCTCTCTCTCTCTCTCCCTCTCTCTTTCTCTTTTCCCTTCACTTACATTTCTCTGTCCATTCCTCATCTTCACCTAACTCTGCCCAAACTCTCCCATCACTAATTCCTCATCTCTTCCTTCCTTCTTTACTACGTTCACTTTCCTTTCCCCCTCTCTACAACTGAGCCTTACCTTCATCCACTTTCTTTTTCCCTCTACTTCCAATCCTCTCTGTGCAGGGGTTAAGCCACACTCTTTCTTCCAGCAGCCTGATGTCAAACCTAGTTGCTACTAATCAATTCTGCCAACACATTCCTTGTGGGTTCACCTTTCCTCCCCCCTGCACATCGCCAACAACATATACTTTTCCTGTCAATCTCTATAACTCTTCACACCAACTCCAAAACACCTTTTTCCTTCCCTTCCTTTTCCTAGTGCTGAGGTGGTGGCGAGGCTCTCACAACATACCAGAGCCCCTTCCTTTCTCTGCCTGCCTGCAGTTCCTCTTCTTCACCACTATTCCGCTAACACTACTCCTATCTGTAAGGCCTGATCTCCCGTTCTTCCAATCACAGGATCAGAAACACATCTAACACATCTGCCTCTGTGGGGGGTGAACAAATGTTGGCTCCCTTCCTTTATTCTTTTTTTTTTTTTTTTTTTTTTTTCCTCTCCCCCTGTCTTTCTGTCCTTTTTTTTTTTTCTTTTTTTTTTTTTTTTTTTTTTTTCTATCACAACTTTGACTTCTGTCCTCCCTCGGCACCTTGCTTAGCCAATTAAGACAGACTTAAAGCACGTATCAAACCAAAATACACACTGAGAAAGGAAAATTCCCTTTAAAAAACCAAGACTTCCAACATATCATGAAAATTATAAGGTCAGGGAAAGCTCCTAATTACTCTTACAGCTATTAACTCAGCACATCCATCTCA
Organism: Darevskia mixta; assembly: GCA_034641385.1. Lineage (NCBI taxonomy): Eukaryota > Metazoa > Chordata > Lepidosauria > Squamata > Lacertidae > Darevskia > Darevskia mixta. The sequence continues at coordinate 7,916,159 of JAWWNH010000013.1, forward strand.
AAATGCCATAAGGATAAAGTAATACATACATAAACACATATCTCAGATATTTGAAGCAACATGAGAAGATACAACCTAAAGGGGGTTTACAATAAAACAGCACAGGCGCAAACCCATAAATCCCACTTAACAATCTCTTGCTTGAAAAACACGTTTTTCCCTTTTTCCAAGATAAACTGCCGCCAAGAAGGAGAAGAGAAAAAAAACTTCTTTGCCCTTTTATCTACCCCCCGCTCTGCTCTTACTTTTAATCCAAAAGCCAGAGCAGCAAAGTCTTGGCTTCAGAAAGGGTTTTAGAAGAAAAAACGGCGCGGCTCTGGCTGCGCGGAGGGGTTTTTAGAAAAACACACACACATAGACCAAATTAAAAGAGGACTCGGGAAGGAGGGGAAGAACTGCAGAAGCTTGCAATAAATACCCACTCTCAGAGGAAAATGAAAAAATAAGAGGAGGAGCTGAACCACCTTTTGGACCCCACACATCAAAAATACCAACAAGCTGGAACATAATGCAGAGGAGGGCAACATTAAATCTGTTATTCTAGCCAAACAAACAAGTTACACATTAAAATGATTCATAAATAGCTATTTCTTCCTAGAGTGGCGAATTGCAAATATTCTCAGCCCCGTACGGGCCACCATTTCTTACTTCTTTCATTATTATCAAATACAAACAATTGTTTCAAAATCATACTTTTAAAAGTCATACTTTGAATTAAAGAAAAACTTAGAAACCCAACACTTTTTCAGGACACAGGAGACTTTCCATAGGTGTCTTTAAAATGGAAAGCTAACACACTTCATAATTTCTCCTTAATAAATCACTGCGTGCCTACTGTCTAAGGCAGCAACCCACACACACTCAGTTTTCCACACCTTTCTTTCTTTTGTTTAAAGCCTCAGTCATCGCCTTTGGTGGCTTCTCCCCACAAGTACTCATCTCTGTGAGACCTGATCTCCTGTCAAACCAGCCTCCTTCTCCCTTGACACAATTCCTTGACACAACACACACACACACACAACAAAACAAACAAACAAAACACACTCTCACTTTTGCTGGAGTTTCACTACAGACTCCAATCCTTCTCTTCACACACATGCACTTAAAAAAAACCCAACAACCTCCCAGCCTAATCGAATTTCCCAAGAGAACATGCTCTCTCTCTCTCTCTCTCACTGAGAGAGCAGCCTCCCTGCGGCATGACACCGTACGCCATCACTGCCGTGCCATGCCTACTATTTTTCTACCCCTTTAATTCACCATCACCATATCATCAACCTTCAGGAATGTCACCTCCTAACACTCCTCCTTGCTGTGCGGCACAGGGCAAAGGCAACCAAATTATACCCTCCAGGGGAGTTTGATTGTAGGTAGTTCTGCTTGCCTCTGCTCTGCGCCCAATTTCAGCTTCTCAACCATAAGGGGTTTTGGTTTTGTCAGGTGGGAAGTCTTTCTGCCTTTTTGTTTAAAGTCCCAATCATCCCCTTTGCTGGTTGGTATCCAATTGTCCAGAAAGCACTGCAAGGAGGGGTTGATTTGCTCCCCCCTATATTTGGAACACTCTCACTCCTAGTAATTTTCCTTACTCCCACACACACTCTTCACATGCCTCTCACCAACACACCATTCATTAGAGTGTCCCCATACACCCGGTTTTTCCTCCCCCATTCTCCGAAGTTGGTGGCCCTTTACGCTCACTACCAACCGTACTAACGGCAATTCTGCTCACTGCTAGCAACAATTTTTCTGGCGGTCACTCCCCGTACCGCCAGCAAAACTTCACCAGCGGCAATTCTGCTCTCTGCTAGCACTGTAACAGCCGGTGGCTCTCCGTTTGCTCACTACCGGACCCGGCGGCCCTTTACGCTCACTGCCAGGTGGAGTTGATCACGCTCCCTGCTCTTCCTACTATACTTCCCCTTGTTCCCCTGCAGCTGCTGTCCCTTTCTCTCGTCCTCTGCAGCGTCCACTCAGCGCAGGGTGGTCAGTTCCTCCTACAAAACTGGTAGGTGTGCGCACTTGGAACTGCCAACCCCGAACCGAGCTGTTCGCCCTGCAGTGACGCCTCGAACCTCCATCCCTCAACCTCAGGGAACTTCGATTCCCGGCCAACGCACCAAATTGTAGCCTTAGCAACAACTAGCAACAATACCGGGTTCAATGTTGCTCCTGAAGTGAGGGAGAGAGGAGTAAAAAAAACATCGAGGTTTGGTTCAAAAGAGAAAGGCTTTATTCTGCCCCCCCGGAGAGGCAGAAGGTTCCGTTTGATCGTCCAAAACAGGAACAAGAATAATCAGTTTAAACAAGACTTATATACCTTCAGAGAGCACTCTCTCCCCCTCCTTCCTGCTTCCATGCATCACGAGATCCTGTAACCCATATAAGGAAGATACTTCCTGTGAACCTTGACTGGGTTCTGACACATCGTACGCAACTCATGTTCTTGGACTGTACTAATGAAGAGATCATCCCGTGCTCTTGTGCCGTCAGAGTGTTTACAATCTTACTTGCAACTTATCTTGGCCTCTGGGACTTGCAGCTTATCTGTGCCTTTGTTCTGAACAGAAGGCCATGTGACGTCCCATGTCTAGCCTGTGTTTCACTTGCTTCTTTGATTCTGGGGTAAAGGTTACCAGGCCTTTTGAGCTAGAAAAAAGGCTCCTTTTGAAACTAACGGTTAGGTTGTTGGCCTTTTTTAGGTAGCTCCAGGTAACCCACATTTGGGTTACCTACCCCCTTCATAACTATTTCCCAACGGTCAAACAAAACTAAACAGCAGTGAGGACAACAATTAGAATTTCCAATTTAACCAAATTCCTGGGTAAAAAAAAGACAAGCAAATGGCCTTAGCAACAGTTCCCACCCAGAGGCAGCCCACTCACACCCCCTTTGTCCCTCACCCCAAAGGGGCCTCACTCTGTGCCAACCAACTCTCGCAACTTCATGCTTTTCACCCCCCACGCTCTCACCCTGAGTGGCATTATTTGTTGGCCATAAGGATGCACAGCAAACCCCCCTTCCACATTAGCAGGGTATTGGACTTGAAGACACTGGGCTGTTAGGGGTGATCGACTCAACTAGCCACCCAACAGCTGAAACCAATAGCACATAAATGAGTAAGTGCAGCTTTAAGATTGTAGTATATCGTCTTATAAGGGACCCAGGTGGCGCTGTGGGTTAAACCACAGAGCCTAGGGCTTGCTGATCAGAAGGTCGGCGGTTCGAATCCCTGCGACGGGGTGAGCTCCCATTGCTCGGTCCCAGCTTCTGCCAACCTAGCAGTTCGAAAGCACGTCAAAGTGCAAGTAGATAAATAGGAACCGCTCTGGCGGGAAGCATTTCCGTGTGCTGCTCTGGTTCACCAGAAAAGGCTTAGTCATGCTGGCCACATGACCTGGAAGCTGTACGCCGGCTCTCGGCCAATAAAGCGAGATGAGCGCCGCAACCCCAGAGTCGGAGACGACTGGACCTAATGGTCAGGGGTCCCTTTACCTTTATATCGTCTTATACGTTAGCAGTAAATCCTACAAGCCTGTTGTGCATACTAACTCTTGAAATCGGCTACATCACACAAACCTTCCAATGGGAGGCATTACCCTGGCAATGTGCCCACATAAATTACACTACCATCCTGCACATTTCTGCCGGTAATTAGAAGAAAGTCCCATTAAGTCAGTATTTTAGAATACCGTACTTTTCTGTGTATAAGACGCGTGGCTAAACGACAGAGCCTAGGGCTTGCCGATAAAAGGTCGGCGGTTCGAATCCCCACGACGGGGTGAGCTCCCGTTGCTTGGTCCCTGCTCCTGCCAACCTAGCAGTTCGAAAGCACGTAAAAATGCAAGTAGACAAATAGGTACTGCTCCGGCAGGAAGATTTTCAGCGGCGATAGTGCGGGTGATTGTGGGCTTCAGCAAGGGCTGTTGCCAATTGGCTGCTGCAGTGGCATTTGGGTGGGTGATTGGCTGCTTCTGGCGGTGAGCGGTCAGACGATTGGTGGCTTCTGCCTTGCGTGCTTTTTCAAGTGTTGTTCAGGCGGGTGAGCGATTTTCGGCAATCTTCCCTGAAAAGAAGCTCAAGAACAACAAGTCTGGGGCAATCCTCCCCAGTTTCTTAATTCTGAGCCCTCCAAAATAGGGAGCATCTTATACACGGGGGCGTGTTATACACGGAAAAATACGGTAACTTAGTAGATGGGTTTTGTTTATGCTGAGATATAGACTGATAACCAAGTTCAGAAATGTGTGTTTTTTAACCACAGGTCAGATTGGCTACAGATGCCCCTCAAGATTGTGAAGGGAGGATGATTATTGCTAACAATGTCATGCTGCATGAATGGGGCCAGTGCAGTTGAATGTTAAATTTGCAGATCTACTGGGTAGAGAGTGCTTTGCGAGATAGAGGGAGGGGGCCTGCTCACCGCTTTTGACACACATGTCCTTCAAAGAAAGGAAGCAAATTAAAAATTTAAAAATAAATACCCACTCTATCTGGATAGCTATGTAGTGTTTTGTGTTTTTTTTAAAGGTTACCATGGTGCTCAACTTTTGCAGGTCTAAAAACTGCTTTAAAAAAAATTAAAAGTTTTTAAATGCCAAGATCTGTTATATGATGAAATATGCCTGTAATAGATCTTGTGTCTTTGTGGTGTCACAGACACTGTCCCCTAGATGCCCACAATAGTCACTCAAGGTTATGCGAGCTCTGCTTGTACTGGTCTGTGGGAAGATTGCCCAGAAATCATAATTTGTTTGTTTGGCTGTTGGGAAAGGTAATGTTCTCACGTTGAAGCTGAAACATCTGCATGCCCAAAGGTTAAATTGTAGGAAGATTTATCTATATAACTGAATTGCTTAGGTTGGGTATCAAGAAACTCTTCTGGCGTTTCTTATCATAATCACACTTACTTGGACGAAAATCCTGTGAACGTCAAGAGGTGTAAACACTGGGAAAATAGAATTTCTTTCATGGGAGGTCTTGAAGGTGCGGTTGCATGAACATCTCATCATGATCAAGCCTTTGTGAAATCTCTGAAGGGTGTTGAAGTCCTTTCCAACTCTGGGATGGAGCACATCAAAGCAATTGCCTGATCAGAAATTTGGATACAGGTAGGTAGCCATGTTGGTCTGCCGTAGTCAAAACAAAATAAAAAATAAAAAAATAAATAAAAATCCTTCCAGTAGCACCTTAGAGACCAACTTAAGGTGCTACTGGAAGGATTTTTTTTAAAAAAAATTATTTTTAAGAAATTTGGATAACGGGCTATGAACTACAATGGCATGTATCTACAAAGAGACCTCACTGTGAACTGCAGTTTGCACTCGCCATCTTTCACCATTCCTTGGGAGAAGTCATGAGAAGTCTGGCGAATGGCAACACAGGAATGGGCCTTTTCTGTGGTGGCTCCCTATTTGTGGAATGCTCTCCCCAAGGAGGCTTGCCTGACACCTTCAGTACCTCTCAAAGATTTACAATTTTCAGAGTGGTTTAACAGTGAATCCCTCAGAAGTGGGTTTTGGGTAGGCTTGCCATAGTCAGAAAAATTCCTGACATGTCCTGGTTTTGGGGTGTAAAAATGGTGTCGGGGGGGGGATTTTCCTGAATTGGCCAAATGTCATGGATGTATGGCAACACGATGGAAAAAGCAGCGGAAACAGCTCAAAAAGCTTTAAAATCACTATTTTAGGGGGAGGTTTCCCGAAAAAAGCTCAGCCATTTGGGTTTGTTCCCGGGAAAAAAGCCCAACCATTTTGGTGCGGGTGTCAGTAATTTCTGTTTTAAATATGGTAACCTTAGTTTTGAGGAGTGCGACTGGTTTGGTTGAACTGGGCATGGAGGCTTGGTTGGGGGAGCCGCAACTGTTATGTGCTGGATCCCAGTTCCCCGGGGAACTTTAAGGTTCTGTAAGGTGAACAGGGATCTCCTACAACTCTCCGCGCCATTAAGGAGCTACAGTTCCCAGGATCCCTTGAGGGAAGCCATGATTGTTTGAAGTGGCACCATAGTGCTTCAATCGTATAATGTGGCTATATACCCACCATCAAACACACACAACTCCTCTCTCCCCCAAGCCCGCATAACGTAGCTAGGGAGAAAAAAATTATGTCCATTTTACAGCTGCAGCAGAGCGAGCTCACCCTGTGATCTGGGAACCAGAAAGTTTATGTATGGCACAGTCTGCAGCTCTGGGCGAAAGCACAGCTCGGGCATTGTGTGAGGTGTTTTGCCCACAGAGCCAAAGCAGCAGCAGGGAGTTTCTGAAGCGTCTGCTTTCCCCGTGCTCCGAGCCGTTTAGTCATCCGCTCGAGCGTGTCTGCGTGCGGGTGCATGTGACCAGAGGTGGGAGGCGAGGGAGGGAAGGGAAGCGGGGAAAGGCCTTTGGGACTCGGCGAAGATTAAAAAGACTTAACGCTGACCCTCGCCATGAATGCCTGCTTAATCGCGCCCTGATCCTAATCTCACACCCAAGGGCGGGTCCATTTCACTTTCCTTCGCGGCACTTTCCTGATTCAGCCGCCGCGCCCCAGTCCAGACATGCTTTTGGGGAGGACGCAGAAGGCCCTCCTGCGCTCCGGAGACCTTGCACCGGGCGCAGAGATTATTTGGAGACCGCTCCTCCTGCCCGCCGCCTCCCCCCCCCCATCCAGTGCCTCGCACACGTACGCACCGGCGAGCCGAAGGTGTTATTCAAATCCTGGTGTGGGCGAGGCAAACGGGACCGAAGGCTGGGCGGCTACACCCAGCGCGTGAGAAAAGGATTTGCCGGCGAGGCGAGGCGTGGTGCTGTGGGCAGAATGGCAAGTGCAGCAGTTCAGGGCAATTGCTTCGGCATCTCTTCTGCCCTCGAAGGATCCTGGCCAGGAACGCCTCCGTTTCACGTCCTCTGCTGGTTTCCCTCCTCCACCACCACCGTCGACAAAGTTAAAACATGCCAATTGGGTCGATGGCCCCTTTCAGACGGTGACTGATTCTATCTCCCTCAAAAAGCTTAGCAGTGGTTCCCAACCATTTTTTTGGCCATGTCCCCACTTAGCATCTCTAAAATCCTGATATCTCTCCCCCCCCCCAATATAATTCTTATTACAGTATTCAAAAAATGAGTTCCTATTCACATGGAGGAAGCCTAAAAGGCCATTAACTGTTAATAACTCTCAAATTGTCCCCCTTAAAAATCAAATTTCCCCCCTGTGGGGCATGTGCCCCAGTTGGGACCACGGGCTTAGAGTTTTCTCACCCAAGGGTGAACCCACCTTCAGGCGTCAGTGGCTGCCATCTTACTATAGAGCAGAGGCTTCTGTTTCAGTTAGAAAAAACAAAACAAACCACTTCTCTACTTCCTATTGTGACAACATCTCCAGGTGTTTTTTCATTAAAATGCAATGACCACAGTATTGGGGCGGGACTTCTTTACTGTCAATGCACAGTTTAGTTTCTCCCAAATGCTGCCTTCCCAAAGTATGTGTTAAGCTAGACCAGGGGTCACCGATCTTTTTGGGACTGGTTGGATTTTTTGAGGAAAGTGCTGTAGGTACCAGTCACAAAACGGCTGCCTTGGGGTGTCAGGCATGACTCAACATGGCTGCCATGGCTGCGTGTGGTATAATGCAAAATTAGAGCACAGCACTGTACCGTCATTGCTACTCTTTCTCTCTTGCCCCCTTGACAGTGCCATGCTTACTGGGCGAAGTCAGCTATGTCCTACTGGTTTTGATTGTGGAGATCACAAAATATTGATTTCCCCATACAATTAGCACTCTTGTTGTCTAGTAACAACAGAGACCATTGCCAAGTATAAGGATAAATTTACTAAGTGGTCATGCCACTTATTAATGATAAAAATAATACTACCCCACCCATTCAGCTGGATCACACACACACACACACACACACACACACACTCACTGTGCACATACAAAACTACAGATACACAAGTATCTTCATTTGTCCACACACTTCGCATTATGCATACGTCTTTCGTGGGCTAGCCTATCTGCCTTTCCTTTCCATTATTTTATTGATTGAGCCATTGCATTTCCTTGGCATCTGGGTTCTGTGCCTGGAGAACGGCCAAAAGCTCCAGGCCTGAGAAGTTGCATCTCTGACAGCCAACCTTTGGCCATTTCCCATGTGACCTGCATGCACAATGCCCAGTCTCTGCCTCTCCACATCAGCACCTGGCAAAGTCCCCTCCAGGGACAGCCAAGCTCCCCTTCCCAGCCTCGGCCATCACTAAGCAACAGCAATCGAATGGTGCTTTCAGCTTCCATTCTGTGTCCAGTGCTGATATCGTGACACCTGATTTCCTTGAGAACAAAACACCTTGCATCAGAACTGAATATCTGCAGGCTGGTGGGTAGTGAATGGAATGTGAATCTAATTCCACCTCTGCCATGCCCTCATTTGTGGCTCGGTCTCCAAAGGAGGAATGCACATCTCCCCCTTATTAAAAAAAAAAATGCTTGAAAAACTACCTGGCCCGTGCATTACATGAAGGCTGAATTTTGTGCCCTGGTGCTAAATTGGGGCCAGCATGGGTATACTACTAAAATTAAGTGAATCCAGCTGTCAGATGAGAAGCACTTCTCTGGATCTCTGCTGAAGCTAGGCAGGTGGCTGCTGAAGGGGGCCTTTTCTATGGCAAAACCCAGATGATAGAACTCTTCAGACATACCCACCTGGGTGCCAGACAAGGTCCATGCTGTTCTCTCAGGCTTTGCATGGTGTATGAGACCCTTCCCCAAAGTGGTGCCCTCGAGACATTTTGGACCACAACTGCAATTCATTCCTGACCTTTGCCATGGTGACATGAAGAGTCCGAAACATGGAGAGCACCAAGTTGGGGAAGGCTGGAACATTTTAAAGAAACCTTTTGTTTGCTGGTTTTATATTTTTATTCCTCCCCCCTCCGCCTGTGCTGGTTTAGTTGTTTTATCTTGTAGCTTCAAATTATATCTGTGGCATTATGGTGTTTTATTAGTGTAAACCACCATGAAGTTGTTTTTCAGTGAAAGGTGGGGTATAATTTGTTTTTTAAAAATACATGCAAATAAAGGGTGTATGTGCGTGTGTTTGTGTGTGTGTGTGTGTGTGTGTGTGTGTGTGTGAGAGAGAGAGAGAGAGAGAGACTGAGGAGCGGGGCAGAAGGAGGGAAGGAGACAGAGACCCTCTTCATGGAGAGATCTTGGCTGAAAGCAGGTACTGCAAATCTACTTCTCATCGCTTGAGAAGGTTCTATATGTTTTGCTCTTATTATTTTGTCTCTGCATCCTTGGATTTTTTTTCTGCCTGGGAAAATACCAAATTGACAGCTCTTAGACAGCTGTCCCTTCCCTTTTTTCTTTACAGAGAACACAGCCACGGGAGTGGCAATACATACTTCATAGGGCTGCCCCTTAGCAACATACCTCAAAGATTAGAGGACAAGGAGTTGTTTTAATTCTCTGTGCTTGCTGAATCATTGTCCTATCTGATAAGGACCAATGCCAGGAATGGCAAGGATGTTGTTTGCTAAAAATGATGCAGGTTCATAGCCAGCCAGAACCCCCTAAACCTCCAGTTCCCATCAGCTGCAGACTGTTGTGTCAAATGTTTAGGCATGCTGAGGGTTGTTGTCTAGCAGCATCTGGAGTGCTGCAAATTCCCCATCCCTGCTCCAAGCAGAACCACAAAGTCAAGCTGGTAGAGAATGGCCAGGAAAGATTGTGGGGTTCTGGTGGAGACCTCAATAAACATGTCAAGTCATTGCACAGCAACTTTGGGAAAAAAGTGAATTCATTGTTCTGGATCAGTGGCTACGAATCACAAGGGCTATATAACTTCCTCCTAGATCAGAGGCAACATGCCTCTGAATGCTGGTTGCTTGGAATCACAAGTGGGGAGAGGGCTGTTGTGCTCATGTCCTGCTTGTGGACTTTCCAAAGGAATCTGGTAGGCTTTTGGTCTGATCCAACAGAGCTCCTCTTATGTACCTTGTACAGTACTTGAAAGAGAATGTTAATAGCCCAGTGATATGTTTCTGTGGAAACTAATCCTTAGTCCATTTCCCTTAAGTTTTCTAAATGGCTAAGAAATAGAAACATAGAATGGTAGACTTCGAAGGGACCACAAGGGTCATCCAGTCCAACCCTTCAATGCAGGAATCGCAGCTAAATAATTTCTGACAAACGCTGTTTAAAAACTTCCAATGAAGGAGAGTCCACCACCTTCTGAGGGAGACCATTCCACTGTCAAACGTATCTTACCATCAGAATGTTCTTCCTATTGTTTTTTTTTGGGGGGGGGAACTTGTAATTTGAATCCGTTGGTTTGGGTTCCACTCTCTGGAGCAGCAGAAAATAAATTTTCTTCATCTTCCATAGGACAGTCAATCAGATATTAGAAGATGGCTATCATATCTCCTCTCAGACTCCTCTTATTCAGGCTGAACATACCCAACTCCCTTAAATGTTCTTCATAAAGCTTGGTTAGAGCACTGTGTCTGAGTGAAGTGAGCTGGAGTTTTAAGCACAGATTGCAGTTCTGAGTCAGAGACCAGGAGAGACACTGAGAACTGAGTTCTGTGATCTGTAAATGTTTTGGGGGCAGCCTGTCTCTAGAGACCTGATGTGGGAGCTGTAGACTGGCTGGCTGTTGAAATGTTTAGGTGTGCCTCCACCTATGCTCAGTCTGTATAGTTGTAAATAAACTCAGAGCTGTTGCAAAACATAAGTAACATCAGTCGCTGAGGTCATCTTGCCAAGGGCCTCCTGAAATCTGGCAACTTGCAACCTGTCCCCAGGTGAGCCCTGGGTGTGTTCCAAGAGGCTCCTTTCATTCACCGTCACAAGATGCCTCATTTGTGTTGCAGATTTCTTTCTTCCTTATTATATTTTCACCCCTTTGAGGTGGTGCATATGGTTTTCCTGATCACTATTTCGTCCTCACAACAATTCTGTAAGGCTGAGAGACAGTGACTGGCCCAAGATGGGCTTTTATGGGTGACTGGAGATTTGAGTCCTGGCCTCCCAGGTCCAAGTGCAACACACTAACTGCTTCGCCAAACCAGATTACACGTGCAGAAACCTACGCAATAAACAAGGACTTCCACAGCAGATATGCAGCAGTTTCTTGGAGACAGGTTGACCTTGAACAGGTTCCCTAAAGAAAACCAGAAACTTTCAAAAACACTACCCTACTCCATGGACACTTGTCCCCTCTTGTGTCCCTGAAGAGTTGCAGCAGGGGTTTCCCCACCATACAATGCAGTTGATAGCAGAACTACTTGCCTAGGAAGACTTTTATGCAAAAGGACAATGCAGGGCACACCCATTTGATAAACAAATCGTTTATCTCAGCCACAGTTTAGGCCCTGCTAAATGACAGGTAGTTTTTGAGACCCCAGATGCCCATGGGAAGAAGACAAGAGTTTGGTTAAGGACATCATCAGCTACTGAAGAGGCAACCCTGTCAATCACTGTATGATCCTGGAATATATTTGAACTGGTGACCTGGAGGTGAAGGATTCAGCAGGTTCTATTTAAAATCTTCTGGGACATCCAGTTCCCACTGATAACCGTGCAGCATATAAGTATAGTAACAGCCCAATGGTGCCTTCCTCCCCCCTCCCACCTTTGTGATTTGTATGGACTGAAGCCTAGAGGTGCCACATCTTGCGCTTTTTAAAATGGGCGTTGTGCATCACAGCTAAAAGCTGGAAGTTCCTTATTAATATAGACTTATTAGACTCACTGAAATTAATGGGACACCCTATTTGTTAGTTAAATCCCATTGATTTCAATGGCCCTACTTTTCCCATGTGGCTTATGGGCATAGCCAATATTTATGTTGCAGGGGCAGGACATCCACCTGTCATCATCCTCTGTCTGGCTCTGTCTAAGCACAGTGATGGCCAAACTTGGCCCTTGAGCTGTTTTGGGACTACACTTCCCATCATCCCTGACCACTGGTCCTGTTAGCTAGGGATGATGGGAGTTGTACTCCCAAAACAGCTGGAGGGCCAAGTCTAGCCATCACTGGAGCAGATTTGGAATGAACTATCCCAACAACTGTTGTTTTAAATTACTTTCTTTTGACCCCAAGCGCTGAGAAAAATCTTCTGTCAAAATCTTCAGTCATTTGAAAATTAGGAAGTTAAATAAAAAATTAACATCAGGGAGTACCTTTCATGTGGTTAACAAGCATACTTTGCAAAATTACAAAAAAGTGCCTTTTTTTTTTTTTACATCTAAACTGAACCTAATTTCTTTTCATTATCAAATTCCTTTTTCCCAGTGCAGTTTTTCTGTGTACACTCAGGTGGAATCTACACACATATAAAAACCATTCTGAAAATGTTTTTTTTTTTAAACGTTTTTTTAAAAACAACAACACATTGAATTTTCCATAAGGCTCACCATTGCCATCTAGTGTCACATTGTATATTGCACTTAAAACACTCTTAAAACATTTTATTTGCAGCTGTATAGCTGAGTAAGCACAGCCCATTGAGACGATCCCCTGTCACCGTCGACCTTAGCCAAGTCTTTACTTTCCGTAAAGTACTGAATGACCGCTCTACGATACAAGTGGTGCATGGCTGAGCAAGAGAGATGAGCAGAGCCTTTTTTTTGTGTGGCAGGGTAAAAGATTTCCGCCTCTTTTACTAGGTCTGCTATGTTCAGCTCTTTTAGCTGCTCTTTGCTGAGTTTCTTCTCCTTCCACGCGGCGTAACCATAGTTCAGATTCGAAGTTGAAATCTTGCAGCTTATAAAATCTCGAGAACTGCTTGGCTTCCATCTTGGAAGTCTTGAATGGTCATGTCCAACATGAAAAGGGGGTGTAGAGCCAAAAGTGAAAAAGCTGGTGAATGCTGTTTTGAGAAATGTTGCTCCAATGAAGACACTAAAGAGTCCAAGTAAGGAATTACTAGGCATCTCTTCCAGATCCTGGAAGGTTGGAGCGATATTGCTGCCTTCCAACTAGAGCTAGAAGGCACTAGAATGTGCCACAACACCATCCAAGTGACCCCAGTGAGCATTTCAATTTGAAATATTCTGATTATTTCTACTTTTAGTCAAGTGTTTTAATTTATTTACTTGATTGGGGGGGGGGGGCGTGCAGCTGCCCCTGGCCCGAACAGACATACATTCCAAGTACAGTGGAAGTGGTTTGAACACGACTCTCTTTTTCCAGAAAAAAAAAAGCCTCTGCGTACAGAGAACTTGTATTCGGTCAGCCACTTCCACCAACCTTTTAGAATTGCTTGCTTTCTTAGGATCCAGTGTAGATATAGGAAGTGGGGTTGGGTTCATGCACATATGAACTATTTGCTAGCAAGTTGAGCCTGCCCTGCTTATCGGAAGATTCTTTCACGACGCCAAGTCCTTTTGATTTCTAGTTCGTACACGTTCAAACAAAGGCGCTTAGTCTCATGCAAATTAAACCCTGCCTTCTTATTCAGCAGCCAGTCGGGTTTCCTTTCTCTTCTGGGCTGCTGCTGCTGCTAGTCAAGGGTGAAGATAAGGTCAGGTCAGGGACTCCAACCCTGTGAAGAAACTGCAAGAGTTGCTGCTGGTTTTGATCCTCCTTATCCCCCCCCCCGTCTGTCGCTAATTAAGCTCAGCGGGTCAAGTCAGTCAAATGGAAGCTTCCCATCCAGAGAAGTGGAGTGCTAATTAGTCTGTTATTATCTACATTGACTTCGGGAGTCCTAGCAGTAGAGCTCTTCTCCTGTTTCAGGTCATTCCAGCTTAGGGAACCAGAGTTATGAGGGGGGGGGGAATCCCATTTAGGGGCTTACGAGAGCTTCCCGAAATTATGGATCCCCTCCAAATCAGTGCCAAAGTTTTGTTAGCGAGAACCCAGCATTTTGTAGGCCCCCACCCCACTGAGAAATCGATTGGTTCTGGGGTTTGTAGTTAGGTAAAGGTAAAGGGACCCCTGACCATTAGGTCCAGTCGTGTCCGACTCTGGAGTTGCGGCACTCATCTCGCTTTATTGGCCGAGAGCCGGCGTACAGCTTCTGGGTCATGTGGCCAGCATGACAAAGCCGCTTCTGGTGAACCAGAGCAGCACACGGAAACGCAGTTTACCTTCCCGCCGGAGCGGTACCTATTTATCTACTTGCACTTTGACGTGCTTTCAAACTGCTAGGCTGGCAGGAGCTGGGACCGAGCAACGGGAGCTCACCCCGTCGCAGGGATTCGAACCGCCGACCTTCTGATCAGCAAGCCCTAGGCTCTGTGGTTTAACCCACAGCGCCACCTGGGTCCCTATGGGGGTTTGTAGTTAACACCCATAAATTGTCTGATTCACTCCAAACTGGTGCCAAAGTTTTGTGGTTGTTTTGTAGGGTTTTGTAGCACAAACCCCATGCTCCCCCCCAACTGAGAAAATGACACTCAAACGGGGGTGGGGTGGGGTCATAGGTATCACCCAGAAATCCAACATTGTCACTCGGCCCAATGGCGGCAGACCCATGTCTTAGAAGCGGGCAGCTGCCAAATTCTTATAAAGTGGTGGTGGTAAGAGGATTTGAAGCACAGCACGGACAGGCATGAGGGGGTGTCAACCCTTCTCCACCCCACCCCATATCCCCTAAGTATAAGATTTAGATAGCAAGTTTCAGACAACTGCAAGGACTTCCTATTGGGCCTAACCTTAGCTAGAGGATGCCATAGAAAGCTGTGCATTGTCTTTCCCACCCCTACATGGAGATGATGGCCAGGGATTGAACCTGGGACCAAAGGATGCTCTACCACTGAGCTTTTTAACATGTTTTCCTTTTTAAATATTTGTGCCGTGGTCCAGCGATGGTGGTTTATACATGTAAGCATGTACAAGCCATTCCCCGCCCCCTTTAATTGGTCTCCGAGTCCTCAACCCCAACCAGAGGAGAGGGGAATAAAGCTGGGGAGAAGTGTTTCTGAGGGGGATTGGACAGAGAGTGCCTCCCACCCATGCTATGCTCCAAAAATCCACCCTGCCTTATGGGGCTTCAGCCTGACCCACACCCTCTGTAGGAATCAAGGAAATACCCTCTGGGAGAAAAATCTGGAGCTGATGAGAGACATCAGGAAATAAGGTTGAGTGAGAGGCAAGGAACAAATGTATCAGAAAAGCAGCGCTCTTGCTGGCGGAAAGAAAGCAACAACACACATTTAAAGTTACAGGTAGACTTAGTTGGTCTCTAAGGTGCTACTGGAAGGAAAAGATTTTTATTTTGTTTTGACACATTTAAAGCACACAGTCCCCTCCAGTAAAATCCTGGGAAATGTAGTTTGTCAGGGTGCTGGGAATTGCAGCTCTTTAAGGGGGAAACTACAGTTCCCACGATTATTTTCATACATGCGTGTTGGATGTGCTTTAACTGAATGATGTGGATCTGCAAAGGCACCGGTGGCTTCATAAACAGTGCACATAACTCACTAGCTGTTTTTTTAAAGGAGTGGAACGAAAGATCAGTGTGCATAAGAATGTTGTAAATTAGAATAATAGAATCGTGGAGATGGAAGGGACGCAAAGGATGATTTAGTCCAAATAATAATTTAATAAACAGAGGTGTTGCAAATGTTTTAGGATGATTTAGGTTGTTGTGGAGAAGATTTCTGAGGCTCGGGGACTGATCCAGTGCTAGTGCATGGGCACCGACAGTTACACAAGAAAAATGGTCCACGGGGGTTTCTCCCTGTTATCTGCTGCAGATGATGGTTGAACAGTGCACACCGACCTTGCTGGATGCCCCACTTTGCCAGGCCCACAAGCCACGTTCACTGGATAGGCATGCTGCTGACGGTAACTCCTCAAGAGTCCAGAGGCTTCAGCTTCCTGGGCATGGTCTTTGTTGCCTTTGAAGTCAATGGGGTTAAGAAAGGGTTAGTGCTGGGAGTGAAGACACTACTGTTGTGACTAAACCACAGCGTGGGGAAGGAATGTGTTCCAGCAGTGCTATATGGGCTGCCAAAGACAGTGGTTGACTGAGTTCATGTGGTATTTGGGGCAGAGGAAGAAAAGCCAGTTAACCACGTAGGTTTTCGTTTGTTGTACGTATGGGGCCCACAAGGAAACCCCAGTGGGGAAGGGAGAGGAAGGGGATTTTTCTTCTTCGCTTTTTGCTCATTCTCCTCATCTTGATTCCTATACTCAAAAACACACGTTCTCTCTGTGTCTCTCACTTGCGCGCATGCACACACTGCCTTCTTTTCTCCCTGATACCCACGTGCACATTTTCTCTCTCAGACGTGCACACGTTTTCGCACACCTAGGAAGGTCTCCTCTCTCTTGCATGTACCCTGAGGAAAATATTTTGCCATGATACAAAAGAAAAGGGTGGTGGGTTTTTGTTGTATGCAATTACTGGAGTTTTCACTTGTTTTCAATCCTTTGTGGTCAGCCAGCCTTGGATTTCCTTGTTGTATGTAAAGGTAATTACAAAAAACACAAATACGTTGTTGCTCCTCATCCTAATAATAATAAAGCTGTCCTACATTACACGCTTGTTGTAAGGGTCATTGGGATCATAGTATGCATGTGAGTCTGAGAGCCAGTGTGGTGTAGTGGTTAAGAGTGGTAGACTCTAATCTGATGAACTGGGTTCGCTTCCCCGCTCCTCCACATGCAGCTGCTGGGTGACCTTGGGCTAGTCACACTTCTTTGAAGTCTCTCAGCCCCACTCACCTCACAGAGTGTTTGTTGTGGGGGAGGAAGGGAAAGGAGAATGTCAGCCGCTTTGAGACTCCTTCGGGTAGTGATAAAGCGGGATATCAAATCCAAACTCTTCTTCTTCCTTTGTTAGTTTTCCGTTGACTTGGGAGTTGGGACAGCTCCTTATCCTTGCACAGATCAAAAATTCTCCACCACCTCCTTTCACATTCCGCTGAGGAAAGCTTGTCTCCTCTTGTGACTCACACAGAGAAGAATGCCCACACCTTAGCGGGAAGGTTCTGCTTGTTGTACTGCACCAGCCAGCAGGCACTTTTAGGTGTCAGGGAGTTTTGCTGCTTGTTTAGCTCACATGCTCCATAATGAGATCACACCCTTCCATGCCCTACATTATTAATGCCATGCAACAGCCCCAGCAGCAGCAGCAACTTATTCACAATCACCAATGCAAATTAGGAACGCACCCCCAAATTACCATAAGGTATTTACCTTTTCAAGGGACCCAGGTGGCGCTGTGGGTTAAACCACAGAGTCTAGGGCTTGCTGATCAGAAGGTCGGCGGTTCAAATCCCTGCGACAGGGTGAGCTCCCGTTGCTCGGTCCCAGCTCCTGCCAGCCTAGCAGTTCAAAGGCATGTCAAAGTGCAAGTAGATAAATAGGAACCGCTCTGGCGGGAAGGTAAATGGCATTTCCGTGCGCTGCTCTGGTTCGCCAGAAGCGGCTTAGTCATGCTGGCCACATGACCTGGAAGCTGTACGCCGGTTCTTGGCCAATAAAGTGAGATGAGCGCCGCAACCCCAGAGTCGGACACGACTGGACCTAATGGTCAGGGGTCCCTTTACCTTTACCTTTATTTACCTTTTCACAGCTATTGTACTGCCTGGAGCTACTGGGTAACAAATCCCTGTTCATTAACCTTGAGCATGAATCCACTAAAATCTGTTTAAATTGTTTTTTGTTTTAAAGGAGAGGCTGTGCCTCATTGGTAGAGCATCTATCTTGTATGCAGACGCTCCCAGATTCAATCCTTAGCATCTCCAGGTAAGGCTGGGAGAGAGCCCTGCTTGAAACCCTGGAGAGCTGCTGCCACTCAGTGTATGCAATATTGAGCTAGATGGACCAATTCACTGACTCAATATAAGGCAGCTTCCTATGAATCTCAGCATTACAGAATATTTGAGTATTCCATCTAGTCCCTAGGAAGGTTATTCCTATTGATTCCTTCAACCCTAGAAAGCCTTTCTTTAGTGGGCTTCTGGCTGGATGTTCAGAAGATCCGGGGTTGTTGTTGTGGTTTTTGGTTTATTTATTTTTTAAGAAAATCAACTCCAATATGCATGCAACTTTAATAATAGTACCACAGCACTACTAGGTCACCTAGCAGCTGCATGTGAAGGAGTGGAGACGCGAACCCGGTTCACCAGATTACGAGTTGTTGTAAGAATTTTAAGGGAAATTATCCCATTAAAGGGTCCAATTCCGGGTGGAATCCTGAACCTTGGCATGACGTTATTTTGAAAACCCCTGCCTGCGCAGAAAGGACAGAGACCAGACCAGAGCTCTAACAAAAAGCAAGGCGGCTAGTTTATTAAAACTGTTGCAACACCCACAGGAGGGAGGAGGAGGGACCCCGAGCCATGCGCGCAAGCCCTTATATAGACATTTTAAATTGCCCGCCCTGGAGTCCAAGACCACCCTCAGAAACATCACACATACATACATCACAGAAGGGGTGTGGCCCAAGAGCATCCCAGAAACATCCAGAGAAGGGATGGAAATCTGGGTGTGTAGAGGGGGGTTAGCATAACCCCCCTCTACAGGTGTGTTGTTTCTTCCTGTCTGCCAGGTCACCTGATTGGATTATCTGGGTTTGACCACTCTTTTGTTATTATAACCACTAATTCCTGAATCTAGGTCACAGGTCACAGGCCCACACCCTGTTCATATCTTGAGTGTGCCCTTAAGACAGGATTTGTGAGGACAGGATTTCTGAGGAAAGAGACAATGGGGAGATTTCCCACTTTGACCTTTCAGCGAAACTGTTCTGGGCCTAATCTGTGGGGTTTCAAACATGTGGTTTATATATAGTTATGAAAATTTAATTTTATATATATATAACCTTAATATTCCTATAAGAGTTTACCACTCTTAACCACTACACCACACTGAAGCTGCAATGCCCAGAAAAGAGTGACCAATAAAGGAAAATGTACACACCCGTATAGGAAATAAATGCCGAAAGAGGATCTGTACAGTTTCTGGAGGTTTTTTGGCCTTTGGACAAACCTATGACTGAACTGGCCATTTTTTGGGGTGGCGGGAATTCCACACAAAACCCTGAAAGTGCTTTATTTGGATCAGCATTATGGTTGTCTGTGTGTTTAACAAGGAAGATGGTTGCAAAGAGCGGCGGCGAAACACACAGCTTCAGTTTTTCAACTTGTGCAAGCCCACAGCAGCCATTTTTCTCACATTAATAGGTAGAAGCAGATCAACCAAATTCCTCCTCTGCCCATTTTTATCCCACTCCTCCTACTCTGGGGAGCTCAGGGAGGATATGATTGGTTTTTCCTACCCAAACAACAAGCCCTGTGAGGTACCAGGTTAGTTCCGTGGCTGAATGGAGGATTGAAACCAGGTCTGTGTGGTGTCCTAGTCTGACCCTGAAGTGCTGAGACACACTGGTCGACCGCATGCAAGTACCTCATTCCTGTGCTGTTCACCTGCTCATAAAAGTGGGCTGGGGGAAGCGATATAAACCGCATTTCAGGAGGGAGTATCTTGCTCCACATTTACTTCCCTTTATTCTTCTTTGTAACAGAGATAAAGATCTATAGTGTATGCAGAGGAAGGCCCCTTTTACAACTGATATGAACAGTCACTGCCTGAAGTGACTCCATCTCTAAGCTTAAGATTTTTAAAACCTCTACTGTCCAGAAAGTTCACTCGGGTTAAAATTGACTCCATTCCACTTTTTAAACCATATTCATAGAATCATAGAGTTGGAGAGACCACAAGGGTCATCCAGTCCAACCCCCTGCCAAGCAGGAAACACCACCAAAGCATTCCTGACAGGTGGCTGTCAAGCCTCTGCTTAAAGACCTCCAAAGAAGGAGACTCCTTCTTGATTGACAGCTTTGAGAAATGACGCATTCCAGCCTGAGAGGTATTCTTGCGGGAAAACTGGAAGTGATGGGAGGAGAGTTATGTGTCAGAAGTTTAGAGTTTCTTCTGAAGTGGCGTGAGGGATGTTTTAAAAAGCAGCTGTCCCCAATATGGTGGCTACAACTCCCATCAGCCCCAGTGAGCATGGCCAGTCGTCAGGGATGATGGGACTTGTTGTCCAGCAACATCCAGATGGCACTTTGTTGCGGGAGGCTGTTTCAAAACATATACCGGTAATATATACCGGTATGCCTTTCCTATTAACCCTTTCTCTCACAAAATCACTTCTCCCTGCCCGTTTTTTCTACCAGTGGGTGGGTCTCTGAGACTGCAAGTACGGTAATCCTTGCTGGGTGAAAAATGGGTGGGGAGAACAATTGTGAGATTGAGGGGAGAGATTTGCCAGGAAAACAATTTAACACCCACCCACCCCTTCACCATCTATCCAACTGCTTTACAGGAAATTAGCACAATGTGCACTCTGGCACATAGACTGTATCAGCCAAACATCAGTTTTGGCCCCCGGGGACAAAAGAGATGAGATACTGGGAGTTTTGTGTTTGGATCTCCTGTTGGGGAGGAGTTGATGCTGTTTACAGGAGCAGCCACAGGCTTTCTCCGTAAGAGTGAATCACGTACTAACATTTTTGCAACTTCCACAGAAATGAACTTCTGAGGACCTGCGGGAGTTTCTCTTGGGTGCTTGGAATGGTGTCAAACTGTGTTTACTCCAACCAGTAGAGTGTTTTTACAAATGACACTGGAACATGCATGATATGATCTCGCCTGGGAAATCTTTGTTTTTAAAAAATGCTTTCATTTCGTGCCCTCCCCCCCCCCCGCTTCAAGTTGCCCCTCTCCAGAGCTAATATTTGGCCCCCAAGGGCATCATAAAGGCACCTGAATTGTGTTACTCTGGGTTCATCAAGATTTCCTTTTGTGCCTCACTTCCCAGGCACAGATCCATGCTGTAAGCTCTTTGTCAGAGCATTATTTTTTCTTTTGTCCCCAGGTAAACCCACATTTTACAACTGAATCGGAGCAAACTGCAATTCCAAATGTGGGGTTTTCCGGGGGGGGGGGGAGAAATCGTTTGGACATGGAGCTTTAAAGCCCAGGCCTAGTAACGCAGCACAAAATGAAGTCTGGATCAATCCTCTCTGTGTGGGCAAATAGCACCTTTGGACTGATTTAGATTAAGAAAATGGCACAGGGCAGAACAGTTAAAATTCACCTCTACTAGGCCACCCCCCTGATCTGATGCAGGGTCTCTCGCAGCTGCTTTGAACTGGGGAGGTGGGGAATGCCAAACCACATGGAGGATCTCGTCACAGATCTCCCAGTGTCACTCATGGTTGGTGTAAATATAACTTGACTCCATTCTAAGGCAGCTTAGTAAAGGAGAAAATATCCATGGGGCTCAGGAGGTCAGTTCAGTGAATGCAGGAGCTGCGAAAGCATTCTTACTGAGAAACCTGATCACTCTACAGAATAAGAACCAGCTTGAAACCTATTGCTTGACAGAGGAAATTCATAAGACCCAGTAAATTCACTAGAAAACACAAAACCAACCATCAACATAAATGGAGTTTTAAAGCCCTTCTGTTGTTTCCTTATTGAATTCTGTTGTTGTTTAGTCGTTTAGTCGTGTCTGACTCTTTGTGACCCCATGGACCAGAGCACGCCAGGCACTCCTGTCTCCCACTGCCTCCCGCAGTTTGGTCAGACTCATGTTGGTAGCTTCGAGAACGCTGTCCAACCATCTCGTCCTCTGTCGTCCCCTTCTCCTTGTGCCCTCCATCTTTCCCAACATCAGGGTCTTTTCCAGGGAGTCTTCTCTTCTCATGATGTGGCCAAAGTATTGGAGCCTCAGCTTCAGGATCTGTCCTTCCAGTGAGCACTCAGGGCTGATTTCCTTCAGAATGGATAGGTTTGATCTTCTTGCAGTCCATGGGACTCTCAAGAGTCTCCTCCAGCACCATAATTCAAAAGCATCAATTCTTCGGCGATCAGCCTCACTTCCGTATTGAATTCTACAGCGGATAAATTGGTGAGGATGGGCGCATGTGCTTTATGGAAGGGGCCTGAATCAATGGTAGAACACATCAAAAATCAATAAATTATATGCATGATAATATATAAATTAGATGCATGCACTATGTTCCCATCCTCCTACCCTGATATCGGCAATTAAAGGCTTTCAGCTCGTTAGCCGACGGTGGGGGGGGGGGTTCAAAATTCTGAAGGGTGATTGAGAGCCTGCCAGGTTAGTCATACTATGGTTAGGGGGAAATGTGGCCTTCCAGATATTTCTGGGCTCCAACTCCCATCAGCCCCACCAGCATGGCCAAAAGCCAGGGCTGGTGGGAGTTGGAGTCTAACAACATCTGAAGGGTCACCGCTTCGCCATCTCCAGTCAACTGCCTGTAAGCTGCCCCAAGGTCTCCTTGCACAGGAGCAAAAGCTCACAGCCCAAGTCTATTCGGCAATTTAATCTATTTGCAAGAACTGTTTGTTAATCGCTGCCACCCTCAGAGTCTTACTGGCACTCTGGATGCCTGGAAGACACATGAGGGGTGGTGAGATAACTGAAGTCTGGTTTCCACTTTGCTGATCTCAGCAAGAGCCTAAAAAAAGAGAGAGAGAGCGACCAAGCAATATGGGCAAGGGCCTTTAAATTGTGAGCTCATGCTTGATACCAGAGGACATAAAATGTTTTTATTGTAAAGTGTTTTCGTGCAGTGCAAAACACAAGAATCGTGGTGTATAAGGCAGCAGATAAACTTGTAGTCCTGCCTTTTTGTTTGTATTGCTGCATTTTTAGGGGGGTTAATTGGCTGTGATCTAAGTTGGTTGTAAGAAAAGTGACTAATAAATACGATAATCATTATTATTCATGTAATAGCCTTTTTCGCTTTTCTTTGTTTGCCTCGGGTGATGCTTAGAAAAATTTCAGATTCCAAGAGCTTTTTATTCAAAATGTTTCAAAGACTCCAGTGATACAGGTCACATAGTTTCTAGGCCAGGGATAGGCAAACTCGTCCCTCCAGCTGTTTTGGGACTACAACTCCCATCATCCCTAGCTAACAGGACCAGTGGTTAGGGATGATGGGAATTGTAGTCTCAAAACATCTGGAGGGCCGAGTTTGCCTATGCCTGTTCTAGGCCATGTGTGGCATGGAACTTCTCCTTCCTAAGCCATTGAGGCATGAGGCAAAACAACACAGAGAGAGAGAGAGGGAGAGGGAGAGGGAGAGAGAGAGAGAGAGAGAGAGAGAGAGAGAGAGAGAGAGCACGGAGATCTTCTCAAAACCAAAACCTCCCACCTTGGAAAATATATTAGAACTCCAGGCTTTGGTGCCCTGAGTCAATTAAATCCAGTTGATGCAGTAATGACATCCTACTCAGAAGTTGTGTAAACCACATTTCCTTTGGGTAAGAAAGACTTTGAACATTTCAGCTGACAATCCAGGCTGGTGGAGAGAAGCACACCAGACAAAACATACAAACTCACTCCCTAGGTGGGCCTGGCCATGGAGACGATTTGGCAAGCTGCTTATTGTGTATGGAAGGCAGAGTCGGCCAAAGGAAATGAAAAATACATGTGCACTAGGTAGGGCCGGCTGACTCTGCAGTCTTCTCCCGTGGTGATGTTTGGCGATTTTAAAATGACAACCAGCCATGCCAAGTAAATAGCAAACGTTCTAGTGAAGCTGTCAACCCAGTGTGTGGCAGCTGTGAAAAAGAAAGCAAATTCCATGCTAGGGATCATGAAGAAATGACCTGAAAATAAAACAGCTGGTATCATAACGCCATTATAGGAATCTATGATGGGACTGTGTTTTGAGTGCTATGTACAGTTCTGGTTGCCTCCCTTTACCTCACCTTGCCTCTCCTCAAAAAGGATGTTGTAGAGTTCGGAAACAGGTTCAGAAAAGGGCAACCCAAACGATCAAAGGGATAGAACAACCCCACTCCCCTAAGAGGAGGCATTACAACATTTGGGCTCTTTTAGTTGAGAGAAGAGTTTCCCACCAAATTGGATCTCCAGCTGTTTTGGGGCTTCAACTCCCATCATCCCTAGCTAGCAGGACCAGTGGGTCAGGGATCATGGGAATTGTAGTCCAAAACCAGCTAGAGACCCAAGTCTGGGAAACCCTGGTTTAGAGAAAAGGCAAGGGGACATGATGGAAGTGCATTCAGTTGTGCATGGCAAGGAGAAACTGGATAGAGAAAAGATCCCCCCTCCTCTTAATACTAGAAAGCAAATACTTCTCCACACAGCATTTAGTTAAACTACGGAATTCACTCCTGCAAGTGATGACCACCAACTTGGATGCCTCTAAAAGAGGATTAATCAAATTCATGGAGAATGCGGCAATCAAAGGCCACTGAAGGCTATGCTCTCCTTTGACTGTCAGTGGCAGTCTGAGTACCAGTTGCTGGAAAACACAGGAGGGGAGAGTGCTGTGGCAGCTACTTGGAGTTTGCCCCCCCCTTTTTTAGTATTGTTCAAGACTGGACCAAAATAATTTGGTGCCCCATGCGGAAAATCCAAAAAGTGCATCCCAATTCAATACCTGGCCATTTGCTTCTCGGTAGTGGCACCCGCCCTGTGGAACACCCTCCCACCAGATGTCAAAGAGAAAAACAACTACCAGACTTTTAGAAGACATCTGAAGGCAGCCCTGTTTAGGGAAGCTTTTAATGTTTGAAGGACTATTGTATTTTAATATTCTTTTGGAAGCCACCCAGAGTGGCTGGGGAAACCCAGCCAGATGGGCGGGGTATAAATAATAAAATTATTATTATTATTATTATTATTAAACCATGCATAAATGCCCACGAAGGCTGCCTTACTGTCACTCATGGCAGGGTCATTTGAGGGTCTGTTCCAACACTCAAAGGGAGGCTGACCTTAAGGAATTTCACCCTTATGCTCCCCAGAATGGGTCACCTGCAGGTCAGCACACAAGACATGAGGTTCGGCAGTTGTAGTTAATTCTTTATTCAAGAAAGCGGCTTACAGTGTGCAGCCATACCTCCCGACAGGACTTGCCCCTGTTCAGCAGTTGCCAGGACTGACGGTCCCCGCCCTCTACTTCCTCTAGGTCTCTTTCTCTGCCAGATGTTTCCCAAGCAGCCTCAAACTACGCCAGGGCACCTGTAATCTCTGTTCCACCCTACGTATCACCCTGTGTGTCCTTGGAGACAAGCGGGGAGAAAAGCTTGTAGCAGGAAGAAGAAGAAGAAGAAGAGTTTGGATTTGATATCCTGCTTTATCACTACCTGAAGGAGTCTCAAAGCGGCTGACATTCTCCTTTCCCTTCCTCCCCCACAACAGACACTCTGTGAGGTGAGTGGGGCTGAGAGACTTCAAAGAAGTGCGACTAGCCCAAGGTCACCCAGCTGCTGCATGTGGAGGAGCGGAGATGCGAACCGGGTTCACCAGATTACAAGTCTACCGCTCTTAACCACTACACCACACTGGCTCTCAGAGAGGCAGACTCCTGGCTTGGGATTCTCCTGCAGCCCCGCCCCCAATCCTCTGCTTCAGCCTCTTAAGTCTGAGCTGCTCCCTGTCACAGGCTCTCCTTGTTCACGAAAGCCTGCTTCTTCCTCAGCATCCCTCCATTCTCCCTCTGACCACTGCTCAGTGTCCTACCACCAATTCCTGGGCTCTGAGCTTTCCTCCTCTGAAGCTTCCCTTGGGGGCTCTCCAGCTGGTACCTCCTACCACTCCTTGCCATCTAGCCAGTCCCTGACGCCCAGTAAGAAAGCCACATGATTTAAAGCGGGTGTGGGGAACCTTCGTCCCTTCAGATGTTGCTAAACTACAACTCCCTTCATCCCTGGCCTTTGACCATACTTGTTAGGCCTGATGGGCGTTGTAGTTCAGCAATATCTAGGGGCCCAAAGTTTCCCTGCTGCTGCTTCATAGAATTGTAGAGTTGGAAGGGACTGTGAAGATAATCAAAGTAACTAGTCAAAGGCTGTTAGATCTAGTAGCCAAAGAAGAAAATGAACCCTAACAGTGGATGTAGTTCGGCCTAAATTAAGGTCGTTTTGCAGCAAACATATCAGTTTCTTGGTACAAGTGCTGTTTTGCAATTATGAAAATGATAGTTTGGGGAAGCCAGACCTCTATAAGGCTCTAAAAATGTATAGATTGTGGCATACAATGTAAAAGTGTGCAGTTATAGGTAAATCAGAATTCTTGGGGAATATGCATGAATTACTTGAAATTTGATTAAATCCTCACCAATTTGGTCTCATCAACCGATTTACATTGCCACTGTTCTTAAGTGAGGCTTCTCTCACTGAAAAGGTTGCCACACTCCCAGCTAGTTCTGTAAGCAGATTGCTCCTACATTGGCTTAATTTGGAAAGTATACGGCTGCATAGTAATAACAGGATGGAGCCAGACACCTAATGAGCTTCAGGTAGAAAGCACTCTGTTTACAGATGATCAAAAAAATAAACTGTGGTTGAAATACAGTAGTAACAGCCATCGCGCATGGTACTTGATCAACATATAAAATTGGATTTCTCTGCATTCAAAACAGCATTATAGTGATTAAGTCACACGGACAAGCAAGTAACATGAAAAACAAAAGTAGCTGTGTCGGTTTATAGCAGTTTGTTGTTGTTGTTTAGCAGTTACAACTAAGCAAAATGTCACAAAATAATGGCACGCTTTTGAGTTACCCAGAATGCTTCATCAGGCAAGATGTTACACAAAATAAAGAGTAGCCATGAGGTTAGCTTGTAGACTCAGTTCCAAGATGGAGAGGGCAGGGTGAATAACAAAGCAAGCCTAACCATGTCGACTCAGAAGAAAGTCCTGTTGAATTACATTGAATTACTTATTCCCAGCTGAGTGAGGTTAGGATTGCAGCACTAGACACTCCTCGCAGAAGGTTAAAGGAGTTTTGAGTGTCGCTTGGGAAAACTCCCTTGAGAAATTACTCCAGTAATGCGGCAAATTGTGTTGTGTGTGTGGTTGTGTTCCCCTTTTTCTAGAGTCACCTGTTGCAAAGGCATCACCATTAAAAGTAACATTCTGATTAAGAAAGTTGACGCTGAGACAAAATGCCCCTGTTATAGCCATTCATCGTATGCCGCCATCTGATTCACTGCAGAGCCAGTGCCTTTGAATTCATTATGTGCGCTAAGGGATCAGAGTTGCTCAAGCACATGCTGGCTACGTGTCAAGGCAACACCAGCACACTGAATAGGCAGCCTAGGAGGCCCCAGATCACGAGGGAACCACGTTTCCTGCCGGAGGTGGCCTGATTTGCTTCTCAAACACTGAGCGTGGAAGAGGCTTTCGTGGAATCACAGCGCCCTCTGCTGGAAGCACCACCACCCTTCTGAGTAATACCCCTCCCACCCTCTCACTATATATAAGGGTCTGGTGACTTCTGTTTCAGTGTATCTGAAGAAGTGTGCATGCACACGAAAGCTCATACCAAGAAAAAACTCAGTTGGTCTCTAAGGTGCTACTGGAAGGAATTTTTTTATTTTTTATTTTGTTTTAAAAATATAAATTCATATAAATATAAGAGCTGTAATGTTTTCATGTCGCTAAAATTCAGGGATCTACCAGTATAGTTTTAGATGGACCATACCTATGGACCATACCTATGGACCATAAAGAAGGCTGATCGCCGAAGAATTGATGCTTTTGAATTACCGTATGGTGCTGGAAGAGACTCTTGAGAGTCCCATGGACTGCAAGAAGATCAAACCTATCCATTCTTAAAGAAATCAGCCCTGCGTGCTCACTAGAAGGACAGATCCTGAAGTTGAGGCTCCAGTACTTTGGCCACCTCATGAGAAGAGAAGACTCCCTAGAAAAGACCCTGATGTTGGGAAAGATTGAGGGCACAAGGAGAAGGGGACGACAGAGGACGAGATGGTTGGACAATGTTCTCGAAGCTACTAACATGAGTTTGGCCAAACTGCGAGAGGCAGTGAAGGATAGGCGTGCCTGGCGTGCTCTGGTCCATGGGGTCACGAAGAATCGGACACGACTGAACGACTGAACAACAAATAGTTTTATATTTAAACTATGCAATGATAACTTGATGCAGTTTCTTTAATGGTGACATAATAACACTATAGTTATTTTAACCACTAAAAGGCATTGTATGGCTGCTGGGCTTCTCTGAGTGATCAACAAGGTGGCTAAGTTTGCTGATGATGCTAAATTGTTCAGGGTCATTAAAAGTTGAGATTGTGAAGTAATAGGTAAGAGGTGTCATGACAGAAGTTTACAAAATTATGCATTGCATAAACAAGGGTGTTGAGAAAAGTTTTGTTTCCCTCTCTCATAACTCTACAACTCTACAATGAAGCTGAATGTTGGAAGATTCAGAACAGATGAAATAAAGTCTTTCTCCGCGTAGCCCACGGTTAAACTGTGGAACTCACTGTCACAGGAGGCAGCAATGGCCAACAACATGTGTGGTTTAAAAGAAGCTTAGACAAATTCATGGAAGAGAGGGTTATCAGTGGCTACTAGCCATGATGGCTATATTCTGCCACACATTTGGAAGCAGTGCTGCTTCTGAATACCAGTTTCTGGGAAACCAGAGAGGAAAGAGTGCTCTTGTGCTCAAATCCTGTTTGCTGGTTTCCCAACAAAGCCTAACAGTTTTGTTTATTTGATTTCTTTAATTGCGAACAACCGAGCTCATAAAACCCATACCTAAAGCATTCCAAATGGCTAACCACACAGGCATTGCAAATACAATATATTAAATATACAAGTAGGGAAAAGTAAACCCTAAACCAGGGGTCAGCAAACTTTTTCAGCAGGGGGCCGGTCCACTGTCCCTCAGACCTTGTGGGGGGCCGGACTGTATTTTGATAAAAATAAAAATGAATGAATTCCTATGCCCCACAAATAACCCAGAGATGCATTTTAAATAAAAGCACACATTCTGCTCATGTAAAAACACCAGGCAGGCCCCACAAATCACCCAGAGATGCATTTTAAATAAAAGGACACATTCTACTCATGTAAAAACACGCTGATTCATGGACCGTCCATGAGCCAGATTTAGAGGACGATTGGGCCGGATTCAGCCCCCGGGCCTTAGTTTGCCTACCCATGCCCTAAACTGTCCATGTACTGTTTACGTTTCATACAGAGAAAGGTGAGCTTTTGTTCAAACCTGGAACCGAGATGCCATCTAGTGGTCATGAGGAGTAGAGCAGAGGCTGTGTACAAAAGATATACAAAAATGGCATGTGGGGAGTGCCACTGCGGAAGGGCACTTGCTGCTTGGGCAGATGCACAGCCGCTCCCGAAAACAAGCTCTGTGGAAATAGGTTCCTAATGTTGGAAGCTGAAGGAGCTACACATGGTGGTGATGGAATGGGCTTTGTAACAACTGGGGAGCCAGCGCAGCAATCAGCATTCTGTTGTGTGTGGAACAAGCAGAAATCATTCCACACTGAAACTCCTCTTTTGAGGCACGTCTGTGAACACCTATGGATAAGAAGCAAACAATAAAGAATGATTTTAAGTATACTCAAGGGCTTGGATGTACCCAATGAGGTTTCTGACTTTGTCCTATTTGAATGGAAGGCCCCCAAAATGCATCTCAAACAACCTGCCCCAGATTTGGGAAATGGCTTCCCATTTTGCATGGAGAGAAGCTGCTTGGGGGGAGGGGGTGGACATCCAAAGCACTCTTTGGTCCCCCCAAACTAATTATGCACTTCTTTGCATTTGGGTCAAGGGTTCCAGACCTAAATGTACATAGGCTTGGATCCAGAGTTCCATTGAATGGGGGAGACCCTCTGATACAGGATATGGCACTGCGAGTTCTTGGCAAAAATCACCTCTTTGTTTTCTTCCATAAGAACCTTCACAGCATCTCAGTCCATTCCAAGTCCTTCCATTGGTGGAAGAGCAATCCAACCTAGGATCTGAACTAAATCCCACCAGTTCCATGGAAGCAGCTTTTCAAGTAAACATCTTTAGAATTAGAATTTAAGGCCCTTTTTATCCGATCATAGTGGGACATCTTTGGGAGAAGAAAAGGCTAACCAGGGGTGCCCAAA
Source organism: Darevskia mixta (assembly GCA_034641385.1). Lineage (NCBI taxonomy): Eukaryota > Metazoa > Chordata > Lepidosauria > Squamata > Lacertidae > Darevskia > Darevskia mixta. The sequence continues at coordinate 7,946,039 of JAWWNH010000013.1, forward strand.
CTTTTTTCAAAGAGGGCCAGATTTGATCAAGTGAACATGCGTGAGGACGGACCAAAGTTTTTGAGCTTTTTTTAGGATTGAAGTTGCTGAGCTTTTTTTTTTTTTTTTTTTGGATTTTACCCCAGGACTGCAACGGGGGCCAGATTGAATTGACCGGCGGGCCGGATGAGGCCCCCAAAATGAATTTTGGACATGCCTGCCCTACACATATCCAGATAAAGTCCCTAAGACAGTTGGATGGCGTCTTGTACGCCTTCTTCTGGCAACTCCTACAGCAAAGCTGGTGCTGAATGTATTGCTCTGCTTTCCTTTGGACCACATCAGCAAGGCCAAGAGGGGCGTCTTGTCATTTGGGTAGCCCAGGGCCTCCATACACACTGCCCAGACTTGCGCCCCTGGGAGGTCACTTAGGTGAAGCTAACTCAGCAAAAATAATCCTACCGAGACTCACTGCTGCAGCTGTGAATCAACTCCTTTTGCGTCTCCACCCACTGTCTCTTTATTGGCTTGGGAGGAACAGAGTTCTGGACTTGGTTCCGGTAACATTTTGAAACCCAAACCCTAGGGGGCAAACCCCTTAAATTCAGCCTGATTAGGACTGTGGCTGCTCAGCTACCAGAGAATGCTGAGTGTTAAAAGAAAAGCAGAAAACTTGGTGTGATGGGGTGGCAGCGGCGTGCAAGTGGCATGGCATGGCATGGCATGCTGGATGAAGGCATGGCTGCGAGAAGAGCCACAGCTCAGTGATGAGAGTGTATGCTTTGCAAGCAAAAGGTCCCAGGCTCAACATCAAGATCTCCCCATAGCGCTATAGGAAAGAATTTCACCGGGTGAGATGGAAGGAAGATAAAGTCCTTACCAGAGAAGAAGAGCAAATTAAATTGTTGGACTATACCGAAATGGGGGAAATTTATAATTTATCTTGGATACCACTGTAAACAGGTGAAAACATTGGCAGGATTGCAATAACACTTGTAATGTAGCAAGTACTATAGAGACAATGGAATGATATAAAATATAGATTACTGGAAAAGATGCTGTAGAAAAGGTTTAATGATAGGACCCATGAAGGGGAGGTGGGAAGTCCAGAGATTTGGAGGAATCTGCAAATGTGGAAATATATGATAGTATTGTTATAATTTTATACTTGTAAAACCAAATAAAAATTATTTCAAAAAAGAAAAAGAATTTCACCTGGAGAGCTTCTACTGATGATTGTGAACAATAGAAGCTCAATGGGCTAATGGATTCCTAACTCTCAACAGGAGCAATACTGGATGAGAGGATACACTGCAACATTTTATTGCAGGTCTCATTTGCTAAACTCAACAGCTAAATGGAACATTCACAGTCAAAGGCAGTACAGTATATACTTCTGGATACCAGCTGCTGAGCAGGGGAGATCTATTACCTTCATGCTCTATTGGCTGGTTGTTGCAAAGAAAATGATGCTGGACTAGAGGGACCTTTGACTTGACCCTGCAGCACAGCAGTAAACCCTGAGGGAGTTCCTGTAAAGGTCATTCTCTGCCTTCTTACCCTTCTTCCTCCCCTGACCCCACATACCTTTATTTCAGGAACCATCCTCTATCTTCTCTCCAAGGCAATTCAAAGCCCGCTTTGCAGCACCAAGAGGAAAGCCCAATCCTTAAACATCCTGTAAGTTTTGCAGCTCTTTCCTAAAGAACTTCCACTCAAGGTGTTTCCATTGATATAGCGCCGCTCTACCATGATTGGTCCAGAGAGCAGTTCTATAGAAACAGCAATGGTAGAGAGCACACAGCCTGGTTTTCTGGTAAAAATCTGTAACAGTTGCCCATTGGCTGTGATTTTCTATAACTGCAGAGTGCTGTATTTCTATCCCTTCACATTTCTAAAGAAGAATCCGCTATTTTGCATGGAAGTTTTAATCCAGAAGGAATTTAAAGGATTGTGATGGTGTGTCACAATTTAGTCCATCTCCATAGGTAGTTCTTAATGAAGACTTTCAGTTTTTGGTTTTCACTTTTCCCAGTGCAAAGCCTAGAAGGGCTTAATCAGTGAGATGCTAGTGACCTAGAGAGGCAACATTGTATTGGGTGATTTTATTATATATTGGCTTTTCCTTATTTTAAATTGTATTGTTGTTTTAAGCTGCCCTGGCACCTTTTGGTGAAGGGCAAGTACGAAATCTGATAAATAAACAAACACGTCTCTTCTGGGGACCATTCTGTGGATATAAAAATGTTCAAGACACACAGTTCTTTTGTCTGCAGACAGAATGTTCTGGTTATATTTGATGTTGCTTCCCTCCTGGTTAGGTGGGCTAGAAATACTTAAGCAGTTAGAAAAAAATAAGGGTATTAAAAAAATTTAAAATTCACTAGCAACTATAAATTTAATGCAAATATGGTTTCTATGCATATTGCATGTTGGATACAGGAAGGCGAGAGTGGCTTGTGGTAAGACTGCAGTGTGCTTTTATGTTATGGGAGTCTCCACTCCCATTGTTCAGCCTGGACCTTCTGAGGGCCTTCTGGTGGTTCCCTCACTGCGAGAAGTAAAGTTACAGAGAACCAGGCAGAGGCCCTTCTCGGTAGTGATGCCCTCCCATCAGATGTCAAGGAAATAAACAACTGTCTGACTTTCAGAAGAAATCTGAAGGCAGCCCTGTTTAGGGAAGTTTTTAATGTTTGGTGTTTTATCGCTTTATTATTATTATTATTATTATTATTATTATTATTATTCTGTTGGGAGTTGCCCAGAGTGGTTGGGGAAACCCAGCCAGATGGGCGGGGTATGTATGTATGTATGTATGTATAAACAAACAAACAAACAAACACACAAATTGGGAAAGAGGAGTTGAGTCTGGGAGAGTACATTTCACAGAGAATGGTGGCTAAATGATACAGGGATTGCTGTTTGCCAACTGCCTCAGAGTTAACCCTGCCCTGTCTAAGGAGGGCTGTGGATAACTCCTGAGACTTCCTGCCAGTTAACAATATTTACCGGTATCTAGATGGAGCAGCGGTCTGACTCAGTTGAAGGAGCCTCATTAACTGCAAACCCTGAAATTTGGGGTCCTCTCCAGATTGGTGCTGAAGTTTTGTAATCGTTTTGTAACGCAAAACCCGTGTTTTGCAGGGCCACCCAAACTGAGTAATTGATACTCAAACTGGGGGTCCTAGGCATCACCCTAACACCCAACAAAACTGTGACCTACTCAGGGTGTGGCCTTTCTGGTCCCTTCAGTATTGCCCAATTGCCTCCAGAGCTATTGTTATTTGGGCATCCATGCAAACTCCTATCACCTTATTTTGAATTATGTCTTGAAATGTGTTTTCATGGGGAATAAGATGTTGGATTCAACTTGAAAATGCAAATATAGATGGTAGTGGTAACGAGCTTTAAGTGTTAACTTGAAACATTCTTTCAGAAATTAATAAGGGGAACATTTATGTAAATAGCCTTGTAAACATATATACAAGCATCAGCTGCAAATATCCATATACTGTACACAGTCACTTGTCATTTATTGAAAAAAAATTCTTTTCAGCAGCACAAATTCCAGAAACATAATTTGTGAGCTGTGAATTAAAGCAGACATGATAGGGGAATGTGTGAGCTTTATATACACAGATTCCATATTTTAAAAGCTGTGGTATGGAGACCCCATTTAGTAACTGTAATGTAGTGTTGAACTGAGTCCCCAGGAAAATAGCATGTTTACCAGGAGCAGCCATAAAAAATATCTCTTCCCTCCCCTGCATTCCGGCCCCCATGCAACAGCCTCAAAAGGATATAGAAAGTTTATTGCCAAACTTATATGTTTCTATACACCATAAATAAGGAGATAACAAATGATTTGCTTTTTCTTGCTGCGATATCACTTCTTTTTCCTTATATTCCTCCCAGGTGCCATCATTTCTCCAACAATAATTGCCCCATGGCATTCACGCTGATTGACTGGCTTCCCCAGAAACCCCACAGCACCTCTCAGAACATAAGTCACGTCATTCGGTTTTACCTGGATTGGTATCTTCCCAATTTGCACAATACACTGTGGCCAATTCTTCTCATTTCGTTGGATAACCTCCGCACAGAGATGGGTTCCACACAGAGTAGTATTTCTTGTTCTCTTAGCTTTGCAGTAATCTGGCAGTCTTCTCAGAGACCTTTTCTTGCGGTGGCAGCAAGTGTGTTTATCCTGTGTGGCATCTCTAGCTCTTCCAGTTCCAGTCCTGGCAGATGCACAGTGAGCACAGAAGCAGTTTAGTCATGCTGGCCACATGACTGTGGACAAAAGCCGGCTCCCTTGGCCTGAAAGCGAGATGAGCGCCACAACCCCATAGTCGCCTTTGACTGGACTTAACCGTCCAGGGGTCCTTTACTTTCCTGCCTTTTCCTTCTCTGGACAATCTGCTTCTGAGCATTTGCTGTTTTCTTTCACAATTGGAGAAATTTTCAGAAAAATTGGCACCAAGTTACATATTGCAGTTTCATACCGGTAGCTTATTTTAACAATAACACTTGGTAATGCTGGAATATGTTCACCAGATACAAAGCACCTGCCCTTGTTTTATATGTATGAGCAGCACACCCATCCTTGCCATGTCTGAGGCTATGTTGCCCAAACACATTATTACTATCTACAAACTCCTTGTACTTTTGATTGTCACAGTATGCTACAGAGAGTACTAGTAAGATAGAATCAGAGAGACATATTGTTTGTTCCTCAGGTCTTCTTATTTTCCTGGCCCTTCTAGTGCATCCCCAGCCAATCACACCGTCTAGCTGATAATTCTAAACCTGCATCCACTAATTGAAATAATATGCAAACTATTCTTTTTGCATACTGAGATTTCTGACACCAACCCTTCTTCACAGCTGCCAGTTAAGGCCCCAAACAAAAGTTTCACTGGACCAGACAGAATTTATTTTGCATCAAACACATTACAAATGTGCATTACAACACAAATGCCAGAATGCATTGTGCACCACCCATCAAAACCTACTTGTGTACATCTTCAAATCTTGGGTGTTTTATTTAGCTTATAAGAGTATTTATAAGAAGGTAAAAAAAGGTAAAGGACCCCTGGACGGTTAAGTCCACTCAAAGGCGACTATGGGATGTGGTGCTCATGTCACTTCAGGCTGAGGGAGCCGACGTTTGTCCACAGACAGCTTTCCGGATCATGTGGCCAGCAGGACTAAACAGCTTCTGGTGCACAGAACACCGTGATGGAAGTCAGAGCGCACGGAAATGCTGTTTACATTCCCACCGCAGCGGTACCTATTTATCTACCTTGTACTGGCATGCTTTCAAACTGCTAGGTTGGCAGGAGCTGGGATAGAGCAACAGTAGCTCACCCCGTCGCGGGGATTCAAACTGCCGACCTTCGGATTGGCAAGCCCAAGAGGCTCAATGGTTTAGACCACAGCACCACCTGCACCCCCAGTATTTATAAGAGATGCTAAACTGGGTCCCTCCTTGCTGTCCCCCTTCTGGCAGGTAAATACTTTTTCTAACAGGCTTTTGAGAACTGACTGTTTTTAATGAAAGGTCTGGTGCCATGCTGTTCTCGTTGTAACTACCGGTAATCGTATGCCTTTAATAGATTTTATATACACTTCATATCATATACTTTGTATCATTTATAACAAAATAATTTCATACACACACAGTTTTAATTTTATTCAAGTTTCATTGGTTTTTAAATATATTTTTCTTCTACGTTTTCAGCTGCTCTCGTTTTCAGCACCCCACTGTAAGCCGCCTTGAGTCCTGTCGCGGTATAAAAGGCAGGGTATAAATAAACGGATAGATCAGGGGTAGGCAACCTAAGGCCCGGGGGCCGGATGCGGCCCAATTGCCTTCTCAATCCGGCCCGCGGACGGTCCGGGAATCAGCGTGTTTTTACATGAGTAGAATGTGTCCTTTTATTTAAAATGCATCTCTGGGTTATTTGTGGGGCATAGGAATTCGTTCATTTCCCCCCCAAAAAATATAGCCCGGCCCACCACATGGTATGAAAGACAGTGGCCGGCCCACGGCTGAAAAAGGTTGCTGACCCCTGGAATAGATGATTAAAACCAAACTAAAGGGCAGCTATCAGCCGCGTTTCCTGACGCTTTTAAAATGATCTGCTATCATTTCGCTTTAAATCCCAGACCGAGCCGTCAGAGAAAACCAGTCCGGGTGTCTCCCTGGTAGAGGATAGCGGCGTAGCAGGGTCCTTTAAAACCAGTGAGCCCCCACCCCCATCCCTTCCCCTTCGCTTTCCTGCGCGTAAGCCGCACATATACCGCTCCTTCCCGAACAAAGCTCCTTCCCCCGGTCCTCCCGCGCCGGTCCACCGGCAGGGGCCGCTGTGGAGCCGCCCGGGCGCGCGGCTGCCGGAACAAGCCCGCTCTTGCCCTGACGCGGCGAGGCGAACCCCGTCATGTGACCCACGTCGCGCGGGGAGCGGGAGGCAGCAGCAGCAGCAGCAAGCAGGAGAACCAGGAGCAGCAGCAGCAGCAACAGCAGCAGGATTCGGCCTCGAGGCGCCGTCGCGAGAAGGAGCGTCGGAGGCGAGGCGGGCGAGGGAAGGGAGACGAGAAGCGTGCTGGTTGCCGCCGCCTCTGCCGCCGCCGCCGCCACTTGCAACCCCCCCCCCCCCAAATCATGCTGGCGCTGTTGTCTCGGCTGCTGGACTGGTTCCGGTCGCTGTTCTGGAAGGAGGAGATGGAGCTGACGCTGGTCGGGCTGCAGTACTCGGGGAAGACCACCTTCGTCAACGTCATCGCGGTGAGATGTGTGATTTCACACCCCGGGGAGTCCCTACTTGGCCCCCTCCCGCCTCTCCTTTGATAACCCGCTTGAGCTAGAGATGGGCGGCTGCTGTCGCTCCTCCCCTCCTTGGCCCCACTCAAATGCATGCACAGTAATGTTTCCACCAGTTGTAGAGTGGTGTTAAAAGTCCCAGCACTTTGGGGGAGCATGCGAGGGAAAAGGCCACGCCATCTCCTTAGGATAGGGCAAAGGGGGCTTCCCACTTTCTTTCCTGGGTGGGGTGGCATTCAGACGTGCAGCTCGCTCACATGTTAAGCGGTACAGCCAGGGGACAGGAGAAGAATTTAGGTTAGGGACTAAATTCTGCTGTTAACTGGACCTCTGCGAGCTGTGGAGGTTGGGGTGGGGCTGAGCCAGGTGATACCTTTGCCTACTTGGTTGCCTCCAGACACTCAACGTGGGTGAAAGGAGTTCTGGAGGAGGGCTGGACTAGGGAATGGTGGGTGGTACCCTGCCTTGCCCAGCCCTGTCATGTCTTAGGCAGGTCTGAAGCTCTTTGCATAGCAAGCCTTGTTTGGGATGGGCAAAAGAAGAAGCTGCAACTCTTCTCCCTGAAGCTGCTATAACCCTGACTCTCTGTGGATGTGACTTTCCCAAAGGAGAACACTTTTCTCTCCCCAGTGCTTGTAGGTGCCAAGTGATGTGGGGGGGACCAAGGGCCTGCCTGGTTTTACCTGACTTTGCTTTAGTTTGGAGATGACTTCCTGAGCCTTTCTCTCTCTGGAGGAAGTGAACCGTTGATCATGTTGCTCAAGATTAATAATACAAGACCAGTGTGCACTCAAGAGTGGTCTTAAGGTGCTACATGAGTTTAAGTAAGGATGGGCCTAGCCAATATTTGGAGGCTATCCAGAAACCCTATGTATGTCTGAGCTCTTCCAAGACATTTAAAATAGAAATGTTATCTATTTTGTTTGAAGGTATTTCTAGAGCACCTTTAAGGGTAAAAAACCTTGCTAAGATGACTTAAACCCTCTGAAGGGCAACAGTTAAGCAGTTTGTGGTATACTTGAACATATATCATCTGAGGCCGTTCTCCAGGTACTTCCTCTGAAAGAAGTTTGGAAGGTGGTGACACTGTCTTTTTGGCTGCGTCTATGGAGGGCTCTCCCTAGCGAGGCCTGCTTGGTGCCAGTATTAACATCATTTCAGTGTCAGGTTGGCATACCTCTTTTATGGTAAATCGGGATCAATCCATTTGGAGTACTTTGCTCTGAATAAAGGGGCTCGCTCCCTTTGGGAGAGCAGAGTTGGATGAAATGCATTCAGCTCATTCTCCTGGTAGGTCAAAGTAGCTTTTCCCCTTGGTGCATTAACAATAGGAGGGTGGGGTCAGGTTGCTGTTTGGGATGGGGCAAGAAACCTTCCACAATGGACTCAGCTGCAGAATGTGCCTCTCGGTTTAGCCATTAACTTGCTTATCTATGCTGAAGTTGCCTCATAAAAAGCTTTGATGATGTCTTTCTAAATGACTTGATTGCATCACTTCCAACAAACAAGATGCTACATTTTCTTGATTGTTGTGTGGCATTATCAGGGACATGCAGCATTGTCTTGCTAGAGTATATCTAAAACAGTGCTCTTATTTTGAGGGGCAAACTGGCCTCCACTTACTACACTTAAGATCATTTTGCCTTTGGTAGGCCTACTGCTGCAGCATGCTGCTTCTGTCAGTTCTGTAGGTTTTAATGGTGGCAGTTTGTTGGATAAATTTAGTCCGTAATATGGTTCTAAAAGACAACAAAACAGCTTTCTTGCATGCCTGGGAAATGCTTTCTGGTCTGTACTGGCTTGGCAGACCATTGGAGTGTAATGTGCTTTGCTTGTAGATATTTTTGTCCTGTTTGTTGCTTAGGTAAGGGGGGTAAGGGGACCCCTGATCATTAGGTCCAGTCACAGACGACTCTGGGGTTGCGGCACTCATCTCGCTTTACTGGCCGAGGGAGCCGGCATACAACTTCCGGGTCATGTGGCCAGCATGACTAAGCCGCTTCTGGCGAACCAGAGCAGCGCACGGAAACGCCGTTTACGCTCTCTTACCCAGTGCCAAATACGCCGTTTACCTTCCCGCCGGAGTGGTACCTATTTATCTACTTGCACTTTGATGTGCTTTCGAACTGCTAGGTTGGCAGGAGCAGGGACCGAACAACGGGAGCTTACCCCATCACGGGGATTCGAATTGCCAACCTTCTGATCGGCAAGCCCTAGGCTCTGTGGTTTACCTTGCCTCAAACACAGTAATGAAACTTCTGAGGGGATCTTCTAAATGAGATCTGAAACTGCTCGCATTTTTCTTTTCTAACAGTAGTGCTTATGACAAAGAGTGAGCAAGGAATAGTTTGGAAAATTAAGGGTGCGATCCTTACCATGTTTGCTTGGAAATGAGTTTGGTTGAAGTTAGTAGGGCTTATTCCCAAATTAGTATGGGTTAGGTCCATAGATGAAGTTGTCCTAGCATTTTTTCAATTTTTTCATGGAAATGTATTGAGTCTGAGTCTTGACAAGATTGCATCTGTAAATACTTCTACACAACTAGAATGATTTAAATATCTTCTTGTGAACCGCCCTGACATCTTTTGATAAAGGGCAGTATATCAACAACAACAACAACAACGTTTTGTACTTAAGCTTTGTGTTCATTAAGTTCAAAGAACATCATTGTGTGGTAGACATATGCTCCATAATAGTGATGCGCTCATTTGAGATGACCTCTAAATACAGTGGCACCTCGGTTTATGAATTTAATCCATTCGGGAAGTCCTTTCTTAAACCGAAACCATTCTTAAACCGAGGCGCGCTTTCCCTAATGAGGCCTCCCGCCGCCAGTGCCCTTCCACCATTCGGATTCCGTTCTTAAACCGAGGTAAAGTGCATAAACCGGGACACTACTTCCGGTTTTGCGGAGTTCGTAAACTGAATAGTTCGTAAACAGGGCTGTTCTTAAACTGAGGTACCACTGTATTCCAAAGCTTCCAGGTTCAGCACCTGCATTGGGATATCCTCTCTCCTTAACTGAGAGAAACAATATAATCAGAAGATGATCATACCCATGTTCTCCTTATTCACTGGGGATATGTGTGTGCAGCAGTGCCTAGGAACTGGGTGTATTTAAGTCTTGGTCTACTGACAGACCCGTATCTGATTTATGGTAGATCAGCTACTGAGATTATTGCAAATAATACTGGACTAGTGAATTTTTGCCTACCTACTAAGACTATGTTCATACTTGGAACACTTAGCACAGATCATAGCCTTGATGCGAGTTCCTATGTATTTATGCATGCTTGCTTTGTACATTTTTATACTTCTTGATGGATCATGGGGATTCTTAGGCGGTGCTGGAGGGAAGCAGACCACATAAGGTTGAAATCAACCCATACTGTTGTCTTGGGGGGGGGGCAATTAGCAAATAAATAAAAACAAAGCAAAGCTTTGTGAATAGGGATAGTTTAAGCAAGTGCTGAACCATCACCCAAAAGACAATATGTGTGCGCTTGTGCTTGAGTGCTACCAAAGGGCGTGCTTGCCCTGAAGACTTCTTAATTCAAAAACAATCACTAAATGCACAAAATATGGCCAAGAGGTTGATGCATCATTTCATTAATATCTGTTTTTTGAGTCCTTGAATGCCTTGTTTTCAGGACTACAGGGCACATCTGCTATGTTGTTGACTTTGAATGAACAAATTATGGAATTATAATGGCAAAGCAAAAGAGCTATGTTGGTAGAGTGCTTTCCTGGTAGCTGCTTGCTCTGTGATAGGGCTGGGGAACCAGTGGCCCTCCAGATGTTGCTGCTTGACAACGGCAACATCTGGAGAACTGCAGGTTGGCCACCCTTCAGATACAATTACTTCTTTAAAGGTAGTATTTAGATTTACAACGTGAACAAATATTTTATCCAAACCTTTTTAGGTAAATTGAAAGCTAGCTTTAACTTGGCACATGTGGTGGAATTTGTTAAAACATGCTGTTATTGGATTATATATCTTTAAGCAGAACTTTTTTGTTCTTACTGGCAATGCAAATCTCAGGAAGGGAACCTGGTTGAATGTATAGCAGATTCTATGGAAATTTTTACTGTTCCTCTGCCTATAAACGGAACTGAAGTTGATAAAATATTTAAAACTAGAGAGTTGCTTATTTTCCACCCACCAAAAGAGTGTTGCCATATTACAACTTAATCAGGGATAAAATAAGCCAGGCATATGTTGAATACTGGGAATCGTACCCTCTTGCCAAATCATAGAAACCACTGTTGGAAGTCAAGGTGCCTAGGTGATAAAAGAACTGGATATCTTTCCAGCCCAATTTAAAGGAGTGTCAATTTCTTATGTAGAAGTAATGTCCTTTTGCATTTAAAAAGTAAATAATTTAATTTAATTTAACCGTTTAACCTGTTAAAGAAGAGTACCATTCAGTGGAAGGGGTGGGGGAAGGATTGGTTCTTCGAATTGAAATTGTGTAACTTACTGCTTGGTTGGGATCTAACACATCTCTAGACTTAACTGGGTGAAATCTATTAAATATGTATTCTTGCAAACTTGTTCTTGTGTGAAATAAAAGCTTTGTTGGCTTCAGTATTAAACTTCAATGGTTTGTGTTTCTGTCACTTGGTCTGTATGCTAGTGATAATAGGAATCTTTATTCTGTGATGATTGCAACTGATAAGCACCTAAGAAAATACAGGGTTGAACATAAGTCATACCGTAGACCCATTAATAGAATGACTAACCTAGCTCTGCTCATTTCAGTGGCTCTACCCTGAGTAAAACTTGGGTGCTTCACCTTGGTATTGGGGAATCTATTGCCAAGAGCAGGCTTCCTCAGACTCGGCCCTCCAGATGTTTTTGGCCTACAACTCCCATGATCCCTTGCTAGCAGGACCAGTGGTCAGGGATGATGGGAATTGTAGTCTCAAAACATCTGGATGTCCGAGTTTGAGGAAGCCTGGCCAAGAGTGAAGTTCTATCCTTCCAAGGTAAGTATAAAATATTGAAGGCTAATAACCTGCCAGCCTGACAGCTCAGTTATATACAGTGGTACCCCGCAAGACGAATGCCTCTCAAGACGAAAAACTCGCAAGACGAAAGAGTTTTTCATTTTTGGAGTCGCTTCACAAGACGAATTTCCCTATGGGCTTGCTTCGCGAGACGAAAACGTCTTGCGAGTTCCCAATGCATTCCTATGGGAAACCGCGCTTCAATGCATTCCTATGGGGAACTGTGCTTCGCAGGACCGTGCTTCGCAAGACGACAAAACTCGCAAGACGACAAAACTCGCAGAACGAATTAATTTCGTCTTGCGAGGCACCACTGTATATATATATATGGGTAGTCTGGTAGCTAGGATTTCAGTTAAATATAAAAATGGCTAATAGAAAAGACTTGACTAATGTTACCAGAACTTGAACAACATATTAACCACCTGCATTATTATTGTTCCATCAGTAATAAGGTCAGGGATGTTTGTGTGGCATTTGAAGCTTGAGTAGGGAAGGAAGCTGATTAAATGACTTAAGGCTGCAGTCTTTTACAAGCTTACATGTGGGTAATTTTCATTGAATTCAAAGGGGTTTGTGTCCGAGTGTGCATGTTTAGGATTTCACTGTAAAAGTAAGATAGTGTGTGTGGGCTGGGAATATATTACAACTTTTTTGTTTTTTAAAAAAGTACTTTCAGCCGGGCATTATCATTCCAAGTGCCTGCCTGAGCAACTTCAAGGGAGCTAAGTTTGCCTAAATGCTTCCATACTGGGACTAAATGTTTTGAGAGCTGGATTCCCAGATCTTTCAATTCCAGGAGAAAGGCTGGTCATTGCTTGGTGTACTGTAGGCTCTTATCCAGTCATCGGCCAAACTGGATCATTACTTGTTTTCTGGACAGATGTAATAATAGCATGACTCATGAACGGTGATCTAATGAGGGTGAAGTCTGCCTTCTTTGTGAGTGCAACCTCCTCTATCTGAACTCCAAATATTTAAGACTGCTGAAGTAATCTTCAATTGCTAAGCAAAAACTTGGGATTTAGCAAACTTGGGGTGCATTTTTAGAAACACGAACTAATACCAGTCTATGAATATCAGCATACTGATTTTAAAATCGATAAGAGAAAGCAGAGCTGTATCTGCTCTCCTAACCTTTTCTGAATATCCTTGGCAGTAGTTGACTGGCTACTGCGGAACCCTGTGTTAGCTTTTGGCATATGGGGAATTACCCAACTTGATGTTTGTAGGATTAGCATTGAGAAGCCTGGCATTGAAAATGCTATGATAAGCCTTTGGAGAGGAGATGTCTTTCTCTGCTTTAAATGCCCCTGGACAGAACATGCTGCAGTTGTGGATGGAAATAGAAGTGATGAGGGAACTAATGACGTGGCTCTTGTAGAAGAAAGATACCTCCTTCTGCTGTGTCACAAGTAGCAATGACACTGTACACTTGTTGCTGCAGGCTTCAGCTGTCTGTGTAACACACAAATGCCTCCAGAAATCTCTTGGGCAATAAAATAAAACCGTCCTGTCTGCTTATATGCACCCTTGTTGATTATAGTCACATCTTTGCTTCAAAGAGGGGGAAGTTGCCGCTTCTCTTGGCTTCCTCAAGTAGCTTGCCACATGCAACCCTGGTGAGGGTCTTTCCCCCCAAGCTGGAGCTTGTGCTATTCAGTTTTTGTATCTGCTGCTTATCTAAACAATTAATACTTGGGTCACTACGACTTCATGGTGAGATGTGTACAGATTGACTAGTGTATCTAAGAAGATATTGGTTTTGTTATGATGTAACACTAAACCATGATTTTGTGTTATGGGGATAAGCCTCAGAAGCCTCATAGAATCATAAAATCTTAATAGTTGGTCATCTAGTCCAACCCCCTGCAACCCCTCAGCTAAAGCATCCATGACAGATGGCCATCCAACCTCTGCTTAAAAACTTCCAAGGAAGGAGAGTCCACCACTTTTTGTGGGAGTCTGTTCCACTGCTGAACAGCTCTTACTGTCAGAAAGTTATTCCGAATGTTTAGTCGGAATCTCCTTTCTTGTAACTTGAAGCCATTCATTTGAGTCCTACCCTCCAGAGCAGGAGAAAACAAGCATGCTTACTCTTCCATGTGACAGCCCTTAAGATATTTGAAGATGGCTACCATATCTCCTTTCCTCTTTTCCAGGCTGAACATAACAAGCTCCTTCAAGCGTTCCTCATAAGGCTTAGTTTCCAGAGCCTTGATGATCTTGGTTGCCCTACTCTGCATATGTTTCAGCTTGTCAACATCCTTCTTAAATTGTGGTACCCAGAATTGGACACAGTACTCCAAGTGGTCTGACCAAGGCAAAGTAGAGTAATACTATTACTTCCCTTGATCTGGACACTATACTTCTAGAATAGCGTTAGCTTTTTTTTTGCTATTGCATCACACTGTTGACTCATGTTAAGCTTGTAGTCCACCAAGATCTCTAGATCCTTTTCACATATACTGCTAGTAAGCCAGGTGTCCCCCATCCTATATTTGTGCATCTGGTTTTTCCTGCCTAAGTGCAGAACCTTACATTTGTCCCTATTGAAATTCATTTTGTTAGCTTGGGCCCAGTTCTCCAATCTGTTACGGTCATTTTGAATTCTGATTCTGCCTTCTGCGGCCTTCACATTTCTCTTTCCCACCCCTTCTCTGGCACAACCATGAGAAGGGATATATGAAAGCTTTTGCTTACATTTTCAAACTAACCACAGCTTGCTGCGCCATCCAAACCTGGACAAGCTATAGTTATGCTAACTATAGTTAGCGGAAACAAGCCAACGTCAAGGCATAGTCTATGGAGCTGGATTATTTCCACTAATTGTGGTTGAGGTTTAAGGTTCAGATGTAACACTAGTTGGCGTCTGTCTGTCTTGGGAGACAATGGAGGAATGCACCATTGGGGGTGAGGTCAAGCTGCTGGAAGGTTGCAGCGCCCGCTGTGGCTGGAGAGACTGATGCAGGAGAGACATGTTTTATTGCAGCTGGAGTAGGTGAAGGTATCCAGCTGTGCTGCTGCAGATGCACCATGACGTTTCTTCTTTCTGCACTCCTCCCAGCGGTCATTCCTCCTCTGGTCACCGCTATGGATGCATGACCTGACTGCCTGTCACTGGGCACTATGTCTGCAAGGGATTCCCACATGGCAGGGTCTGGAAAACAAGTCTTATGAGGGAATTTAGCCTGGTTTAGAAGAGTCTGAGAGGAGATAGGATAGCCATCTCAAGGGCTTTCACATAGAAGACGGAGCAAGCTTGTTTTCTCCTGCTGCAGAGTATAGGACCCAAGCCAATGGATTCAAGTTACAAGTAAGGAGATTCTGACTAAACAGGAAGAACTTTCTGATGGTAAGACCTGTTTGACGGTGGAACAGACTCCCACAAGAGGTGATAGACTCTCCTTCCTTGGAGATTTTTAAGCAGAGTTTGGATGGATGCTTTAGTTGAGATTCCAGCTTAGCAGGTGTTGACTAGATGACCCCTGGGATTCCTTCCAACTCTACAATTCTATGCTGCTGGGGGGGAAAACAGGTGAAGGTTCAGGCTTCCAAGAGTGACAAGACCATAGTGAAAGGTTGTGCAGCTTATTGTAGGAGATCCTTGTCTAATTGGCCACTTCTGATGAGGATTGATGACTCTAGTGCAAGATGTTTATGTGGTGTAGCTTTTCATGAATGCTGAAATCAAACACTGGTGTGTTTATGCCCCCGTCAGTCAGCTGACCTGGCTCCTCAACATCACTCGTTGCTCTGTAAGCAACATGTGTTAATCAGCAGCCATGCTTTTTGTGCTTGCTTTAGTTTAAAATCTCCTGTCAGAGGGGCATGGTCCCTCTGACAGGCTATCAGTGAGCAGAAAGGGCTGCATTAAAATTGAAATAATGTTATGACTGTGAATGCAATAATCCTGCTTGCCTTTTTATAACTGAAGGCATCCAGGTTCTAAAGAACCAAGTGCATGTTTGCATATCGCTCCCACATCTGAAAAGACAGGGACATGAAATAGGACCACAACATCTCTATAGGTCTCCAAACAGATCACTGTGTCAGGATTCGAGGTGTTGTAGTGATGGTCGGTGTCATACTAGACCTGGAGAGGCCCAGCATTAAATACCCATTCTGCCATGAGGCTTCCTGGCTAAACTTGGGCCAGCCGCTGTCTTATCTTGCTTCACAGGGTGGTTGTGAGAATAAAATGGGGAGGGGAGGACATTGCAAAGCCATGTTGACACCAGCGTGTGTGCATCATTGAACACTCCTGCATTGTGCCGGTGAATCCAGTTGAGTAAAATGGCTTATTGATCCTTACCCTCAAGTCCTACTTGGGACAGTGTTGTAGAGACCTTTATATAAGAAATTACAATCTTTTTTAAAAAAACCAGTTGTCACTGTTTATACTTCACAACTTTTTTCACTAGAACTTGCTTTTCCACTTCCTTCCAGAGTGGACACTTCTCTCCAACTGCTTGAGGCCTTGGGACTACAGAGCTGGAGGAAAGTATTATTGCAGTGTTAGAAACTGGGATAAAAAAAGCTAGGAGCCAAATGGCTTCTGGGACCTGGGTTGTGGGCACCAAAACAGAATGTCTAGTCGCCATGGGGGGTGGGGAGCGGCAACACTTTTATTATTTTTATAAGCATGAACTAATACGCAATTCATATAAGAGACATATTATTAGTATCAGATTTTTATCAGAAATTGTTAATACATGTTTAATTTGGTGTTTACAATAAAAATATTGGTACCATACTTCAGTTTTCAAAACACTCTACTTTTTATTGTTAAACTCCTTAACTTATTGTCTGTTTTTAACATATACTTTGAGGCTCCAAAGCACGTACATTTCAGTAATCTTTTGAGTGTCAGCCAGGTGCAAAAAATGGCACCCAGACTTTTTGAGGTGCTCGCAAATGGAGAATCTTTAGGGGCAAAATGTGCCTGGCGCCCTGCTAATTTCGAACTCTGATTATTTGGCCACATGCATCTGCCAGGAGTCTGTTACTGCTGGACTGTTTGGGATTAGGGTGTGTGGTGTTGTTGCAATCTGCTATATCTGGTGCTCTGAGAGTAGTGGAAGTCACCCATTGAAGCAACATTTCCTCTTTTGGATACTTCCATTACATGCTTGTTATTGCATAATTTAATACTGCAACAGCATTAATCTTTGTTCTGATACTAGCAATTGTCAGTGTGGAAAACTGGAATGTTCCAAATGTAGTGGGAAGCTATGGATGTATGTTTCTAGAGCTCTGAAAATATTTTTTACCTCCCAAGTTTAGATCATGTGTTTGGTTTTTGTCCAGTTTTACAATGAATTTTTATTGTGTTATTCTCTATGGTTTGTTTTTATGCATACTACTTAGAAATGCTTAGGTTTAAGCAGTGTATAAATGCCATACATACATATTTATTTACTTACACACACACACACACACACACACACACTACAGTAGCCTAACAATAGGACACCTTTTAGAAACTTGTACTTACTGCTTTGTTCTACTGGATCAAACTTTAGGTTCAACATCTGTCTAGGGATTATCGCTCTAGATTATTCCCCGGACTACACATGCCCTGAACTAACTTGAGGGTTAAGCAAAATTTGTGTACTAACTGCTTTCAGTTTGAGCACAGCAAACTATGATCTGACAAGTACCATATTCTTTACATGGACTGATAGTTAGGTATGCATTTGCATGGTTTTAGTGAATAATCTATATAGGGCTACTATGGTTCTGTGGTGTAGTGACAACTTTTGGAAGACCTTTTTATGCTGACTGGCCAACACAGCTGTTTGAAGCTATTGCGACCGGCCAGTCATTTTAATGATTGTTTTGCACTGTTTATCGATTTAATGTGTTGCTTACGCTGCCGTTATATTTCTGTATATAAGTACTTCTATAGATAAATAGTGTTAAAATCCCTGTTGAGCCCCTGGTGGTCTTGGGAAAGTTGTCAGTCTCTTTGCTTGAGCCACTTCACAGGAAAACCATGTGCCGCCCGGAACTCCCTGGAAGAAGGGTGCAGTACGGTACATGTAGAAGTTTACAATTATGGCTTGTAAGCACTGTAAATTTTGGGTCAAGTAGGTACATGCATATGAGAAAAGAAGAAGCATTTCTCATGTAAGATTTAGAGACTAAAATTTCTCACAATCTTAAAATTGTAGGTCTGTCAATGTATGCTGAACTTGTGCTAAATAAATGTTAATGTTTCTGCAAGTTGTCTGGCATGCAGATTTGGTGATGCTGTGGAGAGAGCTGAGCATTAAAGAAACAGCACCACATGTGTTGTAGGATTATATTTACTTGTTAAGTGGCTATCATAGCTGAAAGATTGCTTGGGTAATGAAAGATGTCTAGCAAGCAGGATGCGATGACTTGCATTTCAAAGCACTCCTAACTTTGATTCTGCAGAACATACTGAAGCTAATATTTTGATGACTGGCTCTAGACAAACCAATAATATAATTCCTGTGTTGATATATTTTGTTTAGTAAAATTATCTCCCACCTTGCTTGCATCCTGGCATACGAGGTGGCATACATTGCATTCCCAGGCAGTTTCCCACCTGGGCACTTTGCAAACTGAAATTTACTTAGCTTCAGCAAAATGGCTGCATCGTGTGCCCTCGGACAGTGACCTACTCTGGTGGCCTTGGTCAATACCTTCCATCTGAATTGGACAGAAGCACTATAACCATTCTTCTGGACCTCTCAGGGATGCTTGATATAGTGAGGCCATCAAATCCTTTTGGATAACTTGACAGACATGGAAACTGAGGGCACTACTTGACATTGGTTGCGCCCTACCTGATGGAGGTGCTGCAAAATTTTATCATATGCTTGCAACACCTGTATGCAACTATGGGAAAAGATGACTAAGCATGTGATGTCATTATGCTGATGTTGCCCATCTTCCATTTTCATCAAATCCAGAAACAGTGGGCTCAGTTCTTGAAAAGATGCTAGCCTTCATTCAGCCCACATCCATGCACAAGGAAGTTTAAGCTTAAGACAGTAGAGTTTAAATTGCTAGCCTTGGGTTTCTTAGTCAGATGTTTGCCTGCCCTGGGGTTGCCCTCTCCCTCCTAAAGTACAAGGTGCATAGCCTTTTAAACACTGTCACCACCATTTAAAAACCAAGCAGAAAAGTCAATCTATTAAACCATTCACCAGCTCTGACGGAGTTCATTTGGAACAAGGGTTTGGTTCCTGTCTTCTGTGCTTTGGTAGCTATGGGGCAGCCTTCTGAACATGAGGGCACCTCCCATATGTACGTCCTCAGTACTTGAGAGAGATGCTGGAAGTGAGGGCATAGACTCATAGAGCCTCACCTTTTTCATGGAGGCGTTCATGCTTTGTAATGTTCCACCTGTTGCTGCTTTTTGACAGATAATCACAGTACAGTATTTTAGGGAGGCATTTTAGATGCATAAGGATGATTCTCTTCTCTGCTACTCTTATGCACCTTGCTAACTTTGACATCATGGCACACTCGTATAACTTGTTTTCCTACTTTGCTCTGTCGGCAGTTTCCAGTGGTTTACATGCATATTCTGGCAGCATTTAATAACATGCAAGATTACTTTTGATTCCAAATCTTTCATTGCAAAATTATTTGGAAACACGTGGAAATAACTGTATTCCTTCTGATACTTCCAAAACTGGTATGTTTCGTTTAACTTCTTTGGAATAGTAATCTGCTTTGTCATGAGCTTAAAAGGGTGTATCCAACACTTGCTCTGCTAGCGCAGCAGACTTCTGCTTGCTTAGTGGAGCTTTCCTCTCTCCTTTCTCCTGCAACCCCTCAGAATCTGCTCTGGAGGGTTGGAAGAAGAGAGACTCCCATTGGGCAATTGGAACTTGATGTGTGTGGCATTGGATATATCCCAAAGTAAACCCTACTTTTGTAGATAAAAATATTCCCATTTTACCATATCAAGTCCAATATGCCAAAGTACAGGTTAAACTCGAAAAATTATAATATCGTGGAAAGGGTCATTTCTTTCAGTAATTCAACTTAAAAGGTGAAACTAATATATGAGATAGACTCATGACATGCCAAGCGAGATATGTCAAGCCTTTATTTGTTATAATTGTGATTATTATGGTGTACAGCTGATGAGAACCCCAAATTAGCAATTTCAACTTTGGGGTTTTATCAGCTGTACGCCATAATCATCACAATTATAACAAACAAAGGCTTGACATACCTCGCTTTGCATGTCATGAGTCTATCTCATATATTAAACTCCAGTAGCTAATCAAAACAATTGCTTACATAAATGGACTTTTCCACGATATTCTAATTTTTCGAGTTTCACCTGTAGATTGATCTACCAGCATTCTGTCCTCAGCTAGTCAATGTAATTAACTTGTTTCATTTTGCAATACAAATAAAGTTGGCTCTTGTATATTCTGGGAATTAATCATTTTGCACTGATATATATATATATAACTAGGAATCTAAAGTGAATACCTTCATTTTAAATTCTTGATGTATCATCTTAGAAACTTAAACCATGGAAGTAATGGTACTTGGCTTGTCCATCTTTGATTTAAACTTGATAGACTCATATGTTTTACTGTAGAATTTGGGAGGGGCTGGATCACTATTAAATCTGAGGTTTTATATATAATCATAGGAAACTTACTTGGGCTAACCTCATTCTTAATAAGCATTTAGTGTTCTGCACTCAGGACTGCACCATAATTCTGTAAGCTTATAGAAGTGTAGGATTCTCAACTTTTAATACTCAGAAAATTGGTATCATAGATCATTTTTACTGCATAAAATTTTGCAGCATGCACAGTAGTAAGTTAACTGGTAGGTGAACAAAAGGTTTACAAAATCATTGTAGCAGTGTGTGTATCTTCAGCCTTACTTCACCTTAATTTAGTGGTCATATAAAATAGGATCAGACTAAATAACAAAGCTGTCTAAGGAGCACTAAATCTAATGAGTGTTGTTTCAGGTTTCTTCCTGGCTGTAATCTTCCTTTGAAGCATTAGTTTTAAAAATACGTTCATGAGTATATTTTCCAGTAACTGAGATTATAGGTCTCTAGCTGCTTGCTTCTTAAACGGTCAGGTGATTCCCTAGTCACGAGTAGGATTACAGACTCATGACCACTTTGACTTTTATTTCATTTGGTTAAACTGAGGAAGTGGTAACTCTGTAAACTAAGAGCACAAAGGAGAAGCTAGCAAAGTAGAATACGGAATGGAAAGAAATGCCCAGTGTTTTTTTCCCCTTTCATGGAAGAATAGAGACTGTTAAGTGTAAAATTTGAGCATCTTAATTCTTGCCAGTCCTGTTCTTATAATTGTTTCCAGGCCTTAGCATTAGTTCTTACCTGTAGGATTGCTTTATTTGGTGACTGTATATAAGTTGAAGTTGGATCACATTTGACTTCACTGCTTTGCCTGCCAACTTTAAGCTTTTTCCACTCCTGTAGTGCAGGAGGTTTCTGTTTAAAGGGTCACCTGAGGTGAACACATTTTGCAGGTGCACTGCCAAGTGGGTTGTAGTCGGGAAAGAAATAATTCTGTCTCCCCCCCCCCCATTTTAGAGCAGGAGTTGGCAATGTTGTGCCCTCCAGATGTTGTGGACTACAGTTCCATACAACATGAGCTATGGTAAGGGATGAGAATTGTAGTGTAGTCTACAACATATGGAGGGCAATACCTACCCCTAGTTTAGAGCTTGACAGTGAAGATGATCCATAACATTTCTGGCTTTTCTTGTGAAAGCTGCTGGCTAAAGCTTATACAACAATAAAGGTCACTGTTGTGAGCAGAAGATACTTCCATTTGCATGATAGGGAAGAGTATAATTTCCATCAGTAGTCTTCATGTGGTGCTCATGTTTATTTGTAACATGGATCACTTGAAGTTGGTAGTGTCTATCTTCTGGTTTTCACCTTAGATATTTGCCCCCCCCCAAATATATTATGTGATAGTTTAGTACAATGCAGTTTCACTTGTGGTGCGTTGAATGCTGGCATGGTCCTTTTTGTGTAGAATCCAACTATGAGTGGCAGGTGTCTAGCTGAGCGGTTTGACTGCAGAACAGGCACCTACCTAACATTTGTTTTTCTGTGGTTGTGCTTAATAATATTGACTTTGAAAGTGAAGAAACCTGCCATGCGTCTTTGTGTCTCGTAGATCTGGTGTTCTCCTTTCCTAGTGATGGTACACTAAGATACACTTGAAGAAAACAATCTATGTGTGTCTCTCTCCAAGTGTTGTCACTTGGATTGAATTAAAACAAGGTATTTATCCGTAGCCAGTCACACAAGAGTTAAAGGGGTTGTTAAAACATTTATCAATTAAAAACAATTAAACATTACTTGCTTGTAGTTCATAACTCAGCAAATTGATTGAATCAATGCAAACTCTTTGTGTGGATCTACTCAGTATTGGGTATTTGAATTGCTTGCTTTTTTAAGGTGCAAGGACATGTTCAGTGCATTGTGATCATAGTATAATCTTCACTACTTTGATGTGTTTGTAAAAACAGCAAGCTGTGTTTCAGTAAGTAATATAAAATTGGTGGGAAAGCCCTAACACAGCACAGTGCAGGACTTCAAGCGTTCATTGAGTGATAAGGGCAAAAACTTATAAATGGCTTTAGCAGTGCTACTAAGGTCTCGTGGGATAAGGCCCATTGCATTACTGTAGAATGGCTTTTAAATATGTCATGTCTATATAGAACATATAATCTACAACTGAAGTGATGAGTGGCAGCTAATCATACCAGTCACAACGTTACAAAATAATGTGTTAAGTGTAACATCGAGACTGGACTTGAAATGCACTGACTGGATCAGGCCTTTCCTGTATATTATACCAGACTCATGGCCAAAGAGCTTGGTGATAGCCTTGCTTTGTATTCTTTAGTCTCAAAAGAGCAGGCAACTTGAAGGGAGAATAGTATATACAGGGCTTTGCCTAAGTAATCTTTTGCAGCTGAGTTTTATGTGTGTCTTGGAGGTGAGTAAAACACAGCCCATGGTATCTGAAACTACTCCAGCATTGTTGCTCAGCCCATGGTCCACAGTAATCCATCTGCAGCACAGTAAACCTTACCTTGAAAAAATATTCCCCAGATTCTTCAGGCTCAGACACATCCCAGAGTAGTCTTTCAAGTTTAATACTTGGAAATTATGCAATTTGATGCTAGTATAGCTTCCCATGATGTGCATACGTTGTTCAGGTTCTTCCAGATACTATCCTGTCACACCAAGGAGTTGGGAGTACTGTTTTTCTGGTAGACAGCCGACTTGAAAAAGATGAGACATTCTGTCCAAGTTGACTAATAGTTTCTTAACATGATTGCAGGGAAATTGTTTTTGGGAGTGGCATGCTTAACTTGCAGGTAGTGCTAGGAAGCTTGAGAACTCTTCCCATGCTACCTTCATAAATCTGGAGGCCCTTTGGGGTCATTGTATGTGATTCAGCATATGCTGACTTCTTCCTTCCTCCCCTCCCTCCTCCCCTCTGTTGATGATGCTCATGGCCTCTCATGTGATCTTTGTTCACTGACTGTCTCAGCTGCAAACTTGTTCCTTCTGAAAAGGATGTCAGAAAGAAGCATGAAATCTTGGTTAGAACTCTCCTACATATTTAATTTTCTCTGGCACTTCAACCATGATTCTTGCATCAGTGGGAAAACATCTTTAGCAGAGCTAATTAAGCTGCCTGAGAGATCCTCTTCCGGCCCCCTACTAATGACTGTGCTCTTTCCTCTCCTCAGTCAGGTCAGTTCAGTGAGGATATGATTCCTACAGTGGGCTTCAACATGCGGAAAGTTACCAAGGGTAATGTCACAATAAAGGTATGTTTTTCTAGTTTATGAAGGCAAATACATTGTCCTGCTAACCACTTCTCAGGGAGCAGATGAAAGGAGACCAGTTCAAGCTTGGGGGGCATAAAGCCTTTCCATTCTACCGCCCATTCATTCCCTCCTTAGCTGACTGCTTCTCGTACCCATCACCCTATAAATATTGTCTGCTGGGTTCAGAATTTGTAATAGAGGGGCACTATGTGCAACACTTGATGCTGTTTCGAGCTTGAAAAGTATTTACGCTGTTTTATATGAATCCTAGCTTCCTATAGTCGACTGTAAGCAATTGATAACTTTTAAAAGGCTACCAAGACAACTGTGCCATAGGGCACAAAGCTTGGTTGACCCCCCACCCCAAAGATGCTGCTATCATTATTACATTATAAAGCAGGGATGCAGCACTTGTAGCCCTCCAGATATTGTGTAGGGCTCTCAGCTCCCATCAGCCTCAGCCACTATTGCCAGTGGTGGTCAACAACATACAGAGGGCCATAGGTTCCCCATATCTAGTATTATATGCATTTTAGAGTAGTTAGAGGAATTCAGGCAATGGGTTCCTGCAACTTGGGTGATTATTAGGACCTGGTTGCTCTGACATGCAGTTATTGGGAAAGTGTTAATGGGAACATGCACAACCCCCATCAGTCCGGTTGTTCCTTAAGGTGGAACCTACAAGATGCATGCTTAAGGGTTCACGGTCAGGTGAGGCAGCTTTTCAGCACATCAGTGGACATTTTGGCGGAAAGCAGAGTGGCAAGGTTTGGAGCTCTGATTTCAAACTGCCTACAAAGAGAAAGAGCATTGAAACCGGCTGCTGCTGTTCATGCTGCATAGGAGGAGTGTTGACTGCATATGCAGGTAACCCTCTATTTGTGTGTGGGTTGCGTTCCTGGCTGTCCCATGCGTTGATGGAGCCCGCATAAGCCCTCCCCATTCTGCCCCCAGGTCCAAAACAAACCTGCGTCGGTGGCTGCGCATCAATTGAACACACTCAAAAAGATCGCTGCCTGTATCAGGTTTTGTCACTGTAACTGTGATTAGGGATTAGTCCTCTATTTGTGTTACTTGGGTCATTCGTTCTATAGATGTAAGCATCTCCCACAACAAATTTCATGTTGCAGTAAAAACAATATTAGTGCAAAACCTGCTTTGTTACTCCTCCTGGCTGACAAAATGCTTTCAGTGGTCCAAATAGCTTCCTTTATTCCTTGTATAACATCAAGTTTAATCGTTGCACTTTTGTATTCAGCCTCCAAACATAATTCTCCATTTTGTCTCTTAAAAAAGATCTGGGATATAGGAGGACAGCCACGATTTCGAAGTATGTGGGAACGCTACTGCAGAGGAGTAAATGCTATTGTGTAAGTATATACATCTTGTGGTTGCTTGGTTGTGGCTGCATTTGTTGTGTTGTACCTAGTTCTTCAGGTGTGTTACTCTACTGCTAAGTACTACTCTTTAACTGTTTAGCTATGTGCTTGCAAACTGTGCAAGCTTGGGTTTTCTTCCCTTTGAACTCTGTTAAATTTTACTGTCTAAAATGCATTAACCACTTGGTAGCATTTATTACTATTAGTCGAAAGTGCTTTTCAGCCAAGTTACAGGGAACCAGGCAGAGGGCCTTCTCGGTAGTGGCTCCCGCCCTGTGGAACGCCCTCCCTTCAGATGTCAAAGAGAACAACAACTACCAGACCTTTAGAAGACATCTGAAGGCAGCCCTGTTTAGGGAGGCTTTTAATGTTTAATAGATTGTTGTATTTTAATGTTCTGTTGAAAGCCGCCCAGAGTGGCTGGGGTATAAATAATAAATTATTATTATTATTATTATTATTATTATTATTACTACAAAAGTATGTCATTAAAAAAAACCTGACTGTTTGTGTTGCATAGGTACACAGTACTTCTGCAAAAACCTGGGATCCTATACTCTAAAAATGGTGGTTGCTGTTTAAAATGAAGTTTCTCAATACCATGGCTTGTCAATAAAAGCTTGACAATTAGTTTATATTTATTGTAAGCAATTGAGCAAAAACCTTTTAACTAGACTTCCAAGGCAACATCCAATGAATAAAAGTAAAACACAACTTATATAAAAAAGCAAAAGCATCTTCTTAACCTACAGTGCAGAGGAGAATGTCTAGTCGAGTGAATGCTCTGATCCCAAAAGAGTTATCAATCTCTCTAGCAAATAAGACTTGCATATCTACTTCCTGTGAATCCACTTGATTGTTCTTTAACCCCTCACATGGATTCCCAGCATGATACCAGCAAACTGCAAACATTAGATCATACTCTTAACACAATCTAGTTCACACTGCAGCACAGAGTCTCTAATCTGCCTAGTTGCCTACTGCAGCAGCTACTGCTAAGGTTAATATCTATGGCTTTACCAGGTTGCATATGTCCTCAGCATTGACCCGTTACTGGTGAGCTATTTTATAACCTAGAGTTACTTTGGCTTAGATAGGATTGTCTTGCACAAATGTTTTATTCTGTATAAACCCGGTAGTCACTTCATGAACTCCTTTTACAGGTATATGGTGGATGCTGCGGATCGTGAAAAAATAGAAGCCTCTAGAAATGAGCTGCACAATCTATTAGACAAACCACAGCTACAAGGAATCCCTGTAAGTTGTAAACATCTGGCCCTTCGTCTCTCACAAACTTTTAAGGTTTTAACTTGTTTTGAAAGGAATTCTACCTTGTGCACAAATCAGTCAAGCTCCACTTGTGTTCAGCTTCTGCAGCTCCATCCGTTCCATGTTCTTAAGCATGCTTTTGACCTACTGAATCAGACCATTGGTCCATCTAGCTCATGGTTATCTATACTGACTGGCAGTGGCTCTCCAGAGTTTAGGCAGGAGTCTCCCCCACAGCCCTTTCTGGGAGCTCCATCCCTTTTGTATTAATCCTTGTCTGGAAGCTTCCATAGTAGAACTAATACACTACAGCAATGGACCCAAAACATGAAGACTATTCAAATGTTTCCCAGAGTGGAAGCTGTTAATGTGAAAAGTCTTAAAAATAACTTGTTAAGAGGGTTGGTTTTGACAATCTCTGTTCAGAAAGTTTTAGTTAGCGAACGCTGCTAACTGAAGAAGCCCACTATATACCTAAACTTACCAAGGGTGCTATGGAAGCGAGCCCTCTGGTTCTGCTTCTTGCTTGGTGTGCTCACATCTTGCTCCTTTACTGCCTCTGCATGCAGTTTCTGTGCTGCATCTGACAGGACGACTAGTGGCGCCAGAGTGTGGGGTCCCTTTGAAGTCTCTTCATAGGTTTGGTTTGAATTCAAACTACATCTACAAATGGATAAACAAAGCCTGAGCTTGATGAGGCCCACAGAGCAGAGGTTCCCCAGCCCTTCTTTAGGTTAACTGCCTAGAACCTGAAACTTTAGTTCGTTACAATACCGATTTATTCCTTCTATGCTCTGGTTTATATGAAATTGGGCAAGTAAGTATCTTGTTTTAAACAGAATGTAAGCTGCCTTCACAAGAAGATGGGGTACAAATTAATACAATACCTTCTCTTTTCAGGTTCTAGTACTTGGAAACAAAAGAGACCTCCCCAATGCTTTGGATGAGAAGCAACTTATTGAAAAAATGTAAGTGACTAAGCAATTATATGATAAGATGCTCTGTGCTGACTTGCTGTGTTCAAAATTAAACTTGGTATGGTAAGAGGGGTGTTGTCTAAGAGACTAGTTTCATATTGTAATGTGATACTTAGGAATAGTAGTAAGATGACTTTCTAGTGGGTTACCTTAGAAATATTCCTATTAATTACAATTTGGGATTATCACCCATGTGTTCCTGTGCTACTTCTCTTCCAGGAACCTGGCTGCTATTCAAGACAGAGAAATCTGCTGCTACTCCATTTCCTGCAAAGAAAAGGACAATATAGGTAATTAAAATGCACAGGTGCTAACTTCCACTGGGTGCACAAATTGGATTCATAAAGGCTGTTCTTAGAAAACTGCATGCATCCTTTCAGACATTTAGCAGTTCATGCCAACACATATACTAGCATTTTTAAGAATTCAGAATTGTGTAATTAACTGACTGTGAGACTAGATAGACCAAACATATGGTTTCATAAAAGTGAAACTGGCAGGTCACATTTCTGAGCTAAAATATGGGAACTCAGAGTTTAATCTCCATAAGGTGTCTTTCCTTGAATACCCTTGAACTGACAAGTGTGCTGCAAATGCTTCTGTCTTTTCTTCCGCTCAGAGCAGTGGAATTGGTCTATGGCAGTACCTGGGTAACTGGAAAACTATGTATAAAGGCAAACAGACTGATCACAAACAGTTCACTTAAAATGTGAATAAGGCTGAAATCTGTTAAGCAAGATAGTCTAGTAAAGCCAGCTTGCTTTGGATAGATTTGGACCGACTCCAAACCAAAGTCCCTTGAAGCTTCAGAGGGTGGTTCTTGGTTTCAGTTTGTAAGACCTGTTTGATACATTTTTGAACCACCCACAGGCTATCTCTGTAAAAGGGTGGCGGGGGAGAGTGGTGTGGCTTTGTGACTGATGGCTCTACCGGGCCTCTCCACCTCCTCTTCTTTTGGGAGGGACACTGAAGCAACCTAACTTCCAGCTGTTCAGTATTCTTAACTAAGTGTTGCTGCTCCTAAGAGTCAGCTTGCCATCACTAAAGTATTTGGAGTTGACAATTGGCATTTCGTGTGACCTAATACTCTGCTTATTCCACATGCCATCCTTTAGATTCTAGTTTTTAAAATTAACTCTTGATTTTGTTTGTGTCTGCCATGTGTTACTAGGCTAGTTGCTTTCTGTCCCCCCTGCAAAATATATGACCCTAATCAGGACTAGGGGAAGTTCATTTTTTAAAGGAACTAATTCCAGTTCATGTTCATCGCTTTACAAAACTGTCTGTTTCAGTTCAAGTTCATCCAAATTATCCTTGGCATTTTTTCCAGCATTCAGAATGTTACAAGCTGGTGTATAAAAGTTATTTAAGAAGAAAACATCAAAATATGTACACACTGACAGCAATGTGACTAGCTTTCCCCAACAATTATAATCTTCAAGCTTAAAGGCCCAAAGAATCTAAAGAGTCAAGAAGCACGTGTAAGAAAAGGAACTTGAAGATGAACTAGAATCAGTTCAAAGCTGCACTTCCCAAAAAATTAATTCACATTCAGCCTGGTGATTATGGGAACAACTTTCAGGTGTAGTTCAGAGATTTTTGAACTAATTCAATGGACTTCATTAAACCAAACTAGTTCATTCCAAGCACTGGCTCTTGTAGAATTTCATTTAGTTTGTTGTTTATAAGTCTATAACTGACTGAATATATAGCATAGACTGTGCCTACAAGTTCTTCATGATTGTTTAACTTAACAGGTGTGTGTGTGTAAACAGTGTTTATATAGCTACACTTACTGCTGTGCAGAGCATAGTGTACATGCTCATTTTTTTTCTTTAAGTATCCACCTCTGTCCTAATTAGGTTTCCCTTTCTTAATGTGACTTTGGTGCCAACTGTTGCCTGCCTGCCTATTATTTAGCACTTTTTGAAAGGACAGGTAGTAATAGTTTGCCCCGAAACCTATCCAAAAAACTTTTGCCAAGATGCCTGGGTCCTGGAGCTTGGCAAACTTATGAGGTATTTCTGTAAATGGATCATTAATGGAACATCTGCCTGCTATTTTCCTATGGCCTCCCCACACCCGAATCTGGAAAAGGAAATTATTACTTACGTGTAAACCCTAGTCTACACTTTTTGAATAAAAATCTGTGTAGATAAGTGTAATCTCCTTTTTAAATTGGATGTTCAACTGCAGGAAGTAGAATAGCTAAGATAAATGACAACTGTTTCTTTTTCTTCTAGATATCACACTTCAGTGGCTTATTCAGCATTCAAAGTCTAGAAGAAGCTGAAATATCACCGATAACACCCCCAAGTTGGCCATAGTCTGATTTGTCTGCTCCTTCCATGATGAAATGTTATTCAGGATAGTCCTCCTGTATCCAAGGAATTGCCTTTTTTCACAGTTCATGCCTCCATGTGCACTGCTGAAGACTTATATTCCTACTTCTGTCATAAAAATTGGCTAGAGTTGTCATGAGTCGTGCAAATGTTTTTACTTAGTTCATCTAAGCAGTGGCAGTGGGTGCTTCTCCCCTCTCAAAGGCTATCATTAAATCAGTGTGTTTCTTCTCTGGTCGTCCTGAGCCAGGTTTTTATATTTGATTGTCAACAAACTTATTTAATTCTTATATTTAGTGGCTCGTTGAAGATGCTGACACAGGGCAGCACAAGGATTCTAGCACCACTTTATTGTGCTTCTAAAGCTTTTCAAACACTGTTTAAATGGGATACTAACTTTTTTCTCTCAGATGCATGTGATATGTATTGTAAAATGGTTTGCAATGGAAAGTGCCAGGCACTAGATATTAAATCACTAAGTTACCTTGAGTTTCTCAAAACTTCCTTCATTCTAATGAATGAAATGTCCAATTGTCAACTTTTGTATCTGTGCAGGTCATTGCTAATAACTTTATATGCTGAAATTCTTAAGGGGAATGGAGTACTTTTGAAATAAAGCTTTCAAGTGTTTGAACACACAAGCAAGTCAAACGAGCCTGGGAACCTCGGACGAGACTTAACAATCACACCTTGTTCCTCGAAATGCTTTGCAAAGTCCGCATGGCACCCTAATGGTGTCAGACTCCCAGCACAAAATAATCTATCGTTATCTGGCTTGTCCTCTTAATGGAATAATTGAGCACAGTTGCACTTCGTACTAGGAAATGCCTAGGCTGTTGTGGCAACTCTAGATTTGCCTGCTTTCTCGGTGTGTAATCATGTGTAAAAGTCCACAGGCTAAGAAATGTTGAATGGTGTCTTGAAGCACAAGAGAATCAATGAACTGATCCTGTTTCTTGGTTAGCTTCTACACAGCATAGAGGTGTATGAATCAAAATGTAACACTACTTTTGTAGCTTTACCTTCTTGGCAATGTCAATATTTAAAGGGACAGACTTGTTAAGGCTGGTTTTCTTCATACAATGTCGATGTAGCCCACTGTATGCATACAAATATATGGTACACCTGCTTGTGTTGCCCCCATTGTTTCGTTTGTTTTTTTTAAGCAGCACCTGCATGTACTTGGATGTTGCCATGTTAACACAGGTTTGGTACATTTAAGGGCACGTTCATAATATGCCTTTCAAGGACAAAATGGTTTCTCAAAGGACAGATATTTCATACTCGACCCCCCAAGTACTGCGATCAGCCATGGTATCGTATGCCTTTGCTAATCTGCATGTATGGCAAAACTCCTCTCGTCTTATACTGGCATTCCTGTGTTACTTACCGGTACTTTCAAAGGCTCTATGCCAAAAGGCCACAGGCCATGCCTTTACAGTATCACATGGAGTTTGTAAAAGACTCCACAGTGCTATCAGGTGGTCTGGGGGAAAAGTAACATGGGATCATACATTAGCCAGAATAGCCAAATATGTGTGCATTACAGGCAGAATGTATGAATACTCATTAAAAGGTTACAGCAGCTTTGCAACAGCAATTGGACCAAGTTGACTTAACACACAAATGTGCCCCACAACAGCCAGTTTTGCTTTATACTGCCATGGCCTTACTGTTCCCATACAAACTTCTGCACTGTTGCATAGACACAAGTATTGCTTCCATTAGCAAATTGAGCTTATTTGCATTTTTAACTTCATATATGCTTCTATAAATCCTGTATTGTTGGTGCTGTAGAGACGAGGTCAATCACCTGCTATTGTAGTTGACTACAGACTGCTACACTTAACTAGAGCAACTCGGGTTGTGCCTAAAAATAAGGAAGCTGAACTAGAATGTGTCAACTTTTCTTCTTCTGAGAATCAAATTACTGTTAAAGAAACTGGCCTGTTGCTGAATTCAGTGTGGGTTCTTTTTTCTGTGCATACTTCACTGCTTTCAGCATTTCGACATCAAAAACCACTATCGACTTTTTAATCTGTGCATTAATCTCGGCATGTGAAGAACTTATACATTTACCAAACTTTGTAAATATGTGAATTTTTTTATTTAGGTGGATGGCATTTTGTTTTACTGCTGTTTAGCTTTAACCAATAAACTTATGTTTTCAGGGTTATGCTTGCATGTATGTAATTGGACCTTAAAAGTGTCAATGTGACCCAAACAGAGCTGGAGTAAGCCTGTATTCTTACTCGGACGTTAAGAGACACTCACTGTTCCTGTGCTTATTGAAACTTGCGTATGTTCCAAGTCCTTGAGGCTGTGGTCGACTGCACTCTCCACAGCGAGTGAAGCCTCAAAACCCAGTGTATGAAATATCCAGTCTCCTCATGCAGGTGTCCTTCCTATTCATAATGTAGAAATTTGTATTCCTGTACCATTTCCCTAATACAACCCCTTTTTCTTTTTACAAAATGTACTTAACCTAGCTATGCCTTAAAACTGTTCAGGAATCTCCAGTGCTTCTTGGACGAAAACTCCCATATTTCCTGGACCCATTGGCCATGCTGTTTGGAACAGGCAGCAAACGGGGTCCACAACCCTTACTTATTATAGATTAGAACACAGCTGGCCTAGGACAAATGCAGAGATGCCCACACCACAATATCTTCAGTTTATGCTTTGCTTCTAATTAGGCTAAGAACAATTATGCCTGGTGATGTTTCAGGTATATCTGAACTTCCCAGACTTTTGGATGGGGGAAAAGGTATAAATACCTTTGCTGCCTGGGCTATGGAGCTAAATGTTCCTCAGGCATGGGAAAAGATGAAACTTTTTGGGATCTTGGATGAAATTGGAGGTAATCACAGCAGAAAAGATGACATTGCTGCATGATGGGATACAATGAGCTGTTAAAGGTTAATACAGTGGTACCTTGGGTTAAGTACTTAATTCGTTCCGGAGGTCCTTTCTTAACCTGAAGCGTACTTAACCTGAAGCACCACTTTAGCTAATGGGACCTCCTGCTGCCGCTGTGCCACCAGAGCACGATTTCTGTTCTTAGCGGAGTTCTTAACCTGAAGCGTACTTAACCTGAGGTACCAATGTAAAGGTAAAGGGACCCCTGACCATTGGGTCCAGTTGTGACCGACGGGTTGCGGCGCTCATCTCACATTATTGGCCGAGGGAGCCTGCGTACAGCTTCCAGGTCATGTGGCCAGCATGACAAAGCCTCTTCTGGCGAACCAGAGCAGCGCACGGAAACGCCGTTTACCTTCCCACTGCAGCAGTACCTATTTATCTACTTGCACTTTGACATGCTTTAGAACTGCTAGGTTGGCAGGAGCAGGGACCAAGCAACGGGAGCTCACCCCGTCGCAGGGATTCGAACTGCCGACCTTCTGATCAGCAAGCCCTAGGCTCTGTGGTTTAACCCACAGCGCCACCTGCGTCCCCTGCTAAAATATCCCTGCTAAAATTCTGCAAACACGAGACTGCAAGAATTGGATTATTGGTGGTGTGATTATTAGCAGTAAAGTTGCTACTTCGCTTTCAGTGGCAGGTCCAAGGACGGGTTACCACAATTGCAAATTAAAAACACTTAAAGCAAATTAGTTACTAAAAACACACTCCTCTGGTGCCAAAGGCCAGGATTAAAAGGTGCATCTTCAGTGTGTGTTGAAAGTTGTAAAATTAAAGTGGGCAAAGAGTGATAAAGCTCCTAGCTCAATGTGAGAATGTTTTGAAGTAGTGAGGAAAGGTAAAGAGGTTAACCCCTTAACTTTAGGTATTTTACTTCTGGATTGTCATTTCAAATTTGGTGCTAAACCACAAACTCCTGAAGATGTATCACGGAAAGATGAGTGCAGTTGTATATTTGCCTTGTACAGCTTCCACTAGTGCAGGCACAGGCAAACTCTGGCCCTCCAGATGTTTGGGACTACAATTCCCACCATCCCTAGCTAACAGGACCAGTGGTCAGGGATGATGGGAATTGTAGTCCCAAACATCTGGAGGGCCGGAGTTTGCCTATGCCTGCACTAGTGTGTTTGAAATAGCAATGAAGGTGGAACAACAGGCCCTGTGTGGCTTGTAGCAGCTTGCAGAAGTACAGGTCTTTTAAGCACTGTATCGGATGGGGAACCTGTGCCCCTTCAAGTGTCTGGACTAGAATCCCCACCCCACCCCTGAGCCTGGGCTGTGCTAGCTGGGGCCCAACAAGATCCAGAGGATAATAGGTTCCTCATGCCTCTACTGTGCTAATGGTTATCAAATTGATTGCTTCTGTGCAGTGAGGGTGTGGTGGAGAAAAAGATAACAGCCAATAAAGGGGGGAAGTGGCATGTGATGTGTTATGACTCCCTCTCCCCCCTCTTTTTTTGCAACATTCACAAGATAATTAGATTAGGGATGGTGGATGGAGAGGCAGTAAAACCTTCCTGACTGGCATTTCAAGAAACCACAAACTGCTTTTGCAAGGATTGCGTCTAGTGCTTGTAAACAAACACATTTTTATCTGTCTGTCTCTCCCCCTCCCCAACTTCCCTAAATCTCCATGGTTGTTTTTTTTAAGGCCAATTAAGCTGCATATAAATGTGAAAACTGGCTTCAGATTGTGAGTAAAGAGAAAACTGAGTCATTTGTGGAACAATGATGGTTTATAGATGAATTTTGGCAGCAGCAGATGCTGGCATTTCTCCTGCCAATCTGCTTTGCCTTTTGTGAATATAAGATTTCATGCCTATTTAGATGCCTTCTGCAATATCCTTTAGAAGGCCTACGCATTACCAAAAGAAAACTAGCACATAGAGAATGACTCCTATTGTAGCCTTCCAACTTCCTTACTTCAGAAAAACAATAGAAACTGCTTCATAAAAAAAAACCCTCTTCTGAAATTAAAACAATTACTACTATAATAGCTGAAGTCTAAAAATATTAAAAACAAGGATCCATAGCTAAGCTGCAGCTGGTGTGGAATTTAGCAAGCAGATTGTTGGGCAGGGCAGTCAATACATAACACAAATTCTGGCATGACTGCACTGACTACCAATTATCTTCTGGACTCAAAAGTGCTGGGGTGTTTTTTTACCTTTAAAAGCTCACGTGACTCAGGACCCCAGGGGCTGTGTCTTACCTTATGAACCAATCTGGACCATGTGATCATCTTTCTAACTGAGCTTGATGGTAATAACTGAGCTAACTGAGCATGGTGCTGATAATGCTACGGTTGCAGGTTATGGGACAGCTGCATAGTCCTGCATTTTAAGGGGGCAGAGGAAGGGGTGTGTGGTGGGGGCAAGCTGCCCCAGGTGTCATCACTGAGAGGGGGTGACAAAATGGCGGGCAGCACTCACTGCGGGACCTGCAGAGCGCCCCAGCCACATGTCTCTCCTGGGAGTGACGCGGTGGCTTGAGCGCCTGCAGGCTCTGTGCTGCCCCAACTGGTCCACCTACTGTCTCCCCCTCAGCTGTAGGGCTGAGTGGGAGGAGGCAGACAGACTCCTTGGAGGCCCCGTGGAGCATCCTGCCCCGGCTTGCCCCACCCTGTGGGCAGCTGGCCCCGCCCCTGGGCGCACAGCACCTGCGCCACCCCAGGCGCCCGATAGACTTGTTCCGCCGCTGTAAGGGGGTTGGACTAGATGATCCTCAGGGTTCCTTCCAACTCTACAGTTCTATGAATCTGAGGCCCTTCTTCATATGCCATCTCAGCAGGAGCTTTGGAGGCCCTTTTGATGGTGGCCTGTGGAATGCTCTCATCGGGGAGGCATGCCTGACACCCTCTATGAATTTTTCAGCCACCAGGCGGTGACACTTCTTTTTACATGAACTTTGGGCCTTAAATTTGAAGGGTGGCTCTTAGTGGTTCAGGAGTCCTGTCTTTTATCTGTATTGCAGTCTGGAAAGAGTGGAAAGAGAAGTTGCTGAATTGCAACTCATTACCAAGCTTAAAACCATGGAGAGACCTGGTCTGAACAGGGACATTGGATTCTTATCTCATTATACATGACAAAGCTATTTTTAACCTCACCCCTTGCTCTCTAAGGTGCTACTGGAAGGATTTTTTTTTTTTTTTTTAGTTCCAAATTTGTTTTGGTGTTTCTGGTGGGTGGATTAATTGTTACTCTGCTACTCCCCTTTCCATGTGTGCTACTTCTTGAATGCTTCAATTTCTTCTTCAGCTGTGCTTGTAACTACATCTGGTATGCCCCTGAGTGGAATCATTGCCGCCCCCCTTGATCCCTGAGATTTGCACAAAATAAAAAAACTGCACAAGCAATCTACATTAAAATTTTCTTTATAAATGTGCTGCGAATTTATAGTTACTTTAGTCTCTTTTCTAGTACAGTATGCTAGTAAGGGTGAGTCAGGGGCTTTAAGAAAGATATATAAATTATTTAGATTCCTCAGATTTGCACAAAAGCAGAACACCAAAACAAGCAAATTTACAACAGCCTGACTCTGGTTTTGCACATTTGGTGGGGCAGGGATTTTTATTTTTTTTAAATAAGTTCTGCATGCAGCATCTGACATAACAGAATCAACAAGGTTGAAGGCTGGGACAGACACAAAAGAGAAGCCTACTGGCATGGTGGTCTGAGGTTGTTCTCATACACAAAATCAAATATGTGTTGGTGTGAACTACTCTGGTCTAAACAAAATTTAAAAAAATTAAAAAAATTCCTTCCAGTAGCACCATAGAGACCAACTGAGTTTGTTCTTGGTATGAGCTTGTGCATGCACACTTCTTCAGATACATTGAAACAGAAGTCACCAGACCCTTATGAGAGGGTGGGGAGGGGTATTACTCAGAAGGGGCTGGGAATAGGTGATTGGCTGATAGGTGAGGTAAACCTGTTGATGACTGTTAACGACCGCAATTGGTCATACAGGAAAAAGCAAGGGGTGAGATGGCTAAAAATAGCTTTGTCATGTATAATGAGATAAGAATCCAATGTCTATTCAGACCAGGTCTCTCCTTGGTAATAAGTTGCAATTCAGCAACTTCTCTTTCCAGTCTATTTCTGAAATTCTTTTGTAATAAGACAGCTACTTTGAGATCTTGTATAGAATGTCCTGGGAGATTGAAGTGTTCTCCTACTAGTTTCTCTGTCTTGTGATTCCTGATGTCAGATTTATGTCCATTTATCCTTTGGCGTAGGGTTTGGCCTGTTTGTCCAATATAGAGAGCTGAAGGGCACTGTTGGCATTTGATGACATACACAATGTTAGAAGTTGAGCAATTAAATAGTCCTGAGATGTTTGATGTTGTTGGGGCCAGTAATGGTGTTGTCCGGGTGTATGTGGCAGTAAAGTTGGCATCTGGGTTTATTGCAGGCTCTGGTACTAGTGTCCATGTTAAGTCTGGTAGTTGTATTATTGTGGGCGAGGAGTTGTTTAAGATTGGGTGGCTCTGGTCTAATTAATAGTGAAATAATGCTCAAATGTAGGCAAGCCCTATGTTGCAAGAAAATGTTGCAAGAAAATGGTTTGATCCATCAGTAAGCTTAATTTTCCAATACAAACCAGCACTTACGTGTTCAAACAAAGTGAGTGAGTGAGAGAGAGAATCCTTGCAAGGTCTGTCCCTGCAGCTTAATGACTCATTACCCCTGCAGTGTAGGTAACAGCATTAACCTTTAGAAAGCAACCCAGGGAAGGATAGGGTAGAGCTAAATGGCAAACAGGCTGTGTAAAACCTTATATTATTTGTGCATTTCCTGTAGCTTTGGCTTGCTATGGATGAACACTAAAGTTGACAAGTGATCCTATAGGTAGGGTTTAGACCTAAGTCTTATACTTCAGAAGTTTGTTTTACAATGAAGGTTATGTTTACTGATCAGTTGCGATATTACCCACTACCACTGTAATCTAACCCCATTTACCGTGGTACTTACTTCTGAGTAGACATGGTTAGGATCACAGCCATAGTCAAATTTTGTCTCTGATATATCTACAGAGAAGGGTGCTTCTGGCCATGTAGAAGCAGTTTGAAATCTTATCTGTGTGGTTAAAAAAAATGGTTTGGTGGCTTAAAAGACTTTAAAAATGTGATGTGTTGTAAGCTTTCATGGCCAGATTCTGCTTTGTCTGCTACATGAAATGCGTTACCGGTACCTAACTACAAAGTGAAATGGTATTGCTGTGGCGAGTTACTGCTACACACAAATGGAGTAGTGGGTATCTTGCAAAAGAAGGTCTCCCGAAAGCAAAATAAAATACTGAACTTAAAAATTGTTTTTGAAAAGTTTAAGCAACTTACTTTTCTTGCATCCTCACAGCATCAACTTTGCACATCTTACCTTACTGAGCCTCTTTTTTGCTGCTCTACACAGGTGGTTGCATGTGTTCTGCGCTTACATTGCTGTTTACACTAGATTCTGTCACATTATTTCCTCCATGCGGATGCAAAATTGCAGGGTTTACTCTGGAATTGCCACACTTGGTTCCCTCTCTTTACAAGCATTTAAATGGCATATACAGTAACCTGCTTCAATCACTGCTCCCGCCCCCAGGGGTGCAGGGTGAAGAAGATAATAGCTCATGTTCCACAGGTGTAGGTAGCCTTAGCAGTACTTTCCTGTCTTTTTAAAGAGGTATGGTTTTGATGTGTGCAGTGACCTAGCGGTCACGTGAAAGTATCAACATGCATCTATACTTTGCAGCCTTTGCCATACAGTATTAGCGTCTTAATTTTTAAAATCTATCTTGTAATTTGCGCTAAGAAATCCTTTCGTTTCCATTTTAAAAAGCTTTGCAGTAGCACTCTTAGGAAAGCGTTAACACAATTTTGAAAGTTGATTAAAAAACCCCCCACGTGCTAATTTTGCCCCCGTCTTTGTCTATCTTTTAAAAAGCGATTGAAGTTGTACAGTGGTCTACATATTTTTTTAAAAAAGTTTTAAATTAAAAAATCGGGTTTTATAGAGATTTTTAAATGGTGTGACCTGCCCCACTTCCAAACCAGCAAAAAGCTGTGTCACACCTTCTCTCGAAAAGGGACAAGAGAAGCAGGTGCCACACCCCCAAATTGGAAGGCAGTCCGTAAATCGGTCGTGTATGATTTAGTTGGGATTCCCGCATTGCAGGGGGTTGGACCATATGACCCTCGGAGCTGCCTTCCAACTCTACAGTTCTGTGGTTCTATGAAATCACTTCCACCAGCTCTCAAATTAATAAAACAACTTGTTTTGTTGGTGTTAGGGGCGTGATTCAAACCCCAGTGCGTGCAGCAATCAAACAGGTGGGAGGAATAAAAGGTATTCAGCTCTTTACCAAAAACCATTCAAAAGGGGGAGGGGAAAAAAAAACACGTTTCAATAGCCCTTGTTTACAGCAGCTGTACAAACTAAGCTAAAACGCAAGCACTCCCTCTAGCGGCGGCTTCCCTTCACGCTCGTCACCAGGAAGGCCGCGTCGAGTGCACCCAAGGGCAACACTCCCGGCCCTCTGATTGGCTAACTGCTTCGGCTGGGGAAATCGTGGCTCGCCACGTCAGTCCAAGGCTGGGCGTTGCTGTCGTCATCTTCCTTCGACCGCTTCTCGGAAAGAAACCTTATGTGGGCGGGGGCGGGTGTGAAACGCCGCGCCGGCGTCTCCGCGTGATGACGGCCGCAACGGTGACTCCGACACGGCCCTGTCACAATCCTCCTCTTCCCCATCTCGGCAACACCTCCCTCCTGCTCCTCTTCACACGCCCTTAAAGGAGACGTGTTGTTGTTTCGGCCAAGGTTACGTAGGGAGGAGGAGTCGGAGTCTGAGGGGCGGGGAGGCCGGGCGCTTCCCCCCTCCGGCAGGCGCGGAGCTTCCGCTTGAAGTATGCGCGTGAAAGGGGCGCGCGGTGGCCGCCGTGGTGCTACCGCCGCCGCCGCCGCTGACGGCTCCGACCATGCAATGGCGGTCTCTGGTCCTGGCGCTGGTGGCGCTGAAGCTGGCCGGGCACGCGCTCTTGTGGCTGGCGGGCCCCAGCCTGGGCTTCTACCACCAGCGGCTGCGGGGCTTCTCCTGCAGCCCGGCGGAGGGAGGGAGAGCAGAAGGAGGCGGCGGCGGCGGCAATGGCGGAGCCTCCCCGCTCTCGGACGCGCGCTGCTTCGACGCCGGCTTGGTGGCCCCGCACTGGGCCTCCTTCTTGGGCAAGGCCTGGGGAGCCGGTAGCGGCGCCTCGTCCTCCTCCTCCTCGTCGCCCCCCAGGAGGGTCGTCGGTGTTGGCGGCGGCGGCGGCGACGAGTACGAGCAGCGCTACAGCCGCGCCTTCCCTCCGCAGCTCCGCGCCCAGCTCCGCGACGCCGCCCGTGGCATGTTCGTCTTCGGCTACGACAACTACATGGCGCACGCTTTCCCCCAGGACGAGCTGAACCCCATCGAGTGCAGCGGGAGGGGCCCCGACCGAGCCGACCCGTGAGTAGCCTTGGTGGGTGGTCGGTCGCGAGGGGGACGCTCTCCGCGGCTCGGCACCCCGCCCTCCTCTGCCTTCTCCGACGCCCGTGCCACCGTCGTGGGGTCTGTGTCTGGGTGGGGTGCGCGCTCTGCTCGTGCTCAGGGGCACTGCTGCAGTCCAGCCTGTAGGCCCTCCTGCTTGCTTCGAGGGGGTGAGACAGACAGACAGACAGATAGATAGAAGAGAATTTGGAGGTCGGGCAGGGAGAGGGAATTGGACGTGGTCTACCTGGGCTGTTGGCAAAAGAATGGAGTTAAGAGGGGAGAAGAGGACTTGAGGGTTTTCGGTGGGTGTGTGTGAAAACCTTGTCCCATCTGTTTCAGCGGGTTAACTTGAACTCCACGAGAAAGTAAGAGTGGAGCAACTTAAGGACTTGAAGCGGGAAGACTTTGAATCACCTTTCAAAGAGTATTTTCTTTTTTTGGGGGGGGGAGGGAACAGGTTATTGGATATGCTGCCATAGGCCCTGGAAGCAAGTTGAAAGGGAGCCCATTTGAAGCTGATAGCAACTGCCACCTCTGTGGTTTAGTAAGTTAGTATTAGTATTATTAGTATTAGGTACAGTATAGGTATTAGTACGTGTTCCCATTTCTTGCCCAGTGCCGGATTTATGTATAAGCTAAATAAGCTATAGCTTAGGGCCCCACTCTCTTGTAAAGTTACGGCTGCGGATAGGACAAGCAGTCATTCAGAAACAATAACTGAACAGTCACGAGAGCTATGTAGTGACTGCATATGTGTACTCTTTCCAAAGTGCAAAGGTGACGGAGTGTGACAGCTATTGGTTTCCTCTAGTTTCTTTTATTGGCTCTTATTCTTACAGAAGTGTCAGACCCAACTATATTGCACCTAGTGATGCCATCTTACTTGTTGTTTGCGGTCCTAAAAATCCTAGAGTGCTTCAAAAATTGCATGAGCATTGCTTCATTCCTCCTGGGAGGGGGACATAGTGGACAGTGGGGTTTCCCTTGGTTGCAACTAACTTTGCTGCTAAAGCTTTGGTTGCTACTAATAGATTCTTGGTGCCTGTCTCCTGCAGCTATACATTGTCCTTCCTGTAATAGGTCTCTTTCTGTTGTCTAATGGCTACAGGTTAAATAAGATACATGCAGTAGCAGTTTCCTGATTTGTGCAGTTCGCTAATGTGCATTGCTTAACTAACACAACATGTTTGCTAATAAATCTACATGCCATATTCTTTATGCTTTCCTGCAAGCTTATTTGTAAGTGAGCCTTGAAATGACACTTTGTAAATAAGATCACAAAAGCTTTGAGTCCACACAGACACACCTAAGGACATAAAGAAACACCTTCTTGATCAGATCCTCTTTAAAGTCCTCTTTAATCCTGCATCCAGGGGCCTCTCCTGCTCATGATTCCCGAGCAACTGGTATTTGCCTTTGATACTACCGGTAGTATGTAGGCATCATGACTAGTAGCCGTTTATAGCCTTATCCTTCATGAATTTGTCTAATCCCCTTTTAAAAGCCACCCAAGTGCCTGACTGTTACTGAATACTGTACCATAGTTTAGTTGCTGTGTGTCTAAAGCGGTACTTTTGTCTGTCCTGAGTGTCACTGGATGGGTTCTAGGATTGTTTATGGAGGTGTAATTCTAAGGCACCTTCTTCTCCCTATCCTCTTTCAACACACTGCATAATTTTGTGCATTTTATCGTGTCTTCCTCCCTCATCTTTTTTTCTAATTTGAAGAGCCCCAAAAGTTGTAGGGGAGTTGCTCTAACCCCTAGTCACTGTGGTTGCCTTTTCCTGCACCTTTTATAGCTACACAATATTTTTTTTGAGCTGTGTGAATCAGAGTTGTATATAATATTCCAAACATAGTTGCACCATAAACTTGTATAAAGGCAGTACAATATTGGCAGTTTTATTTTGATCTCTAATACAGAATCCACCTTTTTCACAACTGTTGCACACCAGCTCAACATTTTAATTGAGCTACCCACCACAACCTCAGTACCTTTTTTCTGGTCAGTCATCACTAGCTCACCATTGGTGTGTATAATTTTTGTGGGTTTTAATTTTTTTGCCTCACTGTGCATCAGTTTACACTTAAACTGAACTGCATTTGACATTGCCCTGTTTGGAGAAAGACTTTTTTGGAGCTCTTTGTGATGATCCCTTTTTCTTTTTACTACCCTGAATAATTTGACCTGACTCTGCCGGAGTCCAGGTCATTATGAAAAAGCACAAAATGGATCCTTCAGGGAGCCTCACTTCTTACATACATCTGTTGTGAGAACTATCCGTTTAGTCTACTTGCTGCTTCCTTTTTTTTTACCTTTCAGTGATCTATAAGATTATATGTCCTATTATCACCGCTAAGTTTAATCAGGAGCCTTTGGTAACGAACCTTTTGAATGGCAGATTTAAAAAAAACACATTTTGAATACAAAATAATCCATGTTTTATTGGAATATGTTGCATTGTCTGATAATTGGATTAAATTATATATAAAAGCTACACCATAAACATAGCCTTCTGCCCAACATCCTCAGTTAAGTAAGACAGGTGCTTACAGAAAGATGGAATCAATATGAGCTTGATATTCTAGAATTTGACTAGGATTACAGTTACATATGTGAAGCACATGGAAAAATCAATTAGACCTAGCCTAAACATTATTTGGGGATTTAATTTTGGCTCTTTGCTATGCATCACTTGAACAAATAGGCCTGTGCTAGCAGAGCAATTTGAGCTTAACGTTTTATTTCATATAAAGTTATATAATACTGTGTGTACTTCACCCATTCCGTCTTTCCAGATTATATTTATAATTGCCTGTGTGGCTATTTCTCAACAGACGCACCAGTAAGGAAAATCTAATTTTATGCTTCGAAAGTGCTTTTAGGGTAGTTTTTGTCAGGGTTGAGAAACGTCAGAGTAAATCTTAATGCTTTCATAAAGAACAAGCTGATGTTGTCAACCTTTGCCATCTTGTTCAATTTTGAATGGTGCTTTGGGTCCAAAGAACACTGTGTTCTTGGAGAAAGACATCTCTTCTCCAAGATATCTGTTCTCTTTTTTTAATTTTATTTCCTAGAACAAATCAACATATTTTCAAAATATAAGTATCTACTCAAAACTTTAAAATACCTTGAAGTGTTGAATGCTGGTTGTAGACTAAATCCAGTAATTTGAAGATAACATTGGTAACTTTATTCCAGTTCTTGAAAAAGGGAAGGAAGCTTAAATGTTGTATTTATAAACATAGCTGCACCTACATTACAGGCTTTTGTCAAAATAGTCTATATCGTGACTGTATTCATGTTCCTAGCTATTCTTGCTTTGTAAAATCTATTTTCACTGCAAGCAACTTCTGTGTTTCTTGTCGACCAGTTTTGAGCTACTTCCTTTTCTGGCTTTCAGACTTACCGGTAACTGGCACGCAGATGTTTGTATAACAGCTTCAAATTTGAGCAGTTGTATGGATATTTCAAGTTACTTTTACCGGTAGAAAACCATGCATTTCTGCCACATTTTGGGGCCTAGTTAAGACTATAAGGCTGGGTTTAAGAAAAAGTTCATAAAAAAAGAACGACGAGAGAGCTTACTTGCTGTTTTGATTAAATAGTTCTCACAAGGAGACAAGGTAACTTAAATTGAACAGTGGCTTCGCACTTCAGTGGTCGCTGAAGCAAAAACAGCATGCTAAGCTCTGAGTGTATGTATTTGTACTTTCTTTGGATCCCATCCTAATCCCTACATACACTTTGAAAGAAGGAAAAATACACCCTTTTACAGCCTTGTTATTGATTGTGTGTCTGAAGAGATAAGCAATTGTGTTTTGATCCTGAGTATATATGCCCTAATCTACCCTTCAACAACCTGGTGCCCTCTAGCTATTTTTGACAGCATCTTTCCTCAGCAACAGACAGCATGACAAAAGGTTATGGGATTTGTATTCAGCAACATCTGGAGAGTGCCAGTTTTTGTTTTGTTTTAAACAGCAGAGTGCTCAGTGAGAAGATGTGGCACAATAATCCTGTCCTGCTTTTTGTATCAAGGCTTATAAGAATAAATACTTTAAATTTAATTTAGAAAAAGAATGAACAATTTTCTGATGATGGCCTAATTTGCTTATAGCTCAACAAGTATCTGAAGTTGCATCTCCCAGTTGTATACGTTTATTCACTACAGACAGTAGTATAACTTCTAGATATTTGTGTCACTTTAATTTCAGATGTGCAGAG
The DNA here is from genome assembly GCA_034641385.1 of Darevskia mixta. NCBI lineage: Eukaryota > Metazoa > Chordata > Lepidosauria > Squamata > Lacertidae > Darevskia > Darevskia mixta. Next base: position 7,990,315 of record JAWWNH010000013.1, read on the forward strand.
TCCATCGAGTCAAAATACCTAGGCCTACTGTAGTTCACTTATATCCTATTTCTGACTTTGGTGGACTATGTGTACTATTACAGTCGTACCTTGGAAGTCAAACGGAATCCGTTCTGGACGTCAGTTCAATTTCCAAAACGTTTGAAAACCAAAGCGCTGCTTCTGATTGGCTGCAGGAAGTTCCTGCAGCCAATCGGAAGCAGCAGAAGCCCCATCGGACATTCAGCTTCCCAAAATCGTTTGAAAATTGGAACACTCACTTCTGGTTTTCAATCATTTGGGAGCTGATTTGTTCGGGAGCCAAGGCGTTTGAGATCCAAAGTCCGACTGTAGACACATGTTGCATCTTTGCATTACTATGAAAGAAATTGCATATGACTGAATTAAAAGTATAACATGGCAGTAGACTGATTTACTGTGTGCTAATACTGCATCTATGTTATGGGGCCAAGGCTGCAATCCTTTGGGTACTTAGTTGGGAACACATCCCATTAAATTCTTTAGGACTCTTATCCAGATAATCAAGCCCAGTATTGGGCTACAAGATTTATAGACTACATTCTTGAACTAACTTTTTAAAAATCTGATAGAACTAACTTCTAACTGACTTTATTTCAGTTCAAATCTGAATATCAATGATGTCCTGGGAAACTACTCGCTTACTCTGATTGATGCATTGGATACCCTAGCAGTGAGTTTAAAATGTTTTCTAATTACTGGAAAAAGAAAAAGAAAATGATCAAAAGTAGTTACAACCCCATACATGCACCTCTTGTTTTCCTGCCTTTCCTGGGCAAAGACCCATACTATTCAAATCCGGAATGGAGTCCCTAAGATGGTTGGATGGTGCCTTGTACGCCTCCTTCTGGCAACTACTGCAGCCAGGCTGGTGCCAGATGTATTGCTCTGCTTTCCTTTGGACCACATCAGTGAGGCCGAGAAGGAGGTCTTGTTTTGTAGGCAGCCCAGGACCTCCATACACACTGCCCAGGCTTACGCCCTGGGGAGGTCACCTCGGTGCTGTTAACGCAGGAGTTTGATTTCACCCCAGGAGGTGCACTCCAGAGACAGACAGGTGCCAACATCTTCCCCTTAGATAACTCCCCTTTCCTGAGTTCTCTTCTGCTGGAAACGGAACTCCCTTATTCAGGGAAAAGGAATCTGTTGGCTTCAGTTAATTTCTGGCTTTGGTGATAGTCACAAGCAGTGAGAGATTTGATTATATGTGCCAGCAGACTCTATGGAGCGGAGTGGAGTCAATTGTAAGCAGTTGCATTTGAATGTCTTGCTGCCAAAGTAGTTTTCTTAACTGAGGAAGGGTTTTTTAAAAAAGTAAAATAATTCTGTCAAGCAAGCTCGATTCAACACATCTGATATTTTTATAACCACCCTAATTATTGAATGTTATTAAGATCCATGCCACAGTAGACTTTTGTATCATTTTCTTCCTGGTGGAATTACCCCAGTGCCATTGCTTTCTGATTATTTACTAAACCATCACACTTAAATTATGGTGCTTTGTGTTCTAATACTTTGTTGTTTTTAGGACGATACCTTTTGAGGTCCTGAAATATTATTGGCATTTAAGAAATGTGACAATGGACATTTCTACAATTTTCAGTAATGCCTGATATTTAATTTTTGTTTTTAAACATTTTAAACAGCTAGTACAAAAATTTGTGATTACCGGTATTTAATCTGATAATTATGTTTTGCCTTAAAGGTAATGGGAAATTCTTCAGAGTTCCAGAAAGCGGTGAAACTAGTGATAGACACAGTATCGTTTGACACAGATTCAACCGTCCAAGTTTTTGAAGCAACAATTAGGTAAGTTGCCACTTAAAATCTGAGAGCATTGTATGTGAGCACCAACTAAATTTATCACATTTTCAGAAGAAAGCTAATTTATGCTTGCTTGTCGTCTCACAACATAGTGTAATAAATTGGTACTTTTGAGTGATAGAAGAAAGAATGTCACTAAAGCAAAATAGAGGGTTAAAGAAGGACCCACATTTTATTATAAACAAACACCAGCAGGGAACTGACAATAATTTTAGTCCTCTTAATATTAAATGCCTAGCAATATTTTTTTGTCCTTACCCCTGAAGTCAAAGCAGAGGAGGACACACATGAAGTTCCTTAGGAGCAAAGTGCTTAGTAAAACTGTAACCACCTGCTACAAAGAGTTACAAAACTTTTTGCTGTACAAATGGATCATGCTACTGTGCTATAATAATAATATAAATAAATAAATAAATAAATAAATAAATAAATAAATAAAATAAAATAAAATAAAATAAAATAAAATAAAATAAAATAAAATAAAATAAAATAAATTATTTATTCCCCGCCCATCTGGCTGGTTTTCCCCAGCCAGTCTAGGCGGCTTCCAACAAAATATTAAAATACAATGGTCTGTTAAACATTAAACATTAAAAGCTTCCCTAAACAGGGCTGTATGAATGGAGCATGAAACAGTATCTCCCTCCCTACAACATCCTCTTTCTGCACTAAAAAAACCCACACACTACAAGTTGGGGTGCTGCTTTGCATCTTGGTGACTGCCCTTATTAGCAGTGCTATTTTTCTAGAAAAAGTGATGCCAGAACTCACTATGAACGCCTCCCTCGTTCTCTTAGAATAGCAGTGGTACCCACCTGAGAGGTGCTGGAACTCAGTTCTGGCAAGTTCCCCCTGAAAAAAGCCCTGCTTTTTAGTCTTTTTACTGCATGCTGTGTGCAGAAGTACTAATGCATGTACTCCTCAGTTTGTCATTTAATTTTGTTATAGAACTCCACTGTGCTTAGAGAGCAGCAAACTTGCCACATTCAACTCTGTTTCCAACACCTGCATTTTTAACCACATTCAGATACTCAAAAGCAAGAAATATATGTTACCTATAACTGGCAGAATTGAAACTAACCACTGAATTAACATACCCTTTTTGTTCCTTACTCCTCAGTTGTGACTACTTCATTGCTTAAAGGTTGTCAAGCTTTGCCTTTTTGTGCTTTACCTTTTGTTTACTTATGTTTAGTTAAATAAAAAGAATGTGTCAATGCATTTGAGTCATGATATATCTATTTTACCTCTTGCAGCTAAGCAAATTGCCAGCATTTTGGCATTGGCTTCTTTATAAGAAAGATAGAGCAAAGGTTTGTTATCTGTTCTAGTGATTTTTTTTTTCTTAAGAGGACTTTCTATTGAGGGTTTTGAAAAAATAATAGTTGAGAAACAGTAAGTTTATGGATTAGTGGAGATATATAAACCTATCACAGTGATTTGCATCCTGGCTTTGAATTTTCAGTGTTAGCTAATAATTTTCAGAGCTTTTTTAGAGGCTAACTAGATGCTGAATGCTCAATTTAGGTCCTGCACTTAAATTAATTAATTCAACTTTACTGTACTTGGTATTTCCTTGTTAGCTGAGACTACAATCACAGATGTGTCCTTGCTCAGGATATGCAAGCTCAGAATATTGCTGAGTATGGGATGGTGTGCAGAATAAACATAAAACAATTTATATTGTGTTTGGACATGACAAAATTGGTATTAAGACATTGTGATAGTAGGAAAGCTGGCAAGTAAATGACAGCAGATTTTATGAATTCTGTGCAGGTAGACAAAACTGATGTGAAATAGCTCAAGAAGCAGATTAAGATGCTCTGCATCTTTGTCGTGTCCCCAATGGTGACTGTAGCTAGCTGTCAAGAACGCACGCCACTCCGAGAAGTCAGCGGAAGTTGTCTTGAAGTTTATTGTACAGCACACAGAGAAACGTGGAAAGTCCGTGAGGATTCTGAGGAGGCCACCTCAGAATCCCCCTTATGTACACCTTGCTGGGTGACTCCCAATTCCCCCCTCCCTTCTGCCCTAAAGGTCCGGGGGTAATCCTCTTCCCCACCCGGGGTGGCTTGGACAAAAGAGTTAACTGCTCTGGTCTACCTGCACCATTCATGGGTGCTTTTTGCATTGTTATTGCGATGCTGCCGGTTCCACCACGCCCGCTGCTGATGGCTCGTTAGCGGTCGTTATCGCCCATTCTGGGGTTGTTTACCCCGCGGGGCATGCCTGGGCGAGGTCGGGCCTTGCTGCGCTCGGTTTAACCCCTGCGCGCCTGGCTCCGCAGTCGCCCCCTTCTCTGGCCCGCTGCATGGTTCCCCTTCCTGGCGCCCGCATGGCGCGACCCTGGCGGACCCCGGTCTATCAGTGTCTAGTCGGGTCGCGACATCCTGCCCCCCCGAAACTGACTCCCCCCTCCCCTGGGGAGCGTTCTGAGTCCCGGGGCCCCCCGGCCGGTTTGGCCACTGTTGGTGGAATCTCTTGACCAGCTGTGGGGCCAAAACGTCCGACGCCCACACCCATTCTCGGTCCCCCATAGCAAAGTCCTTCCACTCCACCAGGTACTGCAAACGCCCTCTGTAGAGTCTGGAGTCCAAAATGTCCTTGACCTCATGGTGCTCCCCTCCCGCCAGGATCAACGGGGTGGGTGGCGCCGCCACGGGGTGCCAACCGTCGTCCTCCGGGGACTTCTTCAGCAAGCTGAAGTGGAACACCGGGTGTATCTGTTGCAAGTTCTTTGGGAGTTCCAGCTTCGCAGATACTCCGTTGATTACCTCTAGCACTTTAAACGGGCCCAAGTACCGGGGCCCGAGTTTCTTGCTGGGGAGGCCCAGCTTCAAGTGCCGCGTGGACAGGTAGACCCGGCACCCCGCTTTGATGTCCCCCGCCGGTCTTCTTCGCTGGTCCGCCGTCCTCTTCTGCGCCGTCTTGACCTCCAGCAGTTGTTCCCGAAGGGACTCCCAGCACCTGGCCGTCCTCTCTCTCCACTTTCCGAGCTCCTCCGGCTCCCGGGCGGTGGGCTCCCCCAAGTCCGGCAGGTGCCTCAGGTCGGTCCCGTAGACCACGGCGAAGGGGGACATCTCCGTGCTGCTATGTACGGAGTTATTGTAAGCGAACTCCGCCAACGGAAGCAGCTGTGACCAGTCGTCCTGCTGGTAGCAGCCAAAACACCGCAGGTACTGCTCCAGCACCTGGTTGACACGTTCCGTCTGTCCGTCAGTCTGGGGGTGGTAGGCCGAGCTGAGTCCCTGTTCGATCCCCAGCAGTCCCAGGAACGCCTTCCAAAATCGGGACACAAACTGGGAGCCGCGATCGGAAATGACCTTGTCTGGAACCCCATGGAGCCGGAAGATGTGCTCCATGAACAGTTTTGCCACCTGGGTGGCGGTAGGCAGTGAGGCGCAGGGCACGAAATGGGCTTGCTTGGAGAACAGGTCCACCACGACCCATATTGCTGTCTTGCCTCGGCTGGGTGGCAGATCCGTAATAAAGTCCATGGAGATCACCGACCAAGGTCGAGGTGGGACCTCCAGAGGCTGTAGGAGGCCCTGCGGCTTGCCCACTGCCGGCTTGCAGGTGAGGCAGATGGGGCAGCCCGCAACGTAGTCCTTGACATCTTTGCGGAGCGTGGGCCACCAGAAGCTCCGCCGAACCAGCTTCCACGTCTTGACGAAGCCGAAGTGCCCAGCCGCTTTGGCGTCGTGGCATGCCTCCAGGGCGGCCCTCCGGAGGGGTTCCGGGACGTACGCGGCGCTCCCCCTTCTCCAGATGTCCCCTTCCAGTGTCAAGGAGTCCCGCAGGTTCTGTAGTTCCGCGTCTGTTGGATACGCTGCCACTAGTCTGTCGCGGAGCGCTGCAGAAGGCTGGCTGCGCTCCCGGGGGGGTGTCCCATCTTGACCCCCTGTCTGTCCTTCTTTCCTCCTAGCCTGGTTACGGGTGGTGACGGCTCGGGCTAGGTGTTTGTCCTCAAATAGTGGACGCATCTCTGTGCGGACATCCGCCTCGTACTGGGGCAGGCGAGACAGGGCGTCCGCGAGGAAGTTGTCCTTCCCGGGGATGTGGCTTAGCTGGAAATCGTACCGGGAGAAGAACTCTGCCCACCGCATGTGCTTGGCAGTCAGCTTCCGTGGCTGTCGGAGGGCCTCGAGGTTGCGGTGGTCTGTCCAGACCTCAAACGGTTCCCTTGCCCCCTCCAGCCAGTGCCTCCACTCCTCAAGCGCCATGCGGATGGCCGCTGCCTCCTTCTCCCAGGTAGACCAATTCCTTTCCGCCTTCCCAAACTTCCGGGACAGGTACGCTCCGGGCCTGAGACGGCCCTCCCCGTCCCTCTGCAGGAGTACCGCTCCCATGGCCACATCACTAGCGTCTACCTGTACCACCATGGGCCGGGCTGGATCCACATGGATCAGCGTAGGCTCGGCGGCGAACGCCCCTTTGAGCCCCTGGAAAGCCTCCTCCGCCCGGGACCCCCAATCCAGAGCCGCCCCGGGACGCTTGGCCCCCTTTCCTTTCCCCTTGGTGCCTAGGAGATCGGTGAGGGGGGTCACCAAGGCCGAATAGTTGGGCAAAAAGCCCCTGCAGAAATTTGCGAACCCTAGCAAGCTCTGGAGTTGGCGCCGTGTCCGCGGCCGCTCCCACCCCAGGACTGCCTCCACCTTCTGGGGATCCATGGCCACCCCCGCCGCCGAGATCCTATACCCCAGGTAATCTAAGGAGGGGCGGTGGAACTCGCACTTGGGCAACTTGACGTATAGGTGGTTGTCCAGGAGTCTCTGCAAGACCTCCCGGACCAACCGGACGTGTTCCTGGGGGTCCTGACTGTACACCAGCACATCGTCCAGGTAGACCACCACCCCTTTGTACAGGAGGTCGTGGAGTACCTCGTTGATGAGGCTCATGAACACCCCCGGGGCCCCGCTCAAACCGAACGGCATTACCAGGAACTCGAACTGTCCAAACTGGCAGTTAAAAGCCGTCTTCCATTCGTCCCCCTCCCGGACCCGCACCCGGTAGTATGCCTCCCTCAAGTCTAGCTTCGTGAAGATCGTGCCAGTACCCAACTGGTCCAGCAGATCCGGGATGAGGGGAAGCGGGTACGCGTTCCCTGCCGCTATGGCGTTCAACCCTCTGTAGTCCTGGCACAACCTCCGGGTGCCATCCTTCTTGCCCACGAAGATGACCGGAGCCCCCATGGGGCTCTTGGCGGGGCGGATGAACCCTCTGGCCAGATTCTTGTCCAGGAACTCCCTGAGGTCCTGGAGTTCCTCCCCGGACATCTTGTAGATGCTTCCCTTGGGGAGGACCGCATCCTCTGGGATGTCGATGGCGCAATCTGTGCGGCGGTGGGGGGGCAGCTCGTCTGCCTCGGTTTCCCCGAACACCGCCGCCAGATCCCGGTACTCCGGGGGTATCTCCGGCGCCACCACATCCAGCTTGCCCTCGTCCCCGTGGACCCCTTTGGCCTCCCCCTTCCCGGGGCACTGGGGGTCCGATTCGACCCTGTGCTGCCCACACCTATCCAGGTCGAACGTCAGGCGCCCTGAGCGCCAGTCTACTATGGGGTTATGTTCCATCAGCCAGTCCAACCCCAGCACTACCTCGTACCCATCCGTGGGGACCCTAACTAGCATCCTGGACTCCCGGTGGTCCCCCACCCACAAGGAGACCGGCCCCACTTCCACCCCGAACGGACCCCCCTTTATGGGACTGCCGTCCATCTGGACGAAAACTAAGGGGGTGCTCCGAACCTGGGTGGGCAAGTCCAGTTCCTTGGCCACTTCGGGGTGCAGCATACTGTGGTCGCAGCCCGAGTCCAGCAGCGCATCGCCCGTCCATTGCTTGCCGCCGTCCGGGTTTTCCAGCCTCACCCGGACCAGGTTGGGTGGTCTTCCCGCCCGTTTCTTGGGGTCCGTTGACCCTGGCGGGACCTGCAGCCGGGCGTCCTTCACTGCAGGTCCAGGTCGTTTCCCGACTCCGAGCCCTCGTTGTCGGACTGGCGCTTTCCCCTTGGCTCCGACGCGACAGCCGCCCGGCTCCCGGTCTTGGGTGTCCTACTGGTTCCCGACGTCGCTTGGGACCCTGCCGGGGTCCGAACCTCTCCCGGGGGTCGCTTGGGGCACGCCACCGCATAGTGTCCTGCCCCTCCGCACCTCATGCAGAGTCCCTCCCGGCGTCTCCTCTCCCGTTCCGGGTCGGGGGTGCGCTTGGGCCGGGGGACCCCCGCGCCATTGGCGGGACGGGGGGTCCCTGAGTTCTCCGCGGGCCTTCGGTCCTTGCCCGCCCTGGGTTCTAACTGCAGCATCCCCAGGTCTGCTTCCAACTGAGCCACCGTGCGGCACCAGCCGTCCAGCGTCGACAGCTCCCGAGGGGTCCCCTTCACTACGGCCCACTTGCGGAGCTCAGGATGGAGGCCCTCCTTGAAATAGTGGACAAGGACCTCCTCGTTCCAAGAGGAGATTCGGGTGGCCTCCCCCCTGAACATGTCTACATAGTCCTGTACTGGGAGACCCCCTTGCCTGGCCTTCTGGACCCGTCGCTTCGCCTTCTCCTCCGCCTGCGGGTCTTGGAAGCGCTCTCGTAGGGCTGCCAAGAAGTCCTCCAGGGTGGCCAGAGCCGGGTCCCTGCGGTCGACCAGGAGCATGGCCCACTGGCCGGCCTTCCCCTGCAGGGAGGAGATGACCGCCGCTACCAAGTCCTCTGGGTCGCAGTCGCCTCCCCCGTACCTTCTGGCGTGGTTCCTTGCGTGGAAGATGAAGGTGGAGAGTTCCGCCGGGTCCCCCTCGTAAGTGGCCCTCAGCTCCGGGGGCGGCCTGCGCCGCGCCGTCGCCCTCCGGCGGACGTGCCTCCCGCGGGCCTCCGGGGTCGCTGCCGCGCGCTCGTCCTCGCTGCTGTCACCCGTGGAACTCCCCGCCACTGCGTCGTCCTCCAGCCGGCTGCTGCGACGTCTTGGCAGGGGAAGCACCTGCCCCCTCGGGGCCGTCCCGTCCAACCACGTCAGCCGCTGAGTCACTCCGGGCTCCTGACCTGAGCCCTCCCCTGGGGTCTGCCGACTGCAGACCCCCGATCCCGCGTGGCCTTGGCTCCCGCCGCCGCTACGACTTGTCCGGGGCACCGCGCCCCCACAGGCCTGGTCCAACAACCGGCCCGACTCCTCGCCAACCCGCAGCCGCTCCCAGATGAGGCGGTTCAGCTGCTCCTGGAGTCGCCGTAGCTCGCCCAGGCTCCCGCTGTCTGGTCCGGCCGAGGAAAGGCTCCGTTGATTCGAGGTGAACAGATCCGCCGGCCGCTCGAGTAGGGTGCTCGAGGTAACGGGGGTCTGAAAACGTGCCGCTCCGCGCCATGGGGTCGCCATCTCGGTAGCTGCCGGTAAGCGATCCCAACACGATACGGACGTTGAAGTTTTGGAGAATCCTCACTATGTCGTGTCCCCAATGGTGACTGTAGCTAGCTGTCAAGAACGCACGCCACTCCGAGAAGTCAGCGGAAGTTGTCTTGAAGTTTATTGTACAGCACACAGAGAAACGTGGAAAGTCCGTGAGGATTCTGAGGAGGCCACCTCAGAATCCCCCTTATGTACACCTTGCTGGGTGACTCCCAATTCCCCCCTCCCTTCTGCCCTAAAGGTCCGGGGGTAATCCTCTTCCCCACCCGGGGTGGCTTGGACAAAAGAGTTAACTGCTCTGGTCTACCTGCACCATTCATGGGTGCTTTTTGCATTGTTATTGCGATGCTGCCGGTTCCACCACGCCCGCTGCTGATGGCTCGTTAGCGGTCGTTATCGCCCATTCTGGGGTTGTTTACCCCGCGGGGCATGCCTGGGCGAGGTCGGGCCTTGCTGCGCTCGGTTTAACCCCTGCACGCCTTGCTCCGCAGTCGCCCCCTTCTCTGGCCCGCTGCATGGTTCCCCTTCCTGGCGCCCGCATGGCGCGACCCTGGCGGACCCCGGTCTATCAGTGTCTAGTCGGGTCGCGACAATCTTACATTTTGATCTTCAGTTGAAGAGTATAGAATGTGGTTTGGGCCCAAGGCCTAAATGTCTCTCTCAGCCAGGCCTCTCTTTGCCCATGGAACTTCCTTCACCCCTTTCCCCAGGCCACATCCCTCAGTGGCCCTGCTTTGCACCCCAGGTGTTTTTTGCCTGACTAGTATGTGTCCTTGAATTCTGATGATGACCCTTGCTTCTATGGATGGAGGCGTTTGGAACATTGCCCAGGAGGGTTGCAGCCCTGAGGCTGAAAAATGTTCCCCACTCCTGATATAGGCTAATGTTCTGTTTGCTCTTCAGCTTGAAAGTAACTTTGATAACTGATACGCTGTACATTACACATAATGTAGCAAATTATATATTGTCTCTTTTAAAACTATCTCTTTACAGGGTTTTGGGAAGCTTGCTTTCAGCCCATATCATCATAACAGATGCCAGGCAGCCTTTTGGGGATATGACTATTAAGGGCTATGATAATGAACTCTTGCATATGGCTCATGACCTGGCTGTAAGACTGTTACCTGCTTTTGAGAACACCAAAACAGGAATTCCATATCCTCGGGTAAGTGTGCCATGAAGAACAGTTTTCATGGAACCTTCTTTAATACTTCATTCTACTTTCACTTGCTGGGGCTGGATGGGTCTTAAATATTAAACATAAGGCTCGTTTTTTTGAAAAACTAGATTGAAAAATCATCCATGTATAGCAGCTTTGTGGAGGAAGTAATGCCTGTCTCAGCACATCTATGTTTACAGGCCTTGCTTTCTCATGTTAAAACATACAGCCTGACAGCGGAAAATATCTTTGCCCTCACTTTAAAAATCTGCTGTCAAAATCAACTGCTTTAATGGATGCCCTAGGTCAACTGTTGGTTCCTCAACATGACTGTGTTCCTGGCGCTGTTCCATGTTGAAGATTTTGCAGTGTCTGACTTCGTCTTTTGATGGCTGGGTATTTACATGCCTAATGTTAATCTGGATACTCCTTTAAGACAGATTCCCTGTGGAAAATGATGCAACCTCATGACAGAACACTGATGAAACACACAAGTCACTTTATATTTGTCCTTGATTATGAAGGGGGTAGAAATGAAGGAAGCAAAAGATAGAAATATAAGTGCTTGCTTTTCAAGAAATGTACATTTAAACCTTCTTATCTTTGTGTATGTAAACTTAAGAACAGGAGTTCCTTCTGGCAGCTACAATGAGACCTGCACTGCAGGAGCTGGATCCTTATTGCTGCTTGCTTTTCAAGAAATGTACATTTAAACCTTCTTATCTTTGTGTAGGTAAACTTAAGAACAGGAGTTCCTTCTGGCAGCAACAATGAGACCTGCACTGCAGGAGCTGGATCCTTATTGGTGGAATTTGGAATTCTTAGCAGGCTTCTGGGCGATTCCACTTTTGAATGGGTTGCCCGCCGAGCTGTGAAAGCACTCTGGAGTCTAAGGAGCAATGACACTGGACTATTAGGTGCATAATAGGTTTATGGGTCTTGCATAATTAACAGAATTTGTTAACAGTAGTATAATCCCGAAAAGTTACTTATTTAAGATATTTATATACTGCTTTTCATGTGAGCCTCACAGATTGACTTACATAGCAATATTAATAAAAAAGCGAAGGCAAGCTGCAATGGGTGAAAGGCAAGGTTTTTTTAATCAGATATCTTTCCCCCCACTCTGAGCAAGGTAGGGGAGCAGTTGTGGGAGACAAGATGGTACTTGCATAGTTGTGATGGCAAGAAGAGTGGCTTATACCACTGAACTAACCACATCACCATTTGTATGGTGGCACTGGGACCTTTGTGCCCAATTGCCTAAGAATCCTTCATTATATTAGGAATACATTTTTACTTCAACACTAGTGCGTCCGATGTTTGCTTGTGAGCAGTGCATCATAGATAGGCATATTACAGAATCGGGAGATGGGATTGTCTGGGATCCTTGCTGCATGTACACACAATGGAATATACATTAGCTGCATACTATGTGAAGCCACCCTAATTTAGTGAATGATTATCTCTGCAACAATGCACCACGGGAATGTTACAGAAACACTCAAATATGGGTATTGATTACTGCAATATATTCACCTGGTGTAGAACGCAGCTATTTGATACGTGATGATGAAGATGGGATCCTGTACAACTAATTATTTGTGAACTGTGCTGTTGGTCTTCTAAGCCCTGTTCTCAAAGTTTGTTTTTAATAAAACCTTGTAATTTCTATGCTTCACATACTTTAATGAACCCATAGCCCTAGAATCCTCTTGAAATGATTTGGGAAGTCCAAGCTTAAAGTCCCCTTTAGGAGTGCTTATATTGGCGGACTGTTGAAGGAGATCCACTAAAACCCAAGCCACAATTTTATTTTTAAAAGACAATGCAAAGGTATCTAGCTTTTCCATACTGAATGTTTTGCATCCAGACTTTGGTTTTGGGTGTAATGCTTGACTTCTATACTGATGCCCTCTGGCTTTTGAGATTGTATACACTTTATTGTAATTTATTTCATGTTATACAGGAATTTTATACTACGTTGAGCATTATCAGCCAAGCGGTGTATAAATGCAACAATTTATGTAGCTATTCTTGGATAATCTTTGTCTTTGTGTTTACTTCATAGGCAATGTTGTGAATATTCAAACTGGCCACTGGGTTGGAAAGCAGAGTGGTTTGGGAGCAGGATTAGATTCCTTCTATGAATATCTTTTGAAATCTTACATCCTCTTTGGAGAAAAAGAAGATCTAGAGATGTTCAATGATGCTTATCAGAGTATTCAGAACTACTTAAGGCGAGGGTATGTTCCTTACGTTACTATCTTCAGGAGGATGTAAAACTTGCCTGGGCTGGTTGGAACATGGAACATCAGTTTCCTTAAGAATAATTATGTGTTCCTCTGATGTACACTTAGAAACTGTGATTATTACTACAAACTAAATTGACACTTACTGTCTACTTTCAAATTCTTCTGCAAGCCCTTGTTGTTCAGTCTTTGGCATAACCACTTAAATCCCCATGCCCTACTTGTAATTAGATGTGTACAAGCAGACTTCTGCTTGTGCAATGGGACTTCACCTTCCTCTCCCCATACCCCGCTCAGATCTGTTCAGAGATCTGTTTCCCCAATCTCCAGGAAAGAGGAGTGGAAGGTAAAATTTTGTTGCGTAAGTGAAAGTCCGTTACACTCATAGGCAGACAGTTTGGGTTGCAACCTTCAGTATACAAAATTGAAATGGTTTCCCCCTCTTTACTCCTCTCTCCTCTTAGCTCCCCTTCCTTGGTTTCCCTGTGTCAAATCATTGATTGTAAGAACTCTGGACAGGATCTGTCCTCCATATAGTGCCATCTACTCTAACACTATAGTAACAGTGATGTGGGGTGGAAAGTTTCCCAGTGCTTATATTTTCCATTTCACCGGAATGTATGCTAGTTACAAATACAGCATAAGTCATGTTTTGCAGTTTCAAATGTGTTCAGCTTTGTTTCCTCAATGTAAGTAAAATAAACGTGCTAAATTAGATTACTCTCTACAGCACTGAAAAAATTTCTGATGCACATTGGAAAACTTTCCAATACAATTCTACCTATTTTGTGTGTGGGGGGGGGAATCCCCAAAAATGATCCAATTAAAAAATAATTCTATTAAATTCACACCACATTATTATAATCATGCTTAAACAATACACAGTGATAGCTTTATACAGAGGAGGTAACAACAACAACAACAAACTTTATTTGCGTAGCCTACAGGCCATTGCATCAAATTTATACAGAGGCGTAGGAAGGTCAAGTGGTACCCGGTGCAGAAAATTTCTTGTCACTCCCCCCCCCCCCATTGATTATTTTTTATTTTATTTTTTGCCTGCAAAAATGGTTTTACGTTATTTCATATTTTCTTACAAAGGAGTAATAATAAGTAATAATAATAATAATAATAATAATAATAATAATAATAATAATAATAATAAATAAACTTTTATTTATATCCTGCCCTCCCCGGCCAAAGTCCCGCTCAGGGCGGCTATCATCAGATGCATAACATTGGTATAAAATCAAACAATAATTAAATTACCTCCTAAAAACATGTAAAAATCAAATTAAAGTCTAATTAGATGGCATTCCGCAGGGTTAGGGTTGGGAACAGTAAGTGCTCCACTGAATTGAAATTTCAGCCTTCACGACATAGGAAAACGGCCAAGTAAACAGTTATTTTCATGGAGGAGGGTCAAGATATTAACTGATATGCATGAAATTGCATATATCAATTATATGCAATCAACTATATAATCCCTAGTGTAGTAAGATAAGACCTTCGGAGCAGGCTTTTTTTAAAAAAGTTTTTTATGAACTGCCCTAGTAGGGCAGTATTTGTTCCTTGATAATTTGTCACCTCCCTCCATGATGGAACCTGGGGCGAACCGCCCCCCCCACTTCCTACGCCCCTGGCTTTATACTAAGCTAACACCTGCTTAGTTTTTGCTATAATCTTCTAGATTGGGTGACATCAGAGGAGTCAAAGCTGTAGCATATTTGAAAGGTTTCACAAGCCTTTAAAGTGATGTGCACTGTTGTAGGTATGCTGTACGTACACTTTCTGAGATGCTGAAGCAGGAGCGAAATGGAATCTTGTCTTCAGTGTGCACCACTTGTACATATAATGATAAAGCATATTGTTTTGAATCAAACCTTGCTTTTTATTCTTTTTAGGAGAGAAGCCTGTAATGAAGGTGAAGGGGACCCACCACTCTATGTTAATGTAAATATGTTCAGTGGGCAGTTGATGAACACATGGATTGATTCTCTTCAAGCTTTTTTCCCCGGGCTTCAGGTATTTTCAATTTGATGGAGAAAGTATAGAAAGCTTTGCAAAATGTGTACTATTAGGAGTTCAGCCTCCCAACCTAAAACAGATTTTGTTGGTCTTTTCTGTAAAACTAGCATCTGGTAGGAAAGACTCTGCCTTGCACTGTGCAGTTGACTTGCAAGTGTGGGTACTAGTCTTAACAGCTGGAGCTAAAATGCATATGTATGACCATACAGATTCCAGAAGTGCAATGTTAGTGTCATTGTGCGGGTGGGAAGTGAGACAGCCGGTGCCTATTCCCAGGGGATTAATTTGCCAGCCGGCTGGCTGCTTAGCACTTAAGATGAAACGGATGTTGGGTTGTAGTGGTAGACACAAGATAATCGCAAAAGGGTTTGTGCGTGAAGGTTCCTTGACCGCTGACACCTCCAGTAAAACTGGTTATGTTCCTTTTGCAGCAAAAGTTATATAGCAGTTCAGCTACTACTGCTGCTGACTGAATGTTACATGGAGTAGCACGTTACAGCATGCGCCTAATACATAGGTTTTCCAAGTCTACTTTTATTATTTGCTTGGTGGTGTCTGGTCCAAAAGCAGCTATAGTGCTTTTTATATGTTTCAAAAGTCAGAGTTCTTTTGCTGAGCTAATGTTTGCTACACAATTTTAGAGTAGCGTTCCTGATAACTGATTTATTGTCTGGTGCTTTTCCTGGCCTAGGGAGACTGACGATACTATGAAGGAAATTGGTATTATTACCAGTGAGCTGTCCTACATTTATGCAATTTTTCAATTTTGCTGCTTCTCAGGTTTTAATAGGTGATGTAGAAGATGCTATTTGCCTCCATGCATTTTATTATGCCATATGGAAACGATATGGAGCTCTTCCAGAGAGGTACAACTGGCAGTTACAGGCACCTGATGTCCTTTTTTATCCCCTAAGGCCAGAGTTAGTAGAATCTACATATCTTCTTTATCAGGTATTAAAGGTGTTTTTTTTTTTTAAATAATTGTTTAATTGTAATTAATTTTTCTTGCTTAGAGGGTGTGGGGCTCCCCTCCTCCCACAGTGCTAACATTTGAATTGGCATAGTGGTCTACTATCCAAACTCTGGAAATTTGTTTAAATTCTTATTGGTTGTGAGAACAAACTAGGATTAAACTCTGGTTTTGCATCTGGTTTGTTTACTTTCTAGTGGCTGAACTATTTAGCTTTACTATAGTGTTTGAGCCTTTATTTACATGGCATTGCATAAATTCTTTACACTTATTTCCTTCCTTTTATTTAGGCAACAAAGAATCCTTTTTATCTCCATGTAGGCATGGATATTCTTCAGAGTCTGGAGAAGCACACAAGAGCAAAGTTAGTTTTCAAACTAAATTTTTAATATCACCTTGTGCTTAGCTATTGGAAAATATAGAGACAAATTTTGAATGAAACCTTTTAAGTTACTTCTGAAGTTCTTCTGAATTGAGCTGCATGTGGCAGTTTGTACAAATATGCTTGCTTCCATTGAATTAATTTTAAATCTCTTACCTAACGGGCATGTGAGCAACCTCTTTGCTTCTAAACATCAGAAACACTGTGGCTTGGATCTCTGCTCACAAGGGATGTTTGAAAAACCTCTGTTTCAAGTGTTAGCCCCTATGTTGGATTTGCAAATCTCACTTTATTTTGTGTGTAGTATTTCTATATTGCCTACTAACCAAGTTTCTTGAGGTGGCAGCTTACAATGCATTCAAAATACATGAGTTATAGGGAAGAGCAAAGGAGTTTATAAGCCTTGCTGCAGTTTTCAGGCGTTCAGTTGACACGCTGCTGCTGAATTTCTGGGCCACAAGCAGGTCTTAGAGGAAAAGAAAGCAGCCTGGCATTAGTCCCTTACAGAGTGGGGTTTACTTACTGGATTGCTGCTGCCTCTTACAACTGAGATAAGTTTCATAAGGAGCCCTATGGATGAGGGGAAGAGAGTTCAAAGGAGGAAAATATTTCCCAGCATGCCCATGGCTTTAGGCATGAAGCTCTTTAGTTGTCACTGTGCCATAACACTTCCCAGCACCCCCTCTCCATCTCCTATCTACCAGCCTGAATTATGGGGAGGAACAAGCTAAAGGTTGCGGGATATTTGTTCTAATGGCTCCAAGAGGCACTGTGTTTGTGAGATAATAGAACAACATCTGCTTGTTGCTCTTGGGTCTGCTGCTTGACAGAGCAGAGTTGCTCCATCAGCAGTAACTAGAAGAAAGCTAAGAATAGCAGTACGTTTGGAATACAGTTAGAATCATAGAATTGTAGAGTTGGAAGGGACCACAAGGATCATCTAGTCTAACCCCCTGCAATGCAGGAATCTTTCACCCAATGTGGGGCTTGACTCCATGACCCTGAGTCTCATGCTCTATTGAGCAAGCTATCCCTCTCTGGGCTTAATTTCTTAAAACATTTGTGGCTTGCTAGTGATAATTGAGGTTTTTTAAATTTATTTCAGATGTGGCTATGCTACTCTGCACCATGTTATAGAGAAGTCCAAAGAAGATCGGATGGAAAGCTTTTTTCTCAGTGAAACATGTAAATATTTGTATTTGGTATGTATTCTTTATGGTCAGCCTTGGGGCTTTCTGTTTTAAAATGGGCTTGTTCACTAGAACTGAAACTAGCAACAAGTGGTAGGCCTGCTTATAATGATTCATAGGGATGTGCGTGTGTGTATACACACACACACATATATATACATAAGCACACATAATGTTTTATAATATAATCTGTGTATCTAACACATTGGCAGGCAGAGCCTGTAATAAATATGTTATACTGGTAATCTGCGTATTCAATATACATTTTATGGCACCTAGCTGCAGAGTAACCTGCTTCCTGATCTGTGTCAATTTTGCAAACGTGGTGGTACTGTATTGCTGTTATATATTATGCTAAATGTGAAACATTAAGGATACATTAAATTTTCTTGTTTCAGCTTTTTGATGAAGAAAACCCAGTGCACAAATCGGGCAATAGATATATGTTTACTACAGAGGGGCATATAGTATCGCTAGATAAGCGTCTTCGTGTTTCACTGTGGCAAGATACTTTCCCTGAAGAACAGAAGACTGAAAAGCTAAAGCCAAATGAACTTAGAGCAATCAACTCTACTTCTAACGTAAATATAAACCCGTTCCAGTTTGGGTATAGTAGTTGTGTACAGAAATAGGGAATGCAAACAATTCTGCCCAGTAAACTAAGCATTTTGTAACTAGTTAATATAGAGTGTCCTGGGGGTGGGGGGTGGGGTGGGAAAGAGTGCTTGCTTAAACAGAAGAGGATATCTATTTTTCAGCAAGTATATCCATGGATGCTGCTCAGATATATTATGATGGCAATTGCAATATGTATTTTTCCTGTAAAGAGTTTCTGTTTTGCTGAATAGGAATGATCATCTTATAATTAGCTTTTGAGGGGGTGGAGAGGATCAGAAACCCATTTTAGAATATTAGGTTCCAGCCTGCAGGGACCTAAATCTGAAGGTTTTGGGGAGCAAACTTGAGTGTTCAGGCAACCTGTTTCCAAGTTTTCTCCAAGACATATTTGTTTCATACATATAAGCGTTGTTTGTCTTTCTAGATGAGGGTCAAGATCTAATAGCAGATTAAAAGCCCAAATGTTCAGAAAGAAATGAGATTTCAACAACATAAAATTTCTTCTTGACACTATAATTCATAGTCCTTGCCTGAGTTTGTTTAATGCACAGTTCTGCACCCTTCTTGAATGGTTGTGGCTAGAACCACATGAGACCTAGCTCTGAATTTTTCAGAAACTCTGTAGATACTAAAGGCTGTATTCATTTGGTCGCATCATGGTCACATGTACAGTAACTGTCTTCACCATCCAGTTAAACTCGGGCGGGGGGGGGGGAGAGATGGACATTTTGGTTCAGGTAGAAGATGCTTTGTTTAATGCAGTAAAGCCAAGTTCACTCATCAGTTCCTTCCAGTGGTAAAAGGGAGCTTTGTGTGCATGATCAAGAATCACAATGGGTGAGTTGATGTTCCTGGAATGTAGCAGTTTAACAGAGATATTCTACTTGTTCCTGTAAAGTCACCAGAGTTTTGGATAGCTTTGAAGGCAAACTTTTCAGTACAGAGGACTGTTTCTCACACTTTTAAGATATGATTGTGTCGAGTAACACTCATCATTTAAGTATGCACATTCCCTTACTTCTGTTAGGAGCAGTATCTGATCCTGTCATGCTGCCAAGTGATGCGTGGTGTGAATCATGCCCTCCCATCCAAATGGTACAAGATTCAGTCCTGAAAAGCAAGCTAATGTGAACTTCCAACTATTAAAAAACGTCTCCTTCTGTTTTGCAGTGCAACAGAGTACCAGATGAGAGGAGATACTTGCTGCCTTTGAAGAGTATTTACATGAGACAGATTGATCAGATGGTGGGCTTGATCTGAACATCTCTTCATATGGAGTAGTCCTTAAGGCGCAAGGCAGCATCTTGTTCTGAAGATGAGTCTCTTGAGCCACATAGCTTATAGCAGGTGCAGGCATTTAAATAGCCACTCATTGTAATGAAGGATTCAGTTTAAAGGTGGAAAGAGGATCCCATGCTATACTCCAGTTGTTATCACTGAACTACAGTCGGATGTGGCATATTTTGCCTAATGTAAGCTATGTTATCGCATGTGAAACTTTGAAGCTTGTATTTCTGATAAATACGTCATAGACTAAGGTGAACTTTTAAAAGGATTGCAAGTATCTTGTATCAGAAATGCTGTTTTGCCACATCTTAATTGCATTCTAAATAAGAATGTTGGAGAGAACCTACCGGTATATATATTTCTTATAAAAAAAGGGGGTGTTTGGAAAAAAAGGGAATGTGCAATTTCTCTCACCAAGCTTAATTATTAGATTATTTAACTAGCAATAAACAATACTAATTATTGCTCAGGTAGGAAAAAATCCATAGGTTCTGGTTTACTCGGTGTCTTGCTGGAAATGTCCTAATTGAAATGCAGTTTGTTGTAATATCAGCCAAGATATTGCATCACTGTGTTTAGGACTAACATCTAGGCTGATGTTGAAAACAGTGTTCTTAATTAGAATTGCACATTCAAGGGTGTATGGAGTTTACTAGTTTCTCAAACCAGTAATTTTTAAAAGGTGCCTTCTAGTAGGTGTAAATGCACAGAGCCACTCATCTGATACTTTGTATTGCTGATTTACCAACATTCACAACATTATTCTGTTTATATTCATCTCCTGCTTTGTGCCTCTCTGGGAGATCTTCCTGAATCTAAGTATTTACATTCCTTGTAGTTGTAATATGTAAGCTTTTGGAGCTAGTGCCTTCTTAGTTGTTTTCAGAACAGAGGCAAGGGCTTGAGCTGTTTCTTTTCCAGAAAGAAATAACCTTTTAAAAATCATTTATAACTATTGTACTTTTACAATATAAAAAATTAAAATCCCAAGTATTGTTTGAGGGTTGTACACTCTCCTTTCACGTTTACTGTACAATTGAGTATTTACAGGTGATTATTGCCCCTTCTTGGGGCAAGTATTTTACATATACATATAGCAGAAGAAGTAGAGAGAGAAGCTGATCCTCAAAGATGTTCTGGCCTTTGATTCCCATTTTAATTCCTGTGACAAGAATATTCATCATTTTTGAAGCACCTTGGGGCAACCAAAATGGATATAAGATGAGGCCTTCCTTTGTTTCTGATGAACAAAGCCTCTCTTCCACACCCCAGTAAGGCTGGGAAGGTAGAAGAGAGTATCTGCCTGCCTTCAGGAATATAATTTAAACCCACTTGAGGATTCTTACAGTAGATTGAAATATGATTATTGATCAGCATTTTCCTCTTTGAAAAGCGCAATACATCTTGGATCAAATCTTATCGTGCAATGTGTACATACCAGTTTCACTACCTAACCTAATCCAGTTCATAATATATGTTTGTATTCACAAAACACATTTCAAATACTTTATTTGAATTCAAATATTTATCAAATAAATAACTAGGGCTTGCTTAATCTCTTTGGCAAACAAATGAATCTCAGGGATCTCAAAGTAGGCTTATGTTTGCCTAGAAGATTTTGTGTTTCACTGTACAGCCTTTCTTCCTATTTTCTCAGTGTTGTTATTTGTAGGAGAGAGCAAACAGTTCAGAATCCTCTGGAAGATTAAAATCCTATAAAAACCATGATACCTCTATAGGTGAGACCAGATCTTAATGGCCTTCTTTTTTTCCTTCAAAATTATGCCTATGATGTTTGACCTAGTAACTGACTTTTCAGGTCAAGCAACATTTCCTGAGTTGCGAGGAGAGCGCAGGTGATAAAAATGATTGGGCTTTTTGACCAGTTATACGGGGCTGGCATCATCTACTAATCCTGCAAAGGAGAACGTGTTAACAGTTCACAATTAGAACATGTGCTTTAGGGGGGAATGTGTGAAGCAAAAAAGCTGAAAACTTCAACATTGGCTGGAATCCATAGAGCAGTTTATGCAAAGTACTTTACTAGCGCAGTGAATTTTGCTATTGTGCCCAGCCTGGGCCCCACTCCAGTCATGAACTGCTTTTGAAACTGAGTATTTCCAAAGTTTTTGTTGTTGAAAAAAGATCCTGGCCATAAGCTGTTGATGTGATGAGAAATGCAAACTGAAACAAGTCAGTTTATCACTGCTATAATCATGTTGTCAACAAAGCATGCTGTCACAAGGTGTGTATGTGTCTGCATAATGGGGTTGACTGGGTGTGTAACTTTTTCGGCATGTTCACATTGGCGCTTATGACTATGTGTAGCCTCTTTGATGCAAATTGCACGTTTTGTAACTCAACTTAGGAAAGCTTGTGCCTACTAAAATGTTGGGTGTCCAAATGGTGACTTACAGTTTGGCTTATTTTCCCAAGTAATGTGTTTCAGATGTTTGCTTTTAAAAAAACAAACCAGGCTACTTGAGTTCTAAAGGCTTAAGGGCACTTACAAAACACTTGTACTTCTAGTCAAAATAGTATAGTTCTTCCCCATGTGATTCAGCCAGCATTTTGATTGGTTTTGGTATGGATAAAATCTCATATTGAGAAGGTTGTATCTGTCCTTAGTGACTGGTGTCCAAGGCTGCTCATAGATGCTAATATGTGCTGTGAACACTCAAACAGATACCTGATATTGACATAGATTGCACTATCTATGGGGATATGAAGGGACTGGATCAAATTTCCAAGTGAAATATTGAAATTTGCAGCCGTTCAATATTTGAAGATTACCAACCCTGTCCTATAAAATACCTTTTACTGTTACAAAAAGTGTCCAGTTTCTTCTGTTGCAATATTAGTGTTAAGACCAAGTCTTAAGCGTTGTTTGGATAACTTGCCAATTCATAAAACCAAACTGAATTTCTCACCATAATGTGCAATATGTGTTTTTTTTTTCTAGCCTAATATGGCATTGTTACAAAATGTATTTAATAGGGTGAGGGCGTTACTGTTTATAAAGGATCAGATGTTCTGGAGAATGTAACGCAGATTTTACATTATAATTTGTATTAAATACTATTTCTTAATTCTGTGGTGCCTGTCTTTTCTGGAGTTTTAACAGAAAATGATACGTGACTAGAGGACCCTGTGGAAGAGGGTGTTTCATTTTCTGCATAATGTGTAAGACTGGCCAGTTTTTACCCTCTACAGGCTTTAAAGGTTGGAGGCCCTCATTTGGACACGCTGTCATGACGCAACTGCAGAAACCTGTCTTATATTTGTCTCATTGAGCTTTTTGCTGTCACCAGGTGACTTGAACACCTAAACCCAAATCCATTGTTGCTGCAATCTAGGAACATTAGATCCTTCGGTGTGTGTGTGTGAATCCTGCTAAGTTTAAAAGGATAGGTGCAGCTGTTTTTTTTCCTGCAAGCATTTACAGTTTCAGGTAGCTAAAAAGGATTTACTTGAATCTACCCTTATTTTATGAGCATATGCCAAAGAAGTACTCCTAGGTATGAAACCTGCCAAATTAGGCAAATGGGTCTAGGGCTTTCTGTACTAGGCGTTTTAAAAATTGATGGGGGGGGGGAGACCTAAAAGGATTTGCTTCCCTTTCCTGTGGTTTTGTGGGCAATGATTTTATTATGAAAATGGATTATTTTGTAGAGGTGCCTCGAGGAAAGCAAGCTGCAAACTTTCAGAAAGGATGAAAGATAGGAGAGTTGGTGAATTGGGAGAGGGGGAAGCTTTAGGCTTGTGCTCTGCTCAGTTGGTATCAAGAGTCACAGAAACGAAGTTCAAATATGATTTGATTAGGGAGTGGATGTGTGGGCATCTGGGATAGAGGCAGAAGGATTTCAGTATTCAACATCTTCCAAGCAAGCACGATTAACTGAAGTAGCAAACAGCACAGAACAGATAAGAACAGGATACATAATTTCAGTATCCCCTTCCCAAAGCACTGAGATTGGAAAGCCCTGGTAAAATAATTCCTTCTGATTAGAAACTAGGCCAGTCAGTCACAAAAGAGCTTTCCATCTGCCCACATCCTTATTTGGCAAGCTTGAGATGTTTCAGTTTTTGCAGTTTGTTAAAAACGTCTGAATTGCCAAAGTGCTCCAGTAGTGTTAGGTTTGGGGCACTTTGGATATATTCTTTGGCTTAGACAAGCCCTGAATCCATCTGTAATGGCTTTGCTTTGTTTCTTGATTTTGGGGTTCATCTGAATCTTATGCACACTCCTGTTGAATTTCTAGCCCTACTGCTTATATCAGAGGTTTTCAACCTTTTTGAGGCCACATCTCCCATGACCAACTACATTCTTTCTGCGGCACCCAAGCTCAGTTATGTCACCCTATGTCTGCCAAACTGGCAGCGCCTCACCCTTTTTCAAACACCCTCACTTGTGGAGTGTTCCCTCCTCTCTCCTTTCCCCTCTCATTGGGAGTCCTGCGGGCAGCTGCCGCAGCCACCCCAGTCTGAGCTGCCTCAGCTCCTGGCAACCAGCACCCTCTGACCAGCCCCAGAGGCACCATTCGCCTGGGGAGCTTGTAGCCAGAGCTGCTGCAACAAACAGCTGTGCAAGCCTTTGGGAGGCAGAGACGCGAGAGGGCATCAGAGGAGGGAGAGAAGGAAAGAGGGACAGAGGCCAGTGTTGCCCGCAGCACCCCTGACCATCATTCAAGGCACCCCAGGGTGCCACTGGCTTATATATTTAGATATAAACCTTGCCTCTTTGTTTTGACAATAATGATCATTGGGGGTATTGCAAAACCCATGCACAATGGCAAAATATATAAAGGTAAGATACGCCATCTTTTTTCTACACATAGTGTCAAAATTCTCCATTACTAGATTTAAAAAATAAGATTGGTGGAAAAAGGAGGAATTAAAACAGGCTTGGAATCGGTATATTAAGAATATCAAGTTCTCCTATCTGACAGTCAACAGGCCATTGCCAGTCCTTCATGAATTGCATATGAAGGAGTACCTTTGTAATTTAAAAGGTAGGAAAATAAGCAGAAGATGGCATCTTTTGAGGACCCAAAGCTTGAGCAATCGAGTTTTGGAAATGTGAAACATTTTACCTAGTAAGGTTGTATATACAAGTATGAGACTTTGATCAAATACCATAGACTGTGGCAATATGAAAGCTCAGACACAATGACGGCAATGAAGACAGCTCACGCTCATCTGTAAGACACCGACTTAAGTCAACTGAGTGTCCACATAGAGGAAGGAGTATGTACGAATCATCCCAAAGGCTAACTTCTGGTTTGTTCTGCTTTTGTGCCTACAGATGTGATTTGTACCCACAAGAGGGCACTGTGGCTTCATTGAAATCTTAAAGGGTGCAGCAAAGTGTAATTGCATTTTTAAACACTTGTTTTTGAAAAAAAAACATTTCCAGAAGCTTTGCTTTTCCTTCAGTTTGGTCAGGGAGATGTGCAGAGAGTTGAAAGATAGAGGAACCAAATTCAAAGTGCATATACTAGACTACTTCACAAGGTGCTTCATGCTCAGCCAGACCAATCTAGCTCAGTGTTGTGAACACGTGGCTGTCAGTAGCTCTCCAGGGTTTCAGGCCAGACTCTTTCCTAACCCCCTATCTGGAGACACCAACGTCTGAACCTGGGACTATGCATCCTTGTGGCGTAATGTGGTTTTCATCCCACCACTTGTCACCCCAAGGGACAAAACATTTTGGCTGCTCCCTTTCTGGACGTGTGGCATTCCCTGCCATAGTTCCTGCAGTGTGGTATATGAAGCCTTTAACTGCTGCTCCCCAAATGGTAGGTGTAGGATCAATACCCCCACAAGTGACACAGATAAAAGGAACAAAACAATATATTCGCATAAGGGGATGTCACACTCCTATTTTGATATTAGTGTAAGATTGGGTATGCAGTGCTTAGTTACTCAAGGTTACACAAACATAGTAACAGTTCTTTTTAATGAAAAGAGTCTTCCGCAATTTATTAAAGCTTTTAGCCCACCCTTTTTCCCCCCATACCAAATTCACCTCTCCTGCATCCGTGGACAGTCACAAGTAGGGACAGATGCTTTATGCTCGTCTTCCTCTGCCTCAAGAGCCTCTGCTGCTTCTAGGGTAGTTGAACTGTACTAAAGAGTGCCTGCTAAGCCTCTTGGGCTTGCTGATTGTAAGCTCGGCAGTTCGAATCCGCGTGAAGGGGTGAGTTCCCATTGCTCTGTCCCAGCTCTTGCCAACCTAGCAGTTTGAAAGCATACCAGCATGAGTAGATAAATAGGTACCACTCCAGCGGGAAGGTAAATGGCATTTCCGTGCACTCTGGCTTCCATCACAGTATCCCGTTGCGCCAGAAGCAGTTTAGCCATGCTGGCCATATGACCCGGAAAGCTGGACAAACACTGGCTTCCTCGGCCTGAAAGCTGCACCCCATAGTCGAATTCGACTCAACCGTCCAGGGGTCCTTTACCTTTTACCTTTACCTGGTAAGGTTTTCTCTCCTGTCAGACCTCTCACTGAAACCTGCTACGGAGAACAACTGCTTTCTTGAAACCTTGCCAACCCTTCATGACATGGCTGCTTGTTCTCAGCCACTGGCTCCCATCTTCATGTCCTGTCCTCAGCACAGTCCTCTCAGAGATCTCCAACTGTGGCTGTCTCCCAGCTGCCTTAACTGACCTGACTGCGCCTTTTCTTGGCCAAGACTTCTGACCAACCAAGCACTTACTCTTGTTGGGGCACCCTGCCCATTGGTTGTCTCTTTTTCTGAGTGCATAAGATGAGTCCTGCTGGATCAGGTCCATGGCCCATCTAGTCCAGCATCATGTCCTCACAGTGGCCAACCAGATGCCTGTGGGAAACCCTCAGCCAGGAGCAGAGCATTGTCTCCTCCGGTGGCTTCCAGCAACTGGTAGGTATTCCAAGGCATTACTGACTCAGACTGTGGAAGCAGAGCATAGACAGCATGGCTTAGTAGGTATCGAAAGCACTCTCCATGAATTTGCCTTTCCCTCTTTTAAAGCCATCTAGGTTGGTGGCCATCACTGCCTCTTGTGGCAGCAAGTTCCATAGTTGAAATTTGCACCACTGGTAGCCAGTCAATAGTTCTGTATGGATCTTCTAGCCGCCAACCAAATTTGTTCACCTATCCAAATTGTATTCTCGTGTTCACCTGGCTGGTGCATGAACAAGTGAACATTGTCAGCTTGAAGCCTCTTCCTCTTAGTAACGGTTGCTAAGGCAACCACAACGGTCTTCTCTCCGATACAAAGCAACGGTGCCAGTCTTCACCTTCTGGCTTGCTTGGTTACAAGACCAGCCATAAGCAGATGAAAAACTACAGCGGCTCTTCACGTTCCTCCTGGCTGAAACGAATGTGAGCATTCTGACTCTCCAGTATAAGGAACTCCTGGACTTTGCTCTCTTTCAAACAGGCAGCAGGATTCTGCATGTGGTACATGTCTATGCAAGATCATCCATTTTCTCCATGTTCCCTTGATTAAGCTGCTTTCCTGCCCACCTTCCTGAAGTCTTAAGTAGCTGCTGGTTTGCAGGAGGTGGTGGACCAAGGATCCTGTTTCTCCTGCAGCTGTGCATCTCAGCATGGGTGACATTTCCTGCTGTGTTTAGAGTTACAAACTGATGGTTTTTTTTCTATAGGAGCTGTACCTCTGCTTAGAAGAAGAGTTTGGATTTGATATCCCGCCTTTCACCCCCCTTAAGGAGTCTCAAAGCGGCTAACATTCTCCTTTCCCTTCCTCCCCCACAACAAACACTCTGTGAGGTGAGTGGGGCTGAGAGACTTCAAAGAAGTGTGACTAGCCCAAGGTCACCCAGCAGCTGCATGTGGAGGAGCGGGGAAGCAAACTCGGTTCACCAGATTACGAGTCTACCGCTCTTAACCACTACACCACACTGGCTCTCTTTATTCATTAAAAAAAAACACAATAACTTTTTAGAACTTGATGTTGACGCCAACCTTGTCTGTGCTGTCTATTCTGCTCTTACATCCTTTTTTAGTCCCGTTGCTCTCTTTCTTCAAATCTACTGCCACACTTGGCTTCCTTAGGTGCAGGGACCTCTCCCAACTGAGCTTTGCGACCATCAGGTTCTCTTAATTGCCATTTGCTTCAATCCATGGCATGTTAGTCCCTGCTAAAATGACCTTTCATTTGCCTCATTATGAACATTCCATGACTGATACCAGAGCAGCTCAGCTAACAAAATACCTTGGTGTGTTGTGATATAGGTGGGAATTCATACTCATGTTTACTATAACAAGGGTAACCTGCTGCTACTGTAGAGGCTCTTCAAAAAAATTTTGTGTGTGGTAAGTTTCGCTAATTCACTAAAGTGCTTAAAGTCTCTTCAAACACAACTAGTAGAAGAAGAAGAGTTTGGATTTGATATCCCGCTTTATCACTACCCAAAGGAGTCTCAAAACGGCTGACATTCTCCTTTCCCTTCCTCCCCCACAACAAACACTCTGTGAGGTGAGTGGGGCTGAGAGACTTCAAAGAAGTGTGACTAGCCCAAGGTCACCCAGCAGCTGCATGTGGAGGAGCGGAGATGCGAACCCGGTTCACCAGATTACGAGTCTACCGCTCTTAACCACTACACCACACTAGATGCAAAACAGATGGATGGTCTAGCAGGACACACATTTACAATAAGAGCTTTGTAATAATAAGCCAGTGATCAATCAACCAGAGCTCAGGTGCAGTTTACCCATCATATCATTGCTTCTAAAATATGCCTCTTATGAACTGTGTGATAATTGTTATTGCTCAGAATTGCACATGTAAATTAAAGCCATATAATGTTAGCCTTACTTTTATCCTTCCCCCGATGAGTCTATCCTTAGGCACCTACGATTTATGGGTCCTTTTAACTTTTGAAGGCCCTGATCATGTACTTCTTCTAGCAGAGAGGAAACACTGCTTGTATGTGCTTATTGACCATTAACTTCAAACAGGTTTTCAGAATTCTGTTAACCCAGGTTACCTTCTAGTCATTCCGTTAAGGTGAGCAAAAATGCCTGAGTGATGTAATTATTCTGGGTTTTGTTTTTGGGTTTTTCCTTTCGTTTGAGTTTGCAGGGCTATGGCTCCTAGGGATAGATTGTGGCTAATGGTTATCTCTTCAGTTCATATAAAATACATGCAAATATTTGCAACCAATGCAGAATGGTAAATGCAGAAACATGTGGATGCTCAAATCCACTTATGATATGCATAAGCCTGAATTAATCAGGAGAGCCATTACAATTCAGTGACAAAATGCACCCACTTTTCAAGCCACACACTTTGGGGCCTAATCCTGCTGCCCATCTAATTGGTGCCCAGAATGCCTGGTTTATATAACATCAGACCCTCCAAGTGTCCCTATTTTCTAGGGACGTCACTGGTTTAGAGAAGCTGTCCCAGTATCTGATTTGATCCCAGAATATCCCACTTTTCCTTAGGACAGTGATGGCTAACCTTGACACTCCAGATGCTTTGGGACTACAACTCCCATCATCCCTGACCACTGATCCTGTTAGCTAGGGATGATGGTAGTTGTAGTTCCAAAACATCTGGGATGTCCCTATTCTCACTGGAGAAATGTTGGAGGGTATGGATGTCCCTATTTTCATTGGAGAAATGTTGGGGGGTATGAAGTTATCTAATCCCTGAGACGTCTGAAGGCAATCCTGTGTAGGGAAGTTTTTGAAAAATGTTTAATGTTTAATTATGTTTTTATCTATGTTGGAAGCTGCCCAGAGTGGCTGGGGAAACCCAGTAAAATATGTGTGGTATAAATAGTAAAATTATCAATATGGAATGGGACGTCCCTATTTTCACTGGAGAAATGTTGGAGGGTACGTCGTATGTACAAACTGGGAACCACTGCAAGCTAAAGGAAAAATGCTCCTTCCACCCGAGCAGACCAATTATGTGAGTATATTGCCATCGCTCCAAGTTGCATTGAACATTTTAAAAATAACTTTCTAGCTTATGCACTTCTTTTTCCTGTTGAGAGCGCATTTTAAATGGAAGTGAGATTGATGTAAATCAATTCTGCATTGTATAGGAAAGAGCCCATAAGCGAAGAATATATCAAAGCAAAAGGCAGATATATTTAGAAGGGCTCCACCTTTACAGTAAATAAATGTTGCTGCACTTGGAACATCCTGATGTTGTATACCATAAGGATTTGCTGAAGTGCAAAGGATCCAGCAGCATGCTGCGCCTCCCTGCTCTGAAGGTACAGTGGTACCTCGGGTTAAGTACGCTTCAGGTTAAGAACTCTGCTAAGAAGAGAAATCGTGCTCTGGTGGTGCAGCGGCAGCAGGAGGTCCCATTAGCTAAAGTGGTGCTTCAGGTTAAGTATGCTTCAGGTTAAGAACGGACCTCCGGAACGAATTAAGTACTTAACCCGAGGTACCACTGTATTAAGTGGTCATGGAGGGAGGAGCTGGGTGATTTGTGTTACAATTTCCACTCTTCTCTTTGGTCACATTAGGATAGTTGTTCTCAGCAGAAGGGAGGGGTTAGCTAAGGTTATCATACTACAGGGATGGGGAACCTCTGGTTTGTGAACCAACCTTGCCTACTAGGTGCTTCAAATTGGCCTGCCAGGCTGTTTTCTCCAAACCACACCCACCTGCTACTGACATCACCGGTGGTATCAGCTGATGGGTGGGAGGAGAGGGTTTAAATCAGGGATCGGCAAGGTACGGGCATCTGCGATTTCACGGTGCCGTGGAAGTGAATCCCTGCACCGTGCTGCGCTGGTTTAGCGCAGTGCGCGGGGACTCACCGAGCGGGCGGCTCGGTTCGGGGGTGGCTCGTGGGCCGGTTAAATGACCCTTGTGGGCCACTTGTGGCCCATGGGCCTTAGGTTGCCGACCCCTGGTTTAAATTCTCCCTTGGCTGCCCAGTTCCCAGGAAGGAACAGGATCACACAGCCAAGACAGCAGGATTCAATCTCTGCTCATCAATTGATTAAATCCTGCTCAAAAGCACTGTTTTAAGCAGCTTGTGTACAACTCCTGCGAATGGGTGGTTGATAGCAGTGGGCTGGGGGCAAAGTCTCGCATTTCAACATGGGGGCTGTTGGAAGCACTCTATAAAGGCGAAAGGGGGCAGCTTTTGTAACCCAGCGCTAAGCAGGATTGCTCTCTCTTCACAGCAGCTGATGCAATGGGGGAGCAATCTTGCTAAGCGCTGGGCGTTTTCAAGCAACAGCAAAATTGCTTGCAAATTTCTCTGCTTTGCTGCTTTTGCTTGGGAAAGGTGTGCTTCTGTAATGTGGTAGAAATTTAACTGGTGTGTTTGGCAGCACGGATGGCGCTGTGGTCTAACCCACAGAGCCTAGGGCTTGTCGATCAGAAGGTTGGCGGTTCGAATCCCCGCGACGGGGGTGAGCTCCCATTGTTCGGTCCCAGCTCCTACCCACCTAGCAGTTTGAAAGCACATCAATGTGCAAGTAGATAAATAGGTACCGCTCCGGCGGGAGGGTAAACAGCGTTTCCGTGCACTGCTCTGGTTCGCCAGAAGCGGCTTAGTCATGCTGGCCACATGACCCGGAAGCTGTCTGCGGACAAACGCCGGCTCCCTATAGAGCGAGATGAGTTCCGCAACCCCAGAGTCGTTCGCGACTGGACCTAATGGTGAGGGGTACCTTTACCTTTACCTTGGCATGTATGTATATTGTAGCTTGCTTCATGGTTTTATTTTTAGATTTATGAGCCACCTTTACAAATACATTTTTTTCTCACGGTGGCGTAGGAAAAGGGGTTAAAAAAGCCAATTAAACTCTTACCAACACTAAAAATACAAAATAAGCAGCAAGGGCAATAATAAACGGAAAGCACTAAAAGAGCAATATGTAAGTTTCAATTTAGGTATCCATTTTAGCATGAAGTCTGAACATAGTCCAACAGCATAATAAAACCCTGACCTTCCTTTTCAATTAAAAGCAGCCTGAAACAGAAATGTTTTCAGAAAACATGAGAAGAGGTCAACTGTGTCTCTTGATGTGGAATGGAAGTATTGGGTTGACTGAAGAGACATCTCACAAATGCTGCCTATGACCTGTGCATAGCTCTTGATGGGTCTTTGCTAGGTAACATGGCATCTCCAGTGAATTCTGAACCAAGAGCTATGTATTGGGTGACACCTTGAAAGAGTCAGCATAGGCCCTAGGGAAAATGTTCTGGGCCAACTCTGGGCAGGGGATGCTCCCAGTCCTGTTTGGAGATGTAAGGGATTGAACCTGGAACCTTCTGAATGCAAAGCAGATGCTTTGCCACTGAGCTACATCCCATCCAGGGGTGGAGGAAGGGGGGTGCGGGCCACCCCGAGTGTCACCCCTGGGAGGGGGGTGAAAAAATGCCGGGCGGCACTCACCGCGGGGCCTGCAGCACGGCCGAGCCATGCATTTCTCCTGGGAGTAACGCGGTGGCTTGGGCGCCTGCAGGCTCTGTACTGCCTCAAACGGTTGAGGGCGGCTGAGTGGGAGGAGGTAGGCAGACTCCTCCTCCTCCTCATAAGAAGAAGAAGAAGAAGAAGAAGAAGAGTTTGGATTTGATATCCCGCTTTATCACTACCCGAAGGAGTCTCAAAGCGGCTAACGTTCTCCTTTCCCTTCCTCCCCCACAACAAACACTCTGTGAGGTGAGTGGGGCTGAGAGACTTCAGAGAAGTGTGACTAGCCCAAGGTCGCCCAGCAGCTGCATGTGGAGGAGCGGAGACGCGAATCCGGTTCACCAGATTATGAGTCTACCGCTCTTAACCACTACACCACACTGGCTCTCAGAGGCCCCACGGAGCATCCTGCCCTGGCTTGCCCCATCCCAGGGGCAGCTGGCCCTGCCCCTGGGTGCAGGGCACACTCGCCCACCCCAGGCGCCCAATTGGCTTGCTCCGCTGCTGATCCCATCCCCAATACACACCCGTAATTTCTTACAGTGTTATCTTTTGAAGCTTATGTTCAAGTGAGCTCTGACCCACAACAGCTGGTGCTCCAGTAAAAATGTTGGCCTTATGTCACAGGAGCTACTAATTAAATTTGATGTTTTTATCTAATCAAGAAGAGTCAAGATTTAAAATAGCTGATTTGCCCCCCCCCAAAAAAACACCTGTTTTAATAAATACTGATAGGTGATTTACCGGTAGTTATCTATTTTGGACATTTTTATCCTTTCTAAAAAATAAAATAAAATAGATTCCAAGGCAGCTCACAAGAAAATGGGAAAAAAGCAAAGCAATTTCTCAGCATCTAAACTGTTTAAATAGTTGCATAACATCATAAGAATCTAATCCAAATCTAATAATAAAATCCATAATAAAAAGCCTGTCAGAATAAAAAGGTTTTGACAGACCAGTTAAAACCTGGCAGAAAGGGGCTTGGTGGGAGATAGTACTAGGGAGAGAGTGTCACAGTCACAGTACCACCACCAAGAAGACCCTGCTCCTGGCACCTCCAAGTCTGATCTTGAGTAAGACGGGCCATAGAGGAAGATCTCGGATGAAGGTCTTAGGCCTCAGCTAATCACATTTGAGCATAACGTGCCGTTCGCAGAACTTGCTCCTGTGCCATTAAGGGCCTTTAAAGATCAATGCCGAGACATGAAAATTGAGTCTGTAAATGAATGGTCAATGTAATTTACATAGAATTGCTGCAAGATGTGTTGAACCCCTTCCTTGAACCTATACTTTTGGACCAGTCCCAGTTTCCAAATTGTCTTTAAAGGCAGTTTTATGCATGTTTGTGATTATGCACTGTTATGAAGTGTGACATTTGCATGCAAACCTGTAGTTCTTACATGCAATCCTGACATCTGTTTTAGGATTATTTGACAGTGAAGTCTTGGTGTGTCACAATACTGGCACTTTTAACGCTTTCTAACTGCATAGAACCAGAGAGTGATAGTTGTCTGTGTAGAATACCAGGCAGCAATTTTTATAGTATTTTTATAGTATCACCCTCATTCCAAAGATCTCATTCCCTCTCTTCCCCAACTCCTGGTGTAAGTGTGTGTGCGTGTGTTGAGAGAAACCATTTTGTGACTACAATAGGACTTTGACTGCAGAAAAAAAAATATAGGCCTGCTTTGAAGATGGAGATGGGCTGAGCTTCACTTTGCTTATGGCGGGTAACTGAATGAATTGCATGAATGACAGATCTGGTGCCTGTCAAGAAGCAAAGGAAAGACAAATTAGGAATCTTAGCTGGGAAGCATACTACTTCAAGAGATAATGCATGTAGTATTCCTGTCAATCTGATGGATTGTTATGTTACGGTTCACGGAGTTTTATCCCAACCTGAAACAAGATTGATCATTGGGACAGTTTTATTGCTGTCTATAACAGGTGTCACTGTCTTTTTTTTTTAATGTCCAGGTTAGCCTAAATCAGGCAGTCTGAGGGCACATTTTAACACAAAGGGAAATATTTTTTGTTACAGTTTTACCCCAGGTAAGTGCTTAAAGCTATGAATGAAGGAGCTTGCGAGGAACAGGCGACACCAT
This sequence comes from Darevskia mixta, assembly GCA_034641385.1. NCBI lineage: Eukaryota > Metazoa > Chordata > Lepidosauria > Squamata > Lacertidae > Darevskia > Darevskia mixta. The sequence goes on from JAWWNH010000013.1 coordinate 8,023,934, forward strand.
CATTCACGCAAGGCGTTCTCCTGAATAATGATGGACATCCCCAGAGACACCACAAGGAGGCTCAAAGGAAAGGACGGGAATTAGGTTGTCAGCAAAAGTTGATTTGCGCAATCGCAGGCAAGGCAAGGTGGAATAACCTAACCGGTTGTCTAAAACAGAACGAGGAAATTGGAGCGCCGTGAAAATAAATCATAGCACTTTTGTTTCCATTTATGGAACGCAGTTGCATATTAAGTGAAATAACAAAAGAGTGGTGTAGCAGCTTCAAGAAGAACAAATCTATTATGGCATAAGCGTTTATGGACTAAATTCCATTTTATCAGGTACAAGGTGCAAGCAGGTGATAAGTTATTGATAAGGAGGTCCAATTACTACAGAATTCTAGGCCAATCAGGCAACAGAGAAGGATATGTTGCACAAGCAACCTGGGTGTGTTGTTTCAGCCAGTACTGCAGCAGCTAAATCAGGGTGAGGAAGGGCAACATTCCCTCATGACAAACCTGTCAGGGGCCACATGCTAGTGGTGGGTGGGGCCTCACCTCTCAAACACCACTCACACATAACACATGGAATGGCAATGCAGCAGAATTCAGGGAAAGGTTTGAGCATGACTTCGCCATCCGTATGCAAGCTACAGGAATGGAACAAAAAAGAGGATCTTCAAAAGATACCCATGTTTTTGCATATAGCAGGGCATGAGGCAGTAGATATTTTCCATGCCGTGCAATTAAGCCAGAAGGAGCAGGCTTGGTTCTAAATAAATTTGAGTATTGCATGACCAGGAGCAATGAGACTTATGAAAGGTGTGAGTTTTAGCTCAAGAGTGTAGCATAAAGGGGAATCATTGGAAGAATTCCTTACTGACCCTAAACTGATGAATCAGATATGTGACTTTGGGAGTTTAACAGAGTCATTAATTAGAGATCTGATAGCTCTGGGGATTAGAGACTGGAAACAGCAAAAAAGACTCCTGGAAGACTGCAATCTGATGCTAGAAAGGGCAATCCAGGCTGCACAATCTACTTCTGCAACATGGCCTAGAATGCAAGCCCTGGAGAGGAAGAACTGCAAATGTTTCCATAGATACAATTAGTGAAGATGGAAGCTGCAGGAGTCCTAGATGCAACACGAGCAAATTTGCACCGAACTGTCTCTTGAATTAACACCTCGCCGAAAGTAGTGCATGCAGTGTGGAGGCTGTGAGAGACACAAGCCCTGTCCTGCAATAGGAAAGTGTTGCAATGCTTGCAAAAAAAAAAAATAAGCCACAAAGTATGTGTTACCAACTAAGGCAAACTCAGGGGAAAATAAATTAGTGTAAGAGGACGACTCCTCACAGGACAGTGCTGAGGAAGACTGTCACATCAGAGGAATACTTTTTATAATAATGGTTGGCTGAAAACTTTAATTATACCTTCTGATGTCCGTGCTGTCATATTGCACATTGTATCCAGTTATAGATAGGTAGCCGTGTTGGTCTGCTGTAGTCGAAACAAAATAAAAAAGTTCCTTCCAGTAGCACCTTAGAGACCAATTAAGTTTGTTCTTGGTATGAGCTTTCATGTGCATGTACACTTCTTCAGATAACAGATATCAGATATTGCACATTGCACAGATAACAGATATTGCACATTGGTTTTGCTGTTAGGAAAACTACCTTGTTTATTCATAGAATGGGGAAGTTCGAGTTTGTTCATTGATTGTATCTCAGCATTGGAACACCTGCAAAAAGCAGTTTTAGAACAACGTATAAGAGTGGGGAAACCAGCTGTTTAGAGCACTTTAAAACTGCATGGGACAATCACGAATGTTTTCAAAAGACCAGGTGTCTTCCAGAAGGTTTGTGGTAGAAACACTATTGCCACCTACCGGACAATAATAACGCCACTGGAAAACAACAAATAATTACTCTCAACTGGCAGACACAAAGTTGGTCAAAGATAGGCAAGTTACTTGAAGATCAAACTTGCAAAACTTACTGAAGCATTTTAATCAGATGAGTGAAAATTCAAACCACTGAAGTACCCGGTACTAATATGCACATTTTGGTCTTTAAAAATCTGTTATTGGAAATTGCAAATATATTGCCTCTGACCTGCCTAGAGAGCACTTTCCTTTCTCTCTCTCTAGTCCAGCTATTTATGTTTTTACCACCCAACAGTTCACAGTTGCCTCTTGAACAATTAGTAAATAAGCATAGTATTGCACTGAACATTTCTAGCAGATGGATGCACAATCCATCAATTGTAGTCCTTTTGGCAGAAAAAAATGCACTAAACAATATAATCCATGGTTAATTTAAGGCAGAAAGGTGTTCTAGTTCTGTTTAAAGAACAAGAAGGCCATGTTTACAATTAAGGTTTTGAGCATTGTTCTCATCATTTTCTGGTGTTCTTCCCAGATTCTCCTGGGTGAGGGTGAGTGATAATACTGTTAGTGTCATTTTTTTTTTTTAAATGAGGTGGCAGTTTTACTATGGCTCTGAGAATTCATCTTTAAGGGAATTACAAGATCTGTCAATTGAATAAGTTATTGTCATAGATCTCTCATTAATAATAATTAATAATAATTGTGGCTAACTTTGTGTAATTCAGGTTTGGATGAATAAAATCCCTCACATAGATATGTTTCAAAAGAAAACTGGCCTTTACTGGTTTTTTAATGGTGGGAATGCATCTGTAACTCTTTAATTTCACCTCCTGGTACATGCTATGGAACTACTCTTGAGCAGCTCTCAGGAATGGCAATGCAGTTGTGCACAAGCACTTCCCAAAGGTGTGCGTAGCACATTTCATTACTCAGGGTTTTTATTTAAAAAATTATTTCAATGAAGAAAGAAGAGTGGGGTGGGGAATGACAAGACATACAAGTACTAGGAAGAGGTAAATATGTAAAAAGCTAACAAAACAACCACAATAAGAGTTGTGGTTTGACTTCCAAGAAGCCAAAGAAAGAGAGTTTTCCTGCAGAGAAAAAGACCCATGTCAAGCTGAGTAGAGGCAGGTCAGACTTGGAGGGCCAAGGGCAGGATGGTGCCCCCTTCTCTTTGTTTGCGTGCCACAAAAGCAGCCCCTCCACAAAAGGTGGCCAGTGGACCTCAGATGGAGACAGAGCCATGACGCAGAGACAAATGCAGGCAGAACGCTGGGGTGGACCATCTTTCCTCCTTGCTGCCATCACTGGAGCCAGTCATCCCCCTGCTGCATCCAGAAACAGACACAGGCAGAAGCTTCAGATCCATTCCAGACTTTTTCTTCTGCCTGCATCTCTCTGTCTGCTTCCCTTGACTCCAGCCATATATATTAGGGTGTGCCTGGGTACACCTGGCACACTTCTTGCTCACATCTATGTCACCTCTGTACAATAATGACTGACATGAGTATGCATGTGTGATTTCATCCCAGCAAGTAGTCTTTGTCTGATCTCTGGGACATTGTAAATGTCTAAAGCAGGCATAGGCCAGTGTTTCCCAACCAGTGTGCCTCCAGATGTTTTGGGACTACAATTCCCATCATCCCTGACCACTGGTATTGCTAGCGAGGGATGATGGGAGTTGTAGTCCCAAAACATCTGGAGGCACACTGGTTGGGAAACACTGGCATAGGCAACCTTGGCTCTCCAGATGTTTTGGAACTACAACTCCCATGATCCCTAGCTAACAGGGCCAGTGGTCAGGGATGTCCCAAAACATTTGGAGAGCCAAGGTTGCCTATGCCTGGTCTAAAGTTTACACACCTGTCCTGTGACCCCCTCAGCAGGTGCAAAGCAAGCACACCAAAGTCAAATAGGGATGGTATTACCAAACCAGGATTTTAAGCTGTTGGATTTCAGGATTTGAAAAATGAAAGCGATATTGAAAATGTTTTATTCATAAAGAGAAAACGGAAGCTTTCCTCTGCTGTTGACACATGATTATTAGATTCCTGGAGACTTGCTCCACCTATGCATATTCTGTTAGTGACACAACACAAATGGTACCAGAGCTTCTTGAACCATGGAAGCAATTTAGAAATTCAATACCAGTGGTGAAGGAAAAACAGATAGGTCTTGTCTGTTAGCATACAATGGTCCTTTAAAAACAAATAAATAAATAAATACTGCTGCAATTTCATGGCTGACCTGAGCTGTAATCTGATACTGGTGCTTTCTCTAACTGAATGCACATTTATTACTCTGGATTCCTAGCTGTTAGCAAAACTACCGGTAGTTCAAGTACTCATCCATTTGTCGGACGGATTGATCGAAAGCAAAAAGGGTTAAGACAAATCCTTAAGAGACTTCCCACCATGCTTGTATAGTGATATTTTTCCTATTAACAAAAATCCCCAATGATTTTTAAAGCTATTATAATTTTTGCTCTGGGTCTCTGCCAAATATCTTTATAGGTTAAAAAAACACACGTTTTCTGTAACTGTTTTAGCTTTACTTTAGGGGATATATGATACCGTACTGACACTCAGTTTCTATCAATAGCATGGATGCTGAAAAATATCACCATGGCTCGATTATGCTTTCAGTCTGTTTTAGCAATATTCTATTTTAAAACAGCTTGATTTCTGCCATTAACCATCCCCCCATACCCACAGCTGAGCTTCACAATTCACCAGTGAGGCAAGCAGTAAATATGCATATCTTTAAATGAATTAATATATATTGTTTATAACCCACCATAATCTAAGGTGTTTTCCCCTGACTTTATAAAAAAGTTGACTTGCATCAAAATTTATTTTTGTTTCCAATGTATTCCACCAGCATTATTTGGGAATGGCAAGCCACATGCCAAAATTATGGTGCTGACCATTCGAGTGGAGTGGATGTGTGCAGAGTTAGGCATAGAGTGGAATCTATGACTGACCGAACTCAAAGGGTATTCATTAATGGCTCCCCTTCATCCTGGAGAGAAGTGACTAGTGGGGTGCCACAGGGTTCTGTCTTGGGCACAGTCTTATTCAACATCTTTATCAATGACTTGGATGATGGGCTTGAGGGCATCCTGATCAAGTTTGCAGATGACACCTAATTGGGAGGGGTGGCTAATACCCCAGAGGACAGGATCACACTTCAAAATGACCTTAACAGATTAGAGAACTGGGCCAAGGCAAACAGGATGAATTTTAACAGGGAGAAATGTAAAGTACTACACTTGGGCAAAAAAATAAAAGGCACAAATACAGGATGGGTGACACCTGGCTTGAGAGCAGTACATGTGAAAAGGATCTAGGAGTCTTGGTAGGCCATAAACTTGACATGAGTCAACAGTGTGATGCAGCAGCTAAAAAAGCCAATGCAATTCTGGGCTACATCAATAGCAGTATAGCATCTAGATCAAGGGAAGTAATAGTACCACTGTATTCCGCTCTGGTCAGACCCCACCTGGAATACTGTGTCCAATTCTGGGCACCACAGTTCAAGAAGGATACTGACAAGCTGGAACGTGTCCAGAGGAGGGCAACCAAAATGGTCAAAGGCCTGGAAACGATGCCTTATGAGGAACGGCTTAGGGAGCTGGGTATGTTTAGCCTGGAGAAGAGAAGGTTAAGGGGTGATATGATAGCCATGTTCAAATATATAAAAGGATGTCATATAGAGGAGGGAGAAAGGTTGTTTTCTGCTGCTCCAGAGAAGCGGACACGGAGCAATGGATTCAAACGACAAGAAAGAAGATTCCACCTAAACATTAGGAAGAACTTCCTGACAGTAAGAGCTGTTCGACAGTGGAATTTGCTGCCAAGGAGTGTGGTGGAGTCTCCTTCTTTGGAGGTCTTTAAGCAGAGGCTTGACAGCCACCTGTCAGGAATGCTTTGATGGTGTTTCCTGCTTGGCAGGGGGTTGGACTGGATGGCCCTTGTGGTCTCTTCCAACTCTATGATTCTATGATTCTATGATCGTAAGAAGGTTCGGCTGCATGCGGCTCATTCATCACTACTGCTCTTCAGCAGAACTCATACACCAAACTGCTAAACTATTCATTGTTGGACTGAGTCCTCCTAACCAGGACTGCAAACCAGACTTTGTTCTTTATTTGCAGCTCTTGTTTGACGGGCTTACTCAAAGGACAGTCTGCACACAATAGCAAGCTATGGTTTCATAAAGAGGGAAAGTAATGTGTTAAACTGCATTGTGAAGAAAATGGGTTGGGCTCATGGCTCTGTTCCTGATCCTCTGACAAATGGCTTCAGAAACCATCTGAACTCAACCTTTGCCTCTCAGACAAAACCTTTAGTCAAGGCATCTTTTCTCCACCGTTTCCTGACCTCTCACTTCCTGTCTTCACCTCCTCTTTTCTTGTTAATCTAAAGCAGACGTTAAGTGCTCCAGGTATTCTAAAGCAAGTAAGGCAACTGATTCACTACTGTACTTGGGTTTTTTTTAATAGCACTTAATCACTGTTGAGTTCACAGTTGCACTAACAGTGGTTGATGACCAGAGGCAAATAATGAGGGTGGTGAAGGATGTTGGATCTAGCTTGAAGGTCCACTATCTTGTTCTGTTTGAGCTACAAGGGGTAGCTGCTGATATATCAGTCCACACCTGTGTAGTCCACTGCAGGTCTCTGCGCAGGTAAGGCAAAGCAGCTGTGATAGCAACAGTGAGACCAAGCCTGACAGCACCTCTATCCTCTCATTGGCTACTGCATGCTTTTTAAATATATATATTTATTGGGTTTTCAAATATACAATAACAAAGAAGAACAACATATTAAAAACACACAACAAAAACAAGCAAGCAACTCCTCCCTCAAATATCTCCTTAACACGGGATGCATATAAGTCCATGAATAAATCACAATACTTCAGTGAAATGAAGAACAGAGAATCAGTAAAAGGGCAAAATCCATGGATGGTGGAGAAAACTTCATGTAATCCAAACCCTGTTGTCCATGGCTGACATGTATTTTTGCATATCTGATGTATTGCCATATGAAATAAAGCCCCACCATATCGCACCGAACATTTGCGATTTCTCTTTTCCTTGTAATAGGTGTACATTATGCGTAATTTTCTCCAATATTGCAGTAGTCCAAATATTGCTACACAAATGACTCCTGTTTTCCCGTTGTTCAGTAAATTGTTTAACAGGCTGAAATCAGTGGAAACTGTATGAGTGGTTTGGACTGAACATTTTAGTTTGGATTTTAGTTTGGCGGCAATAAAAGCAGCTCAGGTACAGAAACAATCTGTTTCTTAGCTATACTGTAGTAGTAGTAATAATAATAATAATAATAATAATAATTTTTATTTGTACCCCGCCCTCCCCGGCAAAGCCAGGCTCAGGGCGGCTCACACCACCAAAATCACAATAAAACATGAAACATAAAAGAAAAAACAATTAATTAGAATACAGATTAAAAGATTTAAAAAAACCGCCTTAATGCAACAGCCCATGAATTTATAACACATAGGGGAGAATCTTATAATACAATGTTATATTATAACACAAGGGTCAGGCTGAATCGGACTCAAAAGCTAGGCGGAACAGCTCCGTCTTGCAGGCCCTGCGGAAAGCTGTCTAGTAGAGTTTTCCTTGTGGACTGTAGTCCAGAAAGGCTGGATATGGGGACACTGCCACCTTGGCTACTACTAGCTGATGTTCAAAGAGCCACTACTCACACCACAGCTCTTCCTGAGCACAGCACCACACCTTTCTCACATTGAGCAGTTGGAAGAAAACCCAGTAATGCAGAGCTGTGCCTACAAACAGGCCTAAACTGGTGGGCACCAAATTCCTAGAATTATTGTGGCTCATTGACCTTCGCCTTACCCCCTTATTTCTAAACTTTACCTCAGTAATATGTCAAGATAGTGCTGTGGAGTTTCTTTCTTCCTTTTTCTTTTTTTCTCATTGAGTGAGAAATGTCTCAATTACGGGGTTAATTAGTATTGCCGTTTAAACCAAGAGCAGAGTTTCATTAAATAAATGCATCTTGTTGGTAATGCTTTAATTAATGAGGTAATAAAGCCACTGTACCAACACTCACACACACTTTGTGCAGGTTAATGAAATCCGTGGATCTACTCATTAAGCATTAAAATGTTTCCCCTGTTAGAAGGCTCCCCTCCTATTTTCTGTTATTAAATTTTCTTCATTTTCTTTGTACGTTTCCTCCCATCACTAATGAGGTTCTTGTTCCTGTATTGTGTTATGGGAACGAGGAGCTCTAATGATGTCTAATTAGGTTTGGCTCTTCCTGCATAACAAAAAGATATAACATTTGACCTCCAATTTGTATTGGCGTTAAGAATGAGGGTGTATCCAGACCCACAGCAAGTGTATTGCATATCACTGTTTCAGTCTTTGTCCCATGATGACCACAACGACCCATTCTTTCATTCTTCTCTACTTCTTGTTTGGATGTGCTTCCTGAATTGCAGGCACTGGTATGGATTTAACTTCCTTCATAAATGCTGAATTTCTTTCTACTTCTGAACTCCTGCAAACATGGGTTGCCTCCAGGTAACCTATTATTGAACATTCATTCTGATTTGTTTGCCCAAAGTTTTGGGAGAGACTAGATGATGTCTGCTATCTACTGAGCATTCGTTCGGATTTGCTTGTGGGGAGGAGGTTACATGATGTTGCATCAAGCAAATGTTAATCCACACTTTTGAGTGCATTTCCCCATTGTGTTCTTTATTGCAAAATGTTTTGGGTGTGGGTGTGTGTAAATGGGTTTGCTGGGCAAGAGCACCAAATCAACTCTAATTACACAACTTGAATTTGCCAGTATGTGATATGGAGCCACTCCATCACAACCCTGTCTCATTCCACTGGCAAGAGTGTTGCAAAATCTTGTTCACCTTTTCAGTGATAACCTGCCAGGAGGAGGCTGCTGACTTGGTGGAAAAGACTCATATGATCAGCTGTAGTCATGTGATTTCTGCTTTCACATGTTGTTGTTCAGTCGTTCAGTCGTGTCCGACTCTTCGTGACCCCATGGACCAGAGCACGCCAGGCACGCCTATCCTTCACTGTCTCTCACAGTTTGGCCAAACTCATGTTAGTAGCTTCGAGAACACTGTCCAACCATCTTGTCCTCTGTTGTCCCCTTCTCCTTGTGCCCTCAACCTTTCCCAACATCAGGGTCTTTTCCAGGGAGTCTTCTCTTCTCATGAGGTGACCAAAGTACTGGAGCCTCAACTTCAGGATCTGTCCTTCTAGTGAGCACGCAGGGCTGATTTCTTTAAGAATGGATAGGTTTGATCTTCTTGCAGTCCATGGGACTCTCAAGAGTCTCCTCCAGCCCCATAATTCAAAAGCATCAATTCTTCAGCGATCAGCCTTCTTTATAGTCCAGCTCTCACTTCCGTACATTACTACTGGGAAAACCATAGCTTTAACTATACGGACCTATACCTTCCCAGCAATGTTGGATTATGCCATTTTCTGTTTGCAAGCCCTACTCAGACATTGGTCGGGTTGCTATAGCACAGGAGTGGGAAACAACAACAACAACAACAACAACAACAACAACAACAACAACAACAACAACAACAATTTATTATTTATACCCCGCCCATTTGTCTGGGTTTCCCCAGCCACTCTGGGCGGCTCCCAACAGATTAAAAGCACAACAAAACGTCAAACATTAAAAACATCCCTAAACAGGGCTGCCTTCAGAAGTCTTCTAAAAGTCAGATAGTTGTTTGTTTCATTGACATCTGATGGGAGGGTGTTCCACAGGGTGGGCACCACCACCGAGAAGGCCCTCTGCCTGGTTCCCTGTAACCTCACTTCTCGCAGTGAAGGAACCGCCAGAAGGCCCTCGACGTTAGACCTCAGTGTCCGGGCTGAATGATGGGGGTGGAAACCTTTTTGACTCCCTGGGCCAGATCCTGATCATACCAAATTTGACAGTTGGATGGGGCCACCTACCTGTCAATCACATAGCATCACAATGATGTTAGGGCTTCAAAGCACTTTGCAAGCAGATGCTAAAACAAAGGGGTTTCCCCCCCCCCTGTGTTTTGGCAGGGGATTCTGATGCAAACCCCTTCCTGGAATCCCTTGATAAAATGAAGGAAAATGCCTGCCATTTTAGCAGGAGATTCCATGCATGCCTATTTCTTAAAGCCTGCCTCCTTCCAGCAAAAAATAAAATAAAAAATGATTGAACTATCTGACAGGAATGGAATTGACTTGGCTACTTCTCTTATGCTTGCTCAAGAAATTATATTTTGAGGAACAGATGACATATTCAGCTGTAAGTTATTACCACACAGCCACATTTGAAGCCAACGTTTGTAACTAAAAGCCCTGGGAGGGTAATATCCATGCTGGCAAATGAAGCAGTTACTAATGTACTCAGCCAACACAGATCCCGATTTTCTCTCGGAGGCTTATACAATGTACACATTGCAGCTATTGTTCCTCATCCCTAATCATACATCTCCATTTTCCCCAGGGCCATTTTGTGGATCTAGAAGCAACAGCCTATTATTGAATTTTGTTCTACCAGGAGGCAATTTGCATCTGCTTGCTTGGGGAGGTGATAACACCATTGCCTTTGTTTTCTGATTAATTTGTTTAATTATTTGCTCCTTCCCTTCAGTGGCTGTGGATTTCCCTTGGATTCTTCACAGTAAGATTCAGTAGTGGAAATTTACAGATTGGTAAAAAAAGAAAGAAAGAAAAGGTAGCAGAAGAAGCTGCATCGTCCCATGCTCCAGAGATTTGAGAAAACTGATGAACAGTTAAAACAAAAATATCCACGCTCTATTTTTCACAGCTGGAAAAATGGAATACAGCTATGCATTTGCTTCTTCTACATCCATTCTTGCTCAGCTTGCCGATTGAGATTTTGGTGTGTTAGTGTGAATGGAAGAACATGCAATTCCATTGAATTCTGTTTGCAGCTCTACGTACAATAATTTCATGCCACAACCACCTGGCTAGTCTAACCCCTTAGAGGTCTAAAGACAGATCAAAATATGGGGAGCTGTGCACAATGGTTCAACAGTGTCACACAATGCTTGGGAAGGGTCAGTGGTACAGCATCTGCTTTATATGCTCAAGGTCCCTGGTTCAGTTCCTGATATCTCCAGGTAGGGCAGGAAACCCTGCCTGAAACCCTGGAGCACTGATGATGATTAGCATAGGCAGATTAACCTGAGGGCCAAATGAGGCCTCTCTTCTAGCTGGAAAACTTACCTGGAAGAGCTTACCTGGTTAATCATTGAGGGGGCTGTATCATGGGAGCTTACCTCTGCTACCTCAGTCACAAGGTGTTTAGCTCAGAATCACATGAAAGAGATAGTATTACAAGTATATGCATATGCTAACCTGGGAGGCATCCATGTTGGGCATGTAAACTCTTTGTTCCAAGCTACTGAAGAGAATGGATGTGTTTTCTCTCTGTCTCCAGTAAAACAGCCTGAAGCCAATGGAGGCTGCAATGGAGAAGAGACAGAGTTTTGATTTCTAGCTCAGGATGTAATATAAGTTATCGTGCCTTATGCTGGGAGCGGTATAAGAAACTATGCAACTAAGCGAATGTAACTTTTATTTGTTTTAAGTGGTTTAGAGTTTGAGTTCTGTAAGTAAAGCTTTTGAACCATATTTTTGGGCTGGATTATTTTTATTTCAATACAGAAGTCAGTTTTTATTGACCCAGCGGCTTCCACATGCACAATATTAATGATCTCAATAGTTTGTACAGTGGTACCTCCGGTTACGGACAGGATCCATTCCAGAGGCCCGGCCGTATCCTGAAAAGTCCGTAACCGGAGGCGCCCTTCAGGGCATGCGTGTGGCACACAGAGTGGTTCTGTGCATGCACACGCGGTTTGCCGCGTTTGCATCCCGAAGTTTACGTAAGCAGAGGTATGACTGTATGTGTAAACCTCTTACATTTACTGCACCAAAGTCACTCACATACACTTTGGTCTCTGGTACCACCTACGGTATCATTAGTATGCAGTCCCTGGAAGGCTGCCCATGGGGGAATTCTGGCTCCCCAGCCCTGGTGTAGGCATTACTCACCTAATAGACCAATGAATCTGACTCGACATACAGCAGTTTTCTATGTCCTTCCACACACGCTAAGACATTAACCTTAGCACCAGATGTCATGTGGCTTTAGGCTCAGATTCTGGATACATGTCTGCATTTTCAGAAGCAAGATGCATGGGCAGCTCAGCTATCACCCAGGCACTTTTGAATAGCAATATTAAAGAATACTTGCATGCCTTCCCACTTGCCTGAGAGATGAGATGTTCCAGGGACAGGACTACTAGGTTCTGGTGTCCCTTGTTTGACTTGTGGCATTTTTGTACTTCCGGTTTTTAAAATAATATACAGGACAAATTGAGGCAAAATGTAGGCCTTCTGAACCATGCACACCTGCTACCTCGTCTTAGATCTCCCCGGAGATACCATGAACCCCCAAGGTACCTTCAACCAATTTGGTGGTCTCTGTTTCTCTGTCATTCATCCACCATCCCAGCCCTGTCCCATCAGCTGGGTGGAGTAGCATGCCATTCCCTAAAGCTCTGATATGTGTCTTGTTCCTAATGGTTAGCTCCAACTGAGAGAAGATCCAACACCCATGTTGAGCTATTAACCAGCAATCTATGTGATGCAGGAACAGTAGATACCATGTAGACCAAATACTGAGCTAACTAATAACTGAGTTATTTGCATATCAAAAGAAATTTCCTGCTTGGCAGGAAGTTTCCTGCTTGGCAGGGGGTTGGACTGGATGGCCCTTGTGGTCTCTTCCAACTCTATGATTCTATGAAAGTAGTTGATGGTAAATCTAAGCAAATTGGCTTTATTTGCCTCTTGCATCCGTTTCTTTCATATGTTAAAGGGGACACTGTGTCAGGAATACCACCAGAGAAATATGAAACTGTGCTCTTATGACTAGCGTAATGTGTTTTTAATAGTCATCAACTTAACTATTTATCTTGTCTGCAGAGGCACTACATGATAGATTAGCTTAATTGTCCACTGCGATTTCTAACCAGTCTGCCTGTCTGCACCCCAGTCCTTGTGAAATAAATGTAGCCTCCATTACAATGCAAGGCACCTTCTTTTCCTAAAATCTGAACATTTCTCATAATTCCCATAACCCATTTATTATTGCAAGATTTTTCACTTCCATATAATTCTGGGTAGAAGCATACTTTTCTCTCTGCTTGCTGCATTCTGACTCTTGTGGTAGTTAACTAAGCTGACAGCTGCAGAAATGAAGTGTGCCCCCGAGGAATGGTTTTGATGCAAATATAGTAACCTGTTTGTAACTTTTATCATTACTGATGCTGAACTTGCTTTGTTATGTGCATCATTGTACCCAATGTCTTTCTTGACTCTGCTTGTTAACCACACAGACATTTTGGTTCTTCACGATGCCTGCCTTGATCTGTGGCATACCTTCTCTCTGAGCTTCTACTATTGTGGTTTTGACTAACTCCCAAGCATCTTGGGAGTTTTTACCTATCTGACTTTTCCTTCCAACTTTCTTTTACTAATCACCTCATACTGAGAAAGTTTTTGAATACAAAAGTGACTATGTTGGACCTCTTTGGCAACTGTCCACTTACACATAATCACTGCTTCAGTCGGTTTAATGACGCATCTTGCACCAGATCTTGGGCAACACTTAAGATGAAGCCCAGGGTCACGTTCCCCCTGGTCAGTTCCATGACCAACTCTTCTAGAGCACAATCATTTAGAGCAGGCACCCCCAAACTTGGCCCTCCAGAAGTTTTGGGACTACAATTCCCTTCATCCCTGACCACTGGTCCTTTTATCTAGGGATGATGGGAGTTGTAGTCCCCAAACATCTGGAGGGCTGAGTTTGGGGATGTCTGATTTAGAGCTGTGGATCCCGATTAGCTAAGTATTGCAGTGCTTAGTGATAACATAATAAATGACACAAGGAGGGAGCTGCAGCCCAAGATAGGAATAGACGTGGTAGGGAACACCTAGCTACTTTAAATGAATTCAGATCTCCAGGGCCTGATGAGCTGCACCCAAGGGTACTAAAGGAGCTTGCGGGTATACATGGGCGTACCCAGGGGGGGGGCAGAGGGGGGCAGCTGCCCCCCCAGAAGGCAGCCCTAGAAGCAAAAATGATCAGCGTCCATTCAAAGCAAACCTGAACGACCATGGCTTGCCCCCCCTAGATGGCTTGCCCCCCCCCTAGTTTTGATCCTGGGTACGCCCCTGTGTGTATACCGGTAATCTCAGAGCCTCTATCTATAATCTTTGAGAATTCTTAGAGAACAGGTGAGGCAGACTGCAGACTGGAAGCAAGCAAATGTCCCCATCTTCAACAAGGGGGAAAAAAGAAGATCCAGGTAACAGATAAATAAACTGTCAGCCTGTGAACATTTAGAAAAGGATGCTGTGATTGCTAAGACCCAGCATGGGTTTCTCAAAAACAAGTTGAACTAGATGACCCTCAGGGTCCCTTCCAACTCTACAATTCTGATCCTATAATTCTATACTGAGGTGAGTGGGAAATCTGGTGCATCTGAAAAATATATATGCTCAAATGAAAAACAGACCATGCTCAAACACTGTGCCTGATTGTGCATGCCCCCCCCTCTCTCACACACACTTTATCTGTGTGTTTGTGTATGTATATGTGTGTCAGTATATATTTATATATCGGTGCTGGATGAAGCAAGCACTTTGGAATTCACAGCATGTTTGCTTTGAAAGATACAAGCCTGTATGCTCGTATTCCTGGATTTGTTCCAGAGAATATTGATTCTAAAGATTTCCTCCTCAAACAAGGAATGATCCAGTGTACAGCATCCATTCAGAAACATACTTTGCGGGGGGAAACATTAGCGTCTACCGATAATGGTTATTATACGCTGGCCGTTCTAGAAGATGTTCCCTCTTAAGAATACGCACATTCAAGGACGTAATCTCTTTCCCTCTTCTCCTGCGTGGCTTATCCTATCCCACCAAATCATTTAACACACACAGCTTTCGTGCAGCAGCAGCAGAAATCTATCTCCACTTAGCTGTTCATCACAGCCAAGAACAATGCTCTGAGAAACTGGCAATCTCTTTCCATTTTGTTTGGATGGCTGCCGCAAGTGCGAGGCACACTTTCTGTATTGATCCCAGGGCAGCCTGGAGTTTTGAACTCTAGCTAATAAAAGAGGGCCATGTTAGCCTGGGGCCGTATGGCCAGGCCTGTGCTTCAACCGTTGTCTACAGCAGGAGGGCTGCAAACTCTTCACCCTCATTAAAAATAGAAATAAAGAAAGTGTGGTTTGGAACCAGAGTTCCTCTGACTTTATTCAGGCTTAGCCACAACTGATAATAATAATAATAATAATAATAATAATAATAATAATAATAATAAAAAATTATTTGTACCCCGCCCATCTCTGGGCGGCTTCCAGCAAATATTAAAATACATTAACATATTACAGATTAAAAACTTCCCTAAACAGGGCTGCCTTCAGGTATTTCCTAAATGTATGTAGTTGTTGATCCCTTTGACCTCTGATGGGAGGGCATTCCACAGGGCGGGTGCCACTACCGAGAAGGCCCTCTGCCTGGTTCCCTGTAGCTTTGCTTCTCGCAGTGAGGGAACCGCCAGAAGGCCCTCGGCGCTGGACCTCAGTGTCCGGGCTGAACTGACCTTTCCTCTGCGCTTTCCAGGCACAGTCTGGGGCAAGAGGTAAGTGGGCATAAACCCTCAGGCAATATTGCTATGAAACACCCTTTATCCAGCCACTGTTTCTCCCAATGTCATTAAAGAAATAATCTCTTTCCTCCAAACAATGCATTTTAGTGATATAAGATGGAAATATATAAAAATGTCCCCAAATAGTATAAATTACGATTTTTTAATTTTGTGCTGTCTTAACTCAAAGCCATCTAAAAGTGTGCCAAACCACTACAGTATTTTCCTGCGTATAAGACTACTTTTTAACCCAGGAAAATCTTCTCAAAAGTCGAGGGTCGTCTTATACGCCGGGTCGTATTTCTTATACGGCGAGTATATCCCAAACTCTATATTTTAACTGGAAAAGTTGGGGGTCGTCTTATACGCCCAGTTGTCTTATATGCCGGAAAATACAGTATATCATAAACTCTTTCACTATTTTTTTTTCTTGCTGAAATCATGTAACTCAAATTCTTATATTTCAATTAATCTGAAATTGGACAAAGAATATCGAGGGTCCAATACATTTTTTTTAAAAAAAAGAGAATTTAGCAAAAACTTCCTTATATTGAATACACATAAGTATTTGGCATTGTAAAAATGAGAGAAATAATAAGAATACAACAAGATAAATTGTTGCATTCTTATTATTGATAAATTTCACAAAATTCCAAAAAGTGTCCAGAATTTTGTCTCTTTGCTTTGCTGGCCATGGAAGGGCATATTGAAAAGTGGTGGGTCGGGGGTGGGGGAGAGAAGCTCATTTTGCTGCCTGCCAGCCAAATTACAGGGGGTGGGAATGGAGGCAGGAATGTGGGGGAATCGGCCCATTGCTGCTATGTTTGTTTTGCTGCCTGCGGGCACATGGAGCAGGCAGCTACCTGAGAGGAGCCTCAGTTGAACAGAAGGGAGATGGGAGCAGGATATGGCAACCCTTTCTTGTTTCTGCTGCTTGCTATACCTTTTATTCTATTATTATTATTATTATTATTATTATTATTATTATTATTATTATTATCCTCATACATCCCTGATTTTGACATAGTCACATTTATTTGCCCCCCCATGGGTGTAGACAGGATTTTTTTTTGGGGGGTAGGACTTTGTTGGGGGGGCAGAACGGTTGTGATTGGTCAGTTAGTTAAGTATTTCTATTGTTTTACTTGATCTGGGGGAGGGGAAGCTGCTTCTTTGCCCCCCTTGGCTACGCCCATGGCCCCCCAAAAGGGCTGCACATGAGGACCCGCATACCATAAATCTGCCACTGCATGCGTACACACATTTTGGTAAGTTTTTGGATCTATTGTGTATATATGCATATATTTGGCTCCCACCTCAAACAAGTGGCCAACTAATTTTTAGCAATAAATAAATTATTACATTTTTCTCTGGCAGGATCCCAGCGGTGGGATCTAGCCTATTTATTTTTCTATAACAGGGAGCTGCAGTCTGTTCTGTTCCTGCTTCAGGACCAGTAATGATGATTCAAAATATTGCGGTGAACCTTGTCCTTGAAGTAAAACTCAGAGAAATGTCACGATCTGCACTCTTTCTCTGGCAAGGATCGGATTCTGCTGTGTGAATCTGAATTAACAGTGGTGCTTCCCAGCCGAGCTTCCCAATAAGAGCACTGGTAGGGAGGGTGAGACGCCATCCCTGAGAAGGACCCATTGACAATGTTACGCTTCATACAAATAAAACTGCTGGAATCCAGTGAGATGATAAGGAATAGCTGAACCTTGCTTTGTTTCCTTTTTAGGTATTCCAAATGGGAAAAATTAAATGCAATGTGGGGAGGAGCTATGGGAACAAATGTGCTCCCTAGTTGTGTAGCAGAAGGGGAGGCCAGTTATGGGTGGGTGGGGTTTCTTTGCTGTGCCATTGTATTGTGAGTGAAACAGTGTTTGTATAAGGTATGTTTACATTGCAATGTAGCTGAAGCAAAATTCCAAGTATGTTGGAAAATGTACTTGGCCAATAAATTATTCCTATTCCTCTTCCTATTCCTGTTTCTGTTGCCTTTTCACTTGTATAAGACCCGTGTCTGCAGCAGGGAGCGTTTTGTATCCATGGATCCTGTGCTTTTCCCCCACCCAGAACTTGCTGGAACTCATTTCCGGCACCTTTCTGGCAGGGGTGTACAAAGGAGGGTGGGGGTGGGGATTGCGGTTCGCCCCAGGTGCCACCCTGACGGGGGGTGACAAAATGGCGGGTGGTACTCATCACTGCGGGGCCTGCAGCATGCACAAGCCACGCGTCTCAGCGTCCGCAGGCTTCGTGCTGTCTGCCCGCTGCCTCCCCCCAGCTGTAGGGCGGCTGAGGCCCTGCTGCGCCCCCGTCCCTATGGGAGGCATGCCCCATCCCTATGGGTGCCGCACCCTGTCCCGTATGGGCGCCGTGGCCACGTTTCATCCCTATGGGCGCCGTGTCTCATCCTTATGGGTGCTGCATGCCCCGTGGTGCGCGGCGCCCATAGGGACGGGCTGTTCCCCCCCGCCCCTGGGCACTCCACCCCAGGTGCCCGAGAGGCTTCCTCCGCCGCTGCTCTCAGGTGGGCACCATTGCCATTATATAAGAGAACGAGGGAGGTGTTCATGGTGAGTTCTGGCACATCTTTTCATAGAAAAATAGCGCTGCATGGAGTTTTAGAACCCAGCTTAGGAACATAAGAAGCTGCCTTATACTGAGTCAGACCATTGGTGAACCCAGCTCAATATTGTCTTCACTGCCTGGCTCTCTGTCGAGGTCTCTTCCTGCTCTACCTGGAGATGCTAGGGATTGATCTCAGGACCTTCTGCATGTAAGGTTTATGCCATACCCACCAACAGTTCCATTTTAAGCGGGACATCCTGGAATCACAGAAGCCAATCCCGGTATGAGATACTCTAATACTGAGGTGTGGCATTTTCCCTTCCTGCTTCCCCAGGCTTCTAAAACATGCAGAGTCTTAAAACCATGAAGTTATTATTATTTTACAGTTTCCTCTCAGGGCTGAGAAAAAGAAATGCAGGTTCCTGCAGCGCCTCCTTGCCTGCCTTTACAGATGCTTTGCAGTTGTGTTCTGTTGCATAATTAAAGGCAGCAGCCTTCAAGACAAAGGCCATTTTTCTAGGCATTAAATTGATTCTGCTTTAACAACACAATAACACTGGTAGAATTATGTGCGAAGCCACAGGGCTCAATAAAAGCCTATTAGCTCTTAACACGGTAGGCACCTTTCTGTTCCCGTTGTTGGATTTTGGGTTGGACACTTATTGGAATGGAGAAAATAAACATTAAGGACTTTTTATGTGCTGCTGCCCTGACAACTTTGTGCCAAATCGCCAGCAGATGCCAACTCATTTCTGCTATGCAATTGCAGCTTAGCGCTGTGGTAGCTTATTCTCCTTAAATTACTCCACCACACAGAATGTTGGAGAAACTTGGGTTAGACTGGGAAGGGGACACAAAGCTTCCTGACCCCATCTCTGCATCCTGTTTTCCTCTGGAACCTCTGAATTTTGAACTGTTTCTTAAATGTCGTTTAGACCCTGCATAGCAGCATTTTACATTCTGCAGAAGCCGCGTGGCGGCAATAAGACCCTTATCATCACGAGGCTGCCTACGTGTCAGCGAGACAAAAACAAAGCTCCCTGGACAGGGCCAGATGGTGGAGTTAGAGAAGATCCTGCTGGAGCTTGGCAAGTCCAGAGGAGACAATAGCAGGAAGGTTCTTGTTGGACTGGTTCTGAAATGTATTCCCTCCACCCCTGATCCTGATCCTATTACCTGAGAGAATGTTGTTTTTACTGGTCAGACGGCTAAAAGTATAGATGTCCAAGGGTGTGGAGGGCCTCCATGCTAATACATTTATGTGGCTGTTAATGCTGGCCTGGAGCATTATCATGTTATCAGCCTACTGCACATAGTAGCTTAAGGCCTCAAGTGAAGGGGTTTTTCATTATCCTCCACATTAGGCTATAATACATGAAGCTTCCCACAGAGTGCACAAAATCCTAGAATTGTAGAGTTGGGAGGGACTCCGAGGGTCATCTAGTCCAACCCCCTGTAATGTAGGAATCTCAACTAAAGCATCCATGACAGATCACCATCCAACTTCTGCTTAAAAACCTCCCATGAAGAAGAGTCCACTACCTCCCGAGGGAGTCCATTCCACTGTTGAACAGCTCTTACTGTCAGAAAGCTCTTTCTTATGCTGAATCAGAACCTGCTTTATTTTACCTTGAAGCCATTGGTTCAGTTCCAACCCTCCAGAGCAGGGGAAACCAAACTTGCTCCATCTTCCATGTGACAGCCCTTTAGATATTGGAAGATGGCTGTCATATTTCCTCTCGGTCTCCTCTCATCCAGGCTAAGCATACCCAAATCCCTCAACCATTCCTCATAAGGCTTGATTTCCAGAACTTTGATCTGACCAGGGGCAGAGGAAGGTGGGGGTGATGGGAGCGCCCCGCCCCCATTGGTGCGATCCCGGGGGTTCCATTGCGGCTGTCCTTGCCTGCATGAGCTGGGCGCCCTACCCCTAGAAAGCGTACCCCGCCCCTTTGGGCGGTGCGCCACACCCCCGGGCCGCGTGCCAGCCCCGCCCCCGCCTGCTCCCCGCCCCTGGTGCCGGAGAACGAAGCTCCGCCACTGGATCTGACCCTGCTGGAGAAATATCTGCATTGATAGGCAATTTCCTTTACAATTCTGGTACGAGAAATGGCCCCATCTCAGCAGGGACTGGCTGCCTGCCAGCTACTAACAATGTCATTGGAGGGTTTTAGATTCCTCTCTGTCTTTTGTTACGCAGATGAAGTTCCTGAGCTCCAGGAGGCCTGAAGACCTAGGCCTGCCCTGCATGCATACAGCCCGGCTTCGGCCTACAATGCCTGCATACATAACAGGGTGCACGCCATTTAGCCCCGCCCCCTCTGTGGTGCCACCATTATTGGACATTCACTCTTCAAATTGCTCCATCTGTTCCAGAAGTTTGCTCTTCCACTTGTGGAGGGCAGCATGCATGGGAACAGTGACGTGATGGAGGGGCAGTGCCCCTTCCCACTCTTCATGGACTCTAGACCCACATGAGCAAGCTGAGCACCTCTCCCTTGACCTCTTTTAATTAGAAGCCTCCAAAAGTTGCCCCGTGAAGAAGGAGAGCTGAGAACAAACCTACAAGGCAGACATGCAGGAATACTACAGAAACAAGAAAATAAGGGCTTTGTTTAAGGAGATTAAGGAGTAAATTGAACTGAAGCCGAGTAGAAAAATGTCACGCCTGCAGAGCGGCTGCATAGCCCCTTTGTAATATAACAGTAACAGGCGCAGTAAATTAGAGGTACCTTGAAATTAAAATTTCTTATTGAGAAAACTTGGTGCTCGTGCTGTTGAAAAACAGGTCATGAAGCAATTACATGGTGATAAAGCTTCTGGGCTTTTAATCAATGCTGGAGGCTGTACTGGGCCTGCCTTTTTAATTTCGAGGTTATGATTCTTAAAAACCATTCTAAACTTATTAGATTAAAGATATTTCTCTTTTTCCCCTCCCCAAGCCCTGTGACCTAGGGTGAATTACCTTTCCACTGATATTTATTGTGTCCCAGAAGATGTATACCTAATCTGTTCTTAGTCCATAATATCTGTTCATCAGGCACTAGGGGAAGAGGCAACAGTTTTCTAAGGGAAAGCCTTTTGCTTGGGAAAGTTGCTGTTTTCCAGGGACCCTGAACAATAAGCTGCTTTTTAAATGTTTTCAAACTGAGATTCTTCAATAGCCTCTTGTTCTCAGTGATCAATGTTATTTATAATAACCAGCTCTGCATGACTAGTGTAGCCCTAAATTATGAGTAAATTAGGCTGCAATTCCGAGCACACTTACTAGAATGTATGATCCACTAGGCACAGTGGAAGCTATTTCTGGGTAAGCGGGCATAGGATTGTGGGTGGGGTTGGCTGATCTCCTGAAGCTCAGACCATGAAATTCCAGGGAAGAAGCCTGCAAACTAAGAGGTTGTTGTTGTTTGTTGTTTAGTTGTTTAGTCGTGTCCGACTCTTCGTGACCCCATGGACCAGAGCATGCCAGGCACTCCTGTCTTCCACTGCCTCCCACAGTTTGGTCAGACTCATGTTGGTAGCTTCGAGAACACTGTCCAACCATCTCGTCCTCTGTCGTCCCCTTCTCCTTGTGCCCTCAATCCTTCCCAACATCAAGGTCTTTTCCAGGGAATCTTCTCTTCTCATGAGGTGGCCAAAGTATTGGAGCCCCAGCTTCAGGATCTGTCCTTCCAGTGAGCACTCAGGGCTGATTTCCTTCAGAATCTTCTTGCAGTCCATAGGACTCTCAAGAGTCTCCTCCAGCACCATAATTCAAAAGCATCAATTCTTCAGCGATCAGGCTTCTTTATGGTCCAGCTCTCACTTCCATACATCACTACTGGGAAAACTATAGCTTTAACTATACGGACCTTTGTCGGCAAGGTGATGTCTCTGCTTTTTAAGATGCTGTCTAGGTTTGTCATCGCTTTTCTCCCAAGAAGCAGGCGTCTTTTAATTTCGAAACTAAGAGGTGGTACCTGCCAAATCAGGTGGTAGAGCCTGGTAAAGATGATCTTAAGGGCAGGTTCCTACACCAAATGAGAGTTTTTCCTAGTGTCTAAATACTCGTGCACACACTTTTGTGTGTATCAGAAATACATAGACAGGATAGCTCAGCAGGTAGAGCATGAGATTCTTAATCTTGGGGTTGTAGGTTCGATCCCTACGTTGGGCAAAATGATTCCTGCATTGCAAGGGGTTGGACTAGATGATTCTCACGATCCTTTCAAGCTCTACAATTCTAGGATTCAAGGACTTGCTCCTAGATCAAATGAAGCTTTGAATTCTAAATGTGGTCTAGCTGCAACTGAAGCATACATCTCACAACACTATACTTCATGTTTACTTGAGCATGTAGATGAGCAAATAACTATGGAGGCTGCAAAAATGCAGCCTGCAGCCTCATAATGCAGGTAGAATTCCTCCTCTAGAGGCTGCTGTTGTAACGGTAAAAGGTTGCTATTCCCCAGAACAGGGAAAAAAAGGTATATCCCAAGGAGTATTAATCCAATGTTGGTTATTGACTATGGTAGATTTCTTAAGCAAAATTCTTAAAATAATTAGATTAATTAAATGGGTATATTGTGTGCAGACATCTGTTTACAAGCCACCAGTACAGCAGGGTTGAAGTCCACATTGGTGACATCTCGATCAAACATCATCACTAATTGACAATAGACCAGATTAGAAATTAGGCCTGGGGACTGAAGAAGGCATATGCAGAAGAGAGATTAGAAGGGCAAAAAATAGGAAAAAACAACCTATTTCTTTTCTCTGGCACATTCCATCTGCTTGTATATCATAAAAATAATCTTGCCAGGTTTATTGTGGATGAGGCTTTCTAAAGGCAGAAGAAGAGCTCCGCTGGATCAGATCAAAGGCTCATCAAGTCCAGCATCCTGTATTCCCAGTGGCCAGCCAGTTCCATATTGGAAGCCAGCAAGGCAAGCAGGACTGAAGTCCAAGAACACTCTCCTCACTTGTGTTACTGGTATTCTTGTGTTGCTGGTATTACTGATACTCAAGGTTCCACAAAGCCATTGTAGGTTGTCGCCACTGATAGCTTTATCCTCCATGAATGTCTCTAACCCCCTTTAGCAGTCCAAGGGTACATTCAGATGTGGGAAGTACCTTGATAGTTTTCCTGATTATAATGCTAGTGCTTTTGTCCTGATTTCTATTGCTCCTTTCACACTGGACTACCTGTTATGGAACGGTGGCATTTGGACCAATATACCGGCATGTTGTGCCTAATTTTATTCACGTCGGTGGGGGTGGTGTGACACAACAATGAATGCCATAGGACAGGGGTCAGCAAACTTTTTCAGCAGGGGGCCAGTCCACCGTCCTTCAGTCCTTGTGGTGGGTCGGACTATATTTTGAAAAAAAAATATGGACGAACTCCTATGCCCCACAAATAACCCAGAGATGCATTTTAAATAAAAGGACATATTCTACTCATGTAAAAACACCAGGCAGGTCCCACAAATAACCCAGAGATGCATTTTAAATAAAAGGACATATTCTACGCATGTAAAAACACCAGGCAGGCCCCACAAATAACCCAGAGATGCATTTTAAATAAAAGGACATATTCTACTCATGTAAAAACACGCTGATTCCAGGACCATCCACGGCCTGGATTTAGAAGGTGATTGGGCTGGATCCGGCCCCCAGGCCTTAGTTTGCCTACCCATGCCATAGGATAATGTAGCTACTCCTCCACCCTTTCCAGACATGCGTACTTCTGCTCCCCCATGAAAACAGGAGGAAAGAACTGTGTGCTGCTGCTATACCACCCCATATCTCCCCTCTTTATGCCTGTGATTTTATGGATTAATGGGGTTGCAAATGGATTCTCTCCCTGGCCCCCCGGAAGTAATTAACTCAGAGATGAGTGCTAAAATTCCATTATATTCCACTAGATTTTGGGAAGTGTCTTTTACGTCATGTGAAATCTCAAATACAATGCAGAAGTTAACAGTCATGGAAATGTTGGGGGAATGGAAGAAGCCGCTGTGTGAATGCAGCCCAAGTTGGGCTACCTGGTGGCACTGTGATGACCCACCTGTCAAATCTGATCTTCAGGGGTGGGGGGAGAGAAAATGCTTCAGTCAGAGCTCCAACATTCTGCTTCCTTGCACAGTGCTGAATTTCAGTATTATGAGAGAGGGAGAAATCCATCTCCCCTATCCACTTTTTCCACTTTTATGTATAATTTTCCTACACCCAGCTGGCAGTGAGAAAGACAAAAGCCAGGGAACTAGTTGTGTGTGTGTTAGCTGGCAGAATCCAGAGAGTGGGAGCTGTGCTTGATTTCTGTTTGAATTCAAGGCTACGACTAAGGGAGAAGCAGGACCTTCGAGGGTTCCTCCAACTTTGGCTCAGGTTATATGTGTTAATAAACCATATATCCTAAAAACACCACAGTCTCTGCTGTTCCTCACTGAACCCTAGGAAGTTCCTGGAAACCCTGGAATCTCTCAGCGCTCATGTCTGTGCAAATTGTGGGATTCTCTAGCTGGCAGTGCTTGAAATTAGACCTTTCCCCTTGATGTCACCTGGCTGGGGGGGGGGGTCTTTCATGTTGGAATCTGATCAGAAAAAAACAGGTTGCCTGCTTTTTAAGTGAGTTGCATCCAGTATGAAAATGTCAGCATCTCATTCCTCCAAACACTTAAGAGATGAGCTTAGTATTGTTTTACCTGCATATAAACATAACCATTGTCATTAAAGGTTTAAGTAGAACATCGATGCATTATGCAAATTAAATGTGCACAGGTTTCCCACAGGACGCAAAGATATAATTGACTCTTCCCAGATCAGTTTTAATGGCTTAAAATAAAAATAAAACCCATTTGTTTTTATTTCCCTCTCCTAAGTGATTGTCCCTTGGCCTTTCTTTACACTAAGAATGCTAAATCATTGTCTGTTTGTGTGCAGCTGTGATTCTTGTTCCTGTCCCCCCCCCTTTGTTGAACAGCATCCAAAGCCTACGGAAACGCAGCAGAAAGGTGGTAAGATGTGGTTTAGTATTTCCTTTGCGGGGATGGTATGTTGTCCAGAGTCCAAAAAAAGAAGAAGCACTTTCCCAGTTCCATGGGTTTTTCGTTTCCCTTCCTCCACTGTTCAGTCTGGGCCAACTGGCAACTTTAAATCAGTTAAATTATTTAAATTTGCTAATAGAACAGAATTAAGGATGTAAAAATAAAATAAATCCAAAAGTTTAAAGCAAGTTTCAAACCAGCCAGGTGATCCCTTTTTTGTGCTCTTTTAAAAAGACCGGTCTGCTCAGTTAGGGATGCTCCGTGTGGAATGGCCCCAATTGTTTTGTAAAACTCAGCCAAATGGAAGAAGTAACATCCCCAGATGCACCTGTTGCTTCCTGGTGGCAGATTGTGTGAGTGTAACCCATATAACTGTGTTATATCACTGCTAAGAGAAAGCAGCTCTTCCAAATGTTGCTTCTTCTATGCCAGGGGTAGGCAACCTAAGGCCCGGGGGCCGAATGCGGCCCAATCGTCTTCTAAATCCAGCCCACGGACGGTCCGGGAATCAGCGTGTTTTTACATGAGTAGAATGTGTCCTTTTATTTAAAATGCATCTCTGGGTTATTTGTGGGGCCTGCTTGGTGTTTTTACATGAGTAGAATGTGTGCGTTTATTCAAAATGCATCTCTGGATTATTTTAGTCCGGCCCACCACATGGTCTGAGGGACGGTGGACCAGCCCACAGTTGAAAAAGGTTGCTGACCCCTGTTCTAGGCTAATCAACTGTTTGGGATGCCATAGTGAGTATTCTCAAGAAGATGAGCCTTAGAAGACAACAAAGTTTGGGTTCGCAGCCTGCAAAGACTCTGATGTCCACATGAAAACCTTCACGAGCTGACTTTCTTGTGTACATCAATGGAGTGGGTAGCTCTGCACCTATTTTACTGTTTGTGTTATGGAGCCTCCTTATTCACTGAAGAAAAAGAAGAAACTTCTAATGTGGGTGATATATTAATTGGTGCTCCTGCATCTGCAAGAAATTGGGTGACTGAATATAATTTTGCAGATCTGTGGTGGAAATGTTTGCTTTGGGGGATAGAACTTCTATGGTAGGTGTAGCCATTAAATATCTTATTGCAATGTTGGAAAAACTATCGGAAACATCTTGAGGTCATCTGGAATTTAGTAAGCACAGTGAATATATTAATCGCCAAGACCTGGTGAGATGCTGACACTGAGAGAATGCTTTTTATGACTTTGAGTCTAGTGTTAATGGCTAAAGTGATGTGATATGCTCAGCTGGATAATGGCAAGCAGTGCGGGGAGACCTGTGGAAGGACTTCATGTATTACTTTCATGAAACAATTATTTTAATGTAGATATGAATTTATAGAAGGCCTTTGCATTATTTTTTTTTAAAGTCTGATACTGAAGTGTGGATAAGCTTTCACAATATGCAGAAGAAATGGCATTGCAGCTGTTTCTATGTATATTAATTCTATTTTGCCAGCTATCAAAAATTGTATCTGCAAACACACTCAAATCTAATATGAATACAGTATATGGAAAGATAACTTTGTCCATTCTTTCAGCATTCAAATAATATCTTTAAAAAACACCCCTACATTAATACCTTGGTTTTGAAGTCCAAAATTAAACCACAGCTTGATATTTATAAAATACAGAGGGCATAAGAATTTTTCCCAGTATGGTTGTAATTTGAAAGAGTGGTATAAACACATCATATGTGTCTAAGCCAGCGTATCTGGGGAAGAGGAAATGAGTGGTGTGTGGTACTGTGAATGTGCAGGAATGACACATATTTTCTGCTAAATAAACCATGGTTTATTATTATAGTTATTATAAACCATGGTTTATTAATCTGAGATCATATTTGAACTGCCCAATATTAGAATTACAGTATAACAGAAACTAGGACCTAGACTGAGTGGTATGTGCTGAATGAGATCCAGAGGTCAAACATGTACAATGAGCACACAGGTCTCTCTGTGGGTAAAGTCAAAGAGTTCTGATTCTGAATGCTACTAGCTGGGTAAATAACACCGGTCCTGAGAGATCTACATTGGCTCCCAGTACGTTTCCGAGCACAATTCAAAGTGTTGGTGCTGACCTTTAAAGCCCTAAACGGCCTCGGTCCTGTATACCTGAAGGAGCGTCTCCACCCCCACCGTTCAGCCCAGACACTGAGATCCAGCGCCGAGGGCCTTCTGGTGGTTCCCTCACTGCGAGAAGCAAAGCTACAGGGAACCAGGCAGAGGGCCTTCTCGGTAGTGGCGCCCGCCCTGTGGAACGTCCTCCCTTCAGAGGTCAAAGCGATCAACAACTACATGACCTTTAGAAAACACCTGAAGGCAGCCCTGTTTAGGGAAGTTTTTAATCTGTAATATTTCAATGTATTTTAGTGTTTTTTGGAGGCCGCCCAGAGTGGCTGGGGGGACCCGGTCAGATGGGCGGGGTACAAATAATAAATTATTATTATTATTATTATTATAAATCAGTTCTGCTCATTCTGCAGCCCACACATTGACTAAATGTTGGAGTTGACTTTTATTTCTGAAACAATCTTTTGCTTCCCTGAGATAATTCTAGTTCCTCAACCAGTTTCTGAACTTTGAAAATATCTGCTGATCTGGCATTCTTAAATAAGTGGGTTGATGATTTATTACAACTTGACAAATGAGCATATATAAACTCTTTGACCATTTCTGACTGTACCTTCTTCCCACACTTAAACTGCAGATTTTGCTTCTGGTAATAATAAATCTGCTGCTGAATACTTAGACTGAACAGAGTTGAGTGCCTCCGACCTAAAGCAACATTCTACATTTTACAGTCAGGAAGTTAATCTACCTGGAGGGTTTGGTTACTGACAAATGGAATATTTCCTTTTAAGTGACAGTTTCAAGCTACAAGATGCTTAAGCTCTGGTTTTACTCATACCTTAATATCTTCTGGCCATAACAGTTCCTTCCGCCATTGCTATTTTATCGCTGCAGAGAAAGAAAACTCAGTGGATCTATAATGTGACTATATAATTATTTTGTAGACTCAGAAACACTTTAGCATTAAATTATTAAGGGTTGAATTGACCCCCAATTAAGTAACTGTAAACAACAACAACCCAAAATGTATTCAGATGATCTGCTATGTGGGTTTGTTGTTCATAATACATGAATTAAGTTATATACAGAAGATCTTGTGTCATTAATGGGAACGATGTTGCACAACAGAGCCTCTCTGGTTCAGAGTGACTCCACATCCCAGAAGTATATGTTCTAGAAAAATCTATGCCTTTTATGGAGGCATCAAAATTTAGAGTACAACATAAATATAAGAATGGTATTCTAAAGTAAGATAAAGAGAGGAGAATAAGTTACAAAATATGAATTTCAGCAGTATACATGCAGGATCTCATTCAACGCAGGCAAGTGAATTATGCCAGTTAAATCATCTGTGCATTATATTACAACAAAACCACTTAATGCCGTTCTCCACAAAGTAAGCATCCTGACCCTTTGCTTAATACCACAGTGCTGGACATGTTATTTTCATGTTCATCCAAGAATCAACCTCCCTTTCTGACCATAAGAAGTGGTGCAGAGTGTGTGTGGAGGGGCGGGGGCAGGGGCAGGGGGCTGTGGCCACAGACACGTTTTTTAAAGGGGCCCCATGACAGACTCCCTCATCAGAGCCTGGCTCTGGAGTGCAAGGGAGCTGCAGAGACAGCTTCCTTGCACGATGGCACAACGCCACCAGCCACAACTCCACTCCCGGGCCAAGGCTGACCTGGAGGTGGAGAAAGGCTGTGCCGCATGCGCCCCAGGAGCGCTTTGTGAGGTGAGCTGCAGCGGGCTCCCTCCATGCCCCGCCCCCTTGGGAGGGGGCGCCCCATGCAGCCCCACGCAGACAGAGGTGTTTTGTGTTCCAAGTTCTTGAGTCCAGGGAGTGGAAAGATGGCCTGTTCTGGATGAGGTTGTGCTCCCCTGGAAAGAGCAGCTTGGTACAGTATTCCTGGATCCAATGTTATCATTTAACACTCAGGTGACCCTCTTTGCAGCTACAGCTAGTTTACCAGCAATGGCCCCTTTTGAACAACGATGACTTGACCACAGCATCCCACACCGTCCAAATTGCAGCAGCCAGATGACTGGCTTGACACTGAGTAACAGTGTGCCTCAGTATCCATATAAGAAATAAAATCATGCTATATAGAGAAAAAAAAATAGGTCATTTGAGCTCTGCCCTTTAGATACTTTCAGTTTATGAGATACCTTTTCAAGAAGGGCAGTTTGCCAAACCCTAAAGCACCAGCAATCCAAATTATTAAGATGGAAAGTCTTGCAGGGCTCGACAAAGGAGCTCCTGGCTGCTGTTGAGAGATGTGATAAATTCTATAATTTTCAAGTACCATTCTGTTTCAACACCCTCTGAAGTTCAGATGGTGGTGGCCTGGGGGGAGGACAGGCTCTGTGGCAGTCCTAGCTCATTTATGGTTCAATCCCACTCTGGATTATTGTGGGGGGCAGGAAGGTAATAAATCTAGTAAAACAAAGTATGTAAGTAAGGATATCTGTAAGTTTGTAATATATAATGTTATGATTGGATGTATTAGTTTTGTAAAATTTTTCTTTTAAATTTGTATGTTAATGAGTGTAAGTTTTAAAATTTAATAAAGTATTTAAATTTTTTTTTTTAAATCTAGTAAAACAAATATATGTTGGGGTCTCATCTTTGCCGTACTTTTTTTTTTTTGATGACCATGTCCTGCAAATGGAAGAATAAGAATGAATGAAAATTATCTGTTTCATAAACCCGGTGTGGTCTCTTCTTATTCTCTCTCTCTCTCTCTCTCTCTCTCTCTCACTCACACTCACACACACACCTAGAGCCATAAAACATGCTACCTTAATTGGCTTCAGGGAGACCCCAGGGAAGATGGAAGGTTGATTGATAAAGGGCAGGCTTGTAGAAACGATCCCTCTTTTATCTGGTGGCAGCAAGTACTTTGAAAGGGAATAGTGAGATGAGTGGAGGGGCATATTCTGTGCTAGCAGGGAACGCCCTCATCTCAGACAGCATGGGACGCAGGCTGGCTGGGAGGTGGCCATCGCAATTGCCCCTTCGTTTTGCCTAACCCCCCCCAAACAGAATTGGAGGATTTAAAAAAACACACACACACACCAGGAATGATAAGAAATTATTCTTGAAATGAGATGTAATTATGCCAGAGAATGAAAACACAGGCTTCTTGCCTTTGCCCTCCTTATGGCTATATTAATATGAAACATTAATCATTAAGGAGAAGAAAATTAGTTCACCTGAATTGATCCTGAAGCTGAGCAGAGAAGTTAGGCGAAATAATGATTGCACAAAATTTCTTGCAAAGCAATCATTCTCCTTGACTAATTTTGCTAAAGGGCACTACTTAGCAAACTCACGAGGAGTATGGAAGCTGGCTTCTGCTTTCCCATACTGGCGTCTTTCGTATACGAGAAGAAGATGAAAGGAGTTCATGCTCCCATGCGGCTAAGTTCAGGGATGGAGGATTCTCAGGTGACGGAAAGGCTGATGTTGGTGTTATAAGAATCATTCCCTGTGTTCAGTCATGGGCTTATTGTTATCACATGACTGTATCTATGTTTGCATCCCACAGAGTGGAAGGGGGAAGTGATGGCAGACAGGAAGACTTGTCACGCTATGTATCCCGAATATGTGCAGGTTGAAGAAGCTGATAAGCTCCCGGATGATCCTGGAAGGCGAGATCATGCCAGTCGGGCATGTGTCTTTGCTGTGTCTTTCCTGAGAGTAAAGACCGTTTCATAACAGTTGGTGCCTAGAAATTGAAAATGATTTTGCAGGCGTGGTTATTATATCTTCATATCCCCTATCTTGAGTTCAGAAATGTTGACAATGCCCATTTAGAACTTCTCTAGGTTTGCACATGTGCCTAGATTATAAAAAAGAAACAAAAAAAGGACAGATATACTATTTCCTGATGACCAATAATTCTTACTACCTCCTTGCTCCATAAGGTAAATCCAACATGTCAAGACTTTCCTTAGAATCACAGAATTGTACAGTTGTATGGGACCACGAGGGTCATCTAGTCCAACCCCCCAAGATACTTCCAAAAAACCCACATTCCTATACTATAAATATAACAAGATTACATAGACATGCAACATCCAATAGGAAAATAACAAGGGAGCATCACAGAAAGAAGCTGCGGTAATACTGGGCTGGCCCTAACATTAGGAGGGTGAGGTGGCTGCCTCAGGCAGCTATTTCGAGTGTCACAAAAGGGCAGCAAATTGTGAGTTATTTAATGTCTTACAGTATTTTTACTGGCAGGGAGGTTGCTATATGCTTTCGAGGAAATCACTCATTGGCTCCAGTGGGGGATTTCCCCCTGAGACATATAACACCTCAGGATCGCAGCAGGATCCCTCCCAACCCAATTCTATGCCTCCTCTGATCGTATTCATTATTAGTCCACCGCATGATGCAGTTTGCTTATGAAAAATTCACAATTGAAGACATGATTAGTTTGGCCCTCAACTCAAGAGCAAGTGAATGTCCTCCAGATGGGACACTCCGATCCCTAAGGAGCTGCAAGAAGCTTGGGTGCATGAACCAAGGATGAGATTGCACTTGCCCAGCTGTTCAATGGCACTACAGACCTGCCTCAAAGAACATGATGTATGATCAGTTAAGTGGGAATATAGCCTCTTATCATAGCATGTAATTCATTTGCATCTTCAAGAACAGATCAGAAGCTGAAGTGAGAAGGGCAAAAGTAAACAACTCCTTGAAAAACTCAAGGTGTGAGGAAACGGTCGTTCTTATTTGGAATGGAAGGCCTGTTTAGATAGCATTTATTTATTAAAGTTCTAGAATGGGTTGCTGAATGCTAGTTTGGCTGGTAAGGAGATTTAACCCATTAAAATTCATATAACGTGTCTGTGTCTCTACTTCAAGGGGAGGGAGGGACATAGCCATGCAAGCCCCTCTTCCGTCTTCAACTAGGAGGAGGCATTGCAGGCGTCACGACCGACCCTGCCTACTGGGCTGGGATCGGCCCTGGTACGCCTGGGAGGATTTCCCGCCCGCATCATCCTCGGACCGACCAATCAGGTCGACCCGGGGGCGTGTCTTGCTGCCTTTAAGCAGGATGCGGGTGGGAAAGCCTCCCTTTTTGCCCCGCTCCCCAGCTGATTAGGTTCACCCACCATCCCGCCCTTACACTTAGCCTTTGACCTTGCTATGGACTTCGGTTGGTTGCCTTGGTTGGCCAAGGGGCCTGGCAGTTCTTTTTCCCATCTGGATTAGCCATTCGGGTTTTTTCACCTACCTCATAGCAATCCGTCACAACTTTGGCTTGGCGGTTAGGCATTGGAAGAATACGTCATAGAACTGAGGAGGGGAGGTAGCGCCATCACCTGCCCCTATCTTGAAGGGTATTCCGGTAAATGGATTCCGGGGGCGTGGCCATGTCCAAAGCCTAGGGAGGTTCGGGCCCAAGGCACGCCCCAACGGTGATCACAGGGGGTGTTCCATTCGATGTACATCAATGGGGCTCCTTACTGGGGATTAACCCTTCCCAGACTTCCAACACACGGGTTGGGGTCGGATATAGCCTGTTAGGGTCCAATGCCTAAGCCAATACCGCTCTACATCCGTAACCAATAAAGTTGTGGCCTTCACGCCCATTAAAATTCATATAACGTGTCTGTGTCTTTACTTCAAGGGGAGGGAGGGACATAGCCATGCAAGGAGATTTAACCATCCTGGTCCCAGGAGCACATGCTGAGGCACAGAATATTGCCACTTTGATAGTGATTTCATTAGTGGAGTTTGACAAAAGCAGGGAGGCATAAAAATGATCAGAAACTTAGTTAAAACGGGTGTGATATATAAGGAATAAATGCTTTTGTATAATAAGTGTTATAGTACTGTAAGGTAAAGGTAAAGGACCCCTGGACGGTTAAGTCCAGTCAAAGATGACTATGGGGTTGTGGCGCTCATCTCGCTTTCAGGCCAAGGGAGTCAGCGTTTATCCACAGACATGTGGCCAGCATGACTAAACTGCTTCTGGAGCAACAGAACACCATGACGAAAGCCAGAGCGCATGGAAACGCCGTTTACCTTCCCGCCACAGTGGTACCTATTTATTTACTTGCACTGGTATGCTTTCAAACTGCTAGGTTGGCAGGAGCTGGGACAGAGCAATGGGAGCTCACCCCATTGTGGGGATTTGAACTGCCGACCTTCCGATTGGCAAGCCCAAGAGGCTCAGTGGTTTAGACCACAGCGCCACACACACCCCATATATAGTACTGTAATACGTGCTCAAGCTGTGGAAAAGTGTTTAGAAATGCTATCCCCTTCTGCAGCTGGAAAGCAGTACAGTTCTTTCCAGCACCTCGGAATTATACCACCCCACATAAAAGGCACATAACACCTGGCCTGATCTGAGACTTGATAGCAAGGGGTGTGGGGCTGTTTGTGTACGCAGGAGTTCTTGAAATGACCATTCCCAGATCTTATTTACATATATGTTGCTCCTGCTTCAGCATCGCTGCAAAGTAGAGATGGAAAGTACGGGTTGCTAGTTCAACAACTTCCAGATACACCTGCCAAAGCCAAAAAAAAAAAGGGGGGGAGTTTTGGATTTCTTGCTCCAAGCCATCTGCTGGCCTGAGTGTATTTGTTTGTTAAAAGTTGTAAATGTAAGGTGATACAATATTAATGTGATGTAATGGATGCAGGAGGGCATTTTGCAACAGACATTTGCTTTGGCTGGCTTCTGCCAGATGCATCATAAAATGACAGTGTTGTTAGCAGTAAACAGTTTTAATTTATACAGGTGACATTTAAAATGCAAATCAGACCTTAAGATAATTGCTAGAAGTATGGGAGCCTCTGTTGGTTTAGGGAACATTTCCAGTTTCTATGGAAATTATGTAAAAATATAATAAGGAGATCAATGAAGGAACTGATGTTTCCACAGACTTGGCTGGACTTCTGCAAAGTCCCAGAGTCTCTCCCAGTGTAAACAGTGTGAGTCACTTAGTTGCTTGGTATAATTAATGTATTGTGGTCCATTTCATGTTATACAAATAACTTCAGCATAGAAAACCCATTTTGCACATCAAATCCATTTAAGAAGGAAAACAGAGGTAGTCACCCCACACATTCAATTTAAGAAAGGAAAGGAGATTTACAAATTTCTTCTTAAAAACTGGCTGTGCTCTACTGGGATAGAGCAATGCTTACCATGCAGTCTTCTGCACATCTGCTCAGAAGTAAGTCCCATTCAGTTCATTGGGACTTACTCCCGGGTAGGCATACAGGATTGCAGCTTTAGCCTTTGGCAGCGGAGGCGGAACATTGCTGCTGTTGCTTGCTCCTACATCCCATTACATGAAGAGTCCTCAATGCCAGGCAAGTGTTTTCGTAACTGTATTTTCGAATGATTGCTACCTGCCACCAGTCTATGGTGGGAAAGAATAAAAGCAAGAAAACACCCCCACTTAAAAAATAAATAAATCTTTTGTGTTTCCAGGCAGACTTGGGCAACCACCCACTGGCAATTCTGCCATTCTTTAACATTTTCTTTTCTGCTTCAGTGGCACCAGGTGGCTCACACTCTGCAATTTCCTCTTGTCTGCTCTGCCTACTTGTTTGCTCTCTTCCTGTCATAAATGCCTTCTTCAAAGGGGGCAGCATTTGCCTCATATTACACTCTCAGTAGGAGGTGCTGTTGAAAGGATGGCTGCACACATTGCTCTATAGGAACCTTGCTGAAGGCGTGCTTGCCTTCGCTGTGCTCTCCTGTATATTTGTAAGTAAAGCAAATGAAGGATTTACTTCCCTAGGTAAATCAGTATACAGGTAGGGATGCAGCAGCTTAAACCATGTTAGAAATCCATCTGGACGTATGGCAACCCATGTCGGTAGTGTCGTTTTTGCCGATTTCCATTAAAAAACCCATCAATTTTTTTGCGATTTTGCCCAGAAAGCTCAACAACTTTTTCACTTTTTGAAATATGGCAACCCTAACCCATCCATCTTTCACCTTCCCTCAGCCTTAAGTTTCATGGCTTGCGGAAGTAGGGAGAGTCTACAGAATCAGTTAGTCATGCTTGTTGAACCCCTGGGTGTTGTGGGTACCATGCATTTGGCTTTCTCTGTGGCAGGAGATGTCTGTGCTGCAGCTGCCCTCTGCTTTGTTTGACGAAACATTATTTTAAAACAGCCCGGGGCTCTCTCCGACCTGTCTTTCTCACAGCATGTCTGGATGCATGCCACACGATCCCTTTCTTCACATAAGCCTGGACATCTGTTGCCTTTGTTGTTGGATCTGCAGGTTAATTTTCATGTCCAGCATGATGCCCACTCTTGCCTCTTTCAGTCAGAAGATGAAATTGGCAGGGAAATTTGATTCAGGTTGCTGGGAGCCAGCAGGCGGAAGCATCCTTTTGCAGTGGGGAATATATATATATATAGTTTTGCCTCACAATATGCCCTAACCTGTTTGCTTTAACCATGTAAATTCAACTTCCTACCTGAAATTAAGAAAGGATGATGACTACCTGACTGTTGTTAACAAGGCTTCCCCGCACCGTGATTACAACACACACACACACACACACTTATTGGCTGAGGCTCTTTGAAGAAGAAATAGGAGGATAATGATGTTAATTTTGGAACAGGCCACACTGAACTGCAAACCGCGATCAAAGTCCATAGCTATGGGTTTATTTAACCTGGGTGGAGGTGCAACACTACATCAGGGTGCTCATAAAGGTAAAGGACCCCTGACAGTTAAGTCCAGTCGCAGACGACTCTGGGGTTGTGGCGCTCATCTCGCTTTACTGGCCAAGGGAGCCAACGTTTGTCTGCAGACAGTTTTTCCGGGTCATGTGGCCAGCATGACAAAGCCGCTTCTGGCGCAACGGAACACTGAAACCAGAGCAGTGCATGGAAACACTGTTTACTTTCCTGCTGGAGCGGAACCTATTTATCTACTTGCACTTCGACGTGCTTTCGAACTGCTAGGTTGGCAGGAGCTGGGACCGAGCTCACTCCGTCGCGGGGATTCGAACTGCCGACCAGAAGATCAGAAGATCAACAAGCCAAAGAGGCTTAGTGGTTTAGACCACAGCACCACCCGCTGTTCCCCAGGGTGTGCTCATACTAGTGCTTAAAATTTGAACAACTTATGGCCAAAATATCTGAAAACCCACCTCCTTCCCTTCAGACCTTCTCTGGTGTCACGTTAGGCTGAGGATGCCCTCTGGGCAGTTCCACCACCCTCAGAAATGGTGTGTGTGTGCAGGCCTGGCCCACCGATGAGGCAGGGTGAGGTACCCATTTCGAGCAGCAGAGGCCCGAGAGGTGGTGCGTGCCTTTGCCACCAGCGGAGAAACAGCGCCATCAGAGGCACAGGTTTCTAGTGAGATCTTCACAAAATCTCACAAGATCTTATGGAGCATGTGAGATCTCGCTGGAAGCCATTGCCATGCTTCATTTGCTGCCACCGCCACTTCACGGGTTGCGCTGCACAGTGCAGATAAGAGAGGTGCAGTGCCAGTGATGGGTTTTGACCAAATAGAGCAAAATTATATATCAGGAGGCTTAGTTTGGTCCAAATCGAGTATACACTTCCAGAGTTAATGCTAAATACATCACTTCTGGTAAATGAGCCACCATAGCCGCTAGAGGGCTTTATATCCCCAACTTTTTAGACTCATCTACCCATGTACTATCTGAAACCAAAGGGACACATTGGTTGCCAAATGTGAAATATATTGGCATTATTTTCAGCTTCCTACTCCACTACTTGGGACTTTATAGTGAACGGCAGGTAAAAAAATTAAAATAAGTTAAATAATACTACTACTGAAAAGCAGCCCGCCCCAGCTGTGCTCCTTCATACGTTTTTGGACTACAACTCCCATAATTCTCTGGGCCATTGGCCCAATGACATCTGGGAACCCAAGGTTGGGGAGGGCTGGGGGGGGGAAACAGTGAAAGGATTTGTGCAGGAAAGTGGAGGACAAGCAACATCAGGAAATGGCACACCTGTGTCTGGTGTTGCGGGTCATTTACTGTTGGTGGAGCTGATTTTTTGTTTGGAGGGGGTGGAATGCTGAACTGATCAAATTCCCTTGGATTTGTAATCAGTTCATATATTCAAACATGGAGCTTGGAAGGCTACAGTTATTTTGCAATGCTATAATTCAGAAACAGTTATAAAAATGTTGAGGTTAAGAGAAGGAAGCGGAAAGCAGTATCTAATTGCAGTGGCAAAGAGGTATAGATTGGCAGAATGTAATTACCTGTGCCCAGAACATAGCAGTTAACTCTCTTAACTCCTACAGTAAATGCTGGAGGAGGTTTAATGGCCACGAGTAGTCAGGACCTCAATTTTATGCATTATCTAAATACACAGGGTGCAAAAGTAATTTAATTCAGGCATCACAATTAGAGAAACAATTATCTCTCATGTCTTAGGCGGACCTTTAGGTCAACCTGCCAATATCCTTTCTGATCATATTAAGAATTTTAAATATGAAATGAATTGACTGCCATCTTTAGGAAATGAATTGACTGCCATCTTTAGAAAAGGTCAGGGTTGTTTTTCGTGTGTGTAGTGCCCACAAAGACGCATCAGTGGCGGTGATCTTTCAAGGACAAGCAAATGCATTTACTCACTAGATGA
The DNA here is from genome assembly GCA_034641385.1 of Darevskia mixta. Taxonomy (NCBI): domain Eukaryota; kingdom Metazoa; phylum Chordata; class Lepidosauria; order Squamata; family Lacertidae; genus Darevskia; species Darevskia mixta. The sequence continues at coordinate 8,061,882 of JAWWNH010000013.1, forward strand.
GCTTCCTAAACAAACAATGCTGGATGGGGTAGAAGGGCATGATTTAAGTGGGACTGCAGAGTGTTCAAAATTCATCTTTCCATCATTTGTAAATATTACCCATGTTTGAGAGTGCACTCTGACACCAGTATTTGCATGGCATATCAAGGAACATTTCAGAAAGTTCTGAACATACATAATGTACTGTATATGTATTAGTTCAGACAGAATAGAACTAATCTCATATCTCACCTGTTTATCTGCATGCTACTTTCCCTCAAAGTTGTGTCCAAACTGTCTCACAATGTAGGAAATAAACAATAACTTCAAAAACACTGGGAACAATAATCATAATATCAACAACTATAAAACCCCCCAATCAATAATACAAATAGCTACCTTGCTTTAAAATATTAAACAGAAGATAAACTGATATCAATGTGAAGTAGACTAGTACCATACAGAACATTTGGTTTGGTTCCAGGACTCAATTTTTAACACCCAAGAACCCCACCTGGGGCAGTGCAGACACTCCCAACCTGGCTGTCACCCAGAGGGGCCTTATGACCACTATTATAATGGTTTCTCACTTCACATGGTGGCCAATAACTTCCCTTCTTCCCTTCTAAATAACATACTTTCAGTCAGGCCAGGAGCTATATGCATGGTCTCACTGAGGTAGTGTCTCCCTCTTGTGGGGGCCTCCAAAGTGGCACATTGCAAAGGAATTTTTACCGCATGGGTCATCCCACCAAGCCATCCACTGCCTCTGCTGCTCAGGTAGGGCTCATAAGAAGAAGCCTCGCGAAGCAACAACAAGGTTTCTCTTCCAGCAGGGCTGGTGCAGCCTTCTTTTCATTGCGGGGTTAATCCCACTAAGCCAACCACTACCTCCACCATCCCATTTATTTCTATATGCACATTATGGAGTGGGAACTCAGCATGAGGCTGCCAGTTTTAGCAACAGCACCTCATTTCTTTTGCCATGTAGCTCTACCCTAAGGGCCCCTTTGCCCAAAAGGGCAGTCCCATGCCTCTTATGGCAACATGCAGTTCCATCCTCAACAGATTGCCTGATCAGTAGGCAAATCTAATGGTCAATGCTCTGCCCTCCACTGTTGGAGGCAGCAAAGCTTCTGAATATCAATTGCTGAAAGTCACAGAACAGGGGAGTGCTCTTGGGCTTGGTTTCTGCTTGAGAGTTTCCCACAGGCATCTGGTTGGCCACTGTGAGAACAGGATGCTGGACTCAACAGTGAGTCAACATTGTGATGTAGCAGTAAAAACAACAACACACTAACGGTTCTGCATCAACAGAAGTATAGTGTCCCAATCAAGGTAAGTAATAATACCACCACTCTATTCTGCCTTGGTCGGACCACACCTGGAGTACTATGTCCAGTTCTGGGCACCACAATTTAAGAAGGATGTTGACAAGCTGGAACATGTGCAGAGAAGGGCAACCAAGATGAACAAGGGTCTGGATACCAAGCCTTAGGACAAATGGTTGAAGGAACTGGGTATGTTTAACTTGGATAAGAGGAAACTGAGAGGAGATATGATAGCCATCTTCCAATATCTAAAGGGCTGTCACATGGAAGATGGAGCAAGCTTGTAGGACCTGAACCAATGGATTCATGCTACAAGAAAGCAGATTCTGACTCAACATGAGGAAGAACTTTCTGACAGCAAGAGCTGTTTGACAGTAGAACAGACCCTCTTAGAAGGGGGTGGACTCTCCTTCTGTGGAGGTTTTTAAGCAGAGGTTAGATGCCCACCTGCCATGGATGCTTTAGCTGAGATTCCTGCATTGCAGGGGGTTGGACTAGGTGACTCTCAGGTTACCTTCCAACTCTACAATTCTATGATTCTATGACTAGATGGGCCATTGGCCTGATCCAGCAGGTTCTTCTTATGTTCTAAGTTTTTTTTTTATGTTTTGAGAAGAGAAAACAAAAGACACACCTATATAAAGTGAATGCTGCTGGAGCAAGGCTGGTCACCCGTACATTGCTTGGCTGCCAGCAATTTGCTGTGACTGCTTTAAACAACCTTAAATTAGCAAAAGAAGTTCAATGTGTTAGTCCAGCCGGGGTCCAATTTTCTGGCACCTGCCCGAAGATTCTCACAGTTTGGACAGAAACATGACTGATTACTGATGCCTCCTCCGCTCCTCTGATTTGTAACCATTGCAATCTGAGGTGATCAGCTGCAGTTAAGGAATATCAGGGCAAGTGATGAGCCCGGTGAGGTAACAGTTTTAAAGGCTGACATCTTTAATCATGTGTCTACTGTGAGGCAATTCAGGAGTAGACAGTTCATTATACAAATGGAGAATTCTTGAAGAACTGCTTTTTTCCTGTCGAAAAATGGAGTGCTGTTGATTGCGTTCAGGGCGCCTGGGTGAAACTGTTGCTCTTCACTGCATTGGGCCATTCTCATTGTTTAAAAAGAACCCTTTTCCTAAATACCACTTATTTACAAGAAAGCTGTGGGTTTTGTTTTTGTTTTGTTTTCAAGTTTTATTGCTTCTTGAGAGAGTGACAGCAGAAAAGGCCATAATCTTGAGCGGTGGTTTGTCCCTGCTGAAGACCTGTCATGCTGCGGAGTGTAATCAATAAATCACCTGTCAGTTGTGGTTATTTTGCATTCCAAGTCGTGTTGGTGTACTTTTGTTTCGTAGGTCAAGACAAGTGTGGCTTCCATTGGCCAGTTAATACTTCCAAAGCAATGTTTATCAGCTCAGGAATATAGAAACCAGCCTTATACTAGGCCCCACAATATGCCCATCATTCACTGCTGCCTACCCTGACTGGTGAGGCTCCATATGTTTTCCCATCTACTTGTTTAAACCGGAGCTGCCAGGGACTGAACCTGCAACCTTCTGCATACCAAGCACCTGCTCTGCCACTGAGCTATGGCCCCTCCTGATTTCCTTTTAGCTTAACAAACACTTTCCTCCTTGAATTTCTCTTATATCAGAAGTGACTTCCTTTTAACATAGTGACAGGGTTAAGAATTGCCTCTCTCAAGGGAGCCAGAATACCTGTACTTTTGTTTGTGCATGTTGGGAACATGCTTCCTGATTGCAAGGAAATGAGCGGAGAGCAAGGACTCATGTAGGGACACAACAGGCAGCCTGACCTGAGCACAGATAGTTCTGCTTGAACTCTGAATGGGGAGGAATTGAATGATCAAATCACCTCCAATGCCACCGCTGGCCCAAGATAGTTTGCTGCTTAAAGAAGAACCTAACTGCCTACCTACCGGCCAACACTTTAAAAATTCATGCTTCCTTCATCAATCCTTCCCCAGGCTGCCATCTGAAACAGATTGATTCACCTGTTGCATAGCTAGCCTGGCTCATGCAACAGAATCACCTGTTGGAAGGAGGCAGGTATCTAGTGATGTTTTCCTGATATCTAGTGATGTTTAAGACCCCTGGTCTGAGAGCTATTGGCAATACTGGACTGGAAGAACAAAGAATCTAACCTGGTTTGAGGCAGCTTTTGATGCACCTATGGTAACGTTGAAATGGGCTAGGGCAACAGAGATTCAGGCATAAAGGTCCTAATTTTCATCCTTAAGCAACAGAGGTGCTTGATATTTTGTTGCCTAGATGGAACATCAAAATAGCAATGCTTAAATGTGATCAGTTTTTTTAATTCTGATTTTTTTTATTTTACCAATACTGTTTTGAATGGCATTTTGTATAAAACTAGTAATATTTCAAAAACAGGGTAAAAGGTTGTTGTTGTTTTCTGGAAGAGGGTAAGCCTGTTAGTAGCTGTACTGTATTTATTAGAAAATGTGTTTTACAAAGAATAAATTGCATTGAGGAAAAGACAGCATATGTAATGTAACAGCTGCAAAATCTTGTGACTCTAATTAAGGTCACAGAAATGCTGAATCATTGCCTTGTTAATTTGTTAACTCTGTTTCAAAGTGAGTGTTTGTGTGTCTTAGGTAGGAGGGATGGGAGTTAGAGGTTGGCTGGTTCTTTTGAAAAGTGTGGGAAACTTCAAGCAGATGCTGTGTCCAGAAGTGTTTGTGAGGATAAGCAAGCAATGGACTGATAACTTACAACATGCACTTCTACGAAGGAGTTTTGGAAGAAACAAGAAGACCCTCTCTTGGGCTCAAGGGAGAGAAATGCTTGTATTGGACTTGATATCCATAAATAACACTGCTTGTTAATAGCTTCCATCCTGCAAGTAGAGAGTAATTTTCAAAGTCTTGTATGTGGAGTCTATTGTCAGTTTGCAGTTCTTAGTGCAGAAAGTATTGATCTGATTTGTAGAGATCTTTCCTATTCTAATTAATTCAAGAAGGTTCTGGAAGTTTCTCTGTGTGAAAAAAACTTCATGATATTTGGGTTATTCCTTCACAGAAGCTGAGTACAGCTGGCTTAAAGTGGTTTTTTTTAATCCCTTATGCCAAGGTCATGCTGACGATAAATATAGGCCAAATATATGCCTGGGTTTCTCTTTCTCTTTTTATCTCTTTTCCTTCTGGTGTGGTGTTCTGTACATAGTATGCTTAGTGTTAAAAGTTTAGACTTATTATAAGTTATTGAAAGTTAAGTCTGCTGCAACTGGATGTCTTACGGACTGTGCCAATCCTGAATGTATTGGATTTGTAACCATTATGCTTATTTTCCTTCAGTAGCAGTAAAGCTCTGCTGGATGAAATATAATTGCCTCTGGTCTATTTTTTGGGGAATCCTGCAACTTGTCTACGTTTTTACTCTGCTAAATATACATTGAAATCTGCTCTGGATCAATACTGAGTAGAATTTCAATGACATCTATGTCATCACTAGGGATTGGAGGGTGAAACTGATGCTTCACTTTGCATGACTCAGAAAAACAGCGGACAAGGCCGGGTGGACCCCTCTCCCTGACTTTCCACCCACTTCTCTTGCTGCAACACCCCCTTCCTTTCCCCCCACTCTACCTCTTTGCTTGAACTTCTTGGAGAGCCACATTTGTTTTAGATTGGGCGGGGGGGGGGGGTGCCTACATAGTGGATCCCAGTTGCACACCTTGGCCCTCCCACTCATGGAGGATGATGGTCTCAGGTGATGAGGACCTGACAGAGGGAGCAAGGTCAGCTAGTGCATCCCGGCTCTCTCCTTCATTGCATGAGGACTAGAATGACTGGCTAGGGCTAAGGTGGCTTTGGCCACTTCCAAAATCCTCTTGGGCACTGCTATGCTGAAGGTTCCTCAGAACTTTTAGTGCAGTGGAGAAAAGTGGGAAAATGGGTGAGAGAACGGGAGGAGAACTTAAAAAAAAAAAAAGACAAGCAAATCAAAGGTGAATTAATTAGTTCAGCATTCTCATTCTAATGCTTAAGTAGCAGGAAGGTTCTATAAATAGCAATAGTTAATAAAACATTATCATTTCAGTGCCTGCATTTAGCAATCTGCTACGCTTAATGAATTTAATTACATGTAGCACAGTGGAATTTAGAAGTATTGTCATAAGGCAAGTGCTTACAATGGACTCTGCTGCCTGATTATATACTGCGGGCTGCTTTTCCTCCCATTCGCTTAATTAATATCGATTACAAAAAGTTAAAAGTCTTTCTTCTAATTATACAGCTTGCTCAAGTTACCCATTGCCCCGAATTCTTCATTCACCAGCCCTATTATACATACACTTTAGTTACACTGTATGCCTTAATTGCATTTTCTCTGCTCTCAACTAAATTATTATATTCCTTAATAATGCAGACTTCTGCCTGAATGTTGCGTTAGCTAGCGCTGGAATGCACGTGCTGCTGTCCTCCCCCCCCCCCCCGGCACACATGCCAAGCACTGTGAGAGCCACTGCTCAGAGACGCTATTCCACCTCGCTGGGGGGCACGTGTACTAATATTGCAATCATCTGGGGGGTGGGTGGGTTACGGAAACCCTGGCGCTAGAGAGAGGCTTCGTAGATTGCCTCTGCTTCCAGGCAGAGAAAAGATGTTACTTCACTAGGAGTCATCATTTAACTTGGCCGCATAGAGCCGGGTTCAACGAAGTAGTTTCACTAGCAGGATTCAGCACAAGGGCTTTCCCCCATCTCCCTCCCCCTGTGCTCCCCACAACCCCAAATCAGCTCTGGCAGGGGACAGCAGGCAGGGGAAAGAGGGCAGGGAAAGCCCAATGGTGCTAATGGGAGCCTTTGGACAGAAATGTTTGCACTGGCAGAAAATCTGTTTTAGCATGACAATGAATTCTGCCCATGTTTTGTGGTTAAAAATGTTGGAGAGCAGCAGCGGTTAGCGAAGTGGTTCATTGGTGGGAATCACTGTGGGGAAATGGGATGGAAAGGGAACGCAGGCTTTTACTGGACAGTGACAAAGAAGAGAAAGGGCATCTGAAGCAGCACTGTTCAAGCCTGTGGTTGCTTACTGGCTAGGAGGCAGTGGCATGAGAATAACCTGTTGATGCCAGTGAGTTCTACCAGCGAATCAGGCACCATAGACCTGGCATGGTGCTGAGATGCCCCAGATATGAAGGGTGGCCTTCCTCTTCCTTGAGATTGTCTCCCATCAGAGAAGCACCTCGTTGGCCGCTGCTGTTGTTGGACATCAGAACAATAACTACATAACTGGCTTGAAAATTAAAAAATAGAACTGGATAATTTAATTCCACCAATGTTAGTTTCCTGGATTTGCTTCTCTGATTGTTTGATGGGCTATATGAGGAGTGTCTGTGGAACCAAACCTGCTTTCTGGTTGATACAGCTTTCCATTATCTAGAGAACTGTATTTATTCAATTTTTATACTGCCCTTCGTCCAAAGAGCTCAGGATGTGACTTACCTTTCTTTGCCGTCACAACAACCCTCTGACGTTGGTAAGGCTAAAAGACAATAACTACCTTGTTTAGAGATATATGGTTTGTCACATCGGAGCATTATTTTAAAAAATCTGAAATTCACATGTAGCCCCCCCCCCCCGAGTGTGTTTCTGGGCCCAATACAAGCTGGTTTTACCTTAAAAGCTCTGAGGAGCTTTGGACCAGGTTACCTGAAAGGTCACCTCCACCCACATGTACCCACTTGGACTATGAAATCATCTTTGGAGGTCCTTCTGCCAAGGAAGGTATGGCAAGGAGCTTCCTAGGGAAAGGGCCTTTTCAGTGGTGGCACCCAAGTTAATGCTCTTCAAAGAGAAGTTTGCCTGCAGCTTTCCTTATACTCTTTTCAGTGCTTGTGAATATCTTTTTATTTTTTCAGGCTTCTTAGATGCACTGAATTCTTTTAATCCAGTGAATATTTTATCTGCTTTTAGTGATGTTTATATGTTTGTTTGTTTGTTTAACGTTTTATTGTTGTAAGCCAGCCGGAGAACACTGTTATTGGGTGGAATGCAATGTACTGTAAGCAAGAAAGTATACGGTTAACTTTGCCCTTGCCCTTATGCCTTAGCTTGCTGCTACTGCTGGTTTATGGTGCTGCTAACTCTCATTTCCACTATGCAAAGCTTGTTTTCCTTAATGTTCCTTTGTATGGGATCCTAAAGTTTCACCATCCTAGTCCTGGGTTTCCAAAGTTACTGAAGATTTTGATGAGTGCAACTTACTTCTCTTTGTAAAGCAAGTTTATAAGAAGAGAGAGTCAAAACCGTGTTACCATATGCGAAAAAAACAAGTTTATATTAAAAGATACTGTACAATCTGTTTCAAGTTGCAAACTCTTTATTTAGGAGTATGGTCTGACTCCAGAGTTTTATGCTATCAGTTATCTGATATCAACAGCCTCTGTTCTAGCACTCCAAACAGCCACTATTTATTCGCCTTTGCAAAATCTGCCTAACGTCACTGAGCTCACCAGTCATTAAGGGATTTGTTTGTGTTTAGACTTGTGTATAAATTCACAGGCGCCAGCCATGGAAGTCAAGTGGTGTCATTCCACCTGAATAAATGGATTAAGAGGAGGTTTACATTCTCCCCTTCTGCATTAATGTCTAGCTCCGCCATCACTGAGAATGAACAACTTCCAGCTACAAGCAGCTTAACCTGAGCTGACCTATTGAATTCCATTGATTCCTATCCTAGCTTAGTGTGGGCTTAATGCTGACATCCCTGTTTAAAGGAGGCTAGAAACAATGATTAAATCTATACCGGAGAAATCAAAATGCTTATACTTAACACATGTATCATCTTTATGGCACATGACAAATGCCTTCAAGATGTTCTGATGACACCCCCACCCCCTGCTGGTTAATTTTCATTATTAAACCATTTCCCCCCTCCCCTTAAGCTGTGCTATTCAAAGAAGTACAGAATGTTCTCCCTTTGACAGGTTTTTTTTTTGCATTTGCAGAAATGATTGTGTGTGAATGATCTGTGTGCTGGTGTTTTGGAAAGGGGGAAAAGTAGGGGAGATTACTAACTTAAATACTAGCCATTGGATCAGGGTTTGATTAGAGACCGCGGTGGTTCATACTGCTGATTGTAGAAGTAAATGTTTAGGATATAACCAGCTGATCTTATTTTTAGTGATTCACTCAAACAGTTCTCTAGTCCAGTGTTTCCCAACCTTGGATCTCCAGCTGTTTTTGGACTACAACTCCCATGATCCCTAGCTAGCAAGATCGGTGGTCAGGGATGATGGGAATTGTAGTCTGAAAACAGCTGGAGACCAAAGGTTGGGAAACACTGCTCTAGTCTATAAGCACAGGGTTACCAAGCATAGCTGCCAACTTTCCCCCTTTTTTGCGGGAAATTCCCTTATTTCGAATAGGATTCCTCACGAGAAAAGGGAAAGGTTGACAGCTATGTTACCAAGTCAAACAGGTGGGAGGCAAGGGAAGGGGCACCCTGTATATACTAGTTCACATCAGTGTCTTTTACGCACAATTGGCAGAAGAGACATCATAAGAATGCAAGTCATTATTTCTGCCTTTCCTTCTTACCCAGAAGCCATTGGCAGTGGCTGTGATGTCATGGAATATTCACAAAGTCTCTAATTACTGAGGGGGGGGGGAAATCAGTGCTGACAAACTGCAGCTGCTGTGAGGGAATTGAAACGAGCTGAGCTATAATTTTTATGCAGGGTCTAGAAACAGGGAACAATGTGTGCTATTATCTCAGGTCAACTGACCATGAGTACCAGGTCGCATATGTGTCTATTCCTTGCCTATAAAATGAGGATAACCACACTTCACTATGTTGGATAAGTATTATTGGATAAATAAACATTTTGGGAAATGCCCAAGTATGACATCAGTTGGTACCATAAACCTTGGCACATGTTGTCTTGGCTCTAGAAAGACAAAGTGGCCACATAAGGGCTAATGACTGCAGAATACAAGCCTTCTTTACACCTACCTGTGCCCTCCAGATGTTCATCGCCTTACAGCTCCCTACACTCTTGACTGATGGCACCTGCGCTGTGAGACCCCACTGCCCTGATCAGTTTGATGTCCACCACAAAGGAAAGATGGTGGTCCAAGCAAACAAGAGACCAGTAGATTTCTGGAGGAAGTATAAATTTTGAAGGATGGCTGCTGTGAATTTGGTAGGTTCACCTTTAAATAGGAATGGAACCAAATTTCTTCTCGTCCCCTTATCCACTGTTATCATATTTTTTTCACTGTGATTTAAGAAGTGTCTGAAAATCACATGTGTTTAGATAGAGTGGGGTACTTCAACTCAGTTCTTCCAGATTACTTCAGCCTAGATTTTTATTTTTTGTCAGGCATTCTTCCGTGCGTTTGATAGAATGTGTGTTCAAGTGACAGCAGCATTTGCACTTCAGTTTGAGGCGCCAGCGTTAAAAGTGGCGAATCTAATCCATCTCTCAGACAAGAGTACATGGATGCTCTTATCCGGGGCAGTTCTGATTCTAGAACAACATTAATATAACCATCTGCCACTGGGGCACACTTAGGAATGCTCTCATTCAGAATTTCTTTCATGTGCCCTGCTAGTTATGATGCCACCACATTGTATTGAATAAAAGTAGATTATTAGTACTCTGTGGGATTTTTGCTGATTAGCACTTGGCTAGGCAACAATCTCTCCCCACCCCCCCAATCACGGATTTATCTGAAGAGGCTCTCCCCTATTTAATAGCAGAGTGAATTAGTGAGAGGGCTAAAACGTTCCCATTCCTGCACATAGGATATTATGGAGGATTTGCTAGTACACTTTGCTCATTTGGCAAGCGTAGTTTCGTATTATTTATGATAGCACTTCAGAGCACATTTTGTGGTACATTATTCTTGCCCTTTTATTGCTTCATCACACTCTCATCAATTAACAAAACCTACTCATTAGCTCCATTCAAATGAGATTTAGTTATACGTTCTGCTTCTCTAAGGCATTCAGTGCAGGCTATTCTTTGGTTGGAATCCTGAATTAAAAGAATAAAGAAAAAAGCTTGTTTTCCGTTTTTGGCTTTTCCATAAAAATAAACATTTTGGCTGCGTTCTTGGTTTATTGTTTGGGGAATGATCAGCTATAAGGGGGTGGTTGGAAGCTAGCATTTCATGTTTGATTAACCACAGTGTGCTGTGTCATCCAGACCAAGAAACTGTGGTTAACAACAGTGGTTTTTGTAGTAGGGGGAACTTGTAGGGTTAAATTCTATGTCTTCACTGTGAAAGGTTGGAGCTGAGGACTCCACCCTCAGATTTTTCTTGTGATTTCTTTCATTTTCCTATAGAGTTCAGCTTACGATAGCCATGGGGCAGACCTCTATTTGAAGAGCTGTCAGAGGACGGCCAAAGTGGGTGTGACCAAACACACATCATTCATATATACACCGACCTCAGTTACGGATGCTGGAAGCAAAGCACTGATTTCCTGCATTGCGTTTTCCCTACAACTCCTTTCCTCTTTCAGTTGACTCATTGTTTGTGACACCGCAGTTGGGACCACTGCTTTATATACTCTGCTCATATAAATGGGAGAGGAGAGGGAGGGGGAAATCCCCGAAGCTAGGAAGAAATAGAAGGCTGTGAAATATGGCCGTAAAGCTTCCTGTTATTGTTTTCAGGCATAGTTCTGTGTTGAATTATAAAATGAAAAATGGGAATAATAGTGGGCACCAAATATTAGATCACTTTGACAAGGAAATTCATCGTCGGGAACTTTCCCAAAAAGATTACTGTTGTCTGCTCGTTTAGAGTCAGGAAGTTACTTTCAAAAAATTATACTTTACAAATCTACCTTTGTTTTTCATGGCATTCCGGCATGATTTAATGCCCTTCCGGCTTTCACTGCTGCTTTACAAAATACCCGCAGCTTTTCTAGTGCCGTGCCTCCTGCTGAGGATCATTATTCTGTCAGCTCTCTCTCTCTCTCTCTCTGTGTGTGTGTGTGTGTGTGTTGCAAGCAAGGAACTTTGAATGGGTTTAAGGTTCTGCTCTGATATTCACTCACTAAATGTGATTTAAGACCAACAAACAGAATATAATAATAATAATAATAATAATAATAATAATAATAATTTATTATTTCTACCCCGCCCATCTGGCTGGGTCTCCCCAGCCACTCTGGGCGGCTTCCAGCAAACATTAAAATACATTAACATGTTACAGATTAAAAACTTCCCTAAACAGGGCTGCCTTCAGGTATTTCCTAAATGTCATGTAGTTGTTTATCTCTTTGACCTCTGCTGGGAGGGTGTTCCACAGGGCGGGCGCCACTACCGAGAAGGCCCTCTGCCTGGTTCCCCCTAGCTTCGCTTCTCGGAGTGAGGGAACCGCCAGAAGGCCCTCAGCGCTGGATCTCAGTGTCCGGGCTGAACGGTGGGGGTGGAGACGCTCCTTCAGGTATACAGGACCGAGGCCGTTTAGGGCTTTAAAGGTCAGCACCAACACTTTGAATTGTGCTCGATGATCGGTATGTTGCTGTGAGTCCCTGTCAGGGAAAAAGATGGGTTATAAAGAAAATAATAATAATAATAATAATAATAATAATAATAATAATAATAATAATAATGAATTTTGTTACCTCCTCATTCCCTGAGACTCTTTCATCTGAAATGCCAGGCTCTCATTTAAAATGGATACTTCCTGAATTTCCTTCTTCCTCCTGAGCTCCTGAACTCTGCCTCTGCTGGCCTAAATAACAGAGTGCAGCAGTCTTCTGATTGGTTGATTTTAACCAGTGGCAGGCTATGCCAGGGACCTTTGTTCTGTGAGGCTGGGGTCCGGTGAAATGGACCGCAACTACTGCCCACCCAGATACTGGGTAATCGGCCATTTCCCATCACCAGAGGCACAGAACCTGAATGTGTGTCCCCAGCCAATTCATGACCAGTTCAGTCTGAAGGGAGCCACTCCAAGTTGCATCCAGTTTCCTGCACAGGGACAGGAACCATGGTCAATCTTCTCCATGTGGAAGTTTGTTCCCCTTCTGACTGAACCGATCATGTGTTGGCTGGGTGAGTGGGCACAGCTGGTGTATGCCTTGTCATTTGAGGGATTGGGGCTAGCCACTCCCATTCCTGCAGGCCGTTTCATGTGCTCAGGACTCCTGTGGATGGCATGTCCAATTAGGGCTACTTCCTCACATCAGACTTAAGTCATAAGCAACAAGCCATTTTCCCTCCCTCTTTCCTGGCATTGAGTAGCCTGTGCCATTGTGCTTCATACAATTGCACTTGGCTGAATACTTTGTGTGCTCTTGCGAGAGACGAAAAGCAGGCCCATTTTTTTTAAAAGCAATTCATCTGCTTCCTAATTATGGTTCTGACCACCAGATTATTGGAGTTGTGACCATGACAGGTAGGTTTGGCAGTGTTGTGCCCAACAGATGCTTGCTAGGTCTCGTATTGCACTCTGTATTATTAGGCTATAATTTGTTCCAAGAGAAGCAAACTGAGTTGTTGTTTTTTGCATAAATTTTCACATCTAAATCCCACACAGTCGTTGTGCTTTGGGGTTAATCAAATCAAACAAAGCAATCTAGATCCTTTGTTGAGCACGTTTCCACACTTTAGGTTTTTAGTGTAGCAAAGCACCCAGTGGCTACCCACTTTGTTGTGACTTCCCCCTTTAAAACGGTGCTGAGTCTGCCACATTTTCACAGTAGACATTGTGCTATGAATTCTTCACCCAGGAAAACGAGATTCTTTCCCCACTTCTGCAGCACGGTTGTGGGAACTGCCCAGGCGTCTCGTGAATAACATCCATGATTACATCAGAAAGTTGATCCACGCCATAACTTTGCTTCTATACCCTCTTGAAACATCTAGTTTTTAAAGTATAAATTATGTATGTCCCTGATGGCCATGCAACCTGTTGTGAAGCAAGCAGCACTGGAAAACCTATGCAGCCCTAGTTTAATATATTGTTGTGCACACTCAAATCTCCAAATGACGAGAGATGCCAAAGGTACACGTGCTTTCCCAGGGTTCAGTTTCCTTGGAATGAAGGTTAGTGGAGACTCGGATGTCTTTAGGATATATGGTTTTATTTACACACACACACACACACACACACACACACACACACACACACACAAACCTGGGCATAGGATGGAGGGGCTCACAGCATTACGACTCCAACAGATCTTAGTTCTCCATTAGGTTTCTTGTTGTTGTTGTTTAGTCGTTTAGTCGTGTCCGACTCTTCGTGACCCCATGGACCAGAGCACGCCAGGCACTCCTGTCTTCCACTGCTTCCCGCAGTTTGGTCAGACTCATGTTGGTAGCTTCGAGAACACTGTCCAACCAACTTGTCCTCTGTCGTCCCCTTCTCCTTGTGCCCTCCATCTTTCCCAACATCAGGGTCTTTTCCAGGGAGTCTTCTCTTCTCATGAGGTGGCCAAAGTATTGGAGCCTCAGCTTCAGGATCTGTCCTTCCAGTGAGCACTCCGGGCTGATTTCCTTAAGAATTGATAGGTTTGATCTTCTTGCAGTCCATGGGACTCTCAAGAGTCTCCTCCAGCACCATAATTCAAAAGCATCAATTCTTTGGCGATCAGCCTTCTTTATGGTTTCTAGGTTTCTTGGGAAGCCCTAAGCCACTGTTTGGGGTTCAGTACAGAGAAAAGACATGTCTCTGTCCCTTCAGCTTGCAGCATCAGTAAAACTGACAGACACCCAGTCCCCTATTGGCCTATTGTTCCCCATCCTAGTATGAAATGACATCCAGCCAAGTGTGGTGGGAAAAAGCCCACCCATTTGTCTCTATGGCAACCTCTTAGAAGATGTAAACAGCTGTACTTAACTGGCCAGCCAAGGCTGTTACTTTAACCCGCTTCACCAGGTTTTCCTCTTGTAGATTTTAACCTCGCAATAACAGGACCACAGGTTCAGAAGAAACCTCTGGGTATCATCCAGGCTGAGCCTCTGCGGGCCTATAACAATATCGAAAATCAAAGAGTGGTGAGCAATCACTTTCTTTGCACTCTGGCTATGTCTTGTTCTACCTCTCACTTTGTGGTATGTATGTATACAGTGGTCCCTCGACTTACGAAGTACTCGACATCCATATTTTTCGACTTACGAATGAAAAAAAGTGGCCGCACGCCTACGAATTTTTCGACATCCGAATGGAAATTGTTGCCAGTTTAGATGCGGTTTCCTCGACTTACGAATTTTAGATGCGGTTTTTTCGACTTACGAATTTTTCCGAATATTTTTCTCCCAATGCATTCCTATGGGAAATCGACTTACGATTTTTTTCGACCTATGAATGTCCATTCGGAACGGATTAAATTCGTAAGTCGAGGGACCACTGTATATGTATATATACGCTCAAACTCAGGACGAAAGGTAGAAACGTGTTAAGAGGAAGGCACACTTGGCAAACCCTCACCATGATAAACTCCCATCTGGAAGGAAGTGTGGATCCAGATTGGCCTCCACTTCTGGACTCACTGTTAAGACCGTGTTTACAGAAGCAATGGCGGAGCTTCATTCTCTGGCACTGGGGACGGGGAACAGGTGGGGGCGGGCCTGGCACGTGTCCCAGGGGTGTGGCGCACAGCCTGCGGGGGCAGGGCACCCAGCACGGGCAGGGGCAGCCGCGATGGAACCCCCCCGGATTGCGTCAATGGGGGCAGTGTGCACCCATCGCCCCCCTTCCTCTGCCCCTGTACGGAAGGCAATGTTACTCAGCTACGAGTGATCGCCAAAGAAGAAGAAGTATATATATATGTATTTATGAAGCTCTATCAGTGCACATTGCACTTCCCAGGTTACAAGAGAACAGGTTCCTGCCCCCAAAGAGCTTACAATCTAAAATCCAATGCTGGGAAAACAACAGAGGATGCAAAGGGGACCAGTGACAGGGGTGAGCAGGGAAAAAATAAGGTCAGACAAAATAAGATACTTCTTCACACAACACATACCGGTAGTTCAGTGATAGCCACCAACCTGAACAGCTATAAAAGAGGATGCAGTTATCAATGGCTGCTCCCCACGATGGCTGTGTTCTTCCTTCACTATTGGAGGCAGCATGTTGCTGGGAATCACAAGTGGGGAGAGGGCTGCTGCACTTCTGTCCTGCTTGCGGGCTTCCCATAGGCACCTGGCTGGCCCACTGTGAGCACCTGCAGAGGTTCCCTCCTCTCTGCTTGTCGTTTTGTTGTTGTTCTTCAAATACTTTGGGCAGCACCGAGTGTTGGTTTTATAGTGCAACTTTCACATGGAAGCATCCATTAGATAGTAGATTATGCCGGAAGTGTGAGTTTACAGGGAAATGTGCTAAGATGCATTTCTGAGGGGCTCCGTGAGAGGGATTGCATAAGAACAGTCACCCCGACCACCCACCCTCGCAATTTCCCCCCTAATAGGCATGTATTTACAAAGCAATTTGTATGCTGTTTTCACTGGTATGTGCATTTATATGCGATATGCATCTTTGTACGCCTTACTTGACTGGAGAACAGCATTGCAAAATTTGGAGAAGTGTGATTTTTGTGTTGGAAAGTGTGAATTATGTAAGGTCGCTTTAAGTGCAGATTGAATCACATGCCTCCCTGCTTTCTCCCCCTCCATCCCTCAAAAAATCATTGTTTGCACAGAAATGAATATTGTTTGCCAAAGAGAAGGGCAGTTTTGGAGCTAGAAAGAAACAATGGAACTATCTGTTTAAGGCACGTTCTGCATGAGTTGTGTCTCCCGAATGAGATGAGTGTTTGATCTTTTAGACATTTCCAGTCGCTGCTCAGATTTTCGCTAGCTTCTTGCTAGCTTCCTTTACCTCCAGAGCCAGTAGGTGGAGCTACAATCTTGGACAACACAAGCCAAACTCAAATATATTAATCAAGACTAAAGCTATGAGTGGCAAAACACACTGGAAGTCTTAGCTAATTTTTAAAACGCAGTATCAAGAAATGTGTCAATCTACAGATACAGCTGTGAATCAGTGGATCAGTTCTGCAGAATATAGAATCAAGAATATAATATAACCTTTTCCGCGTATTTCTTCTAAATGTTTAGACAGAACATTTTTCGCGACTGGCAATTTCAACAGACAATTAGCTGGTGATATTAATAACATGACAATCATTTCAATATAATATCCCCCCGACATATTTTTGTTTGCAAATCAGAATATTTGGGATGGCTGGGTGGGAAATGGTGGGAATATACATATTTTTAATTATCATGCTACTGCGAATAATTTAGATCTTTTGTGAGATCTCTCATGAGATAATTTAGGTGGAGAATGCAATGCTCCAAACCACTTCAGCATGATGTGACCCACACCACAGGGGCCTGCACACGGGCAGAGCAATTCATGTAGGTCTTTGCAGGGAATCAGCACCTGTGGTGGCCACCTGATTTGCCCGTGAATGCAGTGATGATCCTGGTTGAGCAGGGAATTAATCCTGGGTCCATATCCAGCATTCTCTCCATGTCACAACCCTGGCAATAATCTTTGGGGATAACATTTCACTTTCCAAAGGCAGTAAAAGGAACATGTGCCCTATTTCTTGGCAGCAGAGCCTGTAATTCATTTTAATTTCCCTTGGAATAATGTTCCGCAGCTCGCAGCCAACACACAATCCAATTCTGTAGCCATACTCTTGTACACTTCAACTTAATCTATAGGGTGAACTCAGAGGTTGTTAGCAATGGACACTGGCCAGAGCTAAACCATCAGTCTTCTTTTTTATAGAATGGATCTATCTTGAAGCCCGATTCCTGCCAGTTCTCGCAAAAGCAGTCACTGTAGTCAATGGATACATTATCCACATTCTGGACATAGTTTTGGGCTTGCAGCAAGATCACCCCCGTCTCCCATTCAATCAAGCAGTTGAGAGGCTCTAGACATCTGCTCCTGCTTGATGAGGCTAAGGGTGGGCTACTTGTAGAGCTGAGCTGGAAGCCACTGTCTAGAATAGACTCGGTAGGCTTTTATTCATGAATGATTGGCACAATTTGCATAACTTCCGCACGGATGCCAGGCCACAGCTGGTGGACACATTGTACTTAACGATGCCATTTGTGCAATTTCCAGCAAATTCCATCTGGGTTTTTTGGGTTTTTTTTAAAGCGCCTAGGATATTTTGGAAATGACCAGTGATCAGTTGAGACATTGTTTTAGAAGGCTTAGTAAATAGCCTACTTACTTGAACCCCAGCTCATTGGGGATGTTCAACTGGAATGTCATGATATCTGCCCTCTAGTAATGCTGAAGGGAGAACATTAAAACGGGCTCTGGAAAATGCCCAATGATGTTTAGGGTTATTCACTGAACTCAAGTAATTTTCTGGATGGGATCTTTGGGGTTCGTGTAGAGCAGGGGTAGTCAACCTTTTTATACCTACCACCCACTAATGCATCTTTCTTGATGGTAAAATTTCCTTACCGCCCACCAGTGCTCGATGGAAGGAGGATTCAGCTTGTGCCGCAGAACCCCCTACCGCCCACCTAGAATCCTGAAACGCCCACTAGTGGGCAGTAGGGACCAGGTTGACAGCCCCTGGTGTAGAGATATGCTTGTGCTGCCCAGGGTGGCTGCGCTCCCGAGGGGCGCGGAGGGTGCCCTCCCAGGCGTGGGATAGCTGCCCATGGAGGCAGAGCAAGCCGCCGATGGCGGACATTCAGTGCGCTGCCCGCCTGCAACTCCCATCCCAAGCCTCTCCCAGCTTTCCAAACAAAGGGGGAAGGGGGAATACCACCGGCAAAGCAGCGCAGCTCCCCCCTCTCAGGGTAGGCTTGGGAATCATGGGCGGGCGGCGCGCCGAATGTCACACCCCTCAGAGAAGACACCCGGGGCGACCCACCCCCACCTTACCCCTCTTCCTCCACCCCTGCATACTGGTTGGAGCTGTGGAGAGTTGCAGTCTGGAGGGCACCAATTTTCTTACTATGGTGGTAGAGCAAGAAACCTGAAGGTGATACACATACCCTCAGCGACGGCTAAAAGGCCCACTATGATGATTCACTGCCTCGGAAATTGATGTAAGAGCTCCATCTGGAATGCTTCATTACGCCAAAAAGAAAGGTGATCCCATTAATGCCAATCAGACTTTAGCCAGGGCTTTTTATTATTCATCTCGTCCCGCTGAGTACACAGTCACCACTTCTATAATAATAGATGCAGCTTCAGTTGAATTACTCACCATGTCTGTAGTTATTTTCAGTGCCTTGCCTGGCTATGGGGCTTGACACTGACTAATAGTAGGAATTGGAATAATGCTATGTGTGATTAGGATTGAATAAATCCCCCAGAATTGAACTTCCTATAAATTTGCTCGTGTTCTTTGAATAGCCATTTGAACAAGGCCTAGAGAAAAGTATCAAGGCAAACATATACACATACTTTGTGATTTGGGAGTGATATTGCAAATCTCGGCATGGAATTCTTCCCATGTGCAATCTCAGGAACAGTATCATTATACAGAGAGAGAGAGAGAGAGAGAGAGAGAGAGAGAGAGAGAGAGAACACACACACACGCGCGCGCGCACACACACACACACACAAACACACACACACACACACACACACACAATAATGATATTGTTTCTGAGATTGCACATGGATTGAATTCCATCATGAAATGCACCGTAACCTCAACATCCTCACACTTTCTGCCTAACTTTATCATGGAAATACCTACCCCCAACAATTGTGTTGTTTTTCTGGTTCACTACACCTAGCCTTCTGCAGTCTGGATACTTCTTTATTTTATTTTTAAGACTCATTGTAAAAGACTCTGAGGTTATTATCAATGCCTTCCATGTTGCTTGTGGAACAACTCCTTCCCTTCATCGACAAATGAGGCCCTATGTGGGTTTTTTTTTGCATTATTCCTCTTGAATTCCCTGGCAGAATTTGGATCATCAACTGTCACATGGGCCTTGCTGAGGGCTTGTTAAGCAGACTGACGAGGGAGCTGTCTTCTGTGTGAAATCAATACTGGCTTCCATCTTTGGTGACAGTCTAGGAATACGTTAACGTCATTGTGGTGCTCTCCACAGAGAGCAATGCACACCTGTATCTGAATTAGCTTCCCATTTGCTGAAACTGGAGATGCTCCAAGGCAGCTGTGTCTGAAAGCACTCCCCTCCCCCCTTGGAAATATGAAGAAACTACAGAAATATTGCTGGGTGCTACATTTGTTGTTTTAAAATCTTAGTTCTTATCTTAGATACACTGCTTTTAGATGTATACATATATTTTATTTGCATGATTTCTTTCTTTGAGAAAAAAACACAAGCCATTGTGGGAGCCTTTGATTGGGCTGAGCATTGCAAGGCAGAAATGTAAAAATAGATCAATAAATACTTCTCCGAGGATTTACAGTTATATAATCAGTTTTGCTGTTCTTTTTTATATTTTTATTCTGCCTCTTTTTGGTCTACTGGTTTCTTGTTGTTATTTTTTAAAGTTTCACTTTCTCAAAGGGCATTTGATCCTAATCCAAATGCAAAAGAAAATGCAAACAACCCAGTTCTACTCCCCTCCAAATTTAATATGGGTTTCCAATTTGAATTCACACCCCAGATCACCTCAAGCAAATTCTGAAGTTGTTTTATTTCCAGTGTGAATGTATTCTCATGCAATTAATCTGCTCTGGTTTCTCTGTCTGTCTCCTGCTCTACTGTTGCAAGTCTCCAGTTTCCTTCCAGAATGCGCACTTTCTTCTCAAGCTTGCCAAAAGACCTACAAAACCAGCTTTCCATCTTTGATACGGAGCAGGAGGACTAAAGCCAAAATTTTAGGCGCACTTACCTGGGAGCAAGTCCTATTGAACACAGTAGGGCTACCATCTGAGTAAACATACAAGGGCTACACTGTAGTTCCCTCAGGTAAAAGTAAAGTTAAAGGGACCCCTGACCATTAGGTCCAGTCATGGACGACTCTGGGGTTGCGGCGCTCATCTCGCATTATTGGCTGAGGGAGCCGGCGTACAGCTTCCGGGTCATGTGGCCAGCATGACTAAGCCACTTATGGCGAAAAAACAGAGCACGGAAATGCCGTTTACCTTCCTGTCGGAGCGGTTCCTATTTATCTACTTGCACTTTGGCGTGCTTTCGAACTGCTAGGTTGGCAGGAGCAGGGACCAAGCAACGGGAGCTCACCCCGCCACAGGGATTCAAACCACCGACCTTCTGATCGGCATGCCCTAGGCTCTGTCGTTTAACCCACAGTGCCACCCGCGTCCCTTAGTTTGAGGGGCGTACCCAGGATCAAAACTGGGGGGGGGCAAGCCATGGTCGTTCAGGTTTGCTTTGAATGGACGCTGATCATTTTTGCTTCTAGGGCTGCCTTCTAGGGGGGGGGCAGCTGCCCCCTCTGCCCCCCCTGGGTACGCCCACGCTTAGTTCCCTCAGGACCGTGTGCCAATTCGGCAAAGGGCTGTCAGCTCTTCCCTCCAGATCAGCTTAGTGATAGCAATGGGAAGTGTTTTAGCTTGATGGTAGACCATCTGCTTTGGAATTCAGAAGGTTCAATTCCTGGCATCTCCAGGCAAGGCTGGGAGAGATTCCTGTCTGAAACCATGGAGGACCACTGACTGTGAGTGCGGACATGAATACTGAGCTAGATGGATCGAAGTGACTGGTTCAGTGCAAGGCAGCTTCCTATGTTCCAGTGGCAGCAAGGGGGGGGGGCAACAGAAGCACCATGATCTGCAGCACATTAGCATATCAAACTGTTGCTCTGGGCGTTTTTTTTTGAGACAGATCTACATCTGGAGAGGGACCGGGTACCCCCAAGGCATGCTACCGTACTGTGAACCTTCGGCACACTCCATGTTTTTATAGCAGCTCTTCTAAGAATCCAATTTAAAATGTTTCAAGCCCTTGACAGGAGTACAATCAAGATCTCAGCAGTGGGGGCCGCTTGGACACTTGGTATGGCACGTATCATTCCTAAATTGGAAACCTAAGAAAATGTCGAGAGGTCTGCAATTTCGCAGCTTTTCTAGCTAGTCCTTAACCAGGCATCCAATTAGTGTTGCTCGGTCTAAGACAATTCTGCTGCAGAATGTAAACTGAACATTAATCATTGGTTACGGCATGAGAAAAATCATTAGGTCATTGCCTGAAGCTCTCTTGAAAGAATCACACACACATACACAGAAGCTTAAGCTACATGCTATTTTAAAAACAAAGCCCAAGCAGTCTTGGATGGGCAAGACGTCTAACCAGAATAAGTAATGGTACATACAGAGCACTTACTAAAATGTAATCTCTGGCCCCTTTTCAGAATCAGAATACCCCTTAACCCAGTGCATATTTAAATCCGAGTTATGATTAGAATATAAAGCCCCACACAGCTGGGCCTCAGTTCGAGTGCAGGATTGCCTCACTCCATATATACTGCTGCAGGTATCCTCCTGAAATTTGGCAGAATCCATTCTCTCGAAAGGGGTTACCTTGTCTGCACAGTTCATTCAAAGGTGCTCAGCATCAACCCCCTGGGCCTATTTTTTTTTTTAATTTGGCAGAATTTATTGACTCGGAAGTGGTTAATATGCCTGTAAATTCCATCAAGCTCTGTCAAAAAATAAATGTGGATGTTATAGCCATATTTAAATCTCTCTATAATAGTGAAAGCTTAATATTTCTGAATTAGGCTTTGGATTTGGGCCCTGTGCCAAACTGGATGGGCTCCAAAGCACATTAGACCAAATTTCAGTCTTTTCTGAAGCAGGGATCCAGACTTAATCTCTGCCCTGTGTACACCCCCTACAACACGGAACACCTCCTTGCAAGGGAAGATCCTGGCCCTTCTCACATGGCGAAGCTCTCCGTGTGTACGTATAGAACCTCTTCTGATGTGCACCAAACATGCAGATGGGCAGTGGATGCCTAGTACGCATCATCCTGTGAGCCCCGCTCCCATATTTTTTGAGCACAGGTGGAGGACTTCCTGAGGACCTCACCTTGTGTGTCTTGCTTGACCTAGCAGGATCCACACACGAACTATGCTACCTATGCTTAGCCTGCTCATCAGGTGTGCCAATTCTATGGGGCTGAGGTGTCTTCGGCCCCCTCAATATCTGTTGTTAGGCGGCTGAGGCCCCTCAGTGTTAAGGGGGTGGAGGAGGCTGAGCGCAAAACTGAGCATGGCACGACTTCAATGGGTGACTCCACCTGAGTGCGAGAGAGGAGGAGCCCCAGGCATTGAGGCTGTGCCACGCTGGACTCTGCACTCAGCCTCCTCTCAACAATGCAACGTTGGGTGTGCGCTGCGTGCTACACACATGACATCACACCCAAGCGATGTTCGCACACGTGATGCACACATGACGTCACACATGTGCGCCGGGCGCCGGGCCCCCTCGATCTTGGGTGCAAGTTGGCGCCTCTGCTGCTCATAGGGTGAACTACACACTTGAAGAGTAGGCACATCAGCCTCCATTCCTCTAGCTTGATGGAAATCCAACCGATCAACACTTTTAGCAATGTGTGTCTCTCTGGAATTGTAAAGTGCTTTCATTCATTGTTCAGGTAATAACATGATTACAATATATAATAGCAGAGAACTCACAAGAGCTCTTTTACAATACCCTAAAGAGGTCTGCCCAGGAGCCTTTCTCCTTACATATATATCTGATGCATTCCAAAGTGAAATCCTTTGAAAATATATTTTCCAGTCTGCTGCTTTTAGTGCAGGTAGTCATTCTCAATAATCTGTCAGGGCAATGAACGCCTTGGCTGTCACATTTATTCTTAAAACTAACATGTATATACTTCTTTGCGTTGTCAGCCGTGCAGATTATAAATGTCCTTTCTCTTCTGCACCTAATGGATTGGAATGAACTATACAAGTATAATTCACTCCCCCCCTCCCCAATAGCATAATGGCCAGGTAGCTGCATGCTTGCCTTACAGCTTTCACGTATGAATAGATCTGCATGGCTTTGGAAGAAGAAGGCAGCTGCAAATGCCAAGTCTTTTGAGCCCTCTATGGCCATGGCAGTGGCTAGTTAACAGGCTTCCTCAAACTCAGCCCTCTAGAGGTTTTTGGCCTACAACTCCCATGATCCCTAGCTAGCAGGACTAGTGGTCAGGGATGATGGGAATTGTAGTCTCAAAACATCTGGCGGGCCGAGTTTGAGGAAGCCTGGGCTAGTATGTAGAAATGAGCAGGATCATATGAACACATTAACAGGCTCAATCAGGCCAAAAGCCCACCTGGTGTAGCACACTGTTCTCTCAGATGTCTATGGGAAGCCCACAAACAGAATCTGAGCACAACAGCACTCTCCCCTCCTGTGATTCAAACTGGTATTCAAAGACAGTGGAGGTAGAAGGTAGCCATCGTAGCTAGTAACTGTTGGTAGCCCTCTCCTCCTTCAATCTGTCTTATTCTCTTTTAAATATATCCAAGTTGGCAGTCATCGCTACATCTTGGGAGAGTGAATGTCTTAATTTAACTGTGCACTGCCAATTCAAAGGAAAGGCAGGACATCCGTAGAGGATTCAGGGTCAAACTGGGCATACAACAACAACAACAACAACAACATTTGTATCCCACACATCTGATTGGGTTGCCTCTTTAAGTTCCCTCTGTGGGGGTAAAAAAACTATAGTAAACACTACCAGACAGACAAATGATCTGACTCTGTAAAAGGCAGCTTGGTATGTTCAGTACTTGACTTGCTTGCTTACTTACAAGTAAGGCCTGTTGAAATTTTTGCCTATTGACACAATTTAATGGCAGTTTGCATTCCCCATGCATTTTTCAAGGGCAGGAGCGAGAGGCCCTCCAACCCAGATTAGGATTGTAGCACAGAGTATTTTTTTGCAATAACCCTTCCTCCTTGTGATGTTTTTTGGCACTCTCTCCCCAAAAGTTGCCATTCATCCCTCAAAACTGATTTTTTTTTGCAGCAAATAGATGAGGTAAATGACGACATATTGATCAGAAATGACCATTTAAAATTTTGACTGCACCCTTTGGTTCTATTATGCACTAAAATGACCCTTGCAGTCTTTGGTCTGTTTTGCTGGATTATTTTTTGAATGAGTTATCTGTAATGGAGACACAGCACTGTGCCCACCTGAAAAGCAAGTAGTGTCTCTTGGATTATGTAACACGAGCATCATTTCATTGAAGATGGAAATGCAGAGAAACACCACCGCTCATTCCTTCCTATGCAGGCTGCTTAGAAGTTACTATAATTATAATAAGTAAGCTATGGTGCTAATATTGATGTAATTGTGGTTATCAGATGAAGTTTGTTGCTACTGAGGAAGTAATAAAAAGTAACTCATAATAACCACTGAATGATCTGCCCACATTTTTATAGCTATTCAGCTCTCTGAATAATTAAGGCATGCATATTAAGTTGGGGGAGATGAATAAAACTAGGGCAAATTAACATTTTTAAATCAGGCTCAAAGCTGCATTAAAGAGCTGCTTTTATTTTCTTTGTTTTTGGTGCATGTTGCAGAGAGCTTATTAGAGAAGTGTTTATAAACTTCCAGTAGGCTCACATATTTACACAGATCACTGTATTTTATTTTACAGGCAATTTAAGAGTCTTTTAAAAATACTGGGCCTGATTAGCATCTTGCTGGCATTAAGTAGGATGGATTTTGTTGTATATGTGACTGGGGAAATGTAACACCAAATGCATCTTCCCAAGGAATCTTACCTACCAACAAGGAGAGCCAAATTTGCCTCACTTGAAACAACTAAAAACTGAACATGCATTGGGAGATGTCTGTGGCTCAATGCAAGTAAACGATCTGAGAGCCAATCCCTGGTAGATCATATCCAAGGTTTTTCAGGCAGCAGGGCTGCAGTTAGGAATGGAAGAATCTGCCTGTTTTGTTTTTTTTCATTTCTTCAGCCTCATATTCAATTCTCCACATTTCTGCAGCAATTTGCTGCAATTTGCTTTTTTTTAAAAAACAGCCTTATGAAAACGATCAGCTTTTCAGTGAGAATTTCTCCTAATAAACACATTTTTTGCATACAATGTTGACCAATGTACACATTTTTGCAAGCAATCTCCCCAATCATCTGCAACATGCTGTCTCTGAAAAGTGTTCAGATATGGTAGCTGCATAATTACCAGGTTATTAAATGGAGTTGGTTGCTTGGAGCAGACTATACTGATCCTATTGGCTGGCAATTGCTTTCCAGGACCAATTCACAGTGATGGTGTTGGCCTTTTAAGCCCTAGATAAAATTGTATGTGAGTGGCTTCATGGCGCAGGGCCTTCTCAGCTGTGGTGCCAAAGTTATGCAACTACTTGCTTTTAACCAATTGGGAAAAAACCCTTTATTGTTGCAAGCTTTGGGGGTTCTTTAACTGGATGCTTCTTTTTCTAATTTCTAATTGTCATCATTTTTAGGTGTCACCATCAATTCATATTAAACATTTTAATGGCGATGGCAAGAGTGACAACAAGAACAGTAACAGTGGACTGTGGACTGTATCAAAGATACTATTTCTCTATCCTCTGCAGCATCAATTTACACTTCCAGCAGACAGATGACTGGGTGCCTTACTAATGGTGGATTTAAACTTCTAGAGTTGCTAATAAATATGCTGCCTTTTACAAATAACAACTACTCTCTCTCTCTCCCCGGTATTTTCCATTATTTTTTTACTGTAAACAGGAATTAACCACCACATTCCTCGTGTGTTTTCTGCCCATTGTGAATGATTGATTATACATTCAACTTGCCTGGTAGGAATGACTGGCTGCATAAAAAGTAATCTTGCAACCCAGATCTAGCACCCACCTCTCTTATCCTTCCAAAGTGCAGTGCATTAATATCAAACATTCACCTCCTTCAGGCATTCGCTGCAGAGCAGGCAAACATGGAGGTAGCTCTGCCCCCTGGGCAATGACATTCATGCCAATGATGGTTCTGAGCTGACACACATAGATAGCTGAGCCAAAAGTCCTAGTCACCTGCTACTCACATTTAAGGCATAAGTCTGTAGAATAAGGAGTAGGGCTGTGCTTTGAGACCCACCCCCATTTTTGCTGAATTTGCTTTCAGTAACCATGGATTGCATGCAGTTGTGTGAGCCCAAGTTGCAGCTTGCTAGTTTGGGGTTTTCATGAACAGGTCATCTGAATAATCAGGCGTCCTGATAGCTGGAGCCCCTACTAGTGAGCAGGAGCTCAAACAGTAGGTTTTCTGTTCATGTAACTGAAGGTGAGGGCAGAGTTTGGCAATAATAATAATAATAATTTATTATTTATACCCCGCCCATCTGGCTGGGTTTCCCCAGCCACTCTGGGCGGCTTTCAACAGAAAATTAAAATACAACAATCTATTAAACATTAAAAGCCTCCCTAAACAGGGCTGCCTTCAGATGTCTTCTAAAAGTCTGGTAGTTGTTGTTCTCTTTGACATCTGAAGGGAGGGCGTTCCACAGGGCGGGCGCCACTACCGAAAAGGCCCTCTGCCTGGTTCCCTGTAACTTGGCTTCTCGTAGTGAGGGAACCGCCAGAAGGCCCTCGGCACTGGACCTCAGTGTCCAGTGGCAAGAGTGCACCTTCTCCCCTGTCTGCATTTGCTTACACACCAGTATTCTGAACACCCACATATTAGATATTAGAAGGAACCATCACTTTTTGGTTCATACTTGCTCTGTTTAATGCCCAGGCAGAGACGAAAGAGCTGAGAAATTAAAGAAATCAACTGTGAAATTAAAGAAATCAACTGAGAAATTAAAGAACTTAATGTGGGACATGGGTGGCACTGTGGTCTAAACCACAGAGCCTAGGGCTTGCCGATCAGAAGGTCGGTGGTTTGAATCCCCGTGACGGGGTGAGCTCCCATTCCTCGGTCCCAGCTCCTGCCAACCTAGCAGTTCGAAAGCACGTCAAAGTGCAAGTAGATAAATAGGTACCGCTTTTGCTGGAAGGTAAACGGCATTTCCATGCGCTGCTCTGGTTTGCCAGAAGCGGCTTAGTCATGCTGGCCACATGACCTGGAAGTTGTACGCCGGCTTCCTCGGCCACTAAAGCGAGATGAGCGCTGCAACCCCAGAGTCGGCCGTGACTGGACCTAACAGTCAGGGGTCCCTTTACATTTACCTTTAATGAGGTAGGCCTTCACTTATAAATATAAATGGCAGATTTATTATGGAATGCAGCATCATGTTTTTAAACAACCTTAAATGCAAGGCAAATCTGTAGAATGAAACTGGGTGGAATAAAAGGACATGCAGCACAACTAGGATCAAATAAGATGCCATGGAGGGAAGTCTTGAGATATGAGTTCACCAAAGGTAATTGTATGATGTATATATTTAATGTTGGAAAATGTATATTAAAAAATGCAAGGCATATCATGACCCCACTGAATCACAGGCAGTATGAGCCACATACACTATTTAGCCTCATGCAGAGTCAGCCCAATATATTTTGGTACCTGAGCAGGACCTCAAAGTGGTGCCACCCTCTCCACCAGGGAAGAAGGGGAGAAGAAAGATTGACAATGGGATCTGCTGCTTCAGTGGATCCTGTTGCCTCCTGGGTGGGCCGCCCCTGGCCTGATGTATAATAATTAAAATTGGTTTAGCTCATTGATGAAGTTAAATTGCTTAAATAGCTGCACATCATTCTAATGACAGTTGATGTAAAGCCACCACTCCTTCAGACTCATAATCTGGTGAACCGGGTTCGCATCCCAGCTCCTCCACATGCAGCTGCTGGGTGACCTTGGGCTAGTCACACTTTTTTGAAGTCTCTCAGCCCCACTCACCTCACAGAGTGTTTGTTGTGGGGGAGGAAGGGAAAGGAGAATGTTAGCCGCTTTGGGTATCTACCTTCGGGTAGTGATAAAGCGGGATATCAAATCCAAACTCTTCTTCTTCTTCTTCTTCTTCTTCTTTTTCTTCTTCTTCTTCTTCTTCTTCTTCTTCTTCTTCTTCTTCTTCTTCTTCTTCTTCTTCTTCAGGGTAGCTTCTCCTGTTATAGGCACATCCCAGCCTGGGCAGCATGTGCAAAGTCCAAGATGACATCAGATGCTGCATGCATAAGGAGAATGCAAGCGCTTAAATGGAACTTAAATCAATGGAATGCTTAAAATTGGGCAGATTGTGACTGGCATTTAAAATCAGCGTGGGCTTGATGTGTGCCACGAGGTTTCATCTAATTCTTGAAATCGCTGAAGCTAGCTCACTTTTATCTGTGCTTGAATGATACTCATTACTGAGACACGTACTTACTTGTACCTTAAGGATGACGAGTCCTGAGGTTCTTGAAGCAGACAGTTATTCCAGGCCACCGGCTATACTTCAGCTGATACGCAATTGTTTGCAGGTTTAAAAGAAGCTGATGTTCGCAGAACAACTGGGAAAGGAGCAGGGTGGATGGAATGGATGGGAAACCGAGGAGCAACCATCTACTGGGAAAGATCTAATTCTTGATTTCCTGCAACAAGCAGTGGTTGGACTAGATCAGAAGTTGGGAACCTGAGCCACAGAGGCCCTCCAGTCCTCTTTCACTTATTTTCTGACTATCCCCAGGCCCCACCCCTTAGCCTCAGGCCCCACCCCTCATTGCCCCTGCCACTCTTTCTCCTTGCTGCCACTTCCTGTTCACCTAACACCTACAAACAAGAAGGAAATGGGGGCAGCTTCTTCTACTTGCTTTGCACTCTCCCTCTAGGTCCCTGTGCGGGTTGGACCATACTGGTAAGGGATAAGTGGTCCATTCAGAGAAGGTGCCCCACTAACAGCATCTTACTTAAGAGTCCCCCAAAATCTGGAATTGGTCCTGACAATTGGTTTTTCCTCTTTAAACGGAGCCAGTGGGCATGATTCTTGCATCTATGAATAATACCTTTTTTAGATGCATGTTACTTGCATCTGTGAATCATGTCTTTCTTGGCCCAAGGGACCATATTTTTAATGCCACAATTTTGTACACTGGCAGAGATATCTCAGTACCCCATTGTTTGTGAAGTGTATGAGCGAGTCCTACTTATACAACTTTTTCCTTTAAAAAGTACAGACTGACAACACCAGGGTGCTGCTTTAGATATGCCCTTTTCAGCTGACATGAAATATATGTATGTTTGTACTTAATGATCTCAAGAAAATTATGAAAGGTTACACGGAGAGCCACACTGTGATGAGGGATGCAAAGTGACACGGAAGCATTTGAGCAAGCTTCTTGCTGAACGAAATCATAAATTCACCATAAATGCTTTCTAAAAACAAATGATGAAAAGGAACAGAATGAGCTGGCATCATATCCCATAGCCTCCTTCTAACCCATCAGTAAAAAAAAGGTAAAGGACCCCTGACAGTTAAGTCCAGTCGCGAACAACTCTGGGGTTGCAGTGCTCATCTCACTTTACTGGCCGAGGGAGCCGGCGTTTGTCCGCAAACAGTTTTTCTGGGTCATGTGGCTGGCATGACTAAGCCGCTTCTGGCAAAACCAGAGCAGCGCACGGAAACGCCATTTACCTTCCCGCCGCAGCAGTACTTATTTATCTACTTGCACTTTGACATGCTTTCGAACTGCTAGGTTGGCAGGAGCAGGGACTGAGCAACGGGAGCTCACCCCGTCGCGGGGATGAGAACAGAAATCGAGCGGCAGCGGTGCAGCGGCAGCCGGAGGCCCCATTAGCTAAAGTGGTACCTCAGGTTAAAAACAGTTTCAGGTTAAGAATGGACCTACAGAATGAATTAAGTTCTTAACCTGAGGTACCACTGTATATGTAGCTCCTGGATAAGCAAAACTGGAAGGGGAGACGGCTGAGGTCAAGGAATTGCTACTACGTGCATGTCAGCTGGGGGATGCAATGGCACATTGGCACAGGCCCACTCTTCCATTCTGAAATTATTTTGTACAGTTGTGTTTTATCACTGCACACCGCCGTGTTATTTTATGATACAATAGTCTATGAATACTTTTCTGAGTAAATAAATATTTTTAAAAATCAGGTAAGGGCTAACAGCACACAACTTTTGATTTGATTTTGTTCTGTGAACCTCCCTGAGACCTCCAGGCATATGGCGGTATATAAATTCAATAAATTCAATAAATAAATAAATAAATAAACTTGTGGTAGTCATCTCAGCACTCAGAGATTTCACAAAATTTTAAATGATGAAGTCCAAT
This sequence comes from Darevskia mixta, assembly GCA_034641385.1. Classification (NCBI taxonomy): domain Eukaryota; kingdom Metazoa; phylum Chordata; class Lepidosauria; order Squamata; family Lacertidae; genus Darevskia; species Darevskia mixta. Next base: position 8,092,333 of record JAWWNH010000013.1, read on the forward strand.
TCAAAAGAATTGGTCACAAATTTTTAAAATTTGAAATTGAAAGGTTTTGGAATTTTGCAGAAACCCCATTATTCCTTTACAAACTTGCTTTTAAGAAGCAACAGTTTGAAAAATAGTTGCACAAAACATCTAGTAAATATTATAATATAAATGCTGACTTTTTACCCTGGAACTTGATAAGTGTGCAGAAAAAAAAAGTTCTGTGTGTGTGTGCGTGCGTGCGTGTGCCAAAGCGTTGGTAACCTTCTGTCCCAAAGTTTCATAGGAACCCTATAATAAGGTGTCAGCCACTGAGTTTCAGGAGTAGTCTTAAAAATATTATCAAACGAATACTCTTTCAACTTTAAAGTTTCACACAAGAATGTTCCTTTGTCAAACCTTATCTAGGGATGCATATTTCCACTCGTATAATCATGAAGCTTTCAGACTGGAAGCAATTATTTTTCAGACAAAAAGGTTTCTGGTTCTTTGGAGAATTTGCCATGCTCCAGTAAAAATTATTTTTTTTACCGGGGCATATTTATTGAAAATTCCTTTAGTTCTATGTTTGATTTTCAGTCTAAAATTCACAATACCGTTCCTCCGGAAGAACATTCTGAGCTTTATCATCCACTGAAATATAACTTTTAACAATTGGCATAATTTTCCTTAAGCCACATCTTAAATTCATTCTGTACACAATATGCATTTAAGGGGAAAAAAACACCACGCCTCTCGACAGTGTTACACACGCATCTTTTAATGCTTCCAATTTTCAAACATTGTCTATATTTGTTTGTGTAAGTCTCTTTCATTAAGGGTCTCAGGGCATGAGATACTGGTGTGTTCTACATTGTGTCAGCCATCTATATGAGTAGATTAGGCTCCCTAATGGAGATGGTTGCCCTCATGTAGGGCAATGGCAGCAGAGATGGCAACATGTCAGTGGTGAAACCGGCTAACACATCCCCACTCTCCTGCCTTTGAATGTTGATTTAATCTAGGAAATCAACTAGATGCTTTAAACAGAATTCACATATAAAACCTCACTGAAAATCTTAGAAGTTTTAACACCAATAGGTTTTAATTAAAGACTGGTTCCCTCCAGTATATTGGACTACATGTCCCATCAGCCATCCTGTGCCTTTTAGTACTGTTGACCATGGTTTCTTCCTGGACCAACTTAATAGGATGGATGTTGAGGGAACTGTATTATGATGGTTCCACTCTTCAAAGCCTTATTCAGAGAGTAGCTCTGGATGAGTACTCCTCGGTCCTCTAGTAGGTTACCAGATATTTTTCAATGAATCCGGGGTCACTTCAATTAATTAATTAAATACTACACGTTCGGGACGTTGATGCTGCAGCGAAGGCGGTGGCAGAGGGGCGGCCGCCGCCTTGACCTCAACCGCCACCTTTCCCCTTCCTCCGAGGCTTCCATCTCCTTTCTCCATGAGCCTGGGCAGCCCCTGAGTTGTTGGTTCTTTGGTGGTGGTGGTGAAGAAGCGGTGCGTGGTGGGTCAGGCATGGAAGGGGGAGAAGGAGGGCCAAGAGCGGCAGCGGTGGCGAGACTCGGGCAGTGCGATGCCTCCCTTCCCATCAGAGCAGCCCCAATCCCATTCCTACTTGTGTGCAAGCAGAAGGGGGCAGGGATCCTTCAGCTGGGAAGGGAGGCTTCCTGTTGCCTAACTGAGAGATCCCTGCCCCCTCCTGCTTGTGTGCAAGCTCTGATAGGCAGCGTGAAGCCTCCCTTCACAGCTGAGAGATCCCTGCCCTGCTCCTGCTTGCACACAAGTAGGAGTTGGGAGGCTGCTCCGATAGGCAGCATGAAGCCTCCCTTCACAGCTTAGTTGCTGGGGTCAGGGAAGGTGGAGGCAACCCAGAAGCTGCATCTTAGAGCCCCTGCACCACCATCATATGGGGACTTCTGAGCAGCTCCTGAAGCCAGCCAGAGCTAACTGCTCCGGGCTGCTGAGAGACTGCAGCTGCTGCATTACATTAGATGAAATCCGGGGACATTCCGGGGATGGAATTTGTCCGGAGACTTATTCACAAATCCAGGGACTGTGCCCGGGAAACGGGGACGTCTGGTAACCCTACTCTATGGGGCTTGTGCTATGGGGCTCTGCAGGGTACTATCCTGGCTCAGTCACCAAGACCATCTGCAGGAGTATCGTTGGTTCTCCCCTGAGTTGTTAAGGCTCATCTGACAACAAAAAACTGGGCCTTTAATGTCATTGGCTCAGTCCTGTGGAATGCTCTGCCAGTAGAGATTCAGCAGGTGCCTTCTGTTTAAACCATGGGTAGGCAAACTAAGGCCCGGGGGCCAGATCCGGCCCAATCACCTTCTCAATCCAGCCCACCGATGGTCCGGGGATCAGCGTGTTTTTACATGAGCAGAATGTGCCCTTTTATTTAAAATGCATCTCTGGGTTATTTGTGGGGCATAGGAATTCATCCCCCCCCCCGAAAATATAGTCCGGCCCCCCACAAGGTCTGAGGGACAGTGGACTGGCCCTCTGCTGAAAAAGTTTGCTGACCCCTGGTTTAAACCTTTAAATGCCTGCTGAAAACTGCTGAAAAATACTGTATATTCCTGCGTATAAGACTACTTTTTAACACAGGAAAATCTTCTCAAAAGTCGGGGGTCGTCTTATACTCCGGGTCGTATTTCTTATACGGCGAGTATATCCCAAACTCTATATTTTAACTGGAAAAGTTGGGGGTCGTCTTATACGCCCAGTCGTCTTATACGCCGGAATATACGGTACCTTTCTGAAACAGTTACTGGATAATCTCTGGTTTTAAATTCTAATGTGGCTTTTATTGTGCATGTTGTGTGTGCATATCGAGGGAGGGAGAATTGCAAACCATTTTAATTTTTTTAAATGAGTGATTTCAAATATTTTTCATAAATAAATAAAATGAATAAGACATCAGGCTGAGAAGGCTGACTTAAAAGATGGACTACGTCACATTTGTGTGTTGGTACTAATTACATTGCCTTATAGTATAGCTATAAGCCTAGGACATGCGGGAAGTGGGAAATACGGAAGGCTTTTGATCAGGCTCTTTCTCAAACAAGGCAACTTTGATTTGTCTTGTCCTTAAATTCTTCTTTTTATACTTCTGAAATTTATTAATTTAGTACTGTTAAGATGCATAAAAATGTAAGAGAAGCAGCCCACTCGGTGGGAATTAGCTAAACTAGGATAATTACTTAGTTAGTCTTAAATGGACAGCTGTGCATGAATATTAATTTTTCTCAGAGGGGTTTTTAAGATAGAATATCTCTCCAGTAGATGTTTTGTTTCTACAGTGAGATCTGGGGAATTAGAGCTTATAAAGCAATAATCCAAATCATATGTTTCCTTTGAACCCAAATATGACTTACAAGATCCTTGTTTTAAATAGGTAAATAATGTCCAGATTAACTGTTTTACTAAATAATTGGTTTCTGGTTCCACCTTATCAGTGTCAATCTTTGGAACAGTTTTTTTTTTTTTTTGGGTGGTGGTGGTGAACAAAGGTGACATAATCTTTTAAGTAAATGTTAGCCAATGGTGGGTTTTGGAGGGAAGAGGAGAAAACCATAGAAAACAGTGTGTCAACTCCTGCAAGTGGCTTTTCTAGTTACCTATTTCTGTTTTAACAAATGGTATTGACCTGCTACTTTGGTAAATAGAAATATGAAAAATTCAATTTGTGAATTGTAAATAGCAAAGCAACTATATCTGAGTCATTATGGAGGATTTTAGGGGTTTGGTGCTAAAAATGAAGGCCCTGAAATAGTCTTCTAATTACAAAGGTGCCATCCACAGCTTAATTTTCTTTTGAAAAACATCTTGCAACCTGGAGGCTCTGGTGATGGAGGAAGAATGGTTGTGGCAACAAAAACAGAATTCCCGATGCCTTCACCCTCACCCAACCAGCTGAAAGAGTAAATTGCTTTTAAACTTTTCAAAGTTGTGCTGGTTTTATTTTCCAGTAACCCAAGGCATAAAATAGAAATTTCACCAGTTAAATTTATAGTTTTCATTGTTTACAAATTAGTTGCAATAGTGCATGGTTAAGCCACATTGTGCCACATTGTGTTTTACACTAAGGCCTGCCAACAAAACCCAATTTTTGATGGTGTCACTGGGAAACCATGAGAGCTTCTGAATTTTACTTTTTCACGTTTTGAACAAATACAGGTAAACGTTTCACACAATAATGGAGGTTGACGTACAGGGTTCAATATCAGGTCCTTGTTGTTTTCAGTGAAGGCTGATCCATTGGTGTGACTGGGTCACTGCCCCACCAACATCAATCTGCCCTCAGCCAGCCTCCACCTGCAGCTTTCTTATTTACATTCGGTCCAGTGGGCAGCCCTGCTTTTCAGCTTCCTCTTCCTTGGTGTTGTCACTGTGGAACTCAGTAGGGAGGAAGATGAGGGCAAAACTAGAATCTGTTGGCTCTTCCTGTTGTTGGCTCTCACTCTGGCTCCACCTAGTGTTAGCCTCCCCACCTTCCACCCTTCCAGTCCCAATGGGCACCAGTCACCACTGGTTCCTTTGTCTATGGCTGATGAATCTACACATAACCTTCTTTCTTATTGAGGCTTTTAAAAGCTGCCTGGACACTAGAAAAATTCTCCTTAATAGACTGGGAAGCGGGGAGCACCACAGCCTGTTTACACGAGCCTTACTTTTATAGCCGGGGGTCTCTACTTGGCAAGATTCTTGTTAGAAGACTTTCATCTTGTTTTACCAGATGGTGCAATTTGTTTGGTACTGACGTGAGGGAGAAGCTGCTGAATTTTGTATAAGGACAACTGTTCCGACTATCCAGTGACTTGCTGTGTTCCTCTTCCCTGACTGACTCCTCTTCCATTCTGGGCAGAAATGCGGTTTGTACTGTGCAGGATTCCGTTATATGGCTCTCTGTTCGCTCACACTGTCTCAATATTTTTTTCTCCATGATAATTACCTTACTTAGTTTGGATCATCTCCTATGGAGATGAAATGAGATGCTGAGGAAAATAATTTAGTTAACTACAAACCTGGGGACACTTAGAATCCAAGCCAGCCCTTCTCAACTATCGTCTGCTTTCCAAAACAAACACATTAAAAAAAATGAACGCAGGCTTTTGGGTAGGGTTACTGGTAAAAACACAACCCGACAACAAAAACTGTTGCAATATCTCTTGGGGAACGTGAACATTCTATCTCTCATTTCACTGCTTATGACCACAATTCAATTTTGTGAAGATAGCTGGGTGTTTCTTTGTTATCTGTGGAATGGTTTATGCTGAAGAAATATTACCTTTTATAGCTGAGTGACAAGGCAGTGGGAGTGTTCAGTAAAACCCTTTTTATGCATTTAAGGAACACATTCGGAGTTTGCAGAGTTGTAGTGAGTTCCGGCACCTCTCAGATGGGCGCCATTGCCATTCTAAGAGAATGAGGGTGAGTTCATGGTGAGTTCCGGCACCTCTTTTTATAGAAAAATAGCACTGATCCTAACCCTAATTGTAATTCTAACCAAGGCTCAAACAATAAAATGCACAGTCCTCAGTCTACATGTTGCAGTAAACTGGACATGGAAGAGTCTCTTTTGTGATCATTTATATTATTATTATTTTATTTCAAAAGTACTCCAAAAAACTGCCTCAACTTTGTGACTCATATAGCATTTAAATAAAACATTCTGTATTTGGAACTTTTCGCTGTCCCAGAAAAGCCAAGGAGCATCTGTAATCTGACTTTATTTCTTTAACACTCTTCAAGGTTGTTGTTTCAAAGGCAGTGCACCTATAGCCTCAAGCAGATTCCTTTACTATGGTTATTTGCTATGATTTATTCACTGAAACACTGCCAAATAATAATTATTTTCCCCATGCTAATGAGCGGCATTAAATAAAACTTTTTAAAAATAAAAAACTTACTTTGCTAATAAACAACAGAGAGTGAATACAGATATGTGTATACATACATAGGTATGCACAAAATGTCAGCAAACCTCTTAAATAAGGAAAACCATTGAGGAAGTAATCCTGACTCCTGGCTGGAAGCAGTAGTGGCAGAGTTACGAATGCATCTACATCCTGCTGCTTGAACCATCCAGGGCAGAAGGTTTTTTTTGGGGGGGGGGCTTTATCTTATTTTTTTGTTGATCCAGCTTAACATAGTAGACCTCTTCCCACCATACTCCACTTAATTTCAGGGGCTCTCCTGGCCCCCACTGGTGCCAGCCTCTTCCTGTACTTTTGGCAGCTGCAGCAGGGACTGCCATGGCAGGCTGACTTACTGCTACCGTATTTATGGGCTATGGCTCAGTGACATAGCACCTGCATAACATGCAGAAGGATTCAGGTTCAGTCCCTGGTATCTCCAGGAAGAGAGAGCCAGTGTGGTGTAGTGGTTAAGAGCGGTAGACTCGTAATCTGGGGAACAAGGTTCGCGTCTCCGCTCCTCCACATGCAGCTGCTGGATGACCTTGGGCTAGTCACACTTTGAAGTCTCTCAGCCCCACTCACCTCACAGAGTGTTTGTTGTGGGGGAGGAAGGGAAAGGAGAATGTTAGCCGCTTTGAGACTCCTTCGGGTAGTGATAAAGCGGGATATCAAATCCAAACTCTTCTTCTTCTTCTGGGACAGAAGCCCGTTTAAGATTTTGGAAAACCACTGCCAGTACACAACACTCTGTAAACAAACACTAAAAGTCCATTAAAAATGGCAGATGTACTTTCTTTCCCAAATAGGTTTTATCTTAAACGCAGTAAAAAAGGAGGTTTAACAAACTGAAGGATATCATCCTCTTTCTAGGCTCCTCCCAATGGAAATATGCAGATGAGGACAGATATGCCCCTGCTTTAAGTCGTTTACATACTGCCTTCTCTTGTGTATTATTTACTACAAAGCTCAATGATTAAGCTCTTTAGTGACAAAACATCAGATTACCGGAATGAGGTTCAAGCACTGAACCACTGATATATCACAAGTGGACTCTTTATTACTGCGTTTGCAATTGTTGAAGATAAAACCTATTTGGGAAAGAAACTACTTTTGCCACTTTTATGGACGTTTGTTTACAGAAAATGGCCTTGGTGATATTATCTTGTGTTGATTGCAGTAGTCATTGTATCACCACCCTGTTCATTGTTTTATTGCCTCTCCCACAGCATGCCACTTTTGGGGGCTTCCCATGGGAGAAATTGCCAGCAGACATATCTTCTAGCCACCTAGCTCTCCATAGGTGAGTGGGTTTCTGTTGGTATGGGGTTTTCCCACTGGCGTGACCCCTCTTTGCCAGGAGATTGGGAGTTAAAATTGTTCTTGCCATCAGTGGTATATGAACATTTCAGAACCCTTTGGTTCAGCATTCAGTACTCCCATTTCCTACAAGACTGCAGATATTCATCTATATACATTTCTAGATTAGCAATTAGTCTCTTAATCCCTACAATGCAAATTCACAATAGAGATTTATTAATACTGTCCACTATCTTTCTCCCTTACACCCTGCAGTGTTTTACTATACAGTATAGGCGTTTTCTGAAATGACCAATAAGGTGGAATACTTTCTGAGACATTACTGAGGCTTAGTCATAATCCACAAGTACACTGGGGAAGTCCTAACTCTGGAGAAGCACTTTACAACACAGTGTGTGCGCCAGCTTCCAGCTTGTCGCTGGGAAGTCATTTTCACCAGCCACTATTTGCAGGATTCCGATTTCAATGTGCGCCAGCAGATTCTCAGAAAGTAATGCTTATCAGGGTGTGCCAGAAGCACACATTGTGTACAGAGGTGCACAACTGGCAGCCCACGATGAGCAAGAAGCTTGTATAGGAAGGGTTTTCAAGTGGCTACCTAATGGCTGTTTGATGAGACCCTCACACAGAGCACAACCTGGACTTCCAACCATTCTTCCTATAAAGGACACTAATGGCATTTGGTTTGCTTCCCGACTCCTCATAAGAATAGAGTGATGGATAACTGAAGGATGTGTTTGTTCTATGGCTAATCTGTCCTGTTTTATGATCTGAAAGAAGGAAAACGTTTGTGCAACTGTTTTTAATCAAAGTAAGCCATCATAAGGGACCCAGGTGGCGCTGTGGGTTAAACCACAGAGCCTAGGGCTTGCCGATCAGAAGGTCGGCGGTTCGAATCCCTGCGACGGGGTGAGCTCCCGTTGGTCGGTCCCAGCTCCTGCCCACCTAGCAGTTCGAAAGCACGTCAAAGTTCAAGTAGATAAATAGGAACCGCTCTGGCGGGAAGGTAAACGGCGGTTCCGTGCGCTGCTCTGGTTTGGCAGAAGCGGCTTTGTCATGCTGGCCACATGACCTGGAAGCTGTACGCCGGCTCTCGGCCAATAAAGCGAGATGAGCACCGCAACCCTAGAGTCGGACACGACTGGACCTAATGGTCAGGGGTCCCTTTACCTTTACCTTTAAGCCATCATATCTTCCCGTGGGCTTCGTCTGGAAGCTTCAGCAAGGGCAGAATACAGTAGCTGGACTGCTGATGGGAGCAGACAGCATGTGACACCTTTGCTAAAACATCTGCACTGACTGCCAGTATGCCTCTGGGTCAGTATGCTAATATACAAAGCCCTGGACGACTTGTGCCCAGGACACCTGAGCTCTTATACCCCAGCCTGATCACTGAGATCATGTGGAGGAGCTCTATTAGTTGTCTCTGTGTTACAGACATGCTACCGACCTCAACCTGACGTTGGGCATTAGTGCTGCCAGTCCCATGCTATAGAACACTCTTCCAGCAGAGATTCAAGGTGACCATACGTCCGGAATTTCCCAGACATACCTGGAATACTGTAGTGGGAAGTAGTGTCTGGGTTGGAAATTGGGGGGGAAATCCGGACGTATGGCAAGCCATGTCGGCGCAATGTCGTTTTTGCTGATTTCCCTTACAAAAAAGCTCAACAACTCTTGTGTCCGGATTTTCACTTTTTGAAATATGGCAACCTTCTCACATCACAGCCAATGCCACTGCAGGCGAAAGACTGACTGACTTTCAGGTATATCTTGAGGGCTTTTTATGCTGACAGGTCTATGCTGTTGTTTTGACTAGTCAGTCATTTTCGTTATTGTTTTGAATTGCGTATAATGATGTCTCTCTTGTTTTGCTGTACACCAAACTGATGGTGCAGTATACAAATTCCTTTATGAATATACCCATAAAAAATATCTACAGTACACAATTCAGAGAGCATCACTCTCTTGCCTCTGTTGCTCTTTCTCAGAACATAAACCTATAAAGGCTTCTGTGTGCACACATGTGCTTGTGTGTACGCACACGCACACACACATGACAAAGTAACCACTAGTGTTTTAGTATTTAAGCTGTGGCCAGTATTCTTTTAGCCAAGGCTGCTGTTAAAATAAAGGAATAATGTTCTAGCATTGCCACATCTATTTCTCAGAAATGTTTCTCAGCTCCTGGAATGTTTAAATAATGTAACACATGCAGGGCATGGGATGGATTTTATAGGGGGAAAGAAAGCATTGTATCTATTTTGTAAGACAGGGGCATGGCAGCCAAATGTCACAGCAATGCTAATAGATGCTTGCCAGGGGACTCTAAAATTGCACTGCCAAGGACTGAAATGGCAATCCCGGGGACACATGAGCATTTCCTCTCTTGCTTTTCGGGACTCATTAGTGCAAAATTGCTTCTGTCTTAGCCGGTGAAATTGTTGGTCTCTTGGTGAATCAGGTAATTATAGTGAGTTGAATGCCAAAAAAACACTAACTTGAAAAAAAGCAGAGGGGGTGGGGTGGGGAGAAACTAATTCTGATAGAGTAGTTATGAAGACCGTAAATGACCACCCATGGCATGAAGGTCAGCCCAAATCCTTTTACCTTTCATGGCAATTTGCAAAGTGCATTTGTAAGCCAGGGTTGTTTACTTCCTAGCAGCTGGTCTAGACTTATTTACCTGATGTGCTAACAAGGTGCAGTCTGTCATGCTGATGTTTGGAAGCTGTTTCATGTTATGGAAAAATAGAGCAATGCATTATAAAGACATATTTGGGTTTCTTCCACAGCTGTGTGTGTGTGTGTGTGTGTGTGTGTGTGTGTGTGTGCCTCAAACCCTGAAATTATTTACCGTTTTGCTAGTCAAAGTGGAGTTAATGTCTGAGATAATAACTAATACACAGGGTTGGATATCAATCTTATTTTTAAATTATTGTGTCTCCCCCTTCCCCAGGAAATAGTGCATCTGTTTAATGGGGAAAGAATATAGGCCACCAACATTGTGTGGATTCTGCAAAAAACTTGTGTGCATGAGCAGTGCCCATCCCACAATAAGCACCCATTTAGGGGCTGGGCACAAGGAGAAGGGGACGACAGAAGATGAGATGGTTGGACAGTGTTCTCGAAGCTACTAACATGAGTTTGGCCAAACTGCGAGAGGCAGTGAAGGATAGGCGTGCCTGGCGTGCTCTGGTCCATGGGGTCACGAAGAGTCGGACACGACTGAACGACTGAACAACAACAACAGTTGGGAGCCAGAAGCAGGACAGCCACTGGTTTTCTTTTTATGGGAAAGGAGTTGATTTGCAACCCAAAGTGACTCTGTACCTGGAAATGCAAGGCAAGTGATAGAGTAAGAAGGGGACATCTCCAAAACATCACCCACCTCCCCCAGGGTCAGTTCTTCCCACTGCACCTCAATTGCATTTTCTAATCTGCACCTGCAGAGAGATGGTGTCACTAACTCTCTCTCTGCCTCCTTAATAGATTTTTTGTGATAAGGGAGGAAAAAAATGAGACTGACAAAGTGGTGACAAAATATGGAAGAACTGCAGTTTTACAAAGACATCAGGTAGACCTGCCATGAAGTAGGCGTGGTCATAGCCCGTTAAAAGCTTTGGGTTGTATCCAATGTAGCACTAAAGTAAGCCTCTCACCAGTGCAAGGATTTCTGGTTGTACAAATGGAGTCTTCACAGTGGCGGACCTTGGCGCCTAAAATTTCAGTAGTGCCCTGAGCAATGGCAAAATTTGGCATGCACCCCCCTCACGTTCCGTTGGATGCCATAGTTGTGGCACCCCGAAGGCGACCGAATTGGTCCTGCTCCCCTAGGTCTGCCTTTGCTCTCCCCATCCCCTGTGCCCCTGTAAATCTGTTCTGGGTCCCCCTCCAACCTTCCAGGGCAGATTTGGGGAGAGTGCAGGGCATGTGCCAGTGAAGTCCCATTGCTGAAGTATCCATTAGTTAGATGCTGCCCTTAAGCATCCCCTAGAATCACAGACGTGAAAGGGACCAAAAGGTCACATAGTTGAAGTTGTTGCTTGGAAGACCAGACTGTTAGCCCTTTGCAGATCAGCCCAGTATAACATTATTAAAGGTAAAGGTAAAGGGACCCCTGACCATTAGGGGTTGCGGCACTCATCTCGCTTTATTGGCCAAGAGCCGGCGTACAGCTTCCGGGTCATGTGGCCAGCATTACTAAGCCGCTTCTGGCGAACCAGAGCTGCGCACGGAAATGCCGTTTTACCTTCCCGCTGCAGCGGTACCTATTTATCTACTTGCACTTTGATGTGCTTTCGAACTGCTAGGTTGGCAGGAGCAGGGACCGAGCAACGGGAGCTCACCCCGTTGCAGGGATTCGAACCGCCAACCTTCTGATCAGCAAGCCCTAGGCTCTGTGGTTTAACCCACAGCGCCACCTGGGTCCCTCTTTCAGATAATAAAACAGGACAGTGTATAAATTTAATAACATTATTATCATTTATTAAATTTATACACTGCATTTCACCCGAAGATCACATGTGATTATTGAATGAAGATTCAACGAAGTATCAAGCAATTTTCTGATGGTGATTGTTTCTAAATCTTATTTTTTCTTTTTTTCTTGGGGAGCTGTAATTTTCAGACCTTGAATTCAGTTTTGATTGCTTCTGATGGCAAAGTATTTTAATTGACTCCACTGCAATGGGTCCTCTAGAAAACATTTCAAACTTCTTGATTGCTTAACCATATATCTTTGCTATAGGCTGGAAAGTGAATCGATAATCAGATGAAATCCTCCTCCTCCTTCTACTCTTCTCCTTCTTTGTCTTCTTCCAGAACAAGGTAGTAGATTCTGGCCTTGATATGATATTGCTGGTCCAGAGTATCCCAATTCCCACAAATAGTTTTGGGGTATAAAATCCCAATTAAGGTTTTCACCCCAAGTCCCAAATTTGCCAGTGCTGACCTTTGTGCTTGGCTTATTATTCTGATGAGCATGGCCAGAAATAATGAACTCTGGGAATGGCTGCAGTAACTATGGGAACTGTGCAAGGCTGCAGGAGAAACCAAGAAAATGTGACAATTTGTTCTGCAAAGAGGCTGAGATCTCAGCTTTCTAAGCTGACATGATAGGAGAAAGGGTACCGGTAGTTGTTTAAGGAAGTGGGGTCAATCTTAATATTGTAATACAATTTTTACATGGGCATTGTTTCTGATTTGAGTCCTGCTTTCAAATAGTTTAGCTAGCTTGCTAAAATATGGGCCTAGCTAATGAAAAATGTTAGCTAAGCAAAAGGGATTTAATTTTGTCATATTTGCCTCTATTTAAAGAATATTCTGAGTAGTTTAAAACAAACAGCTGATGTGGTTGGCATCTGAAGTGGCATCTGAAGACAGACTTGTGGGTGCTGTGACTTTAAAATGTAATTTTGAATTTTATTTCTTTGACACACTGTTCACTCTGTTTTAGGAAAACGAATTATTGCTTAGCAAAACAATTCTGAGAGATGGACCAATACGCTTTGGTGTCTGAGGCAAACAATCCAGATAGTGCCTCTCAGTAGTCGGAATATAATAAACTATATAATTGCCATATTGCTTTCCTTTTTTGGTAATCTAAAAACTAGTGTCTGAAGCATGCTGCAATGTCCTGTTCAAGAGTAGACCCAGTCATAGACTGGGACAGTGTACTCAGCATCCATTTAAAGCACGTTGTCCACCCAAAGATCCCTGGAAACTGTAGTTTAGCCCTCACAGAGTTGCAATCTCTTGACAAACTGCAGTTCCCAGGAGATGTGTGTGTGCTATACCACCACCAGCTTTGGAGAAATCCCAAGGGAAGCCCCACATAGGGCGCGTTGCAGTAGCCCAGTCATGAGGTCACCAAAACATGAATCACAATCACAATGGCCACCCACCCCTGGCGAAGGTTGTGGCTTGAGGAGATGGTGTGTGGCTGGCGGAGGAGGATCTGTTGCCTGAGGAGAGTATTGAGGGCCTGATAGACAGGTCTGGAGGGCCACATTATCAGGGATAGTTCCCTATCCCTAATAATAAGATAAAATTTTAGATTACTAAAGTTGTTCTGAGAATTGACCTTTTTAATACTGGGTAGGAGTAATTGTGTCTATTTGATATCTGTTTGTGTGTGTGTGTGTGTGTGTGTGAAGAGACTTGGCAGTGGCTTCCAGTAAGAGGTCATGGAAATCACACAAGATCTCACTGGAACCTGACACCATATAAGCACTGCCAAAAAACTCAAGTAATGGAGACTTTGGTGGGCTGGGCTGTGGTGGCACAGTGACACCTTCCCATTTTACCTCAGGTGACAAAGAGGGACATGTTGCCCCTTTCAGGTAACCTGGTGCCCAGGTATTTGAAAACAGAGTTTGTGGCTGGAACACTACAGTCCACATTATATTTGCTATTCAGTAATTGCAATTTTCATACTGAGAATGAAGCTCAGGATTCCAGAAGATATGGCGAATCTAGGGATATATTATTAATATATTTTCTAGAGAAAATGACCCTATCTTTATTTTTATCTATTAAATAAAAACTCATAAATTCAATTTTTCACAAAAGATAATTGGTCTGTAAAATAAAATAATGGTTTTCCTTGAGTAAACCTGGATCTACAGAAACGTTATATTTTTAAATTGGTATCACAGCTGCAATTGTTATACAACATGGGATTTTATCACTAATAATTTAGAGTGATGATATGTTTGAACTGATGGCTGCTTTGCGTTAGGATAATTGCTTAAATTCCCCTTGTAGGCTTTAGTTCCTATTAAAAGACTTTCGACCTTGAAGCTTTTATTTGATTTTGAATGGCTTTTTATTCAAATGCAAATAGTAATAACCTAGAGAGAAAGACTTCACTTATGAAGTGGATTTGCTTTCTTGAGTTCTAAGGAGAATGAGCTTGAAAGTTTGTTTTTAATTTCTTTGCTGAAGGTTTGGGCCAATGAAAGAAAGTTAACAATGGAAACAAAAGCAGAACCCTCTATCCTTCCCTTCCCTGATAACAAGTGTTAGTTTTACATCTAGGGCCTTTCCACACGTACCATTTATGGTGGCAGAGTTACAAGCCCCCACTCCAGATCTCCCCCCCCCCGGTGTATAGCGACATGGCAACACCATTATTCAGCTAGTATAATGGATCCAGCAAACTGCTTCTTCTTCTACCACAACCCCTGTGACTTTTGTGAAAGATCCAGAATGGATCCTCAGTATTTTCTTTTGTGTGGCATGTGTACACGTTCGGGAGAAATCTTGTGAGCTCAATTCAGACCAAGATGATGGTGCTGCATCAAAGAACTGCCTGTGACAACAATCATTAAGACCTACATTGGCTCCCAGTATGTTTCCGAGCACGGTATCGGTCCAGTATACCTGAAGAAGCGTCTTCACTCCCATCGTTCTGCCCGGACACTGAGGTCCAGTGCCGAGGGCCTTCTGGCAGTTCCTTCGCTGAGAGAAGCCAAGTTGCAGGGAACCAGGCAGAGGGCCTTCTTGGTAGTGGCACCCGCCCTGTGGAACGCCCTCCCACCAGATGTCAAAAAGAAAAACAACTACCAGACTTTTAGAAGACATCTGAAGGCAGCCCTGTTTAGGGAAGCTTTTTATGTTTAATAGATTATTGTATTTTAATATTCTGTTGGAAGCTGGAGTGGCTGGGGAAACCCAGCCAGATGGGTGGGGTATAAATAATAAATTATTATTATTATTATTATTATTATTAATCATTAGCTGCCAACATAATTTCATCACAATAACGATGTTTGCCATAGCTCAGGCAGACACGTAGTTCCTCTTCTAAGCTCCTATACTCCCACAAGATTAGAAATCCAGAATACTAGGCATTACATCATAATTATTTTTTAAAAACTGTGAAAAGGCTATCCCTTTGCACATGCCAGGAAGGAGAGGAGGGATTGTCCCATCAGGCAAGCGGATTGTTCCGATGGAACATTTGTAACAGTGCGATTTTGAATTCTTCCCATAATATCCAGAATGATAAAACCTTAGGAACCCTTGAAATAATCCCAGTAATAAAATTGCTTAATTTTATTACGTACCAATATTTTCTCTGAACTTTTGCAGCCATATATTGAACATGGTTACTGAACAGTTAATGTTTGCTGGGCTTTTTCCCCCCAGTGAGAACTCACCGGAACTCAGCTCCAGCACCTCTCAGGTGGGTGCCATTGCCATTCTAATGAGGGAGGTGTTCATGGTGAGTTCCGGCACCTCTTTTTCTAGAAATTGGATTGGAATTTGTCAGCCAACCACCATACGTTTTTTTCATTATCTGAACCATTTCCCCCCTTTCAAATCCTGAACTCTCTATTTCGGCCTCAAGAGACATACATAAGTGATAGCTCCACAGATAGCAACGAGTGTAACCAATCACATTTCCTTCATAAGGGATCATCTCTACATTTCACTTCTTTAGTTTGGATGTCGGGATGCAGATTTCATTGGGTTGGACTCATGTGTGGAAGGTGATTTGGGAGAAGTGCTGAGAGGAAATAATTGGATTTTTATTTGTTTGGGGAAGACAGAGGGAAAATGGTTTTTTGCCAACACAGAAAGCTGCCTTATTCAAAGTCAGACCACTGGTCCATCTAGCGCACATTTCTGAACACTGACTGGCAGCAGCTATTCCAGATTTTAGAACGGGAACATTCCCAACTCTACTGAGGAATGAACCTGGGACTTTCTTCATCATGGAAAGTACCTATGAGCTACAGGTTTCCCCTTTGTGTTTCTTTGGAAAATGTGCAGGTGTAAAGCAGAGACATAAATTAATTTGGGGAAGGTGAGGAAATGAATTGTTGGGAGAATTAATTAGGGGAATGGGTCTGTCAATGGGGCAGTCTGGTGGAAAATAGATTTTGAGGGGAAATTAATTTTTGGAAAGGGAAATGAATGCTTTTGAAAGAGAAAATGAATTTTTGGAAGACTCTCAAAAGGGAAATTAATTATTGGGAGGATATGCAAAAGAAGCGAATCTGTGAATATAAAAATATATATATATTGAATGTGTGTGGGGGGCAGAGAAGTGGTAGCTGAGTTGCTGCATGAGTGCCCTGCAAACCAAGATCCATTGAGTCAAGCATTGAGTCAAGTACGTTTCCGAGCACAATTCAAAGTGTTGGTGCTGACCTTTAAAGCCCTAAACGGCCTCGGTCCTGTATACCTGAAGGAGCGTCTCCACTCCCATTATTCAGCCCGGACACTGAGGTCCAGCGCCGAGGGCCTTCTGGCAGTTCCCTCACCACGAGAAGCCAAGCTAACAGGGAACCAGGAAGAGGGCCTTTTCGGTAGTGGCGCCCGCCCTGTGGAACGCCCTCCCAGCAGAGGTCAAAGAGATAAACAACTATCTGACATTCAGAAAATACCTGAAGGCAGCCCTGTTTAGGGAAGTTTTTAACCTGTGATATTTTTATGTATTTTAATATCTATTGGAGGCCGCCCAGAGTGGCTGGGGGGACCCAGCCAGATGGGCGGGGTACAAATAAATAAATAAATAAATAAATAAATAAATAAATAAATAATTGTCTTTTCAACAGCACCCGGTTGGATGCCTCTGAAAACTGGTATGTCATAAACATCTGACATTCACATGTATGCTTCCTCTGAACTTGGCGGTTGAATTTTGCTATCATGGGTAATAGTCATCGACAGGCCTACATTTCAGGGATTTGTAATCTAGCCTTCTACATCCTAGCATCCTCCAGATGTTTTGGGCTGGAACTTCCACCAGACTTGGCTATTGGCCATGCCGGCTGGAGCTGATGGGATTTGTAGTCCACAAAGTATCTGGAGGCATGAGGCTGGGGAAGGCTGGCCTAATTCTTTCAAAAACCCATCTCATGTAAGGCTAAACCTTGAATTTCATAAGTTTTGTATTGCATGGATACAAATGGGTGCAGCTGTGCTTTTTAAACCTGCCTGAATTTGTTTTGCCTTGCATCTTTGTAAACATGGTAGGTCTGAAGTAGAGATGCTCGAGGAATTTGAGCTTTGTGAATTCATTACGAACTGATCTAAGCCACCCAGACTGGTGTGTGTGAATTGTAATGTTGCAAACCTTCAGATCTCACACTTCTCCAATTAATGTGATAGACCTCTGAATAAAAATGCACGCTGACATGCGTTCAAACATATGTATTTGTGCAAATATTTGTGCAGATAAATGCAGAAATCAGTTGTACAGGCACATGCAAAAGTAATATTGACTGGAAATAGATTGATCTGTCCCTTGCTAGTATGGGGTTGAGATGTGCATTTCAGAGCAATGTACACAATGGAACTGCAGCAAATGTGGGGGACAAATGGGTAGTATTTGGGTTTGGGGTTTAGGCTCAAACCTCTGTCTTGTGCAGTGTTTGAGGCCTTGGACAAATCACTCATCTGCATAGTTCAGTATTCTATAAGCAGGGCATGATGGCAACAAGATCCCTCTGTTGTCTTTGTCTTTAGCAGAGTTTTGGAGCCCTTTATCTATGTCCTGGCAAAATAGGCGCGGGTGGAGAAGAAAAAGTAGGGTGTAAAAATTGGACATGATTTGCTCTATGCAGACTTGATTTTATTTATTTAGTTGCAGCAGTGGAAAAAATTGCTGTGTTGTTAACCACTGGGGGAAAACAGTGCTTTATTGCATTGGATTTCCTGGAAGTCTCCAAATAATAAAACCTGAAATGATAATCTGTCCATATACTTCACTAATACAAGCAAATAAAAAATGATTGTCTTTTCAAAAGGGTAACAGATATATGCAGAGTCACACTTCATGACTTCATTTTTTAATTATATTTTTATTGAAATTTTGTTTAATATTACACATATCAATATATTCAATTAACCCAGAAGTATAAACGTAACTTGAATCTAACATAGGTAAAGGTAAAGGGACCCCTGACCATCAGGTCCAGTCGTGTCCGACTCTGGGGTTGCGTGCTCATCTCGCTCTATAGGCCGAGGGAGCCGGCGTTTGTCCGAAGACAGCCTCCGGGTCATGTGGCCAGCATGACAAAGCTGCTTCTGGCGAACCAGAGCAGCGCACAGAAACGCCGTTTACCTTCCCGGTCCCTATTTATCTACTTGCACTTTAACATGCTTTCGAACTGCTAGGTGGGCAGGAGCTGGGACTGAGCAACGGGAGCTCACCCCGTCGCAGGGATTTGAACCGCTGACCTTCTAATCAGCAAGCCTGTGGTTTAACCCACAGCGCCACTTTCTTATAAAACATTTGATTTGTTAGTTTCTCATTATTATAGTTTTTTATCTGATATTATTCTCTTACAAAATAAACCATTTTGACATCACAATATCAGCCTTCTTTGTTTGATTTTCATCGCTTATACAAAGACAAAATTTAAAAAAAAGAAAAAAAGAAAGAAAAAGAAAAGAAAAATTAAATAAAAAATTCCTAAGATTGACTTCCCGTTAATTCCTTATGCTTAAACATATTTTAAAAATTGAATGTACACAACACAGTTATCACTTTTTGAAATGATTATCTTTTACACTCTAACATCACTTTAATTCCTTGACTTTTCCAACTCATCTTTCTTTAATCACTCGAAAGCTGGCATAGTTGGTATATTACTAGAATATTTCTGTACATATTTTTTATATCCATCCAATTTTTCCTTAAATTGTTGCTTAGATTTTCCTCTGAGACTATTTGTCAATTGGGCCATCTCTGCGTGTTCTTGTACTTTAGCTTGCCATTCTGTAATTCTTGGAACCTCTTGTTCTTTCCAGCCTTTTGCTACAAGAATTCTGGCCGCAGCCATTGCGTATAGAAACACTTCCCTTGATTGCTTTGGAATATCCTTATCAAGTATATTCAATAATAGCACCTCTGGGTTTTTTTAAAGGTTATTCCCAGCATCTTTTTTATTTCATCATATATCTTGCCCCAAAATATCTTAATTTTCCCACACGTCCATCACATGTGGAACGTATCACTGCCACTTCATGACTTCAAGAGGGGGCATAAGTTATTGATCTTGCAAGGTAAAAGGGCAAACCGACAAATGAGTTGTTCTGGGGTACACACACACTGTTGATGCAGATCGGTTTTATACCCCAAATAATCATGGGAGTTGCAGTGTTGGGTGTGCTGAGCATTTCATCCTTGGCTTTCCTTTCCCATAGAGCTAGGACTCCTAATCTGTGTCTGTTTGGTCGCTCCCAGCTGAAATTGTCTATGAAAATTGTTAATCAGGGTCAGGTCTCTAGCTTTGGCAATTCAAATGTTTATGACTTGGAAAGTGCCCACAAACCATTATTTTGTGGCCTTTTAAGCTATTTAAAATCAGTAGAGTGGGTTTGTTCTCTGTTACAGGATTCCTAATAAATTTGTTCTGAAACAGCTGCTGTTCATAATTCGTCATCTTAAAGCAGGGATGAGCAGTATGCTCCATGATCCTTAAATTAAAGCATATACTGACATGTGACTAATTTGTAGTTTTTGATAGTTATGCACTCAGGTGTGTACCTTTATATCTATGCTTAGCAGAGGTTTTCCTATTCACTTCAGTACAGGGAAAGCTCAGCACTCATGGCATTAGTTTGATAATCCTACACAAAACTGATGCATCAGAGGCACTGTTTTTTAATGTTACACACATCATTGCAAATATAGAATGCCAGGATATGGCTCACCAATTACTATTTCCCTGTCATTTCTGGGAAGTTATGTCCATACACTTTGCATATTATAGTTTTCAGAACATCTGCTTTTTGATGGTTGTCGTTGGAGTACAAGAGAAAGGGCAAGGGAAATGATATATAATGAGATGAAAAAGATGTTGAAAATTTATAAAGAAACCAGAAGCTTTTTTGTTAGGAATTGTAGGCAATGACATTAAGAGACAGGATAAAAAGTTGTTTTTATATGCAACAACGGCAGCAAGGATGTTGATGGCACAAAGATGGAAACAAGAAGAATTACCGACAAAAGAAGAATGGCAGATGAAATTAATGGACTATGCAGAACTGGATAAGATGACAGGAAGAATTCGAAACCGACGGGACCAGGAATTTCTAAAAGATTGGACTAAATTTGAGATATATTTGAAAGATAACTGTAAACAACAAATCACGCTAATAGGCTTGCAGGAAGTTTTGTGAGGTTAACTTTAAGAAATATTACTGAAATAATTTAAGATGAAAAATTAGAGATTGATTATTCAAAGTAATAGTGGAATATGAAATACAAGAAGAAGTTATAAAAGTGAAAATATCGAGAAGGGTTGGGGGAAGTCAAAGAGGGAAAAAATCTATATGAATGAATGTTAAATGTTATTTGAATGTATGCAAAAAACTGTTAATAAAAATGATTATAAAAAAAAAGAGAAAGGGCAACCAAATCCTCATGTTTTCTGTCCGCCTTGCCATGTGCGCCTGTGGAGTTTCCTAGACTTATACCCTGAAACATCCCACCAACCACAGAAAGACACTGAAATACAGAAAATTAGTTTGAAGGTACTCTGAGAATGAGGCAGAATAATGGATTTTATTATTTATTATTAGGCAAGAAAGAAAACTTTTGAAAAAGTGGAAGACAGGCTTTAGCACAGCATTGGAAAACACTAGGATTTCCACTTGTGGTGCCAGCATTGTCCTTTCCAACCTTGAAAACAATCTTCTTGTAGCACACAGTGGCATGGCTGTGGCTGTGGCACTGTAGCACACAGTGGCTGACCTGTGCAGAGAAGCAGCTTGCTGGATGGGGAGTGGTGCAAACACACTGGCAGTAGTACTAGATTGGCTCTGCTGGTGTGTTTGCACCATACTGACTTCCCTGACATCTTGCCCCTCTCCTTCCCAGTAAGCGATAGTGACCTACCTTCCAGGAAGCTAGCAGAGTTGCTCTGCTTCACCTGGTAAGCTGTTTCACCATGAAGGATGGTCATTGCTTGGTGTAGATGAGAAGGTGTGTCTGTTTGGTCCATACCGGTTGAAAACAGCTGTGAAAATTGGGAATCACATTCAAGCCTCTAGCTTTAGCAGTTCAAATGTTTATGAACTAGAAAATAACCTCAAATCATTATTTGGTGACTTGGGGGTTCTGATTTGTGTGTGTGTTGTGTGTATGTGGCTTTAGCTATGTATCTGCCAAGCATAAATATTGCTAAATTGGCTACTGTCATTAGTAACAATAGCATGCAGAGCCACATATGCTTTAATAAGTGAGGGGAAGAAATATGCCATTTTTATAGATTTCTGCTGGCAGGCACAAAATACAAAATCAGCACAGGGATGCCTTCTCCCCAGCATTGGCTAAAAACACTAAAGTTGTTTACATCATAGTATGACAGGCTCTGCACCAGCTTAAAAACAAAAAACGAAGTTGGAAACATTTATGTGAATGTTTCCAAAAAGCTGTAATTACAGTATACTTGCAATTGTCTCTCAATGTTGTGTCATTTCCTCATTACACTTACTTTTTACCTCTCCTCTCCCTTCTCCGCTTAAGATGAGAGAAGTTTGTAACCAAGGCAGCCTAAACTGGGGTGGGGGGTGGGATGGGGGTGGATTACCAAGAAGCAGTGCTATCAAGGAAGCTCAATTTAATGGCATCAAAATGGATACCCATCTTTCCAAAGTATAGGTTAGAGAAGGTGTTGACATCAGAGGCCTTTTCAAGATTGTATTTATGGGTGATGTTTCTCTAAGATCAGAGTTCATATGAGAAGCAAGTAAAGTTTTGTATGGGCTTACTGAGTTAGAGTGTACATTGTTGTTTTCTTTCAATATTCCAGTCATATTCATGGCTAAGACTTTGGTTTGTTTCAGGTTTTATTTTTTGAAATCTCATTCATGTTGTGTTTCTTTCATTAAAATCTCATTTGGTTCGGTAATCACACCGAATCCCCCACCCCTAATTTCTAGCAGTTTTCAGATGGTGGCAGGATAGCTGAAATCAAAGTGAAGAAGAAAAAGAAGAAAAAAGAAAGTAGAAAGTAGGAAGAAGAAGAAGAAGAAGAAGAAGAAGAAGAAGAAGAAGAAGAGGAGGAGGAGGAGGAGGAGTTTGGATTTGATACCCTACTTTATCACTACCCTAAGGTGTCTCAAAGCGGCTAACAATCTCCTTTCCCTTCCTCCCCCACAACAAATACTCTGTGAGGTGAGCGAGGCTGAGAGACTTCAGAGAAGTGTGACTAGCCCAAGGTCACCCAGCAGCTGCATGTGGAGGAGTGGGGAAGTGAACCCGGTTCATCAGATTACAAGTCCACCGCTCTTAACCACTACACCACACAGACAGCCACCATTTTAGAGCTCCTAGAATGACTCTGACAGTACATGGTGCTGGGGCAGTGTGTATGTGTAAGTGTGTTTAAATGGTGGCCTTATTGGCAGAGAAAGGAAGGAAGGAAGGAAGGAAGGAAGGAAGGAAGGAAGGAGCGAGCGTTACCCCAAACACAAAGAAGCAAAAAGAGGGAAAAATCCCAAAATGGAACTCATTTGCCCCATTTGTCCCCCCCCTACATTCATTCATTTAGGAATGAATGCAAATTGCTCTAAATAGGCCTCATATTATTCAGCTTTCCATTCATCATGAAACAAATGTGCACACCTTACAGTCAGTACAATTCACTGGGAATCTATTCAGTCTAAGCCTAATTGAAAGGACTAGGAGCTGTCCAGGTATTCTACCATTTCTAAGGTGTGTGTGTGTGTAGAATTGTTATAGCTATCACAGTATTTTGTTATTATGAATAACTAGTCTTAACATAGGGACGCGGGTGGCGCTGTGGTCTAAACCACAGAGCCTAGGGCTTGCTGGTCAGTGGTTTGAATCCCATTTTGTCAGTGGTTTGAGCTCCCATTGCTCGGTCCCTGCTCCTGCCAACCTATACCGCTCCGGTGGGAAGGTAAACAGCGTTTCCGTGTGTTGCTCTGGTTCACCAGAAGCGGTTTAGTCATTCTGGCCACATGACCCGGAAGCTGTTTGTGGACAAACGCTGGCTCCCTTGGCCTATAGAGCGAGATGAGCGCAGCAACCCCAGAGTCGTCCGTGACTGGACCTAACGGTCAGGGGTACCTTTACCTTTACCTAGTCTTAACATGCATTCACATATCTAATGGACAAAAGTCACTAGGAGAAGATAGGTCTGCAGTTACCAAAAGTGCAAAACCAACCAGTCCTCTAGGAACTAGGAGATGCCAGACAAAAGCTGCAGCTCTCTCTTCAGAGGGAAATATTGATTTTGTATTTGGCTGTGTTTAAAAGAGAGAGAGAGGTACTCAGAACTTTTGGCTCAGCATACATTACAGCAGCGGAATATACAGCCCCCTTGGAT
Organism: Darevskia mixta; assembly: GCA_034641385.1. Taxonomy (NCBI): domain Eukaryota; kingdom Metazoa; phylum Chordata; class Lepidosauria; order Squamata; family Lacertidae; genus Darevskia; species Darevskia mixta. The sequence continues at coordinate 8,115,886 of JAWWNH010000013.1, forward strand.
TTCCATTTGAGAGGCAGAAAGCTTTATGTCATCCCCTGAGATCTGGAAATGAGTGAACTTAACATATAATAAGGTGGAATGAAAGTCAGAGTATTTCGGTGTACTACTTGATGTACATTTATGCTTATAATAACCTTGTATTCATGCAGCACTTTCCCTAAGATAATCATAAGATTGCATAAGGGTAACGGTTGCCCAAATGGCAGGTCAGGTTGCAAAGTTAGCTCAGGGGGACTGTGTAGGTTGAATCATCAGCTCACTAGCTTATGTGTTGGCCAGCCAGAGATGTAACCTGGATGACCATGCATTTGCAATGGCAAGGTTCAAGGTTTTATTGTTATTTGTAGGTTCGGTATGAAGAATAAAGAGAATCTATTAGAGCAGCCTTCACCAAATCTGGTGCCCTCCAAAGGTTTTGCATTGCAGTTAGCTTAGGCCAGTGATGGCTAACCTTGACACTCCAGATGTTTTGGGACTACAACTCCCATCATCCCTGACCACTGATCCTGTTAGCTAGGGATGATGGGAGTTGTAGTTCCAAAACATCTGGGGTGTCAAGGTTAGCCATCACTGGCTTAGGCAGTAGTCAAGACTGATAGGGCTTGTAGTCCAAAACATCTGCAGGGAAGGAGGTTGGGAATGTTGAAGGGAATGTTGGGGTTTATATTGTAAACTGGCCTGTGATCCTCATATGAAGGGTGGTATAGAAATATAAACAAACAAACAAACAAACAAACAAACAAACAAACACACCAGCCAAATCCTGCCCCCAGGCTACATGCTGCTTTGACATTGCATGGAGTCCCTTCCCCATGGTTGCTGTATGCACAGCAATATTCGTGCCTGGCTCGTTTGTGTGAGGGCAATGAGGAAAGAAAACAATAAGCAGTGATTGTCCTGAAGTGGATAGAGAGGATAAAAGCAGGATCAATACTTGGGAGGGGATGGACAATATATGCCCTCTCTGGAAGCTCATTTATCTCTCCTCCATTTTATGTCAGAGGCATCATTATTTCATGTTGGCATCATTAGTGTTGCTTTGGTCATGAGTGAGACTGTTCCCTCCCTGCAGAAGGACCCCCATCATCATTAGTTTCCTTCTCTTTGCTGCAGCTGCAGTATGGTGAGGGCAGACGCCTTAACATATTTATAGTTTACACCAGTCCATTCCAACTCAGGCTCCCTGGGATAGGAAGCCAGAAAACCTCTTTATTTTCATTTCACCAAAACAACAGCATGCCTCAAGAGTTGTAGTCCAATCTGGTGCCATCCAGATGTTGTTGGACTACAACTCCCATCATTCCCAACCATTGGCCTGGTTGGCTGGGGCTGATGGGAGTTGGAGTTCAATAGCATCCGGACGGCACCCTTGGTGGAGTTAGTTGAACAAAAAGCACGAAGGACAAAAATGGACTCTCTATAGCACAGCTGAGGACAAGGAAAGCAGTTACCTCAGTTATGGGCCTTCCTCCATTAGAGTAAAACTACTCAGTTGTGTCGTAATTCCCATTCCACCTTAATAACAGACTGAGGACAGGAGCTTGTCACATGTCTGTATCATGTTCCAGTGTGCTGCTGGGAACTTCCGTTCTTCAGTCTGTACTTTCTCTTTCGTTTTCCGAACATGGAGGTGACTGCACGTGTGCATTCTTTTGTCCTCATGTTCGCCTAATAAATGTTTGTATATAACGCTCATGCCAGCCTCTGTAGTGCATCTTCTGCTGCTGAATGGACTGTACAAGAGTGCTTAGCTTCCTGGAGCTAGGTCTCTGGTTTCTGCTGCTGTTCCAGGGGTTTGAAGTTCGACCGGCAGTTCGGCCGGAGGTGTTTGGGCCAGCAGGGACCATGCCCGTTGTTCCCGTTTCCCTGGACAAATCACAACAAGTTGGACTTGGGTGGGGGACATGGTTTCTACATTCCCTGGGTTTAGATGCAGTGCCAACCATGGCCCCCTAGGGGTTTCCTGGTAGGAGCTTAAATATTTGTTTACTTATTAGATTTCTTACCTGCCCTTCACCATAGGGTACGAGGGTGCCATACCACATCACCAATAGGTAACAAGGCTGATTAATATTTAGCTAGATGGAACTCCCAGCATGTGGTAGGATGAAAGGGAGAGCCCTCCTTTGAATGATTCCAGCATATAGAGGAAATGCAGCTTGTACAAAGGCAACAGGAACAAAGAGATGGATATCCACAGGGAGACCAATCTAGCTGTCTACCAACTACTGGCTCGTACCTTTTCAGCAAGCAAACAGCTTTCGGCATTCTAAACAACAGTTTACATCTTAACATGGCTTTGCCCAGCAGATACAGCAATAAGAACAACATACTTCGATTCATTTTTTACAATACTTTGAAAGTTTACAGGTTATCCCATTTTGAAGGCTATATGCAACAGCAATGGGCACTGTTGGACGTGCAATTTTCCTATGTCCTCATGATTATATGGACTGGAATCAGTGCTTGAGGCATTTTGCTTCAAAAGATGGAATTAATATAGAACATACATGGAACATTGGGCTGATTCTTTATTAGGCAGCTCCATATATTCTACTTTACCCCTACATTTATATATCTTCAAAAACAACAACACACAGAACGTCATCATTCAACAATATATTACAATATGCACTTAATTGGTTACAGATTTCTGCCCCTTAAACAGTTCTTTCTGTTCTGCCCCCATTTTCACTTGTTCATCTTTATTTTGATGTTTTTAATCCTTTGAATTGCATGATAAATGGCTCTTCAGTAACTTCATTAAATCTAAATCCTCGGGGGAAGCTGGGGAGAACTTGTGCTGTAATATAAATTGCAGCATTATATCTGGCAGTACTGCTGATACATCAATGTATCAGTATTCTTAAAGGGTAATTACTCCCCCCTCCACCCTCCCCAATATTATTGTAAGGGTAATTTGCAGAAACATTTGTCCTACTAATTCCTGGGTTTGACACATCATGATAGTAAAGCAAACTCAGTCCTTATCTTCACTATGCATTTCAAATTCCTTATTTGCTGGTGTATCCTAGGGAACACTACATGGTCATGAATTTTCCGTCTGATTACTCTTAAGAGGCTCTGTCATTGTTGTTTATTTATTTAAGAGTAATCTGGTTATGAATTTGACCAAAGAAAGTTAATATCTCTTTGTGGCTGTGGATGTTGTCTGAATGGGAAGTCGTTCATGTGGGGACTTGGAACAAGTGCTTTGCCTCAGAGACGTACTTAGGGTCTCTTGCGCCCAGAAACAAATCACTTCTTCACTTCAATAACCACATTAGAAGCTACTACATTTTATGCAGCCCAAGTACTCGAAGCGTCTGGGGTGAGGGTGAGGCTTTGGCGGAGCTTCATGCTCCGGCACCGGGGGGGTGGAGAGCAGGCGGGGGTGGGGCTGGCGTGTGTCCTGGGGGCGGGGCACACCACCTGCAGGGGTGTGGCACCCAGCGCCGGTGGGGGGCAGCTGCAATGGCACCCTACCGGGATCGCGCTGCCAGGGGCGGTGCGCTCCCCCCCCACTCCTCTTCCTCCGCCAGTGGGGTGAGGTGAGGAGGAGGTGACACCTGTTCTCATTATTTCTCACAACGTAATGCTACAATATAGGCTACAATATTCCCATGGTATAAGGAAGTCCTTGGTCGACTGATTCCCTCAAGGCTGCCTGGAACTGTCTAATCTGACGCACTGCATCCCCCAGGACATTATTTGTCCTGCTTGAATATTCTCAAGGCATAACCCACCACATTCCTCCTATCCATTACGGAGCAATGGATTCAAACTACAAGAAAGAAGATTCCAGCTAAACATTAGAAATAACTTCCTGACCGTAAGAGCTGTTCGACAGTGGAATTTGCTGCCAAGGAGGGTGGTGGAGTCTCCTTCTTTGGAGGTCTTTAAGCAGAGGCTTGACAGCCACCTGTCAGGAATGCTTTGATGGTGTTTCCTGCTTGGCAGGGGGTTGGACTGGATGGCCCTTGTGGTCTCTTCCAACTCTATGATTCTATGATTCTATGTACTGCATTGATGTGGAGGTCTAATGTGTTGTCTTCTCTCACATTAATCCACCTGGCAATTAAGAATGTCTTCAGAGGCCCCCTATCCTCACAGACATGGAGGTGACTGTTGGAAAGAGTGCTCTTTTGGTGGCAATATCCAACGTCACAAACTCTGCATGTTTGCCCTGTGCCATGATTTTATCTTTCGAGCACCAGGCTGAGTCCATCCTGCCGTTTTATTCTTTTAATGGTATTCAATATCCTTTTAATTTGCTTTTTATTGCTCTCTTTTATCTGGTATCTCTGCTGTTTTATCTTGTTTAATATTTTATTATTAAAATCTGCCTTGAAGCCTTTCTAGCAAAAGGCACAGTATAAATTCTGTAGAGATGTGAGAGACTGGGGTGTATTCAACTAAGTTCTGCTCAGAGTAGGGCCACTGAAATTAACAAACCTGTTAGTCATAGATATGACTAGGCCTACTCTGAGTAGGAGTAGTGTTGGCTACAATCCTATATATTTATATACGATAAACAAATAGATAGAAGTTATTTTTCCTACCCAATGCTAGTGCCAGCAACTGAGTCCCAGCATAACCACCAGCAATGCTTCTCCATCCCTAGCTAGATAGTTTTGTGACTGGTTGGATTATTTGTGACATCTAGGAAATCGGATATGATGGGCCTGAATTTCCAGTCTGGGAACCTTTGAAACTGTTCCTCCCAGTCACAGCAGTGTCCCTCGAAATGGAAATAACTAGGTCCCCCAGTCCCTGGTATGACTGGATGTTGTTGGTGCTGTGTGTTTGGAGTGAGGTTGGAGAAATCATTGTCGTGCCTCCAGGACTTACTAGAGCAAAAGAATTGTAGCAAGGATCCTGAGACAATTATCAGGGTGGAACATTTGTCATGCAAACATCTAAGTTTTGACATTTTCTCCAAATAATAAAAATAAAAATGAAAGCATTTGGAATAGTAGGGTGATATATCAATGACCTGATATAATTGCTTTCTCTAAAATATGGCATTCTAAATGGATCTCTGACTTGGATATATGTAGCGAATAATTTAATTTATGTAGAGGCAATGAATCTGAAAAGAGGGAGGTTATGTGATACATAGGCAGAATTTCTCTTAGATTATATTATAATATATGACTCATTCCAGCTTATTTTCTTTTCGTACACTTAAATTAAACCCCAAGTGATACATGATAATTGGCTGTATCTATACCCCTGCAAAACCAGTGGTACAGTGAGGAATACCGTAAATACCATAAGTTTAGGAAAAGTAGGATGGACTATCATTTCAGGGAGGGCCTTCTCAGTAGTGGCACCCGCCCTGTCGAACACCCTCCCACCAGATGTCAAAGAGAACAACAACTACCAGACTTTTAGAAGACATCTGAAGGCAGCCCTGTTTAGGGAAGCTTTTAATCTTTGATGGATTACTGTATTTTATTATTTTGTTGGAAGCCGACCAGAGTGGCTGGGAAAGCCCAGCCAGATGGATGGGGTATAAATAAATTATTATTATTATTATTATTATTATTATTATTATTATTATTATTATTATATCAAGTTGACAATTTAATATTGCCGCCCTGTTCAACAGTGTTCTGGCAATTGGTTCTACCACCTTATTCCATCAAGTATCATATCTTGATTTTACAAAACAATTTGGGTTTATGAACTGCTATATAGGTTTATGAGGATGAAACTTGGTATGCTCCACATCACAAATCCCATTCACTTCCATGGATCTTTTCTCACTGGACTCTGATTTAAATGTTATCTATGTGGTGTCTGTGTGGTATCATGGATCTATTTTCATACAACAACCCTGCTTTGGGGCTATATCTGAATCCATACCATCTTACAAACCATGGTTTGCAAGGGGATACCAAATCAATATATCAAACAATGACTAGAGGTTGGTCTGAAAACCAGTTTGTGCTCAGTACTGTTTGGTGTTAGATCTGAATTTTCAAAATTTTGGCACACCACAAATAAGAGCTCCTTTTCACCTTAAGGATCTGCTGTACCATAGGGATTTGACTGTACTTCCCAACTTATAAAGCCGAGTGCTGAGAATTTGCCTGATGTATATTTGGAAGCTCAAACCTCAAAACATAAATTAGCACAAACCATGGTTTAGTGGGTATTTTGAACTGGGCCAGAACTATTATGCTGTGCCATTCTCCTCCACCTGCTGACCCTCTCTGCCTCCAGGTCTAAGTGGTTTTGGTTTTCTAGTTTTTCCTGAATTTATCATCTGAAAGATAGTTTCTGGGATCATTTTACTTCCTAGTGAAGAACATTAAAAACATTTAAATCAGTTTTCTACAGATTATCAGTTAATTTTAAAAAAAGAAATTGGGCTTATCTTTTGCTAACTCTTAATGGACTACTTACTGTCTGGAGAATTGTTTTCAGGATCATTTCTTGCACTATGTGATGATCATAACTCCTTTCAAAGAAAGGAGATGGAGCAGACCTGTTTTATCTGCTCTCTTGTAATAACCAAGATCCCTCAAGGTAAGTAATAAATATAAGTGCCCAAAGGTACAACAAAAACAGATTGTAGACAATAATATCTAGTGTACAAATACAGTGCTTAGATTTTACATCACTTGGATCAATGAGGCACAAGTAGACGAAATTAAGAAAACTGAGCGTGAAATGATTCAAAAGAAATCCTGCAGGTACATGCAAAGTTTTGCTTTATCATGATTTCTGATTCTGAAAATCCCAGGAAGCAACAGGACCTCAAATATCAGGGAGCTATGATCTCAGATAGCCCTTCTTTGGAACTTCCCCATCTTCTGTTGCTTTTGCTTCAGCTTTGCTGATGTTGAAGCAGTGATGTTGCATGGGGGGGCAGAGGGGTGGTCGCCCCAGGCACAGGTCCCCCCCCTGGGGGGAGGTTATTTTGCTGCTCCTGCCCACATTGTGAGGCTAGGATTAGACTGTCCTATCCCAGCCTCACAAAGCCATGCGGGGCTGCCCTCTCACACACCTCCCTTGCCACCAATGCCAATGCTTCAGGGTGCCTTCATGCCACTGTGGTAGGGGGTGCACTCAAGCCACACTGACAGGGCACAACACTGCCATAATAATAATAATAATAATAATAATAATAATAATAATAAAATTTTATTTATACCCCGCCCTTCCCAGCCAAGACCGGGCTCAGAGTGGCTAACACCAATAGAATCACAACAGAACATACAAAACAATTAATTAAAATGCAGGTTAAAATACGATTTAAAGTTTAAAATGCAGCCTCATTTATAAGTAGCCCACCAATCAAACCACAAAGGAATGAAACATCAGGGTTAAACTAAAACCAACCCAAAGGCCAGGCGGAACAGCTCCGTCTTGCAGGCCCTGTGGAAAGATGCAAAATCCCGCAGGGCCCTGGTCTCTTATGACAGACCGTTCCACCAAGTTGGGGCCAGTACTGAGAAGGGCCTGGCCCTAGTTAAGGCCAGCCTAGCATCCTTGTGGCTCGGGACCTCCAAAATATTATTATTTGAGGACCTTAAGGTCCTACACGGGGCATACCAGGAGAGGCGGTCCCTTAGGTACGAGGGTCCTAGGCCGCATACACACCACGCCAAGGCTTCACAGCGCTGGAAGAAGCCACGTTTCCAAGAGAGCTTCCTGGAGCATGCCGGTGCTGCTCTTGGGTTACACAGGGCCTGCCAGAGCATCATGAGAGTGCCCTGAAGCAGTGGCATTGGCAGCAAGGGCTGGGCTGGTGGGGCGGGCTCCCTCCACCCCCACCCCCTGCCCCCTGGCGTGCGTGCCCCTGTTGCGTGCATGCACACCAGGCTGCATTAGCACATGCTACGCCCCTATGTTGAAGGTCAGAATCTAAATTTCTTCTTGGAGCTTCTCCTGCTGGAGTCATAGACCAGACAACCTGGTATTGCCACTCCACTAATCTCTACAACTGAGCACTGCAATGTGATGACTCATAACTGTGTAGTTTTGCTCAGGGGATAAGCTGCTGATGGAGCCCACGGTCACCTCCCACAGGGTTCCAGAGGGTTGGGAAACTTCTAGAACAGAGGTACCACTGTGTGGTGCAGGGGGAGGGGAAATTGTCAGAAATCTCCCAATATTGAATGTTTAAATGACCAGAAAGTTTAACTTTCAATAAGATGAAACAGAGCAAGGGGAATTAAAGGAACAGGAGAAAAAGGTTTCCACCAATGGGATCCCTCCACCAGATCATATCAAAAGCCTTCCATGGACCGAAAGAACATTTCTGACTGTGGACGGTGAAATCTGGATCCAGCCTTTGCGTGGTGCAATGCATTTGGTACAGCAGCAGATGAAAGGAGTCTTCCAATCCAAACTCTGTTTTGGGATGCTCATTTCTGTTGTGAGGAACAACATTATATCCATTATATCCAACATTATCTCAAAGGGCAAGCATGAATTTGTATTAAGAAGCAGCTAGCTATATACTGCTATTACTACAGTATCCATATTGAATTCTGTAGCTGAATCAACTGCCTTCACCACATGATAAATTTGCCTATTCTTACCCTCTCTCATTACACAACAGACCCTTCCCTGGAACATTTCTTATCCTACCCATACCCTGTCCCACAAATCCCATTCCCAATCTATCCCATCTTCAGTATCTCCCTTCACCATGATTTCTCCCTTTTCATTAATAATAATAATAATAATAATAATAATAATAATAATAATTTAGACCCCGCCCATCTGGCTGGGTTTCCCCAGCTACTCTGGGCAGCTCCCAACAGTATTAAAAGCACAATAAAATATCAGACATTAACAACTTTCCTAAACAGGGCTGCCTTCAGATGTCTTCTAACTTCATACTCTAGAACCTCAAGTCACAGGCATATATGGTTGCTCTAGATAGCCTGAGAGTAAATCTGGATTTATGTTTACATTCCGTCTATTGAAAATACTTCTACCACTGAAGAAGAAGAAGAAGACTACCACTGGAGGGCAGTAAGACAATATACATGTTTCATTGTGACAGGATGGTCTGAAAGCAAAACAAAACATTAACACATTTATTGGTTACATCATCCATGCACATTTCACTATTTTATTTCCTAGCTCCTATTAGATTATTTCCTGGCTCCTGAATCAAGGGATCACTGCAGTTTGAGAGTAGTTTTATTTATTCACCACATTTATACACCACATATCCCAAGATCTCACAGGGGGCATGCCATTTTATCGAGAGAGAGAGATTTTCCTTGAGTCATCCAAAGAGCTAGCAGAATGTTAACCTGATAGGAACATAGGAACCTGTAGGGATTGTTACCAGGTAACTATTTGTCCAACTAACAAATGGAGTCTTGTTCGACAGCAGTTGCGTGTCGAGGTCCCAAACCACCCCTCAAATGAAACACACTTCAGACAGAAATTTAAGTTTAAGGTTTTTGGCATGATTTTGGCCACAACTTTATTAAAATACAAAATATGTGAGTGGTTGCTTAGGTATTGGTTCAGACTATCTGTCCCGCTGGGACAGAACTGATATTTGTCAGTAAAAGGAAAACACTTTGGGGAGAGAATGGGAGCCGGGGGTCTGACCCTCGCCTCTCCCCAAATGCTCCCAGGGGCTCTTGCGTGGCCCTGGCTCCCGACCGGGGGATACGGACAAAAGCATGGCAAGCCCCTGGATTCCTTTAACGGAATTCCCCGCACAGCAGCAGCATTGGAGGGGCAGCCACAGTCAATCCTGACCCCTCCACCAACCAAATTAATAACCAATGCCTAACTGCCAACCTTACAAGTTGTGACTAATTGCTACGCAGTAGGCGAGAACCAAATGGCACCAGCCAATCAGCCAAATGGAAAAAATTCCTACCAGGCCCTGCCCCAAAAGCAGACGACCCCGTGACAGGCATAGCAAGGTCAAACACAGAGGCCTAATAAAGGGAAGGGGGGGGGGGAGATCTGATGCACGCAGCAAAGAGGAATATCACGCTGCAAGCTAAGCAGTATATAGTTACTGGGCTGTCCATCAACAAATTGCAACATAGAAATCTCCCCAACAACACCCAGGACCCAATCACAGCAGTGGCCATCTATACAATCCCGCCCAGCAACAGAGGGGTAACTTGCTGGCCCCCACCGCAACACGTGCTTTCCATGAAGGAGAACCCGCTCTCTCCAGAGTCTGGGCAGACATGAGAACCACACATATGCTAACTTGGGTTCCATCATGGAAGAAAGCTGGGGTGAAAATGTAACAAAAGTTAATACCGGTAATATTGTTATGAGTTTGGGGTGGGGTCGGCCTGGATGGGTCCCTTCCAATTCTTGGGATCCTGTATCTGTGGAGGCAGAATGTGTAAGAGCAAACTTGCCAAACATGCCCCTTTGCCAGGGTGGTGGTTTCAGCTGGCTGGTTTAGTGCTCATCAGCATCTCAAAGAATGAGCTAAGTGATTGATGGTGCTTTGCAAGAAAGGAGGTAGGCATTTCTCCCCTCTCTGCTCACCTGGCTGGAGGCCAGGTGATCCTAGGTAGAAGAACAATAGCCAGAGCTGTGTGTGAGAGAGAGTTTAAAGCAGCCTAGAAGCTGCAGATGGAGAGACATGTCTTGCTCATGTTTGTTCAGCGCTGGGCATTTGGGGCCCCCTGGAAGGCTAAAGTAGAAGAAAGATCTTTTGGCTTTTTAATATTATGAGCCCCTCCACCCTCCACTCAAGGCTGAGGAAATCATATTATTCCATCATGCGCTGTGGAAAGTGATCATACAAATTTGCAGCCCATAGCTCGGCTGTGCATTAATGTATAGCAGTTGCATTATAAACCAACACCATGGAACACAGCATTTCGCAAACTTCATCTCTTTTTATAATATTTGCAAATGTGTAAAAATGAACATTTCCACAAAAATCCCACAGCCCCTCAGTTATTCCTTTCCTTTTTCAAAATGAACAGTCCTGGGAAGCCTCCTACGTTTCCCATTGCTTAGTAAAAGAAGAAGAAGAAGAAATCAAAATAGCTCTTTTGCCGTGAACCAGCTGTATATGCTTAAGATAAAAGCAGTTAACATTTGATGTGCTGTAATGCTCCTGGGAAACTACAAATTTCCTCCATTGAATTTACAATAACCCAGTGTTTCTTTAGCTAGCTCTTTAATATAAATGTTTATGGACTTTTCATTTGTTTCCTGCCCTTTGTAGGGAACTTTGCAACAACCAATTTTTCGGGGGGAAATATATAGAGAATGCGCAGAAGGTGTTTCTGTTTCAATCCTTATAGCTAGTTAATGAGAACTTCAACATCTAGGGAGAACATAAGACCATAAGAATGTGTCCAGAGGAGGGCAACCAAAATGGTCAAAGGCCTGGAAACAATGCCTTATGAGGAACGGCTTAGGGAGCTGGGTATGTTTAGCCTGGAGAAGAGAAGGTTAAGGGGTGATATGATAGCCATGTTCAAATATATAAAAGGATGTCATATAGAGGAGGGAGAAAAGTTTTTTCTGCTGCTCCTGAGAAGAGGACACAGAGCAATGGATTCAAACTACAAGAAAGAAGATTCCACCTAAACATTAGGAAGAACTTCCTGACAGTAAGAGCTGTTAGGCAGTGGAATTTGCTGCCAAGGAGTGTGGTGGAGTCTCCTTCTTTGGAGGTCTTTAAGCAGAGGCTTGACAGCCACCTGTCAGGAATGCTTTGATGGTTTTTCCTGCTTGGCAGGGGGTTGGACTGGATGGCCCTTGTGGTCTCTTCCAACTCTATGATTCTATAAGAAGAGCCTGTTGGATCAGGCCAATGACCCATCTAATCCAGCTTCCTGTTCTCACAGTGGCTAACCAGATGTCTGTGGGAAACCTGCAACTGGGACCCAAGCACAAAAGCATTGTCTCCTCTCCTGTGGTTTCCAGAAACTGGCATGCAGAAGTATTACTGCCTCCAACCATGGAGACAAAGCATAGCCATCATGGCTAGTAGCCTCTCCATGGATTTGTCTAATTCCCTTTTAAAGCCACCCAAGTTGGTGGCCACCACTGCCTCCTGTGGGAGTGAGTTGCATGGTTTAGAAGTTTGGTGGAGTTTACCACCCCTTGTTTTTATATGATTCCTGATTTTGTAATTTCTCCCCATATACAGCTTTTAAAAACCAAAGCATTTCCGAGCACAGTTTTAAGCAGATTAATGGGAATAAAGAACAGTCACAATAAATATTAAGCATTCAAAGTGCATCTTTCTGGAGCAATAATAACGACCTAGAGGGAGATGTTACAGGCTATGGGTTAAGTAGTACGAGACTGTGAAATAAACACATCCATATGACAAAGTGTAATGGCTGTTGTCGCATCAACAAGTGACCAATGCAGTGGAAAAGTAATTTTGTCTGTGGAGAGCCAAGTTGCAGAGTTGGTGAGATTGATGATGGAATGGAATGCTGCTTTGTATTTTGTAGTAAACTCCTAATATTGCAAGAGATGAGATGCACATATTCATATAAGTGCATATTTTATAGAACATTCTGTGATTCATTAAGGGGAAATCAAGAGGGTTCAAGTTCATGGGTACATAGCCTTATAAAACTAACAGCAGCTCAGATCTCATGACATTAGCAGAAATATACCAAGCCACATGCGAGGCGCATTCATGCTGTGTGAACATTTCAAACTTATAAATTGATGACATTTCCAATAGTCCTTGTACACAACAATATAACTACATTACAGATAAAACTTTTAATAAAGCATATTTTAGAGGCATAGCTTAGCGAATGTTTTGGATCAAGGCTGGATTCACATCTGTTGCAGTAAAGGATGAAGTAATGTATGTGTCTGGGAAAGTACTAACAAAGAACAGGGTGAAAAGTTACTACCAAGGAACTAATGGTGGGATTGGGAGCCAATCAGAATGGGGCATCATGAGTTGGAAGAGAACAGAGAACCCTACCCAGGAGAGACAGGTAAGATCTGGAATGGAGGAGCATGTCATGTGGAATTATACTGAGGACTCATACAAATATACACCCAGAAACATGGGAGCCACTTCCCTGTGGTGCAGCCCCATGCTTCTTGGGGAGTGTGTATGAATTAAACAACCACGTTGACAGGAAAATTGCATGGGCCTTTTCCACCTACTTGACATCCCTCGCAGTGGAGATCTGATTTGGTGGGAAATACTGTACCTCCATCCACAACCCAATATTGATGGATCACACCAGAAAAAAGTAAGTACCATGTAGCATCAAGCCCACCATTTTTCTGCCTAAGCCGAATGATCCCTCCACCCCAAAACTAGAACCAACACTTTAAAGTTTTGTTGACCCATTGAGGCACCACTTCCTGCCTTTGTCCATCTGCCCATCATGGTGCTGCCTCAAGCAAGTCACAACCCTGGTCTGTAGATGTCAGAAGACTCTTCATTGTATTTGTGGCGAGAGACTAGCATGGCTCTACATCTGGAAATGGCTAAGGCTAGGAAAAGATTTGTATTTCTATACCTCTACAGCAGGTGGAACAGAGTGACTTCTCTTACTCTGCAGATAACCTTATAGCAGAAAAAGTGAGGCAAAACAGAAAAAGGACCAATGGAAGAATTGCCACTGAGATTAGCTATAAATATTTTACGACTTCGGTGGTGAAATGGATAAGAAACAATAATATTTATAATGCCACATAACCTGTTTTGATTTTTCTCCATTTTGTACAGTGATATATTAAAATCATAATGTACTGTACATGCTGGACTTTTCTCAGTGTGCATAATATGGGTTGACAGAACTGAAATATTACTTTGTTATTGATTTAGCTTCAGTCCTGGGTTATATTATGGTTTTATTTTATGAATTGCTTTACGTTAAGGAAATAAAAAAATCATAACTTTTGAGAACTGCTTTGAACTTTTAGATTCCCCCAGTGCTTTGAGCTTCCACCATTTGACAGACTTCTACCAAAGGTAGAATTGGAATATGAAAAATATGACGATCAAAACATTGGTGACCTGGGCCTTCAAGCTGATCCACAATTCTCAGATGAGCCAATCTTGTTGCCCACCTTTCTACTCAAAGTCTAATGGCACATCTAGCAATGACCTGAACAGTGAACATCAGTGATAAGTAATTAGATGCCTATTTTGTTTTTCAAATTGTCCAGTGGACCTCCTGATTATCAGTTGTCAGAATTTTCTTTTGGCTGTGAACCTGGAAGTTCCATATAGCAATCTTGGCTAAATATCCAGAGATGAATCTTTCCTTCTGCACCCCAGTATACCTCTGAATATGCTAAAGGAGGAGGGACAACAATTAGAGGAGGGTTATTTACCTCAAGTTATGGTTATGGGCTGTCTGATGCATCTGGCTGCCATTGTGGAAAGCAGAATGTTGGACTTGATGGGCCTTTGGCTTGACCCAGTCTGGTTGCTCTGCTATTCAAAGGACTCCCCTCTTTAAATAAAATATTGTTTATTTCTGGTTTCTTGAGTCCATTAAAAAAACAAAGGTGGGAACATGCTTCATTGCTTCAAGAACTCAAGTAGCAATATTTTTTTTATTTTGCATACTATACAACTGACAGAAAATAAAACATTTTAACTCCACTCTTCGGACAGAAGAGGCTTCTGGAGTGGTGTACAAATATCAGTGATAAGACAAATCATAATCAGGAATAAAACCTTAAACATTTTAAACCATCACTTCTCCACACACTTCTCACCATTGTTACTTTGCGCAAAATTCAAAAACATACTTTAATATGCAAAGCCTAACCGTGTTCAGAGTATGCTTTTTCACCTGTGATATTTTAATGTATTTTAATATCTGTTGGAGGCCGCCCAGAGTGGCTGGGGGGACCCAGCCAGATGGGTGGGGTACAAATAATAAATTATTATTATTATGCTTAGCCAAACACTTTTCTTTGTTGATGCAGAATACTATAAATCACTTCCTATCCTCAAACTTCCAAACTTTATCCCCATTTATTAGATTGCTTCAGTGGGGAGAGGAGAGATTTCCCCAAACATTTGTGGGGTAAGCAAGGCTGTAATATACACTATTAATTACAAATGTGCATAGATTTCTCTCAACTGACCAGACAGAAAGTGCACTAAAGGGAAGGGGGAAATATCTGAGGGATTCCTGTCTCCTGATGTTGAAACAACTCACTCACCAGTCACAGCTCTGACTTCACTCGCTACCTAAAATCACTGGAAGGTGGGGGCAGCCAGGCTTGTCCATCAGCCTCCACATTTGGCTTCCTAATTTCTTAACTAACTATTTTTTTTAAAAAAATGAAAGCTCAGAGTCTGACCCCATTGCAGACATGGGCCCTAGTACAGATGCTCAAATTGCACCATTATAAATCTGGCTTTGGCTCCCCCCCCCGACCCCGGATGCTGCCATGGCAATGCCCAGAGATACGAGGAACAATGGGAAGTATTGCTCTCACGATCTTTAGTATCCCTGGAGAACGTTTGGCAAAATAATCTGGATCACCAGAGGGAAATATGTACAGGTGAAACTCGAAAAATTAGAATATCGTGGAAAAGTCCATTTATGTAAGCAACTGTTTTCATTAGCTACTGGAGTTTAATATATGAGATAGACTCATGACATGCCAAGCGAGATATGTCAAGCCTTTGTTTGTTGTAATTGTGATGATTATGGCGTACAGCTGATGAAAACCCCAAAGTTGAAATTGTTAAGTTGGGCTTCTCATCAGCTGTATGCCACAATCATCACAATTATAACAAATAAAGGCTTGACATACCTCGCTTGGCATGTCATGAGTCTATCTCATATATTAGTTTCACCTTTTAAGTTGAATTACTGAAAGAAATGAACCTTTCCACAATATTCTAATTTTTCGAGTTTCACCTGTATGTTTGTGTGCTTGCTTATTATAAGGCCAAGTACTTTTTCTGCACCAGAAAACTGAAGGCAATTTGAAAGGCCTTCTTAGCACAAAGGGGGGGGGAGCTTTCTTTGTTGTTGTCACTGAGTTAGCTTTCTATTCTTTTTTCACGGCTCACTCAAGGTTAATTCATTCAATAAACTTGAAAGGAAGAGTTGCCCTCCCTACTCTTGCCATTTGTGGGGAGCAGGGCGGTGTTACCTTTTCCGCACTCTTCCCTTTCTGCATAGCTGCTTTGAAAGATAGTGAGAAAAACAGTTTGGTGATTTTCAAACCGTTGGTTTGCAAGATTCAAGATTCTAGACGTCAAAAGAAAACATTTTTTTTTTTGCTTGTTGGTTGGTTAATGAAGTGCTACTTTGATTGAAGAGTTATTTAGCACTGAGCAGCTATGTCTGAGCCAATTCTTGGCCCTGATCCATGGCATGGCATGATTGATTAATGAAGTAGCATTTTTTAAAGACAGCAAAAGATCAGCTTGGCACTTTTTCTGGAACTGGATGGACAGCTATAACTGTTGTGCCCTGAGAAGCATTAGGTTCAGAATGCAGGTGTGTAACTAGGCACACCAGCTAATAGTAAAGGTTTCAAGGAAAACACAGTATTCCTGCTTCGCATCACAGTCGCATGGATGGCACTTGAAATTCCATTTGTTGTGACTGCTTCTCCATGCAGTAGCTGGTTGTGTTTGGAGTGGCTCAACTACCACTAGAGATGGAGAAGAAATTTGATTCACTGCTCATTTAAAGGCGAATCTACCTAATTTGCCTTTCCAAAGAGAAACATGGACTGCAGTGCAGCCATCCTTTGAAAATCAGCACTTTTCTGAATTTTTCAATGCATTTCTCCAGCAAAGGAATATGTACAAATTAAATGAATATACATGATAAACTTTGCAGAAAAAATGCTCGTTAGTGAAAATAAGGTACAAAAATACAATATATTATTTACAAATTGCTTTGTGAATACATGTATATTAGAGGAAATTGCTTAAAAATGTGTAGATCAAGAAAAAATTCACTAAAACGCTGATGAATTTTCATGAGGATTTTAAAGAACTGATGTTGAAATGCGGATAACTGAACTTAAGACTGGGAAGATGAAAAACTGAGAGAAACTGAAAGGGAGAGAATTGCCCAGCACTACTGGTGATGTACTTTTTAATTTTTATTAAGACAGTTCACGCTTTGGAGGCTATTGCCAGCATGCCTCGGACAGAAAGCAGACAAGATGCAACACTACACCAGGATGCCTGCAGAGGAACTATATTGGATCACAAACCTATAACTCTACTATACTGTATATGCAGGAAATGATTATCCTCCTCAGCTGAAAACTGTGCTATGCTGTGCACTATATAAGCCACAAACAGATCACAAGCCACCACTGACAGGTTGATAAGGTACCAGCAGTCGCTTCAATAAATAGACTTTATTAGTTCTATACTTGATCTTAGCCAAAAGGCCGAGAAGCGATTTCGTGGGTTGACTTTATTAGTTTGAAGATAGCCCTGATTCCATTTTAGGTCTTTTGCTGAGGTTATAAACTATATTTGGTGATTTATAACAGTAATTACATTTTAAGTAAATAGCTGCCATAGATATGTAGAAAAATCACTTATCCCTTGTAGAAAAATCACTTATCCCTTGCAGTTCAACTATTAATTTTATCTTAATGATACTTGGTGTAAGTACACATTATTCAGATTTTTTCTTCTTCCCTCAAGATAGGAAAAATAAACATAGTATTTTGTTATATTTTATTTCCTTTCAACTAGGAATAGCCCGATAAATCCAATGAATATTAAACTTTATTCAATTTAATTTGATCAACACTAAGTATAGGTAGACCTATCCCAACTTGGACCATTCTGTTTCACTAAGTTGATGCCCTAAAATATGACCCATCCTGTTTCTGTGCAGACATTTTAGGATAAACTAGAGAAATCCTAAAAAAAACCCAACCACACGAGACCCCACAAATCAGAACTGAGAAGCACTTATGCAGTGTACCAAGGGCTGTTCTGTATTTTTCCTCACTTTACAATGTAAAGCTGGTTGGAGCAGCTTCAGCTCATGGCATCTCCACTGCACCAGACAAAAATACTTCCTAAAACGGTGCAGCAAACAACCAAACCTTGCTTCCTGGGTAATTCTATGAACAAAGGACCAGTGTACATCAAAAAAAGGTGTGTTGTGTGAAGAAGTACTGGATTTGTTCCAACGGGCATTGGGGAACTGACTGCTTTTAATGAAAGGGCTGGCGCCATGCTGGCTTTATTGTAATTATCTGTATGTTTTAGGGTTATGAGAAATAGAGAAAAGCTTTCCTCTATTACTTTCTCCATGCCATGCATAAATGTATAAACTTCTAACATATCACCTCTTTTTTCACCTTTTCTCTAAATTAAGTAGTTTAGAGGAAAAGACCCTCCCAAATAACTCTGCTGGCTCTGCTTCAGGAAGGCTGATTCTCCTATATCCTCAGTTATTTTATCTCTAATAATATTTTCTATCAATTTTTTGGGGACAGATGTTCAGCTCACTGGCCTGAGATTTTCAGGACCCCACCTGGATCCCCCCACTTTTTTTAAAAAATGGTGATGCATTGGCTACTTTCCAGTCTTCAGGTATGGAGGCAGGTTACATACATTTGTTAGAAGATGATCAGAGTGGCTGGGGAGACCCGGCCAGATGGGCGGGGTACAAATAAAAATTATTGTTATTATTATTATTATTATTATTATTATTATTATTATTATTATTATAACATCTGAGTTCTTTGAGAACTCTCAAGTGGCTGCCATCTGGACTTGGCAAATTGTCAGGTTTTTGCTTTTGTTTTTGTTTTGTTTTGTCTATTAGGCCTAGAACATCATCTCTCATCGCCACTATCTGCCTCCGTTCCTCAGTCTCCCTTCCTGCTTTCCTGCTAGGGAAAGGTGATGCTCCCTGATTCCGCTTTGACCCCAGGCCTGCCAAATCAGGAAGAACAGGTGAATGTACAGGCAGTTCATCTGTACACAGGGAGCTTCAAGCCAAGGACAGCAAAGGTAGAGATTTTGCTCCTTACTGCTCCGTGTGGCCCCTGTTTCAAGTGATAGGTTTCCCCCCCCCAGGATCTGCTTTTACAATCATTATCTCAATCCGATTCTGAAGAGCAGATAAAGTATTGTCATAACACAGCAATGGAAGTGAGATTGACGAGTGGCATCTGGCCCTGGGTCAACTGAAGAATTCATGGATGAGTTGGTACATAAATAACACCAAGACACCCAGATCTAAGTGCGTTCGGAGGATCATGAGCACAACTTTCAAACGCCTTTCATCGAAAGGAATGACTTAACCAGTGAAATCACCATTAGGTAAACTGCATGAGGGGAAAAACAACAACAACACTGGAAACCATTAGAATGGCACTGCAAATAACAGCTAAGGCAGTTCTGAACACATTGTGACATTCATAGGCTTCTTTTCTTTCAATTGCAAAGAAGTAGAGTGGGTAGCATAAAGCGAAGGGCCTCTTTTGTATAGCTCATATTTTGCCAAATAAGAAGACACATATCAGAGTGTTTTCACAGGCAAGTTCAAATGTAAAAAGAAAGGTTTAATAAACAAAAGGATTGCTCCTTCTCTCCCAAGGGTAAAAAGCAATGAATAAAACATTTGGCAGGAGTACCAGAGCTTGGTGCCTTATATATATTGCCTGTGTGTGTAGCAATATTAACCAGAGAGAAAAGGGTTTTGTCTCTATCCAGTGTTCAACCTGTTTTCGTTTATTAAAGCTCCTAGGAATGATATCATGATAGCCACACAGTTCATATGGTGTTCAACGTTATGACATTAAATCCTTGAGCTTCTCTTTGAAGCTGCAGCCTTCCACTATCAATGAAGTATATGACATTGTGTATTTAACTAGTACACTTAGCTAGTTCTGGTTAGGGGCAGCTAATTCATTAGGAACATAGGGAGCATCCTTGTACCAAGCTGTATCACAATGGCAGCAGCTCTCCATTGATATGTGGCATATGGGTCTGTTGCTGAAAGCCTCACGTCACTAACACAAGCATTGCAGATTGAAAGGGGTGGATGGAGAGGTTAAGTACAAGTAGCCAATGTTAAGCCTTGGTGCCTAATATTATTTTTTCTTTGCCCCCCCCCTTTACACTGATGATCCTTCACATTACAGCTGCAGTTTATTTTGCAGAAAACTGTATGTCCTATCGCATCCAAATCCATATGAATCAAGCCCACGAAAAGTACCACGAGAGAACCGATCATACTGAACACCATGAGGAAATTATAATGCAACAAAAGTTTTCAGCTTTTTGAAGACTGAATCTGGGGTATTCGAAGCTGTAAGACACATACAAACCCATACACAGAGCCTAAAAACAAGATTTTGTCATAGCACACTAAAACTATGCACGTTAGTCAAAAGGCTGAAGAAGAGAATTATATGTGGCCTTTTTTAAAGTTTTCAAATACCATTTAAACATTATAGGAGAATATCTCTGGAGGCTATCAGATTTTAGCTTGTCTCTGAGAATTTATTTGATACATGGTCAAAGAAGCTTGGTAGTGAGGCAAGCTTTCAATTTTAAGGATAGCAGACCATGGCCCAAAGACTGGGCAAGATTTATGTACAGTGACAAGAGGGGAAACCATTCAAGAAACGTTTCGCTTGAGGCATCTTGGATCCATTTCCTTCAGCTTGAGAGAGATGGTGCTTACTTTAAATAGCTGGCATGGCACTGTGTATCAAGCTGTGGTGGGGAAGGTCTACCATACAGCAGTGTGGTCTTTGCATGTCACTGGTCTCCCCTCTCCCATTGGTACAATTTGTACCTGTGCTTTCTGGTGATGTATGTTCTCCAGAACTGGTTCTTTTAAGTAGCCAGTGGTAGCCAGGGAGAAATGTTTCATCAGGATTTCACAGCAAACACTGAAATGATGGTGGTGGACACTAAAGTGGATACTTCTCTGAAAGTCTGAGTGAAGCCTGAAAGTTGTATCCACACATAACATGATGAATGGAATTTCTTTCCACTGAACAAATGGTCTGTATCAAGAACAAATGGCCTCTTGAAATTCTCCACTCTATTTTTAGGCAGAGAAATGGGGAAGGAGCATTTCACCAAATTTCTCCAGGAGAATGAAATTTTCTAACAGTTTCTTGGGGATGGGGCTCACCATTTGAGGTAGCCATAGCACAGCTTCCTTCTTTTTGTGAAGTGATTCTCCTCCACCACCACTACCACAAGTGGCTGCAGCAGCACCAACAGCAACATCTGTGTTACAGCCTGGCTACCATTTTGTATCCTCCACAGCGTCATTCTGGGGCATTGTGGAGGAAAGTGGAGGCCGCCACAACAAGTGGTTGAGGCTATTTGGATATTTTTTTATTTTTGCAAGGTGGCCTCCTTTTTCTAGAAAACAAGTCTCAGAAATGTTCTGAAATAAGTATTTTTTGGGAAATTTCACCTCCGCTCTAGTCTCCACTGTCAACTCTTAAATATAGGTAAGAATTTGCTTAGATAAAATAATAGAATTGTAGACTGCCCTCCCAGATTGTGCCCCATGAACACTAAACAGTGCTTCTCAGGTAGGAGGTAGCATATACCTCCCAGAATACTACACACACTTATTTAGTTATTTATTTATTTAGAATGCTTATATCATGCTTTAGAGCCCTGAAAGCAGCTTACCCAAAATGGCCACAGTAAAAAGGGTCAAGTCTAGTCTCAGGAACAGAAATGTCCCTATGGTGACAGGATCATTTAGATGGCATTTCCTGCCCCTCAATCTTGGCCTCTGTGGTGTTGCCCTCTGAGACAAGGGAGTGGGCCTGTGCAGCTCTCAGATGTGGTTCCATAATTATATGGCATACATATTTGCTGCAGATACATTGGCATTAACAGCAGTATTTTCTGTGGAAAACTCCCCTCCTCCCAAACTGAGTGAGGCACATGCATAAACTCTGTGCCAGTGTGGTGTAGTGGTTAAGAGCGGTAGACTCGTAATCTGGTGAACCGGGTTCGCGTCCCCGCTCCTCCACATGCAGCTGCTGGGTGACCTTGGGCTAGTCACACTTCTCTGAAGTCTCTCAGCCTCACTCATCTCACAGAGTGTTTGTTGTGGGGGAGGAAGGGAAAGGAGAATGTTAGCCGCTTTGAGACTCCTTCGGGTAGTGATAAAGCGGGATATCAAATCCAAACTCCTCCTCCTCTTCTTCTTCTTCTGTGAGCACGCTTGGGGCCCCCAAATTGTTTGGAGTGGGATGTTGCAACAGCAATGTTTTATGTGACAACCATGTGAATTGGCCGTGGTTTGTGATAAACTCACATCCCAGCATAGCAGCTTTCGGGGGTGGGGGTGGATTCTGGTGTAGAGACTTAATATGTGATCCAGCTGATTCTCACGGTTGCCTTGCAAAAATCACAGTCATGGTGTCAAGCCCCTGCTGTGGGGAAACAGGTTTTGAGTAGGAACCATGACACACTTGTAAAGCCTGAAGTCAACCTAATTCAGAATCAAAGTGGCATTAATCTCCTGTGCGCTCTCTCTTTCCATTTCTCTAAATAGGGCTGTAAAGTATTAGAAATTTTAAACATTTGATGTATTAATAAGTTCTTTTCATCTCATTAGCAGTGGATTTGCCACAGAGTAATAAATTCATGTTAATGGGATGTGGCACAGTTTTAAAGACAAATGTAGTTTTAAATGGAACATTTACAGTTCGTAAAAAAATAAAAGAAAATAAAAGAAAATGTCTTTTTAAAATGATGGACGGGAATAATGAAAGCTTCAGATGTCTAAATCAGCTTTTGACAGCTGATCTAATAGCGCCTGCCCAGCTGAATCAAATTCGTTTTCCTGTATGGCATGTCCAGCATTAGAGAAAGATAAAACGTTTAAAGGTTAAAAACAAGGGGTTCCCCATCCTTGTAAAACTGCATTGTGGTCAGAAATGCCAAACAAGACTATTGTGGGAAGCTGATCTGATTTCATGCATGTTGGTTTTCTTGTCAAATGTGCAAATAAAAAGCATTTTCTAGTCTAAGGTCGCTTCCAGGTGACCTGTTTATTGAGCATTCATCTTAATTTGTCTGTGCAAAGTTTGTGAGAATGTTAAGCACCTCCTCTTTATCTCCTCTTTATTGGGCATTCATTCTGATTTATTTGTGGGAAGCTTATGACGACGTTGTGTCAAGAACCTGTTACCCCATAAAGTGACGTAGCAAGGTCAGGTGGTATCTGGTGTGGAAAATTTCTTGCCACCCTCCCCCACATTGAATTTTTATTTTATTTTTTTGCCTGCAATAATGGTTTGACTTTATTTCATATTTTTGGGGGGAGCCAGAGTTGTTGAGCTTTTGAGTTGTTGAGCTCCTACAGCTGAGGGGGAGCCAGTGGGCAGACCGTTTTGACAGCGGGAAGCCAGCGTGCGCCAAAGCCACAGCGTCTCTCGTAGACGTTGAGTGTCGGGACAGCATTTTGTCACCCCCTTAGAGGTGACACCCAGGGCAGACTGTCCACATCCACCGCACCCACCTTGCTCCGCCCCTGACCCCACACTTTCTAATCTACTGCACTTCTCCATCACTGTTCCTTAAGGCAAAATTCACACACACACACACACACAAAAATTAATATGTGTGTGTGTGTGTGTGTGTGTGTGTAATCATTGCAAGCAGAAAGCTGTTTAGGATGTTACCCAAAGTTATGTTATTCTTCTTTTCAAAATAGGATCCAGGAAGCTGTTCTTCGGCCCCCCTTTTTCAAAAATGGAACCTAGCATACTTTAAGTTTATTGTCAGCGTTGATAACAGGTGCAGCTAGTCTTGTGAATAACACTGTTATGAGCTGAATTGATGTTCTTGGCTTAAATAAAGCAGCAGCCTAATTTCAGATTAAGGGTGGCATTCATTGATGTTCTACTTGGAGGACACCCACTGAAATTAACAAATGTGACTAACTTACGCCCATGAATTTCAATGGGTCTACTCTGAGTAAAACTCAAATGGTCCCTTTATGTGTCTATTGAGACAAAAACTCCCTTAGAACTGTGTGTGTTGAGAAAAGAAATAGTGAGAAAGCATGCTCAAAACATACATTTTAAAATGTGAACTTTTGTGTGAGGACTTAAAAAAACATTCACTGATAAATGCAGAAATGGGGTAGAATTGCTTTATGTGTGAACACGTGGAAAAGTGACACAGGCTGAAAGCAGATTCCCCCCACCCCTTGTCATAGCTATCCTGGTCTCTTTATGCTCTGCAAACCTTGTTCCTTTCTGCCATGTTTGTCCCTGTCTGAGAGATGCTCCCTTGTCCCTCGTATGAGAGAGGCTAGTATAAAAATGCTGCCTGTCTGCCTCTCCTCACCCCAGGAGCACTGGAGCAAGGAGATTCTGCGTCAGCAATTTGCCAAGCGAAGCACTTTGGCAGGAAAACACACTTGCTCCTTAAAAACCTTTTGAAATGGTATGGAAAGTGGAGGTAAACAATCAAGTAAAAGGGGCAGCCAGAGCTCTGGGGTCCAATTTTGTGGCACGACAGCTCTCTTAAGGCTCAGGTGTAAAGGACGAGCGTGACAGAAGGATGCATCTTTGTCATTTTGAGCTCACAGGTCAATTTCTTGCTTTGCTGTGATATGACCTGCCTCTGGGGCCCGTCATCTTAATGGCCAGCATAACTTATTTTGATACACATTCTTTAAAAGCAGCAGCAACAAAAGATGACCCAGAAGGGGGCTTACTAGCAAGGTGGGGCTATGCTGATGATAAACTGTGGGTTTTCCCCTGACATGCTTGTAAATGGCATTCACCGAGGAGATGTTGTTCGGAGACGGCTTGTCTGGTGTCAGTCCAATAGCTATGACTCACATTTTATGGCAGGTGCTATGTATAATGATGAGCAGAGTCAGAGAGGGATTTATCTTTTTTTTTTTTTTTTTGGTCTGTTCTTTGTGACAGAGAGCAATGGCAACCTTTGGCAGAACAAGGTGCCGCTTGTTTGGGCGTGGCCAATAGCCCATATAGGAAAAGGAGTGGGTGCAGTCGCCATTTTGTTTGGTATGCCAGCCAGTCATTGCTGAACTGCATTTTTAAAAAAATTGTCCAGACTTCAAATGCAAAATGGGAGAGTTGCCAAGTTTGTTATGGCTTTGTTATCTTGAGATACAGGGGGTGGAGCCTTGCAGAGAAGAGGTGGTCCTTGGCAGATCAGGGGGTGGAATCTGATGGGATTGGGGCCTAGTGGTGCCTGGTGGTGGGATCTTCTTGGGCTTTTGGGTTTTTTTAATAGCTGATAATATCACATGAGAAGCAGAAGAATCGTGTTCCCTGTGCCTCAAGTATCAAAAAGATGGAAGGAACATGGTCAGGCACCAAATTCCTTAGATGTCTCTACAAGTTTTCAGAGCCGGCAGAAACATTTTCCAAGCACCCTGCGCTCCTTGCTTTCTTTTGTCATATTGTTGGTTGCACTTTGCCTGTTGCTGGGTGAAAAAAAAAATCACCCCACTGTTTGCAATTTCCTCGAGAAGGAAATAGAGGAAAAGAAAGAAACTATATGGCCTGTTTCCTTGCTCTCTATTGTACTAGTTGAATTTGAAGGCCTTGCAGAGACTCTGTTGCGAGTGAGATAGTGGGATTTTGCAAGATTGTTAAGGACTCTTGAGCTCCTTATTTAAGTTGTGCTCACCATCTGGCCCACTGGGTGGGTAATTCCTCCTGTCCCTCTCTTGTGCAATGTATGAAAAGCAAGCAAGCACACAACTTCACAAGAAACTCCCTTTGTCAGAAACACACACACACACACACACAAATATAATTGCATTTGAATTCCTGGCTTGGCTTATCTAACACTTATCACCCTTTCCCATACAGCGGGAGACTATAAACCCTACAAAAGCTCTTTTATTTGATCACAAATGCAAAACTGCTGCACAGCAGTAATTAAATTTTCGCTCACACTTAATTGAATTTGTGTGAGGGGCGGGTGGGAAGAGGGGGAGAAAGGTTTTTTTTTTATCACGGGTGAGGCGAAGGCAGCTTCTCACACCTGACTTCACTCATACTTGACAAAGTGCTTCATTAGAACATAGGCATGTACAGTGACAGATCATTAATTTTCATGGATACAATCTGAGAAGCCAAATGTTTGTGGAAACTGTGGTCCGCCAAAAACAACACAAACATATTAATGCTGATTTAAAGACCAAGAAAAGTCTGTTTCAAGGCTGCTTTTGTCATGTTATGGATTAATTCCCTAAGCACATTAAGACTGAAAATTCTCAGAGAAAGAGATTAATTGTGTATCTTCAGAAAGGAGGATTCTTAAAGCCTGCCTCTAAAAGCCGAAGCTGGAGTCTTAAGATGTGCTCACAAATACTACAAGCTGTATTTGTGTGCTTCTGAAGGTGTTTCTTCAATGATTGCTGGTGGTTTTACTGTCCCAGCTGTTTTGCCTTTAACAGCAGACTGAACTACAGTAATGTACTAAGTAAAATGTTCCTTGGCATGGAGATAAAATGTTGGGGGAAAGCATCACTGACTTAATTCCTGTGTATCAGGCTGTTGCTCAAGGCACAGGAACAGAGCCAGTAAAAAGTTGGCAACATTACCCACAACAGCGTATTTGTGCCCATGTGGTTGCGAGCTTTTTAAACAGGCGCTTGGCAGGCAGAAATTCTCAGTATACTGTAGTTTCACGTCACGAAGCTGCACTAAATGGGGAAACTTCACCTCCTCATTTGCCTCTTTGGGAGATGTTAAAGGTATATAGCAAGTCTCCCACAATAATAGTTGGCATCCCTAGTGGTTACAGAGGGATATGCCTCACCGAAAAGCCTGCGGAAGAAGATGCAACAAAGTGGCCATTTATTTCCTTTAAAACATTTCTCCCATGTTCAAGGCAACTTACAATTCAGGAAATGTGTAAGAAGTCATCGTAACCAAAAAGTAGCACGGGCACTATAATTTGCATCATGTATAGTACTGGAAAGCATTCTGAGTAGTAACTGTGTCATGAAGGTGCTGCTAAAAATGTGACTCAGACTCAGCCCTAATTAGCTAAGTCAAAATGACTTTGTGGATCCTCACGAAGTCTCTTTATCCCTACAGGGGATAAAGTAAGAGTAAGGAGAGAAAGAAAGAAGGAAAGAAAGAAAGACCATGTATCCATCTAGCCCAGAATAGTCTGACAGGTAGTGGTGTTTCAGGTTTGGTAGGAGTGAAAAACACCTGCCATTTAGTACCTGACTATTTGAACAGGAGACAGTGAGAACTGGACCCGGCAACTTTTAACTAGAAAGCTTATGCTCCACCCCTGAGGTTGCTCCTGAGATTTAGTCTGGGAGTAAGTATTTCCCATGTGATGGTTGTATGTCTACTAGAAGTAAGCCCTTCTGAGTTCAATGGGACTTGTCAGTTAAGGATTGCAGTCTTACTTATTTTATAATTTAAGGCCCAAAATGTTTTGGCCCAAAATGTTTTGCTGCCTGAAGTAAAGGACAAGAAGGCACACATCTTGGACTGACATTTGAGGATGAAGCAACGTCCTCATTGCATCTGAGGGCCACAAGCTGGCTTCAGTCTCCAACAGAGGGGAATGACCAGAAGGATGAGAAGGAATGGCCAGGAATCTTTGCGACCTGGGATGGAGGAGGAACCCATTTAAAACAGATTCATACATGGAATTTGACTGTTTGAATCCGACTGTTTATCTGCATCAGACCACCCCTTCCATCAAGCACCCACTTTATGCCCGAGCTTCTCATGCTATGGTTCGGATTCAACTACTGATTCTCATCACTTGAAGTCCTGTGCAAGGATTTCTACTTGTGCAACAGGGCTTTCCCTCTTCTCCTCCCTCCAGGCACCTCCTATGCAACCCCTGCCCCACCTCTTGCTTTGGTGGAGGTCTGAAGATCCTCCAGAACAGCACACAGGAGGAGGAGGAGGAGGAAATCATTTCACCTGGCAAGTTGAAATGCTCTTACAGAATGATCAACTTAGTGTGACATTAAATTTATCCCATTGTCCATCCCCCCGTTTTGCCCATTGACATTAGGTAGTCAGCTGTGCTGCATTCTTTTCATGCCTTCAACTGGGGGAACCGCAGACACCCCCCGCAACCCAAATTGAGCCAGGAGCGAGAGTGCCCGGCCGCCCGGCCGACTGCTCAACAGCGCTCCGGGGCCAGGAAAACCCTGGAGCCAACGCAAGGAGAAGGAGGAGAGGAGAAG
This sequence comes from Darevskia mixta, assembly GCA_034641385.1. Taxonomy (NCBI): domain Eukaryota; kingdom Metazoa; phylum Chordata; class Lepidosauria; order Squamata; family Lacertidae; genus Darevskia; species Darevskia mixta. The sequence continues at coordinate 8,144,025 of JAWWNH010000013.1, forward strand.
GAGAAGGAAGAGAGAGAAAGAGGAAGGAGAAAAAAGAGGGGAGTCCCGACCTTGCCACGCCGCTGCTGCCACCACCGCTGAGGAGGAGAGGTAGGAGAGCACCGGGAGGGCAAGGACACGTGGCCGTGCCCAGGCCTGACCCGAGCCTACTCCATGGCGGTTAGCGCTCCAAGAGAGCAGGCCAGGACCCAGAGGAAGGCCGAGCAACAGAGGAGACCACAGAAGAAAAGATATTCTTTTTTTAAAAAAATAACTTTTTAAAAAATAACTTTATTTTCCTCTTTTTTTTCTTTTTAAAAAAAAGTGTCCCCGGATTCTATGAAAAAAATCTGGTAACCTTACTATGGTGGGTGGGGCAGTCTTTGGATGCTTATCCTTTTTATAAACAAGCAGATATAGGAGCCATCTGCACATTGTCACAATCCCTGCTGACAATTGTTGTGTGAAGAGCATTGTGTCTCCCAGACAAGAGTAATCATTTAAGCACTTGCTTTGGAATATGCTACAGAAAACGCCTCCTCTTTCCTTGCCTATTTTACATTCAATAGAGCTACGGCAAGAGGCGAAAATATCTGTATTCCAACCAAGACTAGCGCCTGTAAGCCAATGAGGCCTCGAAGCCCGAGTGTTGAGTCAATACATGGGTTTCAATTGCAGATCAGGTTCAGATTTGCTGAGAAAGAATAGCCTTGGGAAGGCTGCGGACGCTCAGGTTTGGTTCCTCATCCGTAAAATAGGAGCGATAGTGGCATCAGTCTTAAAGCTGTTGCGAGGAGAAATGAGATGAAAATTGTCACTCACACATGAAAGTGCTATCTGCATGAGTAATAATTCCAAGGCAGCTAAGCTTCAAATTACCACAAGTTTTCCAGGTGCCGAGTCAATTTTAGATTGACCCTTATGCCCTGAGTTAGACCACCCTTTTATCACGACTCTTTCAAAGTCTTCAGCAACACTTCCAACCAAGCCTGAGTCTTATTTTGAACAAGGTGCAGGGAGGAGGAGACCAAGCAATGACCTTTCCCTGGCACCACCTTGACATGTTTAATTAGCTAGTCAGAAATAATTCACAGCTGCTTTCAGGCATACAAATTGGATGGCACGTAGAATGCATGTTTTGTATTAGGAAGCCTCCAGGTTACCTTCTTCCTGACATTTTCCTTTAGTAGAACTCTAGAACCAGACCAGAACCTCAGCCTGCTCGCTGTGAACCACTGCCAGCCAGGGTTTATAGAACGGAACCAGATGAACCGCAGGCTTCCTTGCTTGCTGACGCTATTTTATAGCATGAATAACACTATTTGTATTAATACAGCCCCTGCACCATTCTGTGAAAGTGGCTAAGGGTTCCAAAGCTGACAATTTTTGGGCAGTCCTCAAGAAACTTCACCGACTACCAGATTGTCCCTGGACACAGCTAAAAGTGTTGGCTTTGGAGCTCTGCAGCCAGAAACAGTCTGAAAACTGCATACCTTAAGACAGGCACCCCAAACTCGGCCCTCCAGATGTTTTGGGATTACAATTTCCATCATCCCTGACCACGGGTCCTGTTAGCTAGGGATGATGGGAGTTGTAGGCCAAAACATCTGGAGGTCAGCAGTTTTTCTCCGAGTGTCCATGCTTTCAAAAGAAAAGTGAGACAGGGCCTTCTCAGTTGTGGTGCCTCTTCTTCAAAATGTCTTTCCTAAGTTCATTTAGGGTAAGAAGAGCCTTGCTGGATCAGACCAAGGGCGCATCTAGTCAAGCATCTTGTTTGCACCATGGCCACCCAGATGTCTATGAGAAACCCACAAGCAGGGCCTGAGTACAGCAGCATTTTCCCCACTTGTGATCCTCCATGAATTTGTTTCATCTCTTTCCGTGTTGGTGGTCATCATTACATCTTGAGATAGCATTTCCCCATTGTTTAACAATGTGCTCCATGAAGAAGTGCTTCCTTTTGTCTATCTCAAATTTTCCAACCTTCAGTTTCATTGGATGACCCCGGGTTCTAGCCCTATGTTTCACAAAGGGAGTTGCTTGTCTAACTCCTTGACCCCACCAGCCTCTCACCAAAATGTTTTATCAAAACTTAATTCTTTTAAGTCTAACATCTACGGCACTAAGCATTGATATGCGACACAATGTTCAACTGGGATTACTTTGAAAAACCAAATTGGTGCTCTGCTTCCTTTTGTCATGGAAGGAGACCGGTTGCTACAAGCCAGGATTGGGCATGGTTCAGTAGATGGAAGGTTTATATAGACTTTCAAGCCTATTAGAAGGCTTGAATTGGGAGACTTTAGTGACCACAGAAAATAATCAGTGAAAGAAGGGGAAGTTCTAATGGACGGGTGGGCAACCTATGGCCTTCCAGATGTTGCTAGACTTCAGTTCTCTTTAGCCCTAGCTAGCATGGCCAATAGGGGTTTGTTGATAAATTAACATCTGGGAGAGGCCATGCTCAAATGCTTCTCAAGTCTTTTGTGAGGCTGCTGCATTTCAGATACAGTCGTACCTTGGTTGACAAACAGAATGCGTTCCGAGAGTCCGTTCGACTCCCAGAACTGTTCAAAAACCAAGGCGCTGCTTCTGATTGGCTGCAGGAGTTTCCTGCAGCCAATCGCAAGCCACGTAAGCCGCGTTGAACATTCAGCTTCCGAAAATTGTTCAAAAACTGGAACACTCACTTCCAGTTTTTGATCATTCAGTAGCCGAAACTATTGGCAACTAAGTCGTTCGTCAACGAAGGTACGACTGTACTTGGATTTATCTTCCTTGCATGGTGGCAGCAACCAGAGAGAGTATTTGATATAATTGTCCATTCCAATCTGTTATTTGAGAGCTGCTACCGGGTATTGATTCTTTCAGTTAGTTATATTTTAGGCTATCAAACAAGTCCTTATAGTTAAAATCAGAATATCATGAAGTGTTAAGAGAAAATACTAAAGTTGCTGGATTTAGCTATCAGTGGCCACTGGCATGTTTGATAGAAACATGTGCATCCCTCTACTGTATGTTCAGTTACAGTCACAGTAGCTTATATTAAACCTGATCTTTCCTGACCTTTATTTTCTTTACCTGTCTGCTAGCTCAGCTTTATTTAAACATTTTGTCTGCTTTCCAGGTTGTTCTTTCCAGCTCTTAATAATCCCCATCCTTTCACTTGATGTGACTTATACAATATTGAAGCCCTGTTGTGGCAGTAGACACAATGTCAAAGTTTTCAAACCCGCTGCTAGTATGAAGACTCAATTTGTGACAGCATCTGAAGTCAGCAGTTAAAAGACCTCTAAATAAATGCAGCATACTGGTGAATCAAGAGCTGGGACGAGGGGAACTTGTAAACTGAATTAGTGCTAGCCAACCGGGTTCGTGTCTCCGCTCTTCCACATGCAGCTGCTGGGTGACCTTGGGCTAGTCACACTTCTCTGAAGTCTCTCAGCCCCACTCACCTCACAGAGTGTTTGTTGTGGGGGAGGAGGGGAAAGGAGAATGTTAGCCGCTTTGAGACTCCTTCGGGTAGTGATAAAGCGGGATATCAAATCCAAATTCTTCTTCTTCTCTTCTTCATTTTTATATCTCAGATCCTTAGCGAGAAAATACATGCAATATTTGGAGCTCCATTAAACTTCTTTTCTCCAGTTTCATGGCTTGTGATTCACCAGCTATGTTGATGTTCATGCTCTATAGTACCAAACATCAATCATTTTGGTATCAATTTAGAGCAGAAATCCTAAAATAATCAGGAGTTGAGGGCATTTACGAACTCCTGGGCAGTGACCGGCAAACGGTAGAATGACTACTGTTTACTAACATGCACAAATAATTAAAAAAGGAAAGTGAAACTGCAGAATGTAGATAGTAAACAATTTCATATTACTATTCAGCAGCTTTACTAAAGAATCCTTTGCATTACAAAAGCTGTTAAATCGATTTTGCACCTCCGCGCCCACAGACAAAATTGTAATTAGACAATTGCATCTGTCAGATCTTGACAGGTATAAAATTATAATGCCAATTATTTTGTGCGAGTCAATAGGCAACAGTCATTTTGAACAAAGCAGATTTGGGGAGCAGCGTTCTCTAAGACACAGCTGACTGCGGTGTGCCAGTTCCTTAAACATTGTGCAAATCTAAATATATTTTCGGGGGGGGGGGAAGTTGAAGAGGAAGAAATTTTATTTACCGGTATTATTTTAGGAAATTTCTAAACCACCTTCCCCCACCCCTCAAAAGAGAGCCAGTGTGGTGTAGTGGTTAAGAGTGGTAGACTCGTAATCTGGTGAATCGGGTTCGCGTCTCCACTCCTCCACATGCAGCTGCTGGGTGACCTTGGGCTACTCACACTTCTCTGAAGTCTCTCAGCCTAACTCACAGAGTGTTTGTTGTGGGGGAGGAAGGGAAAGGAGAATGTTAGCCGCTTTGAGACTCCTTTGGGTAGTGATAAAGCGGGATATCAAATCCAAACTCTTCCTCCTCCTCCTCCTCCTCCTCCTCCTCCTCCTCCTCCTCCTCCTCCTCTTCTTCTTCTTCTTCTTCTTCTTCTTCTTCTCTCAAAAGGCCCCCATGTTGGTTTCCAGATTTAAAAACTCAAGTACAATTTATCAAATTAAAAACCACAAATACAATTTCTCAGTCATGGCATCTAGTCTTTAAAATTCCCTCCCAAGAGAAACTTAAATGATGCCAGCTCTGATGTTGTTTTGCTAGTAGGGAAAAACTTACTTTTTTATTTTCACCGGCATTCAAAATTGTTGTATTGTTGGTTTTACTTGTGTTTTATTACTTTGGTTGTATTTTTATCAGCTGATAATGATGATTGCTTTTGCAATTTTGTTGATTTTATGTTTGACTTTTACTGTATTTTATGTCTATGCCACCCCCGGAGCTTGTGCCTTATAAATCTAAGAAACAAGCAAACGTTCTTTGCAGCCACAGTGGCTCAGCCAATCATTCTGAGAGGCTGCCGCCCCATCACAAGCACTATGAGATAGATGTTGACAAATTCAGAATTGTGAGGAGGGGTGGCTTACTATAGGCAGAGTTGAATCTCCGGCACTTTATAACCTCTCAATCTAGCAGTAGCTGCAATTACAGTAATTTTGTAAATTACATACTTTCCTTTATTGCTTTCACATTTTTGTGTGCTCTGAAAAGAGAATGTTAAAAGAACACTGTGTTCTCAGCAGTTGATAACGCTCCTTTTAATAAGAGCGTGCAAATAATAAAATTTGTTATAAACACATTTTATTATGGCTTAGCAACACTACTGAGCCAAATGGCATATCTTTCTCATTGTGAAGCAGCACAAAATGAGTTATGATGAGTGCAGCAAGGACTGCTTTCAGGCACTGGCAGAGGAAGAGGGGGCGGGGGAGCGCATCGCCCCCGGCACCACGATCCCGGTGGGGTGCCATCGTGGCTGCCCCCCCCGCTGGGCAGCATGCCACGTCCCCAGGACGCACTCCATGTCCCTGCGGGCGGCGTGCCACACCCCCAGGATGCGCGCCACGCCCCGGGGTGCGCACCATGTCCCCGGGACGCACGTCAGCCATGCCTCCGCCTGCTTTCCGCCCCTGGTGCCGGAGCATGAAGCTCCACCACTGCTTTCAGGTGGAGAGGTGCAGGTTAAAATTAAGCTAAAGCTGTTGATAACTCTCCTTCAAAATACAAAGGGGGGGGGCAATCTTTTACAAGGGGGGACAAGAGAGGGGGGGAGTTGTGAAAAATACATGTCATCTCATAGTAAGGCCTTCTGTGTTTAAAGCAATGTAGGGACAGCCTCAAAAATAAGGAGACTGCAAAGAACCACATCCAAGGCTGGAACTAGACACATCAAAGAAGCGTTTCAGTTAAAAGCATTGCAAACTTTGTATGAAAAATTGGGTTAGCTAAAACAGAACCACACCCAAGGTTGGAACTAGACACATCAAAGAAGCGTTTCAGTTAAAAGCGTTGCAAACTTTGTATGAAAAATTGGGTTAGCTAAAACAGAACCACACCCAAGGTTGGAACTAGACACATCAAAGAAGCGTTTCAGTTAAAAGCGTTGCAAACTTTGTATGAAACATTGGGTTAGCTAAAACAGAACTCCACAGCGCCTTCTGGTGTCACAGTGTTAGAATGCATAAACAACATATAAAGCGCTTTTTCTTTGCCAGTGTAGCTAAGTCTGATATCAATGGTTCTTATACACTTCCAGATTACACACCTGGTTTCTATTTGCTACTCAAATGATCACAGCAATCTTAGCAGTTGCAACCCAATGTCACCATCCCGAAACAATCAAAACCATTTGCCTCTCCAGATCAGCTCCCATAATATCATGTGATTATATATGATCATTTTTCAATGTCTTTCTTTATTAAGACTTTGACTAATTTCCCTGTTCATTAAATGTCTCCCAATATTCTCTTCCATCTTTCTACAAAACAATTCAAGATTGATTGCAATTGCCATGCCTAGCTGGTTGTCTTTTCATGTATTTGACGGCCACCATATAGCCTAACCGTTTATTCTGTTCAGTGTTCCAGAATGAACATTTGCTACATGCAGTAGCTAAAGGCAACTAGTACTGCAATGTAAAAGGCAGGCAGGCAGAGACGTGTTCAGTTTAGCTAGGCCATAGGCTCAAAAGGAAAGGGAATAATCGAAATGATGCCGTTTTACGAAATTATTATTATTTTGCTCCATCCATGTCATCATGACATCACATGACTGACAGGTGGGTTGTCCCACCCACTCTCAAAAATCCCTTGTATGGGGTTCCAAGCCCCCCCCCCCCAGCCAGCCCTCTGGGGGTGGAGATAGAAAGAACCCTCCATTTAAAATGCTTTACAGTGGTACTTTGGTTTAAGAACAGCTCAGTTTATGAACAACTTGGATTAAGAACGCTGCAAACCCAGAAGCAGGTGTTTTGCTTTGTGAACTTTGCCTTGGAAGCAGAACATGTTCCGCTTCCTGTCGGGTGTGTTCCATTTGGAAATTGAGTCCCCCGCTGCTATGGGAAAGCACGCCTTGGTTTAAGAATGCTTTGGTTTAAGAACGGACTTCCGGAACGGATTAAGTTCGTGAACCAAGGTACCACTGTATTTGACTGTGTCTGTCTGTCCCCTGCACGGCAAGCAGGGGTTTTATATGTATTTATTTAATGTGTATACGGCCCTCCATCCATAGATCTCAGGGCGGTTCTGCTCTGTTTGGATGTGTGGGCTTCTTCTCAGCAGGGGGACAGGGGAAAAGAACTGTTTTAAGAAGCGCCAGTTGTAAGGTACCACTTACTTTGCATCCAGTGCACTCCCATTGCTTGTTTTTGAAGCCGTGTTTCCATGACGTCGGCCACACCCCATATGACCCTTCACAAATGCTGCTTTTGGATGCGCTTTTTCTCAAGACAGCTTCAGCCCGACTAGAAATTTAAGCCGCTGTCACCTCATGCTTCAAGATCATGTGAACATCCGAGGCAGCCATCATGCATGCGCAGATAACAACTTCATTAATAGGAGTTATTGGGGGTGGCGGCGGCTAGAGGCTGCAGGGGATGGGGAACCAAAAAGCTCACGTGTGTTGGATGAAGATTTTTCTGTCCCCTCCTCTCTCTGTTGTGAGCAACTCTCATTAAATGCGGCTTGAGACACAGTAGCAGGAAATGACTTGGCTGTGTTTAAAATCGCTAATGTGAACTGAACACACCTTGTAGGACTTACAAAGCGGCGCTTCCCCCCTCCATCCCCCTGGAAGGCATGATCACAGCCGACAGAACAGAATTTAACTCCTGCTTTTCGGTGCCAGTCAGGGTTTAAATCAGGGGTCAGCAACCTTTCCCAGCCGTGGGCCAGTACACCGTCCCTCAGACCATGTGGTGGGCTGGACTATATTTGGGAAAAAAATATAAAATTAATGAATTCCTATGCCCCACAAATAACCCAGAGATGCATTTTAAATAAAAGCACACATTCTACTCATGTAAAAACACGCTGATTCCCGGACAGTCCGCGGGCCGGATTGAGAAGGCTATTGGGCCACATCCGGCCCACGGGCCTTAGGTTGCCTACCCCTGGTTTAAATCCTGCTCTGTTTGGTGGCAACTGCTTGTTCTCAGCAGGAAACAGGCACGCACTGTTAAAATAGCACTTTAAATGAAGGCTTCTCCCCCTTCCCCTCTGGGAGAAGCTCAAATCCTTGCAGAAAAAAAGGGTTTAGACTTAATTAGAAGAGAAATTATATGACAACTTCTCCGAATTTGCCTTTCGGAGAGGCACATTCAAAGGGTCTGAGGTAATATCCCTGTGTCATTAGATCAAATTCAATTTAGCAACATCATTTAAAGCAACACTATCAGCAAAAAAATATGTGAACTATACTGGGGGGAGCAGCTGGAAATGTTTCAAATGCACCAGGAATTATCATTAGAAAATTTGGGGCCAAGGGCGTCATACACTTTTAAATTATTCGAATAGCAGAGATGACATTTTGTAAGTGAATTTGAGACCAGCGTGCATATCAATATATCTATATATGACAGCAGATCATTACACTAAGACATTATGGATATATATATATGTGTGTGTGTGTGTGTGTGTGTGTATGTATATGTATATATATGTATATATATATATGTGTGTGTGTGTGTGTGTGTGTGTGTGTAGCATGCATTGGCCTTGCTAACTGCAAGTTCCTTATAGTTTAATCTGTCCAAGTAAGGCATAAGGAAGGATGGGCTCCTTTTCTGAAATGCAATAGTAAGCACTTATCCCATCCCTGTAAATGACTACCTCTGCTGATATATTGAAAAACAGCAGGCATCTCACAAGGGTAAAAACTCATGTAAACAAAACTCTGCTTAATTATGATGACAGTCATTTCACAACCAATTTCCTCTCGAGTAGAGATCATTTGGCTTACATGACTTGCGATATTGCTGAAAGACGCTGCATTGGAACATATGCCACAGCATTCTGGGACATGGGCTACAGAGTTACCGGGAATACCTGAAATCTCCAGGGGATCACTAACAGAGCCTTAAAAGTTGCCACTGCACTCTCAGAAAACAGCCACATATTCCAAAACCTCATCCAATCCAACATTCTATACTGCAGGTCCTGATGTCCAGATAACCGGCTACTTATACTGTGAAGATTATGAACAGAAAGCTGCTATGGGCACTTCCTTCCATTCCCAATAGGGACTTGAGAAGGAACAGATTTAACACCAAGGAGGTCTGTTTCCAAGCAAGCCATGCTGCTGTGAGATGATAGCAATGTCAGCTGAGATGACCAAGGAATGCATGCTTAGCTTTTGTTATGAGTGTGTACCTGGACTCACATGTGCGCAGCCAGCACTCATGTACACGCTGCTAAGAGGTTTAGGATCTTTTGCTGGAGTTACGACCTGTGCTTGTTATGGATGTGTGTTAACTCTTAACCTTATGCCCTCAAGAAGCTCACACACAATGAAATAAAGAAAGCTTGGCTTATTATAGAAAATGGCAGTATATATAAAAATGCTGTTTAGGCAGCAAAGTTACAGTCTAAACAGGTAGCAAATTCTATAATGCATGCACACCTTGATTAAAGAGCAAAAGATTTCCTAACTTTTCTAAGAGGCCTACAGAAACGTGGGCATAAACTAGAAGTGGAGAGAAGGGGGAACGAGGAGGAAAGTGTATCTGTCCTTAAAGCAAAACAGAAGTATGTTGAGTCCTGGGGTAGTGCTGGTCAAGTGGTGTCCCATTAGAGCTAAAAGAGCTGACTAACCTTTGAATCTAATGGGTTTTTAATACCTTTTTGCAAAGGCATTCCAGTGGAGAGGGGTGGGGGCTGTGAACTGAGTGATTTCTACAATTTCCCCTAATATAATGTCTTTTTTTGTATGTTATTTTTCACTAAGATAAACATTTTTATAACAATAATTTATATCCCGCCCATCTGGCTGGGTTTCCCCAGTCACTCTGGGCGGCTTCCAGCATATTTAGAAACATAATAAAACGTCAGACATTAAAAACTTCCCGATACAAGACAGATGTCTTCTAAAAGTTGTGTAGTTCTATACAAGAATTGGAATCTCAATATACAGAGCCAACCTGAGCAAGAAAGAGATGAGAAGGAGCCTGGATTTTTTTCAGGCTAACTTGGAAAAGTAACTAAATGTGGGTTAGTTGGAACGTATCAAGGTCATCTGTTTTGTATTTATATGTTTGAATGTGCCAAGCATCACAGCATGATAGTTAAAAGATTTCCTCAAGAAGAGCTGCTGAAAAATTGGGTCCAGGGGAAGCAAGAGAGATAAAGATCAGGCAGAAAACCTTTGATAGCTTCTTCTGACAGGCTTTATCCAAAGCCTTTTGAAAGTCTAAACAAATTATATCCACAGCTTCTCCTTTAGCCAGTATTTTGTTAACTCTTTGAAAGGATTTGAACGGGTCAGGTTTCTGTAAAGAACACCTTTTGTATGCTTTTCCCTCTGCATTTCCCTTCTAAACTTCATATATTTGTGCAAACTGTTTTGAACAGAAATAGCACCCGTGAAATTCAGAGAAGGGCTCAGTCTGATTGACAGCAGTGTTCTGATCAACCTGTAAGTGAATTTGGTTGGTTGGCTTTAAGATGCAGACCAAATGTATTCCTCCTCTCCTTCACTTGTTGATGTTGTTTTGGATAGAGATGGATTTCTAGCCTTCCTGTTCAAGTCTGGCAAATCAAAAATAAATCTGCAATATGAAGAACTAAGGAGGAATCTTAGTTCAGTGCTGTGGAAATTTAAGGCCAGACTCCTTGGTGTACATGAATTATTATTGCTTTTGGTATGAGAGGATGAATTCTCATCTGTGTGAAAGAGAGAGAGGGAGGGAGAGTGGGTAGTATCAATGTAATGCACAGCGCTGGGCCTAGGCTCCCCAGACCCTTGGCCTGGCTGCATACCATAGGCATTCCTGTATTCAGCCCTGCAGCATCTGGAACTGCTGGTTGTGTTCCAGAACCCTCCACCACACTGCTCTGCTTACTTGGTGCTTGATCATGAAAAACTTCCCTTCTGCTCCTTACCACATTCATGAAGAGTCTGCACATGATGGCTAGATTATGTGTACAAATGCAGATAGCATTCGGGAAGCAATATGGAGTGGAACTCGGCATGTACAGAGATATCTACCCATATCTACATATCTGGCTACCCAGAAATGTAGAATCCTGACACGTGTTTCAATCTGTTTTTAGTTTATAACTGCTTCTGAACATTTTAAATAGCTGTCTTTACTGATAATTTCATTGTTTTATTCTTTTCATAAACTGCTTTGTGGTTGTTGTTTTTTAAAGAATCAAGCGGTACATAAATTTTATGAAATACAGTGGTACCTCGGGTTAAGTACTTAATTCGTTCCGGAGGTCCGTTCTTAACCTGAAGCGTACTTAACCTGAAGCACCACTTTAGCTAATGGGACCTCCTGCTGCCGCTGCGCCGCCAGGGCACAATTTCTGTTCTTAGCGGAGTTCTTTACCTGAAGCGTACTTAACCTGAAGCGTACCTAACCCGAGGTACCACTGTAAATAAAGATAAAGCACAGCAGCTGACACTCTCGTTGTCATTTCATATTTTTCCTCCATAGGGTAAAATCAGGGATCAAAAGAGTGTGTGTGTGCGAATGAAGTAATTCCCCAAGTATAAAGCACGGAAAAAATGGACCTTTGTGAAAGATAGGAAGAACAATGCCGTGTGTCATGGGAGAGATTCATGACCCAGATCTCCCATTGTAATTTTCTTGTTCTGTAATCAGGCACAGTAGCTCCCAATTTAGGTCAGAGTTGTGGCCCCAACTCAAATCATTCCCATGTTATTGTTCTGGTACATATTGCAACCAGTGGCTAATAGATTCAAGGATGGCGCTGGGGCAACTGTGTAGGGGGAAAATGATTAGGTCCCCCTCCTTTCCCTTCCCTTCCCTTCATGCTATGTCCCCAATCCATTAGATTCTAATGATCAGGAGAACATTTTATTAGCCAAACCAATTATGGTTCCTCCCCCCCCCCTTTTTTTTTTTTTTTTGCAAACTCAATGACATTCTGACATTCACTGCTGTTTGGCTGCTTCATTTAGAGAGCAAATGATTGATGCTAATATACATCATCATAGCTATTGTTAGATGGAGGAAAGAGTGTAAGATCAACTTTTTAACCAGAGCTGTTGACTTAATGAAGTGGAATAAATGATGTTTGAATTAGAATTGTGCTCTGAATTAAGAAAAAAGTACATTAAAGTATTCTGCTAATTTGATAGGTCAGGCAAAATATTTTTTTTTGCCATTTAACAATACATTTAGTTCTAATAAAATTTGACAAATCCAATTTATTCCAGAGGCAGTGTCTGCGAGGTTTTATGTACCTGCAGATTCTTTTTGCACCTGAAGACAAAGGGTAAGTGGTACCATATCTCTATGGTTCATAGGGTTAGCAGCTCTGTCCAGCCTGCCCCGTCTGTTTGGTTGGCATGCAACAGAGACAAACTTTAAATAAAAAACACTTGACTTGAGGTGTTTAAATGCGCGCGCATGCGCGCGCGCGCACACACACACACACACACCTCACATGACATTCCTACAATTCCAGGTATCCAATTAAATGTTCCACAGGAATTCTAGCATATTTCAATATTTTGCTAAAGAACTACAGGGAATATTGATACCATTGTGCTGATTTGTTTGCATTTGCATCCCATGTTGTGGTCTGTCCCAGTATAATGGGAGGTTTAGTGTACAGATTGAGCAGGTATTACAGAGGCAGTGCCTGGTTGTTAATAATAATAGCTCAGTCTTCCCAAACCAACAGCTGCACAAATACTTTATAGTTTTCTATACACCTACGCCTTAAATTCGATGTTGGGAAACCAATTTCACCCCCATGACTTGGCATAGATGATTCATTGCGGGTATTGGGAATTACTAACCAATGTCCTCTTTCTTTGTCTCTATAGTCAATCAATGACCAGGCCATAGGAAAGCCTAAAAAGCAGAGCGTTTGCTCACATTCCATAATCTCAAAAGAAGCATTTATAACCAGCGCTTTATTTTCTTAAAAAAATGTTTAGGGTACTCTCATTTTGACTCAAGAAAATCACCATTTTATAGTTCAAATCGGGGAAAATAAATACAGTAAATGGACAAAAGTACAAAGATTCACGAAATGTTTAGGGGTATGCGTCCCTCTGCGTACCCCCAGAAAAAAGCACAGTTCATAACAATACTGTATAGCTGAAAACATAGATTTAAGCAGCCTTCCCAAACCAAGTATCCTCCAGATTTTTGAATTACTGCTTCTTAAACCCTGGCCAGCATAACCAATGAATTGTAATTCAAAACTTTTGGAAGGCACTAAGGTTTAGAAGACTGGGACCCTGTCTGCACTATGCACTTAAAGCAGTATCACACCACTTTAAACAGTCCTGATTTCCTTCAAAGCATACTGGGAGCTGTGGTTTGTTAAGGGCCGAGAGTTGTTATTTCCCTCTCAGAGCTGCGCTTTTCAGAGTAGTTTCACAACAACCCATCTTCCCAGGGAACTTTGGGAACTCAGAACGTAAGAAAAGCCTGTTGGATCAGGCCAATGGGCCAACTAGTTCAGTATCCTGTTCTCTTAGGGGCCAACCACATGCCTGTGGGAATCCTGCAAGCAGGGCATGGGCATAGCAGCACTCTGAGTGAAAAAGGAGTTTCCTAACAACTCTCAGCACTTTAACAAACCACAGTTCCCAGCATTCTTTGGAGGAAGTCATGGCCAAGTATGATACTACTTTGACAGAGCAGATGGGGCATGAATTAAAGAACCCACAGAGCAAACCTGCCCCAGTAAGAAAAAGCTGTTTGGTTTAGCAGCTATAAGCAGCTGCTACCATTTCCTAAGCAAAGGCAATTCAAAGGAATTCCCTATAATTAAAGAGAATTGTAATTTTCTCAGAGCAATAAGAATGTTACAGTGACTGGGCCAAGGGACTTGAATCTAATTAAGAAAACAGTTAATGCAGAGGAACAAGGAGATGGATGTTGTTATGTGATTGTCTATGAATATAGGGGGGGAAGCTGTTAATCCTGCTTTGAACAGCAATAGTTCCATAAAATTGAATATATGTATTTATAATATGTTACTTTGTATGAATTTAAAATTACACCAACCACGTTTGATTTCACTCCAGCCCCCTTATAAGAGTCTGAATATTGGTTGGTGACAATTAAGCGACTTGAATAGTCTGCTGTTCATAGTTCCTCTCATTACATTTTTCAGAACTTTCATTGTAAAGTACTGTGTTATTTCTCAATACTATAATTCCATAATACTCAATAAATCTGCAAAGGAATTGCTCATGCATTCTTTATGCTGATAGCAGAAATACTTTCTGCGAGAGCTGACTTGTACTGGACACAACTGCTACGGTCACTGGCAGAACTGCACTGCCAAATTGACCAGTCCCAAAGGTTATGTGTACAGTGGTACCTCGGGTTAAGAACTTAATTCGTTCCGGACATCCATTCTTAACCTGAAACTGTTCTTAACCTGAGGTACCACTTTAGCTAATGGGGCCTCCCGCTGCCACCGTGCGATTTCTGTTCTCAGCCTGAACCAAAGTTCTTAACCTGAGGTACTATTTCTGGGTTAGCAGAGTCTGTAACTTGAAGAGTCTGTAACCTGAAGCGTCTGTAACCCGAGGTACCACTGTATTGTTATAAACTGTGCTTTTTTCTGGGGGTACGCAGGGGCCCGCATACCCCTAAACATTTTGCAATTCTTTAGAAGGCTAAAAGAAAAAGCCCATTTGGAGTGATGGCACACGGTTTGTATCATTTTTGCAATATTCTTCCTGAAACCATTAATTTGAATCAGCATAGACAAATGGAAGCTTTCCTATACTGGGCTTTCTAGAAACTCCTTTCTGAATGATTTTGGGCTAGCATTGCTAATGTTGTTTCAAGCTGCTGATATTTCTTCTGTGTCAATTTTGTATTACCATTACAGCAAATCTATTGCACAGGCTGAGTCTTATAATGACTCCGGAGGACAGATATGGAATTATGCAATAGACTGTAATGGGTTCTTTGGATTCGTAATGGAATGCTAGGAAAATATTGTAGTATCAACTTTTATTTTTATTTTGTAAAAAGTCTGAATACATATTTATGTGGCAAAATTTAGTGGCACTGGCTTTGTTGGATAAACCACATGCATTTTCAACATTCCCTAAATGCACATGTATCAGAACATAAGAAACAGTTATGATGCATTAGATAAAAGCTATATTGACTCCTAAAGCGGCACTCCAGGGAGTTCTATACCATACGCTTTATGAGAATTTTATTCTCTTTAATTTAACTAAGGAAGTAAAAACAAGAATTATGTACACATGCCAGCCCTCTAACATTTCAGTAATAGTAGGCCTGTGCATTAGTGAATAAAACAAAAATATCATACAGTATATTTCAAGGCTGTTAGTTTATCCATGATGGCTCTCACGTATTGATGAGATCACTCAATCACTTAATAGCTTTTCAGAAGCTATTAAGGACCTATTCCTGGATCCTATATTCAGGCAAAGTTTCACTTGGGACTGAACTCCCACACCTTTTCCAAACGCTCTCATAGTGAGCCCTGATTAGAACCTTCTATCTGGGTAGCTTAGAAATGTGTATCAAGTTTGTAATTATTAACCTGTGGAACGCCAATAATTCCGTACAACTATTACATTTGCTTCTTTGAGTTCTAGTTCTAGTCTACTCTCACTAAAAGGGTCAGGATAACTTACAGTATTTTAAGGCATACAAAGGCTTCTCCAAATCCCACTATCAGATTTTTTAAAACAATAAAAGCCAAATATCCAATTTTGTCCTGCTCCTCATTCTGTTTTGCCCAGTTCAAATGAAGACCACTTATCATATTCAAAAGGCAATCTGTAAGTGACATGTTGGGTGAACTGAAACAAGAGGTTATAATGAGTCCCTTAATATTCATCTGATCTGTAGCCAAACTGATCACTGCAGTCCATGGTGATCAACAGCATTTCAGGATCTTACGGAGATTTGTGGTCCACCCATGGAATTCCTTATGAGGATATGTTCTCCAGCACTCTAAAATAGTTCAATTGAAACATATTTTCTATTTTGAACTGTACAAAATAATCAAAATGGATTATTTTCAATACTACAATGTCATAACTCCATTGTGATATCAATGGTTTGTTTCCAAAGATATAGATTCCATATGAAACCACAGGTTTGTGGAACGTTCTGGGCATCTTCCACATGTGCCACTCATTGTGGAAAGGTCAGCTGAGTTATAGGACAGACAATATGCCCTGGGTGCCTTCTCTTCACTTTCTGCTGTAGCTCATTCCCCATGCAGTGAGCAAAAAGGATACAAGGTTAGATTAAGATGTTATCTTTTAATGTGCTAACATAGCCATGGTATGGTTTTTAGGAACTCTTGGAAGATTATTGAGATTGTACCACAATTGTGTGAGGCTAATACAAGTGGCATTTTGGAGACGGCTTGGCTAGTTTTGACTCTGGCCCAGGGAAAATCAGAGTACTGGATGCATCTCTGCACAATGTGTTTGTGCCAGAATATGACATGAACCTTATTGAAATGAATTTATTTATTTGTTGGCAATGTCAGAGGACCGCAGATATTCATTTCCCTCCCATAGGGAACAGTTGGTCTTATTTGCCATGCCTGAGACAGTACACAATTGCAGATAAATTAAGTTTCACCCCCCTCCAAAAAGACCCCAGACCATTGCTCTATATGCCTTTGTTATGTAGAAAGATGTGTGAGTGCTTCCTACATAAAACATTACTCCCATGGGTAGCACTGCATGCAGAAATAGGCAACAGTGAGAGTTTAATTTTGATAGCAGGATGGAAATTGCCAGCATCATTTTCCCGCCCTCCTCGCCCCTGCATATCTCGACGAAGAGAGGACACCAAAAGTGAAGCTTCTTAAAAGGAATTGAACTAGGACAGAGCTATCTCCAGACACTGCACAAAGTATAACTATCTATATATTTAGAATCTAATCACAGAGGAACCTGGAACATGGTGTGCTGCCAGACTGTTAGAGTTCGCCTTGCAGAAATATTGCAGAACAATTCCTTTGCTTATTTGCCATGTTTATCTAAGCTAGTGACACATTTTAAAGAATTCATTAATGCCTCATTTCCCTGCAACATAAATGAAAATGAGTTGCCTTTGAGAGCTTTCGAGTTGGGTTTACAAAGTCTAATTTGAAACGTTGTGAAAATAGGGTTGCCATACGTCCGGAATTTCCCGGACAACTTTGGGCAAAACTAAGAAAAGCTCAACAGTTTTTCTGTCTGGATTTTCAATTTTTGAACTATGGCAACCCTAGTTAAAAGCTGATACACGGGAACCTATCTAACGGCATTGGTCCGGTGGCCAACAAGCATTCTGTGCTGATTCACCACCACATATCACACAATCTTTTGCTGGTGTAAAAAAACAATATGGGTATTCCCATATTATTATTATGTACTTATTGCAATTGTATCACCCTTTGCACTTTTGCACGTTGTAATTCTATGGAATTGATAAAACCAAGATGTAATGTATAATGTCACTATTCAGCCTTGTGGAATATCATAGTTTCCACAGCTGTGATTAGGATAAATTGGTCGATCCATTCATCATCATAGAAAGCAGAAATAGCTGACTGGACAAACTGTGCTGCAAACGTTTAAATGGAACACTTTACCCCACCAGAAATTCTGGTGTCACCATATGAACAGCTGAATCCTCTTAAGCCATTCACCAGTCTCATTTAAGCTAGTCTCGTTTGCCTTGGCAGAGCATCCTGAAGGCCAGAGCCAGAACTGGATACCTTCATGCCAACCAACCAGAGCTGTAGGACTTGTACCATTCTGAACTGCAATTACACTTTAAAGATAACTAAGATTACATTCAGTGCAATTCACACCTCTATTACAAAGCTTTGTCCTTCATTTGCAATGAAAGGAGTAATTATGCTCCTATCAGAAGATAAAAACGCTTTGAAATCCCTCTGGTCTCTCAGGGAAAATAGGCTGAAATAAGTAGAATAATTAATAAAAGAAGAAGCAGCAGCAGCAGCGGTTTTTGTAACGGTTAAAGTTGCTGATGAATACAACACATCTAAGTAGCATTCAGTCCCCCCCCCCCCAAGGATTATTATGGCATGGGAGGGGGATGTCAAATTGGATATCTGTAAACTGTTGCAGGGTAAAGGGGAATGTCATCTCAGTAATGTATTGGCCATGGTGCCATTTTTTGAGTGGCCATGGAGAGGAACCGTGTGAGGCATGTGAAATGGTGCTGTATTTCGTCCTTTTTTCTCTCAGCCGTTAAGAGCAATTCTTGCAGAGGCACAGAAATGGGGCACGCATACAAGTCTCAATCAAAACAGCTTGCGTGTGAAAGATGTCGTTGGCAGTTGTATACTAGCTGCCTGTCTCATTCTGTCAGGCCTAAGCCACAGTCTGAGGTAAGTCAGGAGCTGGGAAAGAGAAGCTAGGGGACAAAATTGTTAGGGGTGTAAAATGTCAACAACCTGCTGCCTCAAGGTAGCTGTGCGTTTCCATCACTGAGCTCCATGGAAAATGGTTTCTCCATGCGAACCAGGAAGTGACCTCTCCAGACAACAGAATGACTCTTCTTTTCTTATCTCTCCTGGGTGACGCGGATGCCGTTAGGCAGTTGAATGTACATGCAGACACTGTCCATTTCCCTCCTGCCCACTCCCTCCCTCTGTGCAGCCCTGTATTCTGGCAACCCGCGCTACGCCACTGGGCTGGGAATCTAATGTGGCAGTGTGGCAAAGAGGAGCAGAGTCATTTTCAGCACCAACCACCAATTCATTAGCTGCCAACCTTTAGTATAATTTATTTGTATAAATAAATAATCAATTGTGCAACTGAATTCCCTTGTCTTATTTCAGCCATTCTGCTAGGGTGGCAAGAGGTGATAACCTGGTAGCCTCCTATTCTGCATGTGGGGCCCGGTCTCTTTAATTGTTCACTGCTATTCAAGATCTGAACTGCACTCTTTAAAATATAGGCATAATTTAGTTGCTTTAAGGTATATCCTTTCCCCTCACTACGGGTTTTATAGCTCCTAGCTGCTCAAAGTTAATTGCTGCTAGGATATGGTAATCAATGTGTCAGCATGCCCCCTTCATTTTATTTGGGCTTAATCCTGTTTACTCTGGCAATTTTGTTGTAGTCCTGCCACTTCTCATCCTGACAAGGGGGAGGAAATATTTGTGAGATGAAACAAAATAGGTTCTGAAAAAGCACCATGCATCTTGCTTTGTACTGTATGTGCTGTGAGATGGATAAATACAGGAATGTGCTTGCTTGCAACAATGCCAGCTATGCCTACCTGCATGCCAATGTTGCCAATAAGAACATATGAATAGTGCTGCTATCGGGCCACCGCCTGTTGCAAAGGACCACTTGTGCTAGGTGTTTTGTATGACAAGCTGCTGACAAATATAGCTGGATCAAGGCCAAATATAATAGACGAAGCAGCCAGAGCATAGGATAAAATAATTATGAATTCAGTTACTCTTTGAGATACATTGGCCAGATTTCAGTTTGGATCTTGTATTTGTTTATTTGCTTAATTCATACCCTGCAGCCTTTGGCACACAGCGCCCATGATCAAGGGCAGAGATCACGATCAAGAGAAGCAATGTTGAGATCCAAATCTTGTTCAAGATCTGGTAAGAGGGTTGCCTCTTGGCAACACACAATGAAATACATCGTGCATTGAGAAAGTCTCTTAACTTCTCAGTTTAACTGTCAAATGGAGAGGAGAGAGAAGCAAGGGAGAGAGAGCAGGGCTTGGATAAAATCCACAGTTAGCTGGCTTGAGAAGCACAAACAAGAGAGGGGAAGATGCCAATGTGGTTAGAGAGTGCAGTCAAGGTGGTGCCAAGTCTTACCCAAATGAACAAGATACCACGAACCTATGGAATTCATTATTGCAGGATGCCATTAGCACAAATTGCAGAGAATCTAGAGATGGCAGCTGATATGTCCTTTAAAGGGTTTAAGGCAAATTAAACCTGGACAGGCTTATCGACAACTATACCCGTAAGAGCTAGAAATGAAATCTTCTTTGGAGAGAGTTTTTGATTGATTATCAGCTGTTAGGCTATATGTCCATCTGGCGATTTCTATGTGGTATCTAGATAGAGAACTGCATTTATTTATTATTAGCACTGCCCAGGGTTTCGCTGAGAGAAAAATAATAATAATTGTGAGTTTTGAATGGATAGCGTAATTTGTGTGTTTGCTAGAAATTGGGTCGAGTCACCCCAAAGTCACATTTGGGTTCGCCAAGGTGAGTCAAAATGGTCTCAAACATTGACAAAGACTGTCTCCCCAACTCGGGAACCCCTGTGCTGAGTTTGGCAATGATATCCCTAGAGGTGGCTGAACCTAGTTTAAAGCAGAGCCCTCCAGTTGTTGAATTCCAACTCCCATCAGCCTCAGTCAACATCGCCAAAGGTCAGGAAGGATGGGAGTTGGAGGTCCAACAGCATCTGCAGAGCTACAGGTTCCTCACTCCTGGTTTAAAAGTAAAGAACCTGCAACATTTATGTTTATTACAGTACGTACACACACACACACACATTTTTAGAAAACAAAAACAAAAAACCATAATTCATGCTCACCGGAGGAGAAAACAAGGGGAGAGGTGAATTTGGGGAGTTTTTAAACTCTTTCTTTTACTTCTACATCCCAAGGTGTCAGATTGCTGTTGGCACCTCCATTACCGGGCCTTCACAGCTTTAAAAGCAAGACTGACAAAGTGGCACACACAAATCATTTTTACAAGGGAGGAAAAATCCATGCACTTAGTTCTCTAGGTCATTGTGGAATCTTGGTCAATAATGCAATCAGGTCACCGAAATGAATCATCTCTCTCAAGTTACTGGCGTGTGACCAATTTTCAGAAATGGAATGAAGCCACATTTCGTCTGCCTAAAATACATTCCTTTTGTACGCTGGACCCCCTGCTGCCACTTCTTCTCATCTCTGTGGAAATAGAAGCCTTTCTCCCGATCTGCTGTATAACCTCCAAAGAGATGATAGAAAAACAACCCCCAAACCCTATTGTTAGCTCATTCCTTGGGTTCCTACTGGCTATGCCTATGGATTAAGTCAGCTGTTTTATGATGAATAAGGAACTCCTCTCCTTTCTGCTTGTTTCCCTTTAAGATCTGTGAAAGTCCTCTCCTAAAGCCAGGAAAATCAACAGTTCCCATTTGGTTGTAATCCTCATGTTATCAAAAGTATGCTCCTAAAACCCAGAAGATAATCAGTAGTAGCTGTTCCCATAGCCTAATCTCCCCGGAAGAAAGAGAAAGAGAGAGACATGCACATTTTTCTCACTTTCCCAATCTCAGGCTTGTAGTCACAACTCAGGATGGGGTTGTTGAGATGGAGTGACCACATATATCAATGATTTTATAAATATATTAATGATTTTAATGTTCTGGGCTTCTTCTCCTCCTTCTCCCCCCCCTCCAAAAGGCCACTGCAGCTGCTTAATGTTTGATCGGTTATTCAGCTTAATGATTATCTGTAATTTCAAAGTTTGTACCCTGGTTTGTTTATTTGTTTTTAAAGGAAACTCAGAGATTTGGACAATCTACTGCATATTATTATACACTACCACCCACTTTAGTCTGTTATGGATTCTTCCAGATCAAAAGATGGGATAGAACATAAAGAAATATGAATATGTGTCCATATTGATCACCACAGTATTTTATTTATCTATTTGTGTGTGTGTTTTATACATATAAAACAAAATAATCATTAAAACAACTGACAAATCAAACATGCTTTAAACAGCTGCATAGGTCTGTTAGTAGAAAAAGGTCTTCAGGATTTTTGCGTGCACACAAAAGCTTATGCCAAGAACAAACTTAGTTGGTCTCTAAGGTGCAACTGGACAATTATATATATATTTCGACTGCGTCAGACCAACACGGCTACCTACCTGAATCTAAAAAAATCCTGAAAGTCAAAAGTGGGGATGCCTACTGAATCTCTGCTAGAAGAGTATTCTGCAGCATGGGACAAGAGATACTATTATTTATTATTATTGTTATTTATTACATTACTATACCACCCTTTATCCAAGGATCACAGGCTGGTTTTCAGCATAAAAACACAAAAACCACAACTGCCTCACAGTGTAGCTGAACAACAAGGCAGGGTCCCTCCTTGTACAACCGTTTATTTGCTTGTTGCCATAGAGTGCTGTACTATCCAGTACCCAAGTGACACCAAGCATGTTTTCTCCTAAATACTAGCCATGGTGAGGGAAAGGAGTAAATGCTATTTACCGGAAAGCTCTCCACTGTAGCACATGGCAATTCGCTACTTTGAGATGTTGATATATCGCATTATTGGCTGGTGGCATGCATGGCCTTGTCAGGAAATGAAGACATTGCTAGGCAGAGCAGGCTGCATCAGGAATGACTGACATCCTCTATTATAATTTTTTCCATGTAGGTAGCATAAAAAATTCACTGTATGTTGATTCTTTTCCAAGATCATCAGAGAATTCTTCGTGTTGAAACACTACAGTAAGCAGCCCATCACACACAAAGCCTTCACTGTATCACATCTTCTAGTGGATGTTTGGGGTCCAATAGCACTGGTGATTTTTTGCACCTAGACTTAAAAACAGCAACCCAGTTTTGCAATTATGGCCAACTGAGACCAATAGGCCATTGTGGCTTCTGGCTGATGCAAAGGACTGCAGCATCAGCATCCGAACTGCAGAATATAATATTGAGCAGTAGCATATGCTGTGGTGGGGTTGCATCACTTACCTGACCTCCCCCTGGCCAGGTAGCTGCACCAGGATGGAGAGGGGGAAGGGGCAAAGATCTGTCCACTACTGATCTTCAGAAGTTCTTTAGCAGCACATGAAGAGATATCCTTAGCCATCCTTCATGGCCACATCTTAGTTCCTACTCTCAGTTTCTTGAACAAAACATTCTCTATTAAGTAGTGTCCTACATCTTTCCATATAATATGGAAGGCACATTTCTGAAATCATTTCTTCCTTCCTCCACTGGGAAGAAACTTCTTCTAACTGAATTGTAGGTTGCAGTTGCTGTTCCTTTGCAGATCTCTTAATGGATTGGGAACCACCAGCTGTTCAGCTGCAGCTCTGCTGTCTTATTTGAAGTTGTACTGATCTGTGCCAAAGTCCAAAGGCATCCATTTGTACTTTGCAGGAAAGTTTGGACCAGTGCAGAAAAACTTTCTCCAAGATCACCAGAGGCTGGAAGGACATTATGTTGTTTGTTGATAATAGCAATGTGATCATAGTG
Source organism: Darevskia mixta (assembly GCA_034641385.1). Lineage (NCBI taxonomy): Eukaryota > Metazoa > Chordata > Lepidosauria > Squamata > Lacertidae > Darevskia > Darevskia mixta. Next base: position 8,167,394 of record JAWWNH010000013.1, read on the forward strand.
TGTTGCAACATTTTGGGGGGCTGGGGGTGGAATGGGAGGATATTAACAAGATAGTCTTCTAGATTAAAGAAAGTTAATAAGTTATGGAGGAACAAAATAAAATAAAAAAATTCCTTCCAGTAGCACCTTAGAGACCAACTAAGTTTGTTCTTGGTATGAGCTTTCGTGTGCATGCACACTTCTTCAGATACACTTCAGATACACTTCAGTGTATCTGAAGAAGTGTGCATGCACACGAAAGCTCATACCAAGAACAAACTTAGTTGGTCTCTAAGGTGCTACTGGAAGGAATTTTTTTATTTTATTTTGTTTTGACTATGACAGACCAACACGGCTATCTACCTTTAAGTTATGGAGGAGTTATGGAACAGATCCCAAAGAGTCAATACAAGATTTCATTTTCATTTGCTGTGCCCTACTAGAAGTTATAAGACCATAGAGTTGGAGGGGAATTCTATGTTATCTATTCCAACTCCCTGCCCAGTGCAGGGAATCCAGAGCTATAGCAGCCCCAAAAGATAGATGTCTAGCTTCTGATCTACAGTGAGGGAGAGCCCACTGGTCATCAAAGTTTCCATTGTCAAACTGCTCTTGCTGTTACATTATTTCTCCTCATGTGCATCTGCGATCAACCCTGCTACAACTAAAGTACATTGGATTCTGCTTTCTGGGCCAGCGGAAAATAAGTCTTCATACTCTCCAACATTTCTCCAATGAAAATAGGAAATATACTACTACTACTACTACTACTACTACTACTAATTATTATTATTATTATTATTATTATTATTATACCTCGCCCATCTGACTGGACTGCCCCAGCCACTCTAGGCAGCTTGCAACATATCTCTCTTCTCTTTGGCAATCACTCGTAGCTGAGTAAGATTGTCTTCCATAAACATGGTTTTAACAATGAGTCCATAAGTGACTGTGGAGGCCAATTCTGGATCCACACGTCCTTCCACAGTGGGGACATTGGTTTCCGGGTGGGAGTTGATCACGGTGTGGATTTGCCAAGTGTGCCTTCCTCTTAGCACGTTTCTCCCTTGTGTCCTGAGTTTGAGTGTCTTCAAAGCCCATGGCACCCTTGGTAAAGGCTGTTCTCCAACTGGAGTGCTCACAGACCAGTGTTTCCCAGTTGTCAGTGTTTATACTACATTTTTTTAGATTTGCCTTGAGACAGTCTTTAAACCTCTTTTGTTGACCACCAGCATTACGCTTTCCATTTTTAAGTTCGGAATAGAGTAGTTGCTTTGGGAGACGATCATCAGGCATCCGCACAACATGATCAGTCCAATGAAGTTGATGTTGAAGAATCATTGCTTCAATGCTTGTGATCTTTGCTTCTTCCAGTACACTGATATTAGTTTGCCTGTCTTCCCAAGTGATGTGTAAAATTTTTCAGAGACACCGTTGATGGAATCTTTCGAGGAGTTGGAGATGGCGTTTATAAGTGGTCCATGTTTCACAAGCATACAATAAGGTTGGTAGTACAATAGCTTTCTAAACAAGCATTTGGTCTCCCTGAGAATGTCCCGGTCCTCAAACACTCTGCGCTTCAATTGGGAGAAAGCCGCACTCGCAGAGCTCAAGCAGTGCTGGATTTTGGCATCAGTGTTGGCCCTTGTGGAAAGATAACTGCCTAGGTAGGAGAAGTGATCAACATTTTCCAACGTTACACCATTGAGTTGGATTTGTGGCGCTGCAGATGGGTTATTTTGTACTTGTTGGTGCAGCACTTTGGTTTTTTGGATGTTGAGTGATAGGCCAAGCTTTTCGTAAGCTTCTGCAAAGATATTTAGGATGGTTTGGGGGTCATCCTCTGAGTGTGCGCACACTACGTTGTCGTCAGCATACTGAAGCTCTATGATGGAAGTTACGGAAACCTTACTCTTTGCTTTCAGCCTGCTCAGATTGAAGAGCTCCCCTTCTGTTCGATATATGAATTCTACTCCAGTGGGGAATTTCCCTTCAACAAAGTGTAGGATCATGGCAATGAAAATAATGAATAGAGTTGGGGCAATAACACAACCCTGTTTAACACCTGATCCCACTGTGAATGGTTCACTTTGAGAGCCATTGTTATGCTATCGGAAGTCTCGTACTCCCAGCAGGGTCACCCAAGGCGGTAAGGTCAAAGGGAAGGAGCTAGACAAAGAATGATCCAAGAAGTCCTCAACGGCAGAACAGGCGGATGATAACAAGCGGTATGTTACAACGGCTGTGAAGGCGGATGAAGGCTGTAGCAGATAGGAATCTACCGGTTTGTCGTGACTACTTCATGCCATTGGAACAGAGCCCTACTGCGAAGACTGTGCATTGGTCATCGTGCACTGATCTACACACATAAAACAAATTCACGCACAGGCGTCTTCCAAAAACCCAACCCAAAAACCCTTGCAACATATATAAAAACATGATATAACATTAAACATTACAAAAAAAATCCCCTATACAGGGCTGCCTTCAGATGTCTTCTAAAGGTTGTATAGTTACTTAACTCCTTGGCTCATAGGTCACATAACTGCATACCCTGCAACATTTCTCTGGTGTAAATAGGGATGTCCTAAGGCAGTGATGGCTAACCTTGACACCCCAGATGTTTTGGAACTACAACTCCCATCATCCCTAGCTAACAGGATCAGTGGTCAGGGATGATGGGAGTTGTAGTCCCAAAACATCTGGAGTGTCAAGGTTAGCCATCACTGTCCTAAGGAAAAGTGGGACATTCTGTGATCAAATCACGAACTGAGACAGCTTCTGTAAATCTGCAACTGTCTCTGGAAAATGGGTACACTTGCAGGGTCTGAATTTTTGCCCTCTTCTATGTGACAACCCTTCAAATACCTGAACGCTCTCATGTCGCCTCTCAGCCTATTTTTCTTCATGTTAAACATAGACGGTTTCTTCAGCTTTTAAAAATAGGATTTACTTTCTATATCACTGACCATCTTTGTTGCCCTCTTCTTGCAATGAATTTCTCGACACACTGCAACATGACATCTTCGCAGAAAGCACAGCTTTTCTTTGGGTTTGATCACTGTATGTTTTCAGGTTATGCCTTTTGATGGGGCAGGGGAAAGCAAATGGTTGTTGAAGAATTCCATCAGTACTTTTCACCTTTCTGTCCAGCCTATAGCAAATGAATTGTAACCTCACTTGTGCAAACACCTGAACACACTGAATCATCTTGAAACTCACTGAAAGGATTGATCATCCTTTCAGCAGTGGAGAAAATGTCCATTATGACCTCCTCGGCTTTCTGTGCTGCCAAATGCTTTCCTTTTGTATACTTCTGGCAGCAGCGCCCAGGAGCCCTGCTCTCTTGGTCCCTTCCTCTGCCTTAATGGAGAGGGCAAAACAAATAGCAAGGGAGTATATTCAGGAGCACCAGATTGGCTCCACAGGAGCATTTGCACCACCCTGACCTCCTCACCACCTCGCATAATGCAAAGCATTTTGTGGACTACAACTCCCATCATCCCTGACCATTGACCATGCTGGCTGGAGCTGATGGTAACTGTTGTCAGTGCTGGTGCCAGGCATCTTAGGCAAAACTAACTCCTTCTACAGCTGCGCCCCACCCCCACCCCGCCCCATGAAAAGCACAAAACTTGAAACTGATAAATTTATTTAAAATTGCAAAAATAAATAATGGAGCAATCTTTGATTATCTTTCTCAAATACAAAATAAAATGTTTTAGCACACAAAACATTTTGAATAATCTTGTGAACTGGGATGTTAAAATTCAAGTTTCTTAAAAGTTTCAGTTTCAGGCACATCAAAATCTCACCTTGCCAGTGTTTTCCTTTTTTGTAACCAAATAATTGCTTGGCCCATGCATTGAGCTAACACCCACCCCCACCCCCAATTTGGATCTTGTTTTCTTGTTTAGAAACTGGGCCTAGCAACTGGGCAAGGCCGAAAGCTTGGCTTGCTGACTCATCCACACTCACTTCATTTCCATTTATTTTTGCCTCTTCTTGCCTGGCTCCAACCAAATTTGCAGCAGTCTGCCTGGTTGTGGGAGGTGTCACTGTCCCTTTAACCAGCTGCCAGGAAGCAATGCATGAGCAGGGAGCATTTGGCTTCGGAGGTGATTGGGGGGAGAACCAGTGGTGGTCCTCTTCCAGTGTCACCCCGGGTGCTTAAGCTCCAGCAGCACCAGGCTGGCTCTTTCCCATGCTCTTGGGCCTGAGGTGCCACCTGGAGGTTTCACAGACTGTGGTCCTTGTGCATAGATGCTAGTTGGGCCACTTTGTGCCTCTCCTGCAAGAGCATCAGCACCACCATGGGCATGGAATATCCACATTTCATGTTGGAACCTGGAAAGTCAGGGTTGGCAGCACACTATGATTTTATCTGTGCTGTAAGCCGCCCAGAGTGGCTGGAGTATAAATATTATTATTATTATTATTATTATTATTATTATTATTATTATTATTATTATTTGATGGTAGGGATCAGCCACTGGCCTCAGCATCTCCGAAGGGCCGAAGCTGTACTGCCTCTTCCAACCCTCCTTGTCAGGACCTTGGACAGCTCTCTTAGTATTCAGTGGGGAGTGGGGCTACTTTTCTAGTCCTAAACTACTGCAGGGGAACCAAGACTCACCCTGTGCTAGAGTCTCCTTTCCTTTGGCTAGGCTGACGATCTGTAGTTATGAATGTAAGTTTCATATCCAGCCCTTGGTTCATAAATGCCTTTATTTGAGCTATGAGTTGGAGAAGGTTATCTAGATTTACACTATGCCTGCCTAATAGTATTTCTTATTCTGACCACACAAGAACTCTTTCGCCTCAAAGCATTGATTTTTAGATCTGAAACTTTCTCCTGAAGCACTTATAAATCAGGGGATCAATCTGTCTTGCTATTAGATCTGAAGACTTGTGCCTCAGGGAAACTTCTCAGCTTGATGCCTGAAAGCATAGAGCTCCCCCCGCCCCACGTGTGTATGTGTGTGGGTCTTCAATTCTCTTTGAATGGGATATCTAGCCATTCACCTGCCATTAGCACACATTTCAGGAGCTAAATTACAGTACTTAGAAGCTGAAGCCTTTCCAACAGCAAAGCCCCCTCATAGAGAGAGAGAGAGAGAGCGAGAGAGAGAGAGAGAGAGAGCGCTCAGCTAACTTGGAGTAAGGTATAAATTGATTTTCTATACTTCTGGTGTTAAATAAATTACAAGGCTTTGCATGGCCTATGGTGCCTTCATTTTCCCTGACATTTCTGGCTTCACTTTGCCTGATGTTCTCCTACAGAATTTTTGCCTCTGCCTCCACAGACATCTTTTTTGGTTCACCACCTTTCGTGTATTATGCTTCCCAGCTACGGAAACTGGTCATATTGGATACATTAAGCTCTCAGGCTCAACATTAGCTCCAATTTGATGCATATTGGTTTGAACTGACTTCTCATAACCTTTTTATGCTTTGCACCCTGAGGTGCTTGCTTTAAGAATGATACAATAATTCCATGACTGACTGGTTCAATGATTTGCCAATTTGTTAACTTTTGAGAACTCCCACAGCTCCTCTTATGCACAGACTGCTTCCTGCCTATTACTGATGAGCCACACTGGGAAGAAGACTCTGACATCTACTGCCATGCTCAGCTTGAAAACTCACGACACATTTGACTAGTCTCTTCCACCCCCCTGCTTTGTGTTTGCTTCCCAACCCTTTCTGAATATGGCCTGTTATGATTTGAGTCAGTGCTGTTTTGTTAGAAAAAGAGGTGCCAGAACTCACCATGAACATCTCCCTCATCCTCACTTCTTCTTGACCCATAACTAGAAATCTTGAATCTGAGAAGGGTATTTTTTTATGCGTCCTGTGCTTCCTACGCATGGGTCCGAGTGGTTTTGCTTTTGCCCCACTGCTTTCCCCTGGAAAACTGCTCCTTAGCACTAAATCAGAACAAATGGGAATCTGCGGAAAACCCAATTGCCAATTGTTCCGATTCAGCGCTAAACTGCAGGTTTTCTAGAGTGAAAGCAGTGGGGCAAATGGAGGTGTGGATGAGCCCTATGTCAGATATAATGTGGAATATATTTCCGACAAGAAAAGAGGAAATGGAACGACACTATCTATGGGTGTAAACAGATCAGAGTGAAAACCTGTAAATGTACAACCATGTCAGAAAAATCCATATGGAATACATACATATGGCTTATTAATCATGGTCCTGTGAACCTACACTGAACTTTGCTCTACTATATTGATGTTAAGGCCCTGAAGCCCATTCAGGTTTTGCAATTAATCTCAATGTAAGAGATGCGCCACAAAAGTTTGCAGAAAGTGCTCTGTATCTTAGAAACCCAGTTCTTCCAAAGAACCTAATGGCAGGTACATTTCCTGCCTAGGAAGTAGCCGTTAAGTGAGAATATTAACCTAGTAGTCGATGAAACGCATTAGTTGTCATATATCTAGAATGTGCACAGACCAAAGTGGAAGGTACTTCCAGATACATAAAAACAGATTACTTTCAATTTTGATGCTCCTGTAATAGAGGAGTCTGAAATTGCTTTTAGCTTCCATCCTGCTACTGTTTCTCATTCCACAAAACCAACATTTGTATTTCATCAGCGGTAGAAACTTGCTTGCAGTTGGATTTGTGTGTTTTGTTCACAATGATTATGCACTACAGCCTGTTGGATGAATAATGACAATCGGCGCAGAGGAAACAGGCAGAATATGTAATTATAGAGCACAGAGAGCACCCTGCCCAATTCTCCTTTAATAAGCTTTTCCACTAAGACAAAAAGAAGAAGAAAAAAGACAAGTAATGTAGGACACAATAGAGGTGTATATAATTAAGCATGGCTAGGAGACAGTGGATAGAGAAAGGTTTTTCTCCCTTTGTTCACTTTAACACTAGAACCTGGAGTCATCCGGTGAAGCTCAGTGGTGGAAGATCCTGGGCAGACCAGCAAAAGTACTTCACACAGCAGATAGTTAAACTATGACATTGCTTGGATGGCTTTAAAAGGGGATTAAAGAAAGTCATGGCAGATTAGGTTATTAATAACTACTAGTCAGCACAGCTATATGTCTCCAGTAACAGAGACAACAGGCCTCTAAAAACCTGCTACGAATTACAAGTGAGAGCTCATGTCCTGGTTGCAGACTTCCTATGGGCATCTGGTTGGCTGCCGTAAGAACAGGATGCTGGACTAGATAGACTTCTCATCTGATCCAGCAGGTCTCTTGGTGATGGTCCAAATGATGGCCTGAACCAGGAGCTATGGGTGCTTCCAGACTATCACTATTTTCAGGTGGGATTCAATCACATCCTGGAAAAACCAGGCTAAGCAATTAAAGCTGATTTGACACTCTTGTGCAAAAAAACCCACTCCATCCCCATAATTGGATTTTTTACAAAAAGGAGAAAAAAAGAGGGGAAATGGATGGGAAAGTGTGGTATAGCACTCATTTGATGCAACATCATATAACCTCTCCAGAAATAAATCAGAATGAATGCTCAAGAAAGAGGAGACACTTTAACATCCCCACAAACTTTGTGCAAACAAATCACAATGAACAGGTCTTCTAGAAGTGACCCAAATTATGTAATTTGTCTAGGAAACTGCTCGCTTGTAGCAGGAGATTAAAAAGGAGGGCTCCCATAATCCAGAAGGAGTGCTGGACCAGAAGCAGAGCCTCTTGTCTGGTAGCCAGAATGTAGTGATTTAGGGTCAACCAACCAGTGAGAGAAACAAAACACAGTGTATTAACTTGAAGAGCAATGGCTGATCCATTACTTTAGCAGAGGCAGGTTGGTGAAGCATTAGGAAAATGGCATAAATGGTGCCATCCTCTTGCACTGATTGAGATGCTGTTGGGAGGGAAATGTTAAAGCTATGTTATGCACTAAATGTGGGCAAGACATTGGAATGGATGGTATGCACTTATGTGTGTAGGGGTACTAACTCAAGGGGGCTTACATTATTTTTGGAGGAATCATTGCCTTGTTCTTTGTCAGTCCCTTGCTTCCTCTCGCTTATTAACATCTACAACTGGTAGAAGCATTTCAGGGTTGTAGCCAGGAGACTTTCCCAGCCCTGCCTAGAACTGCCAGAGATTTAACCTGGAACCTTTGGGATGCAAAGCATGTGCTCTGCCACTGAGCTTATAGCAACGAGGGCTAGAAACTTGATTTCAAACAAGAGTCTAACCTTTATTACAGGGGAAAGCGAGAGATGGTATTCCTATGCAGCTCACTGGTTTGTGCTACAGCTGCAGATCTGCTGAGCCCAGGTTCTCTGAGCAGAAATATGGAGATCAGCAGCCAAAACATGGATTGCACTAACATGTACTCTTGTCTGGAACTGAAACTAATTACGAATCCTCTGTGCCCATTATTAGGGGGGGAAATAGTTCAGTGCTAATCACTTTCTTTCTAAAATTAACCTTGCTGCAGAACACCTCCAGTTTTATGCCTACTGAGATGGCATCTAGCTCTCTTAGTGGTGCTTTTCAGAATCTAATTTTCTCATTGTTATTCAGTGGTGCTCACAGTTCCACGATGCAGGATCCATGAGTGGATACGAATCCTCTCATATCGGTGTGATGTGTGCTGTTAATCTAACACCTGCTCCTCCTCCGTTTGGGGAAATCACAGAAATCTTGTCTCTTGTGATTCCAAGTTGAATACATTCTTCCTCAGAAATCTGCGCATCAAAGGAGGAGAAAGGTGCCTTTTATATCTTGTCAACAGATGCATTTTGAAAGCTTAAAAAAGAAAAGCACACACAGAGAGAACCTACAGGAGGCATTTGCCCTTCTAGTGTTTATCCACAAATCTTAGTTAACTGAAGAATTCCAGCTGTTTGCATGGCAAAGGGACATAATCCATGCTGAAGGGGCTGACTGATCCCAAGGGCCACAATGGGCATGGCCTTGTGAAATATTTACATAGAACCACTCATAAATAAACATAGAAGTCCCCTGTTCCCAACCTGAGACAAAACCCACAGTGCTTTAACATTCACACTGAGAAGTATGCATGTTCTTGACAATATGTGCATCAAAAGGAGTTCAAATCTTCTTTTACGCTCCCTGTCTCAACTCCCCCACCTTGGAAATGGAACATATCCCCGGGGTAGAGCATAGGCATGCATTCAGAAGGTCCAAGGTTCAATCCCTTGTATCAAGGAGCGTAGGAAGCTGCCTTGCATTGAGCCAGACCATTGGTTCATCTAGCTCCTTATTGTGCACAATGAATGGCAATAGATCTCCCAAAGAATTCAGGGAGGGGGCATTCCCAGCCCTATCCAGAGATGCGGGAATTGAACCTAGAACCTTCTGCAGGCAAAGCAGACGTTCTACCACTGAGCTACAGCCCTGTCCCTTTGTCGGGGTTGGAGTCAGGTGTAAGTCAGCAATAAAACAATAAATTACCTGAAGCCAGCAACGTTTACTCTTTATTCAAGGAAACAAGCCACAGCTCAGGCCTAGTGGCCACAGCAACTATTTCCAGGAGGTCTTGCCTCAGCTCTCTAAGCTCTCTAAGGTTCCTCCCTTGATTCCTTCCCCAGTAACCTAAGGCTTTGCCTGCTTGCCTCTTGCTGCTCTGCCCTCTGCATTTCTCTGCATGTTCTGGGAGACTAGGGGGGAGGGGAGCTGGTCGCAGCAGGAGGGAAAGACTCCCTGACTTCTTCCACAGCCTGCCTACACTCAGCTTCAGAGTCTGCACAGCTCTCTGCCACAGCTTCTTCCTGCTCATTAAACCCTGTTGCTCCCGAACCTCCTCCTCCCAGTGTGCTCCCTCTTCTCCCTTTGACTGCTCATTGTCATCCCCCCACCAATCCCCTGGCTCAGAGCATTCTCCCCCTGGGAGTTCGCTAGGGGGCTCCCTGGCTGGTGCCTTCCATCACTCCTCTGCATCCAGCCAGTCCATGGACGCCGTGATAGAACTCAAAGCATGGGGTTCTCAGATGGTCTCTCATTCAGATGGACTCCCATTCAGATCCTGACCAGGCCTGCTCAGCTTTAGCAAGGTGACTGCACCATGTGTCCTCAGACCATTTGAGTCTGAAGTCCAGCTCAAGCAGGATCTCCAGCTCAAGCAGGTGATGGGAAAGATTGCTGCCAGTCAGACAATATTGTGCAAGATGGAGAAATATTCTGAGCTGGTAGAAGGGCACCTACCTGCAGGTTCATCCCTATAATTATTTGTGACTTAAGGGCGCAAGCTCAGGAGCCCGTGGCTATAATCCCTCTCCTTCAAAGGAGGAATTGCCCAACCTGCTGAAAGGGATAAGATGTACTACATATGGGGAGAGAGAAATGAGAGAGCAGTAGGTCAATTCCTTTATGCCTCTTTGCTGCTTCAGAGCATCTTTTTTGATCCTTTGGACCACTCTGAGTAAAAGTTAGTTGAATACCACCCAAAATAAAAAATATATTACAGGGCTACAGAAGATGTATAGCAAAAGGCAGTAGAAACCAAAGTCTCTCTCTGCCTCCCTGGCAGAAGCTGGTGTGAAGTTGAACATAACTTCTACTAATTCCAGGCTGAAGATCCCTAGAAAAGAGATTTGCCTTGATATATAGCAGGCACGTCCAACAGGTAGATCGTGATCTACTGGTAGATCACTGGACGTCTGTGGTAGATCACTGGTAGATCACTGGCTTCCCCAAAGAAGCTCAAGAACTTTGGCTCCCCTAAAAATAGCTCAGGGTTTTTTTTGCCCTGCACCCCCCAAAAACAGGGATTTCCTTCTCCCTAAAAAAAGCTCAACAATAACTCTGACCTGAATGCCTAAAAAACGGGGCTTTCCTCCTCCCCCCAAAAGCTCAACAACTTTGACCTGAACCCCGAAAAAGGGGGTAGATCACTGCCAGTTTTTAACTCTGTAAGTAGATCACAGTCTGTTGGGAGTTGGCCACCCCTGATATATAGGAAGCTTGGCAGTCAAATTGACCCAAGGACATAAGAAGGGCATAACCTGGCTCCCTATAAAGGAAAAATGGCCAAGAATGTCTGAACTTGTCCGAACTGATGCACATTTAGTGTCTGGAGTGAGAAAAATATCGTCAGATATACCTGTGTGCAACCTTGCTCTTTACGAATGAAGGCAGGATGGCCCATTTACAGAGAACTATGAGCAAATTCTATAATTTAACATGCTATATTTCCAACTCTCTGTGACACCATATTTATTCATTTATGTTCTTAGTTCATGTCCTGAGATGGATTCCTTTTCCTTTTATATGCAAAATAACAATGAGGATTTGTCACAGATGAAAAGTCCAGATTCTTTTCTTCAGTAGCAATTCATCAGATACATAATTAATGAAAACAAGAGGTCGTTTAAATTATACATGGGCTTCCTCTTGGGAGAAGCGAACAAGAAATCGAGGGGTTTGTACAAAGTTACCTTTGCTTCTCATCGACCAAAATAATGACCTTGTGGACCCCCATAGGTGATGTTCCAACAGGGTTGTAAGTGTGAAAACCATAAGAAACAAAGAATAAAAGAAAAGAAGGGATGAGCCTATTCACTTTAAGAATTCAGGCAATAAAGCTCCTTTAACATAGAACTAATATTGCATTTTTTTCAAGAAACTTATTTAAAAAGTAGGCCAAAGTTCCTGCCTAAATTGATACAAGAGACCTAAATGCAAGTTGTCCAATTTCAATCAAAGATTCTGCAGAAATTGAAACAGACCTCTGAGAAATGTCTGAAAATGTGTATCTTGGTCATCTCTGAACTGATAGGGAATTTTACCAGCACAACTGAGACTTTACTGTAGGGAGGTAATTTACTGATTTAATTATGATGATGATGATGATGATGATGACACAACTAGTAGCCTTATTGTAATATAAACTGGAGTGCTAATGTTGAAAGATTGGCCATCTCTAGTCCAGAAACTCTGGTAACAACATTACCAGTTTGTAGTTATTTTATAGTAGCTAATAGTATTTTTTATTACTTTTAAGGATGCTACTGGAAAGGAGGAGCTACTGAGAAAAGTGGTAGTCGCTGGAGTTGAACTAAAATGACCTTGCAAATTCTCCATGTTATTTGTGGGAGGCGAAATTTGGGGGTGAGGGTGGGATTTCGTTGAATATACTTTGGGGCAATACATAGGAGTTCTCCTATGGCCAGCCCCCACCCTTAAATGCCTGAACTGTATCCCTGAACCAGGATAATGCTTCTTCCTGGCTTAAGGATAAAGAAACATGGGTGGGTGTTTCACCTCTGAGTTTTACTTTGCAAAGGTACGAGTCAAACCAGATGCTCCACCCACTCTTGCTACTGGCCCCACCCACCACTGGCAACTCCTGAATGGTTGCCAATGAGGGAATGTCTCCACCCCCATCCTGAAGGAGCGTCTCCACCCCCATCGTTCAGCCCGGACACTGAGGTCCAGTGTCGAGGGCCTTCTGGCGGTTCCCTCACTACGAGAAGCCAAGTTACAGGAAACCAGGCAGAGGGCCTTCTCGGTAGTGGCACCCGCCCTGTGGAACACCCTCCCTTCAGATGTCAAAGAGAACAACAACTACCAGACCTTTAGAAGACATCTGAAGGCAGCCCTGTTTAGGGAGGCTTTTAATGTTTAATAGATTACTGTATTTTAATGTTCTTTTGGAAGCCGCCCAGAGTGGCTGGGGAGACCCAGCCAGATGGGCGGGGTATAAATAATAAATTATTATTATTATTATTATTATTATTATTATTATTATTATTATTATATAATGTGACTTGTGAGCTGAAAAAACCATTGTTTTCTCAAAATTTATCTTCTGTACCATGAAAATAAATAAAAACAGTATTTATTTATTTTTTAAAAAAGGTTCCCCATCCTGCCTGCAAGGACTGATTCACACATACCTTTTTGCCACTGTCCTGATGGTTGCAGCAGCACCAGGTGGTGATGTGAATGAGGGGATGATCTGTCCTAGATCAAACAGTACAAATAAAACTCCCATGCCAACTGAAAGGCAGAAATCTTTCAACAGTGACTTAGTCTGAATGACTTAAGTTTTGCTCAGAACAGGCCCATTGAAACTAATGGACCTAAATTAGAAAGGCTTGTTAATTTCAGTGGGTCTACTCTTGAGGAAGACTTAGTTGACTACTATAGCCAGGGGTGTTCCGTGCCTCTCGGTTACCCGGGGCGGAAAGCCGAGAGGCACCCCCCGGGGGCGGGGCGTCGTGGCGTGTACGTGCGTCATGACGTCATGACGCATGCGCACAGCGCGATGCCCCGCCCCCGGGGATGCCGGGCGGCGGCTTTGGGACTCTCCCGAAGCTGCTGCTCGGCACCTGTTGGTGCGGCAGCTGCTCGTGCCGCCGCTCCAAGCGGGTGCCGGGCGGGCAGCGGCTTCGGGACTCCCGAAGCCGCTGCCGGCACCCCCTTGCAGCGCCGGCACGAGCACCGCTGCTCCAAGCGGGTGCCGGGCGGGCAGCGGCATGAAGGAGGGGGCGGGCCAGCAGCCAGGGGGGTGTCACCCCCTCGTGGCTCTGGTCCGCCCCTCTCCTGCATGCCCGGGCTCCGCCCAGGGAGCCCAGCCAGCGGCGGAAAAAGCCGCTGAACGGGGGAAAGGAAGACAAAGCAGGCGCTTGAAAGCGCCTGCTTTGTTTTCCTTTTTCGCCCCCTTTCAGCGGTTTTTTTCGCCGCTAGCTGGGCTCCCAGGGCGCAGGCTCGGAGCCCCGGCATGCAGGAGAGGGGCGGACCAGAGCCACGAGGGTGACACCCCCCTGGCTGCTGGCCCGCCCCTCTCCTGCATGCCGCGGCGCCGCAAGCCAGCCAGCAACGGGGAGGAGCCTGAGGCTATTTTCGGCGCTGTGCTGCCGGGGCAGAGCCGCAGGGGCAGCCAGTGAAGGGGGGTGACACCGCTCCTCGCTGGCCGCCCCTGCGGCACCACCCCGGCAGTGCCAAAAATAGCCTTAAATTTTTTTTAAAAAAAAAAATTAAAAAAATTTTTTTTAAAAATTTTTTATCGGATTTTGTCACCCCCTGCTGGGTGGTGCCCGGGGCGGCCCGCCCCCCGCCCCCTTGCTACGCCCCTGCTATAGCACACACACAAACCTAAAGCAGAGCAAATGTTAGATTTGGCGAAGAGCCTGCTATTTTGCAAAAAGAGGCACAGTTGGCATTTCAGCTGCATAGATTTCTCTTCCACGTGAATGACAGTATTTGTGTAAAGCACTCATACAGAACCTTAGGCAGCGCTGTGGATAAACAATAAACCAGAACTATTCCCTACGGGGGATTTGGAGTCATAGCTCATTAAATTCCTTGGCACAGCACAAGTTAGTCTTTTATTGTGCAAAGCACAGGTAACGTTTTGTTCAAGCGCTGGTTCATGCAGCAAATACCGTTTATCCCAAGGTACCCAACTGAAAAGGCTTAGTTGAAATGGGAAGGCCTAATGATATGACTTTGATGTTGTTATTTAAAGCCTCAGCTTTATAGAGTTATTCTGCTATCATTAATTTCAGATATCGAATTTCTCATTGGATACCTTGCCATTCCTCCTACAAAGGAACGACCTAAATAGCACTGCAGTAATGTGAATCCCCCTTTATTTATGTACCGGTATTTCATAAAATACACCACTTCATTGTAAATGAAACCTCCAGGCAGTTTACAAAAGATTAAACAGGTAAAAAGTTATGTTTTTATATATGTTGGAGTCTGGGGCAACCCAGTCAGATGGGTAGGGTATAAATAATAAAATTATTATTACCGTATAAATAAGATAAAACAGAAAATTTCACAACTACACTTCAAAACATGCAAAAGTTAAAATACTTGTTGCCATCTGCCTGTCTCAGGAGACAACGGAGGTGTGTGCTTTTGGGGGTGAAGTCAAACTCAAACTGTTGGGGTGTTGCAGCGCCTTCTGTGGCTGTAGAGACCCTTTCAAAGCATCTGGGTGGGCTTGTCTAAACAACAATGTTTTTAGCAGGCACCACAAAGAGTACAGTGAAGGCACCTAAAGGTCCAGTCATGGACGACTCTAGGGTTGTGGCGCTCATCTCGCTCTATAGGCCAAGGGAGCCGGCGTTTGTCTGCAGCCAGCTTCCAGGTCATGTGGCCAGCATGACTAAGCCGCTTCTGGCGAACCAGAGCAGCACATGGAAACACCGTTTACCTTCCTGCTGGAGCGGTACCTATTTATCTACTTGCACTTTGACGTGCTTTCGAACTGCTAGGTGGGCAGGAGCTGGGATCCGAACAACGGGAGCTCACCCCGTCGCAGGGATTCGAACCGCCTACCTTCTGATCGGCAAGCCCTAGGCTCAGTGGTTTAGACCACAGCACCACCCACGTCCCTTTACCTGCTTGATCTCAATAGGCAGGGAGTTCAGAAGTTTAGGCACTGTGCCACACTAAGCAATCAAGTTCTTACAAATGCCAAACAAGTATTACGTGGCACCTATAGAAGTGCTAATTCCGCCAATTGAAGCAGATGAGTGGGCACACGTGGGACAAAATGTAGTTAAACTGGTTCCAAGTTGTATACTAATAGCAACACTTGGAATCTGGCCCGATAGCAGATCAGCAACAGGTTTTAAATGCCAACAAGCACTCACTCCTTGTCAGCAATTGTACTGCAGCATTATGCACTAACTGCAGCTTCCAGATTGAGTGTGAGGGAAGCAGTATTCCAGTCTTGAAGTAACCAGTGCACAAGCTACTGTGGCAAGGCTTTCCAGGTCCAGGAATGGCCATAGCTGTCAAACCAATCACAGTTGGTAAAAGGTACTTCTAGCCACTGAGGCTACCTGGGCCTCCAATGACAGAGCTGGATCCGGCACTTGCAAACTGCAAACTTGCTCATTCAGGGGGAGTAAAACTCCATTCAGGGTAGGCAACTGGCCAATTTCGCGAACATAGGAGCTACTCACTCACAGCGCCTCCCGCTTCAAGTTTCCGAATATCGATTGTATTTTCTTATAGTCCACAGGTAACTACAGTGGTACCTCGGGTTAAGTACGCTTCAGGTTAAGAACTCCGCTAAGAACAGAAATCGTGTTCTGGTGGCGCAGCGGCAGCAGGAGGTCCCATTAGCTCAACTGGTGCTTCAGGTTAAGTATGCTTCAGGTTAAGAACGGACCTCCGGAACGAATTAAGTACTTAACCCGAGGTACCACTGTATCTACATTCTACTGTTCTAGCATCTCTTTCATTTCATACATTGTGCAGCTACAAGAATTAAAGAAAGGCATCCTAGATACCGTGGAAGATCAGAACCTCTGTACCAGAAAGGGGATCTGATGTCTAGCTTGTCATAAAGGAGTAGGATGAGATCCACTCACCATAGGCCCAAACACTTGCAGGTCTCCCATCTCTAGTTGTCTCCCATAAAGAAGCTTTTATGTATCTGGATTTTGTAACTGTAATTGCCTTTCTGGAGTGGAACCACCCTCAAGGAAGATTTCCATTAAATGTGATAGAATAGTGGGGTTTGTAACTCCTGAATGGCAGGGAATTTTAACAGGTGTTTTTAACAGCTCTGTGGCAGGGAGAGATTTGCCAGGTCTCTGCTCCCCACCTTCTCTTATAGGCATTGCTGCATAGCCAGAGTTCTATGTGCTCAAATAAGTGGGAAAGGACTAAGTTGCAATACTTTTAGCTTTGCCCCCACAGAACCATTAAAAAACAGTTGATTTATAGCAGCCCTTCACAACCTGGTGTCCTCTGGAGGTTATATTTATTTGTTTATGGTGTACATAAAGGTGTTTGTTTGTTTGTTTGTTTGTTTTTTAAAAGCACTTCTAAGTGGTATGCAATAAATGAGAACATGGCTATCAGTGGCTACTAGCCATGATGGTTCTGTCCTACCTCCACTGTTGAAGGCAGTATGCCTCTGAACAGGAGTTGCAAGCGGGGAGAGTGCTGCTGCACTCAAGTCCATGGGGGGAATCTTATGCAGAAAGGGGAAATTCTCCATCCTTAAGAAGATGTAGTGGGATTGGTGCTTATTTCATTTTTATTCTTTTTTAACCAAAGGGGTGCCAGGACTGGAGCCTTCCTCCCTGCCAGTTTTGTGGCTCCTCCAGATGACCTGTTTATTGAGCATTCAACCCAACTTGCTTGCGTGAAGCTTATGCAGCGGTTAGATTGTGCCCAGCATTTATTGAGCAGTCCTGATTGATTTGCAGAGAGGTTATAAGACAATGCTCCTTGCAGGCATTGGTTGCCCATTGTGAGTACAGCATGCTGGTCTAGATGGGACATTGGCCTGATTCAGCAGTCTCTTCTTATGCTCTTATGTTATTATGAAATTCAATGAGATAATGGCCCTGTTGTGTGAGGCTGATGGGAATGTTAGTCCAAAACAGTTGGAGGCCAACATTTTTGGAAGTCTGAGCTAAAGAATTCCGTTATCATCCTGCACTGGGTTCGACTCAAGGAAGAGCTTCATTCCAACACTATAATTCTGATCTATTTTCTGTCTTAGACTCTCTCCTGATCTAAATCAAGCAGTGTACTCTAATCTGAGTCTCCACTGTCATATTATGAAAACAAAATGAAAATTATGAATTCCAATAGCAGCGATCACCATTTTTATCAAATATATCTCTTCTTTTTGAAAAAAGGGAAATCTTTCTAATTCCAGGCAAACATCTGACTTCTAACACAAAGAGAGACTTAACTTATACAGCAAACCTTCACAGCCATCAGAAAAGTAATTAGAGAGATGTATCATGCAGGCAACCTGGAGAATACTCACAAAGTAAGGCCATCATACATTTTGCTGACTTTTAATGGTTGGGGTTAAAAGTCCATTTCTAAAGTTGGCATTTTGTTTCTTAATTGGGGCATTGTGTCTTGTTGATTTACCCCACCCCGTTGTGCTGAATTCTTAATGCGCCAAGCCCTTGGGTTGGTATAGGTTACCATCTGAAATAAAGAAAACAAATTGAGGAAGACAGATGGTTTGTACTTCATGAAATCCCAATGAAAGTATTAGTTTCACATGACATTGTTTCTAATCTCTTCTCTTGGGGGCAGAAATGGTTTTCATAGTTTGCTTCCATTTCATATATAAAATTAGCCATCCCTTGGGTTTTTGTGCCTCTTTCTTTCTGAACACTACACTGTAATATAAAACAGCAAATGGTGTACTGTCTTGTCAATATTTAAAAGAATGCAAGATATTCTGACACTAATATGCTTCACAGAGAACCAACTCATTCATTACAATTTCCCTTCTAGCTCTTTTAGGCTTTGTTAGAATTGGCTTTCTCCATGTTGGCAACCGAATAACATTCTGTCTTCCCTTAATCACTCACAAAATGTCACTTTGGCCATTTCCCAACAGAAGTCAGATTGTTCTTTATGGATTTCCTTAACAGGTTGGGAAAAAAATCTATTCATCTCCTAATCACAAGGAAAGAAAGTGAATTACCAAGGATAAAATAAACACCCAATAGATCTAGCTTCTTGGGAAATAGCTAGAGAAAGAACAATTGATGCAGAGCTCTTTAAAAATGAAGCCGGTATTCACTGATCAGAAGCCAAATGTCTCAGGGTTTGTAACCTCAGATGTTAGGTCTGGTGAATGAAAAAAAGGGTGGTGGGCAGAATAAAAACATCAACAACAGTCAACCCACAAATAGGATTTGGACTGTAGAACAACAACAAAAAGAGAGATTACTCAATTTCTCCAGAGAGGATACAATTCCAACATGAGAAAGAACTAAGCAGCTTAGAGCCGTAGGAAAGAAAGAAACAAAACTCTCTGTATTCCAGTGCCAGCCTGAAACAACTGGCACTGATGCAGGAAATGTTCAATTAACATGTCTTCCAACCACAGTAGAGCTGGCTTGTATGCTTCAAACTTTGACATAGTATGAGGGTAACGGGTCTGTAAAAGGGGAACACACACATGGCATGGTGGCCAATCGACCAGGACACAGCCGAAACTCACAGCAGAATGAATTGGGAATGAGGTTGTGCAGGGGTAGCCAGTTCCCATCAGCCCCACCCCGATGGTCAGAGGTGATGGGAATTATAGTCCATCAGCAGCTGTATGACACCAGATTGGCTACCCTTGAGATAGTAAGTTCCGAGGTAGCATGCTAGAATGTACCACTGTAGCAGGATGGGTGGATTTACTATTCCTAATATTCTGCTATAGAAAAAAAATCATTGAACTAGGAAGCTAACAAACTGAGAGAGATTTTTTTGTATGCTACCGCTGCAGCGCGAATATTAATAGCTAAAAAGTGGAAGGAGACTGAAACACCGACAGTAATAGAATGGCAAGGCAAATTACAAGAGATGGCGGAAATGGCAAAATTAACAAATGAGTTAAGAGGAGACACGAAACAAAACTTCTCAAGGAATTGGATAAGATACACAGAATATGTTAAAAAATATAGTAAGGGCAAGTTAGATGTGTCAATGGGACAAAAATTCCAGAAAAATGACCAAAAGGGGGAAAGGAAAAAAAAAAGGGGGGGATGTCAATAGGCATTGAAGTGCATTAAAATTGAATGGAAGCATTGTAAATGTGTTGATGGGCACTCAAGATAAGATCGGAAATATGCATTGGTGGAAGATGGGAAGTCGCCGGGGAATGTGTTGGGAGAGGGGAGGGAGGGAGCAGGGTGGGAGGATATTGTTAATATATACAAGGATTTAGATCAATAAGGTTTTTGATGATCTATGTGAACAACAAGAAGAAAAATGAAACAGGATTAGAATATAATTTTTTATTAGTAATATTTATTTGATAAATAAATTATTATTTTATTAGTAATATTTATTTGATATGATAAGTGGTGCATATGTATAAGTTCGTTGGAATACAGATAACATTTATTTATTTTTTCATATATGCTTATTTATGTATCAATATAAATATATGCATGTAAATATGTAAATATAAATGTAACAATGATCAGTCAATAAACCGTTGATTTTTTTTTTTTTTTAAAGGAAGCTAGTACTGAATAGCTGGACTAGAAGCCTGAGGGACTGAGAATAAACCACTACACTAAGGACTGTTCATGGTTTGTTCCTGAATGTCCCAGGGCTTTGAAGATTAAGGGTGAGGGCTTCTTTCCAAGGCCCTTCAGTTTGATGGTGATAGTGGGGGACCCAGCCTTCCCTCTTCCCCAGAGTAATGCCTTTTGCAGAAAGAAGATGCTCACAAGAAGAAATAATACAATGTGTATACATTTGTGCAGGGTATACATTGTATTCATAAATGCAAATGTATTTATTGGTAAGATTTTGTTGTTGCTATGCTATTCAGAAATGGTCTCCTGCACCAGCACCTGGAGATGCTGAAGTCTTTCATTTCATGATTCCCTCATCTCATTCTCCTGCATGAGTAGACCAGATTTCAGTTGCAAACCAGGAAGTGTCTCTGGTTCAAATGTTTCTCGGGTGAATTTAATGGCTGGTTATAAGGACTCTAATTGCGGTCCCCACATGCATCTAAGATTAGGGGAAATTACGTTTGTCTAGATGAAGGATTAAGGACGCGGGTGGCGCTATGGGTTAAACCACAGAGCCTAGGGCTTGCTGATCAGAAGGCCGGCGGTTAGAATCCCCGCGACGGGGTGAGCGCTCGTTGCTCGGTCCCAGCTCCTGCCCACCTAGCAGTTCGAAAGCACGACAAAGTGCAGGTAGATAAATAGGTACCGCTCCAGCGGGAAGGAAAGCACGTCAAAGTGCAAGTAGATAAATAGGTACCACTCCAGCGGGAAGGTAAACAGCATTTCCGTGCGCTGCTCTGGTTCGCCAGAAGCGGCTTAGTCATGCTGGCCACATGACCCGGAAGCTGTACGCGGGCTCCCTCGGCCAGTAAAGTGAGATGAGCACCACAACCCCAGAGTTGTCCATGACTGGACCTAATGGTCAAGGGTCCCTTTACCTTTACCTTAGATGAAGGATTGGTGATTACTAGTAAAAACGTTTAGTGGTTGGTAGATGGCATGTTGGCATAAATAACCATGCAGTTACCAGAAACATTACCATTTTCAGAGACACACAGGAAGCTATTTTATGATGAAACAGGTCCCTGGTCCCTCTAATTAAATAATGCTAATGTGCTTATACTGCCATAATTGTTGCCTGATGCCCTTCAACTCGGGATGCTAAATGAGGTCCTCTCTTGTTTCAGTACTGCAATGCTCTGTTGTGTGTCAATGGATTTTTATAAAAAAACATGCCACCCAAAAAATAGTGTCCAGTCTTATTACTGGTGAAGACTGAATACAAAAGGTTCTTCAAAGTTCACATTTGTTAAGGGGAACAAAAAGACTCACAAGAACATGGTTTTAAATCCAGGCTCAATGTGCGACAGAGACACATGTTAGAGACACACTTTCTGATGCAAGACAGAAGTACTGCAGGGGGCCCCATACTGTTTCATTGTGTAATAAATGTACCTGTATCTGTTTATTTCCCATATAGTAGTCTTTCCTAACCCAGACAGGGTTAAAAATTCATCATTGCCATGTTTGCTCATTCATGCTAAGCCATGAAAGTTTCTGCTGTCTTGGTAATAAAAGTTTTCTTCTAGCCTTCATATATTTTATTTCATATTTAATTTAGGAAAAAAGAGAGACCAGCTTTCATAGATTAATTTGAAATGTATATCTATAGATCCACATACATTTAATATCTCCAGTTATTAGATTCTTTGCTTTATGTGGTATTGTCTCAGAATCCATAGTAGGGATTCTGCAGCTTTCCTCCATTTCCTGTGATCCTTCTTCCTGGCTTTGGTTTCCTGTGAGTTTTCATGCAATATAAATAGCAAGAGCTGCAAAGTGCTGCTGTAAAGTACATGATTGATATTTCTCATATTACTTTTGCATTTTTCACTTTTATTTGCTGGAGCTCTTGTCATCTCCTGCACTGCATCATTTCCCCTGAACATTAAGCAAATGCCCCTTCCCTTGATCAAACAGTTTCCAGAGCCAGTGAATATGAAGGGGGAGCTTGAGGTCAACCACAAGCTACATGCCATTACCACCATTTTCTTTTGGGGCTGTCAGTTATATGAGGGGATGCCTACTCCTGTCCATCAGATTCCATCAGTTTTCAGGGAGGCAGTATTCAGTGACTTTCCTCTTTGAAAGCTCCCCCTAAATCCACTCCACAGAGATGCCCCCCAACTTCATGACAATGCCACACGATGATGTGGCATCCTCTTAAAGAGTCTGTTGGGTAAGATGGTGCCCAAGAGCAGCTGAGACTCCCAGGAACATGATCTCTGCCAGCTGGGACCATGAAAAAGGCAGTAGCCATAAAGGCAGTGACAGGGGGTGATTTTGCGAAATCTGTCCCATCCCCCCACCCCCGCCAACACCCACCACTGAGTTTCTGAACGTTTGGCTCAGCTCTGGCTGATGAGCCTTTTTCTGATTTGAAATGCTGACTGCTACAAGCAAGCATTTGCCAAATAATTTTAACAAAACTATTGCTAATGTTTTTCATATTGGATGGAAGGTATGAAGCCAGTGTTGAGAGTTATGGGTTATCATCCTTTTTTCATTTTGGAAAAGTTTTGATTTATTGGATTTGGCCACGTTTCAGTTTGCAAGCACCTTTAAATGTACCTTCTCTCATTTGAATGCAGCGTCTCTCACACAGAGCTGGCATACAACAGATGCCCTAAGCTAGGAAGAGCTACCCATTCAAAGGATTGTTGTTGGCCTGTTAAGTTACCTGAATTGTGAAAACTTGCAACAAATATCAGTTCAATTCAATTTGGCACAACACTAAGCATCCGCTCCAGTTTTGAAATGAAGCTGCTCCCCCGCACCCCAAATTACAGCAAATATACACAATCTAGTATACATTAACCACAATATCATATTGAATCAGCACCTGCCTCGGTAGACAGAGACTGTGGTTTTTCTGGAAACAAGAAGAATTACCGACAAAGGAAGAATGGACAGAAAAATTGATGGAGTAAATTGGATAAAATGATGGGAAGAATCCGAGAGCAGTGGGACCAGAAGTTCATCAAAGACTGGACTAAATTTACGAACTATTTGAAGGACAATTGCACACAATTAAATACGTTGGTAGGATTACAGGAAGCTTTGTAGATTTAGAAAGAAAATCATTGTATTATGGAGTTTTAAAGATAAGAATATAAGTGATAATTTAAAGCAAGGATTAATGTATAAAATATAGGTATAAGATAGAGTTAATAGAAAATCATGAGAAGGGTTTGATGGAAGTCACGGCTTGAAAAAGCCAAAGTGTAAAAAGATGAAAAGTAAATGTAATGGAGTTAATATGGTATTATTATAAAATTAATAAAAAATGATATGGCAAAAAAAAGAGACTGTGGTTTTTCAAAAAACAAATGGAACTGTATTGTATTCAGTGGGGAAGTGCTGGTGCTCATCTGCTCTGTATATAGAAGGTCCTAGGCTCAACCTCTGGCTTTACCAGGTGGAGCTGGAAAAGTCCCCTCTCTGAAAAATGAAGAGCTGCTTTCAGTCAGTCTAGACAATATTGAGCTTGATGGACCAAAAGTCTGACTTGGGATAAGGCTCATATGTCCTTCTGCTAACTGAAGGCATCCACCAGCAGGTTGGGGAGGTAGATAATTTTTGGGTGAATCTTCCTCCTGCTGCATCCCTCCGCCCATATGTGCTGAGGGTTTCCCAGCCATCTGCAGCAGTTTTGGGGTAGTCGTGGTTGCAGGCATGAGGGAGACTCACCAAAAATTAACCCCCTCTTCATTCTATGGACATGTCTTCTGCCACTGGAGGAACACCAATTAGATATCAGTTATCATTATGATAGCAAAAGATTAATAAATCACTGGTAAAAAAATGAATGGCAACATTTCTCTGGAGAGAGAGAGAGAGAGAGAGAGAGAGAGAGAGAGAGAGAGAGAGAGAATAGGTATATTTGTGCTACTATGCCATATTTGTCCTTTCTTGTCTTCAAGAGCAGTCCATGAAGTGCAGTTTCTCATCACAGATTTGCTCTTGTTCTGCATGCACCAAAAAGTACCAGTCTTGTGACATCTTAGACTAACAAACTGATCGTCGCATGAATGTTCATGAACAAGAGACTACTTCATCCCAAGAAGCAAGAGCCGCCTTCATCAGATATGAGGAGGAAGTCGCCTACTTCATGAGATGTTTTATATGCAGTGCAGTCACAGTCGAGCTAAAATAAATTAACATTATGATACAGAGTATTGTTGTTTCCTCTGGAGATAGACAAAGATAAAGAATCTCTAGGATTATGCCAGATGCAGATCATATTGTACTTGATCAACATCACAGAGATCTGCTTGCTATTCACAATCAGTGGAACAAATAAATGCCTTCTGGTTCAAATGAGTGGTTCAAATGGAAGTCTATTTCATTTTTTTTTTTACAGGCATGACAACTTTGGCATTAATAATACATAGCACCGAGCCACAGGAATAACTAGGAGACTAACCACTCTTCTTGGTATTCAATTCACTAGCTTCTAGTCCTTCAACAGATTAGTTTTATAAATGTATTCTGCAGTGGTGTGGAAATCATTACCTTTGGAAGTATAACGCATTTACAGAAAAGCCACTTAGAAGATTCCGCAGCATGCTCTTCAGTTATACATTAGAGAAGCTGATCTCAGATAAGGGATACATAGGCCAGTCATCGTGACAGAAATGCTGTTGGGGAAAGTGAATATAAATTCCTCAAGACTCTATTAATCAAATAAAGTCAGTTTATACCTCTTGTAGAGAGGACAAGATCATTGCTTACACCCATCATTGGGCAATAAATTAACTTGAGTTAGCTGCTGTGCATTCTGAGAGCAAATAACATTGGCTTTTATTGTTGGAATATGTGCTTGAGCTTGCACAACAAAGCAAAGCTTTATTTCCTGAGGTTTTTTAAATGACTTTTACAAACCTTTCCAACATTTTCATTTCTAAACGCAGGCTCAGAAGGATCCTAATTGGATGGGAGTAGTGGCACTGTGGCAGGGCATCACACACCAAAATTAAATCAGGTATTATTTTGCAAAATGCACCTGAAGATTTTGTGAATATACTCTCGTATACTCTTATTCTTACCATGTGCAATGTAATCAATTATAACTCGCATGAATGAGAGAATGGTGAGTGGACCTTTGGAAAGGTGGGTTGGCAGGGTTGGAAGAACAGGAAAAGCAAGGTCGAGGGACCAGTGGCTGCAAACAGGAATACATTTCAAGCAAAACATCAGACTAAGGGAAAGCAACCTTCATTGGGAAAACCGCTCACCTTCCCAGGAGGGCAGAGTTGCAGGCTGGCCACAAGCACTCCCCATGTACAGCAGGGGGCGTGGCAATGCTGCCCTCGTCATTGGGAGTCCTGGCCGCGGCACGCCCCACAACGGACCAATTGGGTCGACTGTGGGGCGTGGCTTACCAGATTGAAACCTCCGTGCGGCCGGGGCCCATTCACCTTTTCTCCTCTTGCATCTGATCTCCCGCCCTCCCGCCCTGTTTTCATGCGTTCATCATCTTGGCCTTGCTATGGACTTTGGTTGGTCGCCGTTGAGGGGCCTGGTAGGACTTTTCCCACTTGGCAAATTGGCACCAGCCATGTGGTTTTTTTTCCTGCCTTGTAGCATTCGTCACAACTTTGTAAGGTTTGGCGGTTAGGCATTGGTGAACCTGGTTTACGGGAGGGGAGGTTGCGGCCTTCACCTGCCCCTCCTCTTTAAGGGTATTCCGTTTAAGGGATTCGGGGGTGTGGATCCTGTCTGAAGCCCGGGTATGGGCTAGGGCCATGCCACGACCCCATCGGGAACTCTGGGGGAGTTAGCAATTGATGTACATCAACAGGGCTCCCCCTACTTGTGGTTGACCCTTATGAGACTACCTGCATGACGGGCAGGAGTCAGATATAGTCAGTTCAGTTCCAGTGCCTAAGCCAATACCGCTCACATCTGTAACCAATAAAGTTGTGGCCTTATTTATCCCATTAACCCAAAATATTGGTGTCCGTGTGTTTCATTATCTAAGAAATGGGGTGGTGCTTGGGGCCTTGCCATGCAAAGGAACTTCCACATTTCAGGACAGCAGTGCCCATGTGGCTAGATCCTAAAGACCTCTGAGACATGCAGCCAGGAAAGGTCTTCCAGTCCTGAGACCTAGAGGCAATCAGATGGAGGTTGGAAAGATTATGCAAGGGTCTTGCGATCCTGAAAACTTTCCAAGTTAGTCTTGCAATCCAGAGACTACTGTGCCACATAATCAGAAGACTCAGCTGAGAGTGTAAGAACTCTGGAGACCATCCACCTTTGGGTTGCGACCTCTGCGGCACCCCCAAGGGGCAGAATGGAGATCCTACCTGCTCCATTCCACCACTTCTCTGTGCTACTAAGCTGGGCACTTTGTTAGACAGAGCAACAATCGAACTATATTCCTGCCAAGGATGTGTGGATGTGCTATATGGATGAGATGTCTTGAATAAATGACATTAATAAATACTTCTTAAAACTGGTACCACTGCCTTGGTCTCTACACATTCCTCCTCCAGTCATGAGCTGCATTCGTCACAGGTGTGGTCATCCATCTTTTTCCCAGTCTTATTCCTTTTCCCATCAAAGCTTTGTAATGGGGAAAAATATAATTGCCTATATATTTTCACCCTGCAGCAAGGCTAATCGTGGCTTCAGTGGGAACTGGTAAAACAGAGGGAGGCCAAGGGTTAAACAGGCTGTAACACTGAATCAACGTGGATCCACCCAACTGCTGCTTTTACGTAAAAACAAAAACAGCGCAGGACACCCTACTCCGACTTCGTTTTGGTCCAGATGTTTCAGCAAAAACTTATTTACAGTCCACAACTTTGACTGCAATTGCACAGAAATCGTTCAGTTCATTTTACGATTACATGAGGGTTAGAAGTATCGCATAGCTCTCTATGAAAAATTAGTCACATTGGACATAAAAAAATACGTACAGATAGCAAATAGCAGGCTTTTGAAAACAAAAAACTTGATTTATGAATACAAGAGGAAATTAAAATGATATGCCATGGCAAGATATTTTTGTTTGGGACACAGAAATGTCATAACTGTCACAAAAGAAAATTGTGTTTTGATTGTGGTAATATCTACTGAAATAACCTGCAGAAGAGTTAATCTTCTGAAGCTTATCAAATACAAAAGAATGAATTTATTGTTTCCCCTCCCACCCCATCTGCACACATCCAAATATGCCATTCCAGAATCAGAAGGAAACAGCAAGGCAAAGATGTGGCAAGATCACTGGCTTTCTTATTTACAAGAGCGAGTAGACAAGCCAACAGTCTGACTGATAGATGGAACTTAAAATATTCCAAAAGTGTCAGGGTCCATTTGTATCATGTACAGAATATTCACTGTGCTTTTATTTGCAGTGGGCTTGGCTTGCTGTTCATTGTCATGCTATATAATCCTTTCCATTCCTCACTCTTTATGAGGTCAGCTCATAAACATCAAAGAAAGACAATTTGGAAGAGAGATGAAGAAAGGCTCCAGTTTCTGTTCTCAAACTCTCACAAGCCACACACCACGCAAAGAGAAAGGCTGAACATTTACTACCACTGCGCTCCTGTCTGTGAAGCCTCAAAGAATGCAGTGCACATGCCATTTCAATGTGCAGAGAAAATGGAAGGATTTCTATTGCTGCCATTGTAGTTCTTGTTAAATGTATTTTTTATTTTTTTTAATGTATTTTTTATTTTTGTTGGAAGTCACCCAGAGTGGCTGGGGAGACCCAGCCAGATGGGCGGGCTACAAATAAATTATTATTATTATTATTATTATTATTATTATTATTATTATTATTATTATTATTATTATTATTATTATTATTATTATTTATACTTGGATGTTGTTGTTTTATCATTTTATCTCTTAGCTTGATTGTATAAATCCCATTTCAAACCCTGAATTCAAATAAGAATTAAGACGGAACCCTGGTTAACATTGACCATAGTTAGTGTCACAAGTCAAGTTAAACCATGGTTAAAGCCAGTGCTTTTGTCTAAAAAAATGTTTAGGGGTACTCTCATTTTTCTAATCTTCGGCCCTCCAGATGTTTTGGACTACAATTCCCTTCATCCCTGACCACTGGTCCTGTTAGCTAGGGATCATGGGAGTTGTAGGCCAAAACATCTGGAGGGCCGCAGTTTGGGGATGCCTGGTTTAGTGTGACCAAGAGGCATACCCAAGAACAGAGCTAGGCAGAGCTAGGCAGGTAAAAGCAGATATGATTCTCAGTGGCGGGGCTCACTGGGGGCCACCTGGAACAGGGAGAATACCACCACAATGGTTTACTTTATGGAGTAGTATGGAAGAAAGGATTTTTTTCACTGAATGCAAACCTGCCCCAGCAGTCTTGAGAATGCGGGGGGGGGGGGATTTCCCCAAAGGTGCTGCTCCTCAGATCACTGCAATACACAAAGTGAAAGGGAAGTTTGTTAGCTGTTGACAAATTCATTTCTGAATATTGTTGAAAAGAAGCTTAAAACAATGATTATTCTGGGATAAGAATTGCATATAAAAAGCTAAAACTGAATTTAAGCATCTATGGTTGAAGACTATTTGGTTATATAAACAGGCAGGCCACACTGAGCTCTTAGGATGAAAATGGCTATTTTGGCAGCAATCACAAATAGGCATTGCTTGTATATTTCATGAAGCAAATGGCATTGCACTGTAATGTCTAAAACTATAATCTAAATACCATCACATTTTTGACACTTCCTTCATCACCAAAGTAGCGGTTCGCTGTGTATCATCTGCATAAAATCCTCAACTTCCTATATACATTATGAATTATGTATCAACAACATACAAATACTGTACGAATGACACTCTCACAGGGTCATTTGAGCGGCAGAATTTTGATGTACATTTTATTCTGCTTGGAAATGGACATCATTTCGCAAAAAGCCTAAGATGCAAATGATGCGCAATGTCTCTGTACATAACTGAAGTAGTCACAAAGTGGTCATAACCCAAAAAGATCTCTCTCTCTCATTTTGAAATACATATAGTATTCAATAGCTAATGTATCAGATTTTTTCTTGCTTTGTCTGACAGGCTGTTCTTTGATAGTATGGAGTTTCTGCCTTCTGCTATGTCTGTTGTAGCGAAAACATCAAAAGATGAAAAAGCATCTTTAAGGTTTGTAGGCCACTTTGTTGTTTATTTTTTTTAAAAGGACAACTTCAGGGGGAGGCCATTTTGTGTGGAGACTTGGTGTCTGTTTGGCATATTCCAAAACTTGGTGAAAGCTTTCCCTTTCCCTATTTAAGCTTCTTTAACTGCCTTTTCTGAAGGAAATCAGCCCTGAGTGCTCACTGGAAGGACAGATCCTGAAGCTGAGGCTCTAATACTTTGGCCACCTCATGAGAAGAGAAGACTCCCTGGAAAAGACCCTGATGTTGGGAAAGATGGAAGGCACAAGGAGAAGGGGATGACAGAGGACAATATGGTTGGACAGTGTTCTCGAAGCTACCAACATGAGTTTGACCAAACTGCGGGAGGCAGTGGAAGACAGGAGTGCCTGGCGTGCTCTGGTCCACGGGGTCACGAAGAGTCAGACACGACTGAATGACTAAACAACAACAACAAACTGCCTTTTCTAGAGGGGCAATTCACTGCACCTCTCATCATTTCAAGCAAATAAAATATCTTTTTAAATGCACCTGTTTGTGTGAAAAATAAAGCGAGGTATGCTTGATCGTATATTTTATATAACACTCAAAAAACCACAGTCACGTATAGCAGTATGCCAAACACACAAAAACGTGACCAGCTGATAAATCAGTCTCCACGTAACATAATTATTAAATATAAGAACCAACTAAACATATACAATTGTAATGAGATGTACGGTAGAAAGTCACAAAACCAAAAATCCAAACATACAAGTATGCACAAACATGCTATCATAGAGCTGTAAGATCAAAATTCAAAATGTCCCGTGCAACCCACATGGGTCTAGTGGAGGTTCCAAAGGTCCAAAGAGTTAATGATGAAAATAATGTGATCTTTCCAGTCCTCAATGAGGGGGTTTGGTTGTCACGATGATGGTTCCAGGTACTGCAGGGTCTGGCGATGGAGCTGTGGTCTCGCCAGTCAAAGATGTGTAAGTGGTGTTGCCATGAGGGAACACAGCAAACCAAAACAAAGGACAAGGTTACCCGGATTATAATCCTTGTTTCGCCAAATTGGCTTCATCAGCACAGAATATGCAATCCGCGACAAAGTGCCAACACAGGGCATCCATAGCTTAGAAAGTTAGAACAAGTGCCAACTCAGGGCCTCTAGAGTTTACGAAGAGTCACGACACGACTGAACGACTAAACAACAACAACAAACTGCCTTTTCTAGAGGGGCAATTCACTGCACCTCTCATCATTTCAAACAAATAAAATATCTTTTTAAATGCACCTGTTTTTGTGAAAAATAAAGCGAGGTATGCTTGATCGTATATTTTAGCAAATTGCTTTGCAGTTTGATGAGAACTATGGCAACATTGCACGGACACCCACACTAAAACATACTTTTAAAGGAAGGTTGTGAAAGCTAAATAAACTATTGTTCTAATGACCTACGTGAATTATATTAATGTGCCAAATGAGGAGAGGGAGCCTTCACAATATCTGCAACAGACTTGACTGACTTTCTTGACCAGGATTTCATCCCAAATATTCATTTTCTATATTACTAGTACTACTAGTACTACTGCCACCAACAGTCTACTTAGCCTGATAAAAAAATTAAATTCTACTGCTTAAAAATGCATCCTAGGTAAGGCAGGGAAGGACTCCTGCCTAAAACTCCAGAGATCCACTTCCAATCAGTTTCATTTTATATAGTTATAATATTTTATATATTTATATATAATATAATTTATATAAAATTTATATATAATATTTTATATAGTTACATAACTACATAACTGGGCTAGATGAGACTAATGGTCAAACTTGGTAGCTTCCTATGGTCCTGTGAACAACATTGCAATTCCAACTAGTGCTGCACTGAATTTTCACATGTAAACCTTTTAGAGGCAACAGTTCAAAAAAGACCCCTGAACACCCTTAGCTCTATTTCACATCTTTGCAGCTGTTTACAGTCCCGATATACTGTTCCTTCAGCACCATTTTCTATGACTTTTTCCTTAAGTGCATGTTATAAATCATGTTATAAACGTGATGTCATCTGACTGCACAATATTGTTTACAGAGGGTTGTGAATGAGTATGTTCATGTTCTCCACCTTCTGTGGCTAACAGTCAATTATGTATCTCAAACTGGATGTGGGCAAGGGAGTATTGCTGCAGTTACTTCTTCATGGCAGGTATGTTTCCTCTCTTCTGTCCCTGGCCTGCTTCTCTTGCATTGCAAGCATCTTTTGCACCTTTTCAAGGGTGCATGATAAATCTCTGAAAATGGGTTGCTTTCCATGGGGAGTGAATGAATCTGTGAACATCACATCTGCAATTTCCCCACTTGGTTGACATCCAACCTTCCTTTGGAATGCCAGTTGTGTGGGAAAGACCCATCTGACTGTTCTTCCCACATGGTTGAAATAGTTCACCACACTGCTCATTAGTATGGGATTGCACCATGGAAGAAGAGTTTCCCTGTCATTGGAGGCCTGATGTCAGGGACCGTGCTGGGGAGAGCTGCACTGAGGAAGAATGGTGGGAGCCACCCCCTCCCCCTGCTTCTGAATCTTCCAAGGGCAGGAGGATAGTATAGATTTGGAACAGTGGTTTGCAGAGGGGCATAGTTCAGAAGGCAAAAGCTGGGAAATACTGGATGGGGAACAGCTAGCAGAAGAAACACTAGAAAAGAAAGAGTAGATTCTAGAGAGTATTCTAGAGAATAGAATAGATTCACAGTCTCCGAATAGTATCCCCTCCCCTCCCCCAAAGTCCCGGAGAGCTCAGAAAGTGTCAGAACAGAAAACACAGTGGCTCCAAGCTCAGATTACAAGACGTGGGAGTGATGTAGATTAATAGAGATGGTTGGGGTGGGGGGCAGGGAAGTGACCTTAATTGGCAGCACCACCATTCTGGTTAGATGCTTTCTTTTGTCCTTCGCTGTGTTTATTAAAGAAATTAACTGGTAAGAATTCCCTTTCATTTGATCTGGTCATTTAAGGCCATGGGGAAGGAAGTCGATTCCTCGAACCCTGACACCTGTGCAAAGGAACCCAAAATGTCATTTTCAAATGGAAACAGACTATCCATATCTCTTCAACATGAGTGTTTGAAACCTTTTCTCCATTAAAATCTCCCCTCAAGAGAGCATTATTTCTTGGAACTATAACCCAACACTTGATTATATGAATTTATGTACCAACTGGGCAATAAAATTGCAGGAAGTTCTTTATAAGTATGAATCACACCCATTTTCCTTTGTTTGATTTGCCATCTCCATCTGTTTAAGTTGCAGTGACATATTTGGGCTTATATTAGAAGCCAAAGGGGCTAAATTTCCCATTAAGCAGACAATTCTGCCTGCTCCATCCTTTTGATGCTGCAAAGTCACTTAAATTCCACCCACCCACTTGGCGTGTCTCCATCTTTGGGAACTATCTAATCATAAGAAGTCACCCCTTGCTCATTGCAAAGAGGTCTACAGAGTCACTGACATTTGTTGTGCTGCTCTGAGTCACATGTAAAAGAAACATCACTTTTGTTTACAGCACTTTCTAGAAGGGACCCAACCCTTCTACCATATGGGGGTGTTGTTTGTCTCGAATAGCAGATAAAAGCTTAGCAAAGTTTCAGGTTCACTCGCTTATTTTCAATATGCTGACTAATGTTGACTAATTGCTGACCTGTTGACAAGGGGATGGAGCAATTCACCTATGAGGAAAGGTTAGAACACTTGAGACTTTATAATTTAGTGAGTAAGAGGTGATATGACAGAATTGTCTAAAATTATGCATGGTATATAGGTAAAGTGGAAAGGAAGAAATTTCTCTCATACCACTAGAACTCCGGTACATCCAATGAAGCAGAACATTGGGAGATTTGGGGCACACAAAAGAAAGTATTTATTCACACAGTGTATGGTTAAACTATGGAATTCACTTCCACGTGGCAAGAGGCACTGATGGCCACCAACTTGGATGGCTTTAAAAGATGAGTAGACAAATTTATGGAGAAGCTATTATTGTCTATTAAGTCTGATGGATATGTTCCACCTCCACAGCTGGAAGCAGTATGCTTCTGAAACCCAAGATGGGAGAGTGTTGTGCTCTGGTTCTGCTTGTGGGCTTCCCATAGGCAACTGGATGGCCACTGTGAGAAACAGGATCCCGGAACTAGATGGCCCACTGGTGACAGGATGCTGTCAGTGGCTCTCAGCTGGTTGCCCAGTAAAGTATAAAGACAAGGAAAGTTTCTTACCGTCCTTTTTAATTTCAATCTATACAGAGAGAGGCTATGGAACTCAGCCTCTTGGATAATGGCGTTGTCCTGAATGAATCTCCACTCCCCGTCTCTCCCACTTCCTCATTCGTCACTTCTATGGTTAGAAGTGGGCTACATGCCCTCTGTCTTTAAGCTCTTTGCTCTCCTACTTTTAAGGCTCACTGGATTCTGGGAGATGGAGGGTCTGGAATGCTTTCTAATGACAACGTGTCAGCTGGGTGTTGTTCCGGCTGTCCCATGATTTCCCAGCTTTTCCCCTCGTCTGCGTCTGAGCTGCTACCTCCCTCAAACCCTTGTTGTAAATCTATACTGTCTTCTTCTTCCTCCTTCCTGGAAGTGTCAGGATGGAAAAGCGGTCTCCACCATTCCTCCTCTGCCCAGTCCCTGACAACTGGCCTGATCCAGCAGGCCTTGTTTTATATGTTCAACGGTAGCTGATTACTTCCTGCATTTGTTTCAGTTCCTCCTCAGTTTTTCATCTGGAAAGCTAAATGAAAACACAATGTATATGTGGAAGATCTCAGGGTGAATCCCTGGCATCTTCAATTAAAAGAGGAGCAAGTGAATGTGTTGTGAAAGACTTCCACCTGAGACCCTGGAATGCCACTGGCTTGGTGTAAGTGTGAGACCGCTTTGGATTTCATTTCTTCCCTCTTGTGGACAAATGTGTTTTCTAGACAATCTATGACCTTGTCATTTCTCTCCTTCTTAACTGGAGTGTCGGGAGCACTACAAGATAATTACACTGTGGCGTCATCCTTCTGCATATTGGCTCTGTTTCAAAAACGGTAAATTAAATGTATTAAAAACAAGGCCGGCAGCCTTGTCTCCCTGATGAGCCATGATATCTGCCAGAAAGCTAGCAACATGTCTTAATGTCTGCATGCCGAGGAACAGAGAAATGTTTATGTATTTCAAGGAGAGGTACAATGAATACATAGCATAGAGGCTAATGCTAAGGAATACCAATAAGGTTGGAGGTAATGAGATTATATGTCTTATAAACATTAGCAATTATATTCCCATTACTAAAATACACCGTGTTAATGAGGACAATTATACCGTAGCCACACTGGGAACATAACATATTCCAAAGTATATACTAGAAACTGACGAATGGTCTATGCATTTTTATTTGAACTTTTCTGTTGTCATGCTAGCAGAAATTGGCATGTCTCCATGGAAACGGATGGAGGTATAAAGATTTAATTTGGATAGATTCAGAGAAAAGCTCGTACTTTGGAAGACCCCCCTCCCCTCACGCCACAGAAATGAGCTACTAATTCTCATTTTTTCCCTATTTTCGGAGCATCAAGTGTGCTGTGTGTCCACATACCTGCCTAGTTTGTTTATCACTTAGGAGGGAATCAACTGGAGCTGAATGAAGTCCCCACCCCCACCCCTGAAATTGGAAAGTCAGGAAGTTCACAATTTGACTTGGGCTTTTTGAAGGATGAACATTTTGCAGAGTTCAGTGGAAAAGCACCTGCTTTCCATTCCAAGGTTGAATCCCTGGCATTTCCAGATAGAACATTTTCTTTTTCTTGCAGCTGTTCTTCCTTCTTCCTTAAAACCCCAGAGAGTCTCCTACAGTTGGTGTCAACCATGGATCAATGATATAAGGCAGCTTCCTAGGTTCCAATGTTCCCAAATTTTCATCTTTGAAATGAGACTTTTGCTTGGTTCACGCATGGATGTATCACATGATGCATCTCTGTACTCGACAATGCACACTTTAGCCTAGTTCCAACGTTGCTAAGTCTGTGATGGGTTTTATTTAATGGAGGATTCCACAGTGCCTGTACTCTCCTCAATGCATGGATTGCATGCACACATGAGAACTGAATGAACACCCAGTCACAGGGAGGCCCTATTTGTGTGTTTTTTGAGTCTAAAAAGGGGGAAGGACAGAAAAGTGGACACAGATTCTTCACTGGTGTCACTGTGCAGCAGTCCTGTTGATCTACTTGAATTCTGGCTGGAATGTACCTGTAATTCAGTGTAACAGGCTAGTGTGGAATTGGAACCATAAACTAAGAGGCTGGAATTCTTCCTTGGGGAAAAATCTGAAACGGAAACTCACATTTAAAATACATTAGTTTCAGACAATGGCCCATATTTTATGCTATATTGCAAATATTGGAAAAAGCCAGTTTAAAACAACAATGTACAGATGGTTTTCTCCCTACAGCCTCACTTCCCCACCTACAATAGGGTTTCAATTTTTTTTATATGATTCCTAGCTAAGCTTTGGATCCAGATGGACCCCAAAGGTAGCTTTAGAAGACTGCTGTTGTGCTCATGCCTGCTTGTGGGCTTACCATAGGCATCTGGCTGGCCACTGTTAGAACAGGACTAGATGTTCCCTCAGTCTGCTCCAGTAGGGCTCTTATATTCTTGTCTTACCAAAACAGAAAGAAAACAAAAACACACCCTGTTCTCCATAATTAAACTGGGGGCAGTGTGGGGAAATCCATCCTGTGGAACACAGGCAGCATTGCTAAGGGAAACCCAACTCATTTGAAAACCTTCAGTTTTCCACACAATGTTTTGGCTGGTTCCATTTTCTTGCATCCCAACTTACACTCTCAAATTCTGGTTGTCAGGAAGTCAGGGTTGCTATATTCAAGGTTGTTGTAAGGTTTGCTGGGATAATACTTACCTCTTTGAACATTTTAAGACACTTTATCAGTTCTTTCTCTCCTGCTGTCAGGTGTCAGAGGATCCACTCCCCCCACCCCATCTGCCAGGAGCAGTTAAGTCAAGGAAAGTTCTTACCGATGCTATTTATTCTATATTCACAAAGAGAGGCTTAGAAATGCAGCCTCTTGGAGTAATGGTGTTGCTCTGAGTGAAACCCCACCCCCTCTGTCTCCTCCCACTTCCTCATGAGTCACTGCTATGGATGCTGAAAAGTGCATTTGAGCTCTTTGCTCTCCTATTTTCAATGCCCGCCATGTTTTGGGAGAACTTTCTAAAGACACTGAGTCCGTCAGCTGTCTCTCCCCTGATGCTTCTTCTTTTTCCTCCTCCTCTCCCATTATTTCCCAGCTTTCCCCCTCATCTGCCTCTGAGCTGTGACTTCCCTCAAACCCCTGTTGTAATTCTGAACTGTCTCCTTCTTCTTTGGAAGGGTCAGGCTGGGGAGGCGGTCTCCACCATTCCTCCTCTGCCCAGTCCCTGACTCCCCCCCTCCTCTTCCACCTCCTCCTCCTTGTCCATATCTCCCCTCTCCCACAAAGAACATAAGAAGAGCCTGCTGCTTCTTAAGAACATAAGAAGAGCCTGCTGCACCCATCTAGTCCAGCATCCTGTTCTCACGGTGACCAACCAATTGCCCATGAAAAGTCCCCAAACACAACCTGAGTGCAACAACCCTGTACCCGCTTGTGATTCCCAGCAGCTGGGACATACTGTCTGTGAGTGAAGGTAGAACATAGCCATCATGGCTAGAAGCCACTGATAGCCTTTTTAAATTGAACCTCTTCCAAAAGCCAAATGTAAGAGCATGCAGCCACACATGTAGCTTTCTACTTAACAAAGCAATGGCCCTGAGGAGTGGCTTATCTGGTGGGACAGAGCCTATTTGTGGCTTCTGGTGGACCTAAGTTCTTGCAGGCTTCGCATGACATTCTGAATATGTGGTTTCCAGCATCCCCCCCCAAATGCAGAGCCTAACTAACCCCGAATCAATGGCCTTGAAGTTGCCATACCTTTCCACAGACTTAAGCAGTAAGACAATAATTAAACAGATTAATCACTTAGCTATATGGGCAGCTCTCATTTCAATCCTAGGGGACATTTGAAAATGGCTTCATAGTGTGAACCAGAAAATATCCTTTCTCAACAATGAGATACTTCACCCTTCTCTTTCTCTGTCTTCTTTCCCACTCTCTTTCTTAACCCCTCTCCGCTCCTTCTTTTCTTTCACAAAGGAATGAACAGAAAAGCCACATTCAGAAATATTTCAGCAGATGTGCAAAACAGATGTGAGCGAAAGAAGCTTGAAGAATGCAGTTTATAGGAGGTGTATTTGCTATTTGCACAGATTTCATGTTGGTCCTGGTAGAGGAAGGAGGGTCTGTGGCGGGCACTTGTCACAGCTTGTTTGTGGCCTGCTTATAGCTGCAAGTGATTTCCCGCCTTCCATCTCCCTGCAGTTTATGCAATGAGACTGCTAGAGGGAGCTGCTAACTAAATTGCTTCCTACACCTGGAATATTGGTGAGTGTCAGATGAAATCACATTCAAGCAAAGCTTTATTCTCGGCGGTGTTGATTTAAATCAAATCAATATATTTGCTAGTTGGGACATGATTGGGAGTATATTTACTTTGCTACATCTCCTAACAGCCCTGTCATTTAACTGAAGCTTCAGAGGAAGAGCTACAAGAAGAGCCACTGAATCAAAATTGCTTTCCCCGTGATATATGCTCATTTTGCTCCTGTGTGGAACTGCACGTAACAAATGCAGAGTCATTTCCACTCCAAATCTGCAGGGATATGTATGGATTTTTGTTTGTATTCTCTTCCTGTCTGTTGTTCCAGTAGCTATTATTAGTCTATGCATAACTATTAGTCTGTGCACAACAACAATTTGCTTTTTGTGTTCCTAAATTGAATTAGATTTTATTTACGGCATTTTGCCAAATGTTTTGCTATGTGTATGTGTGTGTGTGTATTGGAAGTAGGATTACACTCAGACTCAGCTGTGCAGATACAACTTTTTGATGCAAACCATTGCTATAAAAAGAGCTATTAAATGTGCATTGATTCTAAACTATACATTATAATGATGTTTGATGAAATAGTTTGAGAAAACTGGATTTTCCATCCAGATCCCAGCGGAAGGTTCTAGCTATGAGTAAGCCCTCTTCCACTCACCTTATATTTGGGCCACTTAGTCTAAACACCTGTGAACAATGAGTGTGTGTTTGTGTGTGTGTGTTTGAAAAGTTTTGATGCATGCGGATGATTGCAGTACTGGTAGAATCTACACACATATAAAAACCGTTCTGAAAATGCTTTCTTTAAAAGCATTTTTAAAAGTACATGGGGGCAAGAAGCAGCCCACATGAGGCCTGCCGGGTGATGTCGGACTACAACTCCCATATTCCCTGACCATTGGCCATGCTGGCTGGGGCTGATGGGAACTGGAGTCCAACAATATTTACAGAGAAACCCAGGGCTTTTCTTCAGCTGGAACTCATAGGAACTCAGTTCTGGAACCTCTCATGTGGGTGCCATTGCCATTATAAAAGAACAAGGGAGGCGTTCATGGTGAGTTCTGGCACATCTTTTTCTAGGAAAATAACATTGGAGAAACCATATTGGCTACCCCCTGCTGCTGACTATGCTGTGTATAGGCAAAGAAGGCCATGGAACATAAGATCACAATTCAATGCAACACAAGCAATTCGTATTCAGCATGCAAAGCTGCATTAAATTCTATCTTTGTCACCAGTTTTCTTACTGGGTTTTATTGCCACTGGCCACAAAAGTAGGTATTTTCTTGCTTGCCTTTGTTTCTTTTAAGAAAAAAAAAAACTTCTATATAAGCCGCAAGGCAGTTTTTGCTCCTGCTATTTTTGATCAAAGGAAAAGATGGTGCGTATCCCAGCTTCTTCATCCCGGATCTCTTGGCTGCAAAAGAGTAAATTATGCGGTCTTTACAAGCATAATTATAAGCATCTAATAATTATAATATGCATGGCCTACCACAAGGTTGGTTTTCAAAGTCATAAATGGTAATTCCCAATTTGCAATTGGGTTATTTGTGGGAATCTGTTTTAGAGATTATACTTCCATGAAAGGAGAATACAAAAGCTGCTCTCCTCATCCCTCATCTGCGGAATGTTTCCGAAGGTTGAGTTACTGCATTGCTTTTCTGAGATTAATTCCAGAAGGGTAGCCATGTTAGTCTTTTGTTGCATAAATAACAGATTTTTTTGGCACCTTCAGGAATTTTATTGCTGCCTAAGTTGTCATGGGCTAGAATCTGCACTAACTATATTAAGAAATAGAAAACCTATGCCCTCTGGATCAGCCAGGGGAGTAAGAGGTGCGAAACAAAGACAAAACCCAGCCAGGTATATTCAACTGAGCTAGCAATGCTCAAACACCCTACTAGGGAGTAAGTTCCACTGAAATCAGTGGGGTTACTTCCAAGTAAATTTGCATCTGATCAGAATGCTTGATAAAAACATCTAAAGATGGCTAACAAGGGTGGTGCAGGGAATGGCCTTGCCTCTTGTTTTCTGGAAATGGCCCCAAAAGCCACACATGAAAATAATATGGTTCCCCCAACTGAGTAGCAACCATGACAGGCATATCCGAAATATCTTCAAAGAGAAGCTTATTGAGCAGAAACTAGTGTGCAGCTCCTCTGCAGCAGAGTTCTTCATTCCTGTCCAGGAGCACTCAAAACCATTGGAGAGTCAACACCAAGGACATCCTGGAGAAAAGATTCTCGCAAGCACTGCCTTGTCCTCCCCCAAGTGTTTCTGTAATGAAGAAACCATTGTGTAAAGGTAGGCTTCTTTTGGTTCCTTCTCTCTAAATGGCTGCCATTCCCCCACGCCATTCTAAGCTTCTGTGGGCACATATCCTTCTCCTGTTGAATTAACTGCCTCTCTCTTCCCAGGGAGCAACACATTAGATTCTTTATTTGCTTTCAACCTGGCAGTTTGATTGTCTTCACAGACGGCCATCTGGCACTTCGGAATTTCGGTAGCCTTGGGCTCTCCCGTCCACATGCCTGAGCCAGGTGTGACAGATGGCTCCGAAGGCTAAAATGTGGGGAAGGCGGCAAAGCCTGCTTGGCTGGAAAAAGAGAGAGAAAAGAACTATACTAAGGACCAGTGTGTATGTATACTGTGTGACGTCTAGCTGTGGCTGTGGCAAGACCAACTCATATGGGAGTGACTACCCCTAATATGTGAGGATGTTAGTCTTGGCTATCCTGCT
The DNA here is from genome assembly GCA_034641385.1 of Darevskia mixta. Classification (NCBI taxonomy): domain Eukaryota; kingdom Metazoa; phylum Chordata; class Lepidosauria; order Squamata; family Lacertidae; genus Darevskia; species Darevskia mixta. The sequence continues at coordinate 8,207,748 of JAWWNH010000013.1, forward strand.
CCAAGCAGAATAAACCATGTTGCGCTCCAGCAGTGGAACCAATTATTTTCCATGTGTTTTACCTGTGGCTGAAGCAGGCTAGCCAGCTAAGGATGAGGAAGCAATTGAAATCTGCACTTGTGGCCAAGAGAGTGGACAAATGAGAGGAGGTACGAGAGGGGTGTGTTGCCAGGACCAAAGTGAGCTGTTGTTGTTGTTGTTGTTGTTGCTGCTGCTGCTGCTGCCAGGAGTTGCTCTGTAGTTCATCATGCAACCGTATTGCGTTTATAGTACTGCATTGCTGTGGTTTTGTGTGCAGTATTGTATCCGCTGCTGTTATGTATTTGCTGTTGTTGCTTTGTTATGTTATTATGAAACTGGTTGACTTTTGAGTGGAAAGGTGGCATATAAATAAAAAGATGCTGATGAGGCAGGAGCCTAGAAGACAGCCTTATAATGAGTCAGACCATTTGTCTACGAAGCAGAGCATTGCTTACACTCGCCGGCGGCGTCTCTCCATGATGTCAGGCATGCACCTCTACCAGCCACACCTGAGGATGATGGGGTCTATATCTGTACACAAATGTTTTCATAGTTGTCACCACAGGAAGAGAGGGCATCCTTTTACAACAGAGGTTTGGGGAGCAGGGGTTTCTGGGATAAAGGAGGAAGTGGGCAGAACTCCATGTGGGGCCTAAAGGGCAACAGCCATGCTGGATGGCTGGAGCAGGCATACAGAGACGCAGGGGTGGTGTTTAGGATGCATCTGAATCTATTACTGCACTGTTGGGAAGGACAAGCCCCTCTTGGGATGTAAATGCTCTAAACTGTGTCTTTATAAAACTCAGGGGGAAAATGTGTGAATAAACCATATTTTTAGATACTGCAGATTCCGTTGTGCTTTGATTTTCCAACTGGAATCCCTGGAATCTCGGGCAGCCGCTCGGCGGAGATTGTGGTGGCATGTAACAATATTATAGGGCTGTTAACTGACTCAGTGTTTGTTGATTATTTCACCCACTCATTATTTGAAACATTAGCAGATGCACAGTGTGCTATTTCAATCAGTATAGACTACATCCTTTGTAGCATTGGCTATTTAATAAGCAGGGCAAGAGTTGCTCTTCAATCATTGATATAGACATAAAGCAGCCTGGCAGTTGCAGTTTTGAGCACATTTGATCCTGCAGTATTTCCCGCTTGCTTCGACTCTCGTCCTCAGGCCACACACCTTCTGGGAAGAAAATAAATAAATCAAAAGCACACATTTAGCAATGTTGGCATTCAGTTCAACTTACAAACTGCATTAGTCGTTGGCCATAGCTAAAACAAATCTTGCAAATGCCAGGAAACATGTCACCAAACAATTGCACAACCAAGCTGACATATGCAGACTCTTGATCTGGGACAGTCCCTGTGTTTTGGTATTTTCCCCTGGCAGGAAAAAAAAGCCATTGTCCCTAGGAAGCTGCCATATGTTATCCAGAACTGGCAGTGGCTTTCCAGGGTCGCAGGCAAATGCATTCTGCATCATCTACTACCTGATATCCTTTTAATGAATTGCCAGGGATTGAACCTGAGATCTCTGCACCTGAACATGGTCCCTCATTTGTACCTATTTTGCTTTCGGAAAAGATTTTTGATATATCTTTTTAAAAATGGTTAGTGGTTCACTTAAGTTCTGGAAGTGTCATTCTTCAGATTTCAGCCCTTTCCTCTGGCTCGTTAAATCTCTGACTCCGAGCGGGACTATTTTGACTCTACTTGACATGCATGTTAATACACACACATGGGTGCTAATGGAGAGAACAGTCCTAGCTCTCTCTTCACAGTCTGTTTGGAGCCTGGTTCCTGTTTCCAGGAGGCTGATTATCTTTCTGGCAAATACAAGGATTAGTGACTTTCTCGAACTTTTCTGCAGCTATTAGAGCCAGGTTGTTAGCTGTTCTTTCCAGTCATGTGAGATATAGGAGCTTGTACCAGGGTCACAGATGAGGGGCATATTTTGTATTGAACTCATGCCAGCTATTCAATGCCATATTCCGTAGAAATAAAAGAGTCCAGACTAGCACCCAACGGCACAATGGATGCCCCTGGGCCTTCAAATTGCTTCTAACCCCATGGTTCTTCATGTATCTTCAGATCATTTCACAGAACATCCTCCTCCTTCTTAGTAAGGCACCCCATGTCATGTAAAAAGCAAGCAAGTATGGATAGTAAACAATACAAGGCATGGCCTCCAGTAAGCACCCACAGATGTGCTTACTGCTCTTTGTGCTTGCTTGTATGATTGTAGCCTCTGTAAACCTTGATAGTTTTTGCATGAATCGCCCCATGCTCAGTTTCCAGTTGATAATGTGCGTGTTAGGGAAGTGACTAAGGCTTAGACATTTTCAGCGAATGTTGAGCTTTGTCAGCGACAGTCTTGCTACTTTTAAATTAGACGGACCGGACGGGCGGGGGGAAAGCTTGCTGCCTGGATATCATTCTGTTTATATGAGCACCATATAATCCTTTCCCCTCTAAGAAGCTCCAGCAGTGACTCATATCCCCCGGATCAGAAATCACAGCTCCGATACCTGCAGCCCACACGGCCAAATTATTGCATACTGGGATGAAAGGATGATGATGCTTTTAGGCCCCTGAAGGTGGATCAGCAGTGTTTATAGAAAGTGAGCTCCAAGGTGCCTCCCTGCTCAACACAGCAGATTCTCTGGCAGCTGCTCCCTCCCATCAAGTCACCAGCAGAATGGCTCTCTTTGTCCTTTCCCTGCAGGCACTCAATTGCAAGTTAAAGAGTTTTAAATTGAAGTGAGGTGGAAATGTCTATGGAGTTTCAGTTTCATTATTATTATTTTGTAAAAGTTACCTAAAAATGTCCTCCTCCTCCTCCTCCTCCTCCTCCTCCTCCTCCTCCTCCTCCTTCTTCTTCTTCTTCAGCCCACAAACTGTTCTTTGGAAGCGGCGCAGAATCTCAAAAGGTTGATTTCGTCCCCTGTCCCTTCACCGACCCTCCAGGCTCTAGGCAGCTGTACAGTCCTCAAACTAGCAAAATTAGGAAACCTCCCTGGCTTGACTGAACATTAGCTCTCTAGAGTTTCAGGCTACAGACACCCACTGCCCTACCAGGAGATGCTGGCATTGAACCTGGGACCTTCTGCATGCAAAGCAGATGCTCTATGACCGTTCCCTTAAATCACGGACTTCCCTTCCTCTGTCCTGTGGAATGCCTTCCTCAACCCATGTGGTTGTGCTAGAAGCAGGGCTGTTACTGGTCACACAGGCATGCTTGGCTGTGCATTGCTTGCACAGGTTATATAAAGGGAAGCTGGCAGGGCTTGCAAATTAGGATTAAAACAAAGTGATGCATAACTCTTCAGTGACCATTTTTTGCTCCTGAATGTGAACATTCTGAAATGAAAATGGGAAGCTATGAAATTGGTCTCTGCTAGGGTGGTCACTTATGTACCCTCCCAAAACAACAACAACAACAACAACAACAACAACAACAACAACAACAACAACAACACATCACCCCCAAAAAGGACAAACACAGGGGTGAAGATTGGCACATAATTTACATGTGCTAATTTTTATACAAATATGAAAATTTGGAAATAATTACTACCCATTCAATAGAAATAATAGAATATAATTCTATATAATAATAGAAATAATTACTACCCATTCAATACCCATTCATAGTGGGGAAGACCTGTGTGCCTGATCTGTCTGCTGTCCAGGGTGCTGACCGTTGATGTGCAACTTCCGGGCTCCTTCTCACGGTCCTTTCTCTTTCAACAGGACTTGGACAAGATGACACTTTGAATAGAGGACTGTGCTTTGTAAAGTAGGACATATGAACATGCTAGACTCAGCTGCAACTTTAAACAAACACATTTCCCCGAACACTTTTTAAAGGAATACTTCTGTGCAAGACAATGGATAAGGACACAAAATGATGAGGTACAAGTTTCAGTCTCTTGTTCACAGGAGATTAAATCACTGATAGATAAAGATACCTGAGGGCTTGTCCTGCAGGCTCCTATACTCTCTGCATGCAAGAGAATGTGTGTGAGAGTGTGGCCACAGAGTGGTTGGTTAAAAATTCAAACTCTGTTGGGGGTTTTATGCGCTCAAGGGGCTGTTTGTGTTTAGAATCTTCAGAACAATATCAGTGCTGGCCTGGCAATACCTTTTATCAAGCCTGGCAATAGCTCAGTGTTATGTCTTTGATGGGAGATTGTACAGAGATCAACTCCAGGATGCTTGGAATATAAAAACCATTAGCTTGAGAAGATTACTCTCTCCATCGAGGGGGTGGTGGCAGGGGCGTAGCCAGGATCAAAACTAGGGGGGGGCAAGCCATGGTCAGGTTGTGACATTTCAGCACGGCAAAGGTGAATGAAACCAAAATTTTAAGAAAATTATATATAATTATAGCAGTGCTTTATTACGGTAGTTATTACAATTATTTGCTTGTATTTACACTTTATTTATTTCAATGAAACTGCAGTATATTCCAAAGGCAGGGACAATCAACCCACCAAAACTTAAAACGTTGCACTTGCAGGCATCCCCAAACTGCGGCCCTCCAGATGTTTTGGCCTGCAACTCCCATGATCCCTAGCTAACAGGACCAGTGGTCAGGGATGATTTGAATTGTAGTCCAAAACATCTGGAGGGCCAAAGTTTGGGGAAGCCTGCGTTAAAAGTCTTAAGCCAAAAATTAATTAAATTAAAGAAATGAAAACCTAAAAAGCCTGGATTAATGAAATGTAAGCAGAAATAGTACCCCCCTTCTCCAAATCCACCCCACGATATCAAATAGCACAACTCAAATGGACCCTTGTTGACAAGAACCAGAAATAAATTTTATTAAATGCAGTATACAGAGGAAAGGCTGATCTTTATTGAACTGTTGCAATGGGATGCTCCCCCCCTCAAGTGTACTAAACAAAAATCTGCCCTTATTCCCTTATGGGGTACACAAGAGCCCTTTTAAAGTCCTTTATAGGTTCTCCATAGGTAGGAGGAAATAACAGAGGCAAACCGGAAAATATTGAGAAGCAAAGCAGCTTTATCCTATATAGACTTTTGGACCCCCTTGGAGTCCAGCCCACCCCCAGATACATCATCCTACATCATAGATACATCAGAACTACATCACAACTTAGGAGGGTCAGTGGAGGTAACTTGAGAATTTTCCACACCTGGTCATAACCATGGCAAAAAACCTCCTGTGTAATAGGAATTTTCTTGCGCGCGCACGCGCGCGCACGCACACACACACACACACACAAACAAGAAACCCCAAACCCCAAACACTCGTCCAATTTCAAAAGCCTATACTGCTTTCAAATGAAGCCCTAGGTTTTATTTTTTTATTTATCTTTCTAAAGCCGGTGGTTCTTTCTTTGGACGGGGCTAGGATCTAAGGAACCAAGGCAAACGACAGCCCATGAAAGCCTCCCTTGAGCAGTTAGCTAGCCAGTGCCCCCCCCAGCACATCCGCTTTCTCAGCGGCAGAATAATAAATAACAAACCCCCCAACACACACACACACACACACACACACACACACACACGGAAAGGGCAGGGGGGGCAGGAAAATTGAACCACAAGGACAGGATGCAGAGGGAAGGCGGAGGGGGGAAATCCAGCAAACACACAAAAACCTTAGGTTTCAGGAGATCCAGGGGGCAGGATCCTGCTTCCACGTGCTGAGCTAGCAGGAGAGAAGCCAGCTCAGCCCAGCCCTCTTCCTGCTCTCAGCCATGAGCTGCTCGCCCATTGGCCTGTCCCTCAGCGATATTAGCCTATGGCTGCACCGGGAGGAGGGAGGGAGGCGGGAGGATGCAGTGAGGGAGGGGAAATGGTGCTTCTGGGGAAAAAATTAGGGGGAAAATTCTTTGAACGGACACTGATCATTTTTGCTTCTGGGTGGGGCAGCTGCCTTCTAGGGGGGGCAATTGCCCCCGTCTGCCCCCCCCTGGCTACGCCCATGGGTGGTGGTGATAGAAAGTAGGCGTAAGTGTGTGGATGGCAGAAAAGAAACAGCAGTTTGACACATAAAGGTGAATAATGAAGGATAGACACAGGACAATGGGGAGACCTGAAGGCTGGAAGGCATTTTCAGTTCAGATGTCTCTGGGGATTTTAATGAGAAGTGGTGGGTTTGCTGCTTGTTTGAGTGCTAAAGCAGTTTGTCTCCACCAACGCTCCATTTGTATATTTGCAAATAGATCAGATATTACAAAAAGAGCAGAAGTCTCCAGTGATTTCTCCCCCGAAAGGAAACCAAACCTCCTGCCCTTGGCACATCCTGCTGCTGAGAGGAGAATGAAGCTATAGGCTCTCTTGGGAATTTGACAGGTGTCTGAAGTAGGGAGCAAGCACACCGAAGAACATAAGAATAGCCTGCTGGATGAGGCCAATGGCCCATCTAACAGCATTGTGTTTTCACAGTGGCCAACCAGATGGCTGTGAGAAACCTGCAAAGAGGGCCTAAGCACAAGTGCACTCTACCCTCTTGTGCTCTCCAGCAACTGGTATTCAGAAACGTTACTGGCTCCATCTGTGGAGGCAGAGCATAGCCATCATGGGCAGTAGCCATACATAGCTTTATCCTCCATGAATTTGTCTAATCTCCCTTTAAAGCCCAGTTGGAGGCCACCACCCCAGATCTCAGAAGCTCCATCATGCATAGCTGTGAACAGGGATGTCAGAGAAGTCTGATGGAAACAGAAACTGATGGGAGTGGAAACTGCCATTGTTCATTTCTTCGGCCTGTGTCTGGAATGAAGGATCTTGCAGATCTCCTTCTCTGCAGGAAGAGCAGGAAGTCCATCCATGCCTCCTCACTGCAGCCACAGAAGTAGCCACAGCTGTACCTTCTCTGCTGTCAGTGCTCCAGGGGTGAAACGGAACCATTCCTTGGGGGGCGGGGGTGGATATCAACGACAACTTTAATCCACTAGATCTGAAGCCTACCCATTCCCTGACATGTCCCTGGAATCCAAGAGTACAGAAACCCTGGAGCTGACGTGCCCTTCCATTAGGACCCTTTCATTAGGAGCATTAGGAAGAATTAAAAAATGAAAAAGAAGTGTGAGAGCAAAATGCACCCCACCTCACTGGCATGAACCAAACAGGACTTTGGATTTGGCAGTTTCTCAGCTTGGGGTTCTCCCTCCCCCCACCCACTTTGCATTTTTCTGTCTTTTCATATTTTTTAATGCAAAGCCTGATCAACCACTTTTGATATGTCAGACACCAATAAAATTATTTAGACATCATTCACTGTAGTATCAGAAAATATTTCAAGCTGACCGGATTTTGTTTGTGGAGGTTTATAGCTTCCCCCTATAGTTCAAAACACAAACATTCCCCCACTGCATTAGAAGAAGAATCAGACATTTCCAACTCTGAGTTTACCTTAAGCTGAAATAACTACTTTGCAATATAAACACCTGCTTAGCCCCCCCCCCCACCCCATGCTTTGTCAAAGGGTTTTTTAAAGCTCACAAATGTGTGGTTGTTTTGAAAACTTGAATTAGCATTGAATAAGAAGGCAGCTGTGTAGCCAATTAGAGATGTGAGAAGTAACATGTACGCAGGCTGCCATTTTTCCAAGCAATTAATTGATAACTAGCTTACTGTGGGCTATCTAATAATTAAATTGAAAAACATTCTCAGCAAAGTGAAAAGCAGGGATGCAAATGAGCTCAGCATTTATCCCCTCCTTTTTTTTTCAGATTCACTGACCACAATATTTAATCTGCCAACAACAGAAAAAACCTTCCCAAATTACACCCAAACACAGAGGCCCCTAAAGCAGTGAGTGTACATTTCTGAAAGCTTTCATTTGCTTTGGTAAAAGAAAATGCTTCTTCACTTTCTTTGCAAGATTTCTGTCAGCAGAAATCTCTGGCTTCAAAGTTGGCTAATGGCTGATTTTCCCATTCACTATTGATCTAACCTTGTTTGGCAGATCAGTTTTGGCTTCCAGTGTATTTTGGTGGGAGTTGGATTTTCTGATTGACTAGCTTACAGACTAGCATTACCAATCTCCCTGGAAGAAAAATCTCTCCCTATTTAAAATAGAAAGGGTCAATGCTGCAGTCGTGTTAATGCTGGCCAGAGACCCCACTTTCCTACTTTCTGCAGGACTGGCGTAACAAATGAAATGTCTGACAAAGAAGGATATGGGTTGGCAAAATTGCTCAATACATTCTTTACAGGGAGAAATTGAAGCCATTTTTCTGCTGGATGGAGCTGTGATCACTGGGAATAGGTCCTCACAGCCAGGGAACATACCTATCACCATCATGTTGAAGCACAGCAATCTCACACCTTCTGCAAGAAAGCAGGACTTTTGCATTGCCTATTTTATGATATCTTTCTCATCTGGACAGCAAAGTAAAATTGCAGGAGCTCCATTAAAGCTTAAATGCTTCCCATCCATCCAAATGGAAGACTTGCCTTCGAAGGGTATTACCTTCAGTTCCAGCAAAACGATTGCCTCCATCTACAGAAAAGCAATGGACCATTTTAACTGCTTAATTCTACTATCCTTCCGAAACAGAGAGAGACCTGTAATATATAGCCACAGTTTTAAACAAACCTCTGATCAAAGAAACATGGGAAAGAAGATGCTGCATTGGAAACGGCTGCTCGCTCTAGTTTTCATTTGCAGCCAATTCACATGGATATTTGGAGTCAGATCCATGTACTAAAATACATGGGAAGGTAAACAGCGTTTCCATGCGCTCTGGCTTCCATCACGGTGTTCTGTTGTGCCAGAAGCGGTTTAGTAATGCTAGCCACATGACACGGAAAGCTGTCTGTGGACAAACGCCAGCTCCCTCGGCCTGAAAGCGAGATGAGCGCCATAACCCCAGAGTCGTCTTTGACTGGACTTAACTATACAGGGTTTATTTACCTACCTTTACCTTTTTTTTTTTAAAACTAAAATACACAAGTCTGATGGACTTTTGATGGGAGGTGAGACTCTCACACATTCAAAGGCCAAGAAAAGATAAGGTGAATGAGCTGATGGAATTTCCGGCTGTTAATGTCAGAGCTCTTTCAGGATTTTCTGTTTCTGCTACTGTAGTCTGCAGATATCTTACATTCTGTCTCGTTTTCCTTCTGCATCAGCCAACAGAAACACCAGGAACCAGTGAATGGTCTACCTAGAAGAGCACAGTAAGGGTGGGAGCAATATTTCTTCTCGTCACATTTTGACATAAGCCTACCTAATTCACACCTCCCGAACCAATACACAAATGGAAACACAGCTAGCCTTTGAAATCCACGCTGCTCTGAATTTTGTGATGCAGATCTTCAACCCAAGTGCACACAGAAAAATGTGCACCAAAACGTTTATACCTTTTTATGCTGATTTCCGCCCACAAAAAATAATAATTGCAAAGTGATGCAGAAATAAGACAAACTGAACTCGAGATTGGAATGATGAGAAAATGAGAGAAACCAAAATTGACAGAGTTATCTATCCCTAGTGGCAAGAAATGATTTAAAGCCTGCTGCTCAGATGCATATAAGCACGGTAACAGAGAAGTTTCTCAACGCATTCCCTAGGGCTATTCCTAAGGCTTCCCAAAGCTAAATAAGTGCTTCTAAATAATGTGCTCCTTACGTCACAAAACAGCCCTGTCTTGAGCCAGTTGTGTACCATTTGACCTTACTAAACACATAACTAAACAGTGTTTGGACATGGGGCAGGAGTGAAGGCTTACTCTGTTATTACTCATACTTGCCCATCATCTGAAGGGCCTTTTCCAAAATGTCTCCTACGTGGGCAGATACCAAAGCCTCAGGCTCCATGGATATGATATAAATTAAAAAAGAATCTAGCATATGCTCTGTGGAGGATGCAGGAATCGGCCACTACAAACATCACATGTAGGTTTTATTAAGGTGCAAGGGTTTGGCTTAATTATTCTCTCTTAAGAGGAGTGGACCCTTCCCAGCTAAAAGAGCAGGTTTGACATGAGGGGTTTTTCTATTTGTTTTTAGAGGTATGATGGCTCTTGGTATCCTGTGCTGTTTCTGTACAAAAAAGTGCAACATAAGAACACCAGAAGAACCTTGCTGGGTCAGACCAAAAGCTTATCTAGTCTAGTATTCTGTTCTCATAGTGGCCAATTAAGTGCCTCTGGAAATCCCACAATCAGGACACAAGCCATCTCCTCCTTACCATCCCCAGCACCTGAGATTCGGAGACATACCTTGAGGTAATGTATAGCCATCGTGACTCATTGCTAGTGGTAGTTGTATAAGCCATCAGTACTAATGGGCACAAGCCTGGCTAGAGAATCTTGTGATAGGATGACCCTACTCTTTTGATTCCTGCTACCTCTAGGGTGGAGTCATCTGATCTAGTAGGCTGTCCCAGTGACTGCAGGAGTGGAGAAGGAAGTGTGTATATATTTGTCTAAAGTTATGTCTTGAATTTTGTTATCTCCTTCTCCTGCATTGAAATCTTTGTACTGTAGCAATTTGCTGATCTAATGCTTATGATGTTCATTAGGTGATTTAAAGTGTTAGTTCCCACCCCTTTTAATGTGTTGTTGTTGTTGTTGAGTCGTTCAGTCGTGTCCGACTCTTCGTGACCCCATGGACCAGAGCACGCCAGGCACGCCTATCCTTCACTGCCTCTCGCAGTTTGGCCAAACTCATGTTAGTAGCTTTGAGAACACTGTCCAACCATCTCATCCTCTGTCGTCCCCTTCTCCTTGTGCCCTCCATCTTTCCCAACATCAGGGTCTTTTCTAGGGAGTCTTCTCTTCTCATGAGGTGGCCAAAGTACTGGAGCCTCAGCTTCAGGATCTGTCCTTCCAGTGAGCACTCAGGGCTGATTTCTTTAAGAATGGATAGGTTTGATCTTCTTGCAGCCCATGGGACTCTCCAGAGACTCCTCCAGCACCATAATTCAAAAGCGATCAGCCTTCTTTATGGTCCAGCTCTCACTTCCGTACATCACCACTGGTGTTTAATGTGTTACTGATAGGCTATTGTGACATGTTTATTTATAGGTAATTTTCACATTGTTTATTTTGTTTGGTTTTTGTATTAGTGTATATTATTTTGGCATGTTGTTGTTAGCAGCTTGGGGCTTTGTTTGGCAAAGAACAGCGGGAGACAAACATCGTGATAAATCGAAAAAGGGAAGATGTGAATCTGAAGCTTCCATCAAAGAAAGAGGCATTGTATTGGAGCTTGCATGTATCATGCAGATTGAATGCATCTTGAAACATTTCAGTAAGTAGCTGAATCCTTAACCTATAAACAAATGGGGAGACTCTTGAACAGCAGATCCCTATCCTATAAAAAAATGGGGAGACTCTTCATTATCTCTTTGAGAAACCCATTACAAAGACTGGGGGTGCAGCTGCTCACATAGCCAAAAAAACAGCATCCACACTGTGCACAGGGTGAATCCTGCAGCATTTTCCTTTACATATTTCTCGGTTCTCTCCCTTGGTTCCCAAAGGCTTGCAGGGCATCTCAGCACCAACCACCATGTGGCATATATCTTTGTAACAGCTGTCTCTGTTTCAAAGAAGATTTTTAAAAAGTATAGCATTGGGGGGGATTTGGAGTTGCTGTTGAGAGGATCCTATGGTTTAAAAGAACAAAATGTCTTACAATATTACTTATACATTAAGAGCTGCATTAAAAGGCAATTAAGGGGCAGATGTGCAAAAGCAATTTCAATGAAAAATATACATATATGGGTTCTTGACACATATGTTCAGGGAGAAGACAAATCCCTAAAACCATATCTTAGCAGTCCTGTAAATGCACACTCTAAAATTGTGGTTGCTTTTGGAGTGGAAACACCCTCATAGTCATGCTGTTCCATTGTGCAAAGCGATCATCTTCTCAAGGCTTCCCACAGTTTAAAAATGCTTGCTTAATGGACTTGGCCAATCATCCAGTGACCCCAGAGGCCAAAATACTGGGGTGGTGTTCTGAAATAGAGCGGCAAAAGCCTCGTTCCATCATGCAAGGGGTCCTCAGGTTTTGTCATCCAGATACATCAACTCTAACCTGCTAAGCTTCAGCAAAGTTGTTGCTGACCACTTGTTATGTGGACTTGTTGGACCTCATCTTGAAAGTGAGATATAGATGCCAGGGATGGGTGAAGATGGTAGAAAATGCCGTTGGGAGTCACATGCACACTGTACTTTTAAAAAGCTCTTATGCCACTTTTTACGCTCATGGCTTCCCCCAGAGAATTCTGGGAACTGCAGTTTGTTAAGGGTGCTGGGAATTGGAGCTCTGTGAGGAGTCACCTAATGACGCTTCGTGCCTACAGTTTCCAGGATTCTTTGGGAGAAGCCATGATGGTTATAAGGTGATACAAGTGAGCTTTGAATGTATTTTAATATCTGTTGGAGGCCGCCCAGAGTGGCTGGGGGGACCCAGCCAGATGGGCGGGGTACACATAATATATTATTATTATTATTATTATATTATTATTATTATTATTAATTATTACATGTCATGGATGTGACCAGGAATGGAACCAGGAAGTATGTCCTTTTTGTCTTTTGATTTGGTTACTTTCAGTGCTTTTTTTCTAAAAAATAATGTTTAGGGGTACTCTCATTTTCCTACTCATATTGAAATACTGCCCTTCATTGAGGCCAAACCTAGATTCACAAAATGTTTAGGGTTATGTGTACCCCTGTGTCCCCCCAGAAAAAAGCACTGGTTACTTTGAACCAAGCATTGCTACAAGTAGAATTGTGAAGTTTCCTGATTTATGCAACAAGGTGTGTTACTGGTAAAGCAGTGCAGAGTATAAGTTAAGGAATAAATAACTGGCCTTTGGAATTGTATTCATGTACAGTGAATTAGCTGCATGTGGTTTTCTGCAGTAGGGACCATTCCTGTTTTCCTTCTCATCCCTAAGTGGAGCTCAGGAAAGGTTCGGCACTGTTCAAGTACTGTGGCCCAACTCACCGAATCAGTTCAGTCTGTGTTGTTCATTTGCAGAGCCTTGTTTCTTTAAGACATGCAACAGAAAAATACTATTCAGGCAAGGCTGAACCAAATATTTCCAGTTTTGATTTTCAGGTTGAAAACTGTGCCATAAATGTTCACAAAAACATTATATTGTAGTTTTGCCTCAAGCCTCTTTGGATTTGAGCTACCCTCCATATCTCCTTGTCTCCCCACCATCAGCCAATGTCTTGTTTTATCTCCCCATCTTTATGCCCTAATTTACAATCTTCCAGGTCCACTGAATGCCATGTTCACAAATATGTCCGGCTTCTGCATTTTAATGCCCGCAATTTATAAAATGCACGCCTGATTTATAGCACATTCAAGTATCTTCCTTCGTCTGTTTATCCCATCCGCTCTGCAACAATGATAAAAGCAACCCATGTATATAGCCACAGCAAGAACAATCAAATATTTATTACATCAGCCAAATTACAGCAGTACAGCTACCGCTGCTGCTACGTGATGCAACTGGGTGTGTGTAAGATGCATTCTACAGTTTGCCATTTGTTTTCCCTCCAGCAGGGTGCATTGTGGTCGTATTCTTCATAGTACTCCTTACATCAGCTCTGAAGAAGGAATTGTGTGTGTGTGTGTGTGTGAGAGAGAGAGAGAGAGAGAGGGAGGGAGGGAGGGAGAGAGAGAGAGAGAGAGAGAGAGAGAGAGAGAGAGAGAGAGAGAAGGCTGTGGCTTGTTGCTTTCAGGGAAATCATTACCAAACATTAAAGAAAAGGCAGCCTGTCGTTTCTGTGTGATATGCAAAGGATGCCTCCCAGCTGAGAGGCACCCCAGTCACGTTTCACTGCTGCTAGAGAGCTAGAGATGTTCTTACTGCAGTCGCTGGTGGGAATTATGTTAGGTATACAACACAGGGGGCCCCTCATTAGAATCTAGTGTGATAATTTGATAGATGCAAACAGTGTGTGAGAGTCTATGTGCTGCGAGGAAAGGCTGCATAGAAGGCTTAGGAAAGTCTGAGCATCCGATCATCAGCTTGCAGTTCCAAGTGATAAACCTTATGAGGCTTATTTATACTGAAGAGTCTGCTTCTCAATATATGTTCTGCTCTTATAACTTTATTGGCCAGGCCTTAAACACAAAACGCCATATTTCTGTCTGAAGCCTCTGCATCTGAAGACTGTTCTTCACACAAGCAGAGTGCATTGTACCCAAAGCAATAAACACAATAGCAACCAGAAAAATAGTGCCGGCTATATGTTCTGGGTTTCATGAGGGATTCACAGCTTCTTTTCTCAGGGCGCTTCCAAGATTAAGATTTTAGGACACGTCCATTCCTAAAAAACATCAGTAAGGGGTGATGGCATATAATATTTCCCTACAATGGTGTAAGGGGATAAAGGTGCACAGATTGGAAATCAGCAGTTTGGATGAAGACTCCCATTAAGACACATCAAAAGCAACTGAGAGCTGTACATGTGTCAAAAACAAGGGTTGGGTACATTAGTCATTTTCCAGTCCCTCCCACTTTCATATGTGGTCGCCCATAAGTCTGTCCTATTTCCAAATTAATTTGCCAACTTAAAAAAAAAAAAGATGTGTGGAAAGTCCCAGCTAAGTTTGCAAAATACAAAATGGTAGAATGGAAAGCTGAGCTGAAACAAACAGTATCAAATTCAATAGAGACAAATGCAACATTCTGTGTTTAATAATAATAATAATAATAGTAATAATTTTATCAATTATACCCTTCCCATCTGGCTGGGTTTCCTCAGCCACTCTGGGTGGCTCCCAGCAGAATAGTAAAAACACGATAAAACATCAAACATTAAAAACTGAAGGGCTGCCTTCAGATGTCTTCTAAAAGTCAGATAGCTGTTTATTTCTTTGACATCTGAAAGGAGGGTGTTCCACTGGGAAGGTGCCACTACCGAGAAGGCCCTCTGCCTTCTGTTTAAACAAAATCAACATCTACAGCATAAAAGGAGCGTATGCAGGATGAGATAGATGCAGTAGCACAATTGGAAAGGATCTCAGAATTGTGGTCAATCTGAACCTGAACCTGAGCCAGCTGTGTCATGCAGCTACATAAAAAAGGGCAGTTACATAAACCTAATGCAGTTTTTGGCTAATAAACCCATCGTTTCCAAGTCATGGAAAGTATTCATTGCGTTTTAGTCTGCTGTATTGTGTCTGGAGTATTGTGTTCAGTTCTGGGCTGCTTGCATAAGAAGGATGTAGACAAATTGAAGTAGGTTCAGAGGAGGGCAATAAAGATGCTCTGTAGAAATCAAAACCTACGAGAAAAGATTGAAGCGGAAAATGTTTAGTCTGGAAAAGAGAAGACTCAGTGCGGGGATGTAAGCACTTTTCAAATAACTGAAAGACTTGTGCAAAAGAGGGGAAAGACCTGCTGTCCCATAGGGTAGGATTCAACCCAATAGACTTAAGTTACAGGATGGAATCTATCAGTTGAACATTAGGAGAAACTTATTGGTGGTAGGAGCAGGTAGATAACAGAACCTGTTGTCTATAACAGAACCTTTGTCAATGGGATGGAGATGGCAAGAGCTGTAGTCCAAAATATCTGGAGGACACCAGGAGGTGAAATAATGCTCTCCCCGCACTGGAGATCTTCAAGTAATGGCTGGGCAGTCATCTTTTGGGGATGCTCTCAGTGTGGAGTCCCTCCATCAAGCAAGAGGTTGGAGAAGATTCCCTGTGACTCACCAGTTTTATGAATCTCTCTGGGTACTTCCCCACTCCATTAATGCTGAATTTCCACTCTTTGCCTTGTAAAAAATGACATGACAGAAGATAGGAGGACGCACCTGCTGAAACATGTAAAGCTATGTAACTAAACATTGCAAGAACAATGAGTGGGCAGGGCTAAAAACCCTCAGCCTGGAAGTATCCTGGGACAAACAGATCTTTCTGTTCAGCAATGAATTTGAACTCATGGTGTGTGTTGATACATCTGCTCCTTTTCTACTTGCATCTGTCAGGACAGATCATAACTACTAAAAAAGGAGGAGGGCTAACTATCGGCCAACACAGCTTAAGCATTTAATCTTGTACATGCAGAAGTAGAAAGCTGAGGTTTGCCTGCCTCCCTGCATTTGGACAGATCTGCGTTGGCTCACCATTCATTTTTGCAGTTGCCGAGGAAATGCATTCTGCAGATACAAAGGGAGCTCCGAATTAAGTCATCCGTGAATAATGTGTCTGTGGTCCCTGTGCTGTTTCTTTTCTTTGGAGATTATTTACTGGTTCTGTAGTTATATGTATGGCAATGAGGGAGAAACGCCAATGAATACAGTTTGGAGTGAGAGAGTGGCATTTGAAAGAATTGAGTTCCGTATGTACAGTATTGTAAGCTAAAAGAACCTTGGCATTGCAAAGTCCAGGATGAAATATTACTTATTATAGCCTCTAAATCAAAGATCCTTGACAGACTAATAATTGAGCACTCTGCTCTTAGTGACATGACCATATTGCCGTGACAGCTATTTAGCTGTTGCTTTCACCATCGCAGCTGTCCATTGTTCAGTGGAAGTTTAAACACAAATTTCCTTTGCACAGTGACCTTTGGAACAACAACAAAAATCACTTTGGTGAAATAAATATTAATGGGAATGGGCAGGCTAATGTTTGAAGGCAGTAGAACCTTGAACTTCTGAGGCTTAGAGCTATAACATTGCAACATTAGTACGCAAAATCGGAATTCACAGCAAGAGCGTTTCGCTTTATAAAATAACAAGGCACCAGACTTCATCACCACTTTCATTAATCCTTGAAGGGCTTTCAGAAATGTGCTTGCTGCACAACAGAACATGGAGGCCAGAGGTCTGCTTTAACTGTAACAAACTGTTCGTGCCCAGGCCAGAAATACTCGGTTTTCAAGGTTTCACCATGGGAAGCATGGCTTGCTTTGGGCAGATGAGGAATTTTGATCAGGCTGTTCATGTTACTAAAGTTCAATAGGCAGGCCCCTTTTAAGACTCTAAGAGGCCCAGGAGCCAGAATGTTCATCTGAGGGCAACATTTTTCTCAGTGGACCTTGGGTCAATTTCCTTTTTTCACTTGAATCTGCCCCCCAGCCCCCCACTGTATATGTATATAATCTCCTAAAAAACTATGTATGTTTAACAGTATTTTAATGGCACAGTGCTAGATCTGGCCAGTGGTTCAGATCCTTATCTCCCCTACCCCTCGTGGGCCAAATCTGACTGGTGGGTGGTGTGATGCCTGCTAATAACCTGACATCACAATGATGTCAGGTGATGATAATCAGGACTTGAAAGCACCACACAGGGCTTGCAAAGAGCCCCACAAAGTACCACTGATCAGCAGTGCCTATCAGCTGACGTGCAGTAACTTCAAGCCTGCTTTCTGCAGGGATTGCCTGCACAACTGAGTTCCCCATGGGTGGTGTTCAGCTGATGGGCAGCGACCTCAAGCCTGCTCTTCGCAGGAATTTGACCCAACCACACCTCTACCTGTGCCATGTCTGACATCACATCTGACATCAGATGGGTGTACTTTGGGGAAATCATTCTCACAGACCACATTGGAACCTGTGTCCAAATTTGGCCTGCAGGCTGGACATTCCCAATCTCTGCCACAGTACATTAACATGTCATGCCTCAAAAATTCATATAATAATAATAGTTTGGAAGTTGTCTTATACTGAAACAGACCATTGATCCATCTAGCATAACACTAGCATAACAAAGTACACAGCCAAATTGAACAATTTCCACATAAATGATAAGATCCAAAATAAAGATACACAAATTGAGCATTAAAAGGAGCAATACCCCCCCACGAACCCCACTAAACAATACCACAGCCCAACATTCCCTAGGATTTCACATGGGGTTCTGTTCCAGCTCCTATCTGGAGTCGCCAAAGACTGAATCTGAGTTCTTCTGCATCTGAACTACAGGAACTGAAAACACAACCTTGGCAGAGTTCTCCCTAAAAGTCAGGCTGAACGTTTGAAAACTTGCCTATCAGATTAAAACCAGATAGCATTGTAAATCATAGTAATAATGGCATCATGTTTAAATTAAAGTATACCTGCCTGACAGTTATATTCTGCAAGCCTATTTACTCGATGGGTTTTTCATGACATTTCAAATGAAATGGTCAAAAAAGAAATATTCGGTTGATTCCAATTGCTTTGAAGTAGAGCCATAGAGATAAGTCACAATGTGCTGGGTGGGTCAGGGATAAATGAAACCCTTCCAAAAGATCACTTGGGCATGGTGAGAGGGAGAGAGAGAGAGAGAGAGAGAGAGAGAGAGAGAGAAATTTGTCTAAAATTTTCAGGAGTTCCCATTTGCCTATCTTAACCTTATGAAATGATTGTGAGTTTTCTGTTGTTGTTGTTGTTTGTTTGTTTGTTTGTTTGTTTTCCCAATGGTTAAAGGTCCCGCATACTCCCTCTGCAGCTTCCTATTGGATGCACTTCCTGGAATGCCTGGGGAGTGACACCATATGATATCACAGTGGCCACATTCACCCCACACATTGAAAATACTAGAACACCATTGTAAACAGTCATGGCTTCCCACCAAAAAATTCTGGAAGCTGTAGTTTGCATTTTTAACTAATGATCAAAGGAACTGAAGGACCCCAGTTTATGGGTGCCCAATGGCACCCATGGCGTAGCATGAAATCATGACACCACGTTACATCGGGGCCTCCGAGACCTCGCAAGACCTCCAATGCAACTTTAGGTCAGAGGCCTTCACAGGGCCTTGGAGGTCACGTTGGAGTCCTATAGCTGGCATCAGTGCCAATTATTTTTTCAACCATGGCAAGTGCTTTAGTTAGGGTGTGACAATGTGAACTAGTTCAGAAATATTAGTAGCATCAGTTCCTCAGGAGATGCTCATCTGCTAGAGTGGAGCCACAACCATGGCCTGGCAGCACCAGTTCTGTTGCTCTCAGGTCCTGCTTGTGAGCTTCCTATGGGCATCTGGTTGGCCACTGTGAGAACAGGCTGCTAGAACGATCCACTCTTTCCATCTTTTTCAAAACAAGAATTTATTGGTGAAACTTGCCAAAGAAGAAGAAACTTGGACAAACCAAGACATGTCAGCTAAACTTTAAGCTGAAATAAGTAAAACAGAAGATCTTCCCTTGCAAAATTAATTCTAAAATGATTTGAATTATTTCAAATGTTTGCACATATTTTCTTATTCATCTCTTGATTATTACGTTTCTCTTGTTATCCTAAAGTGTTCTGCTTGGATGTAATTAATTTTGCTTCCAAAATCAACAATGTCTCCACCCCAAAATATTTTCTGTTCTACATTTTTGTTCTCTAAATACTATTTATCTCAAAATTAGTTTTGTGTGTCTGGCACTTTATTACCAGTGGGGAGGTGATTTTTTTATTTTTTCTCCCAGACTTTAAAAATCACATTTCTTATTATGTGATTGTGGAAGCTTTTATGTACTTTTGCCTTCTGATACCACAAAAATGCATGCCAACGAAATCTATTATCATGTCATTCTAGGTCTAATAAATCTGTATTTTTTAATACTATACAATCCCGGATCCAGTATATGCAAGAAGCTTCATAATAGAATTTTAAATCTGGTAAGGAGAAGCCACCTCTATCTTTAAGATCTGTTAATAGTTTATATTTTATTCTTGGCTTCTTTCCTCACAAGATAAATCTCGAAATATCTTTCTGCCACTCTTTGAAGCACGTCACATTGCTTATCACTGGGATTGATTGAAATAAGAGCAACATTTAGCTAGCAGCTACCAAACTATAGCTGAGTCAATGTTGTTGTTGACTATAGTTTGGTAGCTGCTAGCTAAAGAATAATAATAATAAAAGGATTGCCCTAGAGATCACTATAGTTAATGTCATGCCAAAAATCAAATCCCAAATTGCAACCCACTCCATCAGTTTAGCTAGGAATAACTTACACTTGATCCCTGTGCTCCTGAATATTTTATTAGAATCTCCTCCACCTGAGGAGGAAGTGGGACAACAGGAGCATTTGGCTCCTCTCCTCCCTGAAGTGTCTTTATCCCAGTTGGTCAGTTTTAAGCATTGTTGCCGGTTTGCTTTTGTTGGTCTTCACTCCTCCTCCCCTTTCCCTTTTGTTTCATGCCTATTGTAAGCCCCGCAGGCAGGGACTGTCTTGTTTTTTAATCTTTGTGCGACACCAAGAAAATATTTTTAAAAATGATGAGATGTTAATGTGAAAGAGTAGGAGGACAGGCTGGGATAACAACATGGTTGCTATGATGAATATTTTCAGCGATCCTTTGTCCTTTTTTGTAGTCAGCAAATGGAATTTCTTTGTCTTAGCCAAAAGTCTTTTAATATCGCATTGTGCTTAGCACTTGCTTGTTAGCCACCCTGGTGTTGCAACTTGGCAAAAGGAGGATGTAACAGCATGCAGCAAATCAAAGTTAAGCAGACATACTTTGAGTGAAAGAATTTGGACCCTGAAAACAGCCCTCAGAGCACCATTTAGTTTTGATTCTACACGGCAGAACAGAACATTCACAGCCAGAGACTTGAAGCAATTCAACCAGAATGATCAACAAAGCTCAGAACTAGATACACATTAAATAGGTGGCCATTTTCACAAATAGTTAAAAACATAAAAATAAAAAAATTCCTTCCAGTAGCACCCAACACGGCTACCTACCTGTAGTTAAAAACATACACACCATTGCCTAATACCAAGAGAAAAGCATGATTTGAATATTCAGAAGTACTGGAATTTATTAGGATGATAAATAGTTGTTTATTATCATTATTATTATTATTATTATTATTATTATTATTATTATTATTAGAGTGCTGAACTAGGACTTGGGAGAACTGGGTTCAAATCTTAACTCTGCCATGACACTTCACTAACATTACTATAGGATACCAACCATCTAGTGAAATTTGGAAACTTAAGGCTGCCCAATATATTACTTTTGTTTATTAATAATACCCCATCCTTCAGTCAGATTATCTAGGCAGCCTATGGCAAGACATTCAAAAGCACAAAAAAGGCTATCTCAATTCTGGGATGTGTTGTCCCTTTTCAACCATATTGCTTAACAAACCCCAAAGAAGAGGGACAACCTACACAAAGGAACAGTTTAAATGACATTGCCTAAGCAGACCCTCCTTTACGACAAGATCGGTCCATTTTCCTTCAGGAAACTGCTTTTAAACTGATCACATAACAAATATGAATTGATTTTAGCAGAGCTTATTCTCGGATTTTGAGGCCAATCTTATTATTAGTCTCCAGCCTGATTGTAAATAGTGGATAAATTTAAAGAAGAGCCTCACTAGAGAAGCTGCTGATTTAATATCCTGTTTTGAGAGCCACGTTTCAGGGAGCTAACTGGAAAAAGTCAACATAAGCTTCTTAACCTAAAAAGATGAATTCTTCATGTTGAGTATACAATCACTGTTAGGCTTTGGGTCCCTTCTATTTCTTTAAGCTCTCGTGACAAGTGGGGTGTATCTTGAACTCCAAAACTTATTACTTTGGTTCACCCAAGGAGCATGTACAAACACTCAAAATGGAGTGTACAGTGGAACCTCGAGTTGCGGACGTAATCCGTCCCAGAGCCTCAACTTGAAGAGGTCGCATCCAGAAGCACCGCGTCTGCACACACGGTGTGATTTAGCACTTCTGTGCATGCGCGAGGGGCGAAACCCGGAAGTAACCATTCCGGTACTTCCGGGTTGCCACGGAACGCAACTTGAAAAGACCTAACCTGAAGCGGACGCAACATGAGGTATGACTGTACTAAAGACCAGCACATGGAGACACAATGGAATGCACCTTCGGGGGTGAAGTCAAACGGTTGTGTTAGCAGCACCAAAGTGACCTCCCCATGGTGCAAGCCTGGGCTTTGTATATGGAAGTCCTGGGCTGTCCAGACAAGAAGATCCCTTTCTTGGTTTTGCTGATGTGGTCTAAAGGAAAGTAGAGCAATATCTTGACTGCAGGAGTTGCCAGAAGGAGGTGTACAAGGTGCCATCCAACTGTCTATGGGACTCCACTCCGGATTGGTGTAGGGTTTATCTCCCAAAGATATCCCACAAAGCAGTGGAGATTTAGGATCAGAGCTCTCCTTCTCCTAGATGGGGTACCTCCCCAGGTTGACAAAACAATCTGCCCCTCACTTCTCTCTACAGCACATGCAGAAACAGCCTTCTGGACCATTGGACCCACTATTGGTCTTATCTGCTCGATCCACTGGAGCCTGTCTGCACATGCAGGGAAAGTCCCTGGCTCACCGAGGGTTCAAGAGGGTTCAGTTACCCTCACCTAGTTAAGTCAGTCAGTTGAAGCTGTTCCCAGGGTGTGGCCGCTGTCTCATGCTGACAGCTTCTGGGAGCCACAGGTGAGAACTGAGGGACAAACTACCCCAGAAGGAGCACAAAGCGTCACTCACCAGAGCACTACCTCTCCCCCAACATCCCATACATCCCATGATGATATCTATATCTATCTATGTCTATCATTTGTTGCACCCTGAAGGACAATATGAAAAAATGCCTGGCGAGGTGGGGCAGTTGTGTGGAAGAGGACAGTGTCACTGGGAGGGGGGCAGGGGAATCTAACAACTTTAAGAGTGGGAGAGACAAAATGGTGGCTGGCACTGGCTGCAGGTGCATAGTTGCTGATTGGTTTGGAGCACCCTATATGCAGTCTGCATGGCCCTAATTCCAGCTAATCCCTGGTTCATTATTATTATTAGGGAACCAGGCAGAGGGCCTTCTCGGTAGTGGCGCCCGCCCTGTGGAACGCCCTCCCAGCAGAGGTTAAAGAGATAAACAACTATCTGACATTCAGAAAATACCTGAAGGCAGCCCTATTTAGGGAAGTTTTTAACCTGAGATATTTTAATGTATTTTAATATCTGTTGGAGGCCGCCCAGAGTGGCTGGGGAGACCCGGCCAGATGAGCGGGGTACAAATAAAAATTATTATTATTATTATTATTATTATTATTATTATTATTATTCACTCTCACACCCCGTTAAGAGCGACAGATAACCCTCCAGTACTTTTGCCATCTTTTCCTTTCTCTTCCCTCCCAGTAGACGAGCCACTATTGCTGGCAGCATAAAACATATATACAGTGGTACCTCGGGTTACGAACTTAATTCGTTTTGGAGGTCCGTTCTTAACCTGAAACCATTCTTAACCTGAGGCGTGCTTTTGCTAATGGGGCCTCTCACTGCTGCTGCTGCACCGCAGCCACGCGATTTCCGTTCTCATCCTGGGGCAAAGTTCTCAACCTGGAGCAACTACTTCCAGGTTAGCGGAGTTTGTAACCCGAAACATTTGTAACCCGAAGTGTTTGTAACCCGAGGTACCATTGTAGTGTTGTGTATATAATGATTTGCCCTTCTAAAATATTTCAGAGAAGACTATTTTCTTGGATTAATCTGACAGTCCCCCCAAAAAACATGATTTCCAATTAACTCTGAGCAACTATCTAAAAATCGCTTGGTTTGATTTTAGTTTAGCTTTTTTCATAACATTTCATTTCTTCACTGAAAACTGAAATACATTTTGTTTGCAATTTCATGTGAAAGTTGTCAGTTTAGATATCGGAAATCCATATCAATGACACCAGTTTAAGGCTGAGGGCTTCAGTTTGATAAATCAATGTCTCCTCCCCCCTCTCATATCTTTGGGTGACAGGTAATGCTGTACCTGGAAAAGGCTTTGTATTCCCTGTGCCTGAAAGCTTGGGGGCGGGGGTAG
The DNA here is from genome assembly GCA_034641385.1 of Darevskia mixta. Classification (NCBI taxonomy): domain Eukaryota; kingdom Metazoa; phylum Chordata; class Lepidosauria; order Squamata; family Lacertidae; genus Darevskia; species Darevskia mixta. The sequence continues at coordinate 8,231,492 of JAWWNH010000013.1, forward strand.
AGGCCTACGATATCAAAAGCTAAGCAGATCTCAGCCTGGTTAGCGTCCAGAAGAGAAAGTGCCATGGGTGGTTGCTCTGAGCTTCCTAAAGAAAAAGCAGAATAAAACAAATATCTAGTGCAAGGATACTTGAATGTTGTCACAACAGCTTATCCTAATTTTCTAAAAGTTCATCGATCTGCAAGAAAAAGCAAAATAACATCTCATCAGGCTACCCTCCTTTTGTCAGGTCAAAAGACCAGAAGAGTCAGGTCAAAGTATAAGGAGGACAGAAGAACCATATGGACTCAAAGTGTCCTTCAATGTCCATATGGGAGGCATTCTGATCATGGCAGGAAATAAATTGCACTGATAGGAGTCTGTGGCCACATGGAATGGCCGTTGTTAAATGATGGGCAAAGGATAAGGACTCTCATGTGGTCCTGTTAAGACACAATCAAAGGCCTTTAGAGAAGCATGTAATCAGGAGTGTCTCTCCCTGGCTTTTTCCTTTGTGCGACAACACATGTCTGAATGTGAGGAGTGTTTCAGCTAGCCCAGCCCTTGGCCTTGGAAGCCTTGCAAGTGGCTGCAGGAGAGGAACTGTGAGAAACATCAGGGGAGGGCTGTTTCTAGGACTTTTATTTTTGCTGTTTGGTGCTGCATTGCTGCATGATGTTTAAGTAATCTTGTTATATTTATATTATTGAAATGTGTCCTTTTGTGTGTTGTTATGTTTGCTATTGTTTTGCTATGTTATGGAAATGGTTACTGTAGTGTTTGAATTGCATCCTTGTTTTTTTACGTTGTAACCCGCTTTGAGGATTATTATTTTTAAAAAATTGGAAAAGCAACATACAAATAAAATGAATGAATGAATACATGTTTGGATATGTGTTAAGCCTCCTAAATGCAATTCCGGAATCATTATTTTCCTTAACTAGCAGAACGGGGAGGAGAATAGCCCCCAAACAAGAATTGAAAATCTTGTTTGGGGGCCATCTTTCAGATCCACTTAGCCCATTCATATTATGCTACGTTACTTATAATATGTGCCAATTGTGGGCAAATGGCAGTTCCTCTACAACACAGGTGTCAAACACAAGGCCCGCGGGCCAAATGCGGCCCGCCAGACCTCGTCATGTGGCCCGTGTAGCCTCCGCCGGCCGCCAGCCTTGCTCCAACTCCTGGGCTGCAGGTTGCCACCACCGCCTCCTCCTCCTCCTGCTTTTGCGGCCTCCCCTCCTTCCCTTCCCCACGCGCTTGTTTTTAAAGTTTATTTCACAGAGCCGGCAGAGCCCACTAGGGGCGCTCCGCGTCCTTGCAGCCTCGCTCTCTGGCTCCCTCCCTCCCTCCCTCGCCGGAGCGAGCGAGCATCTTGCGGTGCTCTTCTTCGGCGCGGCTGAACTTTTCCTCAACTCTTTCGCCGCCTCGGCTGAAGTTCACCAGCGATCCTTCCCCGCCCCCCTCCCTCCCTCTCTCTCTCGCCGCCACCCTGGCAGACAAACACACAAACAGCGCCGGGCACAGCCAAGCCAAGCCAGGGAGCAGAGCCGGGACTTCTCCCCTCCCCCCCTACGCTCCCCGTGTCGGAGGCGAGGAAGTGGGGAGAAAAGAGAGAGGAGAGAAACCCAACGTGCCGCCGCCGCCGCGCACCATCTCTCTCTCTCTCCAGCAAACCAGCCGCGAGGTGGATGGACGTTGGGCAGCTGAGGCTCTCGGGCGCCAGTTCTGCGCCGGGGGCGGGCCGGATCTGTGGGGCCAGTGGCTGCCCCCCACCCTCCCCGCCCCTCCACCCAGAGCGGAGCCCTCTCCATCCCACCCCACGGACCCACATCTTTCCCGGACGCCTAGCAGGGCAGAGAAGGGAGCGCGCAACAGAAAGAGCGATTGCACCTACTTGCGGCCAGTTTCCTCGCTCTGCCTTTGGATCGCATTGCTGCCAAATCCCACGGATGTTGCTTGGATGGTTGCTTGGGGTGGGGGGGATATCTGGGGTCGGGGTGGGGGGTGGGGAGGGAAATCAATGGAGGGGCTTTCCCCCCCCTCTCTCTTTCTCTCCGTTTTTCCCACCCTTCCTGCTTCCCCCAACTTTTCTTTCTCTCTTTCTCACTCACTCTGTTTCTCTCTCTCTCTCCCAACCCCAAAGCTTGCTATCTTCTCCAGCATTGTCAGTTTGGACACCTTCGCACATGCGCAAGGGCGGCTTCTCCCTCTCGCTCTCCTCTCGCTCGCCCTCCCCACGCAACTCACCCCCCCCTTTCAACATCTCCCGGGCGCCGCAAAAAAAAAAAAAAAGTTTGGAGCAATCTTTCACTTTTGGATTTAGGGATCTTGGGCAGAAGATCGCAGGAAAGAGGCTAAGGCGCGGGGCGGGGTGGTGGAGATCTCTCTTTTGCTCGCTTGGGAAAATCTAAGCTAGGGAGAGAAAACCAATTGACATAAGCGCCCATGCAGACTTTTAAGAGAGGGAGGGAGATGCCGGATGATGAGCTGATACGACCTGCGATTTATTAATTGTGGACGGCGATTCTTCTTTGTGCACCCTTGGCCGGTGCACTCCCCCCCAAACACACACACTTTTCTCATCAGCACAACCATTATTTCGCAGGGCGACCCTAGGAATGAGTAAAGCGGCGCTTATGTGCAGTGGACCAACCCGGCTCCCCCATCGCTGCGAGGCAGCCTCAAGGGCGCACCTGGAGGTCCCGGCAGGTGTGCTGCTGCTGCCTCCGCCGTCTGCATGGGGAGCCTCTCTTTTTTCGCAGGTGCAGCCATCGGGGATTTTGCAAAGAGGCAGGTCACCTAGCTTTCCCATACACACACACACACACACACACGCTTTTCCTCTCCGCCAACCCAGAATCCTTGAGAACGAGCTCTAGCAGGGGTGCCAAATTGAGTAAAATAGGAGGGGGGGGGCGGCTCAGGTAAACCCCACCCTGCATAATCACAAGATGCGGCTCGCGCACACCAACCATTGATTTTAATGGCAATGCCCATCCATTTTGCAGGGGCCCAGCCCCCTCAATATTTTGTATGTTTAAAAAAAATATTACTGTTACCAAAAATCATTTTTCAATAAATTGTACAATAATTGTACATTTGAATATCTACTTGCCATTATTCTGACTATGTTTCTGCTTTCAGAGCTAGTTATTACTTACATTATTACAAAAAACAGTAATAATTGAATGCAGTGACAATAATTTATGATAATAAAGAGTGGACACATAGTCCTACAGATACAACCGGCCCTTTGAGGGTGACCAAACTGCTGATGCGGCCCCCGATGAATTTGAGTTTGACACCCCTGCTCTACAAGATCATCACTTCACCATTTTGTAATCAGCACAGTTGGAAGTATGTCCTAAAACCAGTCTTTGGTATTGACTAAAGTAGACATTTCATTCTGATCACACACCATAAAATGGAGAATACCGTTGACAGAGGATGAATAAAGTAAAATAAATAGAAAGCTTTACATGATCCCATTTATTTTGTCTAAAGAAAGTTGTCTGAAATCTGAGTGTGTAAGTAGTAAACACAGCCACACATCAGGTTTGTGCTGTCATTTTGACAAACATGAGCAGCTGGTGTTGTTATCAGTTTCACTGGGGCACCAGGGTGAATATCACAGTCTGTTTGACACCTTGCAATGCTTTGGGTGTCAGAACATATTTGTTGAGAAGCACAACATATTTTGAAGCCTTTTTTTTCTATTCCTGGGATCACTTTTTCTTCTGCTATATATATCTTTTTTTAAAAAATCTCTCTCTCTCTCTCTCTCTCTCTCTCTCTCTCTCTCTCTCTCTCTCTCTCCTCCCTCTCCCCCTTGCTCTCTCTTTCATACTCTACATTTCTGTGATGCACTAGATAGGGTAAAACATTTTAGGGCAGATAACATAGGATACCAGTAGCATGGTGCTGTGGTCTAAACCACTGAGCCTCTTGGGCTTGCTGATCAGAAGGTCAGCGGTTTGAATCCGTTTGACGGTGGTGAGCTCCCATTGTTCTGTCCCAGCTCCTGCCAACCTAGCAGTTCGAAAACACGCCAGTGCAAGTAGATAAATAGGTACTGCTGCGGCGGGAAGGTGAACAGCATTTCTGTGTGCTCCGGCTTTCGTCACAGTGTTCTGTTGCACGAGAAGCAGTTTAGTCATGCTGGCCTGGCCACATGACCCGGAAGGCTGTCTGTGGACAAATGCCGGCTCCTTTGGCCTGAAGTGAGATGAGCGCCACACCTCATAGTCATCTTTGACTGGACTTAACCATCCAGGGGTCCTTTACCTTTACCTTTTACCAGTAGTTTTGACAACACTTTCATAAGCTAAGTTACATAAATGCCTTTTTGCATCAACATGTGAAATTGACAACTTTCTCTTGACCTCTATATCTACTCTCTCACCTTCTGGATCTACCTTGCCAACCTTCCTGCTTTCCTTCCTGCCTGCCTTCCTAGTACCTTTAGAGAAACATTTTACCCCTCCTCAATTGCTTTTTCAAGGCCCTTTGAAAAAGCACCCCCTGACTATTGGCTCTGCTGGCTGGGGTTGGTGGTAGACCAAAACATCTGGAGAACACTGGGTTGAGGAAGGCTGATCTAGCATAACTTGAAGAAACATGCAGTGAAAATAACTCAGTTCTTTACCTGCTGATCTTCTGGTATCCATGAATGGAGGTGGTTAAAAAGAAGAAGAAGAATCAGAGACAGTATCTTTGCACATAGAGGTAGCTTAATCAGATGATGTGAAAGATGGTATTTTCCCTTTCTATGGACCACTAATTTCAACTTTTCTTTCCTGGTCTTTTTGTTCCTTCTCTATAAAAATGGATGCCATTCGGAAGTCCTTGTGTGAAGGAAATGATCACTCCAGCACTTTGAGTATAAAGCCCAGGTACTGCGCTGGTCAGCGCCAGTCCTTCTTGTGTTGCTCAGTGCTATTGGGAGATTAGCTCCACCAAAGCTGTTATTATTTGGTTGTGTCCCATGAGTGTGCCAGTCTTCTCAATGTGGTTTACTTATTATGTACAACAAGGCAACACAAATGCAAACCACAGAAATGTATGAATGGGGGGGGGGGGAGAGTAGAATCAGATAGCACTGGATAATCAAAAGTAAATATCCAACAAAAGGGGAACAGTGTGCTTTGAGGTTTCAGATACTTCCATTTAGATTGCTTTTTATTGGTGCTGATAACTACATTAGAAAGCTACAGCAAGATAATATTCATCATTATTTGTCCTTTATGGCAGCTTTTTGCTCCTATTCTTTTTTCCCCCCTTCAAAAAAGAGTTTTATTCCCACTTGCATGCCATGCTGGAATAACTTGGTTTCTTAAACAAAGTTTTGTGATTTGGGTTTTTTTCTTTTCTTAAGAAAATATTAGTATGTTGTTAAGGAAGGGGAAAAAAGTACCAAAGGTGATTGAGCCATTTTTTTAAAAGCAGTTTAAAATCATACAACAGCAAACCTGGGAGCCTTGGCCCATGGGCTGCCATGTTTGTTTTGCAAGTGCAATTTAGATATGACTCTGGATTCCAAAATGGCTTATAGCTAATTATCTGTTTTGCTGAATGGGATTTAATTGGGAAGTGGCAAGGTGAGCGATATTTGTTGACCACAAGGAATTAGAGAAGGAAAGTGGAATCCTCGCAGCTTCAGGATTTCCTTAGTCATGGAGAATTGGCTGTGCTATTCCCAGAATCAGTGGTGCTGCTGGAGCATTGCAAAAACAACATTGCAAAAATAACAAATCCAGCTCCTAAGAAACTAAAGAACAATGGTCGGCGTTGTTCTGTGCAGACTAGACTGTATTAGATAGGAAAATTAAACAAATGGTTACTCTTTGAAAGCGGGTGGTGGTAGAAACACATTTCATGTATTTGACTTTAAATATTTGTCTATTTAACAAGTGCATATCCCCCATCTTTTTGGAAGCCTTCTGATAAGGCACCTCATATATATTTATATGTACCAGTGTGAGTAAAACTGGTATTTTGGGGGGGGGGGGTCTGATTCCTGGTTGGTTACATTACTAAATAATATAGTTACCATCATGGTGTATAATCTAAGACTCAGCTACATTACTAAAGAAACAACGATTTGAATGCACTATAAACATGCAACACCAGATGGTGCCAGAGAGCAGGAAATTTTAAAACACAATTTTCCCTAGAGGTTTTTTTTCTTTTGTTATAAGTCCCAGGGTGGTCACTAATGAAAGTCAGTATTGAACATGGTCAGGGCAAAGTCAGGTTCAAATGTCCATTCATTCGAGTAAGCTCACTGTGGGAGCTTGGGATAGTCCTTGTCTCTCCTTGTCCCAGATGAAACTGGGACCAAAAATAGACAATGAAGGGCCAGGGGTGGGACTCTGCACTTCCTGCCTTTTTTGATCTTCCCCTTACAGCCAGTGTGGTGTATTGGTTAGAGTGCTGGACTAGGACCTGGGAGACCAGGGCTTAAATCCCCACATGGCCATGAAACTCACTGGGTGGCCTTGGGCAGGTTGCTGCCTCTTAGTCTATACTGGGAATTAAATGAGGAAATGGAGAACCATCTACACCACCTTGAGCTCCTTGGAGGAAAAGGTGGGATAGAAATGCTACAAACACGCAAGCAAACAAATAGTTACTGTACCGCCTTTCCACACACAATCGATAAACAGTGAGGAATGGGTCTAATGAAGAAGAGGAGGAGGAGGAGGAGGAAGAAGAAGAAGAAGAAGAAGAAGAAGAGTTTGGATTTGATATCCCGCTTTATCATTACCCGAAGGACTCTCAAAGCGGCTGACATTCTCCTTTCCCTTCCTCCCCCACAACAAACACTCTGTGAGGTGAGTGGGGCTGAGAGACTTCAAAGAAGTGTGACTAGCCCAAGGTCACCCAGCAACTGCATGTGGAGGAGCGGAGACTAAAAAAGCCAATGCAATTCTGGGCTGCATCAATAGGAGTATAGCATCTAGATCAAGGGAAGTAATAGTACCACTGTATTCCGCTCTGGTCAGACCCCACCTGGAATACTGTGTCCAGTTCTGGGCACCACAGTTCAAGAAGGATATTGACAAGCTGGAACGTGTCCAGAGGAGGGCAACCAAAATGGTCAAAGGCCTGGAAACGATGCCTTATGAGGAACGGCTTAGGGAGCTGGGTATGTTTAGCCTGGAGAAGAGAAGGTTAAGGGGTGATATGATAGCCATGTTCAAATATATAAAAGGATGTCATATAGAGGAGGGAGAAAGGTTGTTTTCTGCTGCTCCAGAGAAGCGGACACGGAGCAATGGATTCAAACTACAAGAAAGAAGATTCCACCTAAACATTAGGAAGAACTTCCTGACAGTAAGAGCTGTTCGACAGTGGAATTTGCTGCCAAGGAGTGTGGTGGAGTCTCCTTCTTTGGAGGTCTTTAAGCAGAGGCTTGACAGCCACCTGTCAGGAATGCTTTGATGGTGTTTCCTGCTTGGCAGGGGGTTGGACTGGATGGCCCTTGTGGTCTCTTCCAACTCTATGATTCTGTGATTCTGTGATTCTGTGGAGACACGAACCAGGTTCACCAGATTACAAGTCTACCGCTCTTAACCACTACACCACACCGGCTCATGAAATGAAATTAAATTAATACACCCCCTTTTTAAAGGGCACATGTCTTCTAATTACTGTTTAATAACTGTCTAGTTACTAATTACCAGCTGGGGTAAATGTGCAGCGTGAAACAGATCAGAGGCTACCCCAACTTTGCTTGCCTACATACTGAACACTGCCTCGTGCATTCTGGACATATTGCTTGAATGTATTCAGAGAGGGAGTGCTGGGGAAGAATAAATAGTTGTGCTATATACCCAAAAGCTGCTGCTGAGCTCTGCTAACGGTGAGATGCTGGTCTTTCATCCTGAGAAAGATGCAGTACTGAAAGTTGTTCAGCACATTAAATAAAAAAGAAAAAAAGAAAAGAAGAAGAAGTTTTATTACAGTCTGAAACACTAGCTGTTAAACAAGATTCAGACTATCGCCAATACGCCCTAGGGGATAATTCCACCCTGACTGCAGGAGGAAAAGTTAGATAGCCAAAATAGTTCGTTTCCATTCCTAACATGTATCATTTTACAATATTACTTCTGCTATGCTGGTCACTTAAAACAATTCCTTCCTTCTAAGAAATATATAAAAATAAAAATAAAAAAAATTGTCCAGTAGCACCTTAGAGACCAACTAATTTGTTCTTGGTATGAGCTTTTGTGTGCATTGCCCTGTGTCTGAGGATCTGCACATGCTCCTTGCGGGCGACACAGGGCCATGCACACAAACGCTCATACCAAGAACAAACTTAGTTGGTCTCTAAGGTGCTACTGGACAAATTTTTTATTTTTATTTTTATATATTTCTACTGCATCAGACCAACACGGCTACCTACCTGAATCTTCGTTCTAAGATCGCACTCCACCTTTAGAATATTGTTTCCCAAAGTGTGGTATACGTACCCACAAGGGTACATGAAAGGGATTTCAAGAGTACATAGCATAATTTGTATTTCACTTTATCTTAATACAACTTTTATTATAACATGTGGAAAGTGCTGTTTGTGAAATCTTTTCCTGTTTGCTCCCCCCGCCCTGCAAATATACATCATACATGCTGTCTTTACCACTTGGTAAAGATTTTGCCACATCTAATGACACTAAGAGTCCAATTTAAAAACAAGAACAGAGATATAACAGTTACGACAAATACCCAGCCCTAAATTCACCAATTCAGAAGAACTAAGTGATCATTATACAGTTTAGTCACTAGGTGGCAATATTATTAGCAGCAGCTTGGACTGAGCCAGGAGTTTCCTTTTATTCTTGATCTCTTCCTTTGAAGACAATAAAGAATATCAACCTGACTGATGCTCATTAAGCCTTCTGTAATACAGCATCAGTTTAACAAATCCTTGAAAGAACGAGCAAAATGCTATTTTATTTTAATTTCCTTTTTTGCAATAGAAGCCTGCAGTTTTTGTAATCTTGCAGCATAACCTTAAAAAAAACCCCAAAGTTACTTTGTCCCCCCTGAGACTCCTGATGAAGTAAGGAAGTGTGTAAGTTTATTTTGCTATGCTATGGGAAAAGAGGCCGACAGCATTGATCAATATTTTGCTAAAGAGGACAATAAGCAGGACCATGAGAATTCCTTTGTCAAATTTAATTCACATTCTCTTCCCAACTGGGATGTGGTTTGTGAAAGTGTTTGCTTCTATCAAACTTGGAGAAGCTGGGATGAGGCGGGGCCATTGATTAAAGAGAGAAAGAGAGAGAAACACCTTAGAGTAGTCTTTGCATTTCTAGACAAAAGCTTTCTTCTTTGAGCGAATGAGAGTCTGATAGAGAAGTAAATCTTTGCAAGGTTATACAGATGGCAAAAGGGGCAGCGGCTACTTGATTGCAGTTTTGAAGATATAGCTTTGTCTTTAATCATCAGCCATTTTAAAAATAAATAAATACAAATTCCCTTCTTAACTGGAAAAGCAGCACAAAAGCTCAGAAAAAGCAATCCAGCCATTTTGAAAACACATTGCAGTAAGGAGCATCTCCATATACAAGAAGGGGAAAGATCCAAAACATTAGAGGTCTTTGACCAGACAGAGGACCCCAGTGTTGTATTTTGTTCTATAATGATGGTGAGTAAAATAAATGATATTTTTTCTTAGGCTATATGGGGAAATAAACCTGGGAAATGTTCAGTGGGGGGGGGGAATCTTAATTTTAAACGGTATTCAGAAGCAGGTATCACCATTATCTTAGAGGAAACCTGTCTAGAATATCAGAATCATCCTAGTCTGACTCAATCAGGTGTCATTCTGCATTGTCCAGGAGGTAAATGGGACATGAACTACTCATGGAAGTTGGGGTTCCATGCATTGAAGAAGGAGCAGGGCTCTTTCCTACTTACTTGCCCCTTTAACACCCAGGGTGGGGAAGTCTTTGCATGTAGTTCTCAGAATTCCTTGGGAAGAAGGATTGGTTGATAAACTACTCTGGAAGCTGTTGCTCTGTGAGGGGAATAGGGATCTTCTAACCACTCTTGGCACCGTCACAGGTCCCAGGATTCTTTGGGGGAAGCCGTGACCCTTAAAATGGTATAACAGTGGTGTACATACATGGCACAGATGTGATCTGTGTTCTGACAGTAGCTTGTGAGAGTCACAAGGCACAATATCAAGAACATACAGTCTTATGCACATCTATTGGGGAGCAAGACACATCAGTTTTGATGGACCTTTGGAGTGCTGTAGCTCAGTGGAAGGGACCCAGGTGGCGCTGTGGGTTAAACCACAGAACCTAGGGCTTGCTGATAAGAAGGTCGGCAGTTCGAATTCCTGCGACGGGGTGAGCTCCCGTTGCTCGGTCCCAGCTCCTTCCCACCTAGCAGTTCGAAAGCACGTCAAAGTGCAAGTAGATAAATAGGAACTGCTCTGGAGGGAAGGTAAACGGCGTTTCCGTGCGCTGCTCTGGTTCACCAGAAGCTGCTTTGTCATGCTGGCCACATGACCCGGAAGCTGTACGCCAGCTCTCGGCCAATAAAGCGAGATGAGCGCCGCAACCCCAGAGTCGGACACGACTGGACCTAATGGTCAGGGGTCCCTTTACCTTTACCTAGCTCAGTGGAAGAGCATCTACTTTGTATGCAGGTGGTCTCAGGTTCACTCCCCAGAATCACCAACATGGACTGGCGGAGGCCCCATTCTGAAACCCTGGAAAACCACTGCCAGCCTGTGCAAACAATATTGAGCTAGATAGACTACTGGTCTGTCTCAGAATAAGGCACCTTCCTATGTTCCAGGATCACTATGGTGCCAAAGAAGGTTGTGGCCATTTCAAAACTATATTCTGCTTATTTTGTTTCAGTTCACATTACCCAATCTATTATCTTTAAGCAGAGGCTTGACAGCCATCTGTCAAGAATGCTTTGATGGTGTTCCTGCTTGGCAGGGGGTTGGACTGGATGGCCCTTGTGGTCTCTTCCAACTCTATGATTCTATGATTCTATGATCTTTAATCATGTAGCAACAAGCTAGCATTCTTCCTGCATTAGAGGCTTTGAAGGTCAAACACTTGAAATCTCTCACACCATCCACCCCCCTCTCATTCTGACTGCTTGCTATGCTGATCTTAGACACATCTCATTTTTTTTAAAAAAAAATATTTTTTATTGATTTTTCATAAAGTTATACAATTGCCATAACCATTCCAAAACATGAAAATAAAGAAGATTCTTTCGAACCTTCAGACCTCCTTCCCTCCCTCCCTCCCTCCATGGGTTCCATTTCGAAAAATTTAATCTTTTTTCCTGCATCTTTTACCATTATCTGTCTATTATATAATCATATTAACCAAAGTTCATTTCACTTTTCAAGTGTCATTGTATCCCTGCCAATGATTTCAGCTGTTTACAGTGGTCTTTTAAATATATTACAAAATTATTCTAGTCTTTTAAGAATACTTGGTCTTCCTGGTTTCTGAGCTTTCCCATCAATTTCGCCATTTCTGCATATTCCATCAGCTTGGTCTGCCACTCTTCTCTGGTCGGTACTTCTTTCTCCTTCTTTCCATCACTGGGCTAGAAGCATTCTTCCTGTAGTCGTTGCATACATAAACAGTCTTTTATTTTCCTTTGGTAGTTCCTCACCTATTATACCTAACAGAAAAGCCTCTGGTTTAAACATTTCCTTTAATTCATTATATATCATTTCCCAGAAAGCTTTTACCACCCCACAGGACCACCACATATGATAAAAGGTACCTTCTTTCCTTTTAGATTTCCAGCACAGATTTGAGCTGGTTCTATACATTTTTGCAATTTTACTCGGAGTCAGGTACCAACGATACATGATCTTAGATGCATCTCATGACTCCCAGAATGTGTACAGATAAGACAAAGGGTCCTTTGTTGTAAGATCACCCACAACTCTTGCATCTGACCAGCTGTTCACATAAAACATTTCAACAACCTTTTCGAGTGAATGATTTGAACACTCCATGTCTTTCTTTTTGCGATGTTAAAGGAATGGCCTTCCTTGTGCTCTTCTTGCCAAGAGAGTCCCTAAAGCCAGGTAGTCTAGGCCCTCTGATCTCACAGCAGGTCTTTGTTGTTGCTGCAACTGCATCAGCTACCCAAGCGCCACGGCCTTTGTTGCCGTACCTCCTGCTCTGATATCCTGGCATGTCATACCATTGGGAGACATGAATTACGGAGCTGTGTGCTTTGGGGCAAGAGGCACAACTCTGATCCCGAAATCAAAATACAAGGGATAGGCTTTGTCTGTAGTTTAAAAACGTGTAAGATTTTTGAGAGAAAATAAAACAAATTTTCTGTTCACATCACAACTCAGAGGCAGGTAGAAGGTACAGGATATTACCTTGGTCGGAAATTGATTCTTGAAATTCATTTTACAAAAATGATCCGTTAACCTAAAAGCAGTGTGTGAATTCCATTGCAGAACCAACCAAGATTGCGGTTTAATGGGGTAGATTTGATCTGAGGGATTTTGCAAAGTTTCCAGTGGGTACAAGTTGCACTTAAGTAGCTGGAGCCCCTTTATGGAAATGCTTTGGAACATAATCCATGAGGATGTTGCAGTGCACATGCCCAGATGACATTAAACCCTAGTGTCATTCCCATTCCCATCAGCAGGACTTGCAGAACTTTATGGTGAATTGTGCTGTCAGTCTTGAAGTGAGACGGCAGTGAGCTTCGTGTAGGGAGACAGGTCTTTCCCCTTTCTTTCGTGTTTGTGCTGCCCTGCCAAAATAGCAATGTCACTTCCCTCAAGGCGCTCATAAGATATCCTTCCCTCCATTTTATCCTCACAAAAACACTGTGAGAGAAGTGAGAATACGGTGGCTGGCCTAACGTCACCCAGTGTGAGCTTCATGGCTGTTACGTGGTTTAAAGGCTGGGTTGTCTGGATATCGGAAATCCAATAAAATGGGAATGAGGAACATGTGGTCCTTCAGATATAGTTTGACTCCAATTTTCCTCTACTCCAGGCTGCATAGTCAGTAGTCAGGGATAATAGGAACTGCAGTCCAACACAGAATCATAGAATTGGAAGAGACCCCAAGGGTCATCTAGTTTAGGGTTGCCATATGTCTGGGGAAACCCAAACATTTCCTCTTTTGGGGGGCCAACATGCCCATCCAGGTGGATTTTTACATTTTTAAGGAAATGTCGGGGCGGGGTGGGGTGGTCTCAGGCTGCTCTTCACGCCGTAGCTGCTGCCAGCCTGAGCCAGGGAAAGGGGCATGCCTGCGTGCCCACACATCTCTTTTCCCAACTCAGGCTGGCAGTGACTTAGGCTGTCCTCTTTTTTTGCTCTTCAAGATATGGCAGCCGTAATCTAGTTGAAACCCCCTGCAATGCAGGAACCCTGCACACAGCCATCCCTGGGTGGGCTCAAACCACCAACCTTATGGTTAACAGCTGGATGAACTTGACCCATGGGACCCCAGGCTTCATCTAGAGGTCTGCTGGTGCTCCAGCCCTGAAATGAAATAATGGGAGGGGGGGCAGCGGTATGCATACCCCTAATTTTTTTGTGAATCTAAGTTTTGTGGGAGATGAGTGGGAATATGGATGAGGGAATATTGTTTAACATTTCCTATCCCAGCTTGTGTTAACAAGCTCCAAACTAGCAGAGATTCTCATCCCCAATTAAACACAGCAAAACGTGGCGATCAAGTTCGTTTGAACTTCTATAACAAGGCAGATTCCTGGCATATTTCCCCTGGTTCCCCCTTAAAAGTAAATACACGACACATAGCTCTTTAAAAGTAAAAAGGTTTACTCACAGACATTTCCAAGGTTCTACAAGTCTCAGAAAGGCAGGCTAGCTTAGATTAAATGTATATACATGTGGAGACTCTCCTTAAGGGAGGAGGCTCCATCTGGGCCCTCTTGGCTGGAAGCCAAGAGTGCATCTTCTCTTGAGATGTTGCATGTTCGAAGATCCGATGAGGAAGAGGGTGGAATGGCTGCTCACCTGTGACTTTGAGTAACTACAGGTAAGGCCACTCCCACCTCTGGTCACACAGAGGAAGTGGTCTCAGTCCAGGTACAGGAAACTCTAACTGGAGGACTGAGACCCCTTGTGTACATTCTAGGAATGTTGTGATTGACTGCACCAGTGTTATACATCCCACAAGTTTGGCCTCGTTGAGGGGCAGTATTTCAATATGAGTAGGAAAATGAGAGTACCCCTAAACCTTTTTTTTTTTTAAAAGAAAAAAGCACTGATTATAAGGATACATTTTTAGCAACATAGGAATTTCATCTCTTATACCAAAAGCAAGTACTTAAAAACATTTGTATCTTCTGAACTTCCCAGGTTCCCAAGGAAAAAAAGTGCAAGAAAAGTCTTTCAAGGTGTTGTGACAATGAACGTTGGCTTTGAAGCTGACACGAAGCCCTTTTAAAAGGATGAACAACTCACCACCAATGAAAACAAGAACGCTCAGAAGTAATTGTAGACATTTCTGCAGGGAAAAAATCCCCTTCCTCAGCAAAATTAAAATGAGTCTCTCTTGACAGAGATTTCTCTGGGAGTTACAAAAGCCATCGTTATGTTCTCAACAGTTGGCTTCAAACCAGAATGCCGAAACCAACAGACAGCAAGGAAAATGGAAACAAAGCCCTTTAAATTACAGAGAACTTTGAAGGTGTCAGAAGGGTCAAAATGTACTAAGAACAACTATCTACAAGGGCATCTGTGATGTAATTCATTGTTAACTGTTTTGCACCCTGATCAATCCATGGCATACATGTTGTCAAGGCTTCTCCACCCCCCTAGAAAAATAGGTACATTTCACCATGAAGTTGTTACAGTAAGTGTCACACTTTTTAACAACAAAAATAGAGGTGCCGGTACTTCTTACCCTTGAGTACCTCTGAAAAAATGCACTGACTATCATGATAATGTTTTGCGGAAGCAGGACTCACTTCTATGTCTGGAGGCAAAGTGGAAGTTCTAGATTGTGTTGTCAACAGCAGCATGGATAGTCAGTTGAAATGCAAGTTCAATGAGGCATCTTCACATGCCAAGCCAAGTGGCCCTCCATGCTGTTTTGACTATTTGTGTCATTGTTGTAAACAAAATATGCCCTAATTCCCTTATGGGGTACACAAGAGCCCTTTTGGAGTCCTTTGTAGGTTCTCCATCTTTGTAGGAGAAAATAACAGAGACCAACCAGAGAATATTGAGAAGCAAAGCAGCTAGTAAGCCTGATCTTTATTAAAGCTGTTGCAACAGTGTGTTCCCCTCACACACAGGAGATTGGGGGAGGACCCAGAACAAAGGTGTGCCTGCCCTTATATAGACATTTAAATTGCCCACCCTGGAGTCCAAGACCACCCCCAGAAACATCATACATACATCACAGAAGGGGTGTAGCCCAAGACCACCACCCCAGATACATCATACCTACATCACAGAAAAGGCAGTCTACAACAGAAATCTGAGTGTGTTGTTTATCTCCTGTCTGCCAGGTTATCTGATAATGCCTTATCTGATTGCCTTTCCTGGTAGTCTGGCCATTCCTTTGAGATGGTAATCACTTAATTCCTGAGACAATGGGAAGGTTCCCTCACCCCCTCCCTCCCTCCTGGCAGAGAAACATTTGGTCAGTTTGGGAGTCAAAATGGTTTCAGGATTGTCTTCCTTTGCTGCTTCAGACATGTGGTTTATATATTTATGTACGTGTTTGCTTGGTACATTTATTAACATTTATTATATATATAAGACCTTACATTTTTTTATTACACGTGTACTAGCACCAATCCTTTTTGTTTTTTTCATATGGGCAGTCACAGTTTGCAAGTCCATCACACCACCTTTTGCATTCTACCACCTCAGCATTTATTTATTTTTTGGTCACCGTGGGAATCCCTTGCAGACAACCACCCTGCCTGGAGACAGACAGGTTGTGTATCTACAGCAGTGACCAGAGGAAGAATGACCACTGAGATGAGCGCAGAGAGAAGAAACACCCTGGTGCATCTGCAGCAGCACAACCGGGCCCCTTCATCTGCCCCAGCTGCAACAAAACATGTCTCTCCTGTATCGGTCTCTACAGCCACAGCAGGCACTGTGAATCTCCAATGGTTTAACTTCATCCCCAAAGGTGCACTCCTCTGTTGTCTCCTGAAGCAAATGGATGCCAACAACAACAGGTTAATCAATGGCTGGAGCAACACATTCAGAATTCAGGCGACAAGTTGCTGAGGTGGTAAAATGGACTGTGACACTCTAACAATGTTTCTTTCATGTAGTGGGAATTTTTCCTAGGTAAGGCTGCAGCAGTCATGATCCCAGTTATCTGGGAGTAAGCCCCACTGAATTTGATAGGACTTAGGATCCTGGGAATCACCACAGAGCTACAGTTCCCAGCACCCTGAACAAACTACAGTTCCCATGAATTTTTGGGAAGTGCTTAAATGTGCTTTAAATATATGGTCATGGTTAGGATTGTGCTATGTAATTCTTGGGGAGTTATTTCCAGTGCAGTAGGGAGGGAACATTTTGAAAGTTCCAAAATTGCCAAGAAGATAGACGGCTGAAACATATTTTTTAAATAAGCTAGTTTTCTGCTTAGAGAAGGAGAGGGTTCATGTTTACAGGCAGGAGCATCAAGCTCATGTACCCTACTTGCAATCTCAAGTGATACAGTCCACTCTAATGCCTTAGGAGTTCACCACTCCATCATTCTGTTGTATATCTAGACCAGGCTAAGTGTCAGAGAACCAGTAATATCCCAAAGGAAGGCTCACAAATGAAATTTATTTTAAACCGGCAGAGTGTCCAACATTTCCCCCCCAAAAACCTCTGAAAATTTCCTATTGTTTTCCTAACACATTGCAATGGTGAAGTTTTTGATTCTGTTGCTTTGAGACTTACCCAGAGATAAAGTTACAAAGTGCACTCTGCCTGCATCTTTTTATCCATATCCTGAAATTCCAAGCATGTGGAAAGGAAACTAAATTATTTCACCCATACTTCACGGCTTCTTTTTCACACCCGTAGAAAGGTACAAACTTCTGCTGTCGACGTAACTGATGACCTTTGCTTCCAAAGGGGATATTGTGGCTTAATATGCCCATAATCTGTAGATAAATAATCCCCAAAGAATACATTTGTGATAAGGGAGGTTTGAAGGCTGAAGTGACAACACTAAACAGATACAGAATGCCTGATATTATGCTCCAGTATGACAGAGAATATATCTCCAGAGTGAGCAGGGCTTGTCAGCTGTGTTTTACGCTCCCGTTGTGGAAAAGATTTTCATTTAACAATATGTATGCCTCAGATACCTATCTGGCGTATACTGTTTTAATGGTCCTAAATAAATCATATAAAGTAAAGAAACTTTGGAAGGTGCAGCCTGCCGTATTGGACATGGTATGTATAAGATTGCAAATATATTATTCCTAGATGCCTAACAAATAACCATTGAGCTGGAATTTTATGTACCTGGAAACTCAATCCAAAATAAACTATCTTCCATGTAAGGGGCATTTTCTCTTTATAGCAGTAAAATACTTGTTTGCTGTATTTACGCTGAAGTTTTCTGCAGGGGATGTATAAAACACTGCGATGGAGGATGGGATGCAGTACCACAAGCGTGCATTTATAATGGGTCAAGAGGCATTGTCCAAACATGGCTCCTCAGCCCACAGCTACAGTATGCCCTGGGTGTTTGGAAACCCATGCATCCCCCTCATACTTCATAAGTCCTTGGCAGAGGCATGGGGATCTGCGTTTCTTCGTGGTCAGCAGATTCTCAGGAGACACCCTGTTCTGGATACTGTCTTTACTGAAGCTGGGGTGGGGAACCTGTGGCCTTTCAAATGTTGCTGGACTACAACTCCCAAAATTGTAGAATGCAAGAACTCTGCCCAGGCAGTAGATCAGTTTTTGAATCTTCAAACAGTTTTAATATTACAGTATTGCAACAAATTCCAGTTGAAATAAATTCCTGTTCCAGGACAAGGCCCTGTTTCGCTAATTCTTCGTCAGCTGGAATGTTAAGAAATCCTACGTTAGAAATAACTCTTATAATATTTATAAATGCTTATATACATTCTACTCTTACGTGAAAACAATACATACATAATTTACATAATGGAAAGTTAACAAAAACAGCTTACCTAAATTTTCATAGTCAAAGTGTACCAATGTGTCTTCTGTGTATACATATAAGCATTTACAAATATTATAAGAGTTATTTCTAACGTAGGATTTCTTAACATTCCAGCTGACGAAGAATTAGCAAAACAGGGCCTTGTCCTGGAACAGGAATTTATTTCAACTGGAATTTGTTGCAATACTGTAATATTAAAACTGTTTGAAGATTAAAAAACTGATCTACTGCCTGGGCAGAGTTCTTGCATTCTACAATTTTGACTGTTGGACTACAACTCCCATCATCCTTCACCATGCTACTGGGAGCTGATGGGAGTAGCAATCCAACCACACAATCTGGGTGGTGGCGCTTCACGTTCCCCATCCTTGCTTTAGCAGGAAACACAGGTATAAATGCAGGAGATACACTACAAAGTGTGAATCGCTCCCAAATCAGTAACCGTATGTGGACATTATATATCTTGTCTTGATTAACATGGGAGAGGGGCTAACCCAGGTAGTTGCCCCCCAGTAATGTGCACTCCCCACCCCCTAGTAAATGTATGTAAAGACCTAAAGACTCCTATGGTTATATGGGTAAAGGCTTCCATAGGATCTGGAAGCCCAAACAATTGACATTCCAGATCCCATGGAAGCCTTCGTCCTCAGACAGTAAAAGCCCAAGAGACATAAATACTGTATGTGCAGACACTGGGCATGGAGCATGTGGCAAGGCTAACCAGTGTAGCTCCACTTCTTGCCCCTGTGTTCATGAAGAAAGGAGCTAAAAGACTCACCTAGGACTTCTGATTTCAGTGGAACTGACTTCCACACAAGGTTGACCTAGGAGCCCACAACTGAAGACCAATATTTTATGACCTGCCATGTTAACCAGCAGCTCAAAGACTCGTGCAAACAGATCCAATGCCAACATGAGGATACAACTTGATCCGTCTTGCTGTTGCAAGGACCCAGCCACCTTGATCTCTTGCACAGCCACACAGCACCATTAAGCAGCTCTGACAGAGTCAGTATGATGTTAGGAGGTTCCAGGGGGTTTGGTGGCCACAAGGGAAATTGCTTGCAGATCTCCCTACAGTTTCCCCAGTTAGAACACCAGTTAAGTTCATGGCATCACTGGATAGAAACTTGAGGAGCCCCATCTAGAGATGAGTAACTGGGAAGAGGAGGAGGCAAAATCAGCATGCCACCTATTGTATCTGAACCTCTTTCTGATCAACTAGATCAGGCAGTGCAAATCATTAAAATGAAATCATTTGAACCCTCTAAAAAAGAGAGGTGCATAGCAATGAATTTCACTTTGCATTTCCTGTTTATCTCGATCACCCAAGACATGTTGAACTAATGGAAGGAATGGCAGGAAGACTGAAAGATCTCATCTCCACAATTTTGGATTTCCAGTCTCATGTTTTATGCTATTGTTCTCTAGCTGTGAGCTAATGCTGGGCATATGCCACCAGCTGATAAGCACAGATAGCAAAATGTTTGCCTGATTCATATAGATATTACTTGAATGACTGATAAGCTCCCAGAAATTGTTTTTACAAGATGGATTACTCCCATTAAATTGATATTTATGACAACACTCTAGATACCTGGCTTGTCGAAATGTATCAGTGGAGCAAATCCTTTATAAGGATTATGTTCTCTCTCTCTCTCTTTTAAGTTTTGAACATTGTTCACACATTTTTACTGGTTTTATCTGAATTAAAGCAAATTCATATGAAAAATACTTGAAAGAATTGCTTTTATCATTTAGATGCCGGTTTTCTCAAGGAAGAAATCTTAAACCAACTAATAATTAAGACTATCTATAAATATCTTTTGTTACAAATACCGGTTTTTGCTGCTTGTTTCCCCTCACACTGGTGTTTTAATTAATTGGACCCAAACCTGTGCCAATCACCCATCTCTAGCAAAGACCGACCAGCCATAGCCCTCACTGCCAACCCAAGAATGGCTGAATGGGCAGCAGCACTGAGGGAAGAGAGGAGGAGAAGTTGAAGCTGCCTTATAAAGGGCCAGGCCCTATTCCTGACACTCTTCCCTATATGGGGATGCTGCATTCTCTCTCCCCCCCATGTCCCACCCCTAAATAGGAGGGGGCAAACACAGTTTCTGTGTTGTGCCATCATTTCTTGATGTGGTCCACTGACTAGAACAGGGGTAGACAACTTGTCCTTTGGATGCTGTTGGACCAAAACTCCCATCAGTCCCTGTCAACATGGCTAATGATCAGAAATAATGGGAGTTTTGTTTCAAAGTTTCTGGTGGGCACTGTGTTGGATACCCATGACCCAGAGATTTGATGGACAAAACATGTTCAAGAATGAGCAATGTATAACATTGGTTATGTTTCTGTTACAGAGAGGCGTGAGCCACAGGCCTACTGCATGATGGTGCTGTGATGCATCCTCACTCTGATTTACATTGTGGCAAAAGAGATGCAGCAAAAGGTTTTTTTGAAACCTAAAGCTGTGCCCAAACTGAACCTAGGAGTTGTTTGCCTGGAAACAGGGTCCGTCCCCCCCTACTCCCAGGAAAGCTGTTCTTCTTCAGTTTTGCTAATGATATTACAAATTCCAGCTCAGGCAGCCAAGCCATGGCAAGCCTCAGGCATACAGACTACAGGAAACAGAGTCATGCCAATGTAGGACAGTGTCGCTGAGGAACGGTGTCCCAACCAACTTATTAATCATGAGATCCAATTTCCCAGAGTCACCTTCTCCTCATATCCATCTCCACATTCAGGGAACTCAGGAACAGCAGGTTTTAAAATACAGCTTTGCAACTGCGCTGCTGGTCCATAGAGAACGATACAGTTTAAATTCTGATTAAATAAATTAAGTCAATCTTTGGGTGGTGGTGCAATCCCATTCATGCCTAATTCTGTTCAAAACCAGGGAGAAAAGACAGTTTCCATGATGAGCGATGTCTGAAGACATCTTAATTGAATCATGTTTTCCAATCAATACTGGAACATCCGTATCTATCAAATGGAGAACGGTGCACAAAGTTCTAAGAATATCCACCTCCTGATCCTCATTTCTGAAAGAATGGAGAACAGAATTTCTTTCTTGGGCTCAGTCACTTTTCATCTTCAGATTCAAAGGGCATTATTTATAATCTTCTTTCTTGAAATTCATAAAAAAGAGCTTAATTCTCCACTGCAGCTTAATATATATATATATTGTCCAATTTTACATTGGGACATAACTGAAATACCCTCTTTTTATCACAATACCTGAGACTGAATGCCCTGAAGAATGAACGCAAAATGGGTTTATTAATTTAGCTGGATCTGTCTAAGGGCAGTGAAGAATTGTAGATGTTACATGGAGGAAATGTGTATGTTCTTCTGATTATTATTATTTTTTTAAAAAAACAACAACTAAGGTCTGGTTGTGGAAGGCTGCCAGTTTGAGTGGAACAGTAGTGGCAATAGAAGCAGCTGCTTAACCCTTTCCATCACTTTCCTGGTCAAAATCTCCCTTCATCACAAGCTGCTTTTCTCTCTCTATTGGCCTCTTCATAGATAGGCTAGCAACTTGAGAATGGGATCTGAGTAGAAAACTATCATGATGGACAAAAAGAATTGAAGGAAAGTTACTGCCATTCAACTAGGTGCCACCCAGCACCCTGAGTTATTGCTCCATATTCAGCTTGCTGCCTTGGACAGGAAGTTGCCAAATTAAGGACCACCCATTTGAAACTTGGATGCTTGAGTTCTCTTTCCTATGTCTAATACCTACCATCCATTTAAAACCCTATAAAGAGTCGCTTCATCTCTTCCACGGCCCTTCCAGAAAACAAACAAAGTTGGACGCTGTATAATGGATGACACACAGATGCTTAACTACTGCCCTGCGTGGCCTGAGATGAAATGTGCCAAGCAATCAAGTAATGGCTTGGAAGGGAGTTGTTTAATTACTTGCAAGATATGACTGAGTAAGCCGCAGCAGATGCTAATCACAGTTGAGTTTATTTATTAGGGACTCGTGGACATTGATTGAATTGGTACTCTTCTTCTGATTTCTTCCGGGAGAATTTAAAACATTGGGGCCTACCTCTTATGTGATTAAAATACCCGTGCAAAAGAAAAGGTCGTCATTAGAAAGGTCACTTTGAGATACTGGATATTAGGCCGGGATGAGGGCCCGGTCGACATGAGGCATCTGTAATCACTGTGCATGACTAGCCTAATGTAATTATACTTTAGTACTTAGACAGAGCTCTGCACAAAGATTAACTTCAGGGTCCTGTGCAAGGGAGAAAAGCATTTAGTGGTTACCACTTATCAGGTAAGGAAACGTTGTACCAAAAGTGAAGGGGGCTGGGGAGATATACAATGTGTGCGTATGGACAAAAAACATTTCGGTGGAATCTTCGAACTCCTCTTGATAAGTGCAGCAAAATGTTGAGGTAAGGAATGCTCCTGTTCAGCTTTCCAGCCAGTCAGCAATAAACTTTTTTTAGGGTACTCCATTCCACCTCTATCCCAGTTTTACTCCCTAACCCATCAACAGATGCTGTGTTTTTCTCAGTCTTCATGAGATACTTTATTGTGGGGGTGGAGGGGGGTGTCTCCAACCTTGCATTTTTTTGTTTGCACCTCTGCAAAAACTGGATTTCCCCCAACCCTTCTGATACTTCCTTCTTGTCATGGATGATGCCATTTTGCCTACCTAAGTGCCAGCACTGGGACAAGTGAGATTACCTTTAGACAAATCAAATCACTGAAAATCACAAGTGGAGTAACAAATAGCAAATAACATGGAATGATATATAGAGGTTACTATTAATATATGTACTGTATATGATGATAAAATGTTGCTGAGAACACTAAGGGCTCATCCACACTTTATTTTGTGCCACATTTCTAGATTTCCAGGTCCGCTGCTTTTCCTGGGAAAACCCATGCTTTACTGCTGAACTGGAGCAAACAGCAATCGGGTTTTCCAAGGATTGCTGTTTGCTCGGATACAGCAGGAAAATGTGGGTTTTCCTAGGGGAAAGGGCGGAAGGAAGGAAGGAAGGAAGGAAGGAAGGAAGGAAGGAAGGAAGGAAGGAAGGAAGGAAGGAACTGCTAGGGCCTGGAAATCCTGGACCTGTGCCTCGAAAACGTGGCACAAATGGGAGCACGCAACAGATTTCTAGAAATATTCAGGGACTATCATCCCCACTCTCATAATAGGGGTACAATTGCCCCCACTCCCCTTCCTCAAGAAAGGCTTGGAATATTGACTCCCATAGGGAAAGGGTTGAGGGGGGGCATTTGGGGGCTTGAGGGCCACTGGAAAGAGGGTTGAAGGGAGACTTTATAAGCCTGCTCCTCCCCTGAGCTCTTCCTCCATGCACACTTGGCTGCATCCTCCCTACATCCCTATATGCAGCGTGGGATTTTGCTAAACACCTGTTAGATAGGGCTAAGAATGATTTTTTTAAAAAAAGGATTCCTTGATTTGCCTTAGGATCCATCCCCTTTTCACACTTGGCGGAATGAATTAGATTGGCATTTGGGAGTGGTTTGGTTGCTCTTACAGTATTGAGTCTGGGCAGGTGAGGAACATTATATATACTGAGGCATTGTTTGTTAAAGGCAGTGTTCAGGGATCTGCCAGCACAGTATGCCTGGCTGGACTTGGGGGCAGTGGGTGCATGCTGGACAGCGCAGCCTACCCAAGACTAACTTAGCAAAGAGGGAGGGAGTTCCTTCCCGTTCTTTGTTGGAGAGCAAGAGACTGCTGTGTCACATGCCCAGGGATCTGGAGAAATGCTTCCCAACTGGAATGAGCTATACTGAATTTGGTTGATTTGGTTTGCAGTTCCTCCATGCTGTTATTAATTACAGTATTAATTACTAATTAATTAATTATTAATTGCAGTATTAATTACTCCAGTGTTTTGTCTCATGAGTCACCTTTGCAGGGGTGTGGGGGCAAATCGGGAGTTGAAACATCACATAACTAAATTTAATTAGGCAAGTTGCACTCTTTTCACTTTAGTCCACCACTTGTAATATGAGAATAATCATAGTCACCAGCATTAAATTGTAAGGATGCGTGTGATGGTGTGTGTGTGTGTGTGTGTGTGTGTGTGTGTGTGTGTGAAGTGGCTTGAGAAACTAAGGAAAATGCAATTATTATTATTATTAGTAGTAGTAGTAGTAGCAGCAGCAGCAGCAGCAGCAACCACAGATAATTTGCAAAATATTGATTTAGCTTCAAAGATTCATATAGCTTAATAAAAAGGAGAGGGGACAAATGTACCTTTTAGGTGCATTCGAGAAAGGGCAGATCCATGCATGCAGCTAGTCATAGAAGCAAATCAGGTTGTTTCCCTAAAATGAATTATTATTATTATTATTATTATTATTATTATTAATATACCACCTTATACCTGCAGGTGTTCAGAATAAATGGGGAAGAAGCTGCACCAGAAACAATCTGCTTAGTCTGTGTGAATCATCTGAACCGTGATTCAAAGTTGATTCAAAAGTGAGTCATCCTGTGATTCAGCATTTGTCAAATAACAATGATCACCAGAACCAGAGTGGATGATTTATAAAAATTCCAGCTCCTTCTCCTTGTTGTGCTCCAGTTTTGAGTGTTTGCATCTTGCGCTGGACAACAGGAACAGATTGCTGTTTCCGCTGGTGTTGTGAGCCATCCCACTGGAAAGCAATCTTTCTGATTGAGCTGTTTAAAGCAATCTCGGATTTGTTGTTCCAGGGAGGGAGGATGTTGAAGGAAACCGGAATATGCACACCAAGACTGCTGTGAGATGCTTGGGATGGTTTGATGGCATATACAGTATGCTGTGTGTGCTCTGCCCCTGCTAACATTGCTCACAAACCCGACCTACCCTCTACCCCCCGAAACCCCACTCCTCCCAAACCCTATCCCCTCACTGCTCCATCAGGCGCCACATATCCTCACAGCTCCTCTGTGTCCCTCCATCCCTTCTTTATTCAAACCTCTGCTGTTGTTTAAAAGAGCCATTTTAAAACCCATCTTCTCTTTCGCTCCTCTCTCCTTACCTGACTACATGCAAACCCAGGGTTGCAATGCGGCACTACAAATCCTCCAATGGGGGCTGCGCGGTGACAGCCTTACATTTTTAATGTATACAGGAGGGTATATATTGTCCCACGAGTCTTACAAATCCCTACATGAAGTAGAAATACTACATTATATGACCGGAGAATGAGACCAAATTCATGCCTCCCACGAACACTGCCTGTGTTACCACCAACTGCATTAGCCGCTCTCCAGGAAAGCCCATTGTCACAGCCCATAGACTTTCTACAGTGAAATCAAACTGGAGAATCATCTATCTATTTGCCAGGCTTTACAGCAGCAGCAGAATCATGTTTTTGCCCTAAAGATATTTTTTTTTAAACTCAGTCCCATCAAATGTGATATGGGGAGGGCCAGGGGGAGGAGTAAAACTGACCCCTCGCCTTCCGGAGATGGTAACTCAAGAGTAGCCCTTGGTTCCGATGATGGCTTTATGCAGCCAGGGCCAGCTTATGAGAAATAACAACCAAGCAGGCAGCCAAATGGAGCTTTAAATACTTAATATGTGCTGCCTTCCTCCCTGTTCCTCAGTGTTTCATCCCACCTGCTGTTACTGAGTGTCACGCAGCAGAAATAGTTCCTCTTGCTGAGAGATGCCTTCAAGGCACTACTGGCTCTCAAGCGAATATCAATATCTTCTTTGAATGGCCTAAATGTATTTTAAACAAGACATTTCCAAACTGTTTCGGCACTGATTGTGTACAGTGTGCTGAAAAACAGCAATTAAGGGTCTGTCGGCACTCTCATTACCATTTCTTGGTTTCGGATGCTCCATTTTATTCAATTCCATTGCATATAAAAATATTAAAAAAAAACAAAAACCAGGGCAGAACTTGGCTCATAAAACATTTTCTCTTTCTCTACCTTCCCTCCTCCCCTTCCCCAAAGAGAACAGTATTCAGCAGCCTGTGTGTTTTCATTGTTGATCAAATATACCCCTGTGTAATGCTGAAAACTACAAGAAACTGGGAGTAAAAGAATTATTTTAAAGCATTTCTCATGCCCAAACACGTAGGTTTAGATTCCAAGTTGTCGCCTGCTCTTCCATTCACGTAAATGTGGTTCCACCCCACCACATCTGTGGCCTTTTCTACACCATTCACAAGTATGCTGTTGAGGAAAGGGAAAGACAGGAAGGTCTGATTTGCAACAACGTCTTATTTGTGGTGGGAATGTACATTTGTTTATTTCATTTTATGTATTAATTTTTTAAAAAATTATATTCCACCCATTACTGAAGACCTCGGGGCAGATCATAGCAAAGGCTGAAATACAAAAACAATTTATATCTGCATATGTCAGTTCAGGATTAGGGATATTTTCATTGAGTTAATACAGTCGTACCTTGGAAGTCGAACGGAATCCTTTCCGGAAGTCCGTTCGACTTCCAAAACGTTCGGAAACCGAAACACGGCTTCTGATTGGCTGCAGGAAGCTTCTGCAGCCAATCAGTAGCCCCGTTGGACATTTGGGTTCCAAAGGACGTTTGCAAACCGGAACACTCACTTCCAAGTTTGCAGCATTCGGGAGCCAAAACGTCCGAGTACCAAGGTGTTCGGGATCCAAGGTACTACTGTAGTTTATTCTCACCAGTTTGCTTTTAAGCAGATTGGGCCAGATTCAACTAAGTTATTATGATCATGGGGGCCAACACAAGAGCTCCAACTACTGCAGCAGGGTTTTGCCCTCTTCTCCCCCCTCCAATCAGTTTTGGGGGTCAGGAGGATCCCCAGGACAGCATGCAGGGGAGAGGGCATTCCACTGGGCAAGCTGAAGAACCTGAAGAATTTTAGCGTGGCACTAAATTCCTCCCATTGACCTGTAGTCTTCATACTTAAGGTTTTTATTGGTACACTGGATATGCTGCATTCAATGGTTAATGATCTGCAGTCCTAAGGCAAATGACCATCTGCAGAGATGCATGTGATGTTCTGCTTCTTTGACAGAGTCAATGACTTCTTAGGAGTTTGGAGGGAAGGAGTACTCTCCTCAGAGTATTGTCTTTATATGGTAGCATTGCGAGGGCAGGGATATTGTGGAGGGAAAGAAGCACAGTTCCCTGTGTTCCCAGAAGATCCCAGTGGGGTTTGACTATAAACACTGACTGCAAGCCCCTTTCAGCAGGGAGTACTCTCCCGATTCTTTCCTTAGAGGTTCTGTCATCTGACGTAACGGTGATATTGGGTGATTGACAGATCAGTGGCCCTGCCCACCTGTCAAAGGGGCCTGCAGCAGGTATGGGAGCAAAGGATCTGCTGTATCATCCCGATCCTGTTTCCCAACTCTCCTCTACATCAGTTTCTGAGTGTACATCCAAGCATGGACTGTATAATGCATATGGCTCAATATCTGAACCTGCCCATGGAAAATCATGCAATAAGTGTATGGTACTCTCAGCCTCTCACATGGAGTGGCTCCAGTACATCAGAGTTAAATTTTTGTATGCCGGTGATACCTTAAGGTTTAAATAATTTTTGATTGGTATGCTGATCTCCAGGGAGATTCCTGCAGTATGAAATTCCTTAGGCTTTTCTGTATGAGATTAAGAAGTTTCCGTACCTACCATTAATCTCAGGATTAAATAATGAAATCACACTATTCACTGGAGCTAAAAATGACCCTGCAGTTATACTGGAGGGTTCTGAATTATTTGTAGATTTGTATTGAACAAACTCAAAAATTTAGTCTATCCAATTCTGCTTCTGCCCCCTGCTCCCTTATCAGGATAAGCTGAAAACCCACAATGATCTCATTTCTAATATGCATTAACATAGGCTCTGAGCAAAATAAGAGCTCCCAGGTGTAATGGCTGCTCAGACCTATTTCAGTTTCTTGGGAGGTTTTGCCTGACTTGTGGTGGTTCATTAAGCACACTCTTGCAGGAATCTAAAGGAACATCCTTCTTCTGTGATCACCCTCCACGAGCATCATTTGACAAGTGAGGTTCACCTAGTCCAACCACCTGCAGTGCAGGGATCCTGCTCACAGTCATCCCTGGGTGGGCTCAAACCACTAACCTTCAGGCTTCAGGACTGTATAAATTTTAATTATTGGTATTTCTATAGTCAGGGCTGGCTCCAGACTTCTGGAGTCCTGCAAATGAAGAGCACCAATTATGGGAAGGACAGTGGATCCATGGTAAAGAATTTGCTTTGCATATAGAAGATTCCAGGTTCAGTCCCTGGTAGGGCTGGGAAGGACTCCCTGTCTGAAACACACAGAACTGCTGACTGTCCGTGTAGACAATACTGAGTTATGTGGACCAATGCTCTGACTCACTGAAAAACAGCTTTCTGCATTCCTGTGAGGTATGACAGAAGTTCCAAGTTTGTCCACCACCCTTGCACAGTGCACTTTGTGCTATATATAAAATGTCGGACCTTTCTTTAAGAACTGGAAAAAATTGTTCCAAGTGTTTTGTTCCCATTTTTTCTCCTTCGCCTTGTTTCTACCCTAGGATAAGGTAGGGGTCGCCAACCACTGAGCCTCTTGGGCTTGCCGATCAGAAGGTTGGCGGTTTGAATCCCCATGACGGGGTGAGCTCCCATTGTTCCATCCCAGCTCCTGCCCATCTAGCAGTTCGAAAGTACGTCAGTGCACACTGCAGCGGGAAGGTAAACGGTGTTTCTATGCGCTCTGGTTTCCGTCACGGTGTCCCATTGCACCAGAAGTGGTTCAGTCATGCTGGCCACATGACCCGGAAACCTGTCTGTGGACAAACACCGGCTCCCTTGGCCTGAACGCGAGATGAGTGCCGCAACCCCATAGTCGCCTTTGGACTTAACCGTCCAGCGGCCCTTTACCTTTTTTTACCTTCTACCTTGCCCTCCAGAAGTTGTTGAACTACAGCTCCCATCATCCCCACTCACTGGACACATTAGCTCAGACTGATGGGAGTTGGGGTCCAGCAACATGTGGAGGACACCCAAAAAGTGACTACCCTGGGGCTGAGGCTTAAGGGCAAGGAGGGTTACGTTAACAGGGTTATTGGGTTGTTGTTGTTTTTTTAAATTATGTGTTTTGTATTCTTACTTTGTATACAAATTTAATAAATAAATAATAAAAGTAATTGCCCTTTGACAATGATTCTTGAAGAAGATGGAGAACTTGTAAACCTCAAGCACACCCACCCACACCAAACTCTGATTGCAGGGTGGTTTGGGGAATGTTCTGATGTTAGAAATAAATACCTGAATTATTTTCAGGGCAATTGAATGTACTCACATTGTTCTGTTATTCTCCATGAAAGAAAATGCATCTCATTTATTGTCTCATCTGGCTCCTCAAATCCCAGTGCTATTAAGCTTCCATATGCAGGAGACTTTGATGTAGTCTACAGAACTACACTCTTTTCTCTAGCATATTTATTTTGTCTCTGTCAAGGAGAGAATGTTCTTATCTCTCTTCCATCTGTAAGGTACAGAATGGAAGATGAAAACCACCTGGAATACATTTGTGCTCAGTAGTGATTGGAGTTCCATTTGTAACTCACGTGCCGTCATGGAAGACACCCAATAAGACTGTCTCCATCTGTTCATTCCACCTATATCACTCAACTCAGAATCTATCTCTTTTTCTGTATAAATGTATTGTAAGCTTTTAAACTTTTAAATGTTGCATTTTAAATTTTTTGCAAGAGCTTAGAGTGAATAATAATAATAATAATAATAATAATAATAATAATAATAATGTGTTATTGTATATGCTGCATATATTTTGTTACATGCCACCCCCAACCTCTACTGAGCAGTAGCAAGATTACAGGGAGTTCCATGTGCTCATCCTGTTAGAAAATATCTGTTAGAAAATCAATGCACAGCCGTGCCTACAGTGCCTTAGAAATACAGTTTATTCACACATATTTACACATGGAGACTTCAATAAAAGGACTGCTGTCAGGGATTGTGCTGAGGAGGGCTGCATTGACAAGGAATGGTGGGACCTACCCGTTCTCCCTGCTCATGCTCTTGCATCTTCCCAGGAGCAGAAGGACAGTATAGATTTGGAACAGTGGTTTGCAGAGGGGCATAGTTAAGAAGGCAGAAGCTGGGGAATACTGGATGGGGAACACCTAGGAGAAGAAATACTGGAAGAGAGAGGGTTAACAGATTCACAGTCACTGGACAGCATTCCTCCACCACCCTCCCCAGGGTCGAGAAGAGCTCAGAGTCTCAGAACAGAAAGCGCAGAGGGTACAAACTCAGATTACAAGATATAGGAGTGACGTAGATTAATAGGGACGGGGGGGAGGAGTAAGCCTTAATTGGGAGCACCACCATTCTGGGTTGACGCTTCTTTTTGTCCTTCGCTGTGTTTATAAAAGAAACTAACTGGTAAGAATTCCTTTTGTTTGATCTGCTCATTTACGGCCATGGGGGAGGAAGCTGGTCCTCCGAAGCCTGACAACTACAGAACATTATACCCCATGAGTGTCCCTCATTGTCCTTCTCATAACTTCAGCAAGCTTGGGTCCAAAGCAGCAGCCAGTCATGGCCCCTGGTCTCTTGGTGGAGCCTCCTCCAGCCAGTGCCACATAGAATTCTCTCAACTTCCTCCTTCTTGTTCCTAGAACCCCCTGCCAAAATAAACCCTCTTTGTAAACAGACCACACACACCCAGTGTGACATCATGTCCACGTTGCCCTGGCAATCTCCCCCTCAGTTATGGGGGGCGGAATCTACTGTAGAGTCTTCTGCCTTGTAGATGGTGGTTGTGATGGGCCATCATCTCCCTCCTCCCCTCTGTCTGGCAGAAAAAACAAGCTCAGCCGTTCAGCTCTGATTAAACCCCAACACCCAATAATCTAGAGAGGGAAATCTGTCACCCAAGAGCCTGGGGAACATCTGTTTTCCAAACCAACCCATAACCAATACACAACCTTAAGCTAGTCTACGGTGGAGCACACTGCCCTGCCATCAGTTTTGAAGCAAGACTTCCCTGCCATCTCATGTGCCTCAGACAGAAAAAGGGTTTGGTCTGACCCTGGTTGCATTAACAACTTGGTTCCTACCATATCATCCAAGAGATAGCAAGCCTTAGTGGAAACAAGTAGCACGGGGGCAGAACCCTTGTTCTTTATACAAAAGGTCCCGGGTTCAATAACAGGCACTCCCAAATTTAACAAAAATAAAAGGGAGGAAGGAAGGAGCAGGTATCAACTGAGGTGAACGACTTCTCAGATGTTGAAGGATAAACCCTGGAGAATGGACAAAGGCAGCTTCCTAATTTCAAATGCAGGTCTCTTTGCTTGATTAAAAGAAATTGCACATCTTTGTGATTGCTTTGGCTGCACTGAAATTTTCCATGTGAATATTGAAGCTGCTGTTTTTGTTTTTAATGGAACTGAGTGGTTCCATTGGGGAAGTAGTCTTGTTCTCGGGTCCAGCTTGCAGGTTTCCCACAGGAATCTGGCTGGCCAATGTGAGAACAAGGTACTGGACTAGATGGGTCAATGGTCTGATCCAATAGACTCTTCTTTTGTTCCTATGCTCTTATTGGACCAGCACTGCCTTTTAGAAATCCACTATCTTCTCAACAAGAGAGGATGCTTCATAAAAGAGGCATTCTAAGTGAATTAAAATGAATAAAGCTTAGTGCTCGATCTGTTAGCTGTGTTTTATTTTATTTTTCATTTATTCTAAAAATGCAATAACAATCAATAGGGTGAGATGATTCCATTAACTATTCCATTAACTAAATACTGCAGCAACTTTGTAACACATGGGATTTTAAAAAAAGAAAATTAAATAAGGTTGTAATTCCACTTACTCGGGAGTAAATCCTACTAAATTCAATAGGATTTCTGAGCAGACATGGTTAGGCTTAATTCACATTTTATGTTTTATTCTGTTCTTCTTGGGTTTTTTTGTTTTTGTTTTTTTGACAGACTAATTTATAATAATGCCCACCTCAAAGAAATTGGAAGTTCCTCATTATTATTTTTCATTGGAAGAAGGTTTTTGGAAATCTGATAAATAATTATGGTATGATGTGTTGATGAATTAGATACATATCATGGCAATCTAAGATGTGTTATCCAAAATGGACTATAAATAGATCAGTTCAAGCAATGTGAGAGGCTCCTGCACCAAAGCATATTTAAAATGGGATGGATCAAACGATCCTCTGCAATTAATTTAAAATAGAATCATGATTTCAAAGGGTAAGGCTAATACCAAGACACTCTAAAATCCAATTGCTCCGTATATTTCTCTGGGCAAATTCCCCAGAAGGAAGCTCAGTGCTGCTCTGTTTATAATGCATTATTGATTGCACTCTTGTAATTGCAAGAGATTTTAAGATAACACCAATTTGGTGAAAGTCATAATGTGCAAGGTATTTAGTTTATACAGAATCATTTGAATCAATTTTAGGTTTCCAAGAGCTGCCACAAATTAGTGTGCTGATATTTTATTGTTAGTACTGCAGTCATTACTTGCTTTATTTTACTTATCTGCTTTTTTATTAATTCATCAAGTAGCCATTTAGTACAGTTCAGATTCTGTTTTGAGCTGGTTTGGTATTTTAATTTTTTTAGATCTCACTCACAAAAAATACTTCTGTGTGAATGCAAGTTTAGTTTTGGTGTATACTGAAAGGGTTGCTTAATTAACTAGTAACCTTGTTCTTTCAGTAGAGCTGGAGAAGGCAAAATGGTGCCCTCCATATATTATTGGACTACAGCTCCCATCATCCCTGACCAACAGCCTTGATGCCTGGGGCTGATTGGCATTGTAGTCCAGTGAATCTGAACAGTGATGCCACCTTGTCTACTCCTGCAATAAAGGCTGTAAAGATGTTGATCACACCACACCACTTACCTGCTCTCAGTTGCTTTTGTAGTGACTGGAAATTTGAGATTAGAATATACACAGGAGCAATCACACCCTAAACAGGATGTGGGGAGGACTTCAATAAATGCAATCATTTGAAATGAAGTCAGGACATTTAAATGTTTGCAACCACGGGTTTACTGCAAGCTTAGAATGAATGTTGGGATGAGAACTATCCTGCACTATAGATGTTCTGGGACTTTTTCATTCCAGAACTCAAGTTGTTGTTGTTTTTTGAGGGGTGGTGGTGGTCCTAATCCATTGAAGCATACCTGGGGGGCATGCAGGGGTTGACATGGGGAAATTGCATTTTGCAAGCACATTGCACCAGTGGGGTGCCGTGGTTAGATATCACTCAAAGGGTCTTGGTCTGAAAAAGCCTGACTCTTTTTATGCTCTTTAATCCTAGGAACTTGGTCATTGCTCTGGTTTCCTGAGCCTTGACTGCATTTGGAGAAAGAAAAGGAACGATAACTAACTGGTATTTAAAATCATACCAGAATCATAACAAATTACATTCATTGTAATACGTATGTGCAGCAAGTCAGCTAAAGGACAAATCCTTTGAAACGTTTGAAATCGGAGTTGCGTGTCTGAATATTTCAAATGTGAGGTTTTGTAAAATGTACATTTCTGTGACAAAATTTAAATTTTGTTTCCGTTTATTCAGTTCAAGTTCAGGAGGCACTTCAGTTCAGAAGGTAGGCACATCCTTTGGCTACAGTTGTAGTTAATGCAAGGGGACAGAACTCTAGTCCTCTTCAGGCATTATAATTAGGAGTTGAGTAAACGTGTGATGGGGCAACAGGGACAAGCCACCCCCATTGGCTTCCCCTCTGCTCTTCAACTCATGGAATGAAAGCACGTGAAGTGTGGAGCCTTCTGTGTTTCTGGAGGCTCCTTGTGCATTGTACGACCCAGAAAAAACATGCCTTATAAAACCCAGTCAGCTTCCTTGAGTACAGCAGTTAGTGTTGTTAAATTTCCATCTCACCCACATCTAAATACATTTAAAGGACATCTAAAAACTTTCAAAACAATCACTTAATTTCAAGGATTTGGGGAACAGTATATTTTAATGCCTCGATCAAAAGGAATTATCAGGGACTGGACTGAACAGGAGGAATGGGAAATGAGCCCTCAGTCTGATCGGCTCCTTTCAGAAGAGGAGGAGTGGGAAGCCCCCCCCCCCCAGGTCTCCAGCAGTTTCAGGAGGAGAGGGAGACAGGGATGGTGTCAGGTTTAGCACTTCTCTCACAGAAGACACGACACGCTGGCAGTTTTACTAGTTGAGGTTTATTTATCCACAGCAGGCTTACAGCAATCCAAGCTTTCCACAACTCATTCCTCACTGTCGGAGTCAGTTGACTCGACTGGCTTCCGGCCCCTTCCAAGACCAGATATACGCCAAGCCCACCCCTGCTTCCTGCTGGTCTTCCTTTGTTCTAATCCAGGGGTCAGCAAACTTTTTCAGCAGGGGGCCGGTCCATTGTCCCTCAGACCTTGAGGGGGGCTGGACTATATTTTAAAAAAAAGAAGAAAAGAACAAATTCCTATGCCCCACAAATAACCCAGAGATGCATTTTAAATAAAAGCACACATTCTACTCATGTAAAAACACGCTGCTTCCCGGACCGTCCACGGGCCGGATTTAGAAGGTGATTGGGCTGGATGCAGCCCCCGGGCCTTAGTTTGCCTACCCATGTTCTAATCGCTTGATCCACCTCCTACTTCTTGGAGACTCAGGTGCAGCCAATTCCTCCTCCTCTGGAGTTGAATCCAACCCCCTCCTACCACCTGTATCCTGCTCCTTCATTCCTGTGCTGCTGTGAAAACTTACAGGCAGCCATCCAGAGCGAGAAGGGCTTATCTCACTTTCATTGTGTGAACGAATCAAGTTCCTGTTTTCCTCTGCCTCTTCCTCCCCCTCTGTAGATTCCTCTCTGCCGGCCATGTCTCTGACAGATGGTGAACAGCTGAGTGAGGAAATGCCCAGCTACGAACCTCCCTGGAGAGTATGGGATACCCTCTTGGTCCAAGGGCTCGTCGGTCCCTCCACATTCAAGAACAGAGAACGAGGAGGGGTGTGGCTTCTGTGACTTCCCATAGTTTTCCAGGATGTTGTGGGCAGTGCTTTCCCCCCCCCTAAAAAAAATGTTTAGGGGGTACTCTCATTTTGACTCAAGAAAATCACCATTTTATAGTTCAAATCGGGGAAAATAAATACAGTAAATGGACAAAAGTACAAAGATTCACAAAATGTTTAGAGGTCTGCGTACCCCCAGGAAAAAAAGCACTGGTTGTGGGAGACGGAATAGGAGGGCCTCAAAGTAGCCAATGTCTCCTATGCATGGAGACATGGATCTTTTGTCTTGCAACCATATGACTGAATAAAAAGCCATAAAATATGAACTGTTTGTTCTTCTTGCCTCTGAGACTGCTGGGGGGAGGAGAGGATACTCCACGCCTGACACTCATTAAAGTTAATT
This sequence comes from Darevskia mixta, assembly GCA_034641385.1. Lineage (NCBI taxonomy): Eukaryota > Metazoa > Chordata > Lepidosauria > Squamata > Lacertidae > Darevskia > Darevskia mixta. The sequence continues at coordinate 8,267,046 of JAWWNH010000013.1, forward strand.
TGAGGTAAACAGGTGCACTTCACCAGGTAGAGCATTCCACAAACAGAGAACTGCCACTGAGAAGGTTGTGTCATGGGTCATCTCCATCAGGCAGCTTCCAGCAGTGGCACCACCAATACGGTCTCTATCCCATTTGGAGGGCAATGGAAGGCACAGCTGGTATGTGACTCCCCACTGCTCTCATATGCGTTTTGTTAACACCAGATTACAATTATTGAAGAGGGCTACATATATGATACTTCCCATGTACAGTAATTCAAGGAAGTCACAGCTACCGGGTGACTAACCAAGAACATGATATCTTGTATGGATTTATCTTGTTTTTCATCTTAGCAGTTTTACTGTTTGTATGTAAGACATCTTACTCTGAAGTTCGGAATGATGCACATAATGGGACTTAGATATTTAAAATTTCAGATTGACTTGAAAGAGAACTTTTCCAAAGAAAAGAGAGGCACAAACCAAAAATGATTAGGTTTTTATTATTATATTTAAGTCATTAATATAAAGTCATTCATTTTACCTGTATGAGAAATTATTCATGGATCTCACAAAAGGTGTCAGATCAAATTAACAGCATGGTATCTACAGAATTCATACTTTATAGCAATGAAGAATTGACTGTTCCTTGCCGTCTTGACTGACCTTCCTTTTGAACACATTCATTTCAGAAGGTTTATCTGCAGAGGGCTAGAAAGGTTACAGTGAATGTGGGCATCTATAATTTTTGTGATAAGGGTTGTCACAACACAGGCATCTACATGTATTATGAGTCAACCTGACTATTAAAAAATGGTATTTGAATCATGACTATGAACTCATCTGTCACCCCCCAAATGGGTGATTATTGACAGGGCAATTTCAGAATCATTGGAAGGCATGTTGAGGAGGTGATGAAGACCGCAGTATTAGCTGTAAATAAATGTTAGAGAACATGTGCATATGCAAAGTTGTGATTTGTGGCAATTTCCATTCTTATGACTAATCAGTGAAATGTGTGGAGGCAAGTCATATGCTGTGCTGGTAAACGGTAACTAGTGCTTATCCTTTGAATTCTGCCGTGCTTATATGCCAAAGGGCAGCAAGACTCCCACAGCAGGCCATGCAAGTCAACCTGTAGGAAGGAGGAGGAAGCTGATTGGAGTGGACTACGCAGGTGTACAGAGAATTAGTTTGATTAGCCCATAAAGGTTGGGTTCATTATTCAAATTGCTTTGGGAGAAAAGGAGCTTGTGATTTGCCCAGATAGATGTTTCAGTTTTAAATGGGATAACTGCTATGACTTCATGAATTCAATGAGCAGCAGATTAGCATCTTGTTGATAAAGAGAAATCAGTGCCATGCCGTCACTTCTGAAGTGCTCCCCCGCAAAACATTTCACGTTGCCTGTATTGTGAGTTGTTCTTCCCCATCCCTTTTAATATGTGTGTTTGTGTGTGCATGCACATTTGAATCTTTCTATCGCACAGATATGCCGCACCATGTGGCTTTAATAGCTGCCTTCTTCTAAAGAAAAAGGGAAAAGGAGAAAGATGAAGAGAGAAGGAAAGGGAAAAGATAGGCATATAGTCTTTATATGGGTTGTAAATTGCTTTAACTTAAGTTTTAATATTGTATTTTTGTATTGTTTTAAGCTGCCCGGTGATGTTAGGTGAAGAAATCTAAAATAATAAAATAATATTAATGATGATGATGATGGTGGTGGTAATAATAATAATAATGCAACATTGAACCCACTTCTTCAGTAAGGTTAAAAGCTATCAATCTAGATGTGTGCTTTTAAAATCACAGAAGTCACTTCCTTGGGAGCAGTTCTATGGACAAGAAGCACGTATAAAGCAATCCGGTGTAAATTAACCCAGGGTAAAGTTGCTCTATCTGAAAGCAAGCCTTCAAATAGTGTCCTAAGCCTACCAGGTCGTTTGATTGATCCAAATGGGCTTAGGATCCAGCCTAAGTGCCTCCTTTCTCCATTTGCTCCCATCACACCTCCAGAGTGACCCGTTTGGGTCATTGGTCTTGGCTCAACCAGCTTTATCTCAGCTGGCTGAGTCCTGGCTGAGCTGGGACGAGCAACAGGATTGGGGACTTACCACTAACTGAGTTGAGAATCAGTCAGCTGAGCCAGAGATCTTTTGCAGCCTAAGCTTGCCATAGAATTGCCCCCATTGTGCGCAATATCAAATTCAAGTGAAAGTCTGCGGCCTACAACAAATATTTGCATCTTGCATTCCTAGCACTCCTTCCCACTCCCTCTATTCTGCAGTGCCATTAAAAGGCAGAGAGTTCAGTAAATTCAAGACATGGTCTTTGAAAAAAAAAAATCTTTTTTTTTTTTTTGAGGCCAATTCAAATAGAACTTGGGCTGATCTAAAATGGTGGCTCCAAAATGACAATGACAATTTGGATCTATGTTTGTGTATTGTTCTCCAAACATGAAAAAACCAATATGATATCTGAGGCTTTCTGAAAACAAAACTATCTTCTACCATGGAGGTTTGCTGCTTCTTCTTTTTAGCATACTGAAAAGATTAATTACTTTTATTTGTTTTTTTAAATGGAGACTATTGGACTGCAAGAAGATCAAACCTATCCATTCTGAAGGAAATCAGCCCGGAGTGCTCACTGGAAGGACAGATCCTGAAGCTGAGGCTCCAATACTTTGGCCACCTCATGAGAAGAGAAGACTCCCTGGAGAAGGGGACGACAGAGGACGAGATGGTTGGACAGTGTTCTCGAAGCTACCAACATGAGTCTGACCAAACTGCGAGAGGCAGTGGAAGACAGGAGTGCCTGGCGTGCTCTGGTCCATGGAGTCACGAAGAGCCGGACATGACTAAACGACTAAACAACAACAATTGCCTGTGGTGGAATAAGTATTTGAGCATAGAAGAGTGGTGGTGGCTTCTAAAGGTCTCCCCATCAGCCACATGACAAGCACATTCCTTTTATTTTGTTAAAACGCTATTTGGTGTTTTAAACACCATCTGTGCATCATCTCTTTGGCACAGAGGCATTTTAAATATAACCCCATCAGCTGGATGATGGGCATGTTTAAGCACCAGAGAGGGTTTAAAATATATATAATCAGCAGCTGTCTGCTGGAGAGCAGGGAAGTTTTAAATAAGCACCCATGCTTCTTCCAAAGATTTTGTTTTTGTAACGGTGACAGAAATAGTCCAAGAGCTCAATACAGCTAAAAGTCCTGCTGAAAGCAAAAGAATTTGACAAAACTGTGTCTCCTCTCTCTCTTGCATTGTGGCTCAGGGTTTGCCTACATTTCTGAGAATAGCCGAATCTCAAGCCAAAAAACAGCACCAGGACCAAGAACATTCCTTCCCTAAAACTCTGAGTGTCGGCACCGTTTGGATATTGTGAAACCTTAAAAACCAATACCATGTGAAGCCAAAATGGCCTCAACTTCCTCTATAGAGAAAGTTGCATGCAAGCTTTGAAAACAGTGCACTGTTCATCAATTTTTGTGGTTCATAAAAGGGAGCAGAGGTGTTTTGCAGTGCTTACACTCCTACACCCCCAGTTCAGGCACAAATGCACCCTGGTATCTGAAATTCAAGTTTGTAACAGTGGTAGTATCTAACTGTACTGTTCTTTTTCCTGGGATCAACAGCCAACATTTTTAAAAGGATGTTAGAGTAACACTCCATGTTAGAGTAACACTCCATGTTAGAGTAACACTCCATGTACACTACCTTCTAAGCATATTAATGTTTTAGGACTGCAGTTCAGAAACTTCAGTGCCTAGTTTGTAAAAAGGAGGCATGCCAACTGTCTTGGGATCCAAGTCCAAGGACTCTGTTCTGCCTGTCCCCTACAGGCTGACAGCACAAGTAGAGAGTGCCTCTGCTCTGTAATGGCATTAACAGCTGAAAAGGGTTTTAAAAATGTATCGGTGCTATCTGTGACATGTTGAAAGCCCCAAATATACACGCTCTCCATACCTTGTAACATTTGCAGAAGCATCATCATTAGATCAGAACAAGCAGGAATTGTCGGAGCTGCCTGTCTCAAACATCACCCTAAACCTCTTGCTGGCTAGCTCATCCCTTTCGACGTTTTCCAATGCTAAACCTGGGCATGCATCTTCCAAGACGTGCTCCCAGGTGAGTCACATGACACACACCTTGCTTTCACCCAGAAAAAGCATGGGGCTGGGGGGTGGGAAGACACAGCGCGAGAGCACAGTACCCAAAATGGCCACCGAGATGTCCCATTTTTTTTCTGGGGCACTTGGAAGGTATGCTGGTGTGTGTGTGTGTGTGTGTGTGTGTAGCTAAACACTTTAAAATAAATGAATATGCTTAGGATTCCAGAGGGGGCCAAATGTCCCCCTGCTGTCCAGGTCTCAGGTCCACGGGTTTTTCAGGTATTGAGGCTGTCTATATATACAGTGGAACCCTGGGTTACGCACGCGATCCGTTCCGGGGTCACGCTACGTAACCCGGGCGTGTGTAACACGAACGCACAAAAAAAGAGGAAAAAACTGGAAGTTCGCGGGGTTTTGTGCTTCTGCACATGCGCTTCTGGGTCGCGGAGGTCCGTAACTCGAACGTACGCAACACGGAGCGTATACAACACAAGGTATGACTGTATTACAGTAGGTAAAGGTAAAGGACCCCTGGATGGTTACGTCCAGTCAAAGGAGACTATGGAGTTGCAGCACTCATCTCGCTTTCAGGCCAAGAGAGCTGGCAATTGTCCATAGACAGCTTTCCAGGTCATGTGGCCAGCATGACTAAACTGCTTCTGGCGCAATGGGACACCGTGACGCACAGAAACCCCATTTACCTTCCCGCCGCAGCGGTACCTATTTATCTACTTGCACTGGTGTGCTTTCCAATTGCTACTGTAGGTTGGCAGGAGCTGGGACAGAGCAGCAGGAGCTCACCCCACCGCAGGGATTCGAACCGCCGACCTTCTGATCGGCAAGAGGCTCAGTGGTTTAAACCACAGCGCCATCCACATCCCTATATATATTACCTGCAGAACACTTACTGATAAAAACTCTAAATGGTTTATGCTGTTGATACAGCAGAGCAGAGTTTTCCTTTTAAGTTAAAAGCTTCATTTTAAAAAAAGCACATTTGCTGCTCTGCTTTACCCCTCCACCACCCTAAATCTCTAGAACTCTTCAGCACTTTTCAGGCAGCATTAAGGACAGCCTGACCCTCAAATACCCACTAGAGAACATCACCACCCTGCAACATAGCAACTGCCAATAAATTTAAGCTGGCTAGTGTGAATCTGCTTCTGCCAAAAGGGGGAAAAGTCACAGCAGATACTGCTGAGCGGGCAGCCTTCCCTCCATCAACTGAGCCTGGGTTCCACTGACAGCCACAAGGCCTTCATCTCTCTCTCTGTCTCAAGGCTGGAGTGAAACACTTAACAGTTTGATGTCACTTTTCATTTTAGAACAGAGGTCCCTAAAACGGGTCTGAATAGAAGTTGGAGACGGCAACGCCAAAAGCACTGAAAGCATGCAAAACGAGCCATCAAAAGCTGGCTGCTCCATTTGCCAACCGCATATCAGCGATTAAACGCTTAAAATGCTCAGCCCCGTTACAAATGGCAGAGCAATAAAGATTTCAAGCTGTGCAAGTGTGCCGACCCACAGGTGGCTCTACCTGCCAGTAGTGAGAGCTTACGCAGCGCTCAGATTAGATCAATGTTTCCTGTTATTCGGTACTCTTAATGCACAGCAGCTGCCATTATACTGGCAAGGAGAGCTCAAGAAATCTCAGTAAAAAGATTTGCTCACTTTGGGCTCCTGGAAAATGAAGTCCTCTTTTCTGCCTGCAGAGATGGCTATTGGAAAACGTCTGTAGTCTTTGCAGGCAGAGTTCTCAAAAAACAGGGAAGATCTAACTCAATTGAAGAGGAGCAGTTATAGGGGTTGCACAGGGGGCAGAAGGTACTATGGGTGGGTGGGAGACAAACACAACAAGTAGATGCAAGGCAAGGCAGACATCTATATGCCTTGTCTCTCCTTCCAGACCATCTTCCAACTTTGATAAAGCGGGTTCTCCTTCATGGAGAGCACGTGTTACGGTGGGGGCCATCAAGTCACCCCTATGTTGCTGGGTGCAGGGCCGGCGCTTCCATTTAGGCGAACTAGGCAGTTGCCTAGAGCGCCAAAATGGAGGGGGCGCTGGCCAGCCTGCCCGCCGCCCGCTGCCGCCCGGTGCCGCCCCAACCAGCGGCGAAAATCACGGCGGCGCGGGGCGCCCAGCGGGCAGGGGGCGGGGCACCGTACGTCATGTGCAATGACGTCACGTGGCCCACCCCCTCGCCTAGGGCGCCAAAAACCCTGGCACCGGTCCTGGCTGGGCAGGATCGTATAGATGGCCACTGCTGTCATTGGGTCCTGGGTGTCGCTGGGGAGATTTCTATGTCGCAATTTGTTGATGGACAGCCCAGTGACTATATATTGCTTGGCTCGCAGCATGATATTCCTCTTTGCTGTGTGCATCGGATCACCCGCCCCCTCCCTATTTTTAGGCCTATGTGTTTAGGCCTTTATGACCTTGCTATGCCTGGCATGGGGTCGTCTGCTTTGGGGGCAGGGCCTGGTAGGAATTTTTCCATTTGGCTGATTGGCTGGTGCCTTCTGGTTTTCGCCTACTGCGTAGCAATTAGTCACAACTTGTAAGGTTGGCGGTTAGGCATTGGTTATTAATTGGTTGGTGGAGGGGTCAGGATTGGCTGTGGCTGCCCCTCCAATGCTGCTGCTGTGCGAGAAATTCCGTTAAAGGAATCCAGGGGCTCGCCATGCTTGTTCGTATCTCCCAGTTGGGGGCCAGGGCCCACGCAAGAGCCCCTGGGAGCATTAGGGGAGAGGCGAGGGTCAGACCGCTGGCTCCCATTCTCTCCCCAAAGTGTTTTCCCTTTACTGACAAATGTCAGTTCTGTCCCCAGTGGGACAGATAGTCTGAACCAATGCCTAAGCAACCACTCACATATTTTGTATTTTAATAAAGTTGTGGCCAAAAATTATGCCAAAAGCCTTAAACTTAAATTTCTGTGTGAAGTGTGCCATTTGTGCCCCTCAGTGCCATTTGAGGGGTGGTTTGGGGACCTTGACACTCAACATTTGGGGCTGAAATATGTTCCCCTCAGATCCTAAGATGCTTCTTCTGAATGCAGTGGTGGCCAATGGGAAGGTGTTGAGCATCTGGGACATAATTCAGAAAGAATGTGCCAGGCGGGCATGTATAACCGAGACAAAGAAGCAGAATGTGTATCACCACAGAGCTCATCAGAACTCAGTTGCGGCACCTCTCAGGGGGGCGCCATTGTCATTATAAATAAGAGAACAAGGGAGGTGTTCATGGTGAGCTCTGGCACCTCTTTTTCTAGAAAAATAGCACTGGTCTGACGACTTCAGCAGGTTCCTTTGTTAGATTTGCACAGATACAGAATCACAGACTCTGAAGGGATCCACAGATATCATCCAGACCAACCCCCCCACCCAATCCTATAACACTATATTATGTAATATGGCCAGTGTATATAACAAATAGGGACATGGGTGGTGCTGTGGGTTAAACCACAGAGCCTAGGGCTTGTCGATCAGAAGGTCGGCGGTTCGAATCCCCGTGAGGGAGTGAGCTCCCGTTGCTCGGTTCCTGCTCCGGCCAACCTAGCAGTTCGAAAGCACGTCAAAGTTTACATGTAGATAATAAAGTACCTTCTGGCAGGAAGGTAAACAGTGTTTCCGTGCGCTGCTCTGGTTCGCCAGAAGCGGCTTAGTCCTGCTGGCCACATGACCTGGAAGCTGTACACTGGCTCCCTCGGCCAGTAAAGCGAGATTAGCTCCGCAGCCCCAGAGTTGTCTGCGACTGGACCTAATGGTCAGGGGTCCCTTTACCTTTTTATATAACAAATAGTTACTCAGTGCCATCTGTAATGACAGTAAGGAGCACAGCATTCAAATAAAACCCTTTAGAAGATAAAGAAGGGAAGAGATAGTAAATTACTTAAGAAAAAAAGAACCTTTAGTACTCCTTAAACATCCATTGTAGTTCTTTAGATTTGAGTCTGCGATCAAAGCAGAAATCCTCCAGGTAAGCAAAACACTTGGCCCCCTCCTTCTTTTGACCCATACTGCTTTGATTTCTTTCCAGACTAAACACTGCAAACCCCCCTGACCTTGAGCTATGTGCTTTTGTAGCGATAAAGATCTGTAATCTGGGCAAGGTGGGTGAAAAGGATTCCTTATCTCCAGCGAGCCATTTTATGAAGTGCAGCCAATAAGAAATCAATAAGAGGCTACTACACAATATGATTAAGTAATGCATAGATAAAAGAGCACAGAGAGAGGATCAGAGAGTTGAGCAAACTGGGTCCCTCAAATGATATATCAGCTCGTTGTTATTTTGTACCTACAGCAAGGACTTATGGGTACACCTGTGTGTATTTCTGCCACACTTTACGACCGCGGGTGAAATGTTGGACTGAAGACAGAAGCAGAGTTTGATGATGGTGTTGTGCTCTGAACTACAGTAGATACACGGATGCAGGAATAATATCAGTCACAAGGATGGTGCTTAAGATTCCAAAGCAGCTGGGTACCCCGCCCCACTTAGAGCCAACATTACCACTACTTTGCTCTGCACTAGGATTCAGCAGCACCAGCCTTTCCCTCAGCTAGATGACCATTAACTCAAGGAAGGACTGTTTTACCTTTAAATAGGGGAAGTGATGAGTAACACTCTTGAATCTTGAATCCAAAGGTTCCCTAGGACTGAAGGAAAGACGTCTTCCATGAAAGCAAGAGAGCTTTTTGATCCAGCCCATTCTGAGAGCCATCATTGTCCTCTAACATAGGCTATTCCTTTTAAATGCCTCCTTCACAATGTGCTTCATAAAGTATTCTTATTATTACTATTATTGGCATTAAGTATGGCAAATGTAAAGATTGATAATTTTAGACCCTGAAGTTAGGCTTGGGGGGTGTAGGGTGACAATCACTTAGCCTAACCTACCTCACAGGGTTTTTATGAAGGTGAAACGAGGAGGAGGAGAACCATGTACACCATCTTTGGAAGATAAAGGTGGTATATAAATGTAACAGATAAAAATAACTTAAATAATATTTAGATTTGTTAATTCAGTTGTGAAGCCCACATGCCACATTTTTCTTCACTGCCATTTCATTCTTTAGAATGCCTTCCACATTCCAGTTTGCTATCCCTGATTTTATTTTTAATGCTCTGGGTAGTATTCAAACTAAATTTTACCCAGAGTTTACTCACTGAAATTAATGAACTAAGTTAGATCCATTAATTTCAGTAGGTCTACTCTGAGTAAAACTTAGTTGAATACCATCCTCTTTGTACAATTTCACGTTTTAAACTCACTTAAAACTTGGTACAAGCATGACGGCAGGAATAAAATGGAGTTTGCTTCTGCTGCCTCAATGAATACATTTACCTGGAAATAAGTAATTTTGCATGCAGAGGGTCCCAGGTTCAACCCTTGGCATCTCCCAGATTTAATCCCTGGCTCCATCTCTAAAACCCTAGAAAGCCACTGCCAGTCAGTGCAGACAATACGGAGCTTGATGGCAGTCCCCTGAAAACTCATAAAAAGAGGTGGCCCTTTGTGAAAGCTTTTGCAAAAAGCACTCCTATTTCAACTCACCATTAGTAGTAATAGCTCAATTGAAAATACAGCTATTCAACACATAATCAGCAAGAAACTTTGATTCACTCATATTGGCATCAGAAGTATCATCAGTTATTTGTGGAGGGGGAAAAATACACAACGCAATCAGGCGTAATTATAGGATCAATGTTTCCTACTTTTGAAAATAATGTTTGGGTATGTTCTGATAGTTTTCCCATCAATGTCTCTGCTTCACTCCTCTTCTTATCTTTCATCAATAGGCCATTATGCTTCAAAAGCACCCTATTCAATCTGCATTATTTCTTAAACAAACCAATTGTTTTGTTGCTTTCCAGCTCTATTTACTACAATTCATAGAGTTTTGCTCATACATTTCTTTACAACAACACCCCCCCCCCAGTAACATATGTAGTGAAATACAATGGTTTTAATGGGATTGCAATAGTAAATTCTTCCTTTTTAGTTCCTGAACCTTCTTAAATCACAGTTATACAGGAACTATACGAAACATTTCCAGCCCTATCCTGAGCTTTATCCAGCCAGAAATATATCAAAATCGAAGTAATAAAACTCTGTCCAAATAATATCACCTCCTCCATAGTGTTACTTAACTTCCGATCTCCTTGTGTGGAGATATGTAATATTAGAGATTATGAGATATGTAGTATCTTCAGACAGAGCTGATTAGATTTAGCACAAAAGATGGGTTTTACACCTTGGCTTTGCCATTAATGAAATAATTATGGAAGAGAGAAATAGCTCAGGGTGCTAGTATGAGACCCTTACCACCAGGCCATGGTTGCCTCCCCACTTCTGACATGGTCCAAGATTTTACTTCAAGCAGAACTCTTTCTGGATCTCACCCTAAACCATTCCGCATCTCTTATGCTGATTCCAGCACACACCTGCTTTTGCGGGATGGACAAAAGACTGTCATTTTATGCTTCATTGTCAGGGAAGTGGCTGTGGATACCTGGGTCATGAGACAACACATGTAGGAAGAGCAATTGCATCTGGACACTGTTCCAGCATGGAGGGAATGGTGGTGGCATACTGACTTCTAATGGAGCAACTCTCCATTACAAGGCAAAGGTCTGTAGCTCAGTGACAGACCACATCCTTTTCCTGCAAATGGTTCCAGATTCAATCCCTAGTGTGTGTAGGTAGGGCTGGGAAAGACTCTTTCTTGAAACCCTCAGAGAACCACACTTAGTCAGCCAGCAGCACTGAGCTGGATGGACCAATGGTCTGACTTGGCACAAGGCAACTTTCTCTGTTGTCTGCACCTGTCTGTGCTTATTCCAAACATGTTCATGTATGTAGAAGTGCCTTGGGATCTCCTTTCCAAGTCCTACAACAATCATAGGTGAAGAGTTTGTTGACTGAGGGTAAGGTCTTCCCTACAGTGATGCCACCAACTCCGGAACTCTCTCCCCAGAAAGGTTTGCCTGGCACCAAGTTTGTTGTATTTTTGACAGCAAGTTAAAACTCCCCATCGCACAGGCATTTTAGATTCACTGGAATTCAAGCTTGCCTTCTTCTTGTACTATATTTTGCATCAGAAGCAGCTCTGGGAACATTTTGTTGATGAATGGGATGCCGAATGCTTCACTATGTTTTTAAAAGATGCATTTAACATTTGGCTGTGTGTTGCAATGGTTAGAGTGATGGACAGGGGCCTGGTTCAAATCCCCAGTCAGCAATGAAGTTTTGGGACCAAACATTCTGTCATCTTAATTTACTTCACAGTGTTATTGTGAGGATAAAGTGGGATGGGCAGTGGATTCGGGTTCCTCACCCTTCCAAGATGAAGGGCTAGATAAAAATGCAATCAAGAAATAAATGGTAGAATTTAAGAATGCAACGTAATAAAACAACAAGAAAAGAAATACTGAATAAATAAATAAATAAACCCTAGCATAACGGCCAGCAAATCCTGCTCATAATGAGAGTCTTTCCAGAAACAAACTTAATGGGCTATTTTACATTCCGGAGGAGAAAAGAATTCAATGAAAACATAAACTGAGTTAACTCATATGGACTAGGGCAAGCTGACAGAAGTTGATGGTGTGAGTTTTCATTCTTAATGAGCATTATGAGTAACAGTAGAGAAGCAGTTACAGGTAGGTAGCCGTGACAGAGACTCTAGTACATTATTAGCACAGCAGATTCAGAAGGTGAGGGACATTAGGTACTGCTCTTCTATTCCAGTTATAATAAACATAAACATGAATGGCCAGTGTTGTCAGGTAAATTGACAGAAATATTGGCCTACTGGGGCCACTGAAGCATAACCCTTCCAATGAGAATGCCAAGCATTTAGTTTTTACACACACACCCTCAAAATCTCAAACCTATATGGTCATCTTCTAGGTCACTGTTCATAGTGCAATATTCTCTAACCATATAGCTGGGCCCAATAGAGTGGGTCTTAACTGCCTGGGGGAAGGCCCAGTGGAGTCACCCATTTAATTGACACTGTCTTTATATATTCCCCCATTGCATTAGATTCTACCATGGGAATATATAAATATATACAATCACACACCACTCGTTGGGATCAAATGGATTACTAATGCCACATTTGATAAGCCTGCAAAACAATGTAGGCAACCAACGTGATACAAACTCTGCATTTTGAGTGTCAAGTTCCTCAGAGGTCTCCTTTTCCTGATACCCCACTGATGCAGCAGTGATGAGTAAGTCTTGCTGCGGTGATCCATGGGTTTCTAAAAACTAATCTGAAACTAAAATAGAAACATCACTTATAAAATAATCCAAACAGGGACCAACAATTTCAAAGCAGTGAGCTAGCTGTCAAGTTTCATAAAACTGTTCCATAGTATTTATGCTGAATAGAACAAAACAAGGAAACAAAGAAAAAGAAATAGATGTGGCTTATAAAGAATATCCACCATTATTTCTAGCAAAAACACCCTTTTTCCTAGCCCATCTCTTTTTGTTGAATGTTCAGGTTCTGCAAAACTTGAATATGCTTAATTGCTTTGAGATTTTTAAGCTGGCCATCATCACCAGGGCCAGCCCACAACAATGTCAGGCATTGGCAAAGGCAATGTCTTACTGCCACTCCCCAGCATCTGCTGTGGAACAGTAGCACCATCCCCATATATATCATGTATTATTCTTCCTCTTTGGATTATTTTGTAAATTGTGGGCTGGATCCAGATTAAGTCCATCTCATTTAGGTCCTATTGAGTAAGTCACAATTAACTTTCCACATTGATTTCAATTGGGGTCTAGGCATGACTAACTTGCATCCTGAACCTGGACTGTATCCAGATTAAGCATGACTAACTTAATCTGGATACAACCCGGTTTCATGCTGCCGGCCACCATGCTGGAAACCCAAGGATCTCCACAGTGAGGCTTCACCTCTGCTTCAATGGAGAAGAGGGAAAAGGAGAAGAATCCTGAGGGACTCAACTCCTAAATGGGCAGAGCTGACTTTCCACTGCTGGTTGCTACCAGCCTTCATTGCTCAGAGGTTTTCCTCCAACTAATGCTTCGAAATGTATCTTTATTCCTTTACGAAGGATGGTGTTCAGCTGCCCAAGCAGAGGAATGATCAATAACATTAGAACAACTGTCAGGCTGCTTCTTGCTCATTAGATCATGTCATCTCTTAGTTCCAGCAAGTGCTCTCTGTGCCCTCTGTTCTACATTAACATTACTTGAGAGGTGTGAGATAAAACACCTTGCCACAGTAGCATAAAGCTAAGGCGGAAAGGTCATGGGAAATGGTTCTGGCTCCAGGAAAGGTTACAGACAGAAGATGGGAGAAGAGAAAAGCTGCCAGTCAGGGCAAGAAACTGACATGTTTATTCTTATGACAGGTCCCACTTTGATTGCAATTTTAAAAATAAGAGGTGGGAAACATGTCCAGCTCCTAGGACCATAACAAAAATATATAACAAGCTGGAGGGACAAAGTGGTACACATTAGCCTGTTCAGAATCACTTTCCCACACCCACTTTCCCATGTTGCCCTGGTGGGCTGATCATAGGCCAGTGAGGTCTGTGGCCTGAAAAAAATGGTTAGCTTTTAGGTAATGGCTTATGTCATCCTTGTCTAATTCTTATCTAAACATCAGGCTTACCATGAATGAGTTGAATTTTCTGGCCATTATTTTAGCACCACTAAGCAATGACATGTTGCTTGCTTTTCAACTTTTCAATTAGTCTCTGTTCCTTTGTCCAGGCTGGTTATGTTAAATCGTTAATTGATGTCACACACCATTTACACGTATGAGTTCACAATGGCACTGTCTAGGCAAGCTCATTTTGCACATGGATAATTGTCGTCATCGTACTGGATTTATTACTGGAGCAATTAGCCCACTGGTTTCAAACCGAAACACAATTCAGTATTAAGACTATCAGTTTGGCTTTAAATGAAGTCAAGAAGTAAGCTCTGCAATCAGTCAAACAGTAAATAACTGGAAAGCAGAATAAAAAGACTCCGTTCACAGAGAAGCCTCTTCTTGAGGCTATGTGTGCACAGTGCTACCTCTCTGCCAAGGTAGGTGTCAAGAAAGAAGGATTCTCTTTCCCAAGAAGGCTAATAAACGCTCCTTATGCTTGAGAGCATTTAGTGTTCTTACTGCCTTCCTGTGCCACTGTGAGCGATGTGATTTCCCCCCTCCTGTCTCCTGTACCTGTCAGAAAGAAACAATTTACTGTCTGGGGAAAAGGAAATATAAACTGTAGCCTAAATGCACTAGAATCTTTGGATGGTGTGTGGAAGAACTGAGGAGGATCTGTAAGGGGAGACTGATAAAGGAGATCAGGGAGAAGGGTGACCATCGTGTGGGTGTAAAGGGCGTTCTTCAAACGCGGAAGGTCCCATGTTCAATCTCTGGCATCTCCGGTTAAAAGGAGCAGGGAGCAGGTATTCAGAGAGCTGATGCCAGCCAGAGAAGACAACACTGGCTTAGATGGACACATATTGTGAGCTGGCATCAGGCAGCTTCCTATCGGAGTGCAAAGTGCTCTCAAGAAATAAGTGCCTGGTTTGGACTCAAAAGAAATTTCACAAATATACAAGTTATGCTTGTATCTTTATCCTTAGTATATGTGATTTGCACCCTCCCAAAGCAATAGAATGACCAATGGCAAATAAACAGTGGTGATATTACTGACTACTATAAGAACATAAGAAAAGCCTTCCAGCTGGATCAGGCCAATGGTCCATCTAGTCTAGCATCCTGTTCTCAGTTCCTTTTTTGCGTGATGATAATTACCAGCACTGCCATCACCTCTTTTGTTTTCCTCTACCTGACAACCATTATTTGCTGGCACCTGCGGCACTTTTATCAAGATATGACTACCAACACCTCATTTCTTTTTTTACCAAAAAAAAAAAGCAATGTGGAAGCCCATGGGAAGCCTGCAAAGCTATAAATGAGGAGTGCGACTGGAGAGATGGAATTTGGCATGTAGGAGCATTCAGACAGTTTCCCAGCCTTGAATTTTTGCCTCAGTGATTCCAGTGGGAACATCTCTGTACTGCTGTTTTATCCAAATCGTGGATGACATCTCACAGGTGCAGAAGTGTGCCAACAGCCTATGTTCTAAAGCAAAGAAAAAGGTGCTCCACCTACCATCCCCTTTACAGAAGTATCTGGAGTCAGGTCAGTCAAGCTCAGGTACTTTGTAAAGAATTGCTTTCTTGGGAATTCCTTTGAAGGCCGGTGCTGTGGGAGATTGAGAGAGTTGGGAAGCTGTGAGTTTTCTTTTTATCTATTCTTTTTTGTTTCCCCTTACTGAGAGCAAGCTGGTCAAGGGAAATTTTTTCTATGGTTTTTGTTGTTGTTCTACGTGAAAGGGGAAAAGGCATGGATTGAGAGATCAAGGGGCAAGATACATTTCATGGCATTGTTGCAATTATTACATAATTTATAATTTTCTATATATAACTTCACATTGCTTTAGATATTATTAGTGTTAGGGCTTCCTTTTATAGCACAATGTGTATCTTTTACACTCCTGCGATATAATGGTAGGGCATACTGTACAAAAATGTAAATGTTGATGGTGGCAGTAAACAGATGGGTTTTGAGAAATTTAGATATGAACATAAACTGACATAGAAACAGGCTTTAACTTTGATCACCTAGGGAGATTGCTTTCTCAAAACATTTTTGGAAGCAAAATGGAAAGCAAGTTTTGGGGGAATTGATGTTAGGGACTATGACACTTATCATAGTCAAGGAACCGTTAGATATGTATAGGAAGTTGGACACAGGAGTTGAACACTAAACATGTGGGATAACCAGCATCATACAAACAACATGCTTAAGTCTAATTAACAAATGAAGGGGTTAATACCACAGATTAAGCTGTCCTGCCAGGCTTAACTAAGTTCACTTCCCTGCACCTTGCAAGGAACTAGGTAATCAAGACCACATAACACCGGTCTTGAAAGACCTACATTGGCTCCCAGTATGTTTCCAAGCACAATTCAAAGTGTTGGTGCTGACCTTTAAAGCCCTAAACAGCCTCGGTCCAGTATACCTGAAGGAACATCTCCACCCCCATCATTCTGCCTGGACACTGAGGTCCAGCGCCGAGGGCCTTCTGGCAGTTCCCTCACTGCGAGAAGCCAAGTTACAGGGAACCAGGCAGAGGGCTGTTTTGGTAGTGGCACCCGCCCTGTGGAACGCCCTCCCAGCAGAGGTCAAAGAGATAAACAACTACCAGACTTTTAGAAGACATCTGAAGGCAGCCCTGTTTAGGGAAGCTTTTAATGTTTGACGGACTATTGTATTTTAATATTTTGTTGGAAGCCGCCCAGAGTGGCTGGGGAAATTTATAAATAATAAATTATTTTTATTATTATTCCCTTCAGTCTACCTGAGAAGCTCACCGTGTACAGAGGTTTGAGCTGGTTGCTCCAGCTCAGACCACATGGCTCTGACAAGCCACTCCTGAGTTCTTATACCAATAATTTAGGAGCTTTCATCACTTTGTAACTAAGCTAAGTTTTACTGCTTGTGCAGCTTTCTGAAGCTCATGAAACTGAAGCTCCTGTGCAATGGGGAATCCTGATAAGATAGTGTTCTCAGTTGCGCAGAGGCTCCCAAGAGCATGCTTAAGTCCCCCAAGACCATCACACTCAACACACAAATGTCTGAGAAGAGCTTCTACACATGGAGACATTGTGCAGAAGGGGACATTCCATGTGCCCCGCTGCACACTTACAACACTTTCATGTTCAGGCAAATGCTCAAAGAGGGCTTTAGTGTCGGTGAAATAGTTCCTCAAAATATCAATACAGGTAAGCAGTGCTTTTTTCTGGGGGTACGCAGGGGTACGCATACCCCTAAACATTTTGTGAATCCAAGTTTGGCCTCATTGAGGGGCAGTATTTCAATATGAGTAGGAAAATGAGAGTACCCCTAAACATATGTTTAGGGGGGAAAACACTGGAGGTGAGTATCAAGATATGGTCTTCAATATAAGAAATTTATTTTAAAACCTGAAACTAATATCCTATTGATCTTTTCAAGAACTGGAAAAAGTGGGAGGAGGGTCAACAATGTGTCCGCAAGGTGATGTGCATGCTTTTAAAATAAAATAACTCCATATAAAAATGGCTTCTTTTTCTTACAGCTATTGATTTTTAATAATAAAGAAAGAGAGCCTGGCTTTCATCACTTAACCATGTCTTGGCTTCGGCCAACAACGAAACTATATTCCTCACCCCCCAGCAATGGAGTAAAATTGCATTGCTCTTATGCTTTCCAAATGGCTGGCTACACCATGTGGAATCAGCAACTTTTTAGAAAGGAAAAATCCAGTGGGATTTTGAGAAAAATAGTGTGCAGGGAAAGTGAATGCATAACTCTTGCTTTTCTCCATTGGTTTCAAATATGTGTATACCCATCTTTTGAACTCCACACAGGGGGAAACCGCTTCACACCAATTGGAGTCCTTTTCTTAAAACAAAATAATTTTTTATTCATTTTATAAAAAGACATGAAAAACAAAAAAGGGGGGGGGGCAAAACGAAAACAAAAATTGAACAAAACCATCTTAATATATCCTTTACATCAATAGGTGACTTCCTCCGATGCCCTCCATCTGATTTCACTAAACTAATCCTCTTTGGCAGTCTCTTTAAACTATTACTTTATATCATAATTCCATAAAACAACATAAAATTTAACCTATATCCTAAATAAATTCCAAAATACATATAACTACTTCTATTGGCATTACTAAATATTACAGTATTTTTTCAAATACAATTTAAATTTTTCCCAATCTTTCTCCACCGTCTCTTCTCCCTGATCGCGGAGTCTCCCAGTCAGTTCGGCAAGTTCTATAAAGTCCATCATCTTCATTTGCCATTCGTCTATTGTTGGTAATTCTTGACTCTTCCAGTTCTTAGCAACACCAATTGGAGTCCTCAAGCCACTCCTAATTCATCTCAAGTCAAGGTGTAGAAAACCTTGGCATAGAGTAGACATCCCTGCCTTGTCAGTGTCTCCTGGTGTGTACACAAACAGAAACAAATGGAAGATGAGCCAATGTGAACAGCTGAAGGGCAGGGGGGAGAGAGTAAAACACGCAACTTAACTGTGCTCTAAGACCACAACTAGTGATAAAAAATATTAAAGATATCACCACATGGTCTAGGCTAGTTTAACGATACCATTGCAAATCTTTATATACGTACAGGAAATGTCCCTAAAGTAAGCTTTACCATAGCATATCAAAACATGCCTGAATCATTGTCCCAGTTTGGACGATCATACTGTTGCACACAACCCCAATTTCCGAGCAGTGCAGGATTCCAGTGGTCCAGGCACTTCCCTGGGGTTCATGGGAATGAGGCACAGCGGAGACTGTGGCGTCTTTAGGACATATGGTTCATTTACACATATTTACAACTTGAGCCTACGATGGAGGGGCTCACAGCATTAACACCCCAAGAGGGTCTCGTTTCTCCCATAGCTGTAGCCTTGGATTCAAACAGACACCAGACATTGTTCTGTATCTCTGCCTTCTCCCAGTTTGCAGCTTTACATCTTACCCATTTCACTGCAACTCTCTGTGCTCAGCTCTGGCTTTTTGGGGCCCCACCCATTTGCCATCTTGCACTGAGCCCCTTAATCCCCTATCACTTCACTAGGAAGCTAGCTTGGCTATTCCGGGAATTAGAAGGCTTGTTTAGCTTGTAACACTTGCCGGAACCAATGATTAGAGGGGTCTTGCATAGAGCTTAACACCCTAAATTCATAACAATACTTTATTAAGCTCAGATACTTATGAGCCTGTTGTAGAGCCCCTAAATACATCTCTTTTTGTGAGTTGCAATTAAACCAAGAAGTCTTTAATTAACCGCAGTTTCCCATTCAATCAAAACCCCCGAAATTAGTTACAAGCTTTGAAATGAGCCAAGGTCTTAAACCAACTTCAAACCATGGTTTAATATCCTTGTTTGCTCCAAAGCTAGTGACTATAGTTACCTTTGAAACAGAAAGCTAGAAATTTCCTGGTTTAATCATGACTTATATGAAGGAGCTGCATGTCCACGGCAAAAGGCTTGTGTAACTTGGCTTAATAACAGGAGGCACAATTGTCTGAATTTGCATATCATGTGCTGCTGCTAAGCATGGCTCATCCTATTACCATATCTATGATCTACCACGTGGAGCCATTTATAGAAGCCTCCATCAGATGGTGACAACATATTAACCAGCCCCTTTCTCAAGCGGGAGTTACCGGTAGTTTTTGAGTTGTGACCATATTTTCCCATATGTTCTAAAATGTTCCCCCCACAAAAGTTATACCTCTGCAACACCCTAGCAATCCCTTCTTTCCTATTATGTCACCCCATTTTACCTTCCTGGTTTATGGACTTTACATTTCTTTCATCTCACCCAATTTCCTTACGCCTCAAGATGTATATTTATAATGGAAATGTATTTGCTGTCAATCCCAATACAGCAATTTCACGTTCACTGTGTTCTAGGCAATCTGATAAATTTGATTTCTGTTCAGTTTCATAACTTAAAATGTCTTTTCTATTCCAATCCGCCTTTTCATATATTTTCTTCATCTTCTTTCACTTCAATACCATTAAATATTGTTTGTTCCTTTTCTACTTCCCATGCTCTACCTTTAAAACATGCATTTTTCACTGCCTCTTTCCTAAACTTTGGCATTTTTTGCACTTTTGGTTGCCACAAAAATAACTTCAGATTAACTTGACAGAGGGACTACAAACTACAGAGGATGGAACAAAATTAATAAATTTCTCCATTCAAGAAACACACAGCAAAGTTGGTGATTATCAGGAGGGTGAATAATTTTGCTCTGCAGCAAGGATAGCCTTAGGCATTTTCAAATCTTGGGATAAGAATGCTGACTATGCTTCCATATTTTATGAGACACCACCTCCCACCAGCAAGGGAGCTTCAATGGATACTGTGGGTAATGGGGAAGAGTAGGGGCTTCAGGTGAACCAAGAAATGAAAAATCATAGTGTTGGGGAGAGAAAGGTTTGGAAAAGAGATCTCTTACTCTCAAATAGTAGAGTTAAGCACAATGGCAATTGCTCAAATCACATTAAAACTTGGTTAGATTTAAACCTGCCCTTACTTAGGCTAGAATAAATCACACACACTTGTCTATATCCATATCAGATATAGCCTGATGGACTGGGAAACCACTTGTTAGCTAATGAACAGCTTGCAAACTGATTAATTTAACTGACTGATCAATAAAACTGCAGTCCACATGCTTATCAGTTTAGGTATGCAGTACAATGTGACTGAGAGCAACCTTGCTAGTCACATAGTTTAAGGGAAGGGCTTTGGGTATACAGTGGTACCTCGAGTTACAAACGCCTCAGGTTACAAACGCTTCAGGTTACAAACTCCGCTAACCTGGAAGAGTTACCTCGAGTTAAGAACTTTGCTCCAGGATGAGAACGGAAACCGTGTGCCGGCGGCGCAGCTGCAGCAAGAGGCCTCATTAGCGAAAGCACACCTCTAGTTAAGAACAGTTTCAGGTTAAGAACAGAACTCCGGAACGAATTAAGTTCGTAACTAGAGGTACCACTGTACAAAGAGAAAGTTGCTGGCTCGGCTGAGTTGGGAAGACAAGCATTCCAGTTGTGTGTACCTCAACTCAAGCACTGCGCATTTCCCTCATCCAAAGACTGGGTGCTGAGAGACTTCATAGCTCAACAGCTTAGGACCCCCTTACCACGAAACATCAACAGAAAGCTGCCAAAGCATTTAGATGGGAAAGTCTATCTTATCGTAAGAGTTGGTGTAAAAATGAAAGCCTACAAAAATCCTCGCTCAACCTAATTTTTACTAGCATCTCAGACATTTCAGTGGAATGGCTTCAAAACACCACCGGCAAACATCTGCCACTCGAAGGCTCACCTCTCAGGCTGCCATTTATTACAGTGACATGATTGATGGCTAATAGTTGAGTGCCTGTGGCATGGCAGGCATCCTCTTCTGCAGGAAGGGTCCAGGGATGCTTTTGAAAAACAGCATGTTTTTGTTTCGCAAAAAAACAAAACCTTAAAACTCGTTTCATTTCATCTCTTTAATATTTCATGACATCGAGCCAGCAGAGTGTCCAATATAATATGTGTAAGGGGCTTTCCTCCAACATGCATGGCTATATTATCAATTGCCAGAGGCTGGAGGAGAAATTGCATCTGTAAGGAGGGCAATAATCAATATAAAATTATTTCCACCCTCGTTCTTTCTGAACTGTTTCTGTGCAGATAAGGAAGGATTACAAAGCATTTGCTTTTTGATAAATAGTCTTAAAATCTATGCTGGTGTTACCTTTCAAGGGTGGGGGCAGAAGGGGCAAGGGTGTTAAGTCTGCCCCCTCCTCCACATTACTGGTCTTGTTGCTCTCTAACTGTGTGAAACAGAAGCTGCATTCACAAGGCAGTTTATTCCATTTCTCCAACATTTCCTTAACTGTTAATTTCTGCATTATGTTTGAGCTTTCATGTGACAAAAAATGAACTTCTGGAAAACTAATGACATTAATTTCAGGGAAAGGTCCACTTGCCAGCCCCCTTCATCAAGAAAATAACGGGCATAAAGTGATGAAATTCAGGGCAGTATACCAGCATAAGAGTTCCTTCCTGCTGTTTTCATGTGGGAATCATGGGGGAACAGAAGCACACATGTAGCAAAAATGTCCCATGACATTTACTGTTGTGTCACACCATGCTCACTAGTGTGAATGAAATTTATTGTGATATGCCACTATATCGGTTGGAAAGTCATGACTCCTAAACGCAACAGGTACTACAGTGTGAAAGGATTGATAGAAAACAAGGCAGAAAAAGTAATGCAATATTCCCCATGTCTGAACATCTGTGGAGGCTTCACAGGTGAGTGGATACCCTGGAAGATCAAGGAAGGGGGCCTCTGCAGAAGCACTAGGTTGCCTGCTGCAAAAGTTTCACTGTGAACATAAGAAGAGCCAGAGGCTCTTGATTTTTGCTTTAAAAAAATAATACCACGCCGCCGGCGTGCGATTTCTGTTCGCATCCTGAGGTAAAGTTCTCAACCCGAGATACTACTTCCGGGTTAGCAGAGTCTGCAACCCGAAGTGTTTGTAACCCGAGGTGTTTGTAACCCGAGGTACCACTGTACTGTGATTTATATTTTTATAGCCCACTCTGTTCTCTTGACTGTAATTTGTTTTAAATTTATTTGAACATTATAAATTTTAATTGCTGAAATCTACCCTGGGAACTTATGGTGAAGGATGGGTAAGAAATTGAACAATAACAATAAAAACAATGTGTGGCTTGACTCACTGTGTGCCAGAGTGCTAGCTATTATTATTATTATTGTATTTTGTTTTAATGCCCCCTCTTTAGATAATGGAGGCAACTCATCTATGCTGGTCTTTGGGCTAAATATTGGTGCATATTAATGGTTGGCTATGATATTGGATGCTGAATTAATTCCCCCCTTTAGTTCATGCAACAAAATTTCATTAAACTTCAACATAAACAGGGCAGGCAGTAGCTATTAATTCTCCCAAGAGAATCTATCATTGTGTTTTTGCAAATTCTGATTTCATTTGCATATGTACTGCTGAATTGTAAATCAGAGTTATACCAGATAAAGTATTCTCTGTGTGGCTAAATTCAGTTTTAGCTACATGCATTAAGACACTTCTCTGGGCAAAGCTGAATGAGGGAAAATGAGGCTTTGTGAAAGAACTGGAATCCTTTCTTGAGCAGCTCCCATTCATACCACTGGAACTAGTGTAGGTGAAGTTTCTCCTGGAGTGAATCCAGTGTAAAACTCTTTAGTTATTTAAGGCAAGATGAAACCAGCAAACACAGTTGAAATTCAATAATGACCAGCTACTTGC
This sequence comes from Darevskia mixta, assembly GCA_034641385.1. Classification (NCBI taxonomy): domain Eukaryota; kingdom Metazoa; phylum Chordata; class Lepidosauria; order Squamata; family Lacertidae; genus Darevskia; species Darevskia mixta. The sequence continues at coordinate 8,290,091 of JAWWNH010000013.1, forward strand.
TGTTCTATTTGCACTTTCATTCCAGCAATTATGAGGAAACTACTTCTGAATACTAAATAACTTCTTTTAAAAATGGCCTCAGATGGACAGTAAAAGAGGTTAACTGTTGCAAGCATCAAAGACATAATTTACTACAAATTATGGCCCCATTAATGCAAATAGCTATGCGCATGAGTAACTTTATGCTCATGCACTTAATAAGAGTGCTCATGTGTATAATATTACATGTGTAAGTATTAGCAGCCTCCGGAGATAACAACTCAGTCTCTAATTGTCTGGTGACAATGCGGCCTTGCTTTTGCCCTAAAGTTCAGGACATAGCTTGTGGCACATCCACCCACACCCACACACCATAAGTTGCTCTTCTATGGCACAGACTATGTTAGTGAAATTCACACTCGGGGCATGCCGGTACAGGTGAATAAGTGACTCACCCAAAGTGACTCACCCATTATCACTTAAGGAACACATCACTACCTCCCCGGATTGGACATGGGTGTCTTGGTCACACATGCAGCAGAGCACTGTTCTGGAAGGACAGCCATGCCACAGGTAATCAAAGCATGAATCAGCTTCTCATCTGAATTTTTCTCCAGATAGTTGAATCTCAATTTGTCAGATCTTGTTTGCCCAATATTAGGTACCCTCCCATGTTTACGTCCAGTTTTTGTACGGAGCGCTGTGCATGTGCAAGTTTTACGTTTTTTCTGTTCTTTCGTGTCTTACAGACACGGGGTGGGGGTGGGGTTTGCATCCCATTTCACCACCTGAGGTGAAATGAGAAGTGCCACCCTGTTCTGCTGTGCCACCTGCCTAGTCCTCCTCTGCCTGCCCCACCGCCTCTGCCACTGGTGGAGACATGGTGCTAGCATTGGTGCTGATTTCCGGTGAGATTGGAGCTGATGCTGGTGGCGCTTCTCCAGCAGCAGTGGGGTGAGTGGGGAGCCACTGCAGGAGATTCTGCTGCCTGAGGCAGCTGCTTCACCCTGCCTCATGGGTGGGCACACACACACACACACACACACACACACACACACACACACACTGTGCAGATTGAAAAACACACACACTGCAAACAGTAACCCTTTATGTGATCTTACTCATGATTGCAGAAAGGTTATTTTTGTGTGGTGTTTTACTGATGTATTTGTGCCTTCATCATGGAAAGCAAAGAAGAATCCATAGGAATTCTCAAGACAGAACACACAGTCTCCAAAGCAGGCACGGATCTGTCCCAGACCTGTTCAGCTTCAAGAAGGTAGCCACATCACTAGATGACCTGGGAGTTTTTACATTAGCCTTTATCAATATTCTTTTTGTGTGGTGTTACAGCATACTGCAGGAGCACACATGCAGAAGTACACACATGCAAATATTTGATTCAGTCATATGTATCATCAAGTTTGCTTTTTGCAGTGTTTCATGCTCCCTGCGTAAGCTTTATGTGTATCTTGTCTTTGCTTTTGTGTAGGGAGCTGTCTTGTTAATCAGAAATGTTTCTTCAAGAACGACAATTAAAACATGATTTAAAGACTAGTTGGTCAGCAAGAAACACCAAGCTAGGAATAAAGGGATACAAACAGCCAGAACAAGAATGAATCTGCCAATAGTACAAACAACAATTCCTTATGGCACCTCAAGTCATGTTTTGCTGAACAAAGATGACTTATCCTCTTTAATCCTCTTGTTTAAAATCCTAGAATTATTTTCTTTGGATAATAGAATATCTGTTTGCTGACCACTGAAGCTGAGTGATTTTGTAAGTTAATAAAAGTTTCCACTGCAGTCTTAGTACAGATCTTCAATTTGCATGGCCTCCTTTTTCTACCTTTTCCTCACCCAAGAGGACGCTCTTAACTACAAAAGCAGCAGCAAATTTCATTTTTAATGAAAAAGAGTCGGGGAATACGAAAACCCCAAGATGCTGATATCACATTTGCACTTTCAATAATTCCTTGGATGTCTGATTGACTGGAGGCTAGAATGGGAAATGCTGAGCAATTATTAACAATGCAGCCACCAGTGTGATCTTTTCTAAAGTACTAAAGAAATTCAAACGGAAGAAGGAAGGACAACTGATTCCATGCAGAGAACAGGGTATTTCAGACCTGTACAATGTGAACATCATACATCAAATAAGACTTACCCCAATACTTAAAACAAAAGCCAAGGAACCCCACTTGGCCTGCACTTAAAATATTTCTAATCTGAATGCTCCTATTTCAGCATATCTGAGGATGCTTGCCTGGCAGGATAAATCAAGAATGTTGATAGATGTCAGAACACTCATTTTCGGTTTTCGATCATTCGGGAGCCGAAACGTACAAGTTCCAAGGCATTTGGCAACCAATGTATGACTGTACATGTGTATATGTGAATAGGAAGAAACACATTTTATCATATATATATATATATATATATATATATATATATATATATATATATATACTCTAGCTGGCCCGGGCACGCCTTGCTGTGCCTGACTCAGGTTCCTTAAAGGGGGAGGATGTGTCCGCCCCCCCCGGGCTATGGGTTTTGTCCTCCCCCCGTTGTTGTCTCATCCCTGTGATTCCTCCCATCCTGTAGTGACCCATGAGGTATCCCGTCCCCCCTCCCCCGAGTCATCCCTGTGACTTTCCCCCACCCTGGGTCAGCCCATGACCTATTCGGGCCCCCTCCTCCCCCCCACCCCCCACTCGGCTCCACTCGGGATAGTCTGTAAAGTGGAGCCGAGGCCCAGTCTGTAGGCTGTAAAGTGGAGCCGAGGCCTAGTCTGTAAAGTAGTGGCGAGGCCTAGGCTGTAGGCTGTAAAGTGGAGCCGAGGCCTAGTCTGTAAAGTAGAGCCGAGGCCTAGTCTGTAGGCTGTCAAGTGGAGCCAATGCCTAGTCTGTAAAGTAGAGCCGAGGCCTAGTCTGTAGGCTGTAAAGTAGAGGCGAGGCCTAGTCTGTCGGCCTTGGCTGGGGCTAGTATGTAAATGCGAGCCAAGGCCTCCGCCCTGTATCTCAATTCCTTGGCCCTGACCTGACTCTGTGGGTTTTTGCAGCTGAGGGTTTGGGCTAGTTGATTGTTGTGGGAGCGTTTGAAAGGGGGGGAGTATTTTTGGGTTGCGGCCTGTGGCTGTGGCTCTGGGTTTGGCCGTTTGCCTTTGTCTGGTAATGGCTCTGTGGGTTGTCTGGTAATGGCCGCCTTGGTGGTTTCAGTTGCTTGGTTGATGACGTCATTATTTGGTGCCACCCTTCAGAGCTTTTGCTGGTGACAGCGCGCGATCTGCCTTCTATTGGATGCTGCTGGCGTCTTCAGAGCTTCTGCTGGTGATGTCTAATACGTGCACCCAATTTTTTTTGCCTTTATTCTATATTTTAGGTATGATAGGTGTGGTTTTATTGAATTTTTATTATGCCAGATCCTTCCTTGATAGTCATGGTACGCTGTTTCCTTAATTTGATGAAATTTGGTCCAGCGGTTACGGAGCACGGTGGTGTCTGCCGCGCACGGCAATGGGAATATATATATATATATATATAGTATAAACATTAGGAAGAACTTTCTGACAATAAGAGCTGTTCAACGGTTGGAATGGGCTACTTCAGAAAGTGGTGGACTCCCTTCATTAGAAGTTTTTAAACAGAGGTTGGATGGCATCTTTCAGAATTTTTTGATTCCTGCATTGCGGGGGTTGGACTAGATGACCCTTGGGATCCCTTCCAACTCTCCTGCACTATGATTCGTATATTAGTGTCTTGCACAGAAGCAGATGACAGCTTTATAGGAAAGTAAGCCACTGGATGCCTGTAGCTGCCAAATAGCATCTAATTCCTGGACTGACAATAACATTCCTATAACATCTTGTTTGAAGATACTTCAATAACACAACTTTCTCTATTCAATTTGTACAAAGCCAGAAGTTTAAAGCCTATAGAATCTATGCTCTCTGTCTGATATCCTCCCTATTCCTTCAGGACAATATCTTTGTAGATATATAATGATTATAAAAGGAAAACTCCTAAAAGTTTTCCTATAGCTCTGAAGGGTTCCTCGAGTGTTACTGTCTTTAAAATATCATGGCACTTGGGAACCAATTAAAACACAAGCAACAGTTATCTTTGGTTCTCTAGCATAAGGTCAGAGGTCTGGGTTACAATCCAACTGCTTATAGGATTTTAAAGAACCACGAGAAGAAACTCTATTTCTTTGGTTAGTTACTGAGGATAGCTTGTGGAAGTGGAAAGGACACTGGGAGTCAAGTGTGAATTTCATGCTCTTTATTCAGCTCCTAGTAGCAAGGAATGGATGTTTCCCCCAAAACGTCGGCTATAAATACATTATTTACACAATGGGCCCCACGTGATTGGCTAATTCCGGGATACTCCTGAAGGCCAATCAGGTTGTGGATTCACTTCCACCTGGAGCTGGATTGGGTGGCTCCTGCAGACCAATCAGACTGCTGCATTCTGGATCCTATTGTTCTAGGACCAATCAGACTGCTGCATTCTGGATCCTATTGTTCTAGGACCAGTCAGACTGCTGTATTCTGAATCCTATTGTTCTACCGTAGGGACCAATCAGACTGCTGCATTCTGGATCCTATTCAGCTCGGTACATACCGGTAACACTTTCCCCCATCTTACTGCAGCTTTGAATATTCAGAACACTATTAGGTCCCATTGAATTCAATTGGTAAGTTAAGCAGGCATTTCAATCTCTTATCTTGAAATCAAAAGTACTTGAAAGTGCTTTTACAGTACTTTGGTGGCATGATGCCCCTGTCTTCATAGAATCTTGAACTGTAGAGTTGGAAGGGACCTCGAGGCTCATCTAGACCAACCCCCTTGCAAGGCAGGAATCTTTTGCCCAATTTGGGGCTCAAACTCATGGCCCTGAGATGTAAGAGTCTCGAGTTCTACCAACTGAGCTATGTAGAAATGTATTCTTTATTGCATGCCAAAACTGAATACTCCAGCAACAAGGGGAAAATCTACGAGGCCAGTAGGTTGTGTCTATAGCTTCTTCAACTAATACTGCAAGGAAACAGGAAGTAAGAAAAAAGAGGGGTAATTAATCATATCCCTCAAAAACTAGCAATGCTGCAACAATACTCTCCTATTCAAGTCATAGACACCCTGAAACATAATCACTGTCCAAAATTGCATGGCTCTGTTGCAGGTGATTAGATAGTCAACGTACAACCAAGACAAAGTATAGTTTGGTTTGATTAATTGCTCATAGACATAAGCTGAGCTGCTTACCTGTCACATATTCTCATTTTACATATTTTGAAAGTTAACAGTGTTTAATTGTCCTTACCGTGCCTTGCCTTACCCTTACAATGAGAGGCAAGCTATGAAGATTGTAGTTACCATTCTTTTTTTAAAAAAAAGTAATCTTGTTCTGAGACAGTTCAAAGTAATCTCCTTCTGAGACAGTTTGAAGAACTGGAACTTTGAGCTGGAACTTCCAGCTACCAGATCCTGCTCAGCTGCAAGGCTTTCCACTGGTCTGGAAGGACGTATTAATTCAGTGTGTTTATGAATACAGCTAGCTATTTTCTGTAATCCAAAACTCACATTCCGATTTTGTTCGTAGGTGTGGATGTTCTTAGTACTTTTTAAATCAATTTGCACAAGCACAGAAGTTCTTGTCACAATGTATTACGTTTGAAATATGTGTAACTTCTCCATTTTTAAGTTTTGCTAAACATTTATTCTAAAATTTCATTACAGGAGATTAGGATAAAAGTTCAGTGGTTGGAAAATGCACTGGTTTCTTATAAAAATTAATCAGTCTGCAATATTTATCTTATTTCTTATGCCTGCCCAACAGCAAGATCAACACAGTTCTCAAGGGAGGAGAGATTATTTTGAGCTTCACCTAGTACAGCGCTGCGTGCTGAAGGATAAGCCTCTCAAAATAGAGGCTTATGGGATAACCAAGCACAATATTAACTACTGCTGCTGTGCTAGAAGGGACACTTCTCTCTAAAAATTGCAATCACAAATGGTGCCGGGAAATTAAAAATTGAGAATCACACAAACAAGGGTTGAAGTGACAACACAGAATGCTTAGTGCAATCCCTTACATTTGGTTCCAGATGCTTGTCAAGTCACTTCCTAGAAGCCTCAAATGAAGAATATTATACACTATACTATCCATTGCTGATTTGACTATATTATGTAGGTCTGAAAGACCAAGCACACTTTTCTGGGAGAAAGTCCTCCTGAACATGATGAGGACATACACTGAGTAGACATGCGCAGGATTGCATAGTTAGTTTTTATCTAAAAAGCTAATTAGCTTTCTTCTAGATCTAAAAACACTAACTATGCATAATCTGCGCATGTCATACTCAGTGTAATGTCCTCATCATGTTCAGGAGACTTTCTCCCAGAAACAGTTGTGCACTCTGGTCTTTCAGCACCTAGCCATATCTAGTCAAATCAGCAATGGATAGTCTTAAGTGTATAATATTCTTCATTTGAGGCTTCTAGGAGTGACTTGACAAGCATCTGGAACCAAATGTAAGAGGATTGCACTAAGCCTTCAGTGTTGTCACTTCAACCCCTTGTTCCCATAATTCAGAAGGAAGGCAGGACACAATGCACAGTTAAAATATAGCCAAGGCAACAAGAATTGACTTGAATATTACCTGTAATGTGATTTATTTCTCAGCTTAGCCTCCACCTACTGCATTTCTTGCCATCCTAAAAAGGCAGAAGAGATACTCCTACCCTTACCCCCTTTTCCCTAGCTGAATGATCCCACTCTGGTTCTGAGCCCCAAAACATTCTCTATTGCTCCTCATCACCCTTCAATCCTCACAATCTACATGTCTGCTGAGGGGAGACCTACCCAAGATGTGAATGGTGAGTCCACCAGGCCTTGAGGAACCCTGCCAGCTCATCCCATGAATAGAGGCATAGTGGTCCGGGATCATTGAGGGAAGGGGTCAAAGACCCATTGTTCTTAATTAATTACTATTTCTACAGCAGGGCCTCTGTCTCCAGTGTCCTAGAGTCACCCAATCAGCATGAAAGGGGAGGCTTTTTAGCCACTGAGAAGAACTTGTCTTGCCCCTTTGCTGATTTAATAATAATAATAATAATAATAATAATAATAATAATAATAATAATAACAATTTATTATTTGTACCCCACACATCTGGCCAGGTCCCCCCAGCCACTCTGGGCGGCTTCCAACAAACATTAAAATACATCAAAATGTCACAGATTAAAAACTTCCCTAAACAGGGCTGCCTTCAGGTGTTTTCTAAATGTCATGTAGTTGTTTATCTCTTTGACCTCTGATGGGAGGCCGTTCCACAGGGCGGGCGCCACTACCGAGAAGGCCCCTCTGCCTGGTTCCCTGTTAGCTTTGCTTCTCGCAGTGAGGGAACCACCAGAAGGCCCTCGGCGCTGGATCTCAGTGTCTGGGCTGAACGGTGGGGGGTGGAGACGCTCCTTCAGGTATACAGGACCGAGGCCATTTAGGGCTTTAAAGGTCAGCACCAACACTTTGAATTGTGCTCGGAAACGTACTGGGAGCCAATGTAGATCTCTCAGGACGGTGTTATGTGGTCCCGGCGGCCACTCCCAGTCACCAGTCTAGCTGCCGCATTCTGGATTAATTGCAGTTTCCGGGTCACCTTCAAAGGTAGCCCCACGTAGAGTGCATTACAGTAGTCCAAGCAGGAGATAACTAGAGCATGCACCACTCTGGCGAGACAGTTAGAGCCAATCAGGGGGAAAGGAAGTGAGTCAGCCACTGACTATTGGCTCAGTGGGTTGCCAGTGACTGAACCTGGGACCTTCTACCACAGAGCTACAGCCCTTTCCCTGTACCAAATGCAGAAAGTTACATTTTTCCTTCAGATCTTTTGAGCCACATGCTGGGCAATTGCATTGCAAGCGGTTGGACTAGATGACTTTCGTGGTCCATTCCAACTCTACAATTCCACACTTCTATGTCACCTGAAAGTACAATATTCAATCCACCATTTAAGAATCACTGACGTAAATAGAGCCAAGTGGAATTCTAGGAGACCATCCTATATGCCTAAAAAAAAAAAAAAAAAAAGCATAAATATCTGAAAGCCAGAATATTCAGAACTATGAAACTATTGGGAAATCATCCAGTGAGATCTACTTTATTGTATTTGGAATGGAAAATGTGTACATAAAACTAGCAATTTTAGAGAGGTGGAAAAACCAACAAAACTATAACCCTAATGTGATTTTCATAGCGTAACCACTTAAATCTCATGATTGACAACATATACCAATGTTCTAGACAAGTCTAGCTTTTATTGCAGCAATAAACAGCTGTATTTTATTTTTATGGGCATTATAAAACAATATATTTTCCATGAGGACTTGGCATTAGTAGATTATTTAATGCAATCCTGGAGTGAATAAGACCATACCTGCTTCTGTTTCTGGGTTTCTGGAGAGCGGTTTCATTACAGCACACCTCATTTGTCCTCAACCAAAGGAGAATATGTGAGTAGTGCCAGGAGAAGGGATGATAAAACTTGGTTAATAAAGAATGAATTACATTGTTGAAGCATTGTAAAGCAGAAAATATTCAATTTAGGCTCTGATGAAGTGCTAGAAATGTAGATATAAATATGTCCATGTACTTGATCATATTTTTTACATTTTCCTGTTTGGACTTTAGAGGCATCAACTGGTTGTTCAGGGCTTTCTTTCCCCTCATAACAAGGCAAGCTCCTGGACTACTTCTCTTCTTCTTCTTCTTCTTCTTCTTCTTCTTCTTCTTCTTCTTCTTCTCCTCTTCTTCTTCTCTTCTTCTTCTTCTTCTTCTTCTTCTTCTTCTTCTTCTTCTTCTTCTCCTCTTCTTTTTCTTCTTCTTCTTCTTCTTCTTCTTCTTCTTCTTCATCATCTTCATCTTCATTTTTCATTCTTTTTTATTATTGAATTTATATACCACCCTATACTTGGAGTCTCAGGGCAGTTCACAGAACAAAATCAAAATATAAAACCGCAAAATACATTAATCAAAATAAAAACAACAACCAAATGACTGCCCCCCCCCATAGATGATTTAGGGTTGTTGCAAGTTCAATACAGAAGAAGTGACTGGAGGGTCAGCGAGTTGGTTTTCTTCTCTCTTTTCTCCTGCCTTTTCCTAAGCTACCACCTCTCATTTTACCCTTGGGCATTGGTTAGGCTCAAGCATAGTAAATGGCTCATGCTGTTCCACTGGGCCTCCCAACTGAGTACGGGTTTGAACTCACTTCAGGGTGTTGGTACTAACATAAGGCCCTATAGAGCTCAGGACCAGGTTACTTGAGAGACTGCCTAGTGCCTTATCCCTTACACACCCAGCAGATCACTGCAGTCTGTGGGAGAGCCTCTCCTGCAACATCCAAAGATCTCAAAAGCCATATAAAGTTGTCTGCCAGTTGACTCTGGCCTGTCCCCTTTTTAACTCTTAGCCCTAGAGAGCCTGAGAAAAAGGCTAAAACCCTATAACTTTGAGTCAAACTCTGAGACTAGTGACCACAGCAATGATGTCTCAGGATATTCTGTGGGTGTGACGTCCCATTCCTGTGTAAAAGGGTCTGCTTTGTTGGACTAGGACTAAGGAGACCCAGATCCAAATCTTCATTCGTTCATGAAGATCACTGTGTGACCCTGGCCTAGTCACTATCTCTCAGCCTAACCTACCTCACAGAGTTGTTGGGAGCGGAAAATGGAGCGGGAGGGAGAACCACAAGGGGCCACTATGAGCCCCTCAGATGCAGGTAAGATATAATGCAGTAAAATAGTCAATGCTGGCTAATGTTCTGCTCCTTTGTAATTGAAAAATCTTCAAATTATAATAAAAAAGAGGTCAAATCAATTTAAGTCTACACATTTTTGCAGGGTTCCACTCATACAATCTTATATGCAGCAGTTCCGAATTAAGAGGAGTGGGATCTTAAAAGCTTAGCGGGGAAAAGCTTTGCCTCTCAACTATCATGCTTTCATTTGTTATAGTATTTGTTTACATTCCATCCAATGTTTCCTCTAGGTATGGAAATAGAAGACCTCGTTTTGATGGGATCCTCCATGGATCAAACACCTTTGGTGCTCAATTTCTAAAGCAAACACAGCAGATTGCTTTATTTCAAATGGGGAAATGAGGTCCTTAATTAGCTGGACTCAGCTATTTATCTTTCATAATGGACTTTTATAGGGTAAGTGATAACTAACTACCAAGTTGTTTGGAAGATATATCTGCATTTGGAAGAGGACTCAAGCTTATTACCTGAGAAAGAAAACTTAAAAGCTTGCATGGAGCTTCACCATGTATATATACTCCAATGATAACTCTCCAGGAGAGGGAGGGAGGGAGGGAGGGAGGGAGGGAGGGAGGGAGAGAAGAAGAGAAGAAGAAGATGAGTTTGGATTTGATATCCCGCTTTATCACTACCTTAAGGAGTCTCAAAGCGGCTCACATTCTCCTTTCCCTTCCTCCCCCACAACAAACACTCTGTGAGGTGAGTGGGGGCTGAGAGACTTCAGAGAAGTGTGACTAGCCCAAGGTCACCCAGCAGCTGCATGTGGAGGAGCGGGGACGCGAACCCGGTTCACCAGATTATGAGTCTACCGCTCTTAACCACTTACACCACACACAGAGAGAGAGAGAGAGAGAGAGAGAGAGAAAGAAACAAAGAAAGAAAGAAAGAAAAGAAAGAAGAGAAAAGAAAGAAAGAAAGAAAGAAAGAAAGAAAATATGTACTGCAGAATGTTTTGTGTCAGGGACTGGACTGAACAGGAAGGCTGGGAGCTGTCCCCTCTGTCTCCTCAGCTCTTATTGGAAGAGTAGGGGGAAGTGGGAAGATTTGCCCCCCTTGTCTCCAGCAGTTTCAAGAGGAGAAGGAGACAGGGTTGAATTACAGCTGAATGAAGAGTTGCCAAGTTACGAGATAGTGGAGGAGGAGGAGGGAGTGAGAGAGCAGCCAGCAGAGACCTCCTTGGAGAGTCCTGGGAGAGCCTCTTTCTCCAAGGGCTCGCCGATCACTTCGCATTCTAGAACAGAGAATGCAGAGGCATGTGACTCCCGGGTCTTTCCGTAGGGACTCAGGATGTTGTTGGGAACGGAAGAGGAGGGACTCAGAGTAGGCAACATCTCCCTTGCGTGGAGACATGGCTGCTTTGTCTTGCAACCAGATGAGTGATAAAACCCATAAATATGAACTTGCTTGTTCTTCTTGCCTTTGATGCTACCAGTGGAGGAGAGGATTTTCCACACCTGACATTTTGGGATATAATAAATGGCACACACAGAGAGAGCTTTTCTCCCTCTCGGAGCAAGTACACATAGACCTGTGGATGGCGAACCTTCTCAGAAAAACCTTGTGACTCTTTTGAAAGGCTGTGGAGGCCCATGGATCCAGTGTGGCTTTCTGGACTCTTCCCAGGCTGCATACCCTCCCATGCTACACTCTCACCTGCTTTTTAATCCTTTTGCCTGGCCGGAATGCATCCTTGAGCTCTGATTATGCTTCTTGCTGCCTGGATGGAGGACAAGAGCATACCTTCCAAAATTCCTCAGATGACAATACTGACATTTCTCACTCTCCACCAACTGACCCTCCTCGACCCCCACATTTCTGGACACCCCCCCCCAAGAATTTCCTACCAGAAGAGCAAGTGCTACCATCACTACACCAATGGGACACAGCACACACACCCCTCCACCATCCTGAGAAAAAACCCTAATCCTGATTTTATTTTGTTCTTTGGTAGATTTGGTAAAACTTGCCACTAGTGCAATTTTTGTGCTTAAAATCCACTTTTTGAGTTGCTAATTGTGCAGGGAGGAATAAGAAATAGGTACAGTGGGGGGGCAAAGCAGTGGGGGGCATTTTTATCAGCAGAGTGGCATGGCTCAAAATGTTAATAACCTCTCACTATTAGAAATTCATGCAACTGTTGAGATCTGTGGCTGGGGAAGACCTTAAACATTTGCTTCAAATGGCAGTCTTTGAACTGTAATCTTCAGCTGGACCTTTATTTTGGCAAACGGCGCTTCTGAATTACTGAGTGAATCACTCTGGGTACAATTGTAATTAGCTAATCAAGTCAATAATAGCTCCCATGAAATTATGAATTTGGCACTCAGCACACGACTCAGCTCCGGCAAAACAAATTATGGGAAGGGGATGGATGACGAGGAATCTTCTCACATTGTTTGCGGAAACGCCAGTGATATCTAATCAAAGTTGGTAATTATGTGTAAATCTCACATTATTTAAGTGTTAGGGAAGCCTTATGCATCTGTAGCAAACTGATTGTGTAATGCTACCATTATTGCTTCGTACAGAAAAATTAAAAGACAATTTAATGGCAATTTAGGAGTTGCTGGTACATACTTTTGCTGGACTTTTGCCCTACTCCCCCTGTTATATCAAGACCTTGAAAATACAAAGATGTTTTCTGGAGTTCTGTTTTCTTGCTTGCTTCCTCTATATGGCCCACCACCAAGGCAACTGCCTGCAGACACACTATTATGTGCTCTTTCTTACCTACATCTGTCGGGTGAAGCTGTCCAGCTTTCTCTTCTTACTACTACAATATGTGACAAGCTTTCTCCCCTGTGATCGCTCCTCCTTACGTCACATGCTACAGCCTTAATGGCACTCTCCACGTTTAGTCTCCCTGCCTTCCATTTACCCAGATATTGTCTTACTCACACTCCCCAGCCATAGTCTAGTCCTCTGAACATTACAACACACTGTTTCTGATGCTAGAAGGGAGGTGCATTCAAATGTACAATGGGTTGTACATGCCATTCAAAACAACAGAAACAGAGCTTTGGATGACATGTAAGTGTACATCAGAAATAATGTGAATCCAATTTATGCCTGCATTTCCTCATCACAAGCCTGTTTATTAATATGTATGTCCTTAGCTCAGGGATGGGAAACCTATGGCTCTCCAGATGTTGTTGCACTCCATAAGTCCCAGCCAGCATGGCCAGTGGACTGAGATGATGGGAGTTGTAGTCTAACAACATCTGGAGGGGCACAGGCTCCCCATCCTTGCCTTACGTGTTTCAAAGTGTCTGTCTGTCCAAATATCACTTGTTTTGAAATAGTGTATTAAAAAATTTCTCAGTAGAGGTACGTTTCTGGATTTCTATTACTCTAGGAGTAATAAAAACATTGTATATTTAATTTTCCTTACCGAGTGTGCAAAATAAAATGTACATTGATTATATTTAGATTGAGTGCTTTGTGTCCTCCTGATTTATTTTTTATTTATTTTTTAAAAAAACAACAACAGCAACAACACTGCAATAAATCTCCAAGCAGGAATTCAAATGCTGGCTGGCCAAAATGGAATGAACTGAAATTACAGAACTCATTGTGCATCTTCTTGGAAAATACACGTGGTAGATATATATGTATTCCAGTCTTGGCTAATTCTTAATATCCATGGGTAGTTTATTCCACCCCAAGGAATGCAGCAGTCAGAACACGCTGTTAACCACCCTTTCCCAATTTTAGATCTGTGCTATTTAAGTATACAATCTACTGGTGTCAGTACAGAGAAAGCACAAGGGGTTTGATGCAGCGCGGCCCTTTGCGATGCTGGGGCAGGAAGGGAGAGAAATAAATAGAGAAAAATAGTCCCTCAGGTGTAGTTTTCTCTGAAGCACATGGCACACTACAATGGAATACTACAGAACAGGCAATTATCTTGATGGATTTACTGCACGAGGTGTGGTGAAATGAAAATGCTTTCCCATTCCCCTGATGTTTAACCACACCATTTGATTTACCATTTGTGCCATTATGCGGTTTGCATAGGCGGCATATATTTATGCAAGACTAGCTGTGTGCAGCCCCTCGGGAATGACTGCCCTGTAATCAGCCGGGACTCTCTGTGCGATCTCTACGGCTTCCCCACAGTCTCCGAGAAACATAGTAAACCAGGAACTCTTGCTCTTCAATTATACAAGACAAAGGCTGTGTACACGCCATACATACAAATCACTTTAAACAGTCACGGCTTGCCCCCAAAGAATCCTGGGAACTGTAATAAACCCATTAAAGGTAAAGGGTAAAGGGACCCCTGACCATTAGGTCCAGCCGTCGACGACTCTGGGGTTGCGGCGCTCATCTCGCTTTATTAGCCGAGGGAACCGGCATACAGATTCTGGGTCATGTGGCCAGCATGACCAAGCCGCTTCTGGCGAACCAGAGCAGCGCACGGGAAACGCCGTTTACCTTCCTGCCAGAGTGGTACCTATTTATTTTCTTGCACTTTGACGTGCTTTCGAACTGCTGAGTTGGCAGGAGCAGGGGACCGAGCAATGGGAGCTCACCCCGTCGCGGGGATTTGAACCGCCGACCTTCCGATCGGCAAGCCTAGGCTCTGTGGTTTAACCCACAGCGCCACCTGCGTCCCCCTTACAGAGCAATAATTCCCACCACCCTTCAAACAAAAATCCCCAGGATTCTCTGGAGGGAAGCCATGTCCTTTAAATGTATGGAGTAGCTGTGACCCAGAACTCAGAAGTGTCATCTCCGCCTTTGGCTTGCAAGTTTCCAGTTCCAATGGTGTGCAGAGTAAGAACCTTGTTTCATATAGGGCAGAATGCCATGAAAGTAGAATCACTCTCACAGTACTCTTGGTTTCTTATTCTTTTTCAGGTATGTTCTTTTTCTCAGAAGTAAGTCCTATTGAGATCAATGTAAGTATGCATAGGATGCAGCCTGAGCACAGAATCAGAGAACTGCAGAGTTGGAAGGGATCCCAAGGGTCATCTAGAACAAGCCCATGCAATGCAGGGATCACATGTATTTACTTATTAAATTTATATACCACCCTTCGTCCAAAGATCACAGGGAAGTTTACTGCATAAAAACACAAAATGAAAACAGAAAATAAATATAACAACAACAACCCAATAACCCCTCCCTCAAACACCTTTTATAGGCCATAGATTGTTTAATCAGCCAAAGGCCTGATTATAGAGGAACCCCCTGCAATGCAGGAATCAGAGCCAAGCATTGTCCAATTCACCACAAATTTAATGCTCATAGTTTGAATTGGCTTTGGAATAAGAACACAATAAGTATGTGTATAAGGGGCAAGGGCAAGATCGTGCATATGTGTGATGGCAAGAATGCTTTTGTATTATTTTATTATTAAAACCAAAATAGGCTTACATTTTCCAGTGCAATGTATAATATGAAAACAAATATTGATGACAAAACAGCAATTAGGATAATCTTGATTCTTTGATGATGGAGTGGTTTGTTGTCTAGCTTCAAAAGCATGCCAAAACAGAACTTGCTAACCCATCCGTTCTAGTCATAGTCTCCTTCCCAGCGGCAGAATATTTGACAAAAAGACAAACGTAAGGTGACATAACACAGTCAGACCAGTCACACTCCTTCCTAATCATTTGCAAACTGACCTTGACATTTTAATAATAAAGAAGGAGAAAGCAAAAAGGCAGTGTGCAGAGAAAAAGAATATTAATGTGTAATTAAAACAAAAATCACCTCAGGAAGGCAAGCTACACCGATGTACATTTCAAATCTATTTAAAGCAATGCTACATGGATACCAGATTGAAATACCTTGAAAATTCAGTTTGAGGAAGGCAGTATAATTAATAAAAGGATCTGTTTATTCTCATTATTCTTATGGAGAAAAGACAAGCAAGTAGACTGTGCACGGTTATCAGCTGTCTATTCTTGGGCTGAACAGGATCGCCAACCGGATTTTCTGAGCCCAGCCCACTGTCTGTGAATCGAGCCCTCCACTGCACTTGCCAACAGTTCAAAAAGGCTTGCCACACCATTCACACTACTGATCCAGTTCCTGCCTTCCCTTGCGGGCAACCTTCTAAGGGCCACAGGGTCGGGTCAAAAGTGGGTGCAGCAATGAATGCAAGAGTTACCTTTCTCCAGTAGACTAGTATCTACACACAGTCACACATCCCTCCAAGTGTCCCTATTTTCCAGGGACAGTCCCGGAATTACGAAAGCCATCCCAGCTTCTAATTTGATCCTGGAATGTCTCTATTTCCCCTTCTAGTGTTGCCACCACTGAGCTTGAGGAGGAGTCAGAGTCAGTGCTGTGGCTGCAAGGGAACATCCTGTTCCCTCTCCATGGCCTCTGCTGCTGGCCTTCTCCATTGGGCAGCTTGTAGCGGTAGCTGGAGAGCAGGTGAGTAGAAGGAGAGACCACCACCACCAAGGCCCAGCCTCACATGATGCGCCAACACTGAGGTGCAGCCAGAGGGCAGGGCCACCCTGGGCAGGGAGATAGGGCAGCGAAGGGCAAGGAATCTTGGTTTAAAAAAATTTTTGTAACTCACCCTGCAACGTGCTGGTAATGGACAGGTAACAACCACCTTTTTAAAAAACACAATCAAGATTTAATATATGAACACCACCACATAGGAATTTCACTGCTTCTCTAGAAGAAGCATGGAATTGATTCAGATATTACGAAAGTAAATGGTGGGACAGTTTACCTCAGAAATGGCAGGTTGGTAGCTTTTGGCTCTCAGCACTTAACCTCATGCCTCAGTACACAGCCACATAATGTGAACATTCCAACTGCAAACATCATGGTAAATCAATATAACTTAATTAACGTTATAGGTCAATTACTGAACAAAACAACTCTATGAATAAATTACTGCAGGTGCCATTGACAGAATACCTTGAATGGCCTTATTAAAGCAATAAAACTGAACTCCCTCTCCAAAGCATATGCTAACATACAAAATGCAGTCCACAGGAGTGGACTTCAGTTGCAGAGCACATGTTCTGCATGCACAAGGTCTCAGGTTCAATCCTTTGTGTTTCCAGTTAAAATGTTTCAACTTGGCAGGGCTCCTGTTCTGGAGCAACACAAAACACAAAAATGCCCATAAATCTTTTTTTGTTTGCAATTTGGCAGAATTAAGCTGCTCTGAACGGGCACCTATACCTGCAAAGTTCATCCACTTTGGCCAAAAGAGGGAAATCATGGAATCATAGTACAGTGGACCCTCGACTTACGAAGGTAATTCGTTCTGACGGGACCGTTGGATGTCGAAAAAATCGTAAGTCGAGTCCCCATAGGAATGCATTGGGGAGAAAAAATCTGTTCTTCGAAAAAAACCCTATCTAAACTTCGGAAGTCGAGGAAACCCTTTCTAAAACGGCCGCGACTTCCTTTTGGAAGTTGAAAAAATTTGGAAGCGCTTGGCCGCTTTGATCCCTTGTAACTCGAAAAATACGGAAGTCGGGTTACAGTGGTACCCCGCAAGACGAATGCCTCTCAAGACGAAAAACTCGCAAGACGAAAGAGTTTTTCGTTTTTGGAGTTGCTTCACAAGACGAATTTCCCTATGGGCTTGCTTCGCAAGACGAAAACGTCTTGCGAGTTTCCTTTTTCTTTTCAATGCATTCCTATGGGAAACCGTGCTTCGCAAGACCGTGCTTCGCAAGACGAAAAATTCGCAAGACGACAAAACTCGCAGAACGAATTAATTTCGTCTTGCGAGGCACCACTGTACTCGTAAGTCAAGGGATCACTGTATTGTAGAGTTGGAAGGGATTCCAAAGGTCATCTAATCCAACCCCCTGCAATGCAAGAATCTCAACTAAAGCATCCATGACAGATGACCATCCAACCTCTGCTTAAAAACCTCCAAGGAATGAAAGTCCACAACCTCCCGAGGCAGTCTGTTCCACTGTTAAACAGCTCTTACTGTCAGAAAGCTCTTCTTGATGTTTTGTCAGAATCTCCTTTCTTGTTACTTGAATCCATTGGTTCAGGTCCTACCCTCCAGAGCAGGAGAAAACAAGCTTGTTTCATGTGACAGCCCTTTAGATATTTAAATATGATATGGCTATAATATCTCTTCTCAGTCTCCTCTTTCCCAGGCTGAACATACCGAACTCCCTCAACTGATCCTCATAAGGCTTGGTTTCCAGACCCTTTATCATCTTGGTCACTCTCCTCTGCAACCATTCCAGTGTATCCTTCTTAAATTGTGGTACCACCACTGCACACAGTTTTCCAGGTGTGGTCAGACCAAGGTATAACAGAGCAGGACTATTATTTCCTTTGACCTGGACACTATACTTCTGTTGATGCAGCCTAAAATAGCATTAGCTTTTTTTTTGCTTCTGCATCACACTGTTGACTCATGTTAAGACCCCAATATCCTTTTCACATGTACTACTGGCAAGCCAGGTGTCCCCCATCTTATACTGGTGCTGCTGGTTCTTCCTGCCTAAGTGTAGAACCTAACATTTTCCCCTATTGAAATTCATTTTGTTATTTTGGGCCCAGTTCTCCAACCTGTTAAGATTATCTTAAATCCCAGTTCTCTCTTTTAGAAGACATCTGAAGGCAGCCCTGTTTGTGCCAACTTGGGCCCGAGGACCAGGCGAAGGAGTCGAAGGAGGTCAGAACCTTTTTCTTTTTACAAACACTGACACACCCAAGTCATTTATAAAGATGTTGAACAACTGCGGGCCCAGGACAGAACCCTGTGGCAGCCAACTTGTCACTTTTCCCCAGGATAATGAGGAACTATTAATGAGTACCCTTTGGGTTTGGCCAGTCAACCAGCTACAAATCCTTATCCAGGGCACATCCAGGGCTACAAATCCTTATCCAGGGTTACCTTATGCAGGGCACATTTTACCAGCTGTTCTGCAAAAATATCGGGGGGGGGGGAACTTTGTCAAAAGCCTTAGTCTTTTGTAAGTGCTCACAAACTGACTGTTGAACTATCTGTTCTTCGACCTTTCCTGGTATCAATGTGAGTTTACTGGTTGGTAATTTCCTGGATCTTATTCCCCCTCCAACTTTTTTTTAAAAAACAGGACTACAATTCCCAAGGTTTAGAAGAAGAAGAAGAGGAGGAGGAAGAAGTTTAGATGAGGACAATATTTGCCCATCTCCAGTCTGCAGGAACCTCACCTGTTCTCAAAAATCATAGACAAAGGCTCTGAGATTACACCCGCAAGCTTCTTTAGTACCCTTGGATGTAGTTCATGGGGCCTTGGAGATTTGAATTCACTTTTCACAATCTATAAACTTTACAAAAGTTTGTGGGCATTTTGCTTCAACAAACTCAAGGATGCACAGTACTGCAAAACCTTTGTCAATTTTTATTTTTCCACATTTTCAGCATCAAGACTGAAATCCATGAGCTCTGACTTTGTCCAAAGAGCTTGGGTGCAGCACAGGGAAGACTTTCCTATGGAAACACTTAGCATATGTGATGGGAAATGAATAAAACAGTGTGGAACATTCCTCTCACTGAAGAAAATGGAATGCACTTAAATGTGTATGGGGCTTTGGATAATAGTTTGTGTGCATTTAGAGGGAACATGTATTACTCCCATTACATTCAGCTTGCAAAATTGATTTTCTGCTGCTCACTTGCTTCTCATCTTGTCATCCACATTCAAGATAGTTCAAATTTGAATCACCCATTGCAATGATTAAGCAACATACTAATAGTGCTATCCTGACTAGGGATGGTGATGATTTTTACAATAATCAAGCTGGCATTCGAGCTCAGCTCTGTTGGCTCACTCATAGCCATTCATGAGCTTTGTGAGCCAATCAGGTTTCATGTGAGTGTTAGCCATTTTAGTGGTACAAATTTCTTCAGTCGTGAAAAAGAACTGACCAGCAACTTATCAAACCAGGCCATTATAACTGTGCAACCCATTTCGACATCAGATCTGTTGTGTTGCAGAAATGTGTGTTCTCTTGAACTCTGTTTAACTGAAGTGATGTCAGCAGCCATTAACATTCATTGTTGTGTTTCTAATCCTGTCATGATTTGGGGTGGGGGGTGGGGTTAGGGGGAACTAGTAATGTGTAATGGGACTAACTGGGCAGTTCACCGGCACACATGGGCACATATAGTTAGGTGTGAAGTACAAGATGTCATTGCCATTCATGTACATACTGTAACTGGGTTAGCCAGAAATCCATTCCTAACCATGTCTACTCAGCAATAAGGCCCCTTTAAATCAATGATGCTTACTCCCAGGTAAGTCAGGTTAGGTGTTCACCCCCCCCCCCCTATCACTCACTCACTCTTGTACACAAGATGCTGTTTTGCTACTCCACTAACTTCTGCCTGTGGCAAGTGCCCTTTCTTGCCCTTGTCCTCAATCTGGACCTGCCTAGACTAAAGAGAATGGAGATTCTCCTGTGGAGAACTCCTGGAGAACCATTAGTCCTAGCTGCGTTTTCACCTCTCATGTGATTACAAAGTAAAGCAGGTCTGCACTGGGTGGCTCCATCCCTGGCATCATTTCCCTCACCGACTCATCTCATGAGGGGCAGCTACAGGAGTAGAGTAAGCTCCAGCCTTCATGCTTTCATCCAATGGGAGGGGATGTACTGTTGGAGTGGGCCAGTGAATGGAGCCCATAGGGTGAACCTGTGAGTACAGCGTTTGGATCAGGGTGAATGTGATTAATACTGGGGAATCTTTTGAATCCAAGCAAGGCAAGAATGATTCAGAACAGGCTTTAAATGGGCATGGTGGCAATCTGATTTATCTCCCTGTTAACTCTTCTTTTCTGTGAGCTACAGGGAAAGGTCAGGTTGCTTCAAGCTAACAAGACCTTACCCTTTTCTGAAGGATCTGCAACGTTTCGTTCCAGAAGCGCAGTTCTGCCACTCCAAAACAATAGCATCATGGAAAGAGCCCCGTTAGGCCTTTTAATCTGTCTTCTTGACAATTCACGATTTTCCCTTCCAGGGTATTTTTCTAATCTTTTGTCAACTCTAATTTTAAGTGTCTCAAGTGATGGGGATACCAAGGTTTCCCCTGGGTAGGCTGTTCTATAACTGGATTACTGGAAAAAGAATTGTGACCTGACTGCTAGCAGAAGTTAAGCTACCCTAAGGGTTCCTTTGAGCAGGTCCTCCCTCCCTTCTCCGCCATCATCTATGGGAAAGCAAGCTAACGGGCAGAGGCTGGGAAGCAATTTGCTGCTTGAATGTGAACTTTAACACGTATCATTGAATTTTAAACTGCACTTTCCGCAATTGTTTTCTGAAAGGAACATGTTTTTGGCTACGAAAAGGCCTTTAAAGCTGTAAATCAATGCAAGTGTTAATGTATAGCAAGTAAAGCAGTTTGGGGTTCATGGTTCCAGCCAGCTTAATGTGGCTTCTTTCAGGACATTCCATGCCGCCCCCTTTTGGCGCCAGCTTGCGAGGCCAATTGTGGGGGACGTTGCGCACATGAGCATTGTGCCCCCATCCCTAAGCTGGGCAGAAGCTTCCCGGGCTTTGGGAAGGAGATGCCAGGCTTTCAAACTTGAATACTCTAATTTACTGGCAACATTTAGGGGACTAATCTAGTCCTCCATGTCCACTAATGGCATGCTACTGCATCAGTTGTTTAATTAGCCAAAGGCCTGGGAAAATAATGTTTTCTTTCCTGGGGAGAGCATTCCATAATCAGGGAACTATATTTCTTGCACTTCTTCAAAACTTTGGGCTCCCCCAAGCTTCTCCTTTGTGTGTGGATGGTGCTGTTTTGGCTGCCTTATAATCCACATGCAGAAAATTGAATTCACTATTAGTATGCAGTGTGGATGTGCATTTGCTGAGACAAAGTAGGCTGCTTCAGAGATATTTGGGTCTTGTCAAAAAGCAAACATATGTTCTCTGAAATGGCCTAAACTGAACTGTGCTCTTCAGAAAATTTGGGACTAATTTGGAAGGACACAGAGCCATCTGCAAAATTAGATACATTTCCTCTCAAGATCTCCATTAAAAGAAAAAAAAATCAGGAGTGGAGTAGAGAAGAGGAGGAGGAGGAGGAGGAGGAAGAGTTTGGATTTGATATCCCGCTTTATCACTACCCGAAGGAGTCTCAAAGCAGCTAACAGTCTCCTTTCCCTTCCTCCCCCACAACAAACACTCTGTGAGGTGAGTGGAGCTGAGAGACTTCAGAGAAGTGTGACTAGCCCAAGGTCACCCAGCAGCTGCATGTGGAGGAGCGGAGACACGAACCCGGTTCACCAGATTATGAGTCTACCGCTCTTAACCACTACACCACACTGGGTCCCACACTAGAGAAAAGAGAAGAGTGTCATTTTGTGATCTCTCTAACTTCAACACAGGGTATAGTTGTACCATGGCTCTCCTTTTTACTTCCATTCACAGTACTTTGGGAAGGGATGTTGAAGGAACTTATTAGTCACTGTGAATTGAGCAGGAAAAACTCCTGCAGCTATCTCATTTTTTAAAAAAGTGAGGGGCACCTCTACCATGTTTGCTATTTTCATACAAATTTGCCCCCAAATAAATTATGGGAAGGATTAGTTAAAGAATTCCCTTCCAAACTTTAGAGATTCCCTTTGCACAATATACCCCGTAACCATCTATCTGAAATTTGGCAGGCTTCATTTACTTATTAGTGACATCTATGTCTTATGTGATCAGATGCCAAGCATAAAGAGACATCTATGCCTAGAAGTTTCATGAAATTCTGCCAAAAAAATTATAGGAAGTTATTTTTCCTCTCTCTCTCTATATAAAAACCAAACAAACCTTAAAAGATATAAATTGCTTTCATGAAAAACACCTATTAGTCTGGAATTTGGCATGCTGTCCCACAAAGGATTCTGTCAAAAATGTTTAAAAAGTTGCCATTTGTTCAGTTCTCCATATGTCAATGGAACCTCAGATTTTCCAAAGTGAGGCTCTGTTTTGTAACAGCAACAAAACCTACCAATGAAAACTCCTAAACAATATGCCGGCCAAAGAGTTTGTTCAGCAGTCTGAGCTTTTGTAGCTGGAGTCAGTCAGGGCACTACCCTCCCAGGTTGGTGGGAAAGTCCTGCAAGCTCCCAGTTCAGGAGGATAGAAACATCTGGGGAGGCTGCTACTGTTGATCCTCAGCATCAGCTGCCTGAGGCCACTGCCTCACTCTGCCTAATGGTAGGGCTGGAACTGGCCTAGCTCCACATACACATTTGCTCTTCTTTTTGAAGAGGAACACAGCCCATTTAAAAACATGTTTGGCTTTTGCAGTCACCAAGGGGGAAAACTGACTAAGTGGAGACTTTGAAGTGCTGGCATTGAGCATTAGGAGCTGCATGTTTCTCATCAGACTTAAGGCTCTAGCTGGGTCTGTTGCTTTTTAGAACAAAGAAATTGCTTAAACAATAATGAATAATGAGGTCAGGTGTAGAAGTTTCAAGTTACAAAAGCTATTTTGATAATAAAATAGTGTAGGAGAGGAATTATTCTTTAAGGGTAATCTTGTTCTTCAGTAGTATTTGCATCTCAAGAGAATTTTGAATGGAAGAATGTAGAGGTGATTATGCATGCCTTCCCTTCTGGAGATATTCAGAATGAAAAGCTTAAATGTCAGAATGTTTGCTTGTTTCCTGCAATTCTGCGCACCCTGAACTGAGTTCAGATCATTCTGGCATAGGATCTTCCATTGCATTGTAAAACCTGAGACTCTCTTCACTTTTAAGCAAAATAATGATAGTGCCAGAAAGTGGTAGAAATAAATCTGAAATCATGAATTATGTGACTAAGAGACATATTCTCAGACTTTGGGAAGCCAAAGCTTTTGGTATATTCTGCTGCTGCACAAAGATTTCCCACCTCCCCATAATTATGTTCCTATCTCTAATTACATGGATGGTTCCTTCGGGACAGAAAACATGATCACTTCTCAATATGCAGGTTGCAGCCTTCCCAGAGGCCTCTAGATGTCAGTGCGCACTAACAGCATCATCAGTGCATGCCAGACCTCAACGCTTCTCTGGACAGGCCTAATGAACTTATCCAGAACTGATAAGTTCCCCTGCATTCTGGTTCCTCTTGGATGGGCTAAATCTTGCTGCAGATTCGGTGAAAATCCATCTAGTTACAAATTTTTTCCACCTTGTTTTGTCCATTCTTAATCATGGAGGAAGAGGGGGAAATCCTTGAGTAGCTGTTGATGCATTAGGAGAAGGCATTTGTATGGGACACCAGGCAGCCTAGGATAGCAACAAGCAAGCATCAATCACCATTGCTGGCGCTCTAGCTTAGGAGGATGGAAAAATCATTTCCGGCCCCTGGCCGGAAAATGGGTTGCGGGAGTCACGACTCCTCCTGTGCCTAGGGGATGCTGGTCATCCCCTGTTTCCTTTGGGGGCAGTTCCACCGCGCCGCTCCCCTGTGTGACCAATCAGGTTGCTCAGGGAGGGAGGGCCCCGCTGCATTTAAGCGGGAGCGTGGCGGAACTCGCTCTCTTGCCCCCGCTTCACCCCAGCTGACTCGTTTTTCCCGCCCACCCACCCTTTAGGCAGGTCTTCCTGACATTGCTATGGACTTCAGTTGGTCGCCGTTAAGGGGCCTGGTAGGAATTTTCCCATTTGGCAAATTGGCTATAGCCTGGTGGTTTTTGCCTAACCTCGTAGCAACTCGTCACAACTTGGGGTTGGCGGTTAGGCATTGGATTATCTTTGTAGGGATGAAGGAAAGGGGGGGAAGTGCCATCACCCCCCCAAATACTGAAGGGTGTTTCTGTAAAGGAATGCGGGGGGCGTGGCCATGTCCGAAGCCTATCAGGCCTAGGGCCAAAGGCACGCCCCAGACCGGTGGTCACAGGGTGTGTCCCTAGCTGACGTGCCTCACAGGGCTCACCTTGGGTGGCTATCCCTTCCTGGACTTCCAGCGCCAATGGGCTGGAGTCAGATATAGTCTGTTAGTTCCAATGCCTAAGCCAATACCGCTCATCATCCGTAACCAATAAAGTTGTGGCCTAACTATGCCCATTAACCTTAATTTTGGTGTCTTGTGTTTTTATTTCATGGGAGGGGAGGGATATCGCCACGCAACAGCTGGGAGGTGTTGCTGCTCATCCCTATATCACCACCTGAAGCAGTCACCTCCTTCTGCCTAAGGGTACGACTGGCCCTGGTCCTTGCTCTGCATCTACCTTGCTTTTCCCAACTTCATATTGCCGATATTAAATCATGAATATGTGCCATTTTTTTCTGATGTACCTAATGACCTGTTAAGCATGTTAGTAATGCATTAGTATAAATGAGTGCTAGAAATCAACACACCACTTCCCTTGTGAATCCAAACAAAGAGAATGCTACTATTTATATTCCATTAAGCCTGATGTGTTTGCTTACTGCTCATATTAAATCTTAGCTGCATTACACTGTTGTAATGGGTTATCTCTTTGATAAATGGGTTATTTCTTTAATAATTAAAGTGCAGCAACAAGGGACCCTGAGCACTCTTCCCTACAAATTAATATTTGCCAGCTACCATAATGATGAAGAATGCTGGACAATCATTGGGCTGGGATCTACCTCTTTCTCAGATGAGTTTTTCTAAGGGATGCTATTTGCTCTTAAATCCAGGAGAGGCTATTTGAATCAACTGATGTTATGAAATCATAAAAGATGCTACTGTAATAGATGCCACATTTTATCATCTTGCTGCCTCAGGGAGAACAGAACACTGGAATTGCATGCAGAACATTTAGATGGTTCCAGAAAGTAAATTGCATCACATTCACTTTTCATCCAAAACATCTTTAGAGAGGCAGGCAAAGGCCACCAGTTTCATAGAACTTGGGGGAAATTCCTGCTTGGATTCAAAATTTCCAACAGTTGATTCTAAGCATGAGATCTATTCATTTGTTTATTTAAAATATTTGTATACCACCATTAATCGAACTGGGTCAGGGTGACATAAAATACTAAAATTTATAACAGAACCATAGCATTCAAAGTATTGATTCTCTATGACAGGAAATTATCTTTTCAGATTAGCACAAGAGCATCTTATCTGACAGTCCATCATCAGTTCCATCTCTGAATTCACAGTAGTAATGACTTTTCTTTAGTATCCTTAGGGGCATTTGAACTTCAAATGATCTCTCCCTCTCCTTCTCCCTCTCCCTGCTCTAATGACATGCTGTTTATAGACTACTAGTTGAATCTGTCATGACAGTGCAATTGTACAACTGATGGTAGGACTGTTTAGGGAAGCTTTTAATGACTGTTTTAATTATTTTTAATCTCTGTTGGAAGCCGCCTAGAGTGGCTGGGCAAACCCAGCCAGATGGGCAGGGTACAAATAAAATAATAATAATAAAATAATAATAATAATAATAATAATAATAATAATAATAATAATAATAATTAATAGCAGCAATTGCAACTAATTCTTTCCCCACAGAGGTGGTTTCATATATTAACCCATATATGAGTGAAAGCTTATTTGCAGATTTGCCTCTCCATGCACTGCAATAATACTCACTTTGCTCCTACAAAATATTGCTGATTATTTTAGCTCTGGGACAGCATAGGTTTCAGTGAAATTGAAATCCAGTGAAATTGTCCCATTAGCGCAAGGACTTCCATCTGTGTGATGGAACTTCTTCTCCCCATCAGCTCCAAATCTTTTTTGTGGGTTTCCCCAACTCTCCGGAGCAGATCTGGACAGGATATAGAGAGCCAATAATAATAATAACAAAACAACAACAACAACAACAACAACAACAACAACAATTTATTATTTGTACCCCGCCCATCTGGCTGGGTCTCCCCAGCCACTCTGGGCGGCTTCCAGCAAATATTAAAATACATTAACATGTTACAGATTAAAAACTTCCCTAAACAGGGCTGCCTTCAGGTATTTCCTAAATGTTATGTAGTTGTTGATCCCTTTGACCTCTGATGGGAGGGCGTTTCACAGGGCGGGCGCCACTACCGAGAAGGCCCTCTGCCTTATCTTCCCTATGGGGAGATGAAGTACCATTGCACAGGTGGAAGTCCTTGTGCCAACGGGATAACTGGATGCAACCCT
Organism: Darevskia mixta; assembly: GCA_034641385.1. NCBI lineage: Eukaryota > Metazoa > Chordata > Lepidosauria > Squamata > Lacertidae > Darevskia > Darevskia mixta. The sequence goes on from JAWWNH010000013.1 coordinate 8,316,933, forward strand.
ACAATTGCACCGACACAACTTGCTTAAGATATTTTCTCTTCATAGACTCTAATGTAGATTTCAGCCTTCAAAGACATGATTCAGCATGGCTTCATTCCAATACTTCTGCCTTTGTGCATACCAAATGTCCTGCTGATTTAAGGAAGGTTGGGAAGGAACTTTTCCCCGTGGAGACATTGAACAAGTGATCTAACAGATAGGAGACAAACTGGCTAAGAAGAGCAGGGATTTGAAACCCTAAAGCATGCCACGAGTCAAAGAGGAGATGATAATTAACCCAATTTAAGGGAACAGCAGAGAGGTCAAAGCAGACAAGAACAGAGTAGATTTGGCAGTGAAGAGATCACCTCTGAGTATGGCAGTTGGGAGTCTGGGTAGAATAAATGACATCCGCTAGACCATGGACTTGGAAGGGAAAAAGCCAAGACAGCAGGACTGAAAAGCATGTTCCAGGAGTCTTAAGGAAAAACTAAGAGGCAAGATCAGTTGGCAAAGAAGGATGTTTTGAGAATGAGGGAGGATGTGTCATATTTGAACCAGAAGGGATGGCTATGCTGATAATGTGGCAGTGTAAAGGTAAAGGTAAAGGTACCCCTGACCATTTGGTCCAGTCGTGGATGACTCGTGGATGACTGGCCGAGGGAGCTGGCGTACAGCTTTCGGGTCATGTGGCCAGCATGACTAAGCTGCTTCTGGCGAACCAGAGCAGCGCACGGAAATGCCGTTTACCTTCCTGCCAGAGTGGTTCCTATTTATCTACTTGCATTTTGACGTGCTTTCGAACTGCTAGGTGGGCAGGAGCTGGGAACGAGCAACGGGAGCTCACCCCGTCGCAGGGATTCGAACCGCCGACCTTCTGATCAGCAAGCCAAGGCTCAGTGGTTTAGACCACAGCACCACCTGGGTCCCTGCCATCCCCATAATAGGGATGGGGAAGTGGGCAACCAAAAGTCAGAAGGCATCTGGAGAGGATCAATGTGGAAAGTAGAGTCGCAGTCTCATCAAAGGGGAAAGAGGGCAGGTGCGAGGAAGTTTGGAGGAGGGATGTTGAAAAGGGGGGTATAGTGGAAAGTTAGTGAGATTTTGGTGCATAGTTTCATTATCACTGAAGAAGGAGGCATAGGGCTGAATCCAATGAAGAACTTTTGCAGATGTAATGGAACTTCTTTTCAAACTCTTTCCCCTGCACAACCCCTACACTGCCCCCCCAACACACAGAGGAGAATTCCTAAAGCAGCTTTCTTTTTGGAAGGGGAGTGAACAGAAGTTGTCCTGCTTCTGCAATGACCATTGATGACAAGAATTTCATTTCTTTCTGGAACTGTACCATGAAATGCAAAAGTACGACATGATGCAGAATCCAAGCAAAAGATGCTGGTTTGGATGGAGAAAACAGGAGCGTTGTGATTAACGAAGTATCATTGGAAAAGAATATCTGTACACAGCTGGGCATTTTCTATGTATCAAACTACATTCTGTGTAAGGATCAACAAGGGTTGTAAGCTTAATTATGCTTTCTTTGTTTCTTGCTGCATCATAATCCACCAAGATTTTGGGATTCAGTCTTAATTGCCTGTAAAATCACGAGTGTAATGACTGCACCCAGAATAAAAGCATATAATCCGAGTAGAATCATGGCAGCATACTTCTGGAAAGAACTTCAAAGTTAATCTTCTTTCTTTGCAATGCAACAAGATTTTCTATACTTAGACTACAGTAATGGACCCTTAAAATCTCTGAGACATAATGAACTTTAGGAAACCATTTTAATAGATTTACTGCTCAATATATTATCATTTTTTTTAAAAAAGCAGCCAGAGACACAACCTTAAAGATAAAGATTGTAAATGGATGCTGAATAGATTAAGGGATTTTTCTAACACATGTTGATTTTCTCTGTACAACAGATGCTAAACTTTGCAGGGGATGGATATCATTCTTGCTCAGAATGCTTGAGGCTCAAAGTAAAATATCCAATGTTCTTATTAAATGCAATATCACAAACTCCTAGATTTTCTTATAACAGGCATTTTGATTCCCCTGAAAATGTACTATTTCACAACTGCGCTTTTCAATTTTTTTAAAAATCTTTCTACTAAACCAAGATAGTAGTTTTATTTATACCTAATTCAGACCAGTAGTGGGGACACATGATATTTCAAGAGACTATAACAGCTTTAAGTGTTCCAAAATGGACTATTCGTAAATGATAAGTAAAGGATGATATAAAGGCTAAATATTCTGAGACCAAGGGAAAGGAGGGGAGATAAAATGGGTCAGAACATAGGGGAACAGAAGTAACTAAATGCCAAGGCAGGAATTTAGGATGGATAAGTAAAACTATCTATGTTTTTGACAATACACTTAAAGATGATGTTTGAACAACATGTTTTTGATAATATATTTAAAGATGATATAGAAACCTGACAAGGAGGAATTACTAGGAAACCAATAGTGGGGACGTGAGGAAGTCAAGTGGAACAAGAAATTGAGAAATTAGCAACACCTGGCCTACAAGTGGGGCTAGGACAAGCGATGTTATGAAATGGTAAATGTAAGGTTAAATGTATAAGATATGAGATACCTCTGTGAGAGGGGGGGAATGAATAGGTCTTCCCTTGGTGAGAGGGGGGAAGAATGAAGTTTAACCGATATGTTATGTGCTTAAAAAATTGTAAAACTTAATAAAAATTATTTAAAAACCAAAATGGACTATTGTTTCACAATTATTAATGTTTTCCAATATCTGAGAAGCACTCTGATGCCATGCCCACCTGCAGGAATTTGGCTTAGCATTTGATGAAATGCTAAGACCATAAGAAGAGCCTGCTGGATCAGGCCAGTGGCACATCTAGTCCAGCTTCCTATTCTACAGTGGCCAGCCAGATGCCCATGGGAAGCTCACAAGCCAGACCTGAGCACAACAGCAGTCTTCACAACTATGTTTCCCAGTAGCTGGTATTCAGAGGCATACTGCCTCAGACAGTGGAGGCAGAACATAGCCATCAGGATTAGCAGCCATTGGAAGCCTTATCCTCCATGAATTTGTTTAATCCTGTTTCAAAGCCATGCCGATTGGTGGCCATCACTGCCTGTTATGGAAGCGAATTCCATAGTTTAGCTACACATAGTTTAGTACTTTCTTTTGTCCTGAATCTTTCAACATTCAGCTTCATTGAATATCCATGCCTTATGAGAGTGGGACTAAAACTTCCCTCTTATCCTGCTTTCTCCATACTTTTAAGAATCATGACCACATGCTAAGGAACCTTGAAGAGGGAGTTCTGTGTTGTGCGCATCTTGTGAGCCTGTCCATATGAATGCAGACCCGCATCTACTGTGTAGCAGCAGAACCACTCTGCTCTTTGTACTCAGTGTATTTACCCTGCCTCCAAACTATGAACTGCTCTTTTCATTCATAATTACTCCAAAAGAACTCTCTCATTCAGGCAAGCCTTGTAGCCATCTAACTAATCTGTAGGAGAGCGATCCCCTCCAAAGTGGGGAAGCACAGATATGTAGCCCAACCCAGCCCTCAGGTGGCTTGCATTAACATTATTGCTCATGTTGCCTCGGAACCAAAATAGCTATAAAGCTCCAAGTGAAAAGCCCGCTCAGATTCAATATGGTGCTGTTTGTGTTTAGATGGTTCATTCAGTTTCCTGCACAGAAGCAATAGTTCTTCTTTACAGTGACACCAATGGAAGCCATTAGCAATGTACCAGTGCTGTCAGTGTTTCAGAGGGATTTGTGGAGCCAGGGAAAGAGAAAAATGAGAAGGCAGTATACTTAATTTATTGCCTTCATTGGCTTTTGCCTGCTTCAGTGTAAGAGCACTCGGAAGGCACGTTGTTGTTAATAGTGTGGGGAGGAGGTTTGGAATCCATGTAACAATACCAAATCAGTGTCATTACTGAAGTGCAATAACTTCTTCAAGCATTGGGGAGGGGGAAGAAGGGGGGTTGTAACTGGCCTAGCCAATCAACGCTGTCTGCAGCTTCTGCTACCTTTTTAGCTCTGGAGCTCAACACTGGGGGGGGGGGGGAGATCTATGTGAATGTGGTGAGTGTTTTTCTCACCGCTCTATAAATTCCATCTGTCTTCACCTGAGCTGGGTAACAGTTAGATCAAGCTATACTGGGGTGGAGGAGGGAGGTCAGGCTGCACATGATCCCCATATAAGATTTTACTACCTAGGGATGCAGTAAAACATCTCATAAACGTGTCTATGATTATGAAACAGAACTATGTTTCCATATCGGTGTAATGCTAGTGGACTAGAGCACTGCATGTTACGATAACTGCAAGATTCGTGGATGGCGACTATTAGTACTTTGGGCATCTGAAATTTAACTGAGAGTAGACTTGCAGTGGCCTTCTGCATAAAGACAAAGCAAGCCAGTTTAGGGAGAGCAATTTCCTTCTCCCAATAGACGTTTCTCTGGAGATGCTCATATGGTGGCAGCTGCCGGTTGTGTATGACAGAGCCTTGAAGAATTGGAGGGAGGCGAGGTTCTAATAATGGGGAGGGGTCTTGCATATGGCAGAGGAACTGTTGACGGATGGATGGCATTCCCTAGTCATGCTTACTTCTGGGGATGGCTATTGATTCTTAAGGCCTACGCATCACTTCCTCTCCTAGAAAACTTAGGCGCTTTGTTTTAAACTTTCTTTTTATTGGAATTTTGCAAAACACATAAACAAAGATGACATGGATAGCAACTGGTCATGTGTGTCCTCCCTAAAAGAGGGCACATGTTGCAGTGAGACTTGGAGTCCAACCTCCTGGTTGTGGGGGTCTATTGGATAGCCACAACCCCTGACTGGTAGGTCCCTCGTTGCTGGGTGTAATCTGACTAATGGGGTGCAGCCTAAATGTTTCGAGGGACCAATTTTATCCTTTGCACGTGACCCAGAGATTCTCTTTCGGCTCGTGCATCGGAACACCAGCCCACCTCTCCCTATATTTAGGGCATTTTGCGAATGACCTTGCTATGCCGTCGTGTGTTGTTGGGACAGGGGCATGGCAGGAATTTCCTCACTTGGCTGATTGGCTGTTGTCATTTGGGTTTTACATACAGTTGTAAACATAATTATGCCAAGCCAATCATGTGGTTTGGAATCATAGGGTATTTAACGGGGGGGGGGTTGCAAATAAACAAGTTATTTCACAAGTAAAGGTATGTTGTACAATCAAATAGAATGGGACAGGAATATATAGGATATTTAGCCTATGGTTATCTTTCCATAGAGAGCCATGTGCCAACAAAATGGAAGTAAAATGAGGTCACTAAGAAGCAGGAGGGATGTATGAGTATGCTTGGGGAATCCTAAGATTTGCAGAAATAGGTTTAAAACAAACAAACAAACAAATCCCAAAACCTAATGGAAAACCACCACCACCAAAACAAACTCTTCTGACCTCCCCATTTTGTCCTCATAACAATCCCAATAAATTTTTGAAGCTCCGGGAAAGTGAATGGTCCAAGGTCACCCAATGAGCTTCATAGCTGAGCAGGGATTTAAACCAAGGTTTTCCCCCCCAATTCAGATATGAAACTCTATAAATTATGCTGCACTGTATACCTTTGGGCAAAGAAACATGAAGCTAGTAAAAGTTCTGACATATTAAAAGTGTTATTTATACAATAAAAACGATAACCTGAAGGCAATTTACCTGTGATACAACAGCCTTGTTAAAATCTTTGTGTGCGATTTTGGCTGAACACTATAATCTATTCTCCCCCTGCCACTCATCTATAACTTTACTTCACCTCATGCCATATTTCATACACAATAAATGACAAGTAGCACAATAAGCCACGACTATATAAATTATATTTGGTTGAAATGAAGAATATGAGCGCTTGTCTGCTGCTCTGAAGCTGTGATTTTAGTAGCTGCTTAGTTGTTAATTCAAGGGAACATGTTGCTTTCGAGCATATTAATCTTATTGTTCATATATCAAAGAGCAAGATGCTACACAGAAATCTAAAATACTCTCCTTGCATGAATTTAAAGCATTTCTCTGGCAAATGATATACATCTATCACCTCACAATTCTTTTGATTCTAATAGCTGGAATCAAAGTTGCAAGACCTGAGAACAACAGCACTTTCCTCTCCTACAGTTTCCAGAAACTGGAACCCAGAAGCATAGTTCCTCCAACAACAGTGAAACCTAGCAATGCCCCTTTCAGGTTCCCAATAGGCCTCTGGTTGGCAACTGTGAGAACCGGATGCTGGAACAGTTATTTGGCCTAATCCACCAAGGCTCTTCTTGTGTTTAACTGAGACTCTTGACTACATCTTCAACTACAAGTGACCGTTTTCTAGATATCTAGAACATATAGAGAATTCAAAGCAGGATATTCTTTAGCTGTGGTGAACATGGTTAGGTTTGTGATTTGAATCAACATATGAAGTTTCAGAAAGATGTTGGATTTCTGAAGTGAATAAACTTTCCATCAATATGCTCCTCATTTTTAACAGTAGCTACTCACTGCAAGCTACAGCTCCTACAATGCTCTTTTCTTCCCTTTCTCAGAGGGTATAACGGAAAGAGCTTGAGACCATATTTCTGTTCCTCCAGTGCGCACACTAAACAAACTGCAATCTCATTAATCTTTCTCACCAGAGTGGACTAAGACGTCTCAGGACAACTGAATTGAAAATGGGGAGAGGCGAATTGGACACAGCAAATAAACTTTAAAATTAGCAGTCATTTTGGAAAATGCAGTAAGGAGATGAAAATATTGATGGCAGTTTCCCCCCTAAATGCTATTTTCCCACTGTGTTTTCAGTACCGTGCCCAAACCAATGTATGGAACTTTGAAAGCTGATTCATATGTCACCATATGACAGCTATGTAGGTAACTGAACAATTCAGGTGCCAAGTGAGCATTGCACATAACATTGCTGTTTCGCCACACTGCATCATCCACAATTAGCGTTTACTCATCCTGTGCAGCACAATGAGAAAATGCCATTAAATTTTCCCCCTGTCAAGGTAAACGAGACACGGTGCGTGAATTTCCCACATAATCTTTCAAAAAAATCTTGCTACATTTACAGAAAAAATATTTGCTCACTGAGTCACAGGCACTATTTTGTTTGCTCAAAATAGGGTGGATTTGATTTCTTCATATTCCTTTACGGTACCCCTTGTGGCCTATTCCATTCAAACAAAAGATCACGTTGAAGACATGTTTGCTACCATTGCTTTATGGTAATGTGCTGGGAAGCAGCTTTGTTGAATAGCCTCACTTAGTGTTGTTTTCCTTTCACATCCGTCAGTGTTTAAGCTAATGGCACAAATCAATAGCACAATTAAAGCATCAATTTGCTGGTGACCCATCGAGAAATAGGAATGACAAAGCTTGAGAGAATAAACTTTCTTCTTTTTCTTCTGGGAGAAAACAATAGTCAGCACTGAAGAAAGGAAGATATGCTGAGTGCTTTGCTATATCTCTGTCATGAGGGAAGTGGGCTTGAGAAGAACCTAAGAAGATGTCTGCTGGATCAGGCCAATCTTCTATCTATTACAGCATCCTCTTTGCCCCAGTGGACTATCAAACTCGTTTCAGAAGCTCACAAGCAGGACATTGTGGGCGTCCCTTCTCCTGTTGGCATTTGGTGAAATACTGCATATGAACTTGGAGGAAGCATATATTTATCATCACTCGAAGCCAGTGTTTGATTTATTCCCCCATTGATGTGTCTAATCCTCCCTCAATACTGTCTAAAGTAGACAGGGAAGGAGTCCTTTGAGAGTATTGCTGGGTTCTTATGTTGAAGACTCACTGCATTGTTTTCCATGGCTGGCAAACAAAGGTCCTCATGAGCTATTTATAAATGGTTTCCAGACTGAGCTTATTTGGACTAGAAACCTTCCCAGTTCAGGCATTCACCTGGATGCATGTGGGATAAAAGAGGGTAGGGCGCTGGGTAGGGCACATGCTGGCTGCATGCTAGATGTTGGGAGGAAAATCCTGGGTAACCTGACTTAACAGGATGGGTTTCCACAGGTGAACAGGAATTTAAGGGCCTTTTGCCCAAATGTCCCTAGAATACCCTTTCAGATTTACTTCTGAATGTGGTCTTCCAGGTCTCTCTATCTAGCCCTGGAGGCTCTCTCTGGTCCTCACCCCTCACTGGCCCTTGTTCACACCTGGAATGGCTTTTGCCTGGCTAGAATGTATCCTTGAACTCTGATGATGCCCCTTGCTCACCTGGATAGAAAGCAGAGAAGAAGAAGAAGAAGAAGAAGAAGAAGAAGAAGAAGAAGAAGAAGAAGAAGAGGAAGAAGAAGAAGAAGGGGAGTTTGGATTTGATATCCCGCTTTATCACTACCCGAAGGAGTCTCAAAGCAGCTAACAGTCTCCTTTCCCTTCCTCCCCCACAACAAACACTCTGTGAGGTGAGTGGGGCTGAGAGACTTCAGAGAAGTGTGACTAGCCTAAGGTCAGCAGCTGCATGTGGGGAAGTGAACCCGGTTCACCAGATTACGAGTCTACCGCTCTTAACCACTACACCACACTGGTATGTGAGTAGAAGCTAACCTTCTGTTAAATGGTAAAACGTACAACAATTGCTTCACCCACTTCTGCTTCTGGCCCCACTTACTACTGGCATGTAGCTCCTGTAAAGTTTTCCATTAGTGAAGGCAGTCCCCAGGCTTAAAGAAGTTCCTCCTCCCTGCAATACTAGAAGGTCTAAAGTGAAAGCAGAATACACTGGGCAGGATTTGTTGGCATGTAAATGAGTTAATTGTTTTAACTGGTATAAGATACATGAATAATGTTTTCCCCCCAAGAAAGGTGGTTTTCAAAACATGTTGCAAAATTTTCAGATAATAATAATTTGCTCTGTCCCAAATGCTAGACTTTGTCTCTCCCTTAGTTTGTATTTGGTTTGGGGGATTCGTTCCTCCTTTCTATGCCTGTTAATTATGAGTCCTTTAGACTAAACTTTGACCTTGACATATTGCAAATTCCTAGCACTCTTTATTTACCTTAGCCTTTAACATTCTTCCTCACAGGCAACTTTATCCAAACGTGTGCAGATATGACTAATTGCATTAATCAGAATTCAATGGACACTTCCTACTTTCCTCTCTATGTTTCACCCGCATGTTAAACTGCTTGTTGTTAATTTGCAACACTTAAACCAGTGCTGCTGATTGGTTTGTTTCAAAGCAGAAAGTTACCCTAGATCAAAAACCCCATCTTAAAGCTGAAGAACCCCTTGTATATGCAGTTTCTGTGCTTGGTAAATCACTGTTTTCAGAGTCGGAAACTAGTTGTAATTCTGCAAAACTGAAGGCAGAATTAGCAGTGCTCCCAACACCCACAATGATTCAGTTCAGAATATTAATTTCGTACACTCGTAATGTGCGCCTGATATCTAAACTGGGTGTAATCCCTTTGACGGTTCTTCTCAATTTGAGCTAGGGAAGAACTGCTCCCCCCTGCATAGCGATGTCATCCAGTATGAATAAGAATTTTGGTGGTTGCCTTAAATTAGGTAAAGGTAAAGGGACTCCTGACCATTAGGTCCAGTCGTGTCCGACTCTGGGGTTGCGGCGCTCATCTCGCTTTATTGGCCGAGAGCCGGCGTACAGCTTCCGGGTCATGTTGCCAGCATGACAAAGCCGCTTCTGGCGAACCAGAGCAGCGCACGGAAACGTCGTTTACCTTCCCGCCAGAGCGGTTCCTATTTATCTACTTGCACTTTGACGTGCTTTCGAACTGCTAGGTGGGCAGGAGCTGGGACCGAGCAATGGGAGCTCACCCCGTCGCAGGGATTCGAACCGCCAACCTTCTGATCAGCAAGCCCTAGGATCTGTGGTTTAACCCACAGCGCCACCTGGGTCCCTTAATTTATGCCTTAAATTATGAAACCCTTATTTCTACATTCCACTGCCTCCTGACCAAGCACTTACAGGCTTCAACTGCCCCCTCCTCCCAAATGCCTTGATTCATGCTCTGATAGTGGCAGAAGGGAGTGTCCATCCAATCCTTGCATCTAATGTTATGTGAGCATCTTTAAAGGACTGGGGGGGGGGTCATTGCAGGAAAGGCTGATCCGATACAAACAGTAACTGGACAGGAAGATTAAACAGTCTTTCATGTATTATGGATGTATGAGAGGATATTTACTGACTATTACTGGTATTCAACTAAGTTTTACTATTGAGCCTAATTTTGTCATGGCCATTGATTTCAGTGGGTCTATTCTGAGTAAAGTTTAGTTGAATACCATCCTGAGTCTTCCTAGGCACCCTAGGAGGTACTGTTGACCTACAAGCGCCATGCTTATGACACCCAATTATTCAGTGGGCTAGGCAGACCATCAGGAAAACTCATCATGGCCCCTGGCAGTCTAGCACTAAAGATGAGACAGAGAGAAGGGCTTCTCCTCCTGGTCTAGGGAGAAGGCTGGAAGATACTAAGGAGGTAGGCCTTAAGGTATCCTGGACCTAAGGTGTGGAATGTGAAAAGCATTTGAAAAGAAGATCTTTAGTTTTAATATCTCTATATCTATCTATCTATCTATCTATCTATATCTATCTATCTATATCTATCATCTATCTATCATCTATCTATGTGTGTGGAGAGAAAGAGAGAGAGAGCGCATACTATCAATTGTAGCACTATGTATTTCACCCTGAAGAACTATTTGGCTGTCTTGAGCAGTGTGGTGCAGTTGGATTTTGCACAGTAGCATTGCTGTAATCAACAAGTTCATATGGAGTTTCCTTTCAGAAATTACCTAGATAATGTCACGTGCTCCCTGCTTCCCTGAGCAGTAAGACATTCCAGCGGGCCGTGCTTACTCACTTTTGATTTCCTTTGGAGGAGAGATCATTGGAGATGTCGCCATGTTTTTGTAATATGTGAGTTAGTGTTCAATTATGCAAACTGAGCATAGGTGGAGACAGACATTGCAGCATTTCTACAAGCAGAAAATGCACTGCCCCACCTCAGATCTCCAGAGTGGTAACCCAATGCGCCTTTTAGGCTTCAATTAACTATCTTCCAGCACCCTCTTTTTGCCTCTACCTGCAATTTCTCCTTTGTTTCTTTTCACAGACACATGCAGATGCCTACCAGACCCTCCACTAAAATGCATGTGGGGGGGGGGGTAGGGTGTGCACACACAGTGCTGGAAATGTTTGAACCTTCCTCAATCTTCTGATGGCTTTCCATACCCACCCACAGCGTTCCAAACATTGCAGAAAGGCTTCTGTATCAAGAAACTTATTTGAACCATCATATTCCATAAAGACACATTCATTTGCAATCAGTTGACATCAACCACTCATTAATTTTCTTGGCCAAGGGTGGCTGCTGTGGCTTGTCCAGCATCTAGATTCTAGAGCAATATTAAGACAAGAAGAAAATTTCCAAGAAGACATTCCACACACACACACACACACACACACACACACACACCTAAACTTGCAGTGACAGTGAGGGAAAGCCTACTTGCATTAAAGCAATTTCCCCATATGGTGGCAACCTTTTGAAAGAGATTAAAGAAAGCCACCCCTTTGGGTTTTTATACAGTTATGAGGCCTATTTAAATCCACACTATAATTGTAGTGGGGGGAAATCCCATCTCCTGATTTGCATCAATATAGTGGATTCCATTTCATAAATTTCTATGTTGCAATGTCATGCGCAGAAGTTCATGTCAGCTTCCTAACTGAACAAAACATTGCTGCATGTGCCATTGTGAGTGATGCACTGTGCATATAATGTTATGCTGAAACATGCACAGGGTATCTGTGATAGGTCCAGCAAATGCATGAAAGCATGGTCCTTGTCTTCCATGTGAGTTCAGTGTAATGTCTGATCATTCCTTTGATTATAATATACAAATTTAATAGCTGGCTTTTGTTTCATCATGAGACTTATTAGAACCACAGGTCAACAGACTGAGGTTGAATCTCGACAAGACAGAAGTTTCTAGGGGACAGAGAGCGGGCAGGTGTGTGGGGTTCCCTGGCCCTGATTTGGGTAACTGTGCCCCTAAAGGAACAGATGCACAGCCTGGGAGTCATTTCGGACTCGCAGCTGTCCATGGAGTTACAAGTCAACTCTGTGTCCAGAGCAGCTGTCTACCAGCTCCATCTGGTATGCCAACCTGCTGCGCCAGAGTGGGACATGCTCTGGTTATTTCCTGCTTGGACTGCTGCAATGTGCTCTACGTGGGGCTACCTTTGAAGGTGAGTCGGAAACTACAACTAATCCAGAATGCGGCTACCAGACTGGTGACTGGGAGTGATCTCCGGGACCATATAACACTTGTCCTAAAAGATCTACATTGGTTCCCGGTACATTGCTGAGCACAATTCCAAGTGTTGGCCCTGTATACCTGAAGGAGCATTTTCACCCCCATCATTCAGCCCAGACATGGAGATCCAGCTCCAAGGGCCTTCTGGCAGTTCCCTCATTGCAGAAGTGAAGTTACAGGGAACCAGGCAGTGGTGCCCTCCCTGTGGAATGCCCTCCCATCAGATGTCAAGGAAATAAACAACTATCTGACTTTTAGAAGACTCCTGAGGTTTCCGGCTTTCGTCACAAGTCAATGGCGGTTGCTCCTTGCTGCCCTCTTTTAGAAGACATCTGAAGGCAGCCGTGTACTGTATAGGGGATTTTTTAATGTTTGCTGTTTTACTGTGTTTGATGTCTTAATTTGTTGAAAGCCACTCAGAGTGGCTGGGGCAACCCAGACAGATGGGTGGGATATAGGTAATACAGTATAATTATTATATGATTTGAAATATACTCGGAGTCGAGTGTGGATTTCATGCTCTTTATTCAGCTCATAGTAGCGAGGAATGAGAGTTTCCCCAGAACGTATGCTTTATATACATTATTTACACAATGGGCCCCACGTGATTGGCTAATTCCAGGATACTCCTGTAAGCCAATCAGGTTGCGGATTCACTTCCACCTGGAGCTGGATTGGGTGGCTCCTGCAGACCAATCAAACTGCTGCATTCTGGATCCTATTGTTCTAGGACCAATCAGACTGCTGCATTATGAATCCTATTGTTCTAGGACCAATCAGACTGCTGCATTTTGGATCCTATTCAACTCAGTACATAACATGATTATTATTGCAGTTTGATGCAGCTTTTTCTCACAGGGCTCCTGTCCTGTTAAGAACACCACAATAGACACATATCTGATGAATTAAGGGTTTTATATATCCATTTATCTTGCATTGGTGCACCTCCATTCCAAAAAAGCTGACACCTGTTGAACTTTTGCTTGTCTGCAAATTGCCAAAGGCATAGGAGGCCTAATTTGGGGATGGAGAGTGGGGGGTGTTAGCATAGGAGCTATTTCTCCCCCTTCTCCTTTTATTATTGCTCTTTTAAAAGGATCCCCTGCCAGTGGCAAATGAACTGATGCACTAAAACGTGTAGCAAGCAGCTTTTTGCCAGAGATTTAAATGCTGGAAATCAAGACCATGTTCTGTAAGGCACACTTGGGAAATACCTTCTAACTCTTTTATCTGCCCATTAGGCTCACTTTGTTCATTTTCAGCAAATGTGTCTGATTGCTTCCACTGAGTTCTTTTGCTAGGGAAACCCTGACACTGCTAAACATTTTAGCTAGGTCCTCTTGGCCCTTTATAAATGGCCGGCTGATAAACGGCACAGCGGTGCTCAGGGTGGGTGGATGTAGTTGGAGGGTGTGGAGTAAAGAGGTTTTTAAGAGTTCTTTGAAATGAGGAAATGGAAGAGGAAAATCAATGCTAATTTTATAAATGGTGACAACGGCTGGTCGAGGAAGAAAATATTTTAAGGCAGGCGAGGGAACACAAAAGAAGCAAAGTGCTGTAACTCTGGAAGCATTCTCCCTTTACAATAGGCTGCTCAGCCAGGAGCTAGCAGTTTCCAAATTGCAGTCTTCAGATCCATCTTTCTTCACAATTGCTGCAAAGTGGTGCTGGGATTTATACCAGCCCAGGTGGTTTGTTTGGCTGCTCCGGTGACAATAGGTGGGAGCAGTTAACTCCTGGGTTGCTAGATGTCTCCGTGTCCCAACAAAATTGCCTTTAAAAATGCCATCGGTCACTTCCAGACAACCTGTTTATTGAGTGTTCATTTTTTACTTGCTTGTGGGGAGATTATAGGACTTCGGCTATGGATTGAGCATTTGTCTCGATTTGTTTTGGAATGATTAGACACTTTCCAGTGCTTTTCCAGTCACTTTCCTTATTGGAAAAGGGCCCAAAGAGCAAAATGAAAGTGGCAATGTTAAGCATGTGTTTAATATAATGTGTAGTTTGGCCTTAAAGACTCATTGCCTGTGCTACCTTCTCAGCTGGTGATCTCTGAATATTATACACATGCAATTTCAGAGGGGATATTTGCTATGCCCATACTGAAATAAAAAATAGTCCACTGTTTCCAGCTCTTTTGTTAAGTGATGGATGGGCTTTTTGTTTGTTTGTTTTTCCCCTGACCTTTTTTCCTCCTCTCCCCATTCCCACCTTCTTCCCGCCTGATGCCTGCCTCTCCTTCCTGTCTCTGGAACTCCACACCCTAATATCCAGGGCAATTTGAAGCCCAGGTCCCCACCCCCATCAGCTGAATCCTGTGCACAGCCCTAAGATGATGATGCCCAAATGCACCAGTCCTCTTAGGGGTTGGGTGTAAGCCTAAGAAGCACAAGTGGCCTTGTCTAGCCTAGCTGTGTTGCATACCCCCCCAACATTTCTCCAATGAAAATAGGGACATCCTATTTCATCATCATCATCATCATTTTATTATTTATACCCCGCCCATCTGACTGGGTTGCCCCAGCCATACTAGGCATCTTCCAACATATATAAAAACATAATAAAACATTGAACATTAAAAAGGTTTCCCTATACAGCAGGGGTCAGCAAACCTTTTCAGCAGGGGGCCGGTCCACTGTCCCTCAGACCTTGGGGGCTGGACTATATTTTTTTGGGGGGGGGATGAACGAATTACTATGCCCCACAAATAGCCCAGAAATGCACTTTAAATAAAAGGACACATTCTACTCATGTAAAAACACGCTGATTCCCAGACTGTCCGCGGGCCAAATTTAGAAGGCGATTGGGCCACATCCGGCCCACAGGCATTAGGTTGCCTACCCATGGTATACAGGGCTGCCTTCAGGTTGTATAACTATACTTATCTCCTTGGCCTGGGGATCACATAACTCCAACATTTCTCCAATGAAAATAGGGACTATTGTCTTCTTCTGTCTGTTTCAGCAGAAACCAAACGCCTATCCATCAGCTTGCTAACTTTGAGCCTACAGTGGTTATCTGTGACTCCTGCTGCCTGCTTAGCACTCAACCTCTCCTGCCTATCCTCCACCCAGGTAAGCAAGAGCCATCAGATTCGAAGGACAAATTCCAGCCAGGCAAAAACACTCCAGGACAGAAGGGCTGGTGAGAAGTGTGCCCTGAGGAGAAAGGGTGTGGGTGGGGAGGAGTGTGGCCTGCGGAGATTGCTCAGTCAGTAAAGCACAAGACTTCTAACCTCAGGGTCGTGGGTTCAAGCCCCATGAGAGTTGAACTAGATGGCCTTGGGGGTCCCTTTGCAGTAGATTGGCTATATAGAGAGGCCTGGGAGGACATGTTTGGCTCCTGGGCCCTGAGGTTCTCTACCTGAGCTTGATGCTGCACAATAGTCACAGGAGGAGTTTCCCTACCACTTCAAGGGGGGGGGGGTTGACGCTGTGTGAAGAAGCAACAACAGTGGCAGTGTTCCCTATTAGATATAGTCCGATGGGAATAGCTGCCCCAAGAATGCCCCTGAGCTCTTCTCAGTGACAAAACTGTTCGACTGCTTCTTATTACAGTTCAAAGAGAAACTGACTGCAGCCCCTGCTGCTTCATATTCATTAGATGACCCAACACTGAAAACCTTTCAGAATTGCATGAAGGTTTTTTTCATTTTTTAAAAAATTGTTGGATACAAATGCCTTTGGGGGAGAAAAGGAGGGCATTTCTGACTGGAGTCTATTAGTCAGTAATAATAATAATAATAATAATTTATTATTTGTACCCCGCCCATCTGGCCGGGTCTCCCCAGCCACTCTGGGCGGCTTCCAACAAACACTAAAATACATTAAAATATCACACATTAAAAACTTCCCTAAACAGGGCTGCCTTCAGGTGTTTTCTAAATGTCAGGTAGTTATTTATCTCTTTGACATGGGTAGAGACCTTACTAGGATGCTAAAGCGGAGTTTTTAGGAACAATGAAGATATTGCTATGTAAATGGCCCTGAATGATGCTCTTCCTCATTAGGTTAGGGCTGGGGATTGTTTGAAAGGAGATGCAGAAATCCCGGTCTCCAGAGGAGCTGTGCAATTTGTCTTGTCTCACCAGCACCTCAAGACTAAGACCAATCGAACAATGCAGAAAGCAAGCACAGGAGACAAATGGTTTATGACACTTACGTTACCTTTACTGTGCAAGGTGGGCGTGAAATGTTTTATGGGAAGACAAAAAAAGATGATGGGCAATTAACTATAAACTCATGCAGCAGGTTTATCATAGGCCTTGCTCATCCATCTGCGTCTCCGTCTCGAGTGGACTCGTGAGTTTCATCAAGAAAACCATTTTCAAGGCAGCAGACCAAAGCAGATCATTTTCAGCTCTGTATTTGCTCAAGCCTCTGCCCTACTTTTGCCTGTTGTTTAAGAGTCAGGGATGCAGCAGGCCCGTGTGCTGGAAAAAGCTCCTAGGATTCATTTTTGTGGGTGTAGCTCTCGCTGTGAGGCTCATTAAGGGGCTTATAGTGACATCTGCACACACACCGAGTTTATTGACAAAGGGCCTTTTCTGAATGGGGTGGAGGGAAGACATAACCATTTGTCATTTAAATGACTTTTTCTCTCTTGTTCTTTCTGGGTTTTGGTGACAGTCCAATACCCCTAAGTGGAAAAAAATGAAATTCTGTTTGGTATGTCCAGTACTAATCCAGTACTATGTCCAGAACTTAATGGTCCTATACGCCTCCCTGGACCTTATGCTTATTATTATGTTTCCTTCAAGGAGATTATGGTTGTCCCCACTCACCATTTTATCCTCACAATAAATGTGAGGTAACTTAAGCAAAGAAACAGTGATAGGCCCAAGGTCATTCTGTGAGTTTCGTGGCTAAGTGGGGATTTGAACTTTAATCTCCCAGTTCCTAGTTCAACCCTCTAACCATTACACCATGCACAATGGTCTGGGGGAGGGGGCCCTTTAGATCATAATCCATATTACCGCCAGCAGAAGGAGCAGGAGGTTCCTCAAACAAAGCAGAATTGGCTCACCCCACAGTAAAGTCTGGTGTGGCGCTGTGGTCTAAATCACTGAGCCTCTTGGGCTTGCCATTCAGAAGGTCAGCAGTTTGAACCCCTGCAACGGAGTGAGCTCCCATTGCTCTGTCTCAGTTCCTACCAACCTAGCAGTTCGAAAGCATGCCAGTGCAAGTAGATAAATAGGTACCGCTGTGGCAGGAAGGTAAACGGCATTTCCGTGCGCTTTGGCTTCCATCACAGTGTTCCATTGCGCCAGTAGCGGTTTGGTCATGCTGGCCACATGACCCTGAAAGCTGTCTGTTGACAAACGCCAGCTCCCTCGGCCAGAATCACCATAACCCCATAGTTGCCTTTGACTGGACGTAACTGTCCAGGGGTCCTTTACCTTTTTACCTTTAACGGTTGGTGCAGGACCCCCTGCTCATTCCATTCATTGGGGCCCCAGACCTCTGCCCTCAAATCCTGCCTTGAGTGCCCCATTGGGTGCATCAGAGTGCAATGGTCAGGAGGTGAAATAAATTCAAGCTCAAAATTTAATCCAGTGCTGCAGAGCCTTGAGCAAGCCTCCTAAAACCCGTGTCTTCTCATTCCCAATTAGTTTGTCAATCTTTTTAACTGAACAGGACTCTCTCCCATCCTTAAACCAACATGTCAAGCAGAAATTCAGTGGGTGAGCTTTCTTCAGCGTGCTTGTGAGATGCCTTCTGGCACTGCAGGTAAATGCACAGAAGCTGTGCTGAGGCGGGAGGTGGGGGCTGTAGTGAGCCTCTTATATATGGCATGGCTGGGAGAAGCTGGACTATTTTTAGGGGCACCAGATTTTTCCTTGCAAGCTTTTTAGAAAGGAAACAAAATCCGGTTCAGATATGCTTGTGTAACACACTTGTTTCTTGGGAAATGATTGTTTCATAATACCTGCAGCATTAATTCCTTCTCTATTGCAGGCCTGGCAACTCTGTTTTTTTGTTTGTTTTGTTCTTGTTTTGGAGTTATTTGCAATGCTTATATGAGTCTCAATAGTATTTTAAGAAATATATAAAGCTAATGATAACACTGATTCCTATAATCAACCTTCATTTTGGAATCTGAGGACATCTGGAGCAGTGGCGACCTTGGATTGCATAATTATATTTGAGAAAATGTGGCTACAATCCTACACCCAGCCTACCTCGTTATCATAAGAACGTAAGATGAGCCCTGCAGGATCAGGCCAAAGGCCCATCTAGTTCAGTGTCATGTTCTCATTGTGACCCACCAGATGCCTATGAGAAGCCTATAGACAGGACCTAAGCAAAACAGCATTCTTCCCACTTGTGATCTTCAGCAACTGGCATTCAAAAATATGCTGCCTTCGACAGCGCAGGCAGAACATAGTCATAATGGCCAGTAGCCAATGAAACCCTCATTCTTCATGAATTTGTCTAATTCTCTTTTAAAGCCATTTAAAGATGTGGCCATCACTACATCTTATGCAAGCGGATTCCGTAGTCTGTGCATCACTATAACTATGCATCGTGCTTCAATACCCCCAGCCACCCCAGGAGAATAAAGACACAAGGACACAGAATTTAGGTTAATGTTAATGGGCAAAATTTAGGCCACAGCTTTATCGGTTACAGAATGCTATTGGCTTAGGCGTTGGCATCAACAGACTATATCTGACTCCTTCCTGCCTTGCAGGGAGTCTGGTAAGGGTAAACCACCAGCAGTAGGAGCCCGGCCGATGTGGATCAACTCGAGCCCCCCTGGGTTCCCGCTGGGGTCGTGGCATAGCCCTAGCCCCTCCCCAGGCTTCGGACGAGATCCACACCCCCAGATTCCTTTAACGGAATGCCCTTATGCATGGAGGGGCAGGTGATGGCCGCACTTCCCCTCCCCCACACATCACTATTCCAATGCCTAACTGCCAAACCTTATAGAGTTGTGACAATTGCTATGAGGTAGGCGAAAACCAAGTGGCTGGTGCCAATTTGCCAAGTGGAAAAAGTCCTACCAGGCCCCTCAATGGCGACCAACCAAAGTCCATAGCCAGGCCAGTGACCCTACCTAAAAGAGGGTGGGAGGGCGGGAGATCCGCGGCACGAGGCTGAAAGAGGAGCTGCCAGAGCCGCATCGCAGGTTTAAATGGGCCCCAGCCTCTGCCCTGTATCTTCCAACATTCAGCTTTTTCATTGGACGGCCTCGAGTTCTAGTATTCTCCATTCAGTGCATAATGTTATTCACCTCTATCATGTTCCCTGCTTCCTCACCTTCCCTCCCCCTACAAAAATTTCAAAAGCTTGTGCTGTAAAATGCCCATTAACTGAAGCAGGAGTGTTTAGTTTTGCACAGGCCACACTTTTCTTTTGTTTGATTTCATTTTTTTAAATTGCTTTTTCTCTCGCAGCTGCCTTCATGTGGACACTCTGCATAGCCAAACGGAGCCTAAAGAATCCAGGTCAATAAACTAGTCCCAGCGTTGTTTCCAGCTTGCTTGCAGAGCGCATACAAATTTGTCAAGTTCATTACCTCCTCAACTCGCAAATAATCAATCAGTCAATGTTTCAGGAACTTCAGCTGCAGTTAATCTTTTAAAATAATTACCCTAGGACAAGAGACTGCTTTGTGAAGTTTTACAGTGTACCTAGTGGACTGTTTCTCCTCAGCATTTATAGGGAATACTAATTTGCGCAATTCTAAATGCTGAGCATTCCCACAAAGAAGAGCTTCATTTATTTCCTTCAGGATTACTCAGAAGTCAGTGGTTTACACAGGGAGGACTGAATCCCATTAAGTGTTTTGAGTATTCTGGGTTTCTCTTAAACAATAATTTAAGCACAAGGGCTGGGATCAAAAGCTTCCTGGAGTTTCTATGTGGACAAGAAGCCCCATATAAATAGGACCAGTGTTTATTTTTCTGGGGGTACGCAGGGGTACGCATACCCCTAAACATTTTGTGAATCTAAGTTTGGGATCATTGAGGGGCAGTATTTCAATATGAGTAGGAAAATGAGAAAAAAGAGAGCACTGAATAGGACCTATTCTTTATTGCGGGTGTTAATAATCTTCAGCAACATTTGGAGGGCCAAAAGCACCCCACATATGCTCTGTTAGTAATGTGCACTTTTAAAATTATTTTTTATTGATATTTTTTTTCAAAATTCACAAAGAGGGGTAAATAAAATTTTAAAATACCCAGACATATATATCCTTAAACTATCCAAAATAATCACGCAAAGGAAAACAGAAATTGGTGTATCATGCATGAAAGATGTGTAGGAGGCTTGTGAGGGGATGTTGGGGCGAGCTCGGATGTGTGGGGTGGAATAGGTCAACTGAACTTGAAATAAGAAAGGCATTTCCTCATTTAATTTAGTTATAAGGAAATGGCACAGTTTATTCTAAACCATTCCAATCTGAGCCTGGGGGAGCTTGCTAATCTCTGTTCCTGTATTGAGCAAATGCATGTTTTCTTCATACTTTCCTGTGAGCAACCGATAAAGCAGTAAAAGCTGCACATTTCAAATTAATTTTTCCAAATATGAAAGCTTTCTTAAGCAAGTGCCTGCAGTTCACACAGCAGATAAGATGCAGTAACATATGTTTTGAATCATTAATTTCCTGTTTCATAGCACAACGCATAACTATCCCATACAATTAAGTTCTAAACATTTAATTACTCGATAGTTCACTACTGTGGGAAATGATGATGGATATTTTAAAATGCACATTTTTATTTAAGAGAAGCTTGCGGATTTGCAGCTTAAGCCTCTTTCTCAGCTCTTGGACAGTGTTTTTTTTTTTTTTAATCACATTAAATATTTCAACAAGAAATGAGGCATCTGCTTTCCTAAACGTGAACAAAGTATGTGAATTTTTGTGGATTACCACTAAGAGTGGATACAACAAAGTCTTGAATGAAAGAAGCACAAGTTCCAACACTGTCTGAAAATATGTCACAGAGATATTTATTTTGCCTTGGTCTGTGATCACATAAACAAGGGGGAAACAGTACTGGGTGCTTCTGAAGACCTTTATCTAGTGCATATGGTACACATACCTGAAGTGTGAGTGGTTTACAAATCACTCTTAGATGGTCTGTTACTATATTGGAACAGAAAGAAGTTGATTCAAAGGAGAGGGTTTGTATTTCGGGTTCAGATCACACCTCTGTTTTGTACTGTTTCTTGGCCCAGAGGCCAGTTTACCTTCTGTGGGTTGTTGTTTTTTTGAAGTAGTAAATGCTACTGCAGCAGTACATTTTGAAGTAGTAAATGCTACTGCAGCAGTGCATTTTGTGAGTGGCCATACCCCAGTGGCAGACTCATATTTTGGGGTCCTGAAGCTCAAACTGTTATGGGGCCCCTATGCAACCAGCAATGAGGTCCAGGTAACCACAGTTGTCTTCTTCAGTGGGGTTGTTCCATGACAGATCACCACATTTTTTTTTTAAATAACTACTGCATCTCAGGTTTTGATTACAATTGCTGTACTGGATTGCCTCACATGTTAAAGCCACTGGTGTGAATAAATATTTCCTATTCCTTGTAGTTTTCAAGTTATGGGTGGGTGGGTGAAAATCAGGGGCATGTTATATACATGCATGAATTAAGTTGCTTCTGGGGCCCGTCTGGGATTAACAGCCCTGAAGCTGAAGATTCATTAGTTTTATAGTAGATCCACTCCTTCCATAACACACACACCCCGCGACAGCCATTTTGTGACTGTGCCCACAACACTTTCCCATAATTCCAAGGGCATCCACAAGACCAAAAGCAGTTGGAGCCCCTTGCTTGCATGTTCCCAAGAAGAAAGGGAGGTGAATATGATAGAAGAACTGATCAAAATTCTCTTTGACTCCTCGCAGAATAGGATAAAGCTTCCAGTTTCCTACTGCATCCGTGTCTTTGTGTCGAGAACCTACATTTTTGTTAACATAAAGGGTCTTCGCCATCAGAATCCAGATGGTAAAATCTGGCCATTTAAATGGCAGTGGCATTCTGTCCACTAAATAATTAAGGGCCCTCATGCCAATGTGTCTCTCCATGTAGACAGCCATAACATTGCTTAGCCCAATAATGTGAAGCGTCTTCATCGTATTGCTAGCCACTACCAGGATCATGTGACGCTAGGCTGCAGCCTCACCTAACGGTGGTTGCCGCATGGGTGGAAACAACAGGGCCTTCTCTGCGGTGGCACCCCATCTATGGAACATTCCTCCCTGAGAGGCTTGCTTGGAATCTATATTGATGTCTCACTGGGCGAAACCCCTTTTTAATTTTTCCAGCTTTTAACATCTAATGAGATTTTAATATGGATTTGGGCATTCTTCCCCGCCCCCCTCCTGTATTCCCTGCTGACCCACCCATTCTTTTTCAGTGACTAATGATTATATATCTTTTGTTGGTAACTGCCCAATCATTTTTGCTGAAGAGTGGTATATAAACTTATGAAACATAAATAAGTACATTTCTTCATCAATGGTAGTCAGTGAATGGCCAATGGTGGTGGTCACTATTCTGCCAGTGCTGTGTGCTCACAACTCATCTAGAGCAGGAAAATGGCTTACCAAAACACTCCCCGAAGCTGGAGGCTAAGAGCCATTGGATCTCTATTATTTGCTTCAGTGATTCCTGGAACAAAGCTACTGTACGCTGTTCAGAACTGTATGCATGATTACGCAGGTAAATGCAAGTAACAGCACTTGCCTGGGTAAATAATGTTATTGCTAAATTAATGGCACCACTGAACATATGGCTAACTCTGAGCGAAGCACAGCAAAGTGGGAGGGAAGGATAAGCTGATTAGAGCAGAGTCAATTTGTGTCCTGCTCCTGATGTACAGTTTGCTTTTAAGCCCTATATGCCTTCAAATCTCTGAAGAATTTTATTTTAAACCTTTGAAGGATCTGATAACGCCCACAGGCTAATTTGTGCTCTCATTACACCTAACAAATGCTGTGTACAACCATCAAAATCACATGAATGGCCGGAAGCAAAATGTTTCTTTTTGACTTTCTAGTATGGCGATGCCCACGGAGGGTTACATTTCCAAATCCCTATTCACTTTCTGCACCACCACCACCCCGCAAATGTAGTTAACATTAGTCTGCAGAAGGGTGGGTTATGCAAAGAAAAAAGAGCGTTGCACAAACACCATCTCAGTGGAAGAACATGACACATGAAAATTGGAAGGCACTATGTTTTTTTGCATACCACCTCCCGTTAATGGTGTGAGGAGTACTTATGGGACCTAAATATGGATAAATGTGTAATTGTACTGATAATCGTTTCAATTTAGAGAAGCATTATTCCATGATCTTTTGCTAGGGAGATAGGAGTTTGCAGAAAAGCTGTAATCAAAAGCATATATGAGACTCTTAATTTTAGGGTTGTGGGTTGGGCGAAAGATTTCTGCATTGCAGGGAGCTGTACTAGATGACCCTTGTGGCCCCTTTCAACTCTACAAGTCTATGATTCTATTATTCTATATAGGGGATGCAGGTGGCGCTGTGGTCTAAACCACTGAACATCTTGGGCTTGCCGATCAGAAGATCGTCGGTTTGAATCCCCACAACGGGGTGAGCTCCCGTTGCTCGGTCCCAGCTCCTGCCAACTTAGCAGTTCGAAAGCACGTCAAAGTGCAAGTAGATAAATAGGTACCGCTACGGTGGGAAGGTAGATGGCGTTTCCGTGCGCTGCTCTGGTTCGCCAGAAGCGGCTTAGTCATGCTGGCCACATGACCCAGAAGCTGTACGCCGGCTCCCTCGGCCAGTAAAGCGAGATGAGCACTGGAACCTCAGAGTCGTTCGCGACTGGACTTAACTGTCAGGGGTCCCTTTACCTTTATTCTATATACCAGCTGAGCCTGTTTGCAATGGTGGAACGATTAAAAGTTACCTTGCTGCCATTCACAAGTGTTTGGACTTAATGAATCCAACACTTATGCAATGACGATAACTTAAGCAAATATGGAATAAAAGTAGGAGATGAGCGAGAAGAGTGCTGCAACCCCAGAGTCGTCCGCGACTGGACCTAATGGTCAGGGGTCCCTTTACCTTTAAATATTCTGATGCAGTTCTCCAGCCAACCAAGGTATAGAAAATTGTATCTAATTAAGGGAAGGTGTACATCAAAATGCACCTGATTACTGAAAGCAACAAATGAGAATGCATCATATTTCAGGAAATTTCATGAAAAAAATGTGTTTCTCAGGAGAAAGTGACACCAAAATGCTGACAGATTTCCATGGAGATTTAAATCAAACCACAAATGGCTGTGGGAATGTGGAGAACTGAATTTAAGACTGGAAATATGAGAAGCTGAGAGAAATCAACATGAGCATATCTTCCCATCCCTATCACTAACCTAGGGCTGAGCAGGTATAGGGAAGCTGCTCTGTTGGCATAGTTATCGTGTATTTCCCACCTGTCCTGTAAAGATGCAGAAAACAAAATACATTTGGAACAAAAAAGGGTTTCATAACACTGCTGGTAAAAGCGTCCTTTTATAGCTAGACTTTTTGCTACCTAGAGACAAATGTAAGTTATCACTTGGTACACCTGCCAAAAGGCTGAATGCAACTACAAGCTGCCTGTACACATGTACAAGTATTTGTGTGAAAGGCTGTAGGCTTGCTGGTTTATACAGCTCAGCCACTGTGTACACAGAATGTAACATGCGAACACCCCTGGTTGCCAAGAAAAAAAACACCTCATGGCCCAAACCATGTTGCTATTATTCAGTTATAGCAAAGGCAAAGCATTTCTCTGAATTTCTCCACTCCTGCCAGCCACTTATCTGCCTGGCTAATAATGAATAATATACTTGGCACAAAACACATTCCCTAAACGCCAGCTCCTGCTTGTCCACCTTCCTTCCCATCTTGATCCCTGAAAGCTAAGACATTATACTATTTTAGATTTGGGCAGGGAAGGTGGGATGCCGACCTGTTTTCATGGTGGATTATGATGATGAATGTTCTTTATTTAGGCCGAAGTGACAGTTGCAGTTGGAAGTTGTTTGTGAGGCACCACATGTGGCAGCCCAGGAACTGCTGAGGTGGATTCCAAGAACTTTGAAATGCTGACAGAACGCTCTGAGCGGAGCCAAACTGCACAGACTGTGTGTGGGGCATTACACTTCACACTTATGTGCCTCGCAGCAGCAAACTGTAGAAGTCTGGCTATTTAAAGAGTTTAACCTTGAGCGGCGCTTGGGGGGTTCTGCCAGTTTGGGGACTTTGGGGCTGGTGGCTCCTGAGGGGGTGGGGTGTCTGTTCTGGGTTTTTGTTTGTTTGTTTGTTCTAGAAAAGAAAAACAGGCAGACAAGTATTTTTTATTATTTTAAAAAAAGATGAGCTGGATTTTAAGCAGAAATTATTTGCATAAGACAGGGCAATTTGACCACCATCAGGCGCTAATAGGCGAATCTCTCCCTCACTTTCTCCTGAAACAAAACAATATTTTCTCTTCTCATACTCCTTTATGCAGGGAGCCAGTCTTTACACACCAACTGTATTTGCCACAGAAGGGCGGATATGCCAGGTTTTCCTTCCTTTAAAAAAATGGTGTTAGCCAGTGCTATTTTGCCAGAAAAAGAGGTGCCAGAATGAATGCCTCCCTCGTTCTCTTATAATGGCAATGAGAGGTGCTGGAACTGAGTTCTGGTGAGTTCTGGCTGAAAAAAAGTCCTGGCATTAACCTTGATTGGCTAATTGTTAAACAATGAGAGCCCTGATTGGTCCAGGGTTCCCTGAAAATGTGTACAGATAGGGTGGGATTCAATGAAGTACATCTAAGCAATGAGGTGCATTCATGCAATGGGAATTCCTTCCCTGCATCTTCCTCCTGCACCCCCTAAATCTGCTCTGAAGGATTGGGGAAAGCCCCAGAAGAGGTTTAGAGGCTGTACAGTGGAGGGAGAGGAGTCAAAGTGATGTTGAATGAGAGGACCTTATTCAGCATGCACGTACCTCACTTAGCGCTACATTGAATTCCACAGCACGGTGCTTAAAGACATCGTGCTCCACACTTTGTGCTGCACTGCCTGGGGCTGATGGGAGTTGTAGCCCAAGCCATCTGGAAGGCACCAGGTTAGCAAAGCCCGGGTTAGCATGTAGGATTGAGATTTACGTTCCATGCCCCAGCTGTGCTCCTCTCTGTGTTACTTTGGGCCCTTCACTGGCTGTCCACTTTAATCAACTCACAGTAGTGAGGAAAAAGCAAAGGTGTGGGGGCTGTAAACCTGCATGCAACACTGAGTTCATTGAGAGAAGGTTAGGACAAATGTATAACTAGTAATAATTTAAGCAATGGGTTGTATTCAATGTAGCACTAAGTAAATAGTGCTGTCATCACAAGGATTTATGCTTGCACAATGGAACTTTCCCCCTCCCCTCCCCTCGTGTGCTCCCTAAATCTGTTCTAGGTGTTTCCCCCAACCCTACATTGCAGATGGTTAATAATAATAATATTTTTTGCACAACAGCTGCAGAAATCCAGCGAAGGGCGAGAGAGGGCGGTCTCCCTCTGCGGTTTAAATTACCGGTACTCGTGGACCAGAGGCGGAACTAGCTGTGCCCACGGGGGTGGGGCAGCGAGCACGGGGGTGCCATAGCCTGCGGTGAGCATCCCAGGAGGGCGGCCCAGTGATGTCGCCCCCCTCAGGGATGACACCCGGGGTGGACCGTAGCCCCCCACCCCTTTTTCTTCCAGTGCCGTGGAGATGCCCCCACCAACACTGATTGGTCAGCGGGGCCCACCCATCTGGGCAGGACTCCACCCAGTGCCATCGGCATGGCCAAGCCCTGGCAAGGAGGGTGGCACTCTCCAGCCCCCAGCCAGATCACCATGGGTCCTGCGATCCAGCCACAACGCCACCCATCTAACAAGGTAAGCAGACTTGTGATAATTCTTGGGCTGGTGGGACAGTTTAGTTGAATACTTCCCAATATCCTATTTGTGTTCCTAGAAAACCTTGCAGGTTGCAAGACAGCTGCAAAAATATTCTATAGGCATATGAAGAAAGGGAATGAAAAGCTCGGCCAAACTTCTTTTGCTATGAAAATCATCTCTTTCCCTCAAGTCTGATGTTGCATGAAGGCCATTTCAACGAGGCAGAATTTTAAAAAATTCTTCAGATTACATTCTACAGGCTCCTGCTGACCTTATGAATGAAGTAGAGCAAAGCCAAGTCACTAATGAATTATGAAAGGTCAGCAATAATGCAATAAATTATGCATTTGCAGCTAGTCCGTAGCATTTGTGCAGAAGTGTTTCAAGGATTAATTTCTTCACTGTCTTTTTTTTAAAAAATTTTTTTTTTTGCAGTTTGGATTTTATGTCATGGGTTTTCCACTCTGCTGTTGCTGTGCTAATCTGAAAGGAATGATTTGCCCATGGGAAAATGCATGACTGATAAATAGAATCAACAACATATTCACTAACCGCACACCCCACCCCCGCTCTGCTGAAGCCATCATGATTTGAATAGCTTCATGTCTGTTTCCACAAGTGAATTATCATCTTGCTCATCCACCCTTCTATCAGGGTGATGAAGAAAAAAAAAGCAATGTCACAGGCAGGGATGGAACCATTGATGCTATTTTGGTTTGGCTCGGTTCACCCAATTTCTGCATCTGCTTGTGATCTTCTTCTTTTTTTAAAAAAAATAAATAAATGTCTGCATGAAAATGCATAAACATTTTTGTGTGCATTCTTTTACTATATAGATTTTTGTATGCACATTTTCCAAATATATGGATTTTTGCAAGCATTTCCCCCCTAACATAATGTGGGTTTTTTCCATGTTTGTGTTGGGTTTTTTAAGGTTGTTAGCAGCCTTGAGCTCTATATGAATATTGGTGTGATAAGGGATGCAGGTGGTGCTGTGGTCTAAACCACTGAGCCTCTTGGGCTTGCCGATCAGAAGGTCGGCGGTTCGAATCCCCACGATGGGGTGAGCTCCCATTGCTCTTTCCCAGCTCCTGCCAACCTAGCAGTTTGAAAGCACGCCAGTGCAAGTAGATAAATAGGTACCGCTGTGGCGGGAAGGTAAACGGCGTTTCCATGTGCTCTGGTTTCTGTCATGGTGTTCCGTTGCACCAGAAGTGGTTTAGTCATGCTGGCCACATGGCCCTGAAAGCTGTCTGTGGACAAACGCCGGCTCCTTTGGCCTGAAAGCGAGATGAACCCCATAGTCACCTTTGACTGGACTTAACCGTCCAGGGGTCCTTTACCTTTACCTTTTATTGGTGTGATATAAGAAATGCTACTATGAATTACTGCATTTCTATGCATTTTTACCCAACATGGACATGCATGCCTGCATTTTTTTAATTGAAGAACTGCAACACAAAATTTGGAGAAGCGAATTTTTGAATGATAGCTGTGCTTCAGTTTGCACAGTGATTCAGGATGAGCTCATTAGGCCAGTCTGTGAACTAAATCCATGTATTTTCCATAGGAGCACCAGAACCTTCCCTTACAGTTATAAAGACCTGTTACAGGTAGATAGCTGTGGCGAACCAGCCCTGTTTGGAGTTTAGAATGTTGAAGTTCCCCCCCCCCCAGCGTTTACAAGGTTAAACTTAGAACCTGTGAATTGACAGTTCGCTCCAGAGAGGCGGAACCTCCTGGGGGTTTTAAAGGGGAGGAACGGCAGTTGGTCAGGGGGAGTTGATGGTTGGGAGTTGAGAGAGAGAGATAGAGAAGGGAGGAGATAGCTAGTTAGACTGAGGGAGGTATATGGGTAGGCATAGGAGTCATCTGAACCTGTAATGAAACTATGAACTGCATGTGACAAAACCTGAAACCATTATGCTTGTTAAATAATAAAAACTAGTTCTTGTTCAAACCATCGTAGTATCGTCGTCCATGAGGTCCAGTGTGTTATACCGGGGCTCAGTTTAATGATCTTAGTGAGAGGACAAAGCTAGGAACAGTTTGTGTCCTAGAGATTCATTAAGGAGGGGCTAGGAGGGAGTGAACCTTAAGTGCCAAAGTGTAGCTAGCAGAGGCTAGCCAGCTGAGACAGCCAAGAGGGGTTTCTTGGT
Source organism: Darevskia mixta (assembly GCA_034641385.1). Lineage (NCBI taxonomy): Eukaryota > Metazoa > Chordata > Lepidosauria > Squamata > Lacertidae > Darevskia > Darevskia mixta. The sequence goes on from JAWWNH010000013.1 coordinate 8,346,281, forward strand.
GATTAGGACCCAGGGCTGTAGGCTAAAAGGTTTGCATCAGGATAGCCTGGAGCAGGGGGGTATAACTGGACGTGAACACTCTTGTCACTGGGATCTCCAGAGTCACTAAGGAGGTCGGTTTAGTCGAACCTTGGAGGGCAGGGTGCGAGGGGTTTAAAGATAAACCAGGGCACCTGCATTGCTGACAAACATTTATAACAGGGTGACACAGAGTGCGTTGAGGGAGGTTCGCGACAATTTGGTGGCAGCGGTGGGATTTTAAATCGCAGGCTTTTGTTGGCAACGCCGCGGTTTAAAGGAGTAACCCACAAGCCAGAGTTTGGCTTGAGTTAAGACGATACTTATTAGACTGGAGATGGCACATTTAAAGAGAGCTAGAGAGCCGCCAGCCAAAGGTGATGAGAGAACAGGGGAGGTCTTGGAGAAAGAAGACCCCAGTTCTGTGGAGGTTTTGAGAATGCAGTTAGAATTAGCCCGGATCGAATCCGAGCGGGAACAAGCTCGGTTGGCCGTAGAGAAAGAGAAAATGGCTGTAGAAAAAGAGAGAATGGCTTGTGAGGAAAGAATGCAGGCTGAACGATTGAAAGCTCAATTAGCTCAGGAGATGCAATCTGAAAAAATGAAATTGGAACAAGAAAGGCTAGCTTTCAAAAGAGAGGTTCAGATGGGTCAGTTGAGATTGCAAGAGCTGCGGCTAAGGGCAGGATTACCTCAGAGTCAGCCCAGTGATGAGTTTAACGCTGCCCACTTTAAAAGATTCCCTAAGTTTATGGAGGGGAATGATGCCGAAGTGGTGATTGAATACAAAGGTTTTGGAGGCAAGGGCAGAATGGGAGTTTGGGACAACATTGCTGAACCTGTGCTGATAGGCAACGACATTGTAGAGCACAGAAGTAAAATGGTTGTCAGAGCCCAAAGCCACGCCTCAGAAAGGCAGTTAAGTGTCACTAGTGAGGCCCCACTAGGTGACGGAATGTTGGCGAAGATGGCAGTTGGAACTGAACCCAGAACCCAGTGCATGAATGAGAAACAAAGCAATGAGCCTTCAGTTTGGGAGGAAGATCCAGGGCAGGAGGCAGAGGCAGAGATCCAGCCCTGTGTGATTATTAATAAAGAAGACCTGTCAGGAGTATGCGAAGTTAAGCATATGGAAACGACAGTGAAGCAGCCCCAAACTAGTGAGCTAACTAAGAACTTTGACAACACTCAGAGCAAGAGTGTTAAAACTGACTCTAGGTCTCGTCAGAATGCTTGGGATGAGAGAGACCAGCCTTTTTCGTTTGGGTATCGTGAGGTGCCAAATGAGGAAAGAAGTTTCAACCCGGTGGAGCTATTATCTGAGAGACAACCTCGTGAGCCGTGTGATCTGGTGAAGAATGCTTGGACCGGTAAAGAGCGGGTGGAAGATCCAGATGTGATCAGCTACGTCCAAGATCTGCAGCGTAATCTTCAAGAGATGCGTGGAGTGGCAGCTGACAACGCCAGAAAGGCACAGCGAAATCAAAAGTCCGGGTACAACGCATGTGCTCGTGATCGCACTTTCCAGCCCGGCGACAGCGTGCTGATGCTGCGTACCAGACGTCACGGGAAGTTGGAGACCTCCTGGGTCGGTCCGTTCCGCGTGATGGAGAAACTGTCTGCTGTAACTTACCTGGTCGAAATAAACTGTGAGACGGGACAGTGCAAGGTGCTGCATGTATGTCTGTTGAAATCTTATGTTGTCCAAAGTAAGTTGGTTCCGAGAGGGGAGGGGGACAAAGCCCCGGGAACACCGTCAGCAGGGTGGGGGAAGTTAAGCCATGACTCTACCCTGGCAGAGGTGTCTTTGGGTGAACCAAATGACACAGAAGGAACCAAATGGAGTTTCGCGGTGACACAGCAGGATAACCTAGTCCCAGAAAAGATCTCGGGTAGTACGCTGGGTATGAGCATGAGTGAGGTGTGGATAAACCTAGGTGCAGACACACCTACAGAAGTCAAAAAGAAAAGGTATTCTTTTCGTCCTTGTGTGAGTGCACGAAGAGTGAGCACGATTAGAAAAGCAGCTAAGTGTCAGCTGAGTGTGCGCAAAATGGAACACATCTTGGGGGGCGGCCTGGTCAAGCCTGACACGGACAAGGTGCGTGCTAGACAGGAGTGGCCCAAACCCTCTAGCGAAAGTCAGGTACGGGCTTTCCTGGGTGTAATTGCGGAAAGGGAGCGATGTTTGTCAACCGTCGAAAGAGAGTGTCTGGCGGTTATATGGGCTGTTGACAAGCTAAAGCCATATTTGTGGGGGAGAAGGCTTACACTGCACCCAGACCATTCCCCACTGCGCTTGCGCAACCAGAGGAGAAGCGGAAACAATAAGATGATTCGTGGGAGCAAGAAGTTGCAGGAATATATATATATGATATCAAACACATCAAGGGGACGCATTATCCCGGAATGTTGGAATGTATGTAAAAGGTGTATGTATGTATATATTGTTGTGGGTAATAAAGTGAAAAGTCAATTTCCCTGCACCGGCATTCCTCTGATGGACAGTGGATGCCTATGCAGTGTCTTAAGGCGGGGAGAATTGTGGCGAACCAGCCCTGTTTGGAGTTTAGAATGTTGAAGTTCCCCCCCCCCCAGCGTTTACAAGGTTAAACTTAGAACCTGTGAATTGACAGTTCGCTCCAGAGAGGCGGAACCTCCTGGGGGTTTTAAAGGGGAGGAACGGCAGTTGGTCAGGGGGAGTTGATGGTTGGGAGTTGAGAGAGAGAGATAGAGAAGGGAGGAGATAGCTAGTTAGACTGAGGGAGGTATATGGGTAGGCATAGGAGTCATCTGAACCTGTAATGAAACTATGAACTGCATGTGACAAAACCTGAAACCATTATGCTTGTTAAATAATAAAAACTAGTTCTTGTTCAAACCATCGTAGTATCGTCGTCCATGAGGTCCAGTGTGTTATACCGGGGCTCAGTTTAATGATCTTAGTGAGAGGACAAAGCTAGGAACAGTTTGTGTCCTAGAGATTCATTAAGGAGGGGCTAGGAGGGAGTGAACCTTAAGTGCCAAAGTGTAGCTAGCAGAGGCTAGCCAGCTGAGACAGCCAAGAGGGGTTTCTTGGTGATTAGGACCCAGGGCTGTAGGCTAAAAGGTTTGCATCAGGATAGCCTGGAGCAGGGGGGTATAACTGGACGTGAACACTCTTGTCACTGGGATCTCCAGAGTCACTAAGGAGGTCGGTTTAGTCGAACCTTGGAGGGCAGGGTGCGAGGGGTTTAAAGATAAACCAGGGCACCTGCATTGCTGACAAACATTTATAACAGGGTGACACAGAGTGCGTTGAGGGAGGTTCGCGACAATAGCCTTGTTGGTCTGTTATAGTCAAAACAAAATAAAAAAATTCCTTCCAGTAGCACCTTAGAGACCAACTAAGTTTGTTCTTGGTATGAGCTTTCGTGTAGTGTGCATGCACACGAAAGCTCATACCAAGAACAAACTTAGTTGGTCTCTAAGGTGCTACTGGAAGGAATTTTTTTTATTTTGTTTTAGTTATAAAGACCTGCCATCCCTGTGAATTGAATAGGCTAAGTTCTTGCACGAGAAGTCTTCCTGTGAATCTGGATCCTTCTTAGCTGGTGACAAATTAAGTAGCAATAGGGGCACCAGCACAATAGGAGCCATCTTGAATGCATTTATCCTGTTCCGTCTTGTCAGCCAAAACTTAAATAAGACATTTATGCTAACATAATCAGAAAAAGAAGCTTCAAGGAAGAAAGACAGAAAAGTTTCTTTCATGTTTCTTTCTCAAAGACAATTGCCTCATGTGTTCTTTCATCTATCTCAGAGGCCGAGCCTGGGAAAATGAGTTCCCTGGTGACTATATAAAGAAGAGTTATGTCAATGATTTACCATTAAATTAATCTTTTTTTGCAGGGTGTACAGATGACTTGCAACATTGAGGGCACCAAATGGACAATAGGCAGCAAATGTTGTCCCAGAGCAAGTTAATATAAAAGCTGCACTTAGATTTGGCAATTCTGTTGTGTGTTGAGGACGCCAAGTCACCCCCCAAAATAATTCACACTTCAGACATTATTTTTGTTTGGTTTTTGGGCAAGAACAATTTAGGGCCACAACTTTATTTAAATACAAATCACGTGAGTGGTTGCGTAGGCATTGGTTCTTCCATGTCCCTCCTAGGGGACAGAGCTGCCATTGGCAGGTATTAAGGAAACCCTTTAAACTGAGGGGAGTTAACAGAGTCTGGGTGCACATTCCTCCCTCCCCCCAGGGGTCCCACGGGGCTCAAGCATGGCCCTGCATTCCCGAATCGGGATCGGACAAACTTATAGAGCCCCTTGGGTTCCTTTACCGGAACTCCTAACTCCATCATCGGTTTTAGGGCGACCACACCCATCCGCCGATGAATCATTGGTTTTAGGGCGACCACACCCATCCACCAATGAATCAATGAACCAATGCCTAACCGCCAACCTTACAAGTTGTGACGAGTTGCAATGTAGTAGGCAAAAACCCCACTGGCTCAAGCCAATATGCCAGATGGACAAAATTCCTACTAGGCCCCTGCCATCAAGAAGCAGACGACCCCATAACAGGCAAAGCAAGGTCAACACAGAGGCCTAATAAAAAAGGGAGAGGAGGGCGGGGAATCTGGAACACGCAGCCAAGAGGCTGACCCACAGATGCGCAGGGGTTATATATGACCTGGGTTGTCAATCACCAAAATTGCTACATCCAATTTTCCCCAGCAACACCTAGCCCCCTCCCATCTGTGGCCATTGACTACTCCTCCCTCAACAACCAGAGGGAGGAGGGGGAGGTGCTTTCCTGTCCCAACCACAACACGTGCTCACCCTATAGGTGAACTCGATTTGTCATTTGCAATTTCAATATAATAGTTGGCATTCGGCTAAACAGTTCTGTCAGCATAATGATTACAGCTAAAACAATGAGATTTCCTCACTCTGCTTCCTACCACCCACTCAGGCCTCCATAGCCTAATCTGCAATAAAGGGTTTGGGGAAACCTCAGAACAGTTTAAGGGGGTCCACAAAGGGGGAGATGGGGGGTGAAGTTCCATTCCACAAGGAGATAACCTGTGCCAATGGATCTGCTTATTCAGCACTCTGTTAAATACAACCCTACAGCGCTGGGGGAATCCAAGGAAGGAATTGGCCATAATGGAAACTGGGCTTAATTGAAACTGGGGAGGCTGGCTGTGAAGGGCCTGAGAGCAGTGCCAAGTTCAATCCTTGGCATCTTGAGGTAGGTCCAGACCCCTGTTTGAAATCCTGGAGAGCCATTGCCCATCAGAAAATTTGTAACTAGGTGGACCAATGGTCTCTTAGTATAAAGAATCATGTTCGCACAAGCTTAATTAAACTTGCGGAAACAATGTCATATCTAATTCTGGTAATTTGGTCATGAATTATCCTCTTTGAGTAATGGATTTCTCCAGTGAACCTATTCCACCCTAATTACAATAAGCAGCCCCGTTTGCATTTCTGGAGAGGTACAGACACAGTCCCTATATTGGACACAGCAATATAGCTTGACCAGATCCTCATGACTCTGTCATCTCTGGCAGGAAAACTCAAGTTGCTAGGACTAGTGACAGCTCACCACCTGTTTTTCATAATGCCATGTTCCTTCCATCCAGCCCAGTTAATAGTGAGATATTGTGCTTTTCAATTAAGTAGATAAACATTTCCTATAAGCAGATCCCTCTTGTACCTCCAAGTTGTTTGGCTTTTGGGGAATCTTCCTAGAGATTCTACATTACTCTTTTTCTAATCGTGCTGACCCTGCAGTTTGTTGTGGTATTCAGTTCTCTTCCTGGTGATATGCAGCGCAATCCTTCCCATGTCTACCCTATATACTCGAGTATAAGCCTAGTTTTTCAGCACATTTTTTGTGCTGAAAAAGCCGCCCTCGGCTTATACTCGAGTGAGGCAGGCAGTGGCTCCTATGAAGCTTTCCCAGGTTTTTTGTGGTAAAATTGGGTGCCTCGGCTTATATTCGGGTCGGCTTATACTCGAGTATATAGGGTGCTTAAAAGTAGGTACTGTTGAATTCAGTGGGTTTACTCCCAGGTAAATGGGATTAGGATTGCAGCTTTACTCTCTTAAGTATGCTGGGAAGGACCAGATTTGAAACAGGCTATGAATTAAGCAAATAAACTGCATTGTTCAGCAGCCCTGGAAAATTAAAATTATATAGCTCTTTATATTTAGAAAATAACAGCCAACCCATTTGAATGGCATCATAAACTGCATCTACACTCTTATATTATAGCATTTACTTGATAGATATAATGTAAAATATGCTGTTGTTTTATTTTGTTTATTTGCTTGCTTGCTGCATTTATGTACTGCCTTTTTCTTCAAGGAGCTGAAGGTGGAGCACATGGTTCTTTTCCTCATTTAATCCCCGCCACAACTCTGTGAATTGGCTAGGCCGAGAGGCAGTGACAGGCCCAAGGTCACCCAGGGAGCTTCCTTGCCAAGTGGGGATTTGAACCCTGATCTCCAACATCCTAGTCTGACACTAATCAGTTCACCATACTGGCTCTTTTAATTATTATTTGCATTTTTTTAAAGCTACATGTCATCATCACCATCACTGAAATGGTTTGATGTGTATGTCTACCAAGATCCTGTGCTTCTCTGATTTTCTGGATATTTTGCTGGATGTGCACACAGAAAGAACAGTGGGCGGGCAGGAACATGTGCTGCTGCTGAAACTTAAAAATTCACTCAGCTCACATGATGGACACACACACCATTCTAGAAATTCCTAGCTCTGTCTGCTGATGTCTATTGACTTCACTCATTGGCTTAAAAAACCCTGTAAGGCGAGGACTACCAACCAGTCTAGGTCATTTCACATAAATTTTGGTGGGTGAGTAGAAGTTCACATTTCAGTTTGTATCTTTTGATACTTGCTTTTTTTATTTATTTAAGGAAGTTAAGACTCCAGGGACCCTGCTGGCCTCAGCCCCCCTAAAACCCAAGCCTTTCTACCCACCTGTCAATGGCTGTGGCTGCATCCTAAACTAAGAATATAAGAATTTATTGGCTGAGATAAGCCATTCCATTGTGATGCTTGCTTCTTAGACTTCTGTGTTTGCTATGAGAGGGAGATACACAACTTTCTCTTCAAAGCTGGCATAATAAGGTTTATACCAAGCCAAGGCTCTAAAAACTTTGTTGTCCCAGCTGAATTTGGTCTGTTTGGGGGTGAACTTAAGCATACTGGAATATTAAACAAAGGGCAAGAGGTCAAAATATATTACAATAGAATAATCATGAAGCAGCAGAAAATGCCATAGCGATGCTGAGCTCACTTATACAAAATTACCCAAGATCTTTCTGGCAGGGAACAACATTACAGATAAAACTAGACTTAGGTTTTGCTGCACACAAAGCAAGCAAGTACTACCTTGAAACTCTCACAAGCATCATCATATGAGGGAGAGAGCATGGATGAGCCTGTTGTCCTCTACCTCTATCCACACCTGCAAGTCGGAGGTTGAATGTCTGCAGCTGGAAGCCTGAAATAGTCTCGCTTCACTATTAGAATCTCTGGAATGTTGTTGTTGTTGTTGTTTAGTCGTTTAATCATGTCCGACTCTTCGTGACCCCATGGACCAGAGCACGCCAGGCACTCCTGTCTTCCACTGCCTCCCGCAGTTTGGTCAGACTCATGTTGGTAGCTTCGAGAACACTGTCCAACCGTCTCATTCTCTGTCGTCCCCTTCTCCTTGTGCCCTCAGTCTTTCTCAACATCAGGATCTTTTCCAGGGAGTCTTCTCTTCTCATGAGGTGGCCAAAGAATACCAGGTTCTAAATAGTCTGGGGAGCTGACTCAAGAAGAGGAGGCACCCTGCTGAAAACATCAGCCCCCAATGTGTGGGGATCTACAGGAAAGGGGGGATGGGAACATGTGGGATGGGGACCGTGGGACCGTGAACCAGACACTTCTCTTCCCTTCTGATGATGGTATTTGTGAAGTGGAGAAATGGTTGGTTAAGGACGAAAGTGACTTTTCCTAGTTTTTTAAAAATAGAAATCTATTGGTTACAACAGGCACCAATACCTAGATTACTCCTGGTTATTCAGGCCCTGGAATAGCCTGTGATTCAAACCAAGCACGTATCTTTTTGTGACTGTCTGGTTCCTCATCTGCAAACTGCATGGGCAGAGAAACCTGCTTTCCCACATATCAGACCATAGCAGAGTTATAAGGGACCCCAAGTGCCATCTAGTCCAACCCCTTGCAATGCAGGAGACATAGCTAAGGTGCACAGCTAAGAACTGATGTGAGAGATCTGCATCTGAGCACTCAAAATCCAAATTGGAAAGCCAAGTTGCGCTAAACAAGCACTATTGGTATCGATCAATGTTTTTGGCCTTGCCTTCAAGAAATGTCCAAATGGCTCTGAGCAGCCATAATGGTAGGTACCATAGAATCATAGAATTGTAGAGTTGGAAAGGACCCCAAGGGTCATCTGGTCCAACCCCCTGCAATGCAGGAATCTCAGCTAAAGCATCCATGAGCATTTGCATTATTTTGTAAGAGATTTGAGGGATTTCTTTTCAGCTGCCTTCCTCATAAACCTCAGATTTCTCCCAAAGGACACTGCAAGACAGGGGGGAGCCAGTGGTAGTGATCATCATTATTCTCTAGTCACAAATCTCAAATTTTGATATTTTGCTTCTGTTGGTTATACAGTATGTTAAAAGTGTTGGCTGCCCTTGCTAACTAGCCAAATCACAGGAGCCGTTACAAAAACGCAGTGTTGGAAAGCTGGTAAATGCAGACTTTATGTGCACAATTACATCTATTTATTTTTCCCTGGTATTCAAACTGCAGCGCAGGAGGCCACTAGCAAAGCAGAAATGAATGCATGCCTTTTACACAACACTCACATACTTCCTCCTAGCTTGTCAAATGGCTTTTGAATTTATTATGCATTTACTGTATGCCTCACCAGTTTCTATCCAACTAGGGAGCTGCACATTTGTTTTTTGTTTTCCTGCCCCCTCCCAGTACCTTCCACCTCCGAGTGCTGAAGCTGAGCTAGTGAAGCATATTTGATAATGGATTTTAGCACCACAGGGCTGCAAATCTCAGCCATCGTTCAGAATTCAGGGTGGAGGGCGAAAGGAGAAGGCAGTGGTTGAAAATGCAAGTAGCATAAAAGAAAAAAATCCAAATCGAAGAAAGTGTGGAGTCTTACACTTCATTCTGGGTAAATTAAAGGCATAATTGTCCTCTGCATATGAATTGCAGATTAATGGTCCAGAACATCAGGAGGCTAAATATCATTAGGGCTTATCCTATAGAACAGATTCCCCCCACCCAGGCAGATCTTATACCAGCATAAGCCATAAAAAGGGGAAGGGGCATTCCAGGGGAGTGACAGGCATGGGACTGAGGAAGGGTGGGGGTGGGGACTTACCCTATATACTCGAGTATAAGCCTAGTTTTTCAGCACATTTTTTGTGCTGAAAAAGCCGCCCTCGGCTTATACTCGAGTGAGGCAGGCAGTGGCTCCTATGAAGCTTTCCCAGGTTTTTTGTGGTAAAATTGGGTGCCTCGGCTTATATTCGGGTTGGCTTATACTCGAGTATATACGGTATGCTGGATTCGGCTCATTCACATGAACTGGCCACCTAGCAGAATTTACACTGGAAAAATAGCAATTATGAATTTATTGTAGATTTAAGGAATTAATTCAGAAGTAGTGGAATTAAATGAAGTGATAAGTTGAAGTATAAGGAAATTGCCGGTAGACAACAGATAAGGAGAAACGACATAGAGGGACAGGATGGAGGAAGTCACGACATAATGTGAAGGATTTAAGGATAAGAGTATAATTATAAATGTATGTGTTTGTTTGTGTATGTAGTGTATGTTAGTGTGTTAATGTTTGTATGTTTAAAATTTGTTGTGGAAATTTAATAAATATTATTTAAAAAAAAAGAAAAAAAGAATTTACACTGGAAAAAAGGGCGAAATATGGGTAACAACTGGCCAACCTATCGAATGTTATTAGAAAACATAGAAAAACAACCTACATTAAAAAAATACGAAACGATTAGTGATAAAATAAACAGTTGGATTCAATATTTTCAAATAAATGCAAAGTTTAATATGGACAAAAAAGAGGGATTGGCTAGAGAGAACTCTAAATTTGAAAAAATATTAAAAAGTAAAAATAGAAAATATATATCACAAATCTATAGCTATCTACTGGAGTGGGAAGTAATGGAGGAGCAGGTAAAGGGAGCCATGATCAGATGGGCCCAAGACTTTGGCCACAATATTTTAATGGCCCAATGGGAACGGCTGCTGCGGAAGGATATCAAATTTACGCTATGCAGCAATCTAAAAGAAAATATAATGAAGATGTTATATAGGTGGCACCACACCCCAGAGAAACTGGCTAAAATGTATAAGGGGGTGTCGCCAACATGTTGGAGGTGTAGGAAAGAAAAAGGAACCTACCTCCATATGTGGTGGAGCTGCATAGCGATAGCAGATTTCTGGGATAAATTATATAATGAGCTGAAAAAATTATTTAAAATAACATTTAAGAAGAAACCGGAGTTTTTCCTCCTAGGAATTATGGCAGAGGATATAAAAAACGAAATAAGACCACTGTGTATGTACGGAACAACTGCTGCCAGGATATTGATAGCTAGAAACTGGAAATCAGAAACAGCCCCAACAATAGAGGATTGGCAAGCATTGATGATAGAATATTTGGAACTGGCAAAAATGTCAGGGAAAATAAGAGGACTACCGAACCAGAAAATATATAAGGAATGGAATATATTTAAGATATACTTAAATACTTACTATCCAAATAACAATTTATTGTCGGATCTAAAGTGAGGCTTGAAAAATACATAAAAGGAATAAAAATTGAAATAAGGGAACAAAAAAGAAGAAGAAAGAGATTGAAGCAGAGTGTGTATAAATGGAATACAAAATGGCAATACAAATACAATGCAAAAAAATTGGAAGTTTTTTTTTTTTTGTTTTTCTTTATTGTTGTTTACTTATGTTTATTAAAAATATAAGGGAGATTGTACAGACAATGAAAAACTGGAAGGAAAATAGTCAGTTGTAGAAAGAAATTACTGTACAAAAGCAAAGAGGTTTGTGACTTGAATTTGATTTGTTATTGTTATTGCTTGTTTTTGTTTGTTTGTCAGTGATATTTTGTTGTAGTTGTTGTTTGTTCTTATTTGTCTACCGCTTTTAAAACCAATAAAAATTTAAAAAAAAAAAAAAAGGAAAAAAGGGCGGGGTATGTGTCAAGCTCTGTTTTAACTGTTCCCCTGTTTATGGAAGACAATCTTACTTGGCTACGAGTGATCGCCAAAGAAGAAGTTAGTAAGACAGAAGACCACTTGTTTTGGTGTAGGAGTACATTTTATCTGATATAAGCAAACGGGGGGGGGGAACCTAGCAGTTTGGCAAGCCCCTCCTTCAGCTTTGCATTAGTGGACAGAGACAAGGAGGTTTTTGGATTTCAGTTTTGAATGACGTAGGCTGGAAAGGGTTAGTTTTCACCATGTTGAAGAAGAAGAAGAAGAAGAAGAAGAAGAAGAAGAAGAAGAAGAAGAAGAAGAAGACAAGTTTGGATTTGATATCCCGCTTTATCACTACCCTATGGAGTCTCAAAGCGGCTCACATTCTCCTTTCCCTTCCTCCCCCACAACAAACACTCTGTGAGGTGGGTGGGGCTGAGAGACTTAAAAGAAGTCACCCAGCAGCTGCATCTGGAGGAGCGGAAACGCGAACCCGGTTCACCAGATTACGAGTCTACCACTCTTAACCACTATACCACACTGGCTCTCTGTTAGCAGGGAGAATGAAGAAAAAGTAAGGAGAACAGCAGGTGGGCTGGCTGGGATAGGCTGTAATGAAGACACAGAAACTGATTTCTCTGTGCCTATGAGAGGTGGAGTGAAATGCTATGCAGCCCTCCATCCCAGGCTCAGGGCCTCAGGGTGTATATATGTGTAAATAAATCATATACCTCAAAGACACCACAGTCTCCTTTGTGCCTCATTATCTAAAAGGAAACACAGATCCTGGTAAGCATGCCTGGTACCCCTGGAATCTCACAGCACTTGGAGGTTGGAGTGGCATGTAACAAATACATACATTAAAACCAGTATTAAGAGAAAGATTTAAACAATTGCATTTAAAAAAAAGATTAAAAAATCCCATTCATACAAAAATGCCATAGGTAATTAAAAGCCTGGCAAAGAAAGGAATGCTTTTGCTTGGCTCTTAAGATATGTAATGATGGCACCAGGTGAGCCTCCCTGGGGAGAACATCCCACAAATGGAGCCACCACTTGTTCTCTAGTTGACACCCTCTGGGATCCCATGGGGGGGAGCTCATGAAGAAGGGCTTCAGGTGATGATCACAGGGTCCAGGTCATTTCATATGGTGTTAGGGTTGGGGTCCTTGAGGTATGAAATCAGGATTAATACTCATTGTCCTATAACCTCCCTGCAAACAAATCAGAATGAATGCTCAGTCAATAAAGACTGGACATGGTCTAACCTCAATGTAAGCTTTGTGCAAGCAAATCAGGATGAATGCTCAATATAACCTCCCTACAACTTGAGGAGTCTTTTGTCTAAATATGTACCAAAAATATCCCCCCTATATTTACTTAAGATTTAAAAAAGGTAAACGTAAAGGACCCCTGATAGTTAAGTCCAGTTGCAGACGACTCTGGGGTTGCGGCACTCATCTCGCTTTACAGGCCGAGGGAAGCCAGCATTTGTCCACAGACAGTTTTTCCGGCTCATGTGGCCAGCATGACTAAGCCACTTCTGGCAAAACCAGAGCAGCACACGGAAACATATATAATAATATATAATAAAAAATACCGTTTACCTTCCCGCTGGAGTGGTAACTATTTATCTACTTGCGCTTTTTGGCATGCTTTCGAACTGCTAGGTTGGCAGGAGCTGGGACAGAGCAACGGGAGCTCACCCTGTTGTGCAGATTCAAACTGCTAACCTTCTGATTGGCAAGCCCAAGAGGCTCAGTGGTTTAGACCACAGCACCACCCGCGTCCCTTAAGATTAACCATATCAAATTTGGAAAAGCCATGCAAAGGAAGCTTCTGGCTGAAAGATGGACAAATTTAGTGTGGGAATAGGACAAGAGAAGGCACTGGAAGTGGAAGAGCTTAACAGAGCCAGGTAGTCGTTTCCTGCCCAAAAGGCTTCACCCAAATCTGAAGCCTGCCCTGACCCAGGTCTTCTAGCTTGAAGGTTGGGTACTACTGGTATTTGACAGCATCCCTGATTAGAGTGCCTGACTTCTCTTCTGAGCACAGCGCAACAGCGGCAAACAAGCTCAAGACCAAACTGTGTTAGCAAGGAGTTCTTTGCTGGTAGCAGATTTGGATGACTGTGAAGAAAAATCCTGAATGCTAGAGACATCCCACGAAACCCTGAAAGTTTCGTATTACTTTGATGAGCCGTGACAGCTCTGTACTCCTCTGAAACCAGTCGGCATCTTTCCGGCATCTTTTATTGTATGCTTGTGGCAGTGAGGCTTTGCCATGAACAACATGCGCCAGGCATGAAGGTGGAGGAACAAATGAAAAGCAAATGCTGCAAATGTCCTTCAACCAGTCTTCATACTTGCTCTAGTTTGCTAATTCAGAGGCTAAACAGCAAGGTGGGTAGGTGAATAGGTGAGGAAGAGAGAACTCGTGCCTTCAGGGGCTTTTACTGACTATTTTCCCACCACAACCTCTGCAGAGCTGCTTTCCTTCCTGTGCTCACAGTCAGAGAGAGGTTTTATCAGTGAACTTTCAGTCACCAAGGGAACACAGAATGGGCAACTTTCAAGCAGCTGTTCTTCCTTGGAATTACTTGTTTTAGGAATTATTCGGCTGCTTTCACACCCATTAAACTGAGTCATTAACATTAATAATAAATAATACTATCTGAAAATTTATTTTCAAACAACCAAGAGGAAGGAAGGCACATGAGGATACAATAAGATGACAAATTAAGGGGAAACAGGGAAATGTACACTCCTCATGGGTGAGGCAATTAGAGTAAAACCGCTTGAGGAGAGACTCCTGTTGCATATACCTGTACACCATATATTTAAAGTACACCCCCCAAAAAGAAATAGTATCATGGGAACTGTCATTTGGTAAAAGTGCTGGGAACTGTAGCTCTTTGAGGGATAAACTTCAGTACCTGGGATTCTTGGGGGGGCAGGCGGGGCAGTAGCAATGTGCTTTAAATGTATTGTTGCACACCACAGCTTTGGCATCAAACAGAAATCAAGCATGGCTCTCATTTTCTCAGGCTCCAATGGGAGGAAAGGAGGGACAGAAACCACCATCACCATCATAAAAAAAAAAACTTTTTGAAAATCACTTAGATTTTAGACCCAGATGTGTCTGTCCTAACACTCCCTAGAGAAACTGGTGCAAATGTTTCCCCAGAATTCTTTGAACAGATATGGATTTAACAGTTGTGGTTACCACAGTAACCCCAAGGAGTTCCTTCCCTTTATTGCTGTGTTGTGACTGTGTCCCACTGGTTCCTGATGTCCACTGATAGCTGAAACAGGGACAAGGACTTTTCAAAGACAGTTGCATATTGAAACTTCCTATTCCTCTCATACAGGCTAGTATTGTTGCCTCTTCCTACAGTGTCCTTCTGGTATTGTTTAGTGAACCCAGGGAACCAAGGGAGGTCCAAGTCAGACAGTTTGTACACATAGTATTTACTTGATCAGGCAGGGTCTCCCTAGGGCTCTTTTACAAAATCTACTACCTGATCCTTATAGCTTGAGATACCAGGACCTGAAACCAGGACTTTCTGTCTACAGAGCATGTGCTGTACTACTGATGGTGATAAACTGATGTTGCTGGTACTTCTACCTTCATGGGGAAGGTACATCCATCTCATAAGAAAAGGAGGTTCACATAGAAGGGGCATGATTGTGACAGGCTGTGGACCCTGCACTTCTGAATTTGCTACTACAGTATACTACTGACTAAAAGACTAGAGTTTTTCCTCACTATTTATAGCTGAAGATGGAAATGAGATGGTCCTAAGGGGAGTGGACACCATTACATTCTCCTCTGAAAGATTGAAGGTCATACCAGATCTACAGCATACCACTGTAATTTTAGAAGAACTGGGTGTTTCAGTTGCAACTGAAGAAATATTGAATATGAGAATATAAGTGAATGTTAAGAACTCAACAAGAAGTATATTCATTGTCCTGAAACGTCACATTTTCATTGCAGGGTGTGATTTCGTCTGCAATTGCTGAAGAAGAAATTGCCTCTTGACTTTGAAGGCACTTGTCTTATTTTTAAGAATAAGAGGATCTCAGAGGTTATAGCTGGAGGAGCTGCCAAGGTTTTGTTGTACATGACTTGGATTTTAGAGGAGACTCAGGAATAAAAGTAACTTGAGCTCACAATGTGCTAGACAAAGAAAGAGCTAGATGAATTTCACCTACTAAGTTCCATTGAAGTCAATTAGTTTTCCCAGGACAACTGAATGATATCAGGTACCTTGGAAACGGTATGTCCCAGACTCATGCATCATGGGGAAATTATTTCCCCAGGGCCCTTGGCACCTGTGATTCCCGCATTGCAGCATTCAATGTGCAAAGAATGGAGAGTCAGACAGAGGCCAACACAATTTTTTGTGTGGACTGGTTTCACAACAAATACTGTAGATTTATATTTTGTAATTACAAGGAGACAACATATGGTGACACATCAGAAGTATGTGAAGGAGAGTTGACATGCATGATACCATATTGGGTGCTGTGATCTTGCAAGATTTTGCACCAAGATCTTGCCAAGAAAAAGCACTCTACCCTGAAAAAGTGCTGTGCAGTCAAATAGCATGAAAAGCTTGGGCTCAACACCACGCCAAAGCAATACAGAGATATAAATCACAATCTGAACAACTCTGTAGGGACATCGGTGGCGCTGTGGGTTAAACCACAGAACCTAGGGCTTGCTGAACAGAAGGTCGGCTGTTCAAATCCCCGCGACGGGGTGAGCTCCTGTTGCTCTGTCCCTGCTCCTGCCAACCTAGCAGTTCAAAAGCACGCAGTGCAAGTGGATAAATAGGTACCACTTCGGCGGGAAGGTAAACGGTGTTTTGTGTGCTGCTCTGGTTCGCCAGAAGTGGCTTAGTTATGCTGGCCACATGACCTGGAAGCTGTACACCGGCTCCCTTGGCCAATAAAGCGAGATGAGTGCCGCAACCCCAGAGTCGTCCGCGACTGGACCTAACGGTCAGGGGTCCCTTTACCTTTACCTTAAACAACTCTGTATATGGTTTATAAAAAAAAACACATTAAGAATAATGCACGGCATTTCAACAGCTTTTTATATTTCAACACCTTCTAATACATGAAATCTTAAATAATATATACAATGCTAAAATAATAATGACATGTGCAACTCAGTATCTCAATATCTCAAAGCCAAGCAGTCCAAATATTCCTGAAATAATGTCCATATTTTCAAAAAAGAGCCAAGTGCCATTCTAAGGTTGGAGCTGACCTATTTGGTGGAACATTGAATTGTCATTGTATTTGGGCCAACCAGAACATTGAGCTGACCTATTTGGTGGAACATTGAATTGTCATTGTATTTGGGCCAACCAGAAGAAGATTCACAAAACACAGATTGAAATCCAGGTATCTCGTTGTCGGAGTTCCGTTGGGACCACACCAACACAAGTATAGATATAGAGAGTTGTTCTCAGGGACTTATTTCAGGAATATGTGGACTGTTTGGCTTTGACATACTGAGTTACACATGTCATTATTATTTCGGCATTGTATATATTATTTAAGAGTTCATGTAATAGAAGGTGTCGTACATGATTGTTAATGAATCTTTCTAAACCACTAAAAGCTTTGGCAGCAAAATGTATCATCCAGCATATCATCATAATCCATCAGGTGTCTGGGAGAAGATATAAATTTTTACCTGGAACCCAAAGCATGTTAAAATTGGAACTGTTGTCTGAACACCACTGCCTACATTTGCAACTCAGTACTTTACTGGGGTAGTTTGATCCGAATCATGTCTTTAGTCACGTGAAGAGACAAAATGGCAGGAAATTTCACTAGTAGCAATTGCTGCTGCCCCTGAGAATTTGTATCTTTGACACTTGTAGGGATATTTAAGGAACCTTGTGGAGCAGGGAAAGCTTGAACCAAATCAATCACATTCAAAGATTATGTTCTTGACTTTTTAACCATCCTATGGATTATAAACCCTCGACTAATATTGGCTCATTGTAATTACCTCTATAATTTGTTGAAGTGTGCAAATCAACGCTGCTATGAAGTTATCCCAAGTCATGATGAACTGAACTGGTCAGAATGACTGTAATATAAAGCAGGGGAAAATGGAACCCATACTGTGGAGCTGAATGTATTCAGAAGACCACTTTTTGAAATAAACTGTGGGTAGATTTTTTCTGAGGTAAGCTACTGACAGACAACCGGAGATTTTTGGAGCCCTTTGATGGAGCCTAAACAATTTGATACAGATGAATGGGAAGGGAAAGAGTAGTTGCTAGAGTTTTGTTTTGTGCATGTGTGTGGTGCTGTTATATTGTGTCACTTATTTTGTTTTTTTGTGACAGGCTCTTACTTTTGGGCAAAAGTAGACTTCTCAGATAGAACTCTTTCCCACTGCTGAGCAGTTCATGCTTTGGGAAAGCTAATAATTCCATGAGCAACTACTCTTCACTGTCATGTAGGAATAATGGCCCTACCATTTAACACATCTTAATATTTAGATGCTTAATTTACATACAAATTTATTTACAGTGCAAGGCTATGCATGCTTAATCAGAAGTAAGCCCCACTGGATTTGGAGATGTTTTGTGTGAGTGGAAAAGAATGTCGTGGAAGGTGGCCCTGCCAATTTTTTTCTGCTATTGCCCACCATCACATACCATTCCAATGGGCCCCTCAACCCCCAGGTGCAGATTTTGGGGGGTGGATGCATGGTACTTAAGAGGGAGAGGAATAGCCATGAAATAAGTGGAGTTCCTCTCATCTATGTCCACCTCCAATCCAATGAGTCTTACACCAGGTAAGTGTTCATAGGATTGCAGCCTTATAGTGCAATCCCACTCAGGTCTACTCAGTAGGAAGTCCAACTTAGTTTACTTCTAGGTAAGTGATTGTAGGGCTGCAGGTTTAAAATAGCCAATAAGCAATTCCTAGTATTTTTTATTGAGAATTGCTTCCAAAAATCCTTTGATGTGAGCCTGTGAGCTTACTCTGAGAGGAACTCATACTGTGATAGATTACATTACCTTCAAAGCAATGTCAAAAGTTCACAATTTGAACTCTTTAAATATTTCTGAGTGTCTTGGTTCAAGCTTTATTTAAGTGCTTCGTTTCACCTTCTGATGTATGCATTCCTATGTTCCTTTTTTAAAACCACATAGTGGGGTAGCCTCCAAACACATCTTCACAAAGCAGGAGTCTTTGTTTCACATTTTGCAGAGCTCTGTTTGATACTAATAGGAGTGAATGGAGGATGCAAATAAATTTTCCCTCGACCAGGAAGGAAGACATGAGGCATGTTCTTGGGCTAAGAGTCGCAAGTTTATTAACTGACAGGACAAAAACTACAACATGAATAACATGCAAGGCTAAGTGTGGGCACCCTCTTGGGTTCAGCACATCATTGGAGCTGAAGTGGGTATCAAAGAATCAGAATTGTAGAGTTAGAAGGGACCTTGAGGGTCATCTAGTCCAACCCCCTGCAATGCAGGAATCTCAACTAAAGCATCCATGACAGACAGCCATCCAACCTCTGCTTAAAAACCTCCAATGAAGGAGAGTTCACCACTCCCAATGGAGTCTGTTCCACTTCCGAACAGCTGTTAATACCACCCTGGCTCAAGTAGCCATTTCAGCTAACTTGTTGATACATGCCCTTCACAGGTAGCATAACAAAAGGTGAGTTGAGCAGTCTTTCTCACCTCCTGCCCACCTGCCCTGGGCACCATTTTGCAGGTCAAAGCCTCCACGGGCCAAGGTCCACCCCTTCCCTCCATCATTACAGCCAGCAATGAGAGGTAGGTCAGGCAACTGTCCCTTCACACTCTAGGTGCCTCCAGTTACTTGCACAGGTGTCCTTTCCCTGCTCTTGGCTACCTATATTACCTGCTGGTTGTGGCCAAATTGTAACAGCTGATTAGCCAAATCAAAACCCAAGTGAAGAGTCGGTAGAAAAAAGTGCCTCCTACTCAGCCCCCGAATGGGCAGCTAGTTAATCCTCTCCATGACACAGGAAGAGAAGGGTGGAATGCCACAGTTGGTCAAAAGTGGTCAAATATCCCCACCTTCAATAGACATGGTTCCCACCCAAATCCCAACAATATAGCCCAACGTTGCCATGAGCATCCAAAATCCACGTGTTTTCCTTTCCTTTGAAAGGGTCAAAATCTCCCCCAGTTCTACTGGGAAATGCAGTTCTGAAGAAGCTTGCCAAAAGATGTGCCAACATTACAAAATTGAGCCAGGTTAAGCCCATTTCACTATCGTAGTTCTCAATCAAGGGAATTCAGGGGAGGCTACATTATTACAGAAGTACTCGCAACTTCAAACAAAGAATCTAATACAAGTTCTTCACAAAGCTGCTATTACCAGACATCTTTGACAATAGTCCGACAGTTCAGGTAGCGCCAAACCATTTGGGATTTGGAGGTATGGATCTGTAAAGCTCCTGGTGAGCTATGATTTAACTGGATTTGGCTTGCTTGTGGATTTCAGACCTCTTTTGAGCATCCAGTTGATATAAGATATGTTTCTAGGCCATGAATGCCCTCCGAGCTGGTTGCTATATATATACTGTGCCTTTCCAGAATGATTCTGGAGCGTTACTGGTGTAAAGGGTAAAGTATTTGCGTACCAGGAGAAGCACAGGGAAGGTCTACTGATTTGAAGACCTCTAAGCCTTGGCACACCTCCAGCGGCATCATTTGTTGCAAGGAAAATAGCTGCATGGATCTCTTCCTCTGCACACAATTACCAACCCAGTAGGAACATAGGAAACTGATGTATAGCAAGTCAGATCCTCGTTCTGACTCAATACATGTAATTTCAATACATAAACTTCTTTCCAAAGGGGAAAAGATCCTATCCACTCTTTTCCAAATATTTATAATAAAAAATATGCAGGGCACTAATGATTTCTGCCCTTCAGACACTCCCTCAAAACAGCAATATTCCACTACTTGTTCCCATATAATTAAAACACTCACTAACCTGTCAGACGGCTTGAATTAACTGCCGCTATGAAGGATGTTTGAACAATTTATTACCATGTTTAAGGAATGAATGTAGTTTAGTGTTTTAATTATATGGGAACAAGCAGTGGGCTGCTGTTCCAGGGAGACTTAAGGGATATTTTAAGGGCAGACGTCATTAGTATCCTATCTGTTTTACTTCCTGCTATAAATATTTGTAGAGGAGAGGGTGAGAATTTATTTCCCCTTCAAGTTGATTCTATATCACAATGAACACCACAGGGCCATAGCCCCTTTCACAAACTCCTTCTAGGTACAGAATAAACATTGAAAGGGAGAGTGAGACTATGCCTGCAGGTTCCAAAACGAAAATCACTGTGCCCCACAGACACCACCCTGACCTCTGCATATAGAGTCAAAGACCTGTAAAGGAGCATTTGCATGCTTGCAGGGAATGTGAATTACACAGGTTTCCTCATTGTGTGGAGCAGGTAGGAAAAGGTAGGTAAAAGACCCCTGGATGGTTGAGTCCAGTCAAAGCAACTATGGGGTGCGGCACTCATCTCACTTCAGGCTGAGGGAGCCGACGTTTGTCCACAGACAGCTTTCCGGGTCATGCGGCCAGCATGACTAAACCACTTCTGGTGCAACTGGACACCGTGACGAGTGCTAGAGTGCACAGAAACAGCATTTACCTTCCGTCCGCAGAAGTACCTATTTATCTACTTGCACTGGCATGCTTTCGAACTGCTAGGTTGGCAGGAGCTGGGACAGAGCAACGGGAGCTCACCCCGTCGTGCGGATTCAAACCGCCGACCTTCCGATCGGCAAGCCCAAGATGCTCAGTGGTTTATGCCACAGCGCCACCTGCACCTACACACGAACAGGTGTTTGCATGTAGGCACGTCTTTTTGGACCTTTGGCTGCATATGTCAGAGCCAGTGGGATGGGGGAAGATAGTGGAGATATGTGAAGCAGGGGAAATCTTGGGATGCTCCCTTTTGAGGCAAGCTTTGCAAGTCCCCAAAAATACTTTTCAGGAGAAGCTGGCCTGTATCTCTTCATTTTCAGCTGTTGGCAACACCTTCTTGGCTTTGCAAACAACTGTGGTGGACAGGGTATTTCAAAGTAAATTATTATGGCAGCGGGTGGGGGGAAGGCCCACAGTGATGATGATGATGGTGATGGTTCATTTAAGAATTGCTTCCTATGAACATCTCAAAGCAATTTCACAAAGCAAGTAGCTCCATATACAAAACAATTGCACACATAAAAACAGTTAAAACAATTTCAAATATAAAGCAATTTCCAATAAATTTAGATACCACCAGGCATGTTATAGTGGTGCAAATGTCATCTTAGTTTTGAAGAGTGACAATGAAAGTTATTTGCCATCTTCTTGAAAAGGAGGTCTTCAGAGCAAAGGGAAATGTCCACAAACTCTGACAGAGAGTATACAGAGAGCACAAATCTAAAATAATTTGCTCCTTTTTAAAATCAAATGTATATTCTGAGGTACGTAGTTTATTCACTCAAATCACATCCCTAAGACATTGCCCGAGCCAAATATTTTTTATTCTTGGTAAGTGAGGATCTTAAAGATGAAGCCTGATTTAACAGAGTACAAGGGAGAACTATCAGCAACACTTTTTGATTTCTGGTGGTGATTAAGTTGTACCCTCCTTTTCACAGCCTGAGGAGGAAAGTCTTAATACAATATGTGCCACATAAGCAAGGAAGGTGGTTTTAGAAGGCATGTGCTTTCCTTCTTTTTATTACTTTCGTCTTATTAAGTACCATGATTTTGCTTAAAGGGAGAAGTAGCAGCTGAATAATTTATCTGCTTATGAGCTAGCTGTAGTAGCCTTATTCTTCATCACCTAAAAGCATTCACCTTCCAGTTGCAATTTCCATAAGCAAATACAGCATCAACCTTGTATATTTATACTAATTTTAGTCCTACAGTGTGAATGCACATGCATTCTTACTTGGACTTGAAAATTAAGTTCCATCCAAGTGTTTAGTCAATGTATTTATTTTTTCAGTAGTGCAGTCTTTGAACAATACAATTTAATGAAAATATGCCAGAAATTCAGGGAATGCATTTATCTTTTCTCCCCTCTGGCCTTATGAGCATCTTGGGGTTTTTTGGTCTGTTTGCTTTGTCTGCTGTTTTGTTAGTGGAGTGCTTCCTTTAATTCCATCAAATTTCCATAGCTAAGGTTGCTGTTCTACCATAGTTGCAACTATCACCACCCTGTTGTTGTTGTTTACTCACTCTTCACCCTAAGGTCTCAGGACAGGTTACAACAATTAATAAAGTCCTAAAAACATGCACCTCAGGTGTCAAAAACCAGGGTAAAAAGGTGTGTCTTCAGAATTTGCTGAAAGTTGTATAATGAAGATGTGAGATGCACCTCTGTGGGGAGAGAATTTCACAACTTACGGGGTGCTCTGATTTGGACCACCACCCCTGAGCTTCTATGGGCAGCAAAACAACTAATAGGAACCCCTCTGCCAGTCTTCACCCCCTGAATCTTGGGGTCTGTAGGGAAAGATATCTAATGCCTTTGATTCTCAAGGTGGATCCAAGCTGCTGCAGATGTTATTATTGGCTATTTTCTTCAATAATGGATGCTGCTTGAGCAGTGTGATATGCCAGCTGGCACCTTTCAGATAATAATAATAATAATAATAATAATAAATAATAATAATAATAATAATAATAATAATAATATAAATAAATAAATAAATGAATGAATAAATAAATTATACCCCGCCCATCTGACTGGGTTTCCCCAGCCACTCTGGGCGGCTCCCAACAGAATATTAAAAACACGATAAAACATCAAACATTAAAAACTTCCCTAAGCAGGGCTGCCTTCAGATGTCTTCTAAAAGTCAGATAGTTGTTTATTTCCTTGACATCTGCTGGGAGAGTGTTCCACAGGGCGAGCACCACTACCAAGAAGGCCCTCTGCCTGGTTCCCTGTAACCTCACTTCTCGCAGGGAGGGAACCACCAGAAGGCCCTCGGCGCTGGACCTCAGTGCCCAGGCTGAACAATGGGGTTGGAGACGCTCATTCAGGTATACAGGGGCGAGGCCGTTAAGGGCTTTAAAGGTCAGCACCAACACTTTGACTTGTGCTCGGAATTTGCTTCAACATCTTACATGATATTTAGGAAGCGGTTACTGCAATGCTCCTCTAGCTTTCGCATACCATTGTTGAAGTGGGAATTGTTGTGGAGACTAATAGTCTCTTCATGTCAGCACGTGACGAGCAGCTCCTTCCTGCTCCCTCCTCCTCCTTATTCCCACCAGATGCAGGAATGGGTGAACAGGAAAAGAGTGGTGGCAGAACTCCTTTCCCTGGTATCGGGCAGTACCCATTGTAATTGCCCATAATGCACTGAGCACTGCAGCATTTCTTGGGGATGCTGGCTTCCCGGCACTCTTTCAAGCATCGTAAAAGGGGGCCTAGGGCCAGCAGTGATGGATATTGCCTGTTGATCCCCCAAAATGTTATTGTGGCAGAGGGAGGGAAGAAGCAAAGAAGTATGGTGGCAGCTGAGGCGGTGCAATCACAGGGAACACCGTAGCTCAGTGGTAGAGCATATTCTCTGCATGCAAACCAGGACCTGGGAGACCAGGGTTCAAATCCCCACTCATCCATGAAGCTCTCTGGATGGCCTTGGACCAGTCACAATCTCTCAGCCTAAACAACCTCACAGAGTTGTTGTGAGGATAAAATGGGGAGGGGGAGATGTTTGCACACCACCTTGAGCTTTTAGCCTAAGCTACCTCACAAGGTAGGGACCCAGGTGGCGCTGTGGGTTAAACCACAGTGTCTAGGGCTTGCTGATCAGAAGGTTGGCAGTTCGAATCCCTGCGATGGGGTGAGCTCCCGTTGCTCGGTCCCAGCTCCTGCCCACCTAGCAGTTCGGAAGCACGTCAAAGTGCAAGTAGATAAATAGGTACCGCTCTGGCGGGAAGGTAAACGGTGTTTCCGTGCGCTGCTCTGGTTTGCCAGAAGCAGCTTTGTCATGCTGGCCACATGACCCGGAAGGTGTCTGCGGACAAACGCCGGCTCCCTCGGCCTATAGAGCGAGATGAGCACGCAACCCCAGAGTCGGACACGACTGGACCTGATGGTCAGGGGTCCCTTTACCTTTACCTTTACCTCACAAGGTTATTGTGAGGATAAATTGGAGGTCGGGGGACATCTTGGCTACTCAAGTTCCATCAAGAGAAGCTCAGGTTCAGATGAGACAAATAAAGAACAGAAGGCCTAACATTAGAAAACCATGGGAAGCAGAACAAAGAGATAAACACAACCCCCACATTTTATTTTGAATCGGATGTAAGAACCCACACAGTTATTGTGCATTTAATTTTAGAAGCCGCCACGCTCCTTTCCCCCAGGCTCTTCAGTGAAGTTAGAAGTATGGAAGCTCTAGGATTTGAACTTCTCGACTATAACAATATTGCTTTCTATTTGCTGGAGCAGAATGAATAATTGATTCCACTAGCCTCTTTTCCCATGCACAAGACATTTCTAAACTAGCAGTGTTTCTCAAAAGATGTATTAGCAAGGTTTCCTCAGGGAAGGAAACGGCTGCTCTGGCAGCGCAGCTTAGGGCTGAATCACATCGTTCCATCCTCGGCACGTCTATGCAGCCCAAGCCCAATCAAGTTTACTCAAAAGCAAGTCCTGCAGTGTTCACTGGGGCTTCCTACAAAGTAAATGTGCATGGGATTGCCACCTTACTGTTGCTGCGAGTTTTGGAATGGGGATTTTAGTTCCCTTGTGCTCCTTTGACAGGAATTGTTATTAGAGCCTTTCTTTAGCACACCGTTCAATAGTCCAATGTTGTTCTACTATCATTAATTTCAGGGGTGAAACCAGCAAGATCTGTGTGCACCCTTATGCATTTTCCCTTAAAATATATTTTTTTAAAAAAAGGAAAAGGAAAAGAAGAGAGACCTTTTATGAAGAGTCACTCCAAAATAGCAAATACTTTCCTCCCATTTTTAATTAATGCTATTTTGTTCCCTACTTGACCTAAATTAATATGATAGAAGGAGGGGGAAGAGAAAAAGAAAATAAAAAAGTTAAATCACTTCTTAGCAGAAATTGCAGGCAACGGACACTTCTTTATGAATATTTCATTAAAAAGCTATAAATAATTCTGTTGGAATTTGAAGATCAGAGAGTGACTACTTGTATGATGTAGGGCATTTATGTAAGACTGGTTTTGCTGCACATATTATAAGAAACACTTTCATTCATGCAATGCAAGTCATGTGTGAGCAGAAGTGACACCATCAAATTCTTTCAGACTGACTTCTGTGCTTTATTTTTGAATTAAGATATGCACCAGCGTGGCACGTGACTCCTCTACTCATCCCTTGGCACTCACATCTAAGAAAGGTTTATAAAGCCATCCCAAAATGTGCAGATAATATTTGAGGAATAATCATGGAATGTTTTATTCATTAACGTTGATAAAGTTTTGGGATTTATTGAGACAGACTTGCTAGGTTTTAGACGTAATGCTAAACCACGGTTTAGCATTACATGCTCAGCTCATACACTCCTCCCTCTCCTAGGTAAACCATGGCTTAAAACATGGGTAGGCAAACTAAGACCCGGGGGCTGGATCTGGCCCAATCGCCTTCTAAATCTGGCCCACAGATGGTCCAGGAGTCAGTGTGTTTTTATATGAGTAGAATGTGTCCTTTTATTTAAAACGCATCTCTGGGTAATTTGTGGGGCATAGGAATTTGTTCATCCCTCCCAAAAAAAATATAGTCCGGCCCTCCACAAAGTCTGAGGGACAGTGGACCAGCCCCCTGCTGAAAAAGTTTGCTGACCCCTGGCTTAAATTAACATTGCTTCCAAATGCAGTCATCAAACACTCGCCAAATTGATCAAGGTAGGCTGTTGCGTGTTTAGACCTTTTACCCTCCCCAAAATAAGATCACACGAGAGACAGATATTTGGTTTGGTTTTGGGCAGAATTTAGGCCACGACTTTATTGATTACAACCAAGTGAGTGGTTGCATAGGTTCTGGTTCGGCTATCTCCCTGCACCCTTGCAGGCAGACCTGTCCTAGAGCCATATTCTTAGGAGAGACAAGGATGAACACCAGGGACAGCTGCTGGTTGGGTTACCATACAGCCATCCTGATGTCCTCGGGACTTGGCCATAGGCCGTACCCTATTGGGAATGACAAACCAATGAGTCCCTGGATTCCTGTACTGGAATATCCTGCATTTGCATAGGCGTGGCCACACCTCATGCCACGCCTACCACCTGAACCAGAGCCTATCCGCAACTTACAAGTTGTGAGTGATTGCTACGCGGCAGGCAAAACACAAGTGGCAACAGCCAATCAGCCAAATGCGGAAAATTCTTACCGTGCCCCTGTCCCAACGACAGACGACACACGACGGCATAGCAAGGTCAACTCAAGCCCTAAATATAGGGAGTGGCGGGTGGGTGTTCTGACGCGATAGGCCCCAAAGAGGATGTTCGGCGGCCTCGCATGGGCTTTAATAGTTCCCGCGTTGCTGCACTTTACGACGCCCCATTGGTCAGATTTCCTCCCCAGCAACGCGAGACCACCAGGGATTGTGGCCTGTTAGTCCAATCACCCCCCAAAACACTGGGTCAGGTAGCCGGTCGCACCGCAACACGTGCCCTCTTTTAATGGAGGACCCGATTTATTTAGCACCCTGTTTCCTTCAGACTTCTACGGATGCTGTGATTGAGAAGGAACCTCCAAATTTGCCTTAAACTGAAATTGGGCAGCAGCTATAGAAATCAATTTACTGCGTGAAGTGCTTCTTCACATGCTGGTGATAGTCAGATTCAACCCCCAGAAGACCATAAATTAAGAGCCTGCAGTTGCTGAATTT
Organism: Darevskia mixta; assembly: GCA_034641385.1. Classification (NCBI taxonomy): domain Eukaryota; kingdom Metazoa; phylum Chordata; class Lepidosauria; order Squamata; family Lacertidae; genus Darevskia; species Darevskia mixta. The sequence goes on from JAWWNH010000013.1 coordinate 8,373,526, forward strand.
TGCATATTTTGTGTGCGCAGAATATTAGCACCATTCTCATTCCTGGATGAGCACAGCTTGCATTACAGGAAGTGCCTTGTGGGCTCAAGTATCTGCAGTGCTGACAGTTAAAGGAAACCTGTTGCATTCTTGATGCTTCTCTTCCGCTGCTAAATCTCTTTCGTCTTACATCATGTCATCCTCCAATAAACTCAATGGGTTAGGCCGAATGTGAGTGAATGGCCCTAGTTCAACTGGCCCAAGTTGACTCTGAACTAGCCCAGCACTCTTGTTGCCCCTGCTTCACACATCTCTCTCTGTGATCAATGCCATTTTAGACTATGAAATACATAGTCTAAGTCTAAGTACTTTTTAAAATGGTACTTAGCTTCTTTAGATCATAGGAAGCCACCCAGAGTGGCTGGGGCAACCCAGTCAGATGGGTGGGGTGTAAGTAAGTAAGTAAGTAAGTAAGTAAGTAACTAACTAACTAACTAACTAACTAACTAACTAACTAACAGTATTGTCTACACTGACTGGCAGTGACCCTCCAGGCTTTGGGGGCAGGAATCTATCCCAGCCCTACCTAGAGATGCTGGAGGTTGAATTTCAGACCTTTTGCATGAAGGAACAATGTTCTACCACTCAGCTATGGTCCTTCATCAAGATATGTGATTTCTTTCTTTTTTAAAAATGGTGGTTTCTTCTCTCGTTGTCCTCTTCTGCATTTCCTTCATGTGTAAGCGCTCCTCTCACACATTCACCATGCGGGTCTTTCTTAGTGAGTGTCAGAAATGTGCAAGCTTTCTTTTCTCTTCCACAAAGGGGCCTTCCACTTCTCATAACATGGCACCAACAGCACCACATGTAACTCAAGATATACTGTACATCGAGAAAATATGAGCCCTGTCTCATCAGTGAAGAGTCAGCGAGAGGGCAGCAGAAGGCTAAACATCACTTCAGAGGAATACTTGGCTTCAACTCTCTTTATCATCATCACTCTTTCGTGGGAAGAGGAAGTCATGGATGTTAGGCAGATTTAGAGGAGATGCATGGGAATAGTGAGTGCTGTACTGTATATCGCATGAGTGCCTTGTGACTATTTTGGAAGCAGTAACTGATGCGCTCAGTGGTTAAGCATCTGTCAGTCCCACTCACTTTGAATATTACTGGTTAAAAAAAAAAAAGCTAGTGAAGGGCTCTACATATGTAAAGGAAAATGAACCGGACACAACATAATGCCTCTTCAGTCTCAGTGAAATCAATGAGATGTAAGACACAATTAAATACTGGTTTCAAAGGGATGTTTCCTGAGCTGCCCTCAACCAGGTCACACACAAATGACCTTCCCCATTCATTGCAAGGGACATGAAAACTCTTTATGCATCTCTTTGCCAATGCAAAAGTTTCCCTCCACTAGCCTGAATGGCAAATTTCTGATGAAATGCAAGAGAACTGAATTTATTTCCCCCTTTGCTTCCAGAACTCATACGAAAAGGCAAGGTGGAATAATGCTCTCCATTGCAGGGACAGAACACATACTGTATTGGGAATGCATGAGACTTACTCTGTCACAAACTGCTTAGGAAGACCAAACACCACCCTTACCTTCAAGCCAAAACACATTATGCCTCAAAAGTACTTATATAGCTGAATCATTGTTACTGTTAACAATTTAATGGTTCTGTTAAATATATGTATGCCAATAGCATTACCTCCTTAATGCATGCACACACCTGACAGTACATTTGTTCTGATGCATATTTTTGCATGCTTTGAAATCAACCTTGTTCTACCATTACTGAAACATGAAAAGGTGCCCCAGTAAACCAGTGGCCACAGAGCAGTGCTGGGGAAATTTGTGTCCCTGCAGATGTGATTGAACTACAACTCCCATCATCCCCGACCATTGGCCATGCTGCCTGGGGCTGATAGACATTGGGGTCCAACAACATCTGGAAGGTCATAGGTTGGATGTCCTTAGGGTAAAGGAACCTGTCCACTACAAAAATCGAAATTCCAGAAATAATGTTACTGACTTTAGTAAAGCATGTGCTTGCTTTTACTTCTTCATACGTAAGAAGCTTTTGCTGTTCACTGACACATAATGGAGATATTCAGCCCCTGCATTCCCCCCCACCCTTAAACAGGGATGTTGAATAAATAAATGAAGTGCCTGTTCTCAACCTTTTCCTTTATTATTTAAAGGTCCTAGATCTCAGAAACTGACACAGTCTATGTGAATCTATAATGCACATTAAACATGATTCAATGCTCTGTGAAGTCGTAACTGTGTTGTGTTTGATGCTCTTGTGCTCATCATTTTTTACTTTTACTTTTGAAAGAAATGTAAATGGTAAATGAATGTACAGTTTACCGGAGGGTCATAGTGTTCTCTGCTGAGTCCCTTTGCATGTAGTAGGGTTGTTTTTTTAGGGGGGGGGGTGTGACCCAATACTGTTAAGTGGTATGACCCATACAAACACATTCAGGTGAGGTGGAGGGTTGAGAACTGGTAGAGTAGTCATGGATTTGTGTGGTAGCTTGGAAGCGTTCTCTGTCAATGGCACTGAGAAGTCCATTGAACTGCTGCAGTTTCCAGTAGCTACACATACAACATTGATGGCAAAGGACCCTAGGTTTGTATGGCCCTATGCACGTAAGGCAATTCTGGACAATCTGCAATATTTGGCATTACAGGACAGAGTCCAAAGAATCTAACAGAGCATTTGTAGTACAGCACAAACGATATAGGCAAATCGTTTAGCTGTTTCATCCTCTACGCAACCATCTTCTGCCACCGTAGCATTTGATCAACTCTCATCCAACTACAGTCCCTGAAATACAACTTACTCAACCCATTTGTTACTGTACATGTATGAAGATGTATGGAGTTATTTTATGTCATGGACTGTCTGAATGCAGAGGAGTGGTTGGAAGCACTAGCTGGGTTTCCCCCAAGTGAACCCCCAAGGGAAGAAGGCTCGGAGCCAGGAGATTGGTGTTGGGAAGATGATGAGTGGTCAGAAGGAGAAGAGGGAGCAGACTGGGGGAAGGAGGGGTTGGAAGCTAAAGAGGCAATAAGGTTTACCAAGCAGGAAGAGGCTGTGGCAGAGGGCAATCCAGAGGCAGAAGCAGAAGTGGAGGCTGGAGAGGAAGGTGGCCAAGAGGGAGAGTGGAGGCAGGCTGCTGAAGAAAGGGAGTCTCCCCCTCCTGCTGTGACCAGCTCCCCTCACCTCTGGTCTCCCAGAACACAGAGAGAAATGAAGAGAGTGGAGCAACGAGAGACAAGACAGTGGAGCCTAAGATCGCTTGGGAAGGACCTCATAACTGCCTCGTTGGGGCAAGACCCACTGGGAATATTTGCTGTGATCACTAGGCCTGTGCTGTTTTGTTTCTTTGAATGAAGAATTAACTTCACTGACACTTTGTGAGTTATTGCTGGCCTGCTCGCAACACCCGCCCTGACATTTTTCTCTTTAACAATTGGCCATTAATGTCCCTTTTAACTGGTCAGGTCACATTCTTGTCTGCATGACACTGGCCTCACTAATAATGGGTCTAACAGGAATTCCACCTCAAGGACTGGCTATGGCTCATTCCAGAAGTTTATTATTTTCATGCCATATGTTGATAATGAGTATCTAGACAAACACACTTTTTATTCATTCCCACAGTGGGTTGTGAACGTGGAGCTTGGGTGATGTCACAAAATCAGTGTGCCTCCATCAAGGTAGCCAATATTGTTAGTATTTTCATTCTCCATTGCTGTTGGATCTTGTGATCCACTGTTTACATTCCTTTGTGATAGGAGTGAGGGAACGGAACTAGGCACTGTACTTCCATCCTATGTGCTTTTGTACTTTTTTTTTCTTTGTTTGTTGCTTTCGGACAGAGCAGACGTGTGAAGCTGTTGCTCACACTAGCCATGTTTGTTGTTTTGATTTGTAAATAAAGGAAGCTTTCACGATCCCAATGCCTCCACAGTCTCGCTTCTTGCTGTTACCCTGCTGATGCATTAGCGTGCTCACAGCTCCACCGGAGGTGGGTCGCTGGACACCTGCGAGTGCTCCCGGGCCGGGCCATGGCCAAGGGGTCTGGCACATTCAAATATAACCATTCAGGCCACAGTGAGCCTCTTGAACAGGAGCGTGCCAAAATGAGTCATGTTTTAAGGGGCAATCCTCTTTAGAACTTCTGGGTCAGGTTTACTCTCTCTCCTAAGGAATAAGGATACTCTCCTGATGTTTTTCTCTCTCTCGCTGAAGATCTGCTTCACTCCACTTCTTTGTGTTCAGTTTTATGTTGCTGCAAGCGTCTTGCCTCGGACTTGACAAGTGCCAGGTCTTGCACTTCCTCTAATAATAAATGTGTCGATCTTTTAATACGACATGGCGTTACATAAACTACAGATGTGGAGGCTTAAGGGTTGGTGGTGTGAATGTGCTGTTGAAGTCAACACAACCACCCACACCAAAGGTTGTTGAAGCAGATGGAGCATTCAGATGGTAGTTTTTTTTTTTTGGGGGGGGGGTTGATGTATGCATTGCTAGCAAGCCCTGTCAACCCAGATTTCAGGGGTTCTGCACCTTAGTAAACCCATTTCAGGATGCTTCAGGACTGCCTATGGCCCTGTGTGAAATGAATCATTCCCAATTACATCACAATCATGAAGCATCACTGGCATGCATCCTCAAGAGCTTATAGACTCTTGTCTTGGTGGGTTTGGGTGGAATGCTATTTGGGGAGCAGGGAGCAGAATAGTGCCTTGGTGGTGGTTGATTTGAGGGCAAGAGGTTTTGCCTGGGTGGGTTTGTTTTTTATATAGACTGTTGCCTGGGTTGGCTTATGTGAGTGGTTGGAGTTTTATTCATATGTTTTGAGGGGGTGGGAATATTGTCTAGGTTGGAGTTAAAGGTAGATAGCCGTGTTGGTCTGTCATAGTCAAAACAAAATAAAATAAAAAAAATTCCTTCCAGTAGCACCTTAGAGACCAACTAAGTTTGTTCTTGGTATGAGCTTTCGTGTGCATGCACACTTCTTCAGATACACTGAAACAGAACCACCCTCTCACTATATATCAGGGTCTGGTGACTTCTGTTTCAGTGTATCTGAAGAAGTGTGCATGCACACGAAAGCTCATACCAAGAACAAACTTAGTTGGTCTCTAAGGTGCTACTGGAAGGAATTTTTTTTATTTTATTTTGTTTTGTCTAGGTTGGAGTCATTTTAAGCAGGATTTGTCTGGGTGGCCTTGATTTTGGGGGATAGGATTTCTTCCTAGGTGGGTTTATGCAAGTGAGTATGATTTGGGGAGGGGGTTACCTGGTGGTTGGCTTTGTGGTGGGGGCAGGCAGTTGTCTGGGTGGGTTTCTGGGTGCCCATGAGTCCCAAAAGGTTGACAACCCTTGTTCTAAGCCAATCCAATGTTTTGAAAATAAACCTAAAACTTCCTTCCATGGTAGCCCTTTGCAGTTTCCAAAATATCACACACATGCCCTTTCCCTTAACCTTGGTGGTCACTGGTGGTGGGAGTAGCATATGTCACATCTGGAGAGTGAAAGTGAGATCTGTCTCTTCCTTCCCCGTCCCCCACTCCTGCATCATTGTAGTAGGCAAAAAACCTGGGAAAACTACATCTGCCATGAGTCTGGGACGAGTCTTTGGATTCGAAAGCTTGTAATATTTATAGTGTAATGAAACATGGTATTTCACTTATAAAGCATACAGTCATCAGTTAGCTCAGCCTTCACCAACCAGGCACCTTCCAGATATTTGGGACTATGGCTCTCATCAGCCCCAGCCAGTATCGGCTGGCTGAGTTGTAGTCCAAAACATCTGGATAACACCAGGTTGGTGGTGGCTGAGCAAGATGCTAGAACATTGAATCAGAACTCTTTTGTTACTACCTGAACTATAAAGCATTAAAACAAGAAACCTCACCAAAATTCAATTTCTGAATGAATTCATGGCAGAGCTACGTCATCATTCTATAACATAGAAGTCTTTAGCTGGCCACAAGTGATGGATCGGTCATGGTTCTGCAGCTTCCTGATCAGTCTCGCCACCCTGCACCCCTCTGAGCAGTACAACCCTCATCCCAGTTCCTAGAATCACACTGTTCCTGGCTATATATTTCACAGTAATATGAAAAGTAGCTACACAATGCAAGTGAAGGAGAATGATTTCTTATTCTTGCCTTATTAGTTAGACTCCATATTGGGTTAGTTGAAAGATTAAACGTGTAATGCAAGACCTGTTTTCAAATGGGTTCAGATACTTATAACCATCCATGCTAAATCACTTTTGACAGTTTTCCAGTTGCCTCCATTAATGAGCACCATACTGAACTGAGTTTCACAGTCTTGAGGCAAAGGAGAGCTATCACCTAGCATACTAATACGTAGCCTACAGAACCAGCCAGTCGTCTAGCTCCAACATGTCATAAAGTTAGCAGTGCACAGAATGGCTGTAGTCATATATTCATTGTGGCAGAATGGAGGGGGGAAGGTCCATTAATGAGCAATTTTTAATTTTTTGTGGCAAACAGAACACAGGGATTTCCTGACAAGGTACTATGTGGGTTTGTTTTTTTTAAGAACACAAAGAAGAAATTTAAAGTGGCATAAATCAGCTCAAGCTGCATCTCCCTTTTCTCTTGTCTGAGGACTAGTCAACATGGCCTAGCTCTCAATTTAATGCATCGCTGCAAACACCTCCAAAAAGAATGGTTGCTGCAGTATGTTAAATTGTGATCGGAGCACCTAGTGAAATACTCACTCTTCACTGTATTTGCATTGAGCCTGATTCACCCAGAATGAACTTGTGAATTATTTTGAATCCTTGGTTACCCTGAATCCTGATATTTGTACTTTGATGTAGAGTAGGTCAACTGGTGGTGCTCAAGTCAGATGTGGTCCATGAAGCAATTTTATCTGTACCCTAAATTTGATTTGGGTATGGTAAAAAACAACAACCCACCATTCTAATAATAATAATAATAATAATAATAATTGGTGGTTTTCAGAAGGGTGAGAAATTGAGCTATTTCACATGTTAATGTTATACTTTTCTTGGGTTTTTACATACAATTCCATACCTTGAGACTCTAAACAAAAAGTATAATAACCTGGTTACTGTTGTTATCTCTAGACAGTCCCAACTTTAATGAAGGGATTCACTTTTCCTGAATCTGGAGGTCTCCAAGAAGACAGAAGTTGGCCACCCTGCTCTAAAGTTTAAGAATTATTAGTCAGAATCTTCTTGGCACTGAATCATAACAGTAACCCTTCACCTTGAAATGTTCTCACTGCTGATGTAATACTATTTATAAATAATAACAGGTCACAAAACAGATTGGAGTCTGGAGAGGAGGGGGAAAATGTAATTATATGGACAGCTTTGCTTGACAAATGTAACATCAGGGTAGCAGAAGTTCTGTTCCTCATTAATGTGAACCCTAATATCATCTGTTAACTTATAAACTAATTACTGAGCTACCTTTTGCCAACAAAACACATCTTGCTCTTTGCTAAATATGTTGATTTTAGTGCCCGTAGAATGGTGGAATTCTATCCTCCCCTCTAGTTCTTTAAAAGAAACCAAATAAAGTAAGATCCTATTACACTGAATATCAATCCCAAAGTGATGCCTTTTTATATAAGGCAATGTGGCAAGCCATATTACTTCCAGAAAGTCCACCCACATATTAGTATTGATTAAATGAAAGTGACCTTCCTTTTTATAATACAGCTCCTAAGATCTTAGATTCATAGCAGCTGTAGCAAACAGGATTAATAGAAGCAATTTGTTATTCTGAGATGGAACCCTTACACAGCGGCAAAGGCTGGGTTTATATTATAAAATAAGCTAATGGCATTGCTTTGAAACTCAGCTTTGGCCAAAGTTTATACTATATTAAGCGAGCTATATTAGTGGAAGAGCTGTGGCTTAAATGTATTGTTTACCTTTAATATGAAAATAGCTGGTTTTAATTGTATCAAGTAAAGGCACTGTGAGAACACATCAAGTTGCTGAGAGTGGAGTTGCAAAAGTTAAAAATAAATAGATGTGTATCTCCATGATGGCACCCTGTTTGTGGAATGTCATATCCTTAAAGGGGCATCGGGCATTAACATGGTCATTTCAGTGCCAAGTGAAGATCTACCTGTATACTCAGGTTTTCAAGGCTTTGAATGAGTGACTGAGTTTTCTCCTCTGTTCAGCTGCTTTTATGTTTTGGGTCCCTCTCCCACCAGAATAGGGACGCGGGTGGTGCTGTGGTCTAAACCACAGAGCTTAGGGCTTGCCGATCAGAAGGTCAGCGGTTCGAATCCCCACGACGGGGTGAACTCCCATTGCTCGGTCCCTGCTCCTGCCAACCTAGCATTTCAAAAGCACGTCAAAGTGCAAGTAGATAAATAGGTACCGCTCCAGCGGGAAGGTAAATGGCATTTCCGTGCGCTGCTCTGGTTCACCAGAAGCGGCTTAGTCATGCTGGCCACATGACCCGGAAGCTGTACGCCAGCTCCCTCGGCCAATAAAGTGAGATGAGTGCCACAACCCCAGAGTCATCCGCGACTGGACCTAATGGTCAGGGGTCCCTTTACCTTTTACCCACCAGAATATGGTCTTTGTTTTCCTGGTGGTTTTTATAATTTAGTTTTGTTATGCCTCACCCTGGTTCAGTACCAATGGAAAGAAGGCTATATGATGTAGTAAACAAATGATATTTCCCTGTGCAACCAATGAGGCATCAGCACTAGCTGAGAATTTCTCCAAAAGGGGAGGTCATCTGTTCTACCTCCGCCGTAAATCTTATCTTCATTCCACATACTTTAGAACATATATAGTAGGAGGGGATTTTATGGAGGCACAGATGAAAGGCGTACTTCTTGGGAAAAGTGTTCATGTTGTTTCATGTACAAAGTTATAATCATCAAATACAAAATATAACGAAAAGAGAGGGGGGTCATATGCATGATGTACGGCTTTCAGATTTGTCAAGGGTACCAACAAAAACCAAATAAATTATAGTATCCCCAAATGCTTTTTTAAAAAAAGACTTGCTAATGAAGCAGATGGCAAAGATTGTTCTGCAGTGGTGTGTGAATGTGTTATATTGTTATATTTTGAATTTTACTTTGGGGGATTTTTTTTCTTTTTTCTTTTCTAAGTTTTTTTGCTTATCTGAAAATCAATAAATATTATTTTGAAAAAACAACAACTAATAATTGAATCCCAGTGATGCGGGCTGGTCAAATAAACATTTCAATAAAATAAGGAATGTGACAGAGACTAACAATCTGCGTCCTCAGTTCTATGAAGCTGTAGTGCACTGATAGCCAATGTGTGACACCCCCGCCCAGATGTTTTGAACTATATCTCATCCCCAGCCGGCATGGCCAAGGGTAAAGGCTGGTGGAAGTTGTAGTGTGAAACAGCTGGAGGGCACTCCTGCTGTGGCATTTTGATTAGGGACGCAGCCATGAGCCACGAGACACATTTGCTGTTGAGTCATGATGGAATGATAGTGCAAAATGTTGGTTTCTTCATGTGTATGACAAACTTCCACCAAACCGCTGCAAAATCCTCTGAGTCAGTTTGGCGTTGGAGAGTTTTTAAATGGTGAGTTAGTCCCCGTCCCCCCACCCCGAGGCAGCAATAAAAAGCACATTGGAGTAACCATCTCCCTAGGGTCCTTCCAACCAGCCTGACTGCAACCATCACATAAGCTTCTAGATCTTTGCAGCCTGTAGTATCATTCCCCTCAGACACCAGTGGTAAAAACAGTTTGGGGGTTTAGGGACACAGTTTCCCCAATAACGTCTCCCATTACCACTCGTTCCTCCAAAGGGCATCTGAATGATCAAGTCCACCAAAGGTGCCACTAGGACCAATTTTCATTCAAGTTCCACCAACACAAGAAACTATCTAACCACTGGATATGAGCAAACTGGACCAGAATATAGAACCAGTGATAAACTGTTTTTAAGATGCACTGAGTGTTAGAAACAAGATTTCTAGTAATCAAGTTGAAAATGCCTTTGTGGATCATTGCAGGCTTAGATGACTGCATAAAAGCCAACTCTTGTCTTTTCTTATTGTTCCAGCACTGCCACCGTAGGAACTGTGCAAAGAGAATACAGCGGAAAGGAGACTTACTTGCTTCTATTTTTTGTTACTACTCATTTGCTAAAGCAGGGGATGCAGAGGCACCCCCCAACAACAGTTCTGTGCACCAGACCAAATTGTAACATAAACCAATGAAATCTTTACCCCTTCAAAAAACACCTAAACCTTGCTTCATGTACAGTGGTACCTCGGGTTAAGTACGCTTCAGGTTAAGTACGCTTCAGGTTAAGAACTCTGCTAAGAACAGAAATCGTGCTCTGGCAGCGCAGCGGCAGCAGGAGGTCCCATTAGCTAAAGTGGTGCTTCAGGTTAAGAACAGACCTCCGGAACGAATTAAGTACTTAACCCGAGGTACCACTGTATTAACCCCAGTTTGTGAATACACAAAGTATATAGTAACTTGGGGAGAGGTGGGGGGAGAACTAGGGATGTCTGTATCTAGTTGTCAAGGGGATGCTAACTTTGGGAGTAAGTTTCCCTGCACAGCAGCCAAAGCCTTACACATTTCAAGAAGGTATCTGACATTTAGATGAAACATTGGAGGAGAAAAGGATATGAAGAATTTTTTTTATGCAAATGCAGGTTATCTGAAAGATTCAATTGTATTATCTCCTGCACTTGCTCCAGGGATGTCAGGAGAGATGCTTCAAAGCATAAGGAGGGGGGGGAAATGAGCTTGACAACCTGAAATATTGGGGAGAATTGCTAATCAGGCGGCTGCATTTAATTGACTCTGAAATGAGCAAAGCAGGTGAGGGGATTTTGCAGTCAGCTGCATCTTAGAAATGTGGCGGCTGTAGGAAATAACAGTGAGCTCAGTCTCAACGGACTCTTGAAGAGCACACAGAGTTCTCACAGAATAAGAGTCCAGTTATTGCTGAGCATCACCCAACCAGGGACAACAAAATTGCTTCTGGACCAGAAACCGGTGCAACAAACCATCCCTCCCACCCTGGTCATTCATGTAAGGAATGACTCAGCCCAGCTCTGCCAAAGTCAGGTTGCTGCGAGGCAGCTAAATAAAGTCTGAGATGAAGAATGATGCAAATCACTTTGCACACCGAGTAAATATGAAGTTTAAAGTGCTTTGGGCCCCCTAATTATCTCCTTTGTCTTTCAGATGCCAAATGTGTAAGATAATTTTTTCCCATTGCTTCAGTTAATAAATCATCCACCAAGAGCACAGGGTGGTAGTCTTTGCACAACATCATTAACCAGCAAAGCCATGTGTGTACTGCACATCCAGGTGTGGAAATGATGTTTAATTAAAACTGGGACAGCTTCCAGTGATGTGTTTTTGTTTCTACTTGCAATTTCAAGCATTTCATATATTACAATGCTAAGCAGTGTTTTAATAGATTAAAAACCCTACTGAGGTATAAATTCCAAGAGCCCCTGAAAGTAGCAATGAGTTTCTCGGTAATGTTATTATTTTTAAACCCGCTGTTATTAGTCACTATAATATTATAAACTGTGCCTTATTATTTTCTGCGAAGGAAGCCCACAATCAAGTGTGGGGGCGGAGGGCTGCTATAATACAATGTGAAACCCATTTTGATGACTGGGTTAGGAAGCAGCCTGCCAATAGCAGGCACTGGGTGGGCGGGTGCAATTCTGATCAGGACGAAAGCATAAAAGCCACATTGCCCATGCAGCGGGTGACAATCTGACTCCGGGGACCCCATGCCAGTTATTTATTTTAACAAAAATTGTTCAACCCCCAACTATGTGACAGAGGTCATGTCTTAATGGCTCCTTGAATGGAGTCCCAGGCAAACCTGATTGGAATGAATAGCTTGGTGGCAGATTTGCATAACACTCTCCACAAAGGTAGATGTGAGGTAGATGGTATGTTGGTGAGGATGAAAGGAAGGTTTCAGTGCATTGAGCCAACCCTTTCCCCCTCCAGCCTCACACCCTCTTCATCCCCCTTGCTCTTCATACTTCTCCATCTCCTCACACTGCTTCTGATGTTGCATCACATAGTACCGCATTGCCTCCATGGGCTGGTTCACACATCACTTAAAACCATAGTTTTAACTTCACTATCGTTTAAAGGTGAGAACACAGCTTGCTGGTACAGTGGGTTATAGACGATTCAGGTTACAGACGCTTCAGGTTACAGACTCCACTAACCCAGAAATAGTACCTCGGGTTAAGAACTTTGCTTCAGGATGAGAACAGAAATCGCGTGGTGGCAGCCTCAGGTTAAGAACAGTTTCAGGTTAAGAACGGACCTCCAGTGAATTAAGTTCTTAACCCCACTGTACATGGGGATAAAATTGTGAGTGCTTCTCTCCTCCTCCACTTCTGCTTCTTTCAGGAGCTCAGGCTTAGTGTTACAGCCAAATTCAGGCTCATGGCTTGTTTCTCTCCGAACAAGCCATGAGCAGTAACCAAGGTTTGTTCTTGGATAACTGCTCCTGGTTTGTTCGGGGAAAACAAACCATGAGCCCAGGTTGAGACATAACACTTTGACAAACCATGGCTTTGCTCCTGGCAGCAACGGGGCAGCAGAGGAGCAAAGCTCCCATGATTTGAGCCCTGTGCACCACCACACTGCACCTTTAAACCATAGTCAAGTTTAACTATGGTTTAAAGTGATGTCCAAATGAGGCCCATGTCTCTTTGGGGAAAAGGAATATCCAAGATGGTGGCAGTGGTCACTTTGCTTTCCATTGGGTGGCACCTTTTTTTTCTTTTTCTTTTGGAACTCAGATTATACAGCATATCCTAAAATTTCTGCCTCACCGTTCTTACCTTCTTCCTTAGTCTAGACTCTAGAGTAGTGTTTCCTCATGCCCTAAACCAGTCCTCCCTGAATCATTCCTAGACAGCACCACAGAACTCTCAGGGATGATGGGCATTGTCGGCCAAAACAGTTTGAGGGCACCAGGTTGAAGGCTGCCCTAAAGTAATGGAAGCATGTAGATAAGCTAAACATTCCATTTAAGAATATTGCTTTAACTAAAGCAACACCCGTCCATTCTTTGTGAAAGGTTCCCTTTAATTGGTAGCATCCTTTCACACTTTATTAGCTGACGTGCCGCAAGTCATCAGCATCAACAGTAACAACAAATTCTTTAATGAGGAAAACCATTTGAAACAAGCAATTCCTGAGCGGCAGTTTGACACAAGACAGCTTGCCTTATACCCGAGAGCTTACTGCAACTTTAAAAGGGGAAATTTCAGGGTTAAAATACAACAATTATTAGATCCTTATGAATTCATTTATGATGCAGGAAGACAATTGAGTTTGTTTTAAACATATTAAACCAACCAGTGATTTATCTAATCTGGCAGTCAGCGTTTTTTTGTGTTTTTTTTAAAAAAAAACATTTTTTAAAAAACCAAGGAATCACTCATGCAGGACTGAGTATCTTAACAATAGTTAATAGCTGGATTGTACTCTACATATGCTGTCAGTTTTATTTTTCTTAACCACAAGACAGAAATATCTTGATTTGTGCACAGAGGAAAGAGCACGTAATAATTTATGTTAACAGATAAGTTTCATATATTTCCTTTACTTTTTCCCCTCTGCTTAACATTTGGATCTGCCCAGGGATGTATTCTACTGCAGGAAAGTACAAAAGTCACCATTCTCAAACACATGGACATTAAGTTTGTAGGAAGACCAGGTATGCTTAACAATAATTAATGCATGAAGGGTTAAGACCATAGAGTAATCTGTCCAGCCAGGCTTAGCTAGGTCACTCTGCCTCAGCTTGGGAGGAAAGGTTACCAACCTTTTTGTTTTCCCATGTGAACCCTACCAGTAGGGAGGTCTAAGCTGGATGCTCCAAGCCTAGATAGCACGGCTTAAACAACCCATCTTTGTTTTTGTACAAATAATTTAGAAACATTTACCATTTTTGAACTTACTGCCTTTCTTTTCTTGCTGCTATATAGAACAGCACAGGAATCTGACATTTCAAGCGTTTATAAGTAAACCATTTTAAATTTAGCAAATGTCTTTGGAAACAACTTAGAAGGGGATATTTTTAAAGCTCTAACAGCCTATATTTCTACATTTAACTCGGCTGCATGTTTTGTGATTTTTTATTTCTGCTGGGGCTCTCTCACCAAAGAGTATTTGCTCCAAACCTGAATGTCAATGCATTTGCAAAAAAAAAAAAAGTGTGATGGGGAAGGAGGTGTCTACACCTACTGCCCAATTTCATGTTCTTGCTGCCTGCTTTTTCTGACCTATGCAGTGCTTTTTTTTCATGGGGGGACACAGGGGTATGCATACCCTTAAACATTTTGTGCATCTTTGTACTTTTGTCCATTTACTGTATTTATTTTCCCCGATTTGAACTATAAAATGGTGATTTTCTTGAGTCAAAATGAGAGTACCCCGAAACATTTTTTTAAAGAAAAAAAAAGCATTGGAGCTATGTAACATTTGATATGTAAATCTTGACAGGAACTACTGGAATATATGCTTGGCTGCTCTGTGTGTTGAGCCACTGGGCTACACTAGGCGGCCATCTAACTGAAGAAACTTCAGGATTGACTATGCCCACACAAGCTGACCATTGGATTTTTTTTCCAGCAGGAAGGAGAATAATGAGCTTCCTGTTCCAGTTGAACAATGCTTGAGCAACATGGGGCACATCACATATTTGAATTGGTTTAACAATCAATCCTTCTTCTGACTGAACTCTGGGAACTGTTAGTTCTGTGATGGGGATAGTAGTCTCCCAACTATTCCCAGCACCCTTGAACAAGCTACATTTTCAAGGATTCTCTAGGAGACACCATTACAGTTAAAGCGGTGTGAAATTGTGGTGTTGCTGAGTTCTTGGTGGTTCTGCAAACTTGAATGTTGGTTTGTTCCTTGGTCCTGCGTTGAGGAAGAGGATTAAAATAAATCGGGTTCTCCTCTGAGGAGAGCACGTGTTGCGGTGGGGGCCGGCTAATTCACCCCTCTGTTGCTGGGGAGTATTGGACTTTGGCCTCCGCTCTGATTGGTCCTGGGTTGTTGTTGGGGAGAATTAAATGTTGCAATTTGGCTGGGGTCTGCTCAGGGGTTTATAACCCATTGGCACGCCTTTGTTAATTCCTCTTTGCTGCGTGCAACGGATCTCCCGCCCGTCCTCTCCCATTTTTATTAGGCCCCTGTGTTGATCTTGCTAAGCCTGTCATGGGGTCGTCTGCTGTTGGGGCAGGGGCCTGGTAGGAATTTTTCCAGTTGGCTGATTGGCTGGTGCCTTCTGGTTTTCGCCTACTGCATAGCAATTAGTCACAACTTGTATGGTTGGCGGTTAGGCATTGGTTCATGTATATTCGTTGCTGGAGGGGATAAGCCTGGCTGTGGCTGCCCCTCCAATTGTTGCTGCTGCGCGGGGAATTCCGTTAAAGGAATCCGGAGGCTCATCTTTGCTTTTGTCCGTATCCCTCCGCTTGGGGGCCAGGGCCGTGCAAGAGCTCCTGGGAGCATGTGTGGGGAGGGTTATAGAGCTTTGACCCCACTCATAGTTTCAACCCCAATAAGTGCTCTCCCATACTGACGGTCGTCAGTTCTGTCCCCTAGGGGGCAGATAGCTTGAACCGTGCAAGAGCTCCTGGGAGCATGTGTGGGGAGGGTTATAGAGCTTTGACCCCACTCATAGTCTCAACCCCAATAAGTGCTCTCCCATACTGACGGTCGTCAGTTCTGTCCCCTAAGGGGCAGATAGCTTGAACCAATGCCTATGCAACCACTCACATCGTTTTGTATTTCAATAAAGTTGTGGCCAAAATCATGCCAAAAACCAAACCATAATTACTGTCTGTGGTGTGTGTTATTTTGGGGGGTGAATGGGGGACCTCGACATGCAACTTCTGTATCGCCTTTCATTTAGAAAAGAAATAATGAGGTGGTTCACAGACAAGTAAAAGCCAACAGCTAAATAGCAAGTATTAAACATATTGTAAAGATATAGTGACCCATAATTAAAATTCAGAGTAAAACAATTTCATCAAAATGTTAAGACATTGTTTTTTTCCTGAACACTGGCCTGTGTCACAGCTTCTGATTTCCCACTCCTGATTCGCCTCACAGTCCTTCCTGAACAACCAAATTAACTATCCAGTTTCATAGCACCTCTAACCTTTGCAATGAGCTTGTACAATCAAAGTAATTGGGCAGTTTCCCTAGCACCTACTAGCAATGAAGCAAGGCTCATAAAATGACAACAAGGATGAATTTACAAATGGAAACTTTCTTCCTTCAGCATATTTCATTGTTCAAAAATGAATTCCTTTGCATGCCCTTAGCAATGCAAAGTGAAACATATTCCTCTGAAAGATGAGCCTTGTATTGATTATCCAACCAAATAAAATTATTACTGGCAGGGAGGAAATAATGACTTAGACATAATAGTGGCTGTGAGTCAGATGAGTTATGCAAATGTCTTATCACCAGTAACAATCTGATTTTGTTCAGATTCTTTTGAGTCCTCAGCAGCGAATGACAACAAAAGACACTGATTTTTTGAGCAGGGGAAAAGAAAACTTTTCCATTTTTCTTCTGAAATCTCAGATTGAATACTTCACTCATTATAAACATTAATGAGGAACAAGCATTCACCTTTGAGACTATGTTGGTGTTGTGGTGAGCAGTGCTTCACAATTAATTTTATTCATTTGAGTGTCAGTTATTTTTTCTCTTGAACTTTGCGTGTGTGTTTAAATGGGCAAAAGGAAAGGTGGGCTATAAATGTCTTTGATTAATTGACTGGCTAATTAATTAAATAAGTCCAAGTTTACTCTGGTGTAGCAAATATCTTTAGAACATTGTACAGTGTTCTTCAATTGAGTGAAACTGAGGTGGACTTCTGGAGCTCCTGGCTATGCTGTGACCTTCAACATACTTTAAACATTACAAGTGGGATCAGGGCCGACCCACCCATGAGGCAAGATGAAGCAAGTGCCTCAGGCAGTAGGACTCACATGGGTAGCATTCCTTTATGTCATTATTTCTTCTTCCCTTGTTCCTGATGTAGCTCTTCCCTCACTCCTTCTTTCCTGGTGCGGAGGGGTGTGCCATTTGGGGGTCTGCCTCAGGTGCTAAAATGTCTTAGGCTCGCCCTGGATGGGATCCAGTTGAGCTCATAGTAGGACTTTTATCCACTAATGGAAGAGGAGGAAACATCAAGTTTCAATGGGTCTGCTCTAAGAATGACTAAGGGAGCAATCCAAGCCTTCGCCCCCATTCACCAGTGGGGTTTTATGGAGCAATGGACCCACACAGCAGCCAGGGTAGTGAGTGGTACGATTGCTGCACTAGCCTGGAGCTGGCACGGAGATTAGGCCCAATAATGCCTGGTGCCACTGAACAGTGGCAGTGAGACTGGCTTGGGATTAGAACACTGTACATTCATTGAACAATGAATCTTGGGTGACCCTAGCCCCACCTTGCCTCTGGAACAGGGCCGGCCCATCCATGAGGCAATGTGAGGTGACTGCTTCAGGCAGCAGGATCCACAGGGGCAGCAGATCCAGCTCCTGATAAATACATTGCCTGCTGCTGCTGTGCTTTGATGGCAGTGACAGGTGTGGCACACTCCTTGGAGGCTGGATCTGTCACCTCCTCGGCAGCCCCCCCCCCTCCAATGCCACCTATGCAACAGACTCTTGGCTCTGCTGTTCTCCTCTCATCCTTGTTCCTGATGTTGATCTTCACTCACACCTTCTTCACTGGTGGAGGGAGCACTGTTTTTTGGTTCGCCTCAGGTGCCCAAATGTCTTGAGCCAGCCCTGCTATGAAATGCCTGCTGGCTACTGAATGCAGGTATGGAACACTCTTCCAAGAGATGCAGCATTTAAAAGACAGTTCAAAGCTTTCTGCTTCAGAAGGCTTTAGGACTAAAATGCTGCCTGATGTTCAGCTTCTGCTGCTGTGCTGTTTTTCTGCTTTGATTGCATTTTTAAAAAATAATAAATTTTATTTCACTATAAACAAAATAAACAACCATCTTCCATATATGAACCAATAGAGAGCAGATGGGTAATACACTGTCCCAAATATTGACTTAGACCATTGAAAGGCAATGCTTTTGATCAAATACAAAACATAAAAGAAAAGCAATCCAAAGCATCCATGCTGCTTTGATATGGTAAGCATTTCAAATATCTCAGCTTTGACTGCATTTTAACCTCTTCTGTGTTTGCTGTTCAAATTAAAGCTCATCTAGTTTTCATGATTTTCATGTCAAATTTTTTTGCATTTTCCAGAAGAGATCGTCTGTGATGGAACAGGTTGTAAACACTGTATAAAACCTGAAAATATTTATTGATTTCGGATATCTGTTTCAGATGCCAAAATAAATCTCGCTTTACAAAAGGCTCCAGGAGATTGAACAAGACTCACATTGCATTGGCTGGACAGTATACAAAGGGACTCTAACATTTTTGCCAAGCTTGTTTGAGTTTGATCTTGTGTGGACTAGATCAGGGATTCCTGCCGGGCTTCAGATGTTATTTTACCTGCCCTTCAACATGAGTTCCCAGGGCAAGATACAACAGTACAGCACAGAGTTATAAAAAAAATAGACACAGCCATTACAATTACGAAATAAATGCAGCCATCTCTAATGGAACAGGACAGTATAAATGCAGTAAAAGAGGTAAGTCCCACAAAACAAAATACCTTAACTGACAAAGGTCAGGGCAAAAAGCGCATCTTCAGTACCTCTGTGGAGAGAGAGAGTTCCAGTTTTGGAGCTGCCACTGAGAAAACATATCCCAGGATGCCATTCTTCCGCTTCTGTGTGTGACGGAGCTACTAAGAAAGCCACCTCTGATTTCTTGACATCTGAAAAGGTTCATAGGGGTAGAGGTGGTCTTTCAGATATCTGGGGTTGTTTAAACACTAGCGTGAACACCTTCAGCTGGGCATGGATACAAAGCAAATGTTCTTTATTTTATTGTGATTCGTTGTTTCTATTGATATATATTGTGTTGCTGTGAGATGTGGTGAGATATCTCTCTCTCTAACTGGATACTGGCAGGACTCCAGAGACTGCTGTGCTGTGCCCACTTATCTAGGAGTAAGACCCACTCAATTCCATGTAATATACTTCATGAGACATATATTAGATGGAGCTGTTAGGAGGCAGAGCCTAGAAGCTCAAGGGCAGCACCAGTCAGAGTATGGAGTAGAACCTGGTTTAAACAGAGACTTCAAATCTCTCCTTATAAATAATGCCTAGTGTAAGCTTATCACTGACTATACAGTATGGTTTCGATATGAATTTATTATGCTTGTCCTGGAGTTTGTGCCACCACTGAGGATGCCCTGTCTTGGGTCTCTTCTCTTCATGCTATTTCTATCATGGAAACATAAGGAGGGCAAATTTCAGGTTGGAAGATATTCCTACTTTTGTTTGTTTTTAAAATGCAGATTGATGAGAAGGAACAGGATGGGACAGCCTAGGAGCGAACACATACAAAAGTGACATGGTGTAGTTTGATTCATCAGTATCTTCCGTGAATGATGCTAACATGCTAAAACTTCAGCTTAGAATCCTAAACTATGATGAATCTCTTACTTTGGACTGGAGTTCCTTAAGAATAAGACCAATTATCAGAACTGACTTTGTGTGTCAAAATATTGTTCTGATATGTGCTGCCCCAAAGCTGTTGTCACACTGCTGCCATTTCTTCCTTTCATTATCTGTCTGGAACAAAACCTTGGTGAATCCGAGCATCTGGATGAACAGAAAAGCTCAATTAATTAATTTTTGGCATTTCGTTATACCCCATATGCCAGTCTGCTGCATATCATGGAGGGTCACCTGAAAGTATCCTCTTGTATTTTCAAGTTGCACACAATAGCCCTTTACCAAGAATATTTTGATGGTATTATCTTACTTTTTGACACAGAGAGATTACCAAAGTGTATGTGTTTCCAAAACAAACAATTTCTGTGATTGTTGTTTAAAGTAGGCACCTTTCTCTAAGAATGAACAGCATTCCTAACTTGGGCTTGCGAGGAGTTCCCTTGAAAGAGGAACTGACTCTTCAACCAATATGGAAGTTGTAATTCTGTCCGGAGAACTTTAATAAACTGCAGTTCCCAGTATTCTTGGAGGAAGCCATTGTTGTTTATAGTGTAAGATACTGCTTTAAATGTATGGTACAAATTGGTCTTAAGCCAGCCTGAATACTGTTGCTACTTACTATAGCCACCACAAGGCAGCAAAAATACTGGATTTTTTAAAAACACTCCCTATGAAATACTCCATACTTCCACCCCAACACAAATCCATGAAATCCACCCCCCCATATACACACATGCATTTAGCACCTATAAATGGTGATAATGTTGCATACCCTCCAATATTTCTCTGATGAAAATAGAGACGTCCCCTTCCACAGAGCTAGGAGTGACCTTTCTCCATTGGAAAAAGCAAGGCATTTCTCATTCCCATCTTTCCACCTACATTTGCCTCATGGCTGCCTAGTGAAGAAACAGAACACTGGAGATGTTGGCATGGTCTTGAGCAAGCAGTCCTTCCAAAGTCACCAACAGAATTGGGAGTGAACCAAGTGCTCCCTGTGTATCAACCAGCAAGGTGCCCATCAGCACCAGGCGAACATGCCTGCCATCTTCATGTCTCAGATTAGGAAATTAAAGATGGCCAGGACAGCTGTCTCTGGAGCATTGCTCCCAGGAGAGCAGTGCAGAAGCTCTGCTCTGAAAGAGTGGGGAAGAAGTTGTGGGCAGTGGCGGCTGGTCCACTTGGGTAAATTAGGCACTTCACCACCCATCTTAATCAGCCCTCTGCTAGCACCCATCTGCCTGCCTGCTTCCTTGCCATCCCTTCAGAGGGTGGCTGTGAGTGTTCCTCCTTCATCTCAATGTTGCCTTGGGGGGGGGGATTAGAATTAGTTGGCATTCTCTGTAATCGGGTTTGGCTGCACCAGTTGGTCTTCCTGCCTTCTGCATAATGAGCGACAGTCACCACTGGCTGTAGATATTTTGTTTTTTTTTGGGCAACCCCAGATTTGTGCCCCATAATCCAACCCTATCAGTGCCACTAGGTGCAGCATCCCCCCCCCCTAGGAGTGAATAGCATCAATGCCCTTCATCTGCCAGAAAATACAGGGATGTACTGTCAAAGGCCTGGAAACGATGCCTTATGAGGAACGGCTTAGGGAGCTGGGTATGTTTAGCCTGGAGAAGAGAAGGTTAAGGGGTGATATGATAGCCATGTTCAAACATATAAAAGGATGTCATATAGAGGAGAGAGAAAGGTTGTTTTCTGCTGCTCCAGAGAAGTGGACACGGAGCAATGGATTCAAACTACAAGAAAGAAGATTCCATCTAAACATTAGAAATAACTTCCTGACAGTAAGAGCTGTTCGACAGTGGAATTTGCTGCCAAGGAGTGTGGTGGAGTCTCCTTCTTTGGAGGTCTTTAAGCAGAGGCTTGACAGCCACCTGTTAGGAATGCTTTGATGGTGTTTCCTGCTTGACAGGGGGTTGGACTGGATGGCCCTTGTGGTCTCTTCCAACTCTATGATTCTATACTGGTCCATCATGGGGAAGAAGTAAACCCTGCTACCACCTTGTGGCAAATGCTGCCATTGAGAATCCTTGCTCTATTTAATGGTCTCATATTTAGGGTCTTGATTTTTGGTCATACTACAGTGTCAGAAAATGAAAGGAGACAGGTAGAGTCTATCTCCACACTCAGACCTGCTGAGCTTCACCAAAGATGCTGCATTTTGTGTCTTCAGACTCTACTCTGGGCCCTTCAAGACATTTCACATGCTGTTCTTTCCTATTGTAAAGACAAACACACATTTACCATCCATTCATCACTGGGAGCCAAGGTTAATTTGCTAATCCCATTACGTGAATCTCTCTGGTACACAGACAAAGAATTACACGATGTGGAGAAGTGTTGCTTTTATGCCATAACAAACAACCAGGGAAAGAATTCATATCTGCCAGCTGGAAGAGAAGAAAACCGGGAGGATTAAAAAAATATGAGAGAGCGAAAGCCTGATTAAGAATTGAAAGCAAAAACAAAATGTAAGAGTGCTTGGGTGTGTCCTATTAACTTTGAAAAAAGAGAGCCTGCATTTAAGTTGATTTTATGCTTATTGTTTCCCTTGCAGGGTGCTGAGTTCTGTGCAAATAGGTAGAACATGTTGGTAGGAGCTTTATCCATCAGATCTGTAATGAATCCTGGGATGCTAAATAGTCACTAAGGAAACGTGGATTCAAAATGTTCACTTCCACAACCCCAAAGAGAATAATGATGTTAAAGCTTTTGTCTTGTGCTGAGAGCCTGGAGTAACTGACATTATCTTTTTATTGCTACTGTACTATTATTCTGCACTGCTTTATTATAAAGAAAGGAAGCACTTTATGATGGGGGGAGCCTACTTCTTTCAATACTGAAAATTGCAATTTAACATGAAATATTGCAGGAAGAAGAGAAAGACAGCAAAGTAGAATCCAGAGGCATATGCAATGATGCAGCCCACTGTGTCTATATACATCCTGCACACATTTTTCTTTCTTTTTTCTTTTTTCGAGAATTCAGTGGTAATATATTCCTGCATTATAAAGAAGAATTATGCAATGAGGCCAGTTGTCATATGTGGTCATACGAACCTACCCATTCCGGTTATTTCTGTGTGGAAGCATGGTTTTTCAAAATATTTTATCCTGCGTGTAGGTCTCTAAATAAGGATGTTTGGAAATCACCCAGGATTCTTCCACCATCGAACCTCTAAACACCGTCCAAGGTCAGATAAAATTGCAAACTATGGTTTGCCCCAAAGCAGGAACAGGAGCTTTGTATATTTTCTCATTGAAGACGCAGAAAAGGAGGAGTGAATACATGCTCCCAGTGCTCATGTCTGCTCATTCTCATAATAGTACATCACAAGTGTGGCTCAAGACATTTTGCTGCCTGAGGAAGCAAAGAACATCTTGCTGAAGAACAAGATGGCACCCTCCCACAAGGCATATACAGAAGCCAATTTGACTTCTAGGCTAGTTTAGCGAGTACATGGCACTCACAGCTCTATCTCTTCCCTACACCTCAAAATCTACCACCTGAGGCAGCTGCCTCACTCTGCCTCATTGTAGCACCAGCCCTGCTACAGCTTTATAGTTTTATGCCTGAACAGTTGCCATATCTCAGTCTGACCCACCACACATAATAGATGTGATGATGAAATAGCATAACACATCCCTGTGCTCTTGGAAGAGAGGTGCAATACAGATTTGAAAATTAAATTACCTGTAATGCACAGTGTGGGAAGCTTATACTGCTCTGCTTACAAGGGATGCAACTCATTTTTCATGTGGACATACAATCCTTAGTAATCTTTATCTTTATTGTCATTGTATAAGTACAATGAAATTGATGAGCTACACACATTTCAAGGAATTCCTGAGGAATGTCCTGCTTCTTTCCTTGAAGTTTACAAATTATGAGCATAATATTAATTCACCGGTGGTGTCTGTTACATTTTCTTCTATGAAAACCATAAACCTAGCCATATAATGGGTCTTTATATGCCTCACCTGAAAATAATAATATTGGAATGGTTTACTATAAAATTCAATTATAAAAAAACACCACAACTTAGCATTAATTTATTTACAATTATATCCTGCCTTTCCTCCAATAACTTCAAGGTTTTCTCTCTCCCTTCACCCTCAGTTTTACATACAGTACAAAACAACCAGGGCTTTTTCCCCCAGCCAGAACTCAGTTCCAGCACCTCTCATGTGCGCACCATTTCCATTATAAGAGAACAAGTGAGGTATTCATGGTGAGTTCTGGGACCTTTTTCTAGAAAAAATAGCACTGGAAACAACCCTGTGAGGTAGGTTAGGCTGAGACAGTGACTGGTCCTAAAACTGATTCTGGATCTTCCTAGTCCTGGTCCAGAACTCTAACCAGTACACCACATTGGCTTTATAAGCATCGAAGTGTCCATCTATAAGGATAAATTATTATAACCACGCACACACCTCAGCAGCAGCGAGTAAGACAGTAAAACTCAAGCTTGGAGCTTCTTCTTCTATTACAGGATCAACAACAGGCACGTCCCAATGACTTGAATGGCAGGACCTTCGTGAGCATACCCTGACTTTGACTTCCTCACACTGCGCTGGTGGGTATTGTCCATTGGGACTAGTGGGGCTTAAGGCAGGAGGCCAGCAGTAGGTGGAGCCAGAGCAGATGACAGTAGAAACCACAGCCAAAGCTAGGCAAAGCCAATTAATTTTGTCCCCATCCTGCTCCCTGCTAAATTCTACCAGGGGGAATACTGAGATGAAGGAGGGGGGAGCTGACAGGCAGTGCTATCCTCTGGACTGGTGGTAGGTAAGAACACAGGCAAGGTTGCTGACTGATGGCAGACTGAGGCTGGTGGGACAGTGCCCCGTAGGCCCTAACCTACCATCCTCCACTGCCACAGTGCCTCCTTCTCCTTGGCGCTACAGAAGAGCCCCGCTTGCCCATAATAAAGATTTTCAGTGTTATTAAAAACTCCAAATTATTCTCTGCCAGTCACTTTCTTGTGATAAAGATAGGGTGCTTTGTGGTCTTTCGAAGCAGCATGAAATTTATTATAATTAAAGTATCTGAACAGCAAATTTATTAGCGAGTGTAATGGAAGCGTATTTGGCTGTACGTGAAAACAGCATGCCGAGGAAAGAGGGGAAAAGAACAATGCGGGTGGGAACTGTTGTTAAGGAAATCAAAAAGTGTTTCCGCAAAGCCAGTGGCAGGCGGTGCAGCTTTAATTGCATGTTTAACGTAAGGTAGCTAAACAGACGACTTTCAATTAAAACTATTAGAACTCCCTAAGATGCTTGAAGAGGTGAATTCCACCTCAAAGCCATTCATAATTCTGCATGGAGGGGAGACATGATTGTTAGCATTTTGGAGGCAGTGTTTCAAGCCTTTCAGTGGTTCAGTTGTTCTCTTTTCATAGCTAGGAATTTTTTTATTTTTTTTAAATCACACTTTTCAAAAATGCTTTCTTTACTGCTTTATCCAAAGACAATAAATATACCAAAGCAAGTTATAAGCACTGCTGGAGTCATAATGAAAGGAAGCAGCAATTAAAGGAGGTGGGGAAAGGCAAGAGTAAATCATGATCCCTGGTTGCTTCATTATTATTTCTACAGATAAAGACTAACATGTAACGTTTTGACATCCCTGCAGTAGCATTTTTTTTTTTTTTGCTCTAGAATCAAAAGGTGGACCAAATAATTACTACTCTGCACCTTCAGCTGGTATGACAGTTTTATCATAACAAAATCCAAAGCCATAAGTAATAAAGAAGGGTTTATTTCTTCTGTTTTCCATGGTTTGACCATAATTTTATATTGATCCAACTGCTGGCTTACAAAGTTGAAGGATCTTAACAATTTAACAGTGCAATCCAATATATGTCTACTAAGAAATAGGTCCCATTGAATTCCTGGAACTTACAGTGGTACCTTGGAAGTCGAACAGAATCCATTCCAGAAATCCGTTCGACTTCCAAAACGTTCAAAAAAACAAAGCATGGCTTCTGATTGGCTGGATCGGAAGCCAATCGGAAGCCACGGAAGCCCCGTCGGATGTTCGGCTTCCAAAAATAGTTCGCAAACCAGAACACTCACTTACGGGTTTGTGGTGTTCGGGAGCCAAAACGTTCAAGAACTAAGCTGTTCAAAAACCAAGGTATGACTGTATTTCCCAGTAAGTGTGCATATAATCCATTTTGAGGCAAGTGGGACCTGCTTCTGAGTACATATGCATTTGGTTGTGCTGTCAATCTGGCAAGATAGAGGTACATAGACAGTATTTATTTATTTTTAAAAAGCAAGTCTTGTACTTTCTGCTAAATCCCAACACTCTTCTGCCACACATACACTCTAATTGCTTAAAGGATTTTGGCATGTTGACATAATGCGAGTAACCCCTTTACCTTTTCTGTCAAAATTATCTAGACTGACACCAATGACATAGGCAATTATTTTATTTAGTATGAAGTTAAATGGAACAGAGAGCTGGACCTCAAGCAAAGCAGAATAAAACTGATCATCATATGCCACAGAAATTAACTGCAAGGCATACATTTGGGAAACAGGCCAACAGTAAATTAATTAGTGGGACATGTTTTTCAAAAGAAAAAGTTGAAATATCTGTAAGTGGGACAAGAATTCTAAAGAGCTCAGCTCTCATCTGGGTAACTAATTAAGTATCTGGCTAGCAGTTTCTATGTAGTTCAAAATCCATGCATAGTTTGGATGTTTCTGCGGGAATTGAGTGCCCTTTGGCCTAGCAGGAACTCTGGAAAGCTCAAAGATTTTAAAAACCAGGCCACTCTTCATTTACCTTGTTATTGCAAAACCTGAAAATTCAGTTAGTTGATGGAATATATTGCAAAGCAACTTGTTAGGCATATGATGCAATCAATGATTGTTTACAGCTTCATACTCTCCACTACTTAGGTTGTGAAAGTTCAAGTCTAACTGTACATCATATTCAGGGGGGAAAGTGCACTGGAGACTGATGAAATAATATGAAGGTTCTGCATTATTGTGGTACATAATCAAGTGGGACCAGTTCTTAATAAATGTCAATCTAAGATTGTGTGTGTGTTTGTGTGTGAGAGATTGGGGGGGGGGAGGGTGGAAAACCATGGTCAGCAGCCAGATTTCAAATATTTACTACCCATTCTACCAACACTTTGGCTCTCAGCATCTGCAGGTCAAAGGTACTCTCTAGTCTTCAGTAATGTCTGGAGGACTATCAGCTCCTTAATGTATCATTGGGGAAAACTACTCTGTCTCTTTGCCCGCTTGCCCTGAAACTTGCCCATTGACTTATCTCAGCCTGTGTTAATTGCCTTTGGTTTCTTGACTTCCTGCTCTGGATCTCGACTATCCCCAGCTGCAGCCTCAGATCCCTAACTTGACCCAGATCTGATTGACCAATACCCCCAGAATCTCAAAGAAGCTCCTTAGATACATTTTAAAAAGTCAGTGTCCTTCCCAGTCTGATGTGGAGATGCCAGGGGTTGAAACCTGGGGCCTTTTGGAAGCAAAGCAATCACTCTACCACTGAGCCCTGTCCCCCATCTTAAATCATTCAATCATTTCATAATAACAAAATACAGAGTGAATGAGCTTCTGACCTAGGTGACAAGGAACAACTAGCAGAGCTGTCTCTTCTGGTGCCTGTAAAAACCACAGAATGAATCCTTTTGAAGATCTGCAGAGGGAGAGAGAGGGATAATCTATTCCCAAGTGTAAGGAGAAATAGAGTGAAATATCCTTTGGTCTAGGTTGTGTGGCATATACAAGGTGGAGCCATATAATCTTTCCTTTATATCTAAGGTATTGAACATTCCTATGAATAAGAAGTATGTGCTGGTGTTGTTAGGGCTGGGTTATGGGGTGCAGGTCTGGGGCCCCCAAGCCTAGGGTGACAAAAGGCAGTGTGATGTCAGCAGTAGTTTGTCTTTCCTCCCTCCCTCCCTTCTTACATTTTCCTCATTAGATGGGACTGTAAACCTTTAGGCAGGAATGCTGCTTTCTTCCTACAGTGCCTAGTCTTTCTGCACTATAAAATGCATATTCTATTATGCGTTATCTAAATTAAGAATTTGACAATCCCAACCCTGTAAGATTCAAGCATGTGATGTCGTTTCAGCTATCTGAAATCAATTTCTGCAAAAAGTGTAGTTCAAAAGTTTTTTAAAGTATGCTAGGATAATTGGGGGAAAACTACAACTATATCTAAGTATGGCCCTTAGGAGATTCATAGGTTTTTCAGTGTCTGAACTGAGATGTGCTCTTAGATAATATGGTTTCGAGGCAATAAAAGCAATGCTATCAGCAGCCATTCCATCAGTCTGCAACAGAGGCAGAGGAGGGAAGTAGACAATAACGGCTGGTGGGGTGACATGTGTAGGGCTGCACTGATATCCCATCACCATGGAGGTGGAGGAGTGAAGCTCAGAGATGTTCACAGGGCATATTCCAGACAACTGAAAATGAATTTGCAATGTTCAAGTTCAAATTCATAAGTTTATTGTTCTAGCCAAAGGCTAGAGGTACCAACAAGCCAGAGACACGAACAAGCTCAAATCCAGCTTGATCTCCGTTATGGTGTAGCTGCTTGCTTGTGCGAACAAAGGTTTCATAAAGTGATTTCTTGGGTGTCCATATAAGGGGCCATATAATGAGTGATGTCTTCCAACTGTGGTTGACCACAAATACAATGTCTGTCTGCATACAGAACCTTGTTATAGCGGCCATCCAAAACTGTGATAGTCATCACTTGGAAACACAGTTCAATAAAGGCATTTCTTAAGGAAGCTGGTGCGAGTTACGTCAGATAACTAGCTCTAGAATGCTCTGTTCTCAGGAGTGGATACCAAGAGGAAAATTTGGTGTTTCTAATTAGTTGCAAGAGGGACCCAGGTGGCACTGTGGGTTAAACCACAGAGCCTAGGGCTTGCTGATCAGAAGGTCGGTGGTTCGAATCCCTGCGACGGGGTGAGCTCCTGTTGCTCGGTCCCAGCTCCTGCCCACCTAGCAGTTCGAAAGCACGTCAAAGTGCAAGTAGATAAATAGGAACCGCTCTGGCGGGAAGGTAAAACGGTGTTTCCGTGCGCTGCTCTGGTTCACCAGAAGTGGCTTTGTCATGCTGGCCACATGACCTGGAAGCTGTATGCCGGCTCTCGGCCAATAAAGCGAGATGAGCGCCGCAACCCCAGAGTCGGACACGACTGGACCTAATGGTCAGGGGTCCCTTTACCTTTACCTTTAATTAGTTGCAAGTCTTTTTTAGATTCTTTCCAGAAGACCTAATCCCTTAGTTGACACTTATTCAAGGTCAATGCAGAGCTCAGTTCTGAAAAATAATCATAATCATGACAAGCTGCTTTACAGAGTTGGTTATTACCCAGTTTCATAAACACAGAACAGGAAAATGTTCAATAATCACAGATGCAATTATTTTAATATACTTTAACTGAGCACAGTCCACTCTTGCCTGAATCATTGGCCACCCAGATTCTGTACAAAGAAGAGCTGCTGGTATTCCTGATGGCAGAGAATATAGCTCCCCCCAAAAAACAAACCAAAAAAAACAAGCACAGTTTCCAAAACTTTGATGGAGTTTGAATCACAGCCTCAGATTTCAATTTCATGGAGCACTTGAATAAGCACTTTGCTACCAAATATCTTTAGGGCTGGGTCCATCAGTTGCCCTCCCTTACTTCAACAGAACTTCATCAGTGTAATTGTCTAATTCCCAGTACTGGAGGAAATAAATCCCAGTCAAGATTTTGATTTATTCAAATCATGGAATTGGTTTTCCTGCCTTGCAGCATTTCCTTGGAGATCATTCCAACTGTGATCTCATTAAAAGTTTGTGATTTGATTTTTGCTAATGGCACATCGTTTTGTTTTCGATATTATATATCAATTGATAATATGCAATATATTATCTAGTAATTATTTCCCTAATAATCTCATTGCAGTACCAGACCAATGTATCAGTTACCATAAAATGGAAACCATATTAAATGTAATAACAGCACTGATGGTAGGTATATAAATAAATATGATGTTTGGATATTAATTCTGCCTTAAACATGTTGCTCAATTCTTTTGTCTGGAGCACGTAGATTTACTGCTTAAATTGACAGAAATTGATGGTAGCTTGGCTGATACATGTAGAATCCCAGAAATGAGAAGAGCAAAAAGACCCAGGTGGCCTGATATGGATGGTGATTCACGGTCCTCAGTTCTCAAGCAGAATAACTTGGACACACAGAAATGGAATATGGTGTGCATCTCTGAGAGCACTAGATATATATATAAAATGTCATTTCAGATATAAGCATTGCCAGCTGCTATTGCATGCCCAGATGCACTGCTTACCCCACACTAGCCACGAATTAATATAACCTCCTTCACACCTTGTCATATCTTATTCCGCCCAACCACACACTTAAATAGTAGCTACAGCTATTAGCCAGGTAGCTAGGTCATATTTGACAGGCTCCTCCATTTGATTTCACCCCATTACGCTCCTCTCCGTGTTCTCATCCTTTGGCCTATAAATAGCAAGTACGTTTCAGCCCACTTTCGTTCTTATTACACTGTGGTGATCCTCTTTTATACTCATTAAACAGCCGCTATGTTTTGAAAGCAAGAAAATGATAACTGAAAAGGAGTGTGTGAGCCTCTTCATCTGACTTGTCAGAGCAGTATAGGATGGTTTAATGATAAATGTGTTCATAAGCGTCTACAGCTTCATTTGCATAAGTAATCCCATTGATTCGTTACTTACTGTTGCCATCAAGCAGGCAGAACTGGCATCTTTGTCAGATAATTGCAGGTTATAGCTCCTTTTCTTGAAAGCAAGCTGGAGAAGCATTTGTTATTTGTTTATTTGTTACACTTGTACAGCACCGCTCCTCTAAGAAACATAGAGAGCAATGCTTTAGGTTTGTCAAATGCTCTGTTATCTAGGCTAGGCTGGCATATATTGGCCGGCCCAAGGCTACCCAATTAGATTTATCAGTAGGGATTTAAACATGGGTTTCTCACTTACGGACCCAATATGCTAGCTTTTTTATCACATTGGTTCTCAGTGTAAACATTTTTGCTGATTGTAAGCACGATCTGCTTCCTATAATATCTGTCGGCATTAGAAAGGAGAATCCTTTTTTATATCAAACCAGCTGGTCTTCTGAAACAGTTATGTTTATTACTCTGAGTAACACTTAGATGCATAACACCAAACAAAAGTAAAGATATAGGTAACAATCTAAACAAACAAACAACAACAACAACACCCGATCACATAGATTCCACATAGCATGCAATATAAAAAGTCTGAGTCAAGTTTAGGGAATTTACACCCACTTGACAAGATGAGTTTTTAATAGCTGCCTAAAAGCAAAAATGTTAGTTCTTCATCTTTGATTGGGACCTGATTCCAAAGCATGGGAGCTGCAAAGCTAAAGGCTGTTTTCTAATTGATGTTGGGATGTTTGATTCATTTATTTCGCTCTTCTCAGTTGATTTTATATTTTTGAATATTTGGTGTTTATGCAGGTTTCGGACCATATATTGTCTGGGAAGCTGCTCAAACATGATATGTGCATGAAAAATGAAGGTCATGAACACATATTGACCAACATTCTGTGGGAAAGATGGACCCTCCTTTTAAGACTTTTTATTTTAGCAGTAACCAGAGTTTAGGGAATTTCAATTATCCAAGATGAAAAGTGTCTCAACTTCCAGAGTTGAAGTATTTATTTATATATATTATGCACCTTCCACAATTAACATAGGGAAAAATTAACTTAAGTTCTGAATTCACTCAAATATAGAAAATCATATATTTTTACTCAAATATAGAAAATCATAACTAAATGCTTTGAGAATGTTTTAAGACACACTGCCAGCCTAGACTCAATAGGTGTATGAAAACTGATTCCTATCACAGAGATTGATTTGTTTTAGCCTGTTTAAGAAAGATAACAAAGATTGACGGGAGATCTGACATGTGATGTTAATTTATCATCATGAAATTTAGTGATCCTTTGGTCAACTTGGGCGAAGCATGACTTCATTGATTCATGAGCTACTGGAATCAAAGGACTGACAGCAGAAGATTAGCTGTGTGCTTTCAGTTCAGCATTTCAAACCTGTCCGTGGACAAAAGAAGACACGCTGGCATGCAGGTTCCAGGACTTGCCAATTGCTGAAATACTTGAGGTTGAGTGGTATAAAATAAGTTCAGACTATCTATTAATTTTGGATTGAAAAATAACAAAGACCTTGAATGGAATACATTTGTCACATCCAAAATAATCAATTTCAACTAAAAATATCCACAACCGACAATAATTTTCAATCTTGCCATATGCAGCTATCCATTTAAATTAATAAAGTAGCAGCACTTTCACAATTAGAGACACATTAGAAATAATTAGCCCATATTGTGGACATGAATTTTGATCTCTGTTGGATAAGGATTTTATAACTCTTTAATTTTTGTTTTTTTTTAATTTAATTTAATTATGTGTCATTTATATCTTTCCTTCCCACTACAATACAAAAAGCTCATAAAAATCAATCAAATATAATTCCATAAAAGTAATTAGCACATTTAACAACAAAACACATCTGATAAAAAGGGAAGAAGGCATAGCTGGGTATTTTGTAATAATAGTAACTTTTACTTCTACATTATCTGAAAAAAATGATATATATATTTAAAACAAAAAACAAAACAAAAAACGAATCCATGTTTGTGCCTGCTAAGGAGCATAGCTAAGACACCAGGCAGCAAGACAAGGCAGTTAATTTAATTTATAGAAAGGAAGAAGATTTTTAGTTTGTTTTAAAAAGAAAAGAAAAGGACTTTGTCAGAGTATTAGAAGAAGAAGAAGAAGAAGAGTTTGGATTTGATATCCCGCTTTATCACTACCCGAAGGAGTCTCAAAGCGGCTAACATTCTCCTTTCCCTTCCTCCCCCACAACAAACACTCTGTGAGGTGAGTGGGGCTGAGAGACTTCAAAGAAGTGTGACTAGTCCAAGGTCACCCAGCAGCTGCATGTGGAGGAGCGGAGACGCGAACCTGGTTCACCAGATTAGAGTCTACCGCTCTTAACCACTACACCACACTGGCTCTCGATCGGTTTCTACTAGATCGGTTTCTGCTAGTTCCAGGCTTGGTCAATTTAGTTGATCAAGAAGGGACATCTTTACTTCCACTAAAGCAAAATAAACATGCAAGATAATATTTGCCTGGAATTTTATGAATTGTTTTTCAGAATTTTCAATCAATCAATCAATCAATCAATCAAATCACTTATACACTGCTAAATATTTCAAAAATCTCTAAGTGGAGAATAGAGGCCTAAACTGATCAAGTCACTACTATTATAATTATGAAGGGACACGGGTGGTGCTATGTTCTAAACCACTGAGTCTAGGGCTTGCCGATCTGAAGGTCAGTGGTTCGAATCCCTGCGACGGGGTGAGCTCCTGTTGCTTGGTCCCAGCTCCTGCCAACCTAGCAGTTCGAAAGCACGTCAAAGTGCAAGTAGATAAATAGGTACCGCTCTGGCGGGAAGGTAAACGGCATTTCCATGCGCTGCTCTGGTTCGCCAGAAGCAGCTTAGTCATGCTGGCCACATGACTGGGAAGCTGTCTGCAGACAAATGCCGGCTCCCTCGGCCTATAGAGCGAGATGAGCACCGCAACCCCAGAGTCGTCCGCGACTGGACCTTATGGTCAGGGGTACCTTTACCTTTATTATAATTATAGCAGTGTAGTGTAGTGTTAGGAAAACAGAGCAGCATCTGCCAAGAATTGAGTGCATCTGGGCCCATCTAAATTTATGAGCTTGCTGATTTCTGTTGCTCCAGTTGCTGTAACTTCTGTTGATTGACTCATGCTATTTTCCTTGAAGATGTGTTCGTTCACCTCTTAATTTCATATGGTAAAATGATCTAATCTCAGAGGACATGTGTGCACATGTGTGCTCGCACACATTGTTGCTTTTGCTTCACAAAGCTAACATAGCTAACCTTCTCAAAATGCATTTTTATTTCATATTTGAAACCGCAGGATGTATACTTCCTATATTATTATCATTAAAAAAAAATTACCTGTCAAGTTGATCTTATGGAGTTCAGACTATTAAGGCCATTTCACAGCAGGTTGAGCCAGTCGTACTGTGTCATAATGGCTGACCTTTAAAATTCATCTTGAAATTGCTTGACACATGCCATCTAGGAAGTTTAAAAACAAAATATGTGTTGTTGTTATGTTTTCATCATCTTGCTAATAAAACTTGGGAGTTGGGAGGGGAAATGGTGTAACAAACAAACAAACAAATTTTCAAGCCACAACCCAATGCACAGTTTAAAGCACTTACATTGTTAATTGCTAAAAGCTTAAGGGTGCCCATTCTTGGGGTTGTGGCTTCTTGGGGAATGTGCAATAGAATAAGTAATGTGCAAAAGTTATAGGAGGAATTCTATTTTTGATTCCATTCTCTAAATGCCTAAACTGCAGAAAGTGCATCAGACTAGCTGAACTTCAAGTGATGCAATCAGCACTACCATTTCACCCCAATATCGTCAATAACACATTTTTGTGCCTAGCCTCAGATGTCTTTCTTCATGTATTTTGACTTGTAGATGCATGCTATGACTGCAATAGTTTTGAACACATGCATTCTGATCACACGACATCATGGCCTTCATAGTATCGGTATTATTACTTAGCCTTGAAATTGCTAGATGAAGAAAAGAAGAAGAGCAAAAGTACATAGATCCTCATTGTATATTGAGGAATTAAGGTTTGCTGAAAGTAGAGCCACAGAAATTAATGGAGCTGCATTAGCCATATCCATCGATTTCAGTGGGTTGATCTGAGAAGAATTTAGTTGGATACAACTCTTAGCATCCATGTATTCACGTACGTGATAGGCTCAAAATTATGCTTCCCAATCCTATATAATGTGAATGGGAACCTGCCTGAGGACAGAATAGCTTAAGAACATTCCTGCAGAATCAAGCCAATAGCCCTTTTAGTCCAGTATCCTGTCTCCATCGTGGCTGGTAGCCACTGATACCCTTACCTATAATGTTTCTAATCCCCCTTTAAAGTCATCCACATCTAGTCATTAAGACATGCTGTAGGAGCAAATTCTCTAGTGTAACAATGCAATGTGCGAAGAAGCACTTTTATCTCTCCAGAGCCTAGCAACATCCAACTTCATTGGATGGCCTGAGTTTGAATATTACAAGAGAGGAAGAAATACATCTTCTTGTGCACTTTCTCCAAACCATGTGTAATCTTGTACACCTCTATTATGTCCCCTGTTACCTGGCTTTTAAAAATATAAAAAGTCTCAAATGTTGCAAGCTACCCCTTGATCAGTTTGTTTGCTCTTTTCTGAACCCTAGAACTCTACAAGCAATGGCAGTGACTCACTTAGTGCACACCAGGCACTGTCTACCTTAAACCCCCAAACTACCCCCTTTCCAAGCTGTAGCCCTGTCCTTTCTCAGTTCCTTACATTCCTATTCTATGCAGCAACTCACATTTAGAAACATTCTGGACTTGTTTCTGTGCTGTCCAATCATCTGTGGACAGCTCAGCTGCTCACATCCATCCCTGTGGTCCCACCCTTCTATCCAGTGGCAACAGGAGAAATGAGAGATTCCAGTAGGAGTGGCTTGATCACTGTGATCATGCCAGGCTGTATGTTCATACTGTTGCATTCATGCATGTCAGGGAGAATTATACTGTGCCTGAACTGGATCCACTGCATTGTTTTGGCACTGTTATGACAGAGCATTTGACAGGTTTTACCCAGAATAAATTGCATTTTGGTAGCTTAGGTACTGGGTTCAGTTTCATAGAATTCAAAAAAAGGTGGGCACAAGTTCTGGCAGTGGCTCCCCAAAAGCAATCAATCAATCAATCAATCAATCAACCAATGTGTATTTAAATTCAACATTAAAAGATACTGTGACTGCTAAGTTGTTCACCATTTCATAGAACCATAGAATCTTAGAGTTGGAAGGGACCCTGAGGATCATCTAGTCCAACCCCCTGCAATGAAGGAATATGCAGCTGTCTCATACAGGCATCAAGCCTGCAACCTTGACATTATCAGCACCACATTCAAAACTACTGAGTTATATGACTGTGAAATGAATGTCCTGTAATAATGACATCATACAGGTGGGACTTACACCTATTGTTTAGTGAGACATGGGCTAATCAGTCCCCTGGCTTGGAAAACAAAACATAGATCAAAACAGAATTAGTCAATGTACATGATCGGGAAAATAAGTCACCCCCCCCCCCAAGGGTTTTGATGAGGAAGGGAAAATACAGCTGTGAATTCATTCTGCAAGTTTCTTCTAACTTTTCCAGTTTCTTTGTCCTGACTCTGATGTGATATCCCTTTAGCTACACCCTTGGAGGATTTATAACAACTGACAAGGTATTATTGCTGTATTCTTATCATAAGAAATATGTCAAGTCAATGAACAGTCAATGAGCTGACCCTACTATGCCAGCAAGTAAGTGCTTAGGATTGCATGACTGAGCCCTTATGATCTACGCCAGATTTGCTTGAATGCTGTGCCATCATAATGGACAATTATGCTGCTGTCACTATTTAGAATCAGGAGGAGGAAAGTGCATGATCTGCTCATACGTCCTGAATAAGCTTGCTCAGCATTCTTCATAATCACCTTCAATGCTTCCTCCCCAGAAGCAGCTGGCTGGGTGAGGCAGAGCTTCCCAGCAGGGTTGCTGATGCTTACTGAGAATGAGATAGGGAGAGGCAGGGAGGCCAGGGCAATGCAAGCAGTGCAGCTATGCCAACGTCTCTGCTGCCTCACTTTCCCACCTCTCCCTCCTGAGAAGCTGCAGAGACCCACCTGCCAGGAAACTTTTGTAGCTGCTTCTTCTCTTCCCATGTGTACCTGTCTATACCTTGACACCTGGATAGGAATGTCTGCAAACTCCTGTGGTCTCTGGGGGTACCATTTCTGTCTCCTTTGTTCTCCCATTTCCCTTCCTCAATAGCAGAAGCAGTTCGTTGTGATGCTACCTGGAAAAATGAATATTGCTGCTGTTTTCCCAGTCTATTGTAAACCACCCCATGATGGTTTGGATGAAGGGTGGCATATACATAAATATAATAAGTAAATAAATTGATGATATTGCCCTTTATTGGTCTCTTTTCCTTTCGTTTTGTGGACATCCTATTCAATGTATGTATGCTGCTTCATTTTGTGACACATTTGAGGAGCTGTCAATGGTTTTCTTCTTCTTTAAAGTAACTTGACTTTGCATGTGATAAGCTGCTCCTCCAGCTTTTCTTTTTATAAGTTTTTCATATATATATATATATAGAGAGAGAGAGAGAGAGAGAGAAAGTTGTTGGGTACTGTAATGTTTAGCATCACTGCCTTTGACTTAACTTGATTTCAGTACAGTAACAGCATTTCAGAGAGGTGCTTAATTTCAATTAAGAAATGTCAAATGAATATTACAAAATATGTGGAAAAGATGTTGCCAAGAGAAATCAATTTGTATGGGAGGGGGAATAACACTTGAATGGGAAGCACAGAGAAATAATGTAAATAAACTGAAACAAAAAAATGGGAGAAAAGAAATGAAAGTCATTGGTCAGGGTAAAGAGAGATGGATGGGGCAAAAGAAATGAATAGATTGACAGAAGCACTGTGCCTGAGCTGTATTTGGCAACCTCCAGTAATATTTAGCATCTATCTAAAAGCAATGTATCAAGACCTCTGTAGTATCATGAAGGGATAAGACTACTTGGTAACAACCAACAATTTTATAATATATCCTTATCATCACCTTTTTGGATTATGAGGAAACTTTGTATGAAATCTTTTAGCTACAGACTGGGTGAATAGAACAACATCTGCTGAGTTTTGCAGAATTGCTATGAAAGAATGTAGTTGGCGATAAAGTACTACAATGTACTGTACCTTTGATCGATAGAGGACACGGCTAAGTAAATAGTCATGTTGTTACTTCCTGACATCACAGATAGCCAGAAGCTCACTTACAAAGAAGTTTTTGAGTGAATGAATGCAGGTATGAAAGGATTTACATTACAGGGGCCAAAATAATATAAAATTCAGAGACCCTGTTTCTGAAGGAACATCAAGTAAACAAAACCAGCCAGCAAGAAGAAGGTGCTAAAAGGATGTAAGGGTATGAGATTTTGAGGTGTAATTAAAGAATGAGTAACCAAACAAGCTCTGCCCAAAGGATTTATGGAGACAGAGAAATGCTCCACTCTTCTTGTGGCATGTGAATGGGCAAGCTACCACCAGCATTGGTGGTTGTCAGGCATCAAGGCAGCAATGGACTATGATTACTAAAAACATGGCTTTATTGCCACCTGATTCTGATGGGGAAAAGAGTGATTTATTACATCTAAGTTCCTGGGACCCTGGAACATCAAAGAGCAAATATTGTGTATAAGCACACAACTTCCAATGGGACTTGGAAGAATGAATCTAAACCACCAGCACTCACAGTCTTTCCTAGCTTTAGCCTTGGCTAGTTTCATGCAATATGTGAATGGGACCTAGGTAACTAAAATTTTTATATGCCTCCCTGGCTTGTGAGGGAAATTTCATGCCTTTATTCCAACCAGGCAACTGTAATAAATCAAACTTTTCGGACTATTTGAATGGTGCGGTATTCATTGAGCAATCATCCCACATGATCTCCTGCTACCTATGTGGGCAGATCTGACAAAAGCTTGCACAAACAATACCTTATTTAGCAGCTGATCTCAATTTTCCATACCATCTCAATACAAGGGGTGAGATGATATTTCAGGTATCCTGGTCCCCAAACCTGTACCTTGAACTTACCCCATTAGTTAACTGGCAGCCAGATGGCCATTGAAGAAATTGTTATCCGTATATGCGGGAGAACTGACCTTCTCTAGAACATAGCTCCAAGAGTTTGATCTTGAAATTGAAAGAAGGACAGATTTCCCCTAGGACTCTGAAAGCTGGATTTATTTTATCCGTAAACTGCTGTGAATAGCCCGAAGATATTCTATTTGAAAACCCTGAGTCGAAAACCACTTACCACAGTGGTTAAGAATGGAACAAGGAAGCAGAGATGGTTTTGCTGGAATAGACAACAGCAAAAAAAAGTAGATAAACAACAGCATGTAGAGGAAGAAAGAGAAACCGCGAGAAGACTTATCAGCAGGTAATAAATGATTGCATGAGGAGACAGGTCAATATTGGACATGGGATTCCCAGGGAGGGAGAGGCTATGCTGCGCATTTCATTTGGGCTCCCAGCTTAATTAGAAGAAGCACCTGTGGGGGAAACGTGCCCTCATGACAGGAACCCTGAACTGTTTGGTTTCTGGTACTATAAGAAAACAGAAGGCTAAGGGGTGAGGGAACAAAGCTAATAAAGGGCCCAGCATCTCCTAAATGCTCTTCAGAGGGGGAATCACTTTTGGAGGCAGTCATAAAAACGTGAGTGTAAAGCAGAATAGATGTGTTTAATATAGAGCTCACTGGTGAAACATTAACATCTTTAAAAGGTATGCAAATGCGGGGGATAATGGATCCTTTGCATTTGTTCCGCTCAAAAATGACCTTTCACCGTGCTTATGAATGCCGTGTTTCATGAGCAGGGCCAATATCAGCCAAGGTACGATGCTATCTTCTTCCGAGATAGTGACATATTTTGTCACTCTATTGTTCGGAGGCTCTCCTTCAATTCAGCTGCCACCGGTTACTCTGCTAGAATGCATGTACAGCTGGATTCAACAATGCTTGTCATTGTGATACAACCAAAATACGGTTTGCCGAGGTGAGATATGCACGTCATCGTAAACATCTACATACAAACATTTATTCATTTATTTGAGGAAATGGAGTTGTGGATCAGGAAGTCCCATGCCCCAGTTACAAGTCAGGCATGACAGTTGACGCATTCAAAGCAGCAAATTGGCCCACATGAAACAGACTGCTGTCTCCCAAAAGCAGAGAGGTGGGCTACAGAAAGCACACCATGGAATGAGGGATGTTTGAAGAATCATAATTCTGAGGTGAGCTGACTGGATCTGTACCTGCCAGACTTATGTGTGGGTCAGAACAGATGAGTTATCTATGGGTTTCTGTACTTCCCAAATGGTTTGACAAAAATCATATATCTACTACCGGTACTACTTGTATCCTGCCCATCTGCTGTGTTGCTCCAGCCACTCTGGGCAGCTCATTTAATATGTGTCTTGTGAGAGAAAGTGCATTTAGAAATATTTCTTGAAATACACATTTATTCATTTAACAAACTGTATATATTGCTGTGAGAGAATTCATCGGTGTGTGTGTGCCCTAGATATATCACTGTGAGGGAATTCATTGGGGGGGGGTGCCCTAGATCTGAAGGATACAGACAGTTCCCAGCTGCTGTTGGTGTGGGGTAGTTGGTGAAGAACACAGAGGGGCACGACTCAGGGATTTTCTTTTTTCTTTTTTAGTGGAGCAGGATTCCTGGCATCATGTGCCAGATGGGAGATGGATGGACCTGCTGAGGTGCTAATGACGCTTTCAAGTTTGTGACAGAAGATACCGGTAGAGGATGTTAGAGAATGAGGAACAATTCAAGCAATTCAACAATTCCATCACCTGATCCAGATGGCTAATTCCAAAGAGTATCCAAATCATATCATGGCTGCTGCAGGCAGATCATGGCTTTGGGGCAGAAGTCTAGGGTGTAGGAACATTTCCATATTCAGCAGGCAGACATATGACAGCAAAGTAAATATACATCACCATCTACAGAGAAGGCCCTTGTAATTCTGGACTCTAAAAAATTATGTAACAGCACCACCGAATACATCTTTCATTTTCTTTGATGGGGCTCCTACTTCATGATAGCAGTTTAAATGGTAGCACTTGCTATCACAAAGTTCTTCTTGATGCTCAGTCGGAATCTCCTTTCTTGTAACTTGAATCCATTAGTTCTCCTACCCTCCTGGAGAAAACCAGCTTTCTTCATCTTCCACATGACAGCCCTTTAGGTATTTAAAAATGGCTGCCATATCTCCTCTCAGTCTCTTTTCCAGGCTAAACACACCCAGCTTCTTCACCATTCTATGGCTGCCAGTTGATCCTAATAAACAGAATGCTTATTGGTTCATTGTGAGTTCCCACACTTCTGAATGCCATTGGCACAATGTCATCAAATGCTGATAATCAAGGGTTGTTGACAGATCAAGATGCACAGGCATTCATGAAACAATCAAGAGAAAACAGAACAGGAGCCAAGTCTTCCATAGCAAATTTATAGCTCTTTGGTGCCATTAAAATGACTCAGATATCAATGTTTGAAGCTTACCTGTTAGCTCACATCTTGTAAAGGTTTTCCCCAGAAAGCTGCTAAGGGAGGGTTTAAGAGTAAGTGTGTACCAAAAAATATATTTATCACCAAATACTTCAGGAATATGTAAAATATACAAGAAGGAATGCAAACGGATACTTCTCATTAAAAATATTCATCAAAGAAATAGTTTCTTTCCATACAACACTACCCTCAGATTTTAGAATAGTTTGCTAATAAACTCATGAATACATTATGAACATTTAATTGCATACTTTTAAGCTTTTATGGCACTATACTTTTTTATATATAAAATTAAGTCTGCTGGAAGTGTGTTAAGAACATATTCAAATGGTTTTATGGAAACCAATTTCCAAATGAAATAAAATAGCAAAGCGTCCAAAAGATGTGTGATCATGATGTGATAGGGAGCCAGGCTGGTCTAGAGGCTAGAACAGAGCTTTCCAAACTATGTGTAGCAACATGTTAGTGTGTCAGCTGCAGTGTGTAGGTGTGTCGTGCAAAGGCTCCCCATGCTCTTCCTGCAGCTGGACAGGGGTTAATTTAACCTCTGGTTTGCTAGTAAAACTGAATTTCTGTGTCACGAAATGATGCATGTCTAAAAAGTGTGTCACCAGCATGAAAATTCCCTATAATTATATAGAGACTTGTCCAAAGCTTTGAATTCTAAACATTCAATCAAAGGAGTGAATCAACTGAAATGTTGGGATCTTCCTGACATTTCTAAATCTTAATCAAGACACTGTCCTTTATTTGAAACTTTTGCTGTCTTGTTCCAGCACCCACTACTGGGTAGGTTGTTGGTATACCTTTTGGAAGAGGGAGGGAAAAGCTAAGACATGCCCACCCATTGCCCACCCTTAGAATCATAGAATTGAAGAGCTAGAAGGGACCACGAGGGTCATCTAGTCCAACCCCCTGCAATGGAGAAATCTTTTATTATTATAATAATAATTTATTATTTATTTGTCCAACGTGGGGCTTGAAGCCATAACCCTGAGATTAAGAGCCTCATGACCTACCAACATCACATGGTCAAAGGGCTAGGAAGTGTTGCACTTGACTGCTTATGTTACATCTCACATAAACTATAGCATTAATGATGTCATGCTACAAAGGCTGTGCTCTCTTCTTCCTAAAACAAAGCATTTGTAAACCTTCTTGATGTCAATGGTGGGTTAAGGTGAGATTTCAAAATGTCT
The DNA here is from genome assembly GCA_034641385.1 of Darevskia mixta. Taxonomy (NCBI): domain Eukaryota; kingdom Metazoa; phylum Chordata; class Lepidosauria; order Squamata; family Lacertidae; genus Darevskia; species Darevskia mixta. Next base: position 8,415,784 of record JAWWNH010000013.1, read on the forward strand.
TAGAAATGCAATACTAAAAAGGAGAAGCATTTTCAGGGTTTCCCCTCCTCAAATAACAAAATCTTAAATAACTCACGGAAATTCCTGTGCAGATTACCAATTAAAGCTAATTAGAATCGTTTTACCATGTGTAGTGTATCTCTGCACAGCCTCCCTGCTTAAAACACACACATGCACACCAGCATTTTGAAAACCCTATTTGTGACCTGTGATTAATGCAGAGTTTAAAAATACTTACTGTGAAATCTATGTGGGTGTACGGGGAACATAGCAGGAAGGAGGTCAAACGGAAGAGAGCAGGAAAATAAGTGATTCATTGCCAAGCTGATGAGGGTTGTATATCAGAAAATGAATGTGTCTTTGACAGTCCCTTTAGAGAGCCCACAAACATTTTGTATTCACAGCAAACTCCATTTCATATTTTCCTCCTGTGACATAATTCTGTTTAAACTGGGTTGCACTAATAGCCTCCCAAAAGCCAGCTAACTTGCTGAGCAATAACATTTGACACATATTTATTAGCCAAAGGTGGGAAGGAGGGAGTTCGGCTCCAATGTTTCAAACGGAACCCAGTTGGTGTGTTTACTTGTCATTTCAGCAGTTTTGGTGTCAACTGAATCTATTTGAATGTATAATTTCAGCTTCAAGGTTTGGTTTAGAACTTGTCAAAGTGTACGGAGAAAGCACCCTGTCAGCAGCTAAGGACAGGGGTGTGTGACACACACAAGCGGTAAAACTGGCTTCACTTTAATTCTATCAATCCTTGGTCCATAAGTGGCAGAGATTTTCCACACAAGCAGTCATAGGCAAGCCAGACCGGATACATACCTTGCGCTTTGATTTGTTTGTTCTGAATTTATGCAAAGAGATTTATTTCTCATGTTTCTTTTCTGGAGACCTGGCATTCTGGTTCTTTTATAGAGCCATGAGGCTATAGCAGGGCCATATAGGAAGCTGTCTTATACCTATCTGCTATAAAGCACATAAGAAGCAGTGCTGTACCAGGTTACTACCTTATTCTTTATAATACCCAGTAGGTCACTATGGATCCAGGAATTAGAAGGGACTCAGGCATACAGCCTAACCCTTCCCTGCCCCCATGAGGAGTGGGTGGCGCTGTGGTCTAAACCACTGAGCCTCTTGGGCTTGCTGATCAGAAGGTCGGTGGTTTGAATTCGCATGATGGGTGAGCTCCTGTTGCTCTATCCCACCTTCTGCCAACCTAGCAGTTCGAAACCATGCCAGTGCAAGTAGATAAATAGGTACCACTGTGGTGGGAAGGTAAACGGTGTTTCTGTCATGGTGTTCCATTGCTCCAGAAGCAGTTTAGTCATGCTGGTCATATGAGCCAGAAAGCTCCCTTGGCCTGAAAGTGAGATGAGCGCCGCAACCCCATAGTCACCTTTGACTGGACTTAACCATCCAGGGTCCTTTACCTTTTTTACCTTTTACTCAAACCCCCCCCCCCAAAAAAAAATTGCAACACTTATGTGGTTTATAACCACAAACCAGCATCTTGTTCAGATCAGAGGTGGAAAGTTTGAAACTGACTTCTGCCATTGCAGTAAGAGAACACCAATGATGCTATAGCCCACACTCTATGTAAAACAAAATAAAATCTATAGGGAGCTGCACATTTTCTCTCTCTTCAGCATACTTTGAGACAGAGCCAGAGTGTGCCACTGAATGATCTATACCCAGCTGGGCTGAAGCAGAATTTAATAACCCATTTACAGATCTGATCAGCTTCAATGGGGGATTATTTGTATATGCATCCTTGCCACAGTACATCACGTTCAGTCAGAGTCACAAGTTTCTATTTCCACTTTATGCGCTATTTTTGCTTGCTGGATTCCGGGCTGCCCTCCAGGTAATCTAGGGGATGTCACTGATGGGGATGAGGGATTGTTTTTTTATTCAGTTCACATTTATAGGTGAACCTACTTGTTTCTTACATTCTGCAACACCTTGAGAACCAAAACACAGCCATCCTTTGAAATTTGCACTTCTCTGAATTTCGCAGTGCAGTTACCCAGCAAAGGAATGCGTACCCAAAATACATATGCTAGGGTAGTAAAATTGGCATAAAAGTGCAGATATTTGTGAAATAAAAGGGAAAAGGGCTTTGAAAAAAATGTGTATACTAAAGGAAAATTGCATACAAGGATGTGTACACGACAATAAGTTTGCACTAAAATGATGCTGAGTTTTCATGAGGATTTAAGATTCTCAAACTGATGTAGAAATATGGATAACTGAACTGAAGAATGGAAAAATGAGAAATGGAGAGAACCAAGACTGACAGACCCAGCCATCCCTAGCTCTTACATGTAAACATGTGCTCTCTCCCTCTCAAAGCAGAAAAGAAAAGTTATAGCCTACTATCTTCTCATTGCAAGGTTTTTTTTAAAACAAAAACAAACATAGTAGAAGCATTCAAAAATGGAAAAAAGAGAAACTGAGAGAAGCCAGATTTGCCCATCCTCTAGTTATTGATAGATACTACCAGGTCTGTAGCCCCTGTGATCCTAACATTTCAAAGTGTTTCATGCTGCCAAAGGGATAGCTATTGTAGGCAATGGAAAAACCCAGCATGCAATAGAGTTAATAGCAAAGATAAATAAACTATAACAACAAAATAATTGAGTTTCAGCTCATGGACCCCGATGAGGAGCAGCAGGAAAGATGCAACCTATTTCAGCATAGACAAACACATCCTTCTCTAGTACACAGACAAACCAACTTGACATAAGAATCAGATGAGAAAACAGCAATGACAAGTGTTCTGCAGCCACCACAGCAAGAGCCAACCGAACTGGCCAAAAGAGAAACAGGTTTTCTACTCACTTTATGAGATTAACATCCCAGATCAGAATGCATGCAGTCAGCCAACCAACCACAGCACAACATGCACACATGTTCATTAATACTGTAAACTCTGGGAGAATATCCAGTAATGGCAGCTGAAGCAGACCTGGAATATTTTACATAGCCACCACTCTCTCTGTTTTTGCTTGAGCATAGCAAATATGTCATCGGTCAGGCATGGATTAGGTTTCTAGGCTTCGTTCCCGCATTCCCCATCTTAATTGTACTAGCGATTCTGGAAAGCCATGTCCAAAACAAAATACTATTGTAACAAATTGTCACGGCCTTAAAGTGAATTGTTATAGATTTTATTCCGGGTGTAGTTTTTAAACGAGACCATTCATCAATACTACACATCTATCTTTTGTTTTGTACTGGACAAATCAAATATATTGGAAAGTTAAAGCTATTGAACATATATTAGTGCTGAGCCAAAATCTCCACCATGTTTTCATTGATGGGTATATGAAAGTTGGGTTAGGGGCAAAACTCATGAAAACTGTTCTGAGGTCAGCCTGATGACCACCAGCTGAATACTGCCATTTTCCTTTGCCACCCACCCCATAACACTGACACTATATGATAACAGGGATTTTTTGGGGGTGGGGATGCAGCTCCCATCCTACAAATTTAGCCCTTGCACAGGAAAATAAATTGAAGTGGCACCCTACTCTCATGGTCTGTGAATAGGGCTGCATAAGTGGGAGGGCCATTTTCACTCAGCAGAAATATACATATAATTATATTGCACATGCTTCACATTTCAGAAGATGGCAGAGTTAAAAGGAGAGGGTCAACTCTATATTAAAGACTTAATTGGAATTTATTTGATCCTCAAATTAGAATAGTAAAGTACTTTTTACAAGCACAGAAAGCTCAAATTATTTCTTTCTTACTGTGTTCACAAAGAAGTTCACCATGGTGTGTGTGTTTTTTAAAAAAAGAAAAATGCCAATAGTACATTTCCCTGCTTCTGATAAAAAAAGAAAAATGATAGAAACCTGTTTAGATGGAGTCAGTGGATCCCATTAAATTAATTTAGCCCAAGGACCTGCAGCTTAATGGATATAATGGCCAGAGACTTGTGGCTTGGGTGTTCTATCTGTGTTTTGGTTTGTGTAATATTAAATCTTCCTGAAGAGTATGGATTTTACAATTTAACCAAATTACTTCGTACCACAGAATATTTAATGGCTATGAGTAGGTCAGATAGAATGTTACGTTCAGTTTCTGCACTAATAATAGCCAGTGCTATTATTAGTCATAGAAAGCACAGCCCATGAAAGCATTGGTTGCCTCAAGTGTATCTGTTGTGGCATTTCATGGTCCAGATTCATAGATAAAGAACTATGTTTCTGCTCCATAGACTACTTGTTTTGAATTACATTGGCCTTATGCACTGCATCTATTTGCCTATTTTTATACAGAGCAGATATTTCTGTGGCGTTTGTTATCGAGGATCACATCCCCACCCCCAAAAAATCTATATAGAAGACATCTGAGGTGGGCGGTGTTTGTGGGCATACTTCCTACCTCCCAGAGGCGGCCTGTTCCATTTCGCCACCTGAGGCAGATCACCTGAGGCAGATCAGGAAGGTACCACTTTCTGGGGTCGTGTGGCTGTGGTGGTGGCAGCCCCATGGGATTCTGCTGCCTGAGGCAGTCGCTTCAGCCCACCTCATGGGTGGGTTCGCCATACTGCCTCCTGCCAAGAAGACATGCAAGGGAAAGAAGGCTTCTGCAGTTGCTGGTGGGGAGAGGGACCAGAGTTCCACTGTCAAACATCAGCTTAATCCTGTATGCTTTGCATAGGTGAGAGGTGGGAGGATGCTTCTATAACTGTTGCTTGGTAGATTGGGCAGAACCTGCACTCTTCCTATTCATATTTCCTGAAGGGATTTTTTTTTGGGGGGGGGTTCCTTCCTGTTGGGAAATGTGCATGTATCAACTGCATTTTGCACATTCACCAACCATATTCCCCTATCGTCTTTAGAGAATGTGTAAACCTCAACTGAATTTTGCACATTTGCCAGCCATTGTTCAGAATCTGCAGCAGGCCTCATTGAATACTTTGCCTACGAAATATATGCTTTCTTCGGTCAGTATACATAGTCTCCAAGAAACATGCCCCTTTTTCGATCTCAAGTTCAGAAGTATGCAATCTGGACCCCCTGGGCTGCTCACTGCACCATTCCTTAGACAATCTCATCGAACCTCTGCAGGAATCCATATAACCTTGAAGCACCTCCACAGGAAATACTTTGCTACAATGGGCCCTGGATCCTTCCTGTCGAATCTCCTTGCACCTGCAACTCAGAGCAGTATCTCATCCCCCCATTACCCCTCTGTAGTTTCCTGTTGGCATAAAATTATGGATGTTAAAAAAGGAAGTCTTTCTTAAGGGGCTGTCCTTTTTATATATATATAAGCCTGTCTCATATTATTTTCCAAGTACCCTTTCATTCTGAATTTCACTGTTAATTAAGTTGCTAACAACTACAGTAAAATTAAAGAAAAATAGTAAGAACTTTTCTAGTGGCTTCATCATAATGTCACAGCCTGAGCTACTTCGAACTCTTGCTCCCTACTTTGTCAGCCTTCTGGGTGATGACCGTTTAAAACTTTCTACTAGAAAATAACAGACACTCCAAAAGTCTTTGAAAGAAAGCTACTTGAAAGAGTATTACTTGAAGGTATTCAGCTGGGTTTGTTTCACGTGGCCCATATAATGACAACTAGTGTATGAGAGGTTCTTGGTTTTCTTAACAGCCACAGCATCAAAGATCCCTGTCCTACGAATTTCTCAGATGACAGACTAGGGATGAATCCTGTAAGGCTCATTGGACTCTATAGCACTTATTTCTGAGTTGATGTGTATCAATTTGCATTGCAGAAATGTATAAAAGATGGTGATGGTCTTACTATATATTTGGGAAAGTGGCCTGTCTGTCCATCTATTGTCTATGGGTTCAGTTGTGTCTTAGCATATCATTGCCCAATTTGGTGTGACAGTTCCTGAGATAAAACAGCCAGTTTTCATCTGTGCTTGGACATCATCAGGTGCCATTTTGACTCAAGATGGAAGACTGGACTATTCCAAATTCTGCCAATTTGGATGCCTGTGAAGATATTGGCATCCAGTTTGACATGATGTCAGCCAGTTTTGTGTTAGAGCTCCAAACTGCACCAATTTGGACACCCCTGAATATCATTGCCCAGTTTTGCATAATGGAGAAGAAGGTTTTGGCCTACATTGGATGCCATTTTGAATCAAGACGTCAGACTGCTGTTCCAAACTGCACTGATTTTAACCATATTTGGCAGGAAAGTAACTGGGCTGAATTGGGCCAATCTGAGCAGATGCAGACTCCAACCAAATTGGGCCAAAACTGCCACATCGCTGCACACACTGTGCTTGGGTTATGCATGCCTGTTGTCAGCAGGGGAAGAAATATACACAACTGAGAAGGACTGAAAGTTCCACTGCAATCCTGCTGGCTGCAGGGGTCTGTTTTGCCAGCAAGTTACTGCACTGGGAAAAGCAGACTTCAGCAAGACTGAATATGGGGTGGTCGAGACTACAGAGGTCCCATGGTTGGAAGAGGAGATGTAGCCCTAGGACCGGTGGAGAAGAGAGGAGGTTGAAGGAACCAGCTACCACCCCGGTGTTGGGTCAGAGGCTGGTCAATCTTTCACCATCATCTCATTTGAAGGCAGCCCAGTACCGGGAAGTTTTAAATGTTTGACATTTTATTCTGTTTTTATATGTGTTGTAAGCCGCCCAGAGCGGCTGGGGCAACCCAGTCAGATGGGTGGGGTAGAAACAATAAGGTTGTTGTTGTTGTTGTTGTTGTTGTTGTTGTTGTTGTTGTGAATTATGGTCCACATGGTGATGATGACAACTGAGGCAGAAGTTTGTTTGTGTGGGCAGAGGGGGGCAGAGTGTGAGGTGTGTGCAGCTCAGGTGGCGGCTATCCCACAATGCAGTCACCGTTCGGTAAGTGGCAGCTATGAAGTGGAATAGGTGGCAACATCAGTGGTGCTGGTGGCAAGGATGGCTGGGGCCTGAACCACATCTAGCCGGGGGACATGTTAGGGACAACAATGCAGGAGGAGGTGACAGTAGAAAGGAGAGAGCAAGTAGGTGTGGTACAGTCTTCCAAAGCAACTACTCTATTCCAAACTTAAAAGTGAAAAGCGTAATGCTGGTGGTCAACAAAAGAGGTTTAAAGACTGTCTCAAGGCAAATCTTAAAAAATGTAGTATAAACACCAACAATTGGGAAACACTGGCCTGCGAGCGCTCCAATTGGAGAACAGCCTTTACCAAAGGTATCACGGGCTTTGAAGACCCTCGAACTCAGGACACAAGGGAGAAACGTGCTAAGAGGAAGGCAGGCTTGGCAAATCCACACCGTAATGAACTCCCACCTCCCTCCTCCCTTCCAATGTCCCCACCGTGGAAGGATGTGTGGTTCCAGAATTGGGCTCCACAGTCACTTACGGACTCATTGTTAAAACCGTGTTTATGGAAGACAATCTTACTCGGCTACGAGTGATCGCCAAAGAAAAAGAAGGACAGATAAGAACATGAGGAGAGCTTGCTGGGTCATACCAAAGACCCATCTAGACCAGAACTCTATTCCAACAGGGCAAGCAGAACGTAGTCATTGTGGCTAGCAGCCATCAATAGCACTTAACCTTCATGAAGTTGTCCAATTCTCTTTTAAGCCATACATTTTGATGTCACATACTCCTTCAAGGCAGCACAGAGCACCTCATTATGCCACGAAGTGTTAGCCACACCTACATCCACCTAGTCAACATCCAAGGATTGCATAGATCAGCTAGGATGGGTATGGGTCGAGAGAGCATGCAGTAGGGCACAGAGGGAGGGGTTGGCAAATGTTTGCCTTTGCTTTCAGCAGATAATATGCCCACGCCACTACATTTTAAACTGTGTTCTACAAGTACAAGAAATGTTTTCTAAAAGGGTAGCTCGGTGGTAGAGCCTTTGTGATGCCTACAGCTACTCCCATGGCCAATTGCCAGCATCTCTAGGTAGGGTTGGGAAAAACTCCCATCCAAAATGCTGGAAACCTGATGCCAGCTTAGACATTACTACATAGAACAGTGGACAGATTCAGTATATGGCAACTTCTTATGCATCACTTTTGAACATTTTTTCAGGCCATAAAAAAACACAAAAACATTTGTAAACATATTTTCCACAACTCAAAAGTGTGAGAAACCCCAACCCACTGAACTGAGCTGAGCTGAGCCATACTAATCTTATTTCATTGCTTTCAACGGGACAATGGATTGGTGATGCTATTAGGTTCATTCAAGCACAATAACCTCTTGTCATAAATCGGAAAAAGGGAGGTAAAATACTTTTTGAGCCAACAAGTTCAGAAGAAACAAATATCCACATTACTGGTGGATTTGTTACAATCTATAAATGGCTTTTTGGGGATCAGCTTTCCTATTATCCTATTGAATAGCCTGTGGAAAAATCAAAGCAACCGGATCCAGAATTTCATCATCTAGTTTTGTTAAAGACAGATGGGTGGAAAGCTCCTTTGGATGCATTATTCTCTGCCAGCCAGCCAGCAACTGTTGGCTGCTCATGCACTCGGTGCAGTAATCTGTCCATCTGTTGGTCCATCCATGCATCCAAGTTCACCCTGTTGCAACAGAGTGCCAGGCTGTGCGCTGACACAATGGGAAGGTGCTCACTAGGGACTCACAGAGCCCTTTCAAAGCTCAAGGGGAATGGTGTGTTCTTGAGATGTGCAGTGGCGGAGGCAGGGGCACTGGGACAAAATCAAAGGCCAAAATAATTGCTTTAGTTCAGATTGCAGTTCAGTCTATTGCTGTGATCACGATTCACATTGGGTCCCTGTGCCTGATATTTGTGTTGTAAGAATAGCTGTCCTTTGCACCACTGGAAGTTCTGACATTGAAAATAGCAGGCCTGAGTGGTGTCTGGTCCCGAACCGGACTTCAGCAGAGATTATCTTTCAGGAGGAATCTGAAAACATTATTGGTTACCCAGGCATTTGATGACTGAAGAATACTGTTCCTGGCACCTCTGAGATCACGAGATGATGTTTCTCATCATACCGTTTTTTAAAGAATGTTTTTAACTGTAGCTCTTTTAAAAAAACATTTTAACTGTTTTAGAATGCTTTTGTTTTGTTCTAAATCGTAGGTGTGTTTGCCACCTCCCTGAGCTCCTTCGGCAGGAAGGTCGGGATATAAACTCAATAAATAAATGAAGTCTAGCACAATATGTTGTTATGATTTAGTTGAGATGGAATGGGGAGAAAACCACAACTGGCAAGGAATCAAGTTTTATTTTGATCTAATATTATAGTGGTGGGAAGAAAATGGTGCTGATTCCAGTGCTAGATGAGAACCAGCAGGAGAAGTCCCATCTGACTGCAGTCACCATCAACTATGAAGCAGGAGTGGTGCCCTGATCCAGCCTCCACCTGTGGGATCTTTGGCTACTCTGGCTACACCTTCCCACTGAACAAAGAAAAAGTAATGTGGATCATAATGGGGATTGTGACTGATGCTCTTCTGTATAAAAACATTCTAGCGCAGAAGAGTTCAGTATTAGACTTCTCCCCAATATGTTTATTTTGGGCTTGCAGGGCTATTCCACCCTTGCATTCAATTATGCAAATCCTCACCTGCCATCAAGTGATAAGAGTCCAGCAATACTTTTATCACCTCATCACATCTTCTACCTGTGTGAACTGGGCCACAGTTTGTGGTATGCACATTTTGAGCTGCAAAGGGTGGTTCCTTGGGTTCCTTTTTGGCACTTTTTAAATTTTAAAAAATAGCAGCAATCAAACAATAATAATATACATACGCATATTCAGTAGTCATCCACCTGACAATGTCTATACTACTTTATTATATTGAGAGATGGGAGGAAACTTCAGCAAGAAGACCTAGTTTCCAGTCCAACCTTCCATCTTGACCTCTGATAGACCTGGTTTTCAGAATGCTGAATGAAAGAAGCATACATTAATGCCAGCCCGGGGCTGACAGCAATCATCACCCATCCATCTCCTGAGCATAACTGTGAAGAGCAGTATTTTCATTTTATTTTAGCTGTTCAGCTGCCTTCCCAGCCTGTTCTGTGTCTGCTCACAAAATTTCACTAGCATGTGCATCATAGTTGCATCTTCTTCTTTTACATCTCCCGCAATGGAACAAAGATCTGCTTTTGTAATTCGACTGCAGTGGCTATTACAGTATATTCTATAGGGGAAATGAAAAACAATCAGGAAAATTTACATAACTTTAGGATATTTGGGAATTAAAGTTTCAGATCTGATAATGGAGCCTTGCAGATTTCACAGAGGCCTTAGGGATGCAATAGCTAATTAGGCCATATAGCATCTCACAACTTGGGTATATAAATGATTACAGCATCGACGCCAGTTTAATACAACCTACAAAGTTTATGAGAGGGGAATGCAAACCCTGTTCAGTGCTAGGGCAATATGTGAGGGGTTCATAGGTGTATGAGGGGAGGTCTCAGAAGTGGGTGAGTCAAAAGATGAGAGAGTCCATTGACCTTTGCTTTCTCCATAACCCATTCAGAATTTCCTGGTAGCGTGTATGAATAGCAAAATTAATACATGATTTTATATGGGAAAGGGGTTGGGAAACAAAATGAAAGCAGCAATACGGTCATGGAAGGAGTGTGAATTAGGAATCCCAGATTTCAAGTAGCATTAATATTACTGTGGAAATATTACTGTGGTTAGTATAATGGACTAGAGATTAATATAGGCACTCCAAACCTGTGAATGATTTTTATAGTCACAATTAATATTAAAAGCGTCATGTGGATGTGTCAAAAAATTGGAAGAACTCTAAAAGATGCTTAACTGTTTGCAATAGATATCTGCAAATATTGACCCCAGATAGGAGATGAAATGTATAACTTAGATGGACCTTTATGAAACTTCCCGATTTGGGGGGATGAGGGAATGACCTGCTGTCAGGATTGGAATCAAAGAAAAACCTTTGAACAAATGGTGGAAGAATTACGTCCTTATCAGACTTCTTTTCAGTTCCTTCAGACTCAGTCCTATTTAAGTAAGGTCAGGAAAGGTTAAGAACTGAACAGAGAAAACACAACTTTTGAAAATAATTTTAAGAAAAACATGGGGTGGGAAATCAACATTTCTTAAATATTGTTATGAAAGAGAACTGTCAAGGAAAACGTTACAGAGAATAATGTAACAAAGCATACCCTTCAAGTGTACCTATTTTCCAGGACCAGTCCTGGAATTAAGAAAGTCTTCTTGGCTTCTGATTTGATCCTGGAATGTCCCTATTTTCCCCGCCACCGAGCTTGGGGAAGAGGATGAGCCAGCACTTGTCCTGAACAGTGAGGACGACCGTGGCGGCTGTGAGGAAGCATCCCGTCACCTCTCCATAGCCTCTCCCTGGCGGCTGCTGCTGCTGACCTCCTCCCTTGGGCAGTTCATGGCGGCTGCTGGACAGCGGGTGAGGAGGGAGAGAGGCTGCCACTGCCGAGGCCCAGCCTTGGATGACCTGCCAGCTCTGAGACAGGCAGGGGCATGGCTTCTCTGGGTGGGAAGAAAGAGGATGTAGAGTGAAGTGTAAGGAGTATTGGGTGTGTGTGTGTGTGCTTTGTGCATCCACATCTAATCTTGCCCGTTTCTAAACTTTTTTTTATTGGTATGTTTTCCCTTTTGTAAATATACCAAAGAATAAAATAAAATAAAATTGGGATTAAGGGGTTTTCTCCTGTGTCCTGTTGGTCCAGTGGTGGTGGCCCTTCTTATGAATGAAAATGCTCTGTGGGTGGGAAAACGACAAAAAAAATGGGGGGGGGGCAAGGAGGGTCAGTTGGTTGTGGAGTGAAAACTCTTCCTATTTTCATCTGAGGAATTTTTGAGGGTATGATAAAGATAACCACCAATGAAAGGTTGTATCTAATATTGTGCAAGTTGACTTGAACCTGGTCCTGAGAATCGTTACTAGTCTGATCAAATCTCTTTTGCTTTCTCTCAAAACTCCTCAGATGTTTTGCCCAAGGAGAAAACTAAGAACTACAAATTCACAGAGGATTTTTTCTGAACGTACATTATTTATTTTGTGACTAGTAGCAGTGGCAGCAATCTATGGATAGGAAGTTGTGTGCCCACAGAGTAGTCAAGCGACTGCCATGGACCCTCTCAGATGTATGAGAATCTTGGAAAGTAGAGAGGGAGTTTTCAGAATCTATGGACTTAGGAAAATGAAAAATACTTTGCAGAAGTCTAAATTGTGGTGAGTTAATGATTGATCTATAGATGGAGATGATGTTAGATTAAGAAATATGCAACAAGGAGGACACTGACAGCTGAATCAATGGATGTTACAAAATGAAAGTCAAGTGTCTGCCACAGCTTTCCTTATTAATAAAGACAATTTCATGGTGCGTTCTGCAATGTGCCTTGCACAAAACTAGTTTTTCTTTTAATCAGCGGGAGTTCTTTGGTTTAGACTAAAATGTGAAAAGTGAACGGATGGCTTCAGAATGAAGAAATTTATTGGGGACATTTAATTAGTGTAAAGGGATTTTTCCTGATTCAAGATAAATCCAGACAGCATAAAATGGCTAACTCTCATCAGGGCTAGGTGCATTCAGGGATTTAGAGAGCTTTGTCTCTATTATTGTAGGCTTATCCCGAATTTAGTTGATCTTGCAGAGGCCATTCACGGACTCAATTTGAAAATCTCATCATTTGTTTGGAGAGTGTAATATATAGCATGAATTCTCCACCAAAATCAAGCTTCATTGAGTAGACAGTTCTCCAACCCTGCTGCACTAACCCCATGCTGGCAGCTTCTGGTGATGTGAGACAAGAGGTAGAATGCCTCTCTCCTACTAAATGATATATCTTTATAAGCCAGGAATGTGAATTGTTATAGCTCTATTCAGGCATTCTAAAATTGAAGCTATGGAGGTGGAGCAGGGATATGTTTCTTCCTGACTTTCCCACAAGGATCAGGATGATCTGATGGGGCATTGCTCCCCACAAACAGGAACCCATTCTGATGGTTGCATGGTGGTAGTGGTTGTAACAGCATTCAGCTGAACGTGTTGACAAATCCCTAAGAGAGCTTCCTGCTCAATATGGGAAGGTTGGTAATGTATATGATGCAGGGGATGAATGAGACCCCATGCCCCGTCTATAGATGCAATTCAAGAATGTCTGTGCATCTGAGGCATTTAGATAAGGGAATGTCAATACAGTATCCACACTCTTGGTGACCAAGTCTAGGGTCTGGACAAGTCAATCTTTTTGAAACTTCCCCAACCCAAGTTCACCCATTTACCAGCTTCTGGCCAAGTACTGACATGACAGTGGAACCTTTTGTGCATAATTGCTTTGTCCTCTTCCATAATAAGTGGACCCCTGGCCATTTAGGGTTCCCATTCAAATGAAGGAGGCCTAAATGGATATGTTTGTACCTGTTGCAAGTTCCAACTATCTACGGATAATCTACGTGGGCAAAAACAGGTCACCTGACATTATTTTTATGTTAGGGGATTGGCAATTGGGTCGCTCCCATCAGTCACCTAAAGATTAGGCCTGCCTGTCAGATCTAGTTCCCCACTCCTGCTGTACGTGTACTTCTGCTTCCAAAATGCAAAAAACATTACAGGCAACGAATTACTACTTCTTATATTCTTAAAAATAAATTATGATATGAGAAAAAATTGAATAACCATTATGCGAAAGCAATATGCTTAAGAGCAAAAAGATTTGATGTTAGAATTTGTTAGAATGCTGCTTGTAAGATATGCAAGAGATGTTTCATTGCCCTCCCCATCATTTATTGAACTTTTAAAATTACCTTTACCATCTGGGTGACAGCAAGTGCAAAATCAATAAGGGCAGGAGGCCGCTGCAGCTCTGCCTTGGTCAGATACAGATTTCTGAGCAATATATAAACTGAACTATGCACTTGAAAGAAGTTGTGTGTTGGCTCACACTCATTCTGGAAATTCTTATTGTTCATTCTGTGTCTGTTGTCGCGACAGAAATCTAGAAGCCTCATGGTTTGTTTGTTTTTAGAATGGTACATTTGGATGTTACCTATTGAATGCCCTGTGCCCCTTGCCTTATTTAAAACATTTCTTTTACAATGCTCAGAACCAGGAATCGCCCTGATGACTGCCATTGGAACATGGGCTGGTGGCACACTGTCAAACTTTTGCTCTAGTAAGTGAGCAAATCACTGTTCTAAGTTTCAGCAAAGATTGATACTAGCACAAACTCCTCACCTCTCAGCAACCAGCACCAATACTTGGCATTGAGAAGACAGGTATGCAGCAACATCCTGTCCTGGGTCATTCTGCTGATGAGCTACACTATAAAAGTTTGTTGTTCCCCAAGACTGTAGTTTTCCCCCCACACTATAAAAGGGGTGACTCTGCTGCTACTGCTCAAGAAGTGTCATGGAAATTCTACTTAATATTGATCCAGAGCAGATTCCAATGTATAGTTAGCAGAGTAAAAACTTAAAACACATTGCAGGATTCCCAAAAAATAGACCAGAGGCAATTAATATTTCATCCAGCAGAGCTTTACTGCTACTGAAGGCAAATGAGCATAATGGTCACAAATCAAATATATTCAGGATCAGCACTGTTCATAAGAAATCCAGTTGCAGCAGACTTAATTTAAACTTACAATAACTTACAATAAGTTTAAGCCTTAACAATATACGTATACTGTACAGAAAACCACACCAGAAGGAAAAGAGATAGAAAGAGAAAGTGAAACCCAGGCTCCTTCTGGCCCTACTTTTATAGTCAGCAAGACCTTGACAGAAGAGATAACTGAACCAGTTTAAGCCAGCTGTACGCAGCCTCTCTGAAGGAATAACCCAAACATCATGAACCTTCTGCTTGTTTCTTTCACACAGAGAAGCTTCCAGAACCCTCTTGAATTAAGTAGAATAGGAAAGATCTCTACACATCAGATCAATACTTTCTCCACAAGAAGTGCCACATGAGTTTGGGAGGGCTACAGTGTATTTCCCTAAATGGTCAAATGCTGAAGAGATACTGAACAGCAGAATTCCCAAACAATTCTCTGTTTTTAACCGCTGTTTCACTTATGTGGCTCTGTTGAGCAAGGTGGCATATGGGGTGGTGGAAGGGACTGTGATGGCCTCAGCATGGCATCCTGGTGGTTGTCAACACTAGCCCTGGGCCTTCTCGGCCAGCATGACTACACAAGGCTCTAGTTTGGAACCTTGAATTGGAATGGTTTGAATGAACCTATCTCTATATACAGGATCCTAATTAAGTTTCAGCTCCATAAACCAGTGTTGTGCTTTTCATTGCTATAAATAAAAGAGCCCCTTAGGGCTGGGCTACCTACGTTGTACCACAGTTGGCTTCCCTCCCACACTATTATTCTGCTGTGCCACTTCCCTTCTGTGAATTTAAAGCCAAACATCTAAACAAAGCTGTTATAGCCAATGTGATGCATGATTAGATTTCAAATTGTTCTTTGTTCTTGCAAATACAGTAAAGTGAGGGCTCAAATGGCCCAGCCTTTCTAATAACCTTACGTGATAACAGCAAGTTGCAAAATTGCCTTGTCATGCCTCTGATGGAGAGAGCAAGGAGCATTTAGTGTGTGGTGGCACTAGGACAAAAGGACATCTGCATACCAAGTTTTAATAAATTTATGGTCGATACCCTGAATTGTGAAGCAGCCCTTAACAACAATTTATATTCAGCACATGATCTTAACTGAGGGGGGAAAGGTTCTTTTGAAACCACTGGATATTATTTAATGCGGCAACAATTCAGATCCATGAAAAACCTCACTAATGAGAAATAAGAAACTAAGCAGACCATGGAACTGGAAGAATTCTGATTTATGACTCAGGAGTAACAGGTCAGTAGCCATTGCTCTGAAAATAGGTGGAAACAAGAGGGCCCATCAGTTTGAATTTCATTACCATAGATCCTGGGAGACAATATTGGTAAAAATAAATGAATAGGGAAGGGCCGTAATTCAGTGGAGGAGCATCTCTTTTGCACACAGATGTCAATTCAATCCATGACATCTCCAGAAAGGAATGAGAGAGACCCTTTTCTGAAATCCTGGACACATGTTTTATTTGTTTGTTTGTTAAATTTCTATACTGCCCTTCATCCGAAGCTCACAATATAAAAACACAAAATACACAACATCATAACAAACAAAAATCACCCCGAACTCCCAGTTTAAAAGGCAATGTAGACAACATTGAGTTTGATGAATCAATAATCTGACTCAGTATAACGCAGCTTCCTATGTTCCTTTTCTAAAATCTGAGACTAATAATGATTGTGAGAATGAAGAAAGTGCTATAACTCAGATGCAGAACACATGCTTTACATCTACAAGATGCCAGCCCGAATATCTGATATCTCCTGGTAAGGCTGAGAAATACCCCAGTCTGAAAACCTCCATAGCCAATGGTAGCCAATGCAGACCAAGTATAGTCAATGTGGTGCCCTACACTATTTGCTGGACTGCAATTCCCATCATTCCCAGTCATCATGGCCAAGGATCAGGCCTGATGGGGTTTGTAGTACGAAATATCTGCAGATCACCAGGTTGGGGAAGGCTAGTGTAGGCAATAATGAGCTGGATGGAGCAATGGACATTAGCAGAAGACATCTTCCTCTGCCCCTGTCACAGGAAGAAATAGAAACAGACAAATCCTGGGGGAAAGAAGGCAATCGTCACTGTTTGTGAATAAAAGCAGAACTGCTGGGTCGGTTATTGTGGCTGAAGATTGTTTTCAGCAATGACAAATCTGAATCAACCACAGGTGGTGCTCATTCAGCTCAGTCTTGCTTATTTGTAACCTTTTGATTCATATACATTTGATTCCTATATATGCTTTTCTATTCACAAGGTGGTGCTGTGGTCTAAAACACTGAGCCTCTTCGGCTTGCTGATCAGAAGGTCAGCAGTTCAAATCCACATGACGGGGTGAGCTCCCGTTTCCGTGTCCAAGCTTCTGCCAACCTAGCAGTTTGAAAGAATGCCAGTGCAAGTAGATAAATAGACACTGGTGTGGTGGGAAGGTAAACAGCATTTCCGTGTGCTCTGGCTTCTATCATGGTGTTCTGTTGCCCCAGAAGTGGTTCAGTCATGCTGGCCACATAGAAAGCTGTCTGTGGACAAACGCCGGCTCCCTCGACCTGAAGCGAGATGAGCGCCACACCCCATAGTCACCTTTGACTGGACTCAACCATCATGGGGTCATTAACCTTTTTACGTTACACATAACAGTGCTATTATTTTAATTCTTTTGCTATGATATTTTTATTGTTTTGCTATTATTTATGCATTTATTTTTTAAAAATTTATATCACCCTCCAATAAAAGAAAAATATTTAAATGATTCAAAATACAACAATGACAATCATTTACAGTGGTACCTCGGTTTACGAACTTAATCCATTCCAGAAGTCCGTTCTTAAACCGAAACTGTTCTTAAACTGAGGTGCGCTTTCCCTAATGTGGTCTCCCGCCGCCGGTGCCCTTCCACCGTTCGGCTTCCGTTTACCGAGGTAAAGTTCGCAAACCGGGACACTACTTCCGGTTTTGCGGAGTTCATAAACTGAATAGTTCGTAAACAGGGCTGTTCTTAATCCGAGGTACCACTGTATATTACTGTTTCCGTTCTCTGTATTTTAAGTCTATCGTGTCATGTATCTGAAGAAGTGTGCATGCACACGAAAGCTCATACCAATAACAAACTTAGTTGGTCTCTAAGGTGCTACTGGAAGGATTTTTTTTTATATTTTGTTTCGATGTCATGTATGTATGTGATGTTAATGGTTATTGTGTTACCATGCTGCAAGCCACCCTGTGGCCTTTTGATGGTGGGTGGAATGCATTTATTAAGTCATTCAACAAATGGTACTCACAAGCTCTTGGCTAGTGCAGTTCCCTGTCTCAAAGCATTGCCCTGACAGCCAAAATCATCTCTGGAAACAGCACCAGTGAAGCATTAGTGATGGGTAGACTCCCTACCTCTAATCCAATTTGTCTGATAATCTGAGTTCAACAAGCTGGTTCCCCCTGACCTGAGAGACCATAAAAGCCCAGTTTCTTTGCCAAAGTCTGTGCTGTCTGGAGTTGTTAGTGCGTTCACGCTGTGGTGCCCCATGCATGTGGATTGCCAGATTAGCTCTGAGGCATGTCACTTGCTTACTTTATCACAGGCACTAAATGTGTAGCCCAGCATATTGCTGTTTAAGTCATGTTGCCACACACTTCAGGATTGGCTGCCCGTTCACCTTTTCAAGTGGGTATACAGTGCTCTTCAACCTTGGGTCCCCATATCTTGTTGTACCATCATACCCATTGTCCCCAGCCAATTTTGCCAACGGTCAGATGTCCAACAACATCTAGAGACCCAAGAATATTGTGCAGAAGCAAAATATGTTGCCCCCCCCTTTTCTGCCTAAATAGAGCATTATGATGCTGAAAGGGGAAGATAGAGGAGGCTTTCATACTTTCCAGGATAAACTCAATATAATGTAATCATGTGCAGCAATTTGTTACTGCTGACAAGCATAAATTAAATAGGCTAATAATTTTCTTTGGGGCAATACCACGTATTCCTTGGGGCAATCTTTAAGGGCACATTTTAGAGTGTTATAGCCATTTATGGATAAGGGCTCATGTTCCAAATTGATTATGTTATTGAAATGTAATTTGACTTTTAACGTTAGACGTGCCACTAAGAAAAATGGAAATTTGTTCTTTGATTAATTGCTTTTATTATGCTAACTATTTGTTAATAACGTCTGTATTTCAAAAATAAATAAATAAATAAATAAATAAATTTCCTCACCAAAACAGGCACAGAATCTAGTTGTGCATTTCACTGTGCAGTCCGATCTTAATGCCTGCCTGGCTTAGTTGTACCTAACTCTGAATAAGATGGTCAAATCTGCCTGTATCTTTACCTAAATCTTTTCCCTCACCGTTAGTAGTGGGTCAGACTGCTGGCTGGGGGGGGGGGGGTTCTTTTCAGATCTTATGCAATCCCTGTTTTAAAAAAGCTAAACAGGTTGCCAGTTCATTTCCAGGCCCAGTTCAGGGGGTTCATCTTAGTATTTTAAGTTCTGAATGCTTCATGTCCCCAATACCTGAGATACCAGTTCCTTTCCTACAGACCCTCTCAGATACTAAGTTTGTTGGAAGGAGCCCCCTTGGTAGTTCCATCACCCTCAGAAGCTCATGGGGTGGTGGTGGGTGGCCCGGGAGAGGACATTCTCTGGGGCAGCCCCTAAATTGTGGAACTCCCTCCCCACAGAGGAACACCTGGCACTTTCATTAGACAGCTTTCAGTGAATGCTGAAAATGCATCTGTTCACCCTGGCTTTTAAGAAACATAGACTCATAGTTGGAAGGGACCCTGAGGACCATCTGGTCCCACCTTCTGCAATGCAGGAATATGCTGCTGTCACAGGGATCGAACCTGCAACCTTGGCATTATCAATGCCATGCTCCAATCAATTGAGCTTTGTGTAATTTCAAGTTGTTTTAAACTGTTTTTTTTTAAATATTGTGTAATATTATAATTTGATAATTAATTTTGTGCGTTTATTTATTTATTTCATAAAATTTCTACACCACCTTATTGAAAAGAACCTCAAAGCAGTTTATTTGTTGCAACCCGCCCTTGGACCTTAGGGCAAAGGGCAGGTAATAAATTGTAATAATGGGTGTGCTGTATTTATGGAAACCACTGGAGCAAGTTGTGGGAGAGAGGGGTAGCCAAATGGTGACCGCCATATGTTATTGACCACTATTTTCTTCATTCCTGACCAGTGGCCATGCTGGCTGGGGCTGATGGGAACTGGGAGACGAACAATATCTAAAAAGCGCCGCAATGACTGCACCTGGATTATCAAGTTATATAGTAACTAAGAACTTCAGTTATGTAACATGATGACTCTTCATGCCCAGTCATGCCCTGTTCTTTAAACCATGTGGGTAACAGCAGTAACCACTGAGAAGCAGGAAGGAGGCTTTAGAAACTCTGCCTGACTTGTAGTATCATAGTTTCTTTAAAACTGAATGAAATGAAATGCCTTGTCACATCCCACACGACTGATCAATCAACACCTCATCAACTGCAGGCATGGCTTTGACTTGTTATCTTTCACAGTTGTGGACAAGTTGCCTAACAGTTGGGTTTTCAATATCTTTATCTGACGGCTGTGTGGGTTATATTTAGCACAATGCAGCAATCTGAATGGGCATACTAGTCTGCGTGTATTGAGGTGATGGGGATTGTTAAGCCTTTCCCCTTAGGAAATGTTGCTGACAAAAAAAAAAAAAAAAAAAAAAACAACCATTCTTGCCAAATTGCCTTTCCCTCTCACAAACATGCAGCTACGCAAATCACATTGTTTTCTAAATTCTCTTTAATCATTTTCCTAAAACATACTAAGGTGAATTTCAGCAAGAGTGAGGGGTTAGCAAATTGTGCCCGTTGAGTCTACTAAAGCAACAACTTTCAGTCTTCTGCTGATAAGTGTGAAAGGCTGTTCTGAAGAACACAGAACTTCCAATGTACCTACATTTGGACCCACTAAACAGATTAAGTACTGTAACACAAATGTTGGATCCATTTGCCCACCCTGTCCTATAATTTCTAAGATTTGATTATACAGTGGTACCTCTGCTTAAGTACTTAATTCGTTCCGGAGGTCCGTTCTTAACCTGAAACTGTTCTTAACCTGAAGCACCACTTTAGCTAATGGGGCCTCCCGCTGCCGCTGCGCTGCCAGAACACAATTTCTGTTCTTACACTGAAGCAAAGTTCTTAACCTGAAGCATTATTTCTGGGTTAGCGGAGTTCTTAACCTGAAGCGTATGTAACCTGAAGCGTATGTAACCTGAGGTACAACTGTATATTTGTTGTCAAAACCTTTGCACCAAGTGACAACATTCTTATCATGGCAAGTTATACTAGGGTAAATAAATGGGTGCTCACAATCATCCATAGCCATTTGGTTTGGGCTCACAGAGTGCATGAAGTTACAGGACATACCTGCAAGTAGAAGTAGGGACCCTGTGGCCCTCCAGATGTTGCAATACTACTTTCCATAATCCTTGACCATTGGTCATGCTGGCCAGGGCTGATGGAAATTCAGAGCCCAACAGCAACTGGTGGTTCACAGGTTTCCACTCCTCTCCTAGAAAAATGCATAGTAGTAGTAGTAGTAATTTTATTATTTATACCCCACCCATCTGGCTGGGTTTCCCTAGCCGCTCTGGGCGGCTCCCAACAAAACACTAAAAACAGAATAAAACTTCAAACATTAAAAACTTCCCTAAACATAGATATCTCGACGTTTAGAATGTCGAAGTATGTGGTTGTCTATACTGCAGAAAAAATAGCAATACATATAATTATCCAATTACTGAGATGCATAAAAGTAGTACAGGTGAATGATGGCACTGCAGTGTTAATTGGAATCTCCAGGAGTGTTATGGGACTTTAATGACTTATTAAGAGGCAAAAAAGAGAGAGGAAAAATTGCATATAAACATATAAGTATAAAGGGGTATTTGCCTGTTTACAGGTAACTAATTTGGTAATTTAATATAGAAATAAAGGAGCTATCTGTCATAATTATTTTATACTTATATACAGGCTAATTCCCAAACTTTAATTTAACTTTTATGCTTCAATTTGTCATGTTTAGAGGAAGAACTATTCATGCAGCGATTCCATCAAGGCAGATAACAATCTGTTTAACATCCCTTCTGCAATGTCTTCCATTCCATCGCCATAGCAGGGGACGTTGTTCTGAAACAAATGGAAAAATCCTAAGGCTGCATTGCAGGGATGGTCCTTTACATATCAATAAATGCTGGTGTCTACAAAATTGTTTTACCTTCAATTGAGAAAAGCACAAAACTCATGATTTGCAGAAATAGGCTCTCTCAATAAAGCAGTTGGCATTTTTCTGAAAAACCTAATACTGTACAGTGTTTGCTTTCGTTGCTTCAATGATACATGTAGAATACTGGACTATGTACTTGACGGCTCCACACACACAAACCCTTTCCAGCTCAGAAAACTATTTCTCAAATGACACTTCAAAAACTCTCTTGCGCTGGAAGCTTGGCTGCTTGCCTCCAGATCAGCCTACAAAGACTGCTGCTGTATGGATATGTACTTGGGAATAAGTCCTGCTGAAGTCAATAAGATATACTTTTACGTGAAATGAAATGCATTTGATTGAGCTTCTAGTGCATAAGTGTGGGTGAACCCTTTTGTAAGTAAGTTTTTATAAGCTACAAGTCATTTCTTCTAGAGAGCAAATATAACTGCAAATATTGTCATGATTTTGGTCATATCCACACTTAAAAGCACTGATATTACTTTAAACAGTTATGGCTTCCCCCAAAGAATTCTGGAAGCTGTTGTATGTTAAGAGTGCCGACAGTTGTTAGGAACCTCCTATTCCCATCCCAGAGCTACAATTGTGTGGCGATGTCCCTCCCCCCACCGTGAAATGAAGACACAGGACACAGAATTAAGGTTAAGGGGCATAGATAGGCCACAACTTTATTGGTTACGGATGATGAGCAGTATTGGCATAGGCATTGGAACTAATCGATTATATCTGACTCCAGCCCATTGTGCTGGAAGTCCAGGAAGGGATAGCCACCCAAGGTGAGCCCTGCTGATGCACATCAACTAGGAACTCACCCTGTGACCATCTTCTAAAGATCAAATATAACTGCAAATATTGTCATGATTTTGGTCATATCCACACTTAAAAGCACTGATATTACTTTAAACAGTTATGGCTTCCCCCAAAGAATTCTGGAAGCTGTTGTATGTTAAGAGTGCCGACAGTTGTTAGGAACCTCCTATTCCCATCCCAGAGCTACAATTCCCAGAGTGATAGGCAGACAAACCACTCTGAAAACTGTAATATCAATTCAAGAGTCACTGTCATTGCTTTTGGGATGGGAGCATGACACCCATTTGTGGTCCCATTTGCAGTGCATGCTTTCAAGCTACTTAGAGCAGCTAGAAGAAGAAGAAGAAGAAGAAGAAGAAGGAAGGAAGGAAGGAAGGAAGGAAGGAAGGAAGGAAGGAAGGCAAAGTTTAGGATTCATTGTGGAATCCAAAGACAAGCTACTTTACAATCCATACATTTGTTCAGGAGGTGGGAATCAGATGATGCAACAGATTCCTTAAGAATCCTTCAGCAAAAACCAAGGAAACTGAGTGTGAAGGAACAGTGTAGAGATGGTGATGCTTAGTTGTGAACAGAAAGTGAGATTGAGACAGGCATGTGAAGGCTCAATCAGCTATAGGCATCCTTGCAGTCATGGGAATCTCATATTTTCTTCTTAATTAGCAAAGAAATACAGTTACAATGCAATACTTCATTTCACTGGGCAGCAATACGATTTGTGCTGCTAACATTGAACAAACGAGGGTACACAAATGTGTACAGTGAAATACAATTATCTGTTTGTGGTCAAGGATGAACTGATGTGGGCCTGTGCAAACACAGAGAACTAGAGTCCCATGAACTGCAAAGAGATCCAGCAGGACTTCCCCATGAGTTCATGTTTGTAGACCTTCATCATTGGAAACTGTGGAAGGCAAGTTTGTTGCATACACAGGAATTGGCTGCCATGCAGGGATATCCTAATAATATACAGTATGGCAACAGGAATCCCCTGAAAATATGGTTTGAAAATCTAAATCAATGCCTTTACTTGAAAATCAAAGTCATGGAAATATGCCTGCAAATAAGTATGCTTTGTTGAGTCTGCAGGCTCTGCTAAAAACCGTAAATGGATCTGAGGGCTGCAGAGACACAAATATAAACCACAGATGATTTAAAAATAAATTCTAACAATTAAAAACCCCTAAAATAATTAAAAAAGAGGAATCTCATCCAAACTTACACTTTCATTCCACAATAGGTTGTTGTTGTTGTTGTTGTTGTTGTTGTTGTTGTTGTTGTTGTTGTTCTTCTTCTTCTTCTTCTTCTTCTTCTTCTTCTTCTTCTTCTTCTTCTTCTTCGTATTATTTTATTTACACCCCACTCAGTGTGGTGTAGTGGTTAATTGCGGTATACTCGTAATCTGGGGAACCAGGTTCACGTCTCTGCTCCTCCACATGCAGTTGCTGGGTGACCTTGGGCTAGTCACACTTCTCTGAAGTCTCTCAGCCCCACTTACCTCACAGAGTGTTTGTTGTGGGGGAGGAAGGGAAAGGAGAATGTTAGCCGCTTTGAGACTCCTTCGGGTAGTGATAAAGCAGGATATCTTTTTTTTTTATATAATTTTTATTGGGTTTTTCCAAACTTATAAACATAAACTTAACATAACATAAAACACATACACAAAACACATACAAATTGCAACAATAAAAACAAACATCCTATTTTCCCCTTCTTTTTCCCATATCATCTTGAGGTGACTTCCTCCAATCCCTCCTGCTGCGTTTCACTGTCTTTCATCTTTAGTAATCTCATTTTTAATTAATTATTACATTACTAATATCATTGTCCCATATTATCTTAACTATTTTATTACCTTACTTTTATTATAATCTAAATATGTCTTAACCATACATCATATCTTTACCTCTTTAATCCTTTGTCTACTCTGTAAGCTATCACTTCTTCCAGCTTTTTCCCTAACTTTAAATCTTGCAATAGTCCTTAATATATACTTTAAACTTCTTCTAGTCGTTTTCCACCACCTCTTCCCTCTGGTCGCGGAGTCTCCCCGTCAGTTCGGCGAGTTCCATATAGTCCATCATTTTCATCTGCCATTCTTCTATAGTTGGTAAGTCCTTTGTTTTCCAGTATTTTGCAATCAGAATCCTCACTGCTGTTGTGGCATACATAAAAAAGGTGTGATCTTCCTTAGAAATTTCTTGGTTGACCATTCCAAGTAGAAAGGCCTCTGGTTTCTTAGTGAACGTGTTTTTCAACACTCTTTTAATTTCATTATATATCTTTATGATATATAAAGCGGGATATCAAATCCAAACTCTTCTTCTTCTTCATCTGGCTGGGATATATATTTACCGTGCCAATAGTGATGTCCTAAGAATATCATAGAATAACAATCTATTTATTATGATCTTGACACTGAGGGAGAGTAGTACCTATTTATCTAATTGCACTGGTGTGCTTTCAAACTGCTAGGTTGGCAGGAGTTGGGACAGAGCAACAGGAGCTCACCCCGTCACTGGGATTCTGATCAGCAAGCCCAAGAGGCTCAGTGGTTTAGACCACAGCAACACCCGTATAATGTATAGTTCTATACACTTTAAAGATGTTGTGTCATGCAGGCTACCTGAAATGGATACGGTCCCTTTTGCTTCAGTGGCACTAAATGTGCAGTAGCTCAGCTTCAGGAAGACCCCGGTGTTTTAATTGCTACGCTGGCATCAATTGTGCCATTTTAACTGTGCCATTTCTTTGGCTTGACACAGCACACCGTTGTTGTTTTTTTAGTGCTAAATGCTGCTGAGTAAAGCAGGGGGAGAATAAAATAATATGTATGATGTGCATCAATCAGCTTTCAACAGCGTTATTATAGTCTGATAGTTTTGTATGTCAGTAGGTGTCAGCATTCAGTTACCATGTAATTGAACAATGTGATTGAATACTCATGGCAACACGCCTGTAGAATTAATGCCAAGCTCCACACACTGTGGTTTAGAATAGAATTTGGCCAACAGAAGCATGCTAATCTGCAAGGTTTTCTTCAACAGAATAGCTTTATTTTCTGTTCACGTCCAACCCCCCACATTTCTCAGTGTAAAAAAAGAGAGACCGCCAGACTTAGCAGTCCTGACATTCTTATCCATCCCATATCCATTCGTGTTTTCACTTCCTTCAAAATACCAATTTTAATATTCAGTTAAATATAGGTGTGGTGACAAACTAAATATGGGACAGGCCCCCCTGCTCCTTTAAGTGGCACATGACGCAGAATTTTGGCAGGTACATCTTATCAAATCGTATCGCCACAATGGAGAATAAAGCTGCAAGGCATTTCCCCCTCACAGAAAAGAAGCTGTGCCACATACAATTCCTTCAATAACTGCACCTAAATATGACCTGACTTCTGTGTTCATAGATTTCAGCATATTGGTAATTGTCTTTTAAAAATATTGCCTATTTGAAATTCCCTGGAGAAGTTCTGTCTCCGTAGTGTAATCCATTTTGCTACTGGGCCAAGTGCAAGGCAAGAACATAAGATGGAAATATGAGCCCTGCCATATATCAGACCAATGGCCCGTCTAGTCCAGCATCCTATTCTCACAGTGAATGCAGGGACGCGGGTGGCGCTGTAGTCTAACCCACTGAGCCTCTTGGGTTTGCCAATCGGAAGGTCGGCGGTTCGAATCCCCATGACAGAGTGAGCTCCCGTTGCTCTGTCCCAGCTCCTGCCAACCTAGCAGTTCAAAAGCACACCAGTGCAAGTAGATAAATAGGTACCACTGCGGCGGGAAGGTAAATGGCGTTTCCATGCACTCTGGTTTCTGTCACGGTGTTCCGTTGCACCAGAAGTGGTTTAGTCATGCTGGTCACATGACCTGGAAAGCTGTCTGTGGACAAACACTGGCTCACTTGGCCTGAAAGTGAGATGAACACCACAGCCCCACAGTCACCTTTGACTGGACTTAACCATCATGGGTTCTTTACCTTTACCTTCTCACACTGACTAAACTGATGCCTGTGGGAAACCAGCAAATGGAACCTGACACTACTGTGGTTTCCAGTAACTGGTATTCAGAAGCAGTACTGCCTCCAACCATGGAAGCAGACCATAGCCATCATGGGTAGTATCCATTGATTTCAACATTCAGGAATTCCATACATACAAACAATTTCAAATCTTATACGGCTAGAGCAGGGTGAGGGGCTGTTGTTCCTTTAGAAATCTCCAGGTCTCTCAGTATCTTTGAATTTTCAGGTTGCTTGTGTTAATTCACAAAGCCCTAAACAACTGTATGGGCAATCTATCTGGAAGATATTTGTATCTTGAGGAGTTAGTGATCTAACTCAGTTGTCCTCTTCCTGTCACCTGTTCCTTCCTTTTCCCTGTCTTGTTAAGCTCTTTAATGGCTGAGAACAGCCTTTAATTTCCTAGTCCTTCTTTTGATGTTGGACTGTTTGAAGAAAGTGAGGCATTGGGAGAAGTGGCTAATGGATAATCTACACATAGCTAGTAGCACGTAGCCAGTCAGGCAAGTCACGGGCTAACAGGTTACCTATCTATAAATCAGATGATTTTGGGCCGAGTTTTGAGAAGCTCTGACGGCCGTGTGGCTGTGCAACCTGAGGCTACCTGGGGGAGTCGCTTTGCCACTTCTTGAGGGCTTCCAAGTGGCAGATTGAGGTGCTTGCTTGGTATGTATATCTTGCTTGCTGTTTAGAATAAAATCTTTAATCTTCTCACTCACTTGTGTTTTGCATTGCATCTGAATCTCATTTTAAAAGAACTGCATTGCATTTGGCAAGACAACAACTTAGGTCCAAAGTAGCTTAAAGACTGCCCGACTCCTTATGCTCCATCTTGCTCATGGTGATCTTCTGATAGGGCACTTTTGATGGTTTGGTTTGCCTTCACTATAGACTATATAATGAGCCTTTAATGTGGCAAGACCCTGCCCTGTGGAACTCCCTGCCAGTAGAATCTTGGCAGGAACCACCCCTGCCTACTTTCAGACATCTTTCGAAAACCATGTTATTCAGATAGGCCTTTGGAATTTTCTGTTCCAACCAGTTTTTACTGGTGCTTTAATGTGTTTAGTGATGCTTTTACTGTACTGATATCTTTATCAAAGTTACTGAAATTTTGTATGCACCATACTTTATTGCTGACTTGGGGAGGTTGGTGCAAGCATAAGAACATAAGGAAACGCTGATGGCCCGTCTAGTCCAGCATCCTGTTCTCAAAGTGGCCAACCAGGTGCCTGTGGGAAACCAGCAAGCAGGATTCAAGCATAGCAGCCCTCTCCCCTCCTGCGGCTTCCAGCAACTGCTAATTCAGAAGCATTGCTGCATCCTCCTGTGGCAGCTGAGCCGAGCCATGGAAGATCTGCTGGAATGTGCAGTTTAAGATGCAGCGGGTCTACAACTCAGCTAGCTGATTCCTGGCTCAGCGAGGTTCAGCTGGTGTTAAGTCCCCAACCAAAGATATGCTCAGCTGAGATGGAGACGGCTGAATTGAGGCCAGTGCAAGTCCCCCCAAGGGGTGTGGCAAATATGGGATCCAAGAGTGGGGACTTAGGCTGGATCCTTAACCAATTCAGTTTGGGCATGATAATAATAATAATAATAATAATAATAATAATAATAATAATAATAATAATTTATTATTTGTACCCCGCCCATCTGGCCGGGTCTCCCCAGCCACTCTGGGTGGCTTCCAACAAATATCAAAATACATTAAAATATCACAGATTAAAAACTTCCCTAAACAGGGCTGCCTTCAGGTATTTTCTTAATGTCAGGTAGTTGTTTATCGCTTTTACCTCTGCTGAGAGGGCGTTCCACAGGGCGGGCGCCACTACCAAGAAGGCCCTCTGCCTGGTTCCCTGTAGCTTTGCTTCTCGCAGTGAGGGAACCGCCAGAAGGCCCTCGGCGCTGGATCTCAGTGTCTGGGCTGAACGGTGGGGGTGGAGACGCTCCTTCAGGTATACAGGACCGAGGCCGTTTAGGGCTTTAAAGGTCAGCACCAACACTTTGAATTGTGCTCGGAAACGTACTGGGAGCCAATGTAGATCTCTCAGGACCGGTGTTATGTGGTCCCGGCAGCCACTCCCAGTCACCAGTCTAGCTGCTGCATTCTGGATTAATTGCAGTTTCCGGGTCACCTTCAAAGGTAGTCCCATGATACCTGGAACTTGGCATAGAACACTGTTTTGAAGGCTTGTTTGGTCTCTGCCAGGCTTAGGCAGAGCAGCAGCCCCACTGCTAAATGGGGTTTAGATCTGGTGCAACTTTCCCTTATCTTAACTCACAACAACTTGCTTTATACCACCTTCCTATGTTTTCTGGAGTAAAGGAAGGCAGGCCAGCCACTGAATTGGGACAAGGCCTCTAAACGATCTTATCATTATTCTGATTCCCTCTCTTCCATTGCATGTCTTCCTGACTACCAACTAATGTGATGGTAGTTAACATTCTCCGGGGAACCTTAGTGTCAGGCTGACCCATGTTACAGCAATATGTGTGAAGGCAGTCTGTTAGCAGGAGCAATCTAATTTCTTCACAATTAAAAAAAAAATCCATCCTTTCACTCTGACCCATGCCTTCATTCTATTACTCAAAGATTTGTTTTTAAAAATGCAATTACCAGGCTGCTTTTTCCAATTTCGTTGGCATGTCTGTTGCAACAGGCAGTGCGGCATTGACTGCATGTGGCAAAACATGGAACAAAGGAAGCAAAGAAGGAAGGAAGAAGGAAGGAAAGCAAGAAAGCACACTAGCCTGAAGATGAAGCATATATGTTTATATATGTATATACTTTTGATTCTATTAAAATATAACATTTTAGGATTATTTTTTGGGCCACACTTGTTATTAGCTGTAAGTCGCCTTGAGTCCTGTCAGGGAAAAAGGTGGGGTAGAAATAAAGAAATTAATAATAATAATAATAATAATAATAATAATCAGTGCTTTTTTTCTAAAAAAAATGTTTAGGGGTACTCTCATTTTCCTACACATATTGAAATACTGCCCCTCAATGAGGCCAAACTTAGATTCACAAAATGTTTAGGGGTATGCGTACCCCTGCGTACCCCCAGAATAAAATAATAATAATAATAATAATAATAATAATAATAATAGTAATAATAATTTGGGAGGTCTCTTCTGCCTCCACACTGCCAGAGGCATTATGCCTCTGAAAGCCAGTGGCTGGGAATAACGGGGGCAAAGTGGTACTGGACTCATGTCCTACTCGCAGGCTTCCTACAGGCATCTGCTTTGCCACTGTGAGAACAGGATGCTGGATTACATGAGCCATTGGCCTGATCCAGCAGGCTCTTCTTACATTCTTAAGGCTAACCAGCTGTGCCCCAAGGCATCCCCTATTTCATATGTGCTTGATGGCTTATCTCTCTCCGAGGGCTGGAAATCTAAAGGCTCTAAACTTTCTTGAGCAGGTACCCCAAGGGGAGGAGCACATACTTTGTGTGGGGTGGTCTATATCAGCAGTTGCCATCTTGGATTAAAAAAAAATTAAGAAGAAAGGGATTTCAGCTTATGCCTAGGCTTATGCCTAGGAGGGAGGCTTCAAGGAACAAAAAGCTACCTGTGAGCAGCAATTCTACTAAGAGGCTGGTGAGTTTTAGGGTCTGTGTAGGCAATGGGTAGGGAATTGTGTTTATCCAATTTTGGTTTGTTTTCGCTACAGAGGGCAAAACCTTTTGCTGTCTTGTTTTGTTTTTTAAACCTGTGCGGTCTCATCTTAATGCAAAATTGCTCATGCCTATAGCTTTACCCTTGTTCTACCTAAGGAGGCCTCAGAGAGACACCAGAGAACTTTCTGAAGACTGTTTAATGAGGGGCTGCTCGGTAAATAAATTATCCCTTATCTGGCGGCAGCAGTGGCTTCAAAGTGGGGAAAGGGGGTTCAAGAAGAAGCATCCATTCTGCTTGTGGCTTGGTCACTCTTCCCCAAGTGGCATAATAATAATAATAATAATAATACAGTAGCCATGGCAGTGGGTGGTAAAATTGCTGCACTAGCCTGGAACTGGCACAGAGATTAGGCCCCAATAAGGCCTGGTGCCCCTGAACAATGGCAATAATTATTTTTATTCTATTCTATTCTATTCATTCCCCACCCATCTGGTTGGGTTTCCCCAGTCACTCTGGGCAGTTCCTAACATAATATTAAAAACACGATAAAACATCAAACATTAAAAACTTCCCTAAACAGGGCTGCCTTCAGATGTCTTCTAAAAGTCAGATAGTTGTTTGTTTCTTTGACATCTGATGGGAAAGTGTTCCATAGGGTGGGCCCCACTACTGAGAAGGCCCTCTGCCTGGTTGTCAGGGAGAATTCGGAGGAGCAAGTGGCAGAAGAGGCAGAGCAGGGGCTCAGGGATGCTGTGGAGCCCTTCAACCGCCCAGAGGAAGCGGAAGAGGGGGTGGAGATTAGCCAGGAGGTGGAGGAAGGGCTCAGAGATGCTGCAGAGCCCTTCAACCACCCAGAGACTCGGGAAGGGAGCTCAGACTCTGGAAGGGAGGGGGCTTTCAAATCAGCACAGACAAGGAGGGAAATGAAACATAAGGATCGAAGACGTCTCGCGCGATTCCCATGCTTACTTTGTTGACGCGGGAATCAAAGGAAGCCACTCACCGAATCTGACTCAACGGGTTCGGACGCGTAATCCTGAACTGCAGCTGTTTTTTGTACATATGTAATAAAGACTGTAAATATCAAGCTGACTGAGCCGGGGTGTTAATGCGAAGGGGAGGCACCACCTTTACACTGGTTCCCTGTAACCTCACTTCTTGCAGGGTGGGAACTGCCAGAAGGCCCTCGGAGCCGGACCTCAGTGTCCGGGCTGAACGATGGGGGTGGAGACACTCCTTCAGGTATACTGGCTTGGAACCCAGGTGGTTGGAATGTGGAACATCCTCACCTGCAACATTAAGGCAGCTGATATCTTCTCCCATATCAACCTGCCTATGCTTTAAGATTAGCCAGTGAGACTCTCTTGGTGGTGTGTATGTGCGATGATGGGGTGAGGGCCCAAGAAAGGGCTTTTTCAGAGGCTGTTCCTCATATATGAAACCTCTACCTACTGAGATGTATCTGGCCTCATCTCTTTATAGCTTCAGGTAGCTGGCTAAAATGCATCTTTCTCAGAGGGCATTTGGCGGAGGTGAGAACTGATTGCTACAGCTGCTACTCTTAGGAACTGCCATTCCATGATTTGTTGTTGTATGTTTTCAGTGGATTGTGCTTTTATGGCTTTTATGTATTCTTTTAATACTTGCTTTATTGTAAACCACCCTGCGACCTGTTTAAAGAGCAGAAGGTAAATATTCTGAGTAAGTCAATAACTTGTTCTGCGCTGTCTCCGAACAAAGAGGCAGTGCATAACTTTAGGCCAATGCTCAGCTTTTGGAATCTGTTTTCTGTGCCAGTTCTTAACACCTGGACAAAGTAACAATAATGGGGAAAATATCTTAGGGGAAAAAGAGAGAGAGAGAGAAAGTAAGTGTTATTTGCTAGAGCTAGTCTTCAAAAACAGGATGTATTATTAATTAAACACTGAAGCAAGCCTGCAAGAATATAACTAATGATGGCTTCTTCTCCAAGAACTCATGAAAAATGCAGCTCATTTGCCCCATTTCACCATATCATATTTTCTTCTGGCTCATTTTACCCTGCTATCACTCCAAGGACTGCTTTTTTCCTCCCTCAAGGCTCTCTTCAGTCCTAAGTGCCAAATTTACCTTTCCTCAGGAGATTCCTGTATTCCCCCAGGGATTTCGCGGAGTGGCTTGTTTAGCACATTCAGCCCTCCAAATTGACTCCATTTCGAACATTAATGCTCTTTCCTCCTGCAACTTGAAAATAGGCTTCCTGTTCCTTGACTTTAACCACTGACTCCTAGGAAGCTTTGCAGCAAGAATCTATTGCAAGACATCTTGGACCGGAACATTTTTATATTCCTTGCAGCGCTTCTAATAAAATAATGACTGAGAAGACTGGGTACCACAATATAGTTTATACTATTTTTTTAAAATGCGGGTTCGGTTGTATACCTAATAAACTGTTTCTTTCTCAATTCCTCCTCTCTATTTTTCCTCTGTATCTTACATTCTTACACCATATCTTATTTTGCGAAAATTAGTCCAGACAAGTCCAAGTATTAATTTGAGGCCATTCCTTTTTCAGGTATTCACTATATTTCCGCCATTCCTTTTGATTTTTTTGTTTGGATTGGTCTCTAATTGCCTCTGTCAGTTTAGCCAATTCTAAATAATCAAATAGCTTATCTTGCCATTCTTTTTCTGTTGGGATTGTTTCATTTTTTCCCAATTTTTGGCAATTAGAATTCTTGCTGCTGCTGTCGCATAAAGAAAAATTCTCTTATTTTCCTTTGCAGTATCTGGCTCTAATATTCCTATTAAAAAGGCTTCTGTTGTTGTTGATTTTATATAAAAAATGTTTGAATATTTTCTCCAGCTCTTCATAAACCATATCCCAAAAACTCTTAATTTTATCACAAGTCCACCACATATGCAGCAGTGTGCCCTCTACTTGTTTGCACCTCCAACACATTTTTTATTTTGTTCTATACATTTTAGATAGTTTGTAAGGTGTCATATACCATCTGTAGTTTGTACTATTAAAGCATCCTTCACTTGTTTCTTAGTGAATTGTTTTAAAAATAAAAACTGGTGACGGAGGAAGTTTTTGTTGCAGGGAAATGCTCCCATTTCCATGCCAGTGTAACACAGAACCCAGCTACAGGTATAAAAAGAGTCTATCCTTAAAAAAACTATCACTACAGGGGGTGGAGTTCAAAGCTATCCCTGGTGTCTTATATTCATAGAGCTTTTCCACTGAGCATTTATTCATACAATGCCCCACGTACAAAAGAACATATTGTAAACCACCCTGAAATCTTCAGTTGAACGGTGATATAGAAATGCCATAAATAATAATAACATACCTGTCAACTGCCTGGGAAAAAACCGGGACATCCCATTTTTCCCCATGAGAGTATGGCAATCATTTTGGGCACCTTGCTCTTGTGCAACTTTGGGCTGAGAGCACCTTTTCCGGATCTACAATCTTGTGTGGGTCATGTGACTCATGCCAGATTTCGGACCCAGAAGATGGTATCCCTGATTTTGGATGTGTCACATGTTGGGAGGGTATGGAAGAAGAAGAAGAAGAAGAAGAAGAAGAAGAAGAAGAAGAAGAAGAAGAAGAAGAGGAAGAGGAAGAAGAAGAAGAAGTTAGAAGAGGCTGCTGGATCTGGTGTCAGGAGCTGGAGTCCAGTGTACATCAGCAATAAAAACATGGTGTCTGTGAAGTTAACTCTTCACAGAGAAGCAAGCAAAAGAGCACAAGCCAGTAATCCCAGCAACATTTCCCAGTAGGTCTTGCCTCAGTGAGGCAATTGCAAGGACTGAATGTCCCCACCTTTCCACAGCTGCCTAAGTCTCCTCCTCTCATGGGTTTTTTCCCAAGCAGTCATAGATGTGTATGCACACAACCAATCTCTGCTCTTTTAATTGCTCCACATGTTCTAGGAGACCAGGGAGGAGGGGAGCTGGTCACAGCAGGAGGGGGAGACTTCCTAGATTCTTCAATGGCTTACCTCATCTCTGCCTCTTGACCACCCTCCTCTTCAGCCTTCACTTCTGTCTCTGATTCTGGACTGCCCTCTGCCACGGCCTCTTCCTGCTTGCTAAAGCCTGTTGCTTCTTCAGCTTCCAGCACCTCCTGCTCCCTCTGACCACTCATTGTTGTCCCACCACCAATCTCCTGGCTCTGAGCCTTCTTCCCTAGTGATTCCCTTGGGGGTTCCCCAACAGGTGCCTCCCACCACTCCTCTGTCTCAAACCAGTCCATGACATCTAGTTCAGCATCCTATAACCAACCAGGTGCCTGTGGAAAACCCCCAAGCAGCACCCAAGCACAAGAAGATTCTCAGAAGCATACCACCTCTAAGCATAGAGGCAGAGCATAGCCAGCAGACCATAGCCATCAAATTCATTACTGAATTTGTCAAATCTGCCTTCAAAGCCATCCGAGTTGGTGACCCTCACTGCCTCCTGTGGGAGCGAGTTCCATAGTTGTGCTGTATGAAAAAATACTTTCATCCGACCTGAATCTTGCAACATTCTGCTTCATCGGATGTCCATGAGTTCTAGGGTTATTAGCAAGGGAGTCCCCTTACACAACACAGTGTAAGGACTCAGGAATAGTAAGTGGACATTGGCTTATACATTCACATGCCTTAGCTACCTCTGATATGGACCACTATATGTAGGATGACCTTTGAAGAACATTTAGAAACGTCAACTGGTTCAAAATTCTGCAGCCTAAGTTCTGACTGGTGCAGCTCCTGGATCTGGTGACTCATTTTTTCTGACCTCTTCAAAGGTTCAATTCAAGGTGCTGGTTATTACCCTTAAAACCTACATGGCTTGAAGTCAGGATCTCTCGAGGAGCACCTTCTACTGCACCCATATGCCCATTCTTTGAAACAAACAAACAAACAAAAATTCCTTCCAGTAGCACCTCACAGACCAACCAAGTTTGTTCTTGGTATGAGCTTTCATGTGCATGCACACTTCTTCAGAAGAAGTATCTGAAGAAGTGTGCATGCACACGAAAGCTCATACCAAGAACAAACTTGGTTGGTCTCTAAGGTGCTACTGGAAAAAAGTTTTTTATTTGTTATTTTGACCAACACGGCTACCTACCTGTAACCATTCTTTGAAGGCACTGGAAGAGCCTCCCCAGCGTATCCTTCCAGTATCAGAGGCACCTTTGAAGGGAACTTGGCAGAGAGTGCTCTCTGTGATCATGCCCAGGTTATAGAACTTTCTGTCCCAGGAAGCAGTGTCTCTTGGCACCATCCTTATGGAGTTTTTGGCACCTTATCAGGGCACATTTATTTTTAGCAACCATTTTAAAATCTCTCTAGCTGAGTTGCTTTGGTCTGCAGCCTTGTTTGTCCTGAACTATTTTTAAGCAGTTGATTTTAGACTGTATATATCTATTTGCAGTGTTCATGTTATCACTTCTTTTTTGTATTATTAGCTGCCTTGGCCATGCTCAGGTGGCAAGGCATGTCTAGAAATAAATGGATGCTGGACTAGATGGGCAAGCGGGCTGCTCCAGCAGGCTCTTCTTATGTTCTTACAATTATAAAAAATAGTTTCTATGAGTGGTATTAAACTAAAATGGTTCAGAAGAGATCCTATTGAAATTAATGAACCTAAGTTAGTAATGGCAATCTTACTCCGATTCAAACAATACAATACTCTATATTGTTATTTATATTTCTCTGAT
The DNA here is from genome assembly GCA_034641385.1 of Darevskia mixta. NCBI lineage: Eukaryota > Metazoa > Chordata > Lepidosauria > Squamata > Lacertidae > Darevskia > Darevskia mixta. Next base: position 8,451,806 of record JAWWNH010000013.1, read on the forward strand.
TCCATACTTTCCCCAGTTGAGGGGAATTCAGTGTGTTCTAACAGAAAATTTTGTAAAGTGTGTTTTTATGATTAAAAGAGCAATCTATGTTCTTTTTAATTTTTTTAAACTATCAAATTTTTCCAGGTGTAAAATAAAAAAATAATCAGGCTAATCAACCAACAAATCATTCAAGGAGGATAATATGATTTCACCCACTGGGCAGCAATTTCTTCAAAATTTTAGGTAAACTTTCTGAACACCTCTTAAACCTTATCACTTGACTGGTAGTGCACTAAGTCCAAAGGAAAACATAAACCACCAGCTTTCTTTGGTCCTAGAGCTGACCTTAATTTTTCAGTGGTATAATAACCTGGGCTTACTAATCTAAATTCTTTTTGCTCTTTCATTTGCTTTGCCTGTTCGTATGATTGTTCTTTGCATCATCATTCCCCTCCAGTGTGCTTATCTGCATAAATTCTGATGGTCACTAAGATTGGGCAACCTTTCCCAATGGCTTCTTAATCCCATTCTCCAGATTTGCATAAGCAGTTTATGAACACATGGCCATTTGACTTCTTCAGCACCCCACTTATATTTCACTTTCGCTTATCAGCTGATTTATTCCTTCCAGAGACAGAAGATGAATAGTAGGCTCTGTGTTTTTCAAAATCAAAACAGAATCGAAAAGGCTGGATTAATCACATTTTATTCCAACCCCACTTATCTCCATCACCTATTGCTTAGCCCTGTCAGGAGTGATATGTCTGCAATATCCGATCGGCTGGTGTTCACTCACTGTGGCATCATGGGAGTTTTGTTTATTCATGAATGCAGCCTCTCTCTCTTTTTTTTATAACAAAGCTGCACAGAGACTTTGCTGAGAAGTTCAGTGTTGAAGCTGCTGCCTATATCACAAGCCTGCCATGAATAAAAGAGAATTTCAGAAACAGTTGCTATTCAGGCACAGAGCTTTATATCTGAATGTATTTAAATCTGAATATATTTAAGCCTATGCCGTATGACTAGCTACATGTGAAGATGCCATAAATCCCAAGTAATTAGTTATCCTGCAAACAGAAAGGGAGGAGAACTTCATTTGGTCCACATCTTGAAGTGAAATGACCTAATGCTCCTGCCTCAGACACCTGCAGATTGGAGCACAATGAATTATATCACACGCTGCTCTGAATTTTGTGGCATGGCTTCGTTTCCAAAAGCACACAAACCGATGTGGATTTAGGGAGAAATACAGTGGTATCTCTGGATACGCACACCCCTGGTTGTGTATCCTTCAGGATGCGAAAGCGGCAAACCTGGAAGTATTTTTCCGGGTTTAGCCATGCTCGCATGCGCAGAAGCGTGCATGCGCAGAAGCGGCATCTCCGGTTGCGGATTCCCCGGGATCCGACCGGAGCTCCAGAATGGATCCTGTGCGCAACCGAAGGTACCACTGTACATTGAAAAGCACACAAAACGTATTTAGAGAAAGGATGTATAAAATGGCGTACACTGGGCTGGGGAGGCTCAGGCCTGGTGGCCAAATGTGGACACGTCTCTCTTGTTGGCCCTTGTAACTCCAAGCCACACCCCTCCCACAGACCACACCATCCTTCAATGCTTTTGTCTGTCTAGAATGTGCCCTTAAACTGTGACAATACATTTTGCTTGCCAGAAAGGAGGACGGAGATGTGTGGGTGTCCACATGTGCCCAGAAATGTCTTACATTTGTATGACTGGAATGCAACCCATGGTACAACGGTAAGAATCACACCCATTGTCGTGCCCACTTCTGTATCTGACTGACCCCACTAGGGATGTGCGGATAAACTGAAGACTAGAAAAAGGAGAAACTGACAGAAGTCCGAACACAGTTTAGGTCTCCACCTTTCCACATCAGTTTGTGATTTATTTTATTTTAAAAAATTCAGCCCCCCTCAAAACTCATCAGCATTTTAGTGTGAATTTTTCCTCATAAACACATGATTATATGCAATTTCGCCTAATTCACACACTTTATTTTTTACAACCTCCCCCCCCCACAACAAAATAAGACATTTCTTATGTTTTCACTAATGTGCCCTTATACCCACATTTCCCTCTGGTATAAGCATTTTTGAACAGATTCCTTGGCTGGTGAACTGCACTGCAAAATTCAGAAAAGTGCACATTTTGAAAGATGGCTGTGTTTAACTTCACCAACAGTTCTGGGAACTGCAAATTAAGTAAGTTCACCTTTAAATATGAAGTGAATAATCCCCCCCCCGATCCCTAGATCCCATCCACCACTGGTATGCAGCCCCAGAATGTTGCCCACGAAGGAGTGTGACCCTTGTGTTGAAAAGGAGTCCCCCCCACCCCGATCAGCTTGGGGCAAGCAGGTAGGCACCAGCATGTCTTCACAGAAATCCAAGCATGCTAACTGATACCACAGAGTGATTTTTGTTTTAAACTCAGCTATTGAGCTCGTCAGCCTTTTGCCCTTCTCCATCCATAGCATTTGTTAGAGGCTGATAGTGCGTTTTCTCTCTCTTTGCTTTTGCTTCTCAAATAATAGCATTTCAATACCCTTTTGTATGATACAATTAATACACAGAATCATAGAGTTGGAAGAGACCACAAGGGCCATCCAGTCCAACCCCCTGCCAAGCAGGAAATAGATGCCACTCATTTTATTTTGATGGCTTCTTCTTTCAGTATGTGACTCTTTTTTTTACAAAAGTCAACTGAAATAATTGCAGCTCCAAGTACTGTATTATTAAGATAAAACACAACTGTGAATTCAGTCAGCCTAATTGAATTATTGGCCACCTTCAAGTGTGAGCTATTGTACGAATCAGCATGGAAGTGATTCATACTGAACAGCCAGCAGCTACCGTAGCTCAGGAGTGGGTTAAGGAAGAGAGCAGGCTGTGAGCAGCTCTGTTCCCTTTGAACTATATATGTGTGTAAAAATGTATTTGGCTTCCCAGGCCCCATTCTCTCCCCAATCAATAAAAATCTCATTTTTACTCTCAAGGTTTATTCAATTAGAAGTTGTTTTAATGCCTCAGAAACCAAAGATGCTCTAACTAGCCCAATATTAAAGCCTCAAACACCATCAGCTCTGAAGTTATGGTTGACTTCCTATGGATCCAATTTGTTTTCCCTTCTGCAAAACTATGGTATATTACTATAGCATACATCAAAACTAGTGATGGGTGCAAGCCAGCATATTGGTGTTTATCTGGTCTGAAAATAAAGGAAAATTCCATTCAAGATGTAGGTCCAGTCTCTGAAGTTCACTCTTGTTTAAATGCAGGACCAAATTTTAAACAGAAGAAGAAGAAGAAGAAGAAGAAGAAGAAGAAGAAGAAGAAGAAGAATACACAAACAAACAAACAAACAAACATATGTTACCAATTTTCTGTCCCGCAACCAGGCGTATCAGACACCTGGAACCATCAGAGGACTTTTTTGTCGCCTGTGATAATAATACATAAAAGTTGATGATAGAACCAATGGAATCAATTACCTAATGGGAATCTTTATCTTTCTTTTATCTTTATATCTTTATTGTCATTGTACAAGTACAACAAAATTGGATTTAAATAATAATAATAATAATAATAATAATAATAATTTTTAAAAAATCATTTTTCATTTAAACAATTGTTTCCCCAACCAAAAATGTACTCAACACGAGTAACAGCAGTAAAAGCCATACGAAACACTTAAAAATAAGGGAGAGCACTGAGCAGCCGCTGCGTCTATGCGCGCCGCCATCTTAGAACTCTTATAACTTAGAATGGGGTTGTTCTCTGTCACTGAAGGTCTTCAAGCACAATCTGGGGCCTGGGGAGCCATCGATTGGGAATGCTCTAAAGCTCTGAATGGCCTGCATCAAGCGGGTGTTTAGACTGGAGTGCATATAGTCAAACTATGGAACTTGCTCTTCCAGATGGCAGTGATGGCCACCAACTTGGATGGCTTTAAAAAAAAGCATTGGACAATTTCGTAGAGGACTGGGTTATCACTGGCTACCAGCCATAATCGCTATGCTCTCCCTTGACAGTTGGAGTCAGCAATGCTTCTAAATACCAGTTTCTGAAAACCTCAGGAGAGGACAGTGTTCTTGTGCTCCTGTTGAGAGCCAGTGTGGTGTAGTGGTTAAGAGTGGTAGACTCGTAATCTGGGGAACCGGGTTTGCGTCTCCGCTCCTCCACATGCAGCTGCTGGGTGACCTTGGGCTAGTCACACTTCTCTGAAGTCTCTCAGCCCCACTCACCTCACAGTGTTTGTTGTGGGGGAGGAAGGGAAAGGAGAATGTTAGCAGCTTTGAGACTCCTTCGGGTAGTGATAAAGCGGGATATCAAATCCAAACTCTTCTTCTGTTCAGCTTCCTGGTTTCCCACAGGCATCTGGTTGGCCACTGTGAGAATAGGATGCTGGACTAGATGGGCCATTTGTGTGATCCAGCCGGCTCTTCTTATGTTGTATAATTCTACAGCTCTACGATTCTACAAAGAGAGATCCATCACTGTGAACTGCCACTGGATTACCTCAGATGGTTTCATTGTATGTTCAGTAGGCTTTCAGGAAAGAGACAAGGCAAAGTAACTTTGAATGATAAATGTCTCGTGTGTTTCAGAATGTTACCTTTTTAATGAAAAAAAAAAGCAAACTGGCATTTATATAGCGTGCTATTTTTATTGCATGGTGTATGGAATTCTAAACGCTGCATTAGAATAACCACTCAGAGACTACTGCACCTCTTCCTTCCTTCCTGAATAATTTTATCATTAATTCCTACTAAAGTATGCACTTGGAAATCTCAGTCTGTCCACTGCTGTGCCATGGAAATTGATCTCTATTATTTACACACTTGCTTATTTATTCTGAGTAAGACCAGTGGTTCGTCTAGGCCATTGCTATCAAAGCTGTCTGGTGGTGAGAGTAAAAATCAGAACTCAGACATATTAGTCCTGAAAATTCCCTGCATTTGACATCCAAAGTCAGTTGCCTGCAGAAGCCCTGGACCTTTGGCCTTTGTTTTGCCTGGCCTTGCAATAATTGACAGGCAGTTCTTCTGGTTTTATGGTGAATTTACTGGTGCTGTTTTTATTGCTGGGTTGAACTCTTAAGTTTTACAGCAGGGGTAGGCAACCTAAGGCCCATGGGCTGGATGCGGCCCAATCGCCTTCTCAATCCGGCCCGCGGACAGTCCGGGAATCAGCATGTTTTTACATGAGTAGAATGTGTGCTTTTATTTAAAATGCATCTCTGGGTTATTTGTGGGGCATAGGAATTTGTTCTTTCCCCCCCCCAAAAAAAATATAGTCCGGCCCCCCACATGGTCTGAGGGACGGTGGACCAGCCCACGGCTTAAAAAGGTCGCTGACCCCTGTTTTACAGTCTTTCATTGTGTTATTCTGTTTCTTTGCTTTTTATCCCACCTTTCAACAACTTTCAGGCTGGTTTACAGAAAGTTAAAATTACATTAAGCCAACTAAAGCTGTGTGTGTGTGTGTGTGTGTGTGTGTGTGTGTGTGTGTGTGTGTGTCATGATATGAGGGTAGTATAAAAAGAGGCAGGGGGCATAAATGGCCTCAAGGTGGGTGCCAGCTGATTCTCCACCAAATAGCCCCTTTCCCCTTTAGCCAAGTATGGCAGTGAATGTGCTAGACTGTTGCCTTGCCACAGTAATGGACTGGATGAACTGAAGATAAGACTGAGGCACTGTTAGTGGCCTAGACCAGATGGATGTGGAGGTGCCTGCCATTGATGGGACTACACTCCCTTCCACTCCTTCTTTTCCTGTGTTGGCAGCCAGGCCATCATTTTGCATCCTTCATATGCCCCACTAGTCATTCTGGAGAATGCTGCTTATCATGCACAAAACCAGTGGTGGAGTTAATATTCTGAAAATGTCTGGGAAAGTGGGAGTGAAGAAAAAGGAAATGATCCAAAATTTTATCAGTCAACCTTGGCTCAACTCCAAGCCAAACATCCTGAAAGCACTACTCATTACTCTGGAAATAACAATTAAAAATGCAAATGAAGTATAGTACTGATGCAAAAAGCTTTTACCCGGCACAGAACTGGATGGAATGGAAGGGGCATGAAAGGACTTGTGCTTCTGCGTCACACTCTTATAAGGTGTCCTAGTCACTACAAAGCAAGCTGCAGCAGTGAAACTCTAAATTATGGCCACAGGCCACATAATTATGGCCACAGGCCATGTTAGAGGTATTGTGACCCTCATCCAGTGGCATAGAATTGCCTTGCTCCTATTTACCTGGCAGAGGACATCAAGCAACAACATGGGCGCAAGACATTCCACGCTCCATCATGTAAAACTATTTCTATAGCATTGGAATGTTGCATTTTGGCTGGAAGAAGTGGTAGTTTACAGAGTAGAAATAAGATTAGTTAAGTAAATTTATGATGTATGATTAAGATGTGTTAAGACAGTAATATGAGTAAGGAAATATAAAATTCTAAGTTAAAATGAGAAATAAGATTAGTTAAAAAAAATATAATAGTAAAAGATGATAGGAAATTGCTAAAGATGAAATACAATGAAACGCAGTAGGAGTGATAGGAGGAAGTCAAACCAAGATGATAAGGAAAGAAGAAGGGGAAAATGAAGATATTTGTGTTTATTGTTGTATTTGTTTTAGTATAAGGTATATGTGATTTGTGTTGTGTTTATATGTTTGAAAAACCTAATAATTTTTTTTTTTTAAAGGAATGTTGCATTTTTATGCTTTGAGGCTAAAACAAATAAGAACAAAAATTATTTGCAGGTGCAAAAATTAGGGTTGGGTGAAAAATCAAAAGACAAAAAGTATTCTTTTTCCTTCTCTGTTCTCCTGCCTATTCATTGTGGCAATGGATAACACTATGAATAATACGTTGCAGTGAAGGAGCTTTACACAGCAACATTAACGCAAAACAAATTCTCCTTGTGTTCCCTCTGACAACTTAATTTCTGCCCCCCCCCCCGAGAAAAAACAAAAACAGAACTATGGTGCTTATACGTTATTTGGAGATATCATTGCACAGGAGACCAGTCTGACTGTAGGTATTTATTTCTGCGACATGGGCAATTTTAAGAACGTATAGACTCAATGAAAAGATTGTGATTTCACAATCTATCCTGCTAAGATGGCGGGTTTTTCTTTTTCTTTTAAAAGGTGAATCCCTTTCATTGCAATACTAAAATGGGCTCTTAAATAGCTTAAGAGTTATCATTACCCACAAAGATAAATAGTTGTAGACTGGAAATACACCTTAATATATTACATTGCATATTACACATAGAAAGTCTGAAATCAAGACATTATGGGTGTGTGTGAAGGGGGGTGGACACCTTCATATATTATAGTGAATTCCTATGCATGTCACCCCAGAAGTAAGACCAATTGAGTTCAGTGGGATTTGCTCTCGAATAAGTGTGCAAAGGTGGCCTAATAGTGAAATCCTATACGCCAGAGGAGGCCAAGGTGGTGCCCTTCAGATGTAGTGAAGTATCACGAACTGTGGTAACGCTCCATCTTATGTTTGGCCTGTAGATATGCCAAAATAAAGTATACACCACAGAAAACACTACCAGTCCAATAACCTTCATTCCAAGGGAATCAAATCCAAGGAATGTGCTGGGCCTCCTGCAGCCCCTCATCTTTCAGAGACAGCAGCTGAATACACGCCAAACGTCTACAGCAGATGGCTTCCCCCAAAGAACCCCAAGAGCTATAGATTGTTGTGAGAGGTAATTTTCAAGATACTTCGAGTGAAGCTATGTACTTTAAACAGGTTTTAACTGTATGGTGTGTATGCAGTCAAAGACAAGTGTAAAAATTCACACACGTTCTTTTCCTTTTAAAATCATTTTTATTTGGATTTTGTTGTATATATGGCACACTATAACAATGGGCATATCGAAATATAGAGCAGTACATGTTTCCCACCCACCTAGAGTGGTACCATAACATACAATACTTATGATCAATGCCTCTTTTCTTATATGCACACGTTTGGCTCCCAGTATGTTTCCGAGCACAATTTAAAGTGCTGACCTTTAAAGCCCTAAACAGCCTTGGCCCAGTATACCTGAAGGAGCGTCTCCACCCCCATCGTTCAACCCGGATGCCAAGGTCCAGCTCCGAGGGCCTTCTGGCAGTTCCCTCACTGCGAGAAGTAAAATTGCAGGGAACCAGGCAGAGGGCCTTCTCAGTAGTGGCACCCTCCCTGTGGAATGCCCTATCAAATGTCAAGGAAATACACAACTATCTGACATTTAGAAGACATCTGAAGGCAGCCCTGTTTAGGGAAGCTTTTAATTTTTGGTGTTTTTAATATTCTGTTGGGAGCTGCCTAGAGTGGCTGGGGAAACCCAGCCAGATGGGCAGGGTATAAATAAATTATTATTATTATTATTATTATTATTATTATTATTATTATTATTATTTATTAATGTAAGTGTGAGTGAACTAGTGCACCAGAGTTAGAGGTCTAGGCTTTGTTGCCTTGTTTCGGTATGCCAGTTTACTATAGGAAGAGAGTTATTTGTTTGCGTTCAATATGGGAAACTTTCAGAAATTTGAACTATCTCCATTTGCAGTATGAAGTGGTAGAATTGAGGCCAGAGGCCAAGCCACTCCAGTCTATCAGCTCATTCTGTGTAATGTGTTAAACATACCAAGGACAATGTTCAGTCTCACAATGGGTGAATTTGCTGCTTTTTCATTCTGCTAATACTCGTGACTGGAATGTGCACAGGGTGCAAACTGACTTTTTATGATTACAGCATTTTATGAAGTTCTCGCTAATGGATAAAACATCTGCTTTACTTGAAATTAATCCAACTCTTCCTCTCCCTCCCCCCTCCCCCGCCCCTCCTGATACAATGAAGATAAAAAGTCTCCATCTGGGCTGACTGCCAGAGAGGCACTATGCTTAAGTAATAAGCGCAATTATCTTGCTAATAAACACCAACCAGGAATTAAACCCACGTTGGCAGATATATAGGACACTTAAATGCTAAGTGGGATTAATTAAAATCTAAAAGAGGTTCTGTCACAGACAGATATAACAATAAATCATTGCATGCACACATATGCAATATCACAATTATCTCTCTTTCTGCTCTGTTTGGGATTTTGGAGTTGCATTCACCCATCTTCTGGCACACAAGGAAGATTCAGCAAATCGGACACACGCACACACATTTCATTTTATAGTTTAAATAGTTTGGCCATTGAAACAAAGATACAGATACAAAATTGTATGTTTTTGCGTGTGTGTTTCTGTGTTGATACACAGGCACCCAGCACCTCAGCCTTCTGATAGACAACCATGGGAAATGGCTGAAACACAAGCCCTATTGCTCAAATTTTTCACATGTAAGCAATCTCATAAAGGGGTAGCAAGGACATGCAGCCAAACCCTGACCCTTCTGTCACATCACTTTAACATTGTTTATAGGCTTCCACAATTTTGAGGGCAAAGGTCTGAAACGAGGAGTTTCCTATACTTAGGGAAGCTACTCCAAAGATTTAGAATCCTGATTGTGCAATGTGTTGTTGTTGTTGTTGTTATCTCCTGGCACATTGTTTGTTTTACCAATTAAGTTCTGTAAAATAAATCCTTCTCACTTGTTCACTTTTTGCCTAAGTCTCCAAGTCCCCAAGTTTTGCCTCTCGCAGAAACCCATCAGATAACCTGTGGTGGTATATCGGGTCTACAGATGGGAGTTTGCCTCATTTTGGTGATTCTGCTGAAGAAATACAACCTGTGCCGTTAAAAATGATAGTACAACCCGTACAGCACATAGTCAACAATTATTCACACAATAAATATTCATTTTGGTGATTGCCATGGGATCCCCTACATCATTTTCTAATGGATTGGAATCACTTGCTGTACTTTATCTGTACTTTATTTTTCAGCCATCTTCATCAGTAATATTCTTTCCCTTTGTCTGTGATCCAGTTCATAAAAAAACACCAAACATAGTAACCAAATTTGGGGCTGTAGTTGTTCAGACTGCATGTGGGGTTCACATAAATGAAGGCTCCTCTTTACGAAATGGAAGAACTCCTGTATTTAGAAACCTGGGGTGTCAGCAATCCTTGCCATGCTAGATTTCTGTGTGTGGGGAATTTAACTGCATAGGGGAATATTTAGTCAGGTGAGCCCTCTGCTGCAGCCAAGAATCCGCATTATGACTGCTTCACCTGTTTTTTGAGAGAACTAGGCCTATGACTCTGGGTTATATTCACATTCTCTCTGTGTGTTTATACTAAAAGCAAATACCTATCACTATGGGAACTCTGTTCCCTTTTATCCTAAGCAGCATAACATACCGTAATCACTTACAAGCAGACTTTCTTTAAAGAGATTTATTATATCATGCTCCCTAACCCAAATTATGCAGGTAGGTAATTTTAGCTGAAGAAAAGTGAGATTGTGTGGTCGTCCCCCACCCCCCACCTTTCCTTCTCTTCACTTGACAAGTGTTTTGTTCCTTTTCTGTCAATCCTTGAGGTAGACGTTCTCTCTGCAAACTTGTTTTATCTTTTATAAATAGACACAGGTATTTATGCCGTTAGTGACCTTCACAAGATTTCCTCCCCTTTACCTATCTATGTTTATTTCATGCTGCTACATTCAGTGACTAAAATTGCACGTTCTTTCAATTCGCATGAAAGGAAAAGAACATAGGGGAAAGGCTAGATAAAGATCTACATATTTTCATGTTCCTCTTCGTTGATGTGTGTGCATGTGCTTCTTTGTTGGAAAGGGAATCATTCCTCATTTGAAGCTGCAGGAGTAGGGCCTGTGGAGGGAACCATTTCCACACAACTGAGCTCTGGAAATAAACCCACCCACATTTCCATTATCATTTTGGGGCCAGATTTCAAAAAAGAAAAACGGAGCTGTGATACTGAGAAAATGCAGAAGGGATCTACAAAGTCTCAGAGCATCCCCAAAGCTTAGGGCCTGAAGGAATACCCCAGCCAGTATGAGCAAGGGCTGTCATCAAAGTTCCCTTATTTGTTCTATTGCATTTTAATTTTTTTTAAAAATTATACACCGCTTGATTGTAATAAAACATCTAAGCAGGTTCTCAACCTTGTCCTTCCTCCCAAACAGTACGATTTCAAATAAATAACAACATATTGAAAGCATTTAAAGGCAATTTAGAACCATTTAAAACATGTGGCACATCTTTTAAAAAAATTAAACTGCCGCATCTACAAATGTTGTTGTTGTTCTGCTTATTAAATTTGTATAGCGCCCTTCATCTGAAGATTTCAGGATGGGTCACAACAGAAAAATACAAAATAAGAATACAAAATACCTTATAAAACAGAAACAGAAACAAGCAAACAACAACAACAACAACAACAAAAACCACCACCCTCCAGTCAAACACATTTGAAAGCCATAGAATGTTAATCAGCCAATTTGGATGGATTTAAAAGATGATCAGATCAATTCATAGAGAAGGCTCTAAACAGCTGCTATCCATGGTGGCTGTGCTCTGCTTCCACACTTAGAGACAGTATTGCTACTGAATACTTGTTGCTGGAAACTGCAGGATGAGAGAGTGTTGCTGTGCTCAGGTCCTGCTTGCAGGCTTCTCATGGGCATCTATAGTTGGCCACTGTGAGAATCGGATGCTGGACAAGATGGGCCACTGGCTTGATCCAGGAGGGTTGTTCTTATGTTCAGTCTCAGTGTGGTGTAGTGGTTAAGAGCAGTAGTCTTGTAATCTGGTGAACCAGGTTCGGGTCTCCGCTCCTCCACATGCAGCTGCTGTGTGACCTTGGGCTAGTCACACTTCTCTGAAGTCTCTCAGCCCCACTCACCTCACAGAGTGTTTGTTGTGGGGGAGGAAGGGAAAGGAGAATGTTAGCCGCTTTGAGACTCCTTTGGGTAGTGATAAAGCGGGATATCAAATCCAAACTCCTCCTCCTCCTCCTCCTCCTCCTCTTCTTCTTCTTCTTCTTCTTCTTCATCTTCTTCTTCTTCTTCTTCTTCTTCTAAGTCACGAGGCCCAGCTGAATCTTCTTACACTAACAAACCATCAGGAGTGGTCTTTGGTAACATGGTGTCCTGATCAGGGACAAAATTTGGCAACCCTTCTAACTCTCAGTAAACATAGGTGGTAGTTGTTACTTTGCACCTCTTGGTGCAGGGGAACTGCTGGCAACACCCTAAACCCAGTGCTGCCACCATCCCCACTCTCCATCCATTCTTGCCAGGCCTGATGCACTCTGAAGCATGTTAGGATGGCAGAGAGGGAATGGGAAGATAAATCTTCCTTAGCCCTGTCCCCCACTGCAGTCATTGCCACCTTCTGCACTCTCTGCTCACTAATAAGTAAAGAGAGGAACCAAAAGGATGCTTTAGAGACTAGCAACCCCCCAGGGACTCTTTCCCACAAATCCTTTTCAGGTCCAAATATTGATCCCAGCCAACAAATGGTTTGGGGATTCTTGAGAGCTCATCTCTCTTTTGAGATCACTTTTTAAGAAATGTATTTCCAAGAAAAGTTCGGGCAAACTTCTGCAGCATCTCTACTAAGAGATTACGGGCAGACTTCTGCAGCCACATGGAGGATAAAGATATTGGTGGCTGCCCACAATGGTGATGTGCTACTTCCATGGTCAGTATGCCTACTGAATGCAAGTTGTTAGGAATAGCAGACTCTGGCACTACCTGCATTTCCATAGCTGTCAACCTTCCCTTTTTTGGCGGGAAATTCCCTTATTCCAGCGCCATTTTTCGCTGTTTCCCTTTTTTGGTGGGAAATTCCCTTATTCCAATGCCATTTCCCGCTGCTATCCCAGATTGTTAGATATCCCGTAAATTTCCCGGATTTCAAAGGAAGCAGCTCCTCTCCCTCCCTGCCGGCCAGGGAGGCTCCTCAGCTGCATTGCTCGGCTGCATTGCTCACCAATAGTTACAGAGAATAGGATGTCATTAGACAACAGCACTGTTTGTGCTTTGCTTGCATGTAAAATCAACCACTCTGGCCCAGCCCACAAATACACTCCTTCCAAAAGAGTGTTAAAGGATGCAAAGTCTGCAACACGTTTGTATACCGTCTTTCCCCCTTTTTAAAACACCGTCTTATAATTTTTTTTCCTCAAAAAAACACAGGGTGGCTTATTTTTGGGGGAATGTCTTATTTTTATTACGTCAGTATGGTACAGTACAGCCTCCCCCTGCGCGCTGAGCAGGCGGGGCAGAACTCCACAAGAGGCGCGTTTCCCCCCCGCGCCTCTCGCTGGTTCGCTGGCTCCATGCACACGGGGAACAAGCGGGGCAGGAAGAGGCGTCTCCCGCCCCCACGCCTCTCCCTGCGCACTAAGCAGGAGGGGCTGAGGAGGCGACGGGAACAATGGCAGCACCACGGCTTACTTTTGGGGTACGTCTTACTTCTCACAAAGGTTAAAAAAACCTGCCATGGCTTACTTTGTGACTACGTATTAAAAAAGGGGAAACAGGGTAATAAGTCATTAATGGATGCCAGAGAGCCAAAAGAGTGAACCTGATCAATCCCCCTATGAAGAATTGACACTTTTGAATTGTGGTGCTGGAGTCCCGTAGACTGCAAGAAGATGAAACCGATCCATTCTGAAAGACATTGGCCCTGGCTGCTCACCGGAAGGACAGATCCTGAAGCATCTCATGAGAAGAGAAGACTCCCTGGAAAAGAGACCCTGAGGTGGGGAAAGATGATGGTGTGTAGCCTGGTGTAAATTAATTTGTAGCCTGGGAGGATTACCGCGGCGTGGACTGTCCCCGAGAACCATAGACTGTCTCCGGGACAGGTGAGGCTGCTGATCCCTTATTTTCAAATCCGAAAGTTGACAGCTATGTGCATTTCCCATAGGTATCTGGTTGGCCACTGTGAGAACTGGATGCTGAACTAGATGGGCCTTCAGCCTGATCCGGCAAGAAACTTCCTCTGTTCTTATGGACCAGTGCAAAGTGTGGATATTCTAATTCTTCTGCATTGTGTCATGGGTCTAATGTGGGACTTCAGGAACACCCACTGACAGACAGACAGACACACACACACACACACACACACACACACACACACACACACGGTACATATATAAATCTTTCCATTTGAGCAGCAGACGCTTCAGGCATACTGCAAATTGCTTTTGAAGGGTTTGTCAGTTGACAAAAAAGGCATTCCATTTAGCACCTGTCTCTTCCTTCAAGAACTCCAAAGCCTTGATGTTTGGGGAAGAAATCTGTTTGGTTTGCATTAGAGTGCAAACCTACCAAATTCACAGTTCCCAGACCTGAAATACGGCCCACCTTTGAAATGCCAACTTCTCTGAATTTTTGTCCTGCAACCAAAGAATGTGCCTGTTGGTGAAAAGTGCACCATTGTGAAAAATGCATGTATTGGTTAAAGCCATGTACAAAAAGGCATTGCATTATAGAATCAAAGAAATGTAGAGTTGGAAGGTAACCCAAGGGTCATCTAGTCCAACGCTCTGCAATGCAGGAATCTCAGCTAAAGCAGCCATGACAGATGGCCACCCAACATCTGCTTAGAAACCTCCAAGGAAGGAGAGCCCACAACCTCCTGAGGGACACCGTTTCACTGGGGAAATGGCATGCAAATATATACTGTGTATGTGTGTGTGTGTGTGTGTGTGTGTGTGTGTGTAGTAAGTAGAAATGCATACCAAATGTGCATATATTAGGAGAAACATGACCAAAAATGGGTACAAATGTTCATATGATTAAAAAAAAATCAGGAACGTATACAAAAGTGGGGTGAAATGAACCTGAGTGGGAAAATGAGAAACTGAAATTGATATATTTCTCCATCTACAGTGCCTAAACCTAGTTGGCTCCTACTCCTCTCCTGGTATGCCCCGCAGAGGACCTTAAGGTCCACAAATAACAACATTTTGGAGGTCCCGAGCCACAAGGCTGTTAGACTGGTGTCAACTAGGGCCAGGGCCTTTTCAGTACTGGCCCCAACTTGGTGGAACACTCTGTCACAAGAGACCAGGGCCCTGCGGGATTTGACATCTTTCCGCAGGGCCTGCAAGACAGAGCTGTTCCGTCTGGCCTTTGGGTTGGACTCAGTCTGATGTTTCCTCCCCTTACGGTTTTGATTATGGGTGATAAATGAAGCGGCATTTTAAATT
Organism: Darevskia mixta; assembly: GCA_034641385.1. Taxonomy (NCBI): domain Eukaryota; kingdom Metazoa; phylum Chordata; class Lepidosauria; order Squamata; family Lacertidae; genus Darevskia; species Darevskia mixta. The sequence continues at coordinate 8,466,964 of JAWWNH010000013.1, forward strand.
TTAAATTGTATTTTAACCTGTATTTTAATTAACGTTTTTTTTCTTTCTTTTATACTTTATTGTAATTTTATTGATGTTAGCCGCCCTGAGCCCGGTTTCGGCCGGGAAGGACTGGGTATAAATAAAATTTATTATTGTTGTTGTTGTTGTTGTCTTGTGTCTGCATTTATATGAAAGCTTTCCCTTCTATATTTGTATTCTGAATTGAAGGGATCAGACCCACTGTCAAGGCTTCCATTTGGAGACAGTTACTTTATACCTTAGGCCTCTTTTGCAAGATCCTAGGCAAATGGCTATAAAAAAATACTGAGAAGCAAAATTAGGCTAGCAATGTACACATACACACACAGTATATCAGTATGTTAATTAAACTCCATCAATCTGCTGTGCTGTATAGAAAAAATACAAATTAATGTAGAGCTAATTAGGCAGCACTGTCAATAGGAGGCAAAACAGTCAAATAAGCAAGACTTATTTTTCCTCTTAAGAAAACAAACTGAAATCTAAATAGCAAAGGGAGAAAATCACTCAAAGGACCAATTTGCCTTGGTTAATTTTAGATAAACTTAATTCATACTCAGATGAAAAGCTAAGAGAATGAAATTTAACATAATGATTAATTTGAAATTTTAATTGACTAAAATCATTCTGGTACCCAAATTTATTGTTTATTTGAGGTGTCAAAGAGCCAAGATGAAACAAGCGATGCAAACAACAGTATAGGAGTGAAGTATTTATATGAAAAAGTCCTATTATGAAAGGTATTCGAGGCAGGGGCCAAGCCCTTTTGGGTCCTTTGCTAGAGCATTCTCCCACCTGCTCATCATGGGTGGTAAGCACACACTTTGCTTAATGAGGGGGAAGCAATTTCCTTTGAATGGAAGCCATTTCTTACCTCCCTATCCTGCTCCTTAAACCTGATTTCAGAGGTTAAAGGGGCAATGTGGGGCTGCTTGCAAATGGCTTTACAACCTGCTTCATGCTGCTCCTTTGAATCTCCAAAACGAGACATTTAAAGGAGCCATATTGGACCGTCCGCAAAACCCTTGGGAAACTTTGGACTGCTCCTTAAGACACCTGAAATCAGAAAGTTTAAGGAGCAATGCAGGGAGGGAGAAGCGGTGAAAGCACTTCTCTCTCATTGAGCAAGGCACAGGGCTTAAGTTCCAAAGGGCTTATGCTTTGAAGTCCCAACAATCGGGGCCTCAAAGTGCAGCATCACCTGATAATAATAATAAAATAATAATAATAATAATAATAATAATAATAATAATAATAATATTTTATTTTATTTGTATACCGCCTTTCTATCTTACGATACTCAAGGCAGTCTACAAGCAGAAGAAACAAAAAATCTCACAACAATCCAATGCAATACAAAAATATGATAATACAAAACTTCAAAATAAACAAACTACATCAAAAAGTACCGTTCAACAATCATTAGAGCAATATAAAACAATATCAACATATAAAAGTTTAACAGAAATCCATTCAACATTTACAACAAACAATTTCTAAACTAATAAAACAACGGCATAAAATACATAAAATAATACAATACAAATTGAGAAGCAAAGACTAGAGGGTGGAGCAAGGCAGTTGGAAGGAGGCCGTGCCTGATGGAGTCTCTCCCCTCACAGTTCTTTCTTCAGGAACAGCTCCCTTATGAAGAGTCCCAGGGCCAGGGATATCATTATGACATCAAGTGAGTTACAGAGGGGCCTCCCTACCCAGCTGTCAAGTTTGGTCCACCAAGAAATTCCTCCCAGCAGGGGATGGTGCTGGTGAGCTGTTGCATAAATGGTTTTAAACAGGCAGCTGTCCTTTTGTACATTTCTTGTAACACAAGGGGTGGTTGCACACATTTTACTGTACCGGAAAACAACTCTGTTAACTTTGTTGCTAAATGAGTGATTTCACTTCCTCTGTGCGTTTGCCACACAGCAACTGAACTCTCGCCCGAAAACTCATAATTCTCACTGTTATCCATTGAAAAACCACTGCTTTCAAATCCCTGTAGTTAAAAGCTTATGAGTAAAGTAGGTGTCATAACTACCATGAATAACATAACATTTAATTTTCTTCAAAGTGCACGGCATATCCTGCTGCTAAACATCAGCTCTTTATCAGGCAAAGTAGTTACCACTTGCTGTACAAAAGGAATAAAAAAGTATTGGCAACTGCTTATTTTATGTATTCAAATGATCTGTGGAAGAGCTCAGCAATCATTAGAGACGATACATACGAACCACAGTGGTTAGATAATATAGTGTAATTACTGGGATTATTTTACCCCCGGGGACAAAAAGTGGCAACCCAGTGTTCTTTAATCTCGCTAGAGCACAATGAACTCTGGGATAATAACTATATTTTGTTCAATAGAATTATTTGCTCTAATTAGCTGGTGAGGGTACCTAGTGGGTCAGAATCCATTTCTGGCTATTATTCCTGTTGTGCTTCCTGGTTTACAAATGTCAATTCCTGCCACGAAAAAAAAAATCATAATGAAAATGCTCTAAGAGTCCATGGAAGGCAATTTCTTCCAGAAACTCTCTTTGAGCAACTGATGATTGTGACTTTCTTTATACTTGCTGGATAAAAGAATCTTGGGTAAGCATATCAATGGGTAAGGGATTTCCCTGATTAGAATGTTTCACACTTGCCCTTTGCTGAACGGTGGAAAGTTTAGGGCAATTTTTGACTAGGTAAAAGGAATAAGCAGAGGTGCCTTTGTCACTTATTCTTCATTCATATGCACGCAGACAGAAAAGGTGTGTCTACATGTTCAATAACCTTTTTGATAGGGGCAAGCCATCGCCAGATATACTGTATAAATTGTAGGAGAGAATAGCTCCAACTGTATGCAGAAACTTCAAGTAAAGTCATTTGCTAACAACAATTATAGCAAACAAGTACACACACACACACACACACACACACACACACACGGCACATTATTAATTTAGAATAACAATCTAGTAAGAAATATTCTTTCTTTATTGCATTTCATATTTCTTACTGGACTCAAGCATATTTGAGAATCATTGTCTCAAATAACAGTTCAATTGAAGGTAATCATTTCCACAATATAGAATTTACTGATAAGAGACACTTTGGGAAGCTCAAATGGTTTAAATATGATGTAGGAATTGGATGATAATTCTCTGTGAGCTTTAATTTCATGCAAACCTATCTCAGCAACAATCAGAGAGTCTTCTTTTATACATAGACGGCAAAATAGATGGCAACACTTAACAAGATAGCATCATATTAATAACATCCTCTTACTAGCCTCATATTGGAGAAGATGCAAAACAGGAGACACCTTATTTCACGTTGGATGGAAATGTCCACCAGTGAAAACCTTTTAGTCTCAACTGTTTGGATTGATATCAGCCAACTGAGCACCCAGTTAATGCATGGACTCCCCACGCCCCCACCCAAGATAATCAGAATCAAACTACACAAAGAAATAATTATTTTCATGCTTGCACCACAAGGATGAAGATAGCAGAAACTTGGAAGTCAGATATCTGGCTGTACAATAAATGGCTGGATCAGCAAGGTTTGAAGAGATTGTGCTAGGCGACAAATTAACTAGATGTTTGATCAAATGGTTAACTTAGAGAGACAACTTCACAGATAGGTGTCACCATTCTTCATGTTTTTGACTGATGGATCAAAAATACTTCAGTCACCAACTTTCTCTTGGTTTGGGTAGAAACAAAAAATGTAGGATTGGCATATTTCGAAAAGTAGAAACCAGGACACCTGACATGAAAGTTGTTGAGCTTTTTAAAGAAAAATCTCAATGCTGTTGAGCTTCTCTTTACAAAAACGGCAAAGAACCACAATTTTTCGATTGACTTGCCTAAGATCCAGAAGAAAGTGCTGCATTTCAGAAATTCCCCCTGGACGTCAATTCCGCCTTTGAAATCCTGGTAAATGTCCGGGAAAATCCGGAAGTATGGCAGCCCTACAAAAATGTGTAAGCCAAGTTGGGCAAGAAACATTTTGTAATGAACAGTGATAAATCACTTTTAAAGTGTGTTTAATGGAACAGGGTATGTTTCACAATACACAATGTATATAAAGTATTCAATATGTGTGTGCAGTGATGTGATTGGTGGCAGGAAGTTGGTTGTCTCTTAGTTACATAAGATTGGTCTGGCGAAAGTGAGGATATTTTTAAACTGAGTTGTAGAGTTATAAAATTGCACTTCTGATTGGGCCAACTGACTGACATTCTTGGACATTCATTGGACAGGAAAAGTGGTCTGATGGTGAGAGGAGAGAAAGTGTGACTGAGACTTCTGGATGGCTTTGAAAGAAAATTAGACAAATTCATAGTGGATAAAACAACCAGTGACTACTAGTCCTGACACCTGTGCATTTAAGCCTGTCTAATTCACACTTTCAAAAACAATGGTAAACCAGGACACAACCATCCTTCAACATTTTCACTCCTCTGAATTTTGTAAGGCAGTTTTCCAGTCAAGTAAATTCTTCAAAAATGCATATACAGTGGTACCTTGGTTTGCAACCGTTTTGGATTACAACCGTTTTGGATTACAACCACGTCAAACCCTGAAGTGCGTGTCTCTTTTTTTGGATTACAACCAATTTTGGGGGGGAGGCCCCATTGGCGAAAGCGTGCCTTGGGTTACAACCTGTTTTGGTTTACAACCGGACCTCTGGAACGGATTATGGTTGTAAACCAAGGTACCACTGTATTAAAGTAAAGTGTGCATAAAAATGCATAGAGTGAAAATTACATACAAAAATGCATTAGGGGAAAGTGCTTTCAAAAATGTGCATATTGAGAGAAATTGACTGAATAACAATCATAAAGAGTGTGTGTGTGTGTGTGTGTGTGTGTGTGTAACGGATATAGATGTATGGAGAAGTGAATTTAACGAGTGGGGAAATGAGCAACTGAGAGAAACCTAAATCTTCAGATTCACCTGTCCCTACCACTGATGACGACCTATTTATAAGCTTTCCTGGGGCATCTGGTTGACTACGGTGGGAAACAGAATGGTGAGTTAGATAAGCCTTTAGTCTGATCCAGCAGGTGGAGATAGAGGCAGGCTGTAAAAGGCACAATGAGATGCAAGTTCTCTATTTTTTTTTTTTTTTACAAATGTCTGTCAAATGGCTATTAGCCAAAATAGCTCAAAGGAACTTCCATGTTGAGATGCACTGCAGTGCTGGATGGAAGCGATGGCCATAAATTTCATGCTTAGGTTTCCAGGTAGCCATAACTGGACCATATTGACCTGGGTCCAATCCAAGAGGGCAATACTTGCAGTATGATCTCATTTGTTTAAAAGCACCACACTTCATTTGCCAAATGCACAATATTCAAAGCCTCATCCCCAAGGCTTACAAAAGTACATCATCCTGGAAGTATTAATTGATTGCTAGCCATGCAGAAGACCAAGCAGAATAGGCTGCTTATTCATCTGCAGTCCATGGCTTCAGGAAGGTATTATGACTTGTACCTGTGCAGGGAAATAAGCAAGGAAGACACA